>CM072531.1:7707500-9140000 GCA_036898165.1 Silybum marianum
ATAGTTATCTCAATTATTTAGTTATAAATAGGATTCATTGTTTTCATTATTATTCAGATTATTGATTAATAAATTTATTTTAGAGTTTTATCTCTAGTTTTAAGAGTTTTCTCTTATTTTCCGGGTTCTACGATTCTAGACTCGTTATCCTTTCGGATTTAGACGTTTATCAATCCGTTCCGCGTTTTCCTACTGCGTCAGTTGGTATCTGAGCAGGATTCGCTTGTCCTTTTCACTAACAATGGCAGATCAGCAACCCACTACCAAAGCAAACTTAGTAGAGATGGAGGCAGCCATTACCGCAACTCTCGCTAGGCTGACAGCGGCTGTCAACCAACTCTTCGTCCAACTCGAAAACGGCCATCACCGGAGAAGGAACAGGCAGGGAGAACCCACTAGGGTTTCGTACCACGGTAACAACTATCGTCATATTATGATTTCAGTTTCTTTTGAAAACAAACAACCGTCTATTCATGAGAAGACACCGGAAAAGGTCACAATCTTTCCCGAATAGGTAGAAGATAAAGTCCTTCCCGTCGTAATACAACCGCACGAAGAAATCCATACCGATTCCAAAGAACCGGCAACGGATTTCGGGGTCGCGATCAAAGAAACCAAGGGCGATCTATTAGAAGATATTCTCGAGCCACTGAAACCCTTGTCAAAAGAAGTCAAGAAGATTGATCCGAACGAGGATAATTCCAAAATTTTAGCATGCAAGGCTCTGATTCAGAATGAGACAATTCCAGGCGAAGTTCCAATAACCGTATACCCTTTCAAACTTGATAAAGTCTTGCTTCTATGAAGGCGATCACGACAACATCCTTTGGGATTAGAAGATTGGTCATCTTTTTCGAATTTCGAAAGCTGAGTTATGAATTGAAACTTTTTAAAGAAATGGATGTTCTACGAGTTAGGTGAAGATCTTTTTCAAGTGAGGGTGACTGATACAGAGAGGTTTCGAGAGTTAACGAGACTTTTCTTTGATCTATGGAAAAGAAGAAAACGGGCTCGAAAGAAGGTCGTAAACCTACGTCAGAAACTGAAAAATAGTTTTTTGCGCAATTTGGGTTCTGTGTTGGGTCGCGGGCAAGTCCTAACGAGTCCTGAAAAGATTGCGTTTATTTGTTTGTATGATTATTTTATTTCTTAGTTGGTTTAGAATAATTATTTAGTTTATTTAATTATTATTTATAAGTTTTATAATTAGATTAGGATTATCATTATTAATTTCCTTATTATTAGTTTCCTTTTTATTAATTAGTTTCCTTTTTATTAATTAGTTTCTGTAACACCTCGGTTAAGAAACCCAAAGTTACCAATTTTAAAATCTCCAATTAAAAACATTAATTAACCTCAAAATACGGGATACAAGTTTTCTAGTAAACTTCGGAATGTCCGTTCTATTTTAGTGATATTTCCAACCAAAACACCAATTCAAACCAAACATAACGGACTTTTACTTACATCCCGAATTAAGTAACAAAAAGATCGGGACTTACATATAACCTGTAGCAAACTAATTACAAACTACCTTACTACATTAATAAGTAACAGTAATAAACTACTATATACCAAAAGTAAGTTCGTAGTCTTCAAAGTCCACCGATAAACCTCCAAGTCATACCACAAGTCCTTTTCCTTTATCCATCTTCTTTCTTGAGAGAGGTTGACTCTTAAAAGGTAAGCGAACGCTTAGTAAGTTAAATAGTTAAGTATGACATATCAATAATGCATAGGACGATAATCAAATAAAAACCAAAAAAAGGTTACAAACTCGTAAAAACCGATATAAAAATATTTTTTTTCATGATTTTTTTTTATCAAAACCTATAATTTAAGATATTGTTTCACATATATGTTTGTGTTCACCTTATGAATATAATTACATGTGGATGATTCACCTAGTGAAGCAAAAAATATGCATAAAAAAGATTCATATGGTGAAACAAAGACATGTGAAAATTTCACCTTATGAAACAAATATATGTGAAATAATATCTTAAATCCTAGCATTTGATAAAAACAATCATGAAAAAAATTATTTTATATCGGTTTTTACGAGTTTGTAACCTTTTTTTGGTTTTTATTTGATTAAGCCCCATAATGCATATATATATATATAAACATACATGGTAAACTCTTATAAAAAAATAAAGTTCAAGACATTAACCGAATGCAAACCGAGACTTACAAGAAACAGAGTGAACAATTCTGTACCGGATGCTAAGATCATAGAATTCCATATTCAAACCGCTATGACATACCATAACAATGATGTTCAATACAACAAGAAAACATTATCAATGACCAAATATATATTCAACAACTTTAGAATACCAATACATATCAAGAACCAAATAATTGAATCGATAGACATAAGGAGAACAGTGCATCACCCCGTCCTTCTCCTTTTGGGCTCATGCCAAAGTTCGAGTAAGAATCGTACATCATGGGAAACCCCGCACTTCCCGCCTTCCTCTATCGGGTGTGCCAAGGTTCCCTACAAATTTCTCTTCCTCCTAACTAAGCAATGAGTATTTATAACCGCGGAAAATCTCACCCATCCAACCCGAGATCTTGACTTCGCCATCAACTTCCAACATACCATACGAAGTAGTACTCGTACTATGGCGTCCAATCCAAGGAATAAAACAACGAGGCTGAATCTAGAAAACAAACCGATGTTACGTGATCATTATGCGGTATAGACTGAAGCAACGTAATGAAAGCCAAATCAAGACCATATGACTCAATTCAAAACCAGAAACGTTCATATATATATATATATATACGAAACAATATGTAACAATTAACTATATAACTCACCGAGTAACCATACTATACTTGAAAAGTTCCGAAATGAGCTCACAAAGCAAATCCAAGCTACCACACCCTAGAATGCTTCCAAAGCCTCCAAAATGTCTTAATTACCCGCTGGAGTGTGTGTACAAAGACTCGTAAGCAACCACAATAAGAAACTCAAGTTATACACATTTCCTATTTAAGCACTTTACATTGATTTCCATGTCCAGCTGCTACTTGCAGATCTGTTTTGTCCACTTTAAACTCAAATTCATGTCTTGATCACAAAATAAGAAATAAGCTAGACTAAATTACCTAACCAATGCAATTTTCCTCACCTCATTTGGATTTTTTTATGAATTTTACAAAGTAACAGCTACAAGCTGTCAAACTGGACAGACCTGCATATTCTGCTCTCTTTACCCATTTTAAAATCAGATTGAGGTTAAGATGTCAAAATATGAAATAAATTAGACATCCATATTTTTCTAATGCTACTGAAATCACCCCTACACGATTTTCTATGATTTTATACGATTTTTCAAAGTTTGTACATTTTCAATGACTTCTAAAGTCGAAATTTCTCATTTCATACATCTTTCATACCAATTCAATTCTAAATTGTTCCAATTTCTGAGTTTCATCTTAATATAACATATTAGACAGACACAAACAAAATCCAACTTTAATTTCCTCATTTATATCATCTCCCCAATTACTTTGACTTATCCAAGTCAAAGTTAACATGAAAATTGCTCATTTCTTGATAATCTTTTGAATCTAATGATCAATTCATTACATAAATACTAAAACATAGTCATTTTATACACTTAAGATCAAACCCATATGAAACCCTAACTCTTTATTAACATGAAATTCATATTTCAAGAATGAAAATCAGTGAAAAGACAGGTTATACCTTTAATATGAGATCAAATCCTTCAAAAACCTTGCAATTCCCCTTTGATTTGAACTAGAATTGAATCTTTGTGTGTGTAAATCGCACCTATAGTGTGTATGTATGTTCTGGACTCAAAATGATATCAAATGGGCCAAACTTTCATGTTTTGTATGCTAAATCCCGAGTTGGGTCGGGTTGACCCGGTTGGGTACCCGTTTTGACTACCAACACTTGAAAAGTTTATAACTTTTCGCTCGGACCTCTGTTTTCGATGAGTTTTTCGCCTACACACTCATAAAGAGATAATCTATAACCTCCAATGAAAATATTTCAGAAAAGATCTCCTGAAAAATTCAGCTTTACATATCTGTAACTTAGATGTTAACGTTTTTGGCCCGATTTTCCCCATTTCTCGTTTTAGCTCCGTTTGACATGAAATTTTCTGGATCCTCTCATATACTCTTAAGAAGTACAACTCTAAAATTTCAAACCCAAACTCCCACTAAATCCATTGGTTCTCTTATATGGTCACTACTAGAACACTTATTAAAATTTTCCACTTTGACAATAAACAAACTTAACATTTTCTCATATTTAAACAAGTAACATCCTTTTTAACATAAACAAATTATGCATACTTAGCAAATAACTGGACATATAAGAAATGGGATGTTACAGTTTCCTATTTGATTTAGGATTATGATTGATTTAGTTTCCATAGTTATCTCAATTATTTAGTTATAAATAGGATTCATTGTTTTCGTTATTATTTAGATTATTGATTAATAATTTTTTAAGAGAAAGAGTTTTCTCTTATTTTCCATATTCTACGATTGTAGACTCGTTATCTTTTGGATTTAGAAGTTTGTCGATTCGTTCCGCGTTTTCCTACTGCATCAGTCTTTATGGAAATAGCCGCTCTACTGGCTATTGTAGATGTTAGATCCGCATACATCTAACCCTCCCTAGACCATACTTTCAAGTGGGATTTATTGGGTCCAGTTTGTTTGTTTTGAAAAGATGGCTTCCTTTGTTGTTTTCTATAATTTCAGGCGTTGTCTTGCTGCTCTATTTTCTTGATGTCGATTTGCTGCTTTAGAAGCTGTTGATGTAATTCTTTGCCTCAATTAGCTTCTACTACATCATTTTTGCAAACCCAACTGTTGTTTTGCTTGTGAAAATTGGGACTGCTTCTTTTAGCGTTTTTACTAGAAACTGATACACTTTGGTGAATTATTCCTACATCTTTTGTCTATTTCCTTATATCTCGACAATGATTGGATTATTTTAACTCCCGCTGGTTTGTAGGGTAGGTCCCAAATAAAACTAAACAACTATATTATATTCAGTTAAGTGGTTTTTTTGTCTTATCCTCCACACCAGCATTTGGTATGTTAGGAACTACCAACTTTAGAAAATAACAATACCAGTTTGATTAGAAACAACCCCATACATGCATATATATATATATGTATATATATATATATATATATCCAAACCCAAATCCAAGTAGATCAAACCACCAAATTCATGATCTGGGATTTGATCCAAACAAGCTTCCACAAATTCGGCACAAATCGCATCCTTCAACAACCTTATTGTACCTTTGAGTTTGAAAGTTTAAATGAGACGAAAATTAAATTGTTTCAAGGGTCAAAATCAAATAAAAGGAAAGAGTTGAAGGGCCTGTTATGCCGTACCTGTAATTTGTGTTTTTAAGTCCAAACGCCTAGAATGTAAATATATGCACATGGTAGAACTAGAACATGTAGCAATCAAGTTCTCGGTTTTGGGTCAACGAAATTGAAGATAAAATCGTTGTTTATACCTTAAATTGGTTGTATAGTCTTGTTTTAGTTAGTAGATAGGAGTCCATTGGTTGTAGAATGGAACCAAATCGAAAAACCCTAAAGTAGCTAAACTTGTGATTTGTTTCATGTCAAATTTGAGTTTATGATTTGTTTTATTCAAATGATGTCGAATTTGCTTGTAACTAATATGTGGTGTATAACATGTCGATTTTATTAAGAAATTGAAGCTATGGCCTATGGAATCAGATCCTAGTTGGGTTGAACCGGGCCAAAAAGATGATCCAACATAAACACAGTTATCGTATATCATCGAAATTTTTATATTTACACTTTGGTCACAGCTCACAGGATTCTAAACAAAAAGTTCTATATATTTGTAGAATATGAAAATAATTACAAAGTGTCTCTATAAAGTACATATGTAGTCCCTCAACTTGCTTAATAATTTGTATTTTTGCCCTTGTACTTTCAAGATCCGTGATTTTAGGCTAATTTGGAAAATTTATTACATCATAAGGTTACATATATTTTACTTAAAATATATATGTATGAAAGAAGAATTTTGTACGAGTTCAAGAATATCAATTACATAGAACTCGGCGTAGAAAAGTGGTTATTTTAATATCGAAATTGTTTAATTAATTAATAGAATTCAGATATTGCTAAGAAAACGATATATTAACACATAAGAGGCTGTTTACCGGTTAGAGACTCTTATGATATAGTGCTAAATAAAATATATTTGTTTGATAATTGTTTAGAATGAAATCTGAGTTCTGAATGGTTAAGGGTGGTCAAAGATACAAAATCTTTCAGATGATTTTTGAACCATTAAGAGATAGACCTGTTTTTTTTTTGCCAACCATGATTCATCTCTTAATAAAACTGTTAAAAAGTAAACAAACAGTCTCTAAATATTTTTGACCAAATAACGCGTCTTTAATTATTTTCCAACTAATATCATGTACACTTTTTCTAAACAAACCATGTCCACAATATTTCCGATGCTAGAAAGTCAAATAATAAGACTTAGAAAACTTATTTATGTAACATTAAATTAAATAATGATATTAATGTTCTCTGAGTTGGATCTGGCTTTTCCATTTCCAATATGCAAACTTTTTATTTTCTGATCAATCTGCTTTGAAGATACGACCTGGTCTGCAAATCTGTTCTAACTATCGACAAATTCTTCAAGATTTTTAGGCATGAGATCATTAGTGAAACAAGGACGGTTACATGGATTAAACCTATTTACATAAATACCCCGACGATTTGCGTTTGTTAAGACATACAATTCATATAAAGATTTAATATTTTGTTTAAATTTGATCCACAACTTGAGCATGAGGATAGAAATATGCTTGATTTCATTAAATCATACACATCAAGTGTTCGATAATTTGCCTTTTATTTATACAGTTAATTATTTGAGCCTTGGATGATTGATTTTGTTTATAAAGTATCATCATATGATTTGAAATTATACATACATATACATACACAGAAACCTAACACCCTTAATGTCAAGAAAAATACAAATAATTATGTCAATAGGTATAATAAATATTAAAATTGAAACTGAAACTGAAAATGATATGTTAACGTGTGTGGAATTTTATATTTTTCTTTCACCAAATAAGTTACTTTTATTTGTTAACCCAATACATAACAGGTCCTAGGTTCGGTCTCTGACCCTGCTAACCTCAGTCGCTAAGTGAGTAAAAAAAACGTCTTCTTACATTGGTGTCAGAGGAGGAGAGTTCTATGTAGGACTCGTTGAGGTGTCGAAAATCAACTTTTTGCTCAAATACATGAAACTGAATATTCTATTTTTTTTAGTATATAATATTTATATATATGAAAAAATTCAACAAATAAATTCACATTCTCTTCCCCTTTAGTGAGGTTTAAACTTTTGGCCTCCTAAGAGCCAAAGCTACAATACCACTAGCCAAAGGCGTTTTGGTGAAAATTTTATGTTAATGGAGTTTTTTTTCCATGTTCTATCCAGGCTTTTGATCATTGGACATTAGAATGAATTGCATAGGGTGATATCATATACACTTTAGTCTATATAATGTCTTCCAATTATATTAACGTATATATGTCTATTTTGATTTTTTTAAGTATTATCATATACACTATAGATTAGGATGTATTTAGAAAAACCCGATTACATATTTTTATTACAAATGTCAAACATAATTGGGTATTTGCTTTACCTTTTCTTTTTGGTAGTTGTTGGACTATTATTTTAATATTATATTTACTTTTAAATGTTTTAAAGATAAAGGATTAGTTAGTCAATTGTAATATTTATTAAAACGTAACCTATGTAGTACTAGTAGTTGACTTTTAACGCTTAATTCATTTGAATCATCAAAGTCCTCGGTGTTTTTTATTTATATATTGGTTTCATAATTTTTTGTTTCCACAATCTCATCCAATTTTCTTTGCAAAAGTTTTGATTTACTTATACTATCCTTCAAATATACCTTTAATGGCGTCTTCTTCAACTTCATCCATTCACAATACCAGCTTTAAGTATGATGTATTTTTGAGTTTTAGAGGTGAAGACACTCGTACCAACTTCGTCGATCATCTTTATGACGCTCTTAAGCGACAAAATATTGAAACTTACAAGGATGACAAGAACCTCCAGAAAGGTAGAAAAATCAATAAGGAGCTCATTCAAGCCATTGAAGAATCAAGATTCCATGTGGTTGTTTTCTCCAAGAACTACGCATCTTCATCTTGGTGTTTGGAGGAGCTTGTCAAGATTATGGAGTGCCAAAAGATGCACACTGGGCAAATTGTTTATCCTATCTTCTATGATGTGGAACCCACCGAAGTCCGCAAACAAAGTGGGGCATTTGGAGAAGCCATTGTCAATCATGAAAGCGAAATGTATGCTGGGAAATGGAGAGAGGCCCTCAAAGAAGCAGCCGATCTGGGTGGGTGGGAGTTAAAAAAGACTGCTAACGGGTAATTTCTTTATCATATCTCTGCCATATTTTATTGTCAAACTTTGAATCGAACTTGAATACTCTTCTCAATAGATTAAATTGAAATATCATTATTTATAATACTCCATTATAATTACTTCTTTTATGTTTGTATTGTGTAAATGAATAAGTAATTATTCATGTTGGAGTTTAAGAAAGCCAATTGATTCTTCTTTCCCATACAGGCATGAAGTTGAATTTATCAAAATAGTTATTAAGGAGATTTCATTGAAGTTACCTTCTATCATCCCTGATGAAAATTTAATAGGCATGAGGACTCAGATAAGTCGTGTACTATCATCTTTAAACGCTTCTCCTGATGAGTTTTGCATGATAGGAATCACAGGGATGGGGGGTAGTGGGAAGACAACTTTGGCAAGATCTATTTTTGATCAAATAAGCAATGAGTTCCAAGGTAGTAGCTTTGTTGAGAATGTCCGCGAGTCTTCAAATTCCCCTGTCTTAGGTTTGAAGTCGTTGCAACAACAAGTCCTCAGAGATGTTTTAAATAATCAAGACATCACTATAAATGGCGTTTTTGACGGGAAAATGATGTTGAGAAAGAATATGCCTAGTAGAAAGGTTCTCGTTGTTTTAGATGATGTAGATCATATAGACCAGCTTATAGCCTTAGCCGGTGAACCTAATTGGTTTACGAAGGGAAGTAAAATTATCATTACAACAAGATACAAACAAGTACTAGTAGCACACAAAGTTACGGTGATACATGATGTCAATCTTTTAACATATGAGGAAGCAATTTGCCTCTTCAGTAGGTGTGCATTTGGGAGAGAGCGTCCAATTCCAGGGTACGAAGTGCTATCAAGCCAATTTGTACGTTATGCTGCTGGTCTTCCTTTAACGATCACAATTTTGGGTTCGTCACTATGTGATGCAAAGAAGCAGGTATGGATGAATACCTTAGAAAAACTAAAAGGAATTCCATTGGATCAAACTCTACAAAAGTTGGAGTTAAGTTACATGGGTCTAGATACCAATTGCAAGGAAATATTCCTAGATGTTGCATGTATGTTGAAAGGTTGGAAGGAAGGTCAAGCAATCATAGTGCTTGAAAGTCGTGGATTTCATGCTAGATATGGTTTGAGTGTTCTTAAGAAAAAATCTCTCATAACTATTTCTAAAGATGGGCACTTGGGCATGCATGACCATATTGAAGAAATGGGGAGGAATATTGTTCGTCATTCAAACCTTGAAGAGCCTAGAAGACACACCCGATTGTGGATTGAAAAGGAAATTACAAATATATTGGCTAAGAATTTGGTAAGAATCAAACTTATATGTAAAGTTGAGAAAACTTATATATATTCATTTGTCATGACACAAGTTAATTTCTTTCACTTATTTTGAATTACAGGGTTCTGAAGCAACAAAATGTCTACACTTGCGCTTATCTTCAGACATCAATCTAGAAGCTATTTTGAAAGGTCTTCGAAACATGGAGAAACTTAGATTTCTTTACGTGGACGTCAAAAAATTTAATAGCCATTGGGTATTTGATGAAGTTAGTCAATACTTCCCAAATTCTTTGCAATATTTGAATTGGGAGGGGTATCCTTTTTGTTCTTTACCCAAAACATTTCTAGCTAGTAATCTTGTTGGTCTTCAAATGCCTTTTAGTAGAATCGAACAACTTCGGGAAAGGGGAGAAAGAAAGGTAGAGTAATGGTTGAATTGTTGTTTTGCATTATTTATTGTGACCCTACACATATATTAGTTAGTTTGTTATTACGCCAATTTTCATCCTTTTCTTTTTCTTATGATAGGTTCTTAACAAGCTTCGATTCCTTCATCTCAATTATTCATCGTTGAGGACACTTGACCTTGGGATAACACCAAATCTTGAGGTATTAGATCTTGCATATTGTTTATACATGGTAAAACTTCACATACCTGGATGTCCAAAACTCAAATCGCTCAACCTAAGCTTTTCAAATTTGAGGACCCTTCACCTTAGGCGGACTCCAAACCTCGAGACATTAAATCTTGAAGGATGTAATGATTTGGTGGAACTGCACATTTTTAATGAATGTCCACAACTCAAATCCCTCGACCTCAGGCTCTCAAATTTAAGGACCCTTGACCTCAGGCTGATTCCAAATCTTAAGATATTGAAGCTTCAAAGATGTGATAATTTGGTGGAACTTCGCATGCACGATGAATGTCTAGAAATGAGAACCCTTAGCCTTATATATTGTCCACGGTTGATGACCTTTGACCTTGGACTAACTCCGAATCTTGAGGCGTTGACTCTTGATGGACATGATGATTTGGTACAACTTATCATATCGTTCAGATCTCCAAAACTCAAATCCCTAAAACTCATTAATTCCAAGTTGAGGACCCTTGAGTTAACTTGGAATCTGAAGAAGGTGATTCTTGAAAAGTGTGACTTGGTTGAACTTCACATCCCTGATAGAGATGTAAAGCTTGAATCCCTAGAAATCAGAAGGTGTTCAAAGTTGAAGACCCTTGACCTTGCGCTAACTCCAAATCTTGAGAGTTTACGTCTTGAAGCATGTTCTAATCTGGTAAAATTTCACGCACCTGTTGGAGGTTTAAAGAAGCTTATCCACTTATTGAGTTCACATGGTTCTTCGAGGTTTATCTATTTTGACGTTTTGGGTCGGGCTGGATTATTACCTGAGTTAAATTTGTTTGCAGAGTCGATAGATATATGCCCATTGCACCCCAGTAGTAATTTTCCCAAGTTTCAGTTTCATTGTTCTTATAAGGAAGATCTACCTTCATCGATTGGAAATCTTGAGAAACTTCTTTCATTAGGTGTCTCTTGCGCTTGCACGGACCTTCAAAGTTTTTTCGGAAGCATTTGTGGTTTACAACACTTAAGAGAGCTTACACTCGAGGGAAATATTCCAGAGGCGCCCAAGGACCTTGATCGGTTACAATGTCTAGAGGTCCTAACTTTGACGTCAACAAAGATTAATCATCTCCCGGATAGCATTTGTATGTTGAAACATCTTAAAAGTCTCGGACTTTTTGATTGTCAGCTTCTTGAGAAGTTACCTGAAGATCTTAGTCGACTAGAATGTTTAGAGATGTTAATCCTATCAGGGTGTATAGTTATAAGGGAAATTCCAAACGACATATGTAGGATGAAACGTCTAAAATACTTCGGTATCCCCTATTGTAATAGAGTTGAGGAACTGCCTGAGGAACTTGGATGCATAGAATGTTTAGAAGTGTTAAATATAGAAGGTACGCGCATAAATTATCTTCCAGGGAGCATTTTATCGATGAAAAAAGGTTTGCGCGTTGTTGGGTTTAGATGGTGTCTTGAGTTGTGTGGTTTTACGTCCAAGATACGAACCTCAGAAGATGAAACGTTTTGCTACATATAGTCGTGAATAATACACACATGCACCCACAACATGAGTCTCCTCTACCATGCTCTAGGGATGATTTTGACAAGCTCCAAAGAGCCAAAGAAGTCGATTCACGAAGTTGTAAGAGGTAATTTCTCTGCTTTCTTTTTAATCATCTTACTTGGATTTGAACTCTGAAATTGATATGGTAATAATTGTAAGAGGTTTCTTTTTCCATGTTTACTTTTGGTAAACAATCTTTCTTAACAAATTAATATGAAATCTGCAGCAGTAAGTAGCTCATATGAATCCCAACTATTAAATTTTTCTATATTCCGATCACTTTGTATTTTTTTTTAGTTTCTTTTTGGTGTCTTGTATGTATATATATATAGAGATATATAGATATATATAGAGAGAGAGACTTGGGATCACGTGAGAGTTGAGACCAGCCTGTTTTCGTGAGGCCCGTGAGACCACATTTTTATACTTGAAACTTCACAGCAAATCATTGTGAAGGTAAAAAAAATCGATGTTTTATATATGTGTATATATATAGACCAGCCTGTATTCGTGAGACCACTTTTTTACGCTTGAAACTTCACAGCAAAACACTACAAAGGTGTCTCACAAAAACAAGCAGGCCTCACGACGTGATCCCAAGTCTCTCTCTCTCTGTACATATATATAACATATATATATGTGTGTGTGTGTATGTATATATAGGGGCGGGTTCAAATGAGAACTCAATTTTGGTTGTGAACGTGAGGACAAATGAGAGCGCGACACATGTCATATTCAAACTGAATAATCAAAGAAATATTCAGACTGAATTAAACGGAATAAATAGTTAAATACTATATTCAGTTTTATACAGTCTGAATATTTCTTTGATTATTCAGTCTGAATATTTCTTTGATTATTCAGTCTGAATAATTTACATTAAGATATGTGTCGCGCTCTCATTTGTTCTTACGTTCACAACCAAATTTGAGTTCTGATTTAAACTTTCCTCTCTCTCTCTCTCTCTCTCTCTCTATATATATATATATATATATATATATTATATAGGGGCGGGTTCAAATAAGAACTCAAATTTGGTTGTGAACGCGAGGACAAATGAGAGTATGACACGTGTCACATTCAAAGAAATATTATAGTATATATTCAGTCTGAATATTCCTTTGTATATTCAGACTGAATATATACTAGACTGAATATACCTTTGTATATTCAGACTGAATATATACTATATCCAGTCTGAATATTCCTTTATGTATTCAGTCTGAATATTGTTTATTTTGACACGTGTCATGCTCTCATTTGTTCTGACGTTCACAACCAAGTTTGAGTTCGCATTTGAACTTTCCCCTCTCTCTCTCTCTCTGTATATATATATATATATGTATATATATATATGTATATATATATATGTATATATATATGTATGTATATATATATATGTATATATATATGTATGTATATATATATATATGTATATATATATACGTAGGGGAGATTTCAAATACAAACCACGTCAATTCGTACAAACCGTGTGATTCATTGTTTACTTGAATAAAATTGTTTCATTAAAGTGTTTAATATGATGAAATTCATATAATTCTTTTCGTCATGAAAGTATTTTTATTTCAACATGAAAATGAAATTGTTTCATGAAATTCCCATTTTGATGACACTAGTTTCACATATTCATGATTAATCAACCCCATTTATTCTTAATGAAAATTTTTCATATATTATTGACTAATCAACCCTCATAATTAAGAAAAAATAAAAATAAAAATAAAAAAATGATTGATTAAATGCGGTTTGTACGAATTGACGTGATTTGTAACGGAAATCTACCCTATGTATGTATATGCATAAGGGTGCATCAGGGTGGTTAGATGATTAAAAATAGAGTAAATTACAATTTTGGTCCCTTATGAAATACTCGATTTTTGGTTTTGGTCCCTCCAAAGGTAAAAGTACATTTTTGGTCCCTCAAACGAATTTTGATAAGAACCTTGGTCCCTCCCACTAACGCCGTCCATAATCTGGCCGTTAGTACCCTTTCTTCTTCATCCTCCAACCTCTTTCCTTTTTAACCAAGAACACCACCAAGAACCCTAATTAGGGTTTACTCATGAAATACTAAACACAAATATAAAACCACCACCACCACCGCCACCAGATTCATCCACCGCCACCATCGCCACCAGATTCCACCACTGCCACCAGATTCATCCACCGCCACCACCGCCACCAGATTCATCCACCACCACCAGATTCAACCACCGCCACCACCGTCACCAGATTCAACCACCGCAACGACCGCCACCATCGCCACCATATTCAACCACCGCCACCATCGCCACTATATTCACTACCGCCACCATATTCACCATTCACCACCGCCACCAGATTCAACCGCCACCACCACCACCACCAAATTCAACCACCGTCACTGGAGAAATTAAAGGGAAGGATTTCATGGAGAAATTAAAGGGAAAGATTTAATGGGGAAGAGAATTTCATGGAGACTTAATCGGAGAATTAATAGGGATAGAGGATTTCATGGAGAAATTAAGGGGAAGGATTTAATGGGGAAAGTAATGGGGGTAGGGAGTAATGGGGGTAGGGAAGTAGACGGTTTACCCGTTCTTTTAATTAATTTATTTAATATTTAAAATAAGAATATAATTTTTATTTTATTTTTCAATTAAATGATATTAAATGAAAAGACCAAAATACCCCTCACGTGAGGGGCACATGGTACCACTAACGGCTAGATTATGGACAGTGTCAGTGGAAGGGACCAAGGTTGTTATCAAAAACTCGTTTGAGGGACCAAAAATATACTTTTACCTTTGGAGGGACCAAAACCAAAAAGCGAGTATTCATAAAGGAGCAAAATTGTAATTTACTCTTAAAAATATCTTGAACAAGATAATATTAAAGATTCAACATCACCCCTAGTAAAAGCTTTATATTATCTTGTTCAACTTGTCTGTTTTGAATCCTGTTGCTGTTAGATACAAGGCAAAGGAGGAATGAACGAAAGTGAGGGACCAACCTATCTATCTATCTATCTATCTATCTTTTAACAGAAGTTGGAAAAGTATATAATAAGAAATTAAGCCAAAGATTTAACCATGTACTTGTTGAAAAGGCTTTTCCCTATGTTCTGCAACTTTTTATATATCATAATATATCGGCGTTTTTCCATGGTGTTTTCCTTCACCGATTATTGTATAAATGTGTAGGCTAGTGGTTCAATTTGTTTACATTTTTCAAATAAAACCATTGTTGAATTATTATTCGAATTCCATGATTATAAAGAACTACACAAGAGGTACTTCCTCTATAATCATACAACCTACTAAATAAGCATATAGTACTTATTTATTACTAAGATCTCTTTATTATAATTACAATTTGTTAAGCATGATATCCTTTATTTTTCTCGAGGGTTTTGGGTTTTATTCTCAACTCTCAAAGTCGCGATTCGATTTATTAAGAGGTGAACTAAATCCTATGGATTCTCTGACTCCCTTTCTTTCGTCGATCTTTTTGAAATCTCGATCTGTTATGTTTTTTGGTTTTGAGGAAGTTGTGAGTGATGGTCTAAAAGAAAATACACTTTTATCTTTGAATATCAAAGTGGTTACTTTTCTTTTCTTAAAAAATTAATATGAAATATTCAGTTTTTTAGACTAAAAAGAAATAACTTTGCTTTCAAGAAGCCTAAACAAACACTTTTTGGTGAACAGTTTTTCTAGCACCGATTGAGGTCTAGGAAGCAACCACAGGTTTACCATGACTTAAAATTGATTGGATTCTGATTTTGATGACGTGTGTGGCTAGAGTAAAAATCAGATTTTGGGAGGTAAATATGATATTATAATTAATTGGTTAGTGCCTTGGTGGGTTTTAGACTTTTAGGAGACCCAATTAAAAAATAAGATTGAATGGGTCCAAAGTAAGAAGGTCCAATTATAAATTAAATTAAAAAATATGCTATAATAAAATGCATTGGAGGGGATTAAAACCCAAGACCACCTCCCTACATATAAGGCATGCTAGCCAATTGATTCAAAAGACTCTTTGTGTATTAAATTAAATTAAATGATATTGTAGCATAATTTATTAAATTATATCTATATCAACAAAACAAATTTAAAATTTAAGGGGTGCCCAGACCCCCCTATGGCTCTATACTGGCTCCGCCCCTGCTGTATACATCTCACCCTTCCCAGACCTTACTTTCGAGTGGGATTTATTTGATCCATTTGGTTTGGTTTGGTTTGAAAAGATGGCTTCGGGTTATAGCATCCACAACATTAATGGTTCATTGAATAGATAAAAATAGAACTAAGTAGCTATATTATATTCTATTAAGTGGTTCTTTTTGTCTTAGCCAGCAACATTTGGTATGTTAGGAATTTGCAGCTTTTGAAAATAATAACACCAGGTTAATTAGAAACAGCCCTTCAGTTGTATACTCATACATTAACATAGTTAAGTTTGGGTGTTCCACGCTATGCCCAAACTAATCCCAACAAATTGTGACCGTAAAAAATTAGCAATGATAAACTCACACTACAAAACAAGTTACTTTTACCCACAAATATTACCCAGAGAAATTTCCACAGTCCTTACCCACAGATCACCCTTTAGTGACAGATATCCCAGGAAAAAGTCCATTGACAAAAGTATTAGAGAATGTATTTTCCCATGATAGAGATTTCCATTAATCCTCAAAATATACAAGTTACAAAGAATATAAATAGGCTATGAATTCGACTAAATTAAATACAACAACGGGCTTTTGGTAATATACACTAATAAAAAGTCAATAGACAAAAGTCTTTTGTTTATTAGTGTCAGTGTCCACAATTAGAAACGAAGATTATGATGCAAAAGTGATGAACAGGAGTGTAATAAGGTCAAAGAACATGATCTCAAGGCTTCCGAAATATCAATACATCTTTATTTAAGAGTATGGCATCAAGAAATAATTGGAAGATTTAAAAAGTTTTGTTCTTTTTAATCGATACCCACAAAATCTTGGAAGATTTACTGTTTGGTACATACAAGTTATATGCACAACAAGTTGAAAGTTTAAATGAGAGGGGGAATTGTTTCAAGGGTCATAAGTAAAAAACAGGAAAGAGTACAGGGACCTATTATGTCATACCTGTAATTCGTGAATGTGGGGTTTTAAGGAGGTGTTTGGATTAGCTTATTAACTTAAAACTTATTGATTTTCTGGAAAAGTCGTTATCAAAAATTGATAAGTTAAAAATTTTAACTTCCCAAAAAATGACTTATCATCGGTTTGGTACCGGATAAGTTTTTTTTCCCAAACACTCAAAATGACTTATTACCGGTGCCAGACCGGAATAAGTCAATAAGTTGTTTTTATAAACTAATCCAAACACCCCCTAAGCCCATCGCCATAAGGCATATCTCTGGCTCGAGGGGGACATATACGATTAGTAAATTGAAGGTAAAATCGTAAATTAATAGTATAATCTTATTTGGTTAATTAATAATCGAGCCATAATCGAACCAAAGTGTTGGTTAATGGTGTTGGAAACCCCTGAAATGGAGCTATTTATGTTACCCATCAAAGAAAAATCTCAAATGAGATTGATTTCGTTTATAGTATGTAGTATAAATTAAACTATGTTAAACCTGTATGGTTATATTGAAGTGTTGATTTTTATGTGTTTGTTACGATAATAGTAAATACCATGTTATTCAAGGATTTATGTTTACACTTTGGCCACAAAGTTCTAAATAGAAAATCTATTTATTTGCACATTGGTCATTGGATTTGGGATCACGTGAGACCAACCTGTTTCCGTGAGACTCGTGAGACCAGCTTTTTAAACTTGAAACTTCACAACAAAAACACTGTGAAGGTAATAAAAAAATATGAACCTTCACAGTGTTTTTGCTATGTAGGTAACTTTCATAATGTTTTTACCTTCACAGTGTTTTTACTGTGAAATTTCAAGAGTAAAAAGGTGGTCTCACGTGTCTTACGAAAACATACTGGTCTCACGTGAACCCAACCCTCTATATAATATACACACACACACACACATATACACATCTCTAACATATTCTTCAAAATAGAAATAAAAATTCAAAATTTCTAAAAAAATACTTTGTTGATCATCTTTATTATGCTCTTTAGTAGAAAATCATTCCCAATTTTAAGGATGACGAGAAAATCGAGAAAGGGAAAAGGATCAATGATGATCAGTTCATGAATTCCATTGAAGAGTCAAGATTCCACATCATGACAAAGACGAGAGAAAACTAAAAAAATTACCAATCTACCTTATTAATTCTTATAATTTTTGAAGACATATATTAGGAGCATTAACATATTCTCTTCTAGATATCTAGAAGGCCAAAAAACGGTCCAGTCGAGTTTTTTTCCTTTTGTAGCATGTCTTATTGTAACCTGGTCTTCATCAAAAACATCCGCCTCATTCTCCATGTACAAAGCCCGCGCCGGACCCAAAAAACGATTATGAATATGTAAAACATCTTGTTTGAAGATTTGTTTTGTATAATATCATATTGAAATACAATTTAAAATCTCTAATTTGGTCATTTAAATTCACTTTTGTTAAAGGAAAAATAATATAGAACAACAGGAAATATGGAGAATGAATATGTAATTCTCATTAATCATAAACCCTTTAAATAAGGAGGATTACATGAAGATAATGATAAGCATGGAAGTAGATTTACTCCTTAAATATCTCTAAACCTTTATGTCTATCTCTATCTATATCGTCACATCCTTTTGACGATGACACACTTATCCTACAACACCCCCCTTGTGATGAGTCAAGGGAATGATGGTGCACCATTGTTGCCTCGTTAAAACCTTACGCCAAAATAAAAACCCAGTGGGAAAAATAAAAATAGGACGAAGGAAAGAGTACAACGCACCATTTTTATTGCAATACATAAACTTTTTCTTTAGTCTAATAATCTCTCAGATCATTACGTTAATCATGAGAGTTAAGAAAACAAAATGGTATATAAATCGTTGCCTCATTAAAACCTTACACCAAGGAACAAAACCCAATGGGAAAAATAAAACCTTGGATGAAGGAAAGAGCACAACATACCAATACTACACATACAGTAGACTCCCCATTTTGTTTACTACTCCCCCTGATTTGTACGTTAATCAAGGGAGTTTGGAGAGTCTCAGTATTCCAATATTTTCTATATGTTTCCCAAATATGATTTTAGTTAATGATTTGGTAACCAAGTATGTCACATTCTCCTTGCATTTTGCTTGATTCACTCAAATATAGAGGAGAGTTTGTTATTGCCGATTATATATAAACTTAAATGTAACACCCAGAAATTTTTTTAGATAAAATATAAAATTCTAGAAAAGGCGTGTTTTAAAAGGGTTATGGGTTGGTTGATGAAAAAGATCGAAGCTATGCGTCGGAAATCAAGTTGGGGAGTTTCAGGGTAACTTAAATGGCTCGTGCTAGTTGCGGCTGAGCTAACCCATGCCACTAAGTGGCTTTACACTCTGTTTGGCTAGGGCCAGTTACCAATGCCAGTTACGAAATGTAACTAGCTTCACAACTAGCGCCGGGGTCTGTTTGGTCAAAATGGAGTCGCGTGAGTTACCAATGCCAGTTACGAAATGTAACTAGCTTCACAAGTAGCGCCGGGGTCTGTTTGGTCAAAATGGAGTCGCTTGAGTTACCAATGCCAGTTACGAAATGTAACTAGCTTCACAACTAGCGCCGGGGTCTGTTTGGTCAAGAAGGAGCCGCGTGAGTTACCAATGCCAGTAACGAAACGTAACTGGCGTCCATATCTGGCGTCCAGCACTGATCAGTTTTTATAACATCCGTTTTTCTTGACTTTCACACTCATTTTTCATCAAAAACCTTCTCCTCCACACTAATGGCGATTTTAATGATTTGAACCACCATTCTAACCAACTTGGGAGCATTTATTGAGCATCTAGCTTGAGGATTTCGGTTTGGAGCTCAAGTATTCAAGTTCTTCTTCTACTTCATCTTCTCCACCAAGTTCCACCCATCTTCATCCTCTTAGGGAGATTTCTAGGGTTTTCCTAACCCTAGCTTTGTGAGTTCAAATCCAACCTTTTACAGCCATAATACTTGTCATAAATGTTCTTATTTACTCTTTCTAGGTTATAAACTTAAGTATTTATGTGTTTGGTTAAGTTTGGAGGTTTTAGGTCAAAATGAAAAATTTGGGGATTTTGATCTTGGATTTAAAATGGGCATTTTAGATGGTATCATATTACTTGTAAATGTCTCTTGATAAGAAAATATCTGATTTTGGAACTAAAATAGTTTGACCTAATTTTTGGTAAAACTTGCTTTTCAAGGAAATCATTTATATAAAGGTTTTCAGTGTTTGGAACTCACGTTTGATGTAATTGATTATTAGACTAGTATGATATGGATCCATAGGCATAAGAGTCGGTATGTAATGTCGTGAAGGATAGAATGAACCCACTTTTAATTGGAAATAGGCATTGCGATAAATTGTGTAATTTCCAATCTATCCTTTCACTCTCTCGGAATATGCATTGTGGTTAGCGTGCAATTCTTGAGGCTCGAGCTTATGTGTACAAATGACTAAAGACTGTATTGTGGTTGATGTCAATGGCTACCAGACCTTTATGTGCCGCTCTATAACATTGGTTTGTGGCCAACTTGGAGTTCCGTCACAACTAATGGTAATATCGGGTCTCTCCCGATTGTTTTAAAATATCCTTGCTCACCAAGAGTAAGCTTTCAAGTTAAGTTAAATGGGATAAAGTATACATCACCTTTATTTTAAAATATTTTACTGCCTTATCCATTTAACTGTTTGTTCTCACTAGGCGTAAGCCTAACACCTGATTTTAAATGTTGTTTAGCAGGTGATCGGGTTTGATGGGGCTCCTTAGAGTGGAGCTGAGTGAAGTGCCGGTGAAGGCACTCTTTTTGAGAAATGCACTTTAGAGTGTAATTATTGGAGATATTAGAGTTGTAATTTTGGAGATATTAGCAACACCCGAACATAATCTATGTTCCTGTTTATGTAGATTAATAGGTTGTTGTTTTAGTATCCGTTTTGTGTTGTAAACTCCCATACTCATTCCCCACTTATTGGGCGATATTATTTAATACCGCATTTACTTTTCGGTTTAAATTTGTTCTAATTTTTAGGGTGTTACAAGTTGGTATCAGAGCCCTAGTTTAAGCGAACTAGGTATGAAATTAAGATGCCTAGACTTAAGCTGAGACTTTAAGTGTTGATCGGTGAGAAATGGGTAGACACTCTTGAGATAGGAGAGCTTTAGAGTCGACGGAAATGCACTAATCATGAAATGTGACTGTGGTAATAAGAATTCTTACCTGTATGATATATTCAAAATATCACGTAGCTAATGCTATTTTGGGTATATTGTTATGTAAGTTTGCTTACTTACTATTGTTGCGATGAATGGTGAATGTGTTATATGTATTTATGTTAGCTTTGTCTTACTCCTATTCTATACTTTTGTTGGAGTCTTATTCAAGAAGAAGGTTTTGAAGGAATCTCGCAACGAGCAGGAAATGGACTTAACTGAAGAGGATACAAATGACCCCAAGAAGCAAATGACCGGGTCTAGTGAAGACATTGGTTGGGGTACCACTTGTTGAGGTAAACGTCATGGAGCATGCGCACCCAAGAGTCTAGAGTGTTGTAGGTGTGGAAAGCAAGGTCACTTAATTCACGTTTGCACCGTTAATGGAATTTCATGTTATGAATGCGGAAACCCGGGTCACACCCGAAAGAATTGCCTAAGGACCAAGGAGGGTCTTTGATTTCAGTTGAATTTAGACCAAGAGCACTTGTGGACTTGAGTCAGGTATGTTGTGGAAACTTTACTCGCTATCTTTTAAGTTGTTTAAGTTATAAGCACTCGATCTTATTAGTTAAGATTTTGGTTATGGTTGGAGTCTTAAAAAATGTAATCTTGTGTTAAAGCTTATAGATATTGTGGCATATGGGCTTGAGCAAGGAAGTAACCCTTGGAAAAAGTTTTAATTACCTTAACATCTTGTATCGTTTGGGTTTTGGAAAGTTCTAAATGGATCTATGTAGCTCAACAAGGGATCGTTTTTTTATCTAAGTCTATTGATGAGTTTGTTGATGCTTAGATTCATTGAGGAAGGTCATTGATGGTAGCATGTTCTTAAGAATATTGGAGATTAATGGGTTCTGTGGAAAAGTCATCTTGTGGGCGGTTGCCTTTTTTTCATGTCATAGATCAAGCTTAAGTTGTTTGCAAGTTGACAAATGCCAAGATTAGTCTCATGAGTAAAACGGTTTAAGGAAAATGGTAGAACGGTGTTGGATCGGGATGTTCTTAGAAATTGTACTTTGGAAATGAAAGAAAAGCAATTTTCGGTGAACCTCATACCTATGGAAATAGGAAGTGTTGATGTGGTGAGGGGATGATGTTACAACTTTAGATGTGAATCAAGATATGCATCCTGCGTAGATCTCTACTAGCATAACACATGTTTGGTACAACATAACATGGTGTAAGATCAGTATAGCATTGTACAGCGATGGATCTAATATTTTAGATAAGATCGGTTTTAAGAATGAGTGAAGGGGGCTTGAAAGTAAGCCATTGCAACGTATGGAAGAATGGGGAGTATGGGCTTAGGGCTGAGATTAAGTCATGCAATGTGCAAATTTAGAAACGTCAAGGAAAATCTGATTTTGATATCACCAGTGCTTTTCAGCCAGAACTTGAATTGGTTTATGTATATGTATGTAGCTGACAGTTTCAACCTCAATTAGTGTTAGTTATGCACGTTCAGTTGGCTATGTGTGTGAAAAGTCTTGTATCGGAATACCAATAATTCAGGCAAAACACTACGAATACGCGAAAAAGGTACAGGTACGGCAAGGGTATTTAAATACACACATTTACTTAGTTTGGATATGCATCAAGTGCATATTGTGGTCACTTCACGTGGATGGATCAGTTAGGTGAATGACCTCGCACAACATCATGGGAATCAAGATCCCGAAGACGACTGACTACATGTTTTGTTTAAATACAAGTTGTTCGAGGCTTTTGGACATTAGATTCAATGTTTCAAATCAACATAAATGTTACATACCTTGATGTAACATTTGCGCATCCAAAATTGAGTTAAAATTTGCGGCTCTCAGTAATGCCACATGGGTTGAGAAACACGACAATAATGTTATGCACCTAGTGGGCATGGTATGTGGACCATACTTTGAAAAGCTGCTATAGTGGTTAATTGCATGGGATTCAATTATTTGTTGGATAAGAACAAGAGTGCATAACAACAAGGGTCCGTCCCACAACCATTGAAGAAAAGAAGTTGTAAGGGCAAAAAAAACTCAATATGAGCGTATATGCAAGATTTTAGTGTTCTTGGTCACAAAGTTGACAAGAAGGACATCTGAGTAAAATCCAATAAGCTCAAAGGTTGTGTCTAATTTAAAGCAACCGAGATTGGTGACGTAGATAGAAGCTTAATTGGGAAATTGAAGTATGGTTGAAAGTTCATTAAGGGTTCTCTATATTGCGGAGTTTAATGTCAGCATTAATCCAGAAGCACTGTGAGTTAGCTCGAAGCCAGTTAGAACATATCTCTTTCAGCTATTGAAAGCAAAGGTGAAGCTAAGCGTAAATTTGATGGTTGCTTGAAGGCTAGGAGGGATATATTTTCAACGACCTTCAAGGTATGAATTAGACCTGGTATTTATGTAATGAGGCAAGTTTATTGCCTATGCGTCAGGTTAGTTGCAAGGACATGAGAACGTTAATCGGATAGATGATTGGGAATTAACAATGTAGTATTTGCATTCAAATTTCCAAGTAATTACAATAATGGCTCAAAGTGTATTATGTACACATATCATGATAGTCATATGTCCGTGTTTGTTTGAAAATGAGAAGAGAGGTTGGTTAGCCTTATTGAAGAATTATGTTGGTAAGATTTTATCTCATGTAGATAGATCAAGAAAGATCATGATTGATCAGATTATGAGTTATATGGGATTTTCGGGTCATTTCGAGCTATTTATGTGATGACCCTCTCGTTTCATCAATATTCGGTTAAAATTCATGTGATCGGGTGCCTTAAAGAGCTGGTTGGTATCGGTGTCAATCTTGGTGTTCTTGAGGTCAAGTATCACTAGAGTACTTGGAGTGTTCCGATTGAATTCCAAGTAAGGTTTGGAGGCATTATGTGGTGGGCTTGTTGAGAATGGATTTTAGTGGTAAGTGATGAATGATGGTAATCATTTGTACTACTCAGAAAGTTTGAAAGTTCTTGGAGTTGTTGGGCTCGGTGAAAGTTTACATCTTAATTTCACGATTGCATTGAGCCGAACCTAATTAGTGATTAAGGTTTCATCATGGAAGGGATGATAAGTTTTACGTTGTGCTGATTATTAGAGAATTTGAGTGCGAGTGTTAAGGTAGACCGTAAGAAGAAATTATAAATCTTAGAGAGACGTTGACTAGTTGAAGTCAAAACCTTAATGCGGTACTCGTTTTTTTTAGGACCAATTGTGAGGGATTACCTTACCACCCGGGTAAAGTCGGCATGTTAGGGAGTAACCTAAATCGAAGGAAATATGTATGGCTATAGCCGACTGAGCTCTTGCGAAACTATCGGAGGGTTTAATGCAAGAGAGGAAGAGCATTTTTGTCAATCGGGATCGTTAGAAAATATTTAAGAAGGAATTCATCTATGAGCAACAATAATGAAGTGGGGTAATTAATGTTGTAAGATACCCTCTAGATTGCAAGGGTCAACTAAGTTTGGGAGGCAATTAAGACCTTACTGTTGGAACTGCTCTGGACTGTTCATGTTTGGTATGGGTATAATCGATTGAAAAAGGGTTCCAACCAGAGTTCGAGCTTGGTGGAAATACTCCCACCGGAAGGGAGTCAATTGAGTTGTGAAAATGCAACTGTTTGAGAGTTGCGCCTCTTATGGATAAAGAGTATCGTAAGGAAATGAGGAAACGATATCAATACTAGAGAAACTCTCGTGTGGATGTTTATTCAATCTATGAGGGATTTGAAAATTTTGAAATCCAAGCTATCCGTTGGGTGTGAATTTTAAGTTTTGTATCAAGGATAGATTTCGAGGACGAAATCATTCTAAGGTTGGGAAGATTGTAACACCTGGAATTTTTTTTTTAGATAAAATATAAAATTCTAGAAAAGGCGTGTTTTAAAAGGGTTATGGGTTGGTTGATGAAAAAGATCGAAGCTATGCGTCGGAAATCAAGTTTTGGAGTTTCGGGGTAACTTAAATGGCTCGTGCTAGTTGCGGCTGAGCTAACCCACGCCACTAAGTGGCTTTACACTATGTTTGGCTAGGGCCGGTTACCAATACTAGTTACGAAATGTAACTAGCTTCACAACTAGCGCCGGGGTCTGTTTGGTCAAAATGGAGTCGCGTGAGTTACCAATGCTAGTTATGTTATGTAACTAGCTTCACAACTAGCGCCGGGGTCTGTTTGGTCAAAATGGAGTCGCTTGAGTTACCAATGCCAGTTACGAAATGTAACTAGCTTCACAACTAGCGCCGGGGTCTGTTTGGTCAAGAAGGAGCCGCGTGAGTTACCAATGCCAGTTACCAAACGTAACTGGCGTCCATATCTGGCGTCCAGCACTGATCAGTTTTTATAACATCCGTTTTTCTTGACTTTCACACTCATTTTTCACCAAAAACCTTCTCCTCCACACTAATGGCGATTTTAATGCTTTGAACCACCATTCTAACCAACTTTGGAGCATTTATTGAGCATCTAGCTTGAGGATTTCGGTTTGGAGCTCAAGTGTTCGAGTTCTTCTTCTACTTCATCTTCTCCACCAAGTTCCACCCATCTTCATCCTCTTAGGCAGATTTCTAAGGTTTTCCTAACCCTAGCTTTGTGAGTTCAGATCCAACCTTTTACAACCATAATACTTGTCATAAATGTTCTTATTTACTCTTTCTAGGTTATAAACTCAAGTATTTATGTGTTTGGTTAAGTTTGGAGGTTTTAGGTGCAAATGAGAAATTTGGGGATTTTGATCTTGGATTTAAAATGGGCATTTTAGATGGTATCATATTACTTGTAAATGTCTCTTGATAAGAAAATATCTGATTTTGGAACTAAAATAGTTTGACCTAATTTTTGGTAAAACTTGATTTTCAAGGAAATCATTTATATAAAGGTTTTCAGTGTTTGGAACTCACGTTTGATGTAGTTGATTATTAGACTAGTATGATATGGATCCATAGGCATAAGAGTCGGTATGTAATGTCGTGAAGGATAGAATGAACCCACTTTTAATTTGAAATAGGCATTGCAATAAATTGTGTAATTTCCAATCTATTCTTTCACTCTCTCGGAATATGCATTGTGGTTAGCGTGCAATTCTTGAGGCTCGAGCTTATGTGTATAAATGACTAAAGACTGTATTGTGGTTGATGTCAATGGCTACCAGACCTTTATGTGCCGCTCTATAACATTTTTTTGTGGCCAACTTGGAGTTCCGTCACAACTAATGGTAATATCGGGTCTCTCCCGATTGTTTTAAAAGATCCTTGCTCACCAAGAGTAAGCTTTCAAGTTAAGTTAAATGGGATAAAGTATACATCACCTTTATTTTAAAATATTTTACTGTCTTATCCATTTAACTGTTTGTTCTCACTAGGCGTAAGCCTAACACTTGATTTTAAATGTTGTTTAGCAGGTGATCGGGTTTGATGGGGCTCCTTAGGGTGGAGCGGAGTGAAGTGCCGGTGAAGGCACTCTTTTTGAGAAATGCACTTTAGAGTGTAATTATTGGAGATATTAGAATTGTAATTTTGGAGATATTAACAACACCCGAACATAATCTATGTTCCTGTTTATGTAGATTAATAGGTTGTTGTTTTAGTATCCGTTTTGTGTTGTAAACTCTCATACTCATTCCCCACTTATTGGGCGATATTATTTAATACCGCATTTACTTTTCGGTTTAAATTTGTTCTAATTTTTAGGGTGTTACATTAAAATAGAATATGCTTTGTGTTATCACCCTTAATGTATTGTACTTCATTTGTTTGATACATGATGCATTATTTTCATATATGCAGGTAGGATATTATGAACTCAAAACACTAGTTCCTCTAATATGTATAATGATAGTCCTTAACCATGTACACTAGTGAATAGTCTTATGCAGAGTAATATTCTTGGAATAGTTTGAAGAGGTAGCTACAAGGGTTTGCCTAGTTTACTTCCTAGCAATCGACATGTTCCCTATGGTAATTCCTTATCCAATTTGGAATGAGCCTTGTATGAGTCAGGTAGATAGTTAATATCAGCAAAGACATATCAAGACAATATTTTATGTTTTTCTATTAGGGCTGGTACTTTTGCCGCTCATATTCAAAGTAGGTATTGAAATTCCATTATCAATCCTATTTTTCTCTTTGTAAGGGAGGTATAAGCCCACATCAATGGTTCCAAAAGATTAATTTGATATCATTCCAATGACGTTGCGTTGGCGCTAAGCTAAATCTTGCTAACGAGTTCATTGAGAGATACAATATACGGTCATGTGTATTGTTCCAAGTACAATAATGCTCCTATTGTACTCAAATAGGGAATTCCAGCTCCCAAAGCCTCTTCATCATCATCCTTCAGACGAAATGGATCTTTCCTTTTATCCAACACTTCGACCGACCATGGGAGTGCTAGCTGGATACGCTTTGTCTATATTAAATCGCCTGATTATTTTCTAGACATATACGATCGGTGAATTAATATCACAAACTCAGTGTCCTAGATTGAATAAATACATAAAACCAAGTTTTCCCAAGATCTTTCATCTCAAATTCAGATTTTGAATAGATTAAAGTTTCTCTTATTTCATCAAGAGTATCTATTACGTTCATTACATCGACATATAGAGCTATGATTGAACATCTGGAACTCGTTTTCTTTATAAATACGCATGGGCACAGTTCATCGTTTTTATATCCCTTCCCAATCAAGTATTCACTTAGGCAGGTATCCATATTCCCCTGTGAGCATTTAAATTTCATTACAAACGCATTTCGTGGTTTCTGGTAATATAATGTCATCAAACAATTTATATATCTCTTAATCTAGATCCCCATAGAGATATGTAGTAACCACATCCATGAGCTGCATTTCCCGTCCTTCGGAAATTACTAGGCTAATTAATTAGCAGAACGTTATAACGTCCATGACGAGAGAGCAAGTCTTATCATCATCAATCCAGGGCATTGGGAGAAACTTTGCGCCAAAAGGAGTCTTATAAATTATGACTTAATTATTCTCATTACGCTTTTCTGACAAATGAATTATCTATGTCCTACGGGCTTTACACTTGGTGGGTTAGCACTACCAGACCAAATACTCGTGTATTTGTCAAATGTAATTATCCTGGATTGCTTCTATTAGGTCAATTTTCTCTTTGTTGACATTTTTCAACTGAGCATGGTTCGATGTCAATAGTGCTCTATCATATCACGAGCAACAATATATGTGAATATCATCAATGAGTATGTACGATCTGTCCATCGACTCGTATGCACTTTCATAATTCATTTGAGATTTATTTGATTTTTGGAATCAAATATTAACTTCGGAGCGTCCTCCAATAATGATTCATAGACATAGTTTTAGTCAGAGATAATCTCATGAGAGGTTTATGTATTGATGGTTAATGGTTGTGCCTTACTCATCTTTTCCTTTAGATGAGTATCTATCGAACCAAGTAGCCTCCCCCATTTCCTTTTGGGAGCCACGACCTCAACCACACCTCTACCATGTGTGATTGCAACGCACTTTCCAATGGCGTTGTGCCCTTGTTTAGGGACTTTTAACCTTGCGGGTATATTTGCAGTTGGTATATGTGATCTCGTCACTTATGGGATAACACTAAACGTATTAGGTATCGAGTCTGATTCCTTTGACTTCAACTTTACATGGTGAAGTTTGGGGATCAAAAGGAGACATAATGGGAATATTCTATGATACTTCATGTCTTAGCTTTAGGATGGTCTCATTCCTGTCTTGGCTAAGGATTAGGGTTCACTAAAGTTCTAGGTATTCGAGATGACATATTATAATTGTGGTGTTACTTCTTATGCTGCAGAAGTCAACAGTTGCAATTTGGTTAATTGCCTCATTTTGCCTTTCACTCGAAAGAGAATGTGCCTATATGTATTTTTCAATACACGGATCACTATGTCATGACCATGGTGTCCCACGAGGTCATGTCAAAAAAATATATGTGTAATTGTCCCAAAGTTCTTAATTGGTGACAAAATATGATTTGATGACCTAGATACCCTACTAGTTTGACACATTAATTTCTCTAATATATGTTTCTTTCATATCATTGGAGTTGATGTACATATATACCCATTTCCATTCTTACATTTTGAATTCAAACTGATACGAATATCTTAACAAGGTTCTCATTAATATAGTGTTTTAATATTAATCTTGTACCAAAAAGAA
Organism: Silybum marianum; assembly: GCA_036898165.1. Taxonomy (NCBI): domain Eukaryota; kingdom Viridiplantae; phylum Streptophyta; class Magnoliopsida; order Asterales; family Asteraceae; genus Silybum; species Silybum marianum. Next base: position 7,736,974 of record CM072531.1, read on the forward strand.
AAAGACAGTCCATCGTCTAAGTATTTTGGTTGGAGGAGTAAATATTAGTCTATCTTTTATGTTTGTGTGGAAGGTTCCACAAAAACACTCAAGTTCTCCTCGATACATTCCAACATGGAACGGAGAATATTGAGAGTTTTATATTTGTACTTATGATGTATTTCTTTACATTTATAATAGTTAAATATTTGGTTTTTCATCAGCAAACGAAATTAATTTAATACTTAAAATAAATTTCAAATGAACTTATGCTCTATCAATCTTAAATTGATCTGATATAGTTCATTTCCAACTTGTTTTTTATAGACATTGTTATTATAGTGTTTCTTCTTTTATGGTTCATTATTACTTGCGGTAGCAGATGCATATCTACTCCAAGGGTTGGAAAATCATTTCCGACACTTGCTATGACCCTGACCCTGACCCTTTATTTGGTTTTGTCCATGCGGTGCATAGATGTCACATGTGTGAAATTGTCTTCAACTGAGTTTCCCTTGGAGTTGTTTCCACCTCTAACACTTTCATTATTGACCATGGGAATTTTTTTTGTCCCAACATGGTTAGTATTGTTATGTGAAATAACCTTGTTATATCTCTCAACCACTTGCAGTAGGTTGATGAGTTTGTCTAAAGGTTACATTTCAACTTATATTAGTTCATTAATATGATTACTGATATATGAAAGGTGGAAATCTTCCGTGAATTCCTTGCCACGAAGATTGAGATGCATTTTGAGACACAATAGTTCTTTGTTGAAATCAGTCACCTTCTAGTAATCGAGTAGATTTCATTTTACTATATGATTAGTTTGGGAAGTACATAGTAATGTATACTCCTGATTTTCCTTTTTCAGGAGTCCCATGATTCTTGGGGGATTATAGTTAACGATATTCCTAATGAAGGTTGTGACTGTTGTATCGTTTCAAAAATCTCAAGGTATTTACTTGTAACTTAACATGTGCTTTTTAGGGTATGTTTTGCATGTGTTTTTCCGAGCCTATCTAGGGGTGTAAATGATGCGAGACAACTCGCGAGTTACTCGAGATCGACTCGGTCAAGACTCGGTCAACACTCGACTCGAGTAGGCTCGACTCGAACTCGGGCTCGACTCGACAAACTAACGAGTCGAGTCGAGCTACCTAATACTCGACTCGATAAGCTCGTGAGATACTCGATATTTTATATATTATTAATTTTATAATATAATTAATTTTATAAGTATATAAGAATTAACTAAATAATATAATACATAAACAATAAGACTTTTAATTTAAATTAATAAAAAAAATAACTTTCAATTAGAAAACCGCCAAGTTAAAGTTGAATTATTTTAAATTTTGATTTCAATTTTAAGCAATCCCCAACCATTTTTTTTTTTCTCTGGGTTAACTTTCCCACCTCTTTGTTCACGTCATCACGTGAAAGAAATAAGAAACCCTAATTTCAGAATATCTACATTCTACTCGCCGTCACCCTCTTTTCTGCTGGAGTGCTGGGCGCTGGACGTCGACCTGTTACTCGTCGTCACTGTCTACTCTCCTTTGACTTGTTACTGGCCTCTGTTAACGACTCTCGTCCACCGTCGACCTGTTATTCGCCGTCGACCACCGTCCGCCGTCCACCGCCCACCGCCGTCGACCTGCTGCCATTTTCAACCTCCTTCTCACCTCTGTTAACGACTCCCTCTCACCCACCGGCAAGGTCACGATTTTTCTTATTGTTTTACTTTCAAATCTATTAATGCTTCATTATTCATTTGTCTTCCCATTTACATCCAAATCTTATTAATGCTTCAAGCTTCAAAGTTCAAACTTCAATGTTCTATTTTTAGTTTTAGACTTACTTATTGTTTTTGTTGTCATTGCTTATTAATTATTACTGTGTTTGTTCTCATTGCTTATTAATTATTACTATTTTTGTTCGATGATTAATCTGATTAATGATTAATGTTTACTTATTTTATTCTCATCTAATCTGAATTTTGATTGATGCTTACATTTATAAATAACTTGTTTAATGCTTCGGTTTATGTTTATGTTTGTTCTCATTGCTTATTAATTATTACTATTTTTGTTCGATGATTACACGAAGATTGAGATGCATTTTGAGACACAATAGTTCTTTGTTGAAATCAGTCACTTTCTAGTAATCGAGTAGATTTCATTTTACTATATGATTAGTTTGGGAAGTACATAGTAATGTATACTCCTAATTTTCCTTTTTCAGGAGTCCCATGATTCTTAAAGGGATTATAGTTAACGATATTCCCAATGAAGGTTGTGACTGTTGTATCATTTCAAAAATCTCAAGGTATTTACTTGTAACTTAACATGTGCTTTTTAGGGTATGTTTTTATGGTTTTTACATATTTGCATGTGTTTTTCCGAGCCTATCTAGGGGTGTAAATGATGCGAGACAACTCGCGAGTTACTCGAGATCGACTCGGTCAAGACTCGGTCAACACTCGACTCGAGTAGGCTCGACTCGACAAACTAACGAGTCGAGTCGAGCTACCTGATACTCGACTCGATAAGCTCGTGAGATACTCGATATTTTATATATTATTAATTTTATAATATAATTAATTTTATAAGTATATAAGAATTAACTAAATAATATAATACATAAACAATAAGACTTTTAATTTAAATTAATAAAAAAATAACTTTCAATTAGAAAACCGCCAAGTTAAAGTTGAATTTTTTTAAATTTTGATTTCAATTTTAAGCAATCCCCAACCATTTTTTGTCTGGGTTAACATTCCCACCTCTTTGTTCACGTCATCACGTGAAAGAAATAAGAAACCCTAATTTCAGAATATCTACATTCTACTCGTCGTCACCCTCTTCTCTGCTGGAGTGCTGGGCGCTGGCCGTCGACCTGTTACTCGTCGTCACCGTCTACTCGCCTTTGACCTGTTACTGGCCTCTGTTAACGACTCTCGTCCACCGTCGACCTGTTATTCGCTGTCGACCACCGTCCACCGCCCACCGCCGTCGACCTGCTGCCATTTTCTACCTCCTTCTCACCTCTGTTAACGACTCCCTCTCACCCACCGGCAAGGTCACGATTTTTCTTATTGTTTTACTTTCAAATCTATTAATGCTTCATTATTCATTTGTCTTCCTATTTACATCTAAATCTGATTAATGCTTCAAGCTTCAAAGTTCAAACTTCAATGTTCTATTTTTAGTTTTAGACTTACTTATTGTTTTTGTTGTCATTGCTTATTAATTATTACTGTGTTTGTTCTCATTGCTTATTAATTATTACTATTTTTGTTCGATGATTAATCTGATTAATGATTAATGTTTACTTATTTTATTCTCATCTAATCTGAATTTTGATTGATGCTTACATTTATAAATAACTTGTTTAATGCTTCGGTTTATGTTTATGTTTGTTCTCATTGCTTATTAATTATTACTAGTTTTGTTCGATGATTAATCTGATTAATGATTAATGTTTACTTATTTTATTCTCATCTAATCTGAATTTTGATTGATGCTTACATTTATAAATAACTTGTTTAATGCTTCGGTTTATGTTTATGCTTATGTTTATGTATTTAGTTTTAGATTTACTTACTTAATGGTTTATTCTCGTAATTTCTATTTAGAGTTTAAGCTCATTAAATATTCATTTATAATTCTAGACATGTCTAGTGGACCACAAGTATTGTTTACCGCAGTTGGTGTTTCAAGTGAGAATATTTATGTGAATATTGATGAAGGGGAGGATGTATCCATGGAGGTTAATGAAGAGCCTTCTGAACCCCCTCTTAACACCACAAATAAAGAAGTCGAGTCTGAGAACCCTTTTCAAAACTCTAAGAGACCAAGAAGATCAAAATGTGGGATGAATTCTTTGAACCAGAAATGATAAAAAATCAATGCAAAGTAAGGTGCAAGTATTGTAAAACCCCTCTTTCTCTTTTGAAATCTAAGAGCACTACCCATATGCACCGACACTTGGAATCTTGCACTATGAAAGCAAAACACGTGAGACAACAAAAGTTGATTAATTTTTTGCCATCTGATTCAAGCACCGGTACAAATCAATCTGGATTTGTTAGTACTTTACATAATGGTAAACTTGATATGTTAAAGATGCGAGAGGGGATAGCCCATTGGATCACTATGCATGAGCATCCTTTCAGTATTGTTGAGGAAGAAGGCTTTAACTTGATGATGAAAAGAGGAATACCTGAATGGAACCGTGTATCTCGAGTTACTATTAAAGCAGACTCCTTCAAAGTCTATGAATTTGAGAAGAAAAAACTAAAAGATTTGTTCAAGAAAGTGGACCGAGTGATTTTGACTACAAATTTATGGAAGTCAAAGCCACAAAGAATTGAATACATGGTGATTACGCTCATTTTGTAGATCTTGATTGGAAGCTTCAAAAGAGGGTGATTAACTTTGTTCATTTGCCTCCTCCACGTAAAGGTGTGAATATAGCCGATTGCATCTTAAAATGCCTAAGGGAGTGGGAAATCGAGGACAAAGTAAGTTCCAATTTTCTTAATAAATTAGTGTGTATATGTGTTTTATTCTATTTATGATGTATGTACTAATAAAGTTTAACCTTTGTGTATTCGTGTTAGGTGTTCACAATTTCTGTGGATAATGCATCTGCAAATGATTCTTGTATTACAATTTTGAAGGATACTTTTGAATCAAACGGGAGGCTTATTTGCGGTGGAAAGTTGTTTCATGTCAGATGTTGTGCCCACATTCTTAACATTATGGTTCAACATGGTCTTCAACAAGTGAAGGACATTATCGTGAAAGTCCATGATATTGTTGATTACTTGAACTCAAGTGATGCACGTCTCAAGCGTTTTGGTGAACTTGTAAGCCAATACAACATGAATCATCGAAAGTTAGTTCTTGAATGCAAGACACGTTGGAATTCAACATACGACATGCTAGATTGTGCCATCAAGTTTAAACAGGTATTTTCTCGATATGCTTTGGATGACCGTAATTATACTTCTTGTCCTAATGAAAAGGATTGGGGTAAAGTTTCAAAATTGCTTGATATATTGAAAGTATTTAAAAATGTTACTAACTCGATATCGGGTTCTGAATATCCAACTTCTAACTTGTTTCTTGCTGAAGTACAAAGGATTAAAGTTATGTTGGATCAACAATCTCAGTCAAAAGATGAATTTGTTTTAAGTATGGTAAGCAACATGAAAGAGAGATTTGATAAATATTGGGGGGAATGTAACATGCTAATGTCAGTAGGAACCGTGTTAGACCCTAGATTGAAAATGAAGGCCATAGAGATTGCATGGCCTAAAATGTTTCCTCCAAATGTAGCTCGGGATAATATTAGTAAAGTTAAAGAGGTGATGTATGAACTTTTTAATGAATATGTGAGGATGTATTCTTCTTCTTTTGGGGATGAAAGTGGAGAGTGTGAATTTGGATCAAATTCTCATGAAGTAAATGATGGATCTAGTGGTTTATCTGAACTTTTGCTAGATGTTTTTAGTGGGGAGACATCAATAACTCGTGTGAACTGTGAGCTTGATATGTATCTAGAAGAGGGGTGTTTCTTTAGTCAAGACTACAATTTTAATGCCATAGCTTGGTGGAAGGAACAATCAAACAAGTTTCGAATTTTATCTAGAATGGCTGCAAGTGTCTTGTCTGTTCTTATCACTACCGTGGCTTCAGAGGCGACTTTTAGTGCCGATGGTCGTGTAATAGATCCTTATCGAGCTTCTCTTGCTCTGGAAACGGTACAAATGTTGATGTGCACGGGTGATTGGTGTAGATCACTTCATGGAGTGAAAAGGAAGAATAAGGTAAATGTCTAAACATGCATAGTTGTTTTGTTTAAATATTCTTTACTCTTAACAAGTATACTAATTTTTTTTATTGTAGGAGAACGAAGAGAAACCAAAGGAAATCTTCATTCAAGTGTCGTCTACGGAATCTGGAAATTGAATGAAATTCGGCTGTATTTGTATTTGGTTGTAAACTCTTAATTTTTAGGATTTATTTTGTTGGATTTGGTTTTAATTTGGTTGTAAACTCTTAATTTTTAGGATTTATTTTGATGACATTTTAAGTGTATTTTAAACTTCTAATATTGTTATGCTTTAAACGAGTTCGAGTTGATTCGAGTTCGAGTTCGAGCTTGATTTGAGCCTAATTTAAGCCTTATTCAAGTTCGGATTCGAGTTCGAGTTCGAGCTTGATTCGAGTTCGAGTTCGAGTTTGATTCGAGCCTGATTCGAGCTCGAGTTCGAGTTCGAGCTTGCAAAATGGTTATCGAGTTCGAGTCGAGCTTGGATTTTTACTACTCGCGAGTTTTCGAGTCGAGTTCGAGCTTGGAAATTAGGTTTCGAGTTCGAGTCAAGTATAGTGATACTCGAGCTCGACTCACATCATTTACATCCCTAAGCCTATCTTATGGTACTCAAGTTCTTCCGAGTCCAAGATGTCGTAAATAATGGAGTATATATGATTTTCTAAAATCATGGTCTATAATCACTTATGTTATGCATGAGATTTCATTATCATAATAATATTGGATTATTGTATGTTTAAATTTTGTTGATAATTCAGTATTTAAAATTTACCAAAGAAAACCACTCAATCTATTGGATTTCCAGGTAGTAGGGGAATCACATTGATTTCTTAAGTCCCTACAAACCTTAGGGCTATTTACACCCGTTTGACAAAATCCTTTCGATATATTGTGATTAATCATAAAATTGCATTTTTGGAGCTTTGGCAAGATGCCAAAAAGAATATGAGTTTGGTAATAAAGTCAATTTTAATGTTTTAATACCTTAATAATATTCTTAAAAGATTTTGGTAGAAGACCAAAATATTATAGAGGCTGGAAGTGTAACTTCCGAAATTAAAATTGAAAATAATAAGTAGGAACTCATAATCAAGATAACCATTTGAGTGATACTTTTACATTTTGATGCCATTTTTTTAAGCTTTTAGGAAAAAAGAAAAAAAAACCAAATGCCATGGAAGTTGGAAATTTAACTTTTAAAAATGATTAATAAATTAGAAATCGTAATTAGGATAAAGATATTTGAACATGACATGGATAAATCAATCCAAAAACTAAAACATCATTAAATTAACAAATATATAAATAAAATAAGGGAATTTAATTATAATAATCATTTTTTAAAATCTTTTTACCCAAATAACCATTTTCTCTTTGAATTTACCAAAATGACCAGAAGTTACTCGAAATACATACCGAAATACATTAGGATCGAAGGAGTTTTAAATATGATTGAAACCTACTTGAAATGGACCAAACTTACTCGACAATATCAAAACCTACTCGAACACATGCCCAATTCGAGTAACTTCCATTTTATCGAGTAGATTTGCATGCTTATCGAGTAGGTTTCCATTAAATCAAGTAAATTTCAATTTTATAGGTAATTTCCTATAAATATTATTTAACCTACTCGAGTAAATATTATCTAACCTACTCGAAATATTATTTAACCTACTCGAAATTTGGAAGTAAACCTACTCGAGTTTCTGGAACCTACTCGTATTGGAAGTAACCTACTCGAAATTTCAATTTATATATAAAAATTGAAAACCATTTACTCGACAATGGATAACCATTAAGTAGATTTTGATTATATAAAAACTGATAACCAAATTAATTCCTCTTCAATTTATATATAAAAATTGAACATATCGAGTAATGGGAATTTCGAGTAGGTTTACTTCCAACTCGAAAAATTTGAAAGTTACTCGATAATATGTTAGTTTACTCGAAATTACCTATAAAATTGAAATTTACTCGATTTAATGGAAAACTACTCGATAAACAGTTATATCTACTCGATAAAAGGGAAGTTACTCGAATTGGGTATGTGTTCGGTTTTGATATTGTCGAGTAAGTTTGGTCCATTTCGAGTAGGTTTCAATCAGATTTAAAACCCCATCGATCCTATGTATTTCGATATGTATTTTCGAGTAACTTCTGGTAATTTTAGTAAATTCAGAGAAAAAATGGTTATTTGGGTAAAAAAATTTTGAAAAATAGTTATTATAATTAAATTCCCATAAAATAATCATACTCAATAATCTCATTCATGATTATCTATCCATAAAATTAGATCAATAAATCTAAATGAATATATAATATGGTATCATATAGTATGCAAATTCTATAAACATATAAAAAAATTATATTCATATGAAATCAATGTATATTATTCATAACATAAAACATAATATGGTGATATTCCAAAACTTAAACACAAAAGTTATTTCAGATACCGAAGTTTAATTTGATTTGTCGATCACTTTGTAGTTAAAAGTATTAACTTTCAAGCATTAAAAGATAGAAAATTATGAATAAAAATTTATAAATACGATAATCATTTAAATATTGGATAAAATAATCAAATGTAAATACTAATTTAAATCTTAATTAAATAAGTATAATGTAACAAATTAATTCAGTGGATAAGCCTAAATAAATATATGATAATATCATGTTTAAAGTAAATAAATTTGTTATTATTCCAAACAAAAATATGCCGCATTTTAATATGTAACGTTGCACATTTATTAAATAAATAAATCAATTAAAGAAATTTGGAGCATTGATTTAAAATGAGAACAACTAAACAGATTAATAAATACATAAAAATAAAGAGGATAGGCATGTGATTTAGGGTAAATATGGTTAAAAGAATTACAAAATGAGATCATCTAAAAAATTAACGAGTATTTATGCATACGAAACATGGAAATATATAATCAGTTTGTATGTAGTTTGCAACACACATATTTTTACATAGAGAAACAACTTAAATAATGTTGTATCATGTGCCACATAAACATCATAAAAATATGCCTAAAACACGAATAAAAAATTAAATAAATCGGTAGACAAATTATGCTTACTTGGATAACGGTAGCAGAGTCGGATGGTAGGAGCCAAAAGTCAATGGTTCCTGAGCTTGGTGATATCAATTCTCAAACTAAAAAAATTAAAGAAACCACTTACCTGGTCATCAAATTGGTGAATTAAAGTACCGACTTCATCCAAGTTGATCTTTCGATTCTTCTCGTTCGTAAACCATGCTTTATAATCCGGTGCTAAATTTGAAAATGTTTCTAGAGCATACGTGCTGATAACGTGTTAAAGGAAAAATAATATAGAAGAACAGAAAATAGGGAGAATGAATCTGTAATTCTCATTAATCATAAACTCTTTAAATAGGGAGGATTACATGGAGATAATGATAAGCATGGAAGGAGATTTACTCCATAAATATCTCTAAACCTTTATGTTATCTCTATCTATATCGTCACATCCTTTTGACGATGGTACACTTATCCTACAACAACTTTTAAAAAAAATTGAAACAAAAATGTTATAAAATGTTTCTGTAATTACTATTTTTGAAATTTAGTATTGAAACACTTCAAAAAAAAACACTTGAAGTTTATGATCAAAAATTTAAAAATGTCGTAAAAATCTTGAAAGTGTTAATGTATAATTTATAAAAGCTTAAGTTTTTTAAAAAATCAGTCCCGCTCCTGTCCCATAACCAGTCTTGGGCCAGGCTACGTTCAACTCAAATCTCGGATCGTTGATCCATAACCATTCCACAGTCCCAATCGGTCCCAAGCCTAAGCCGGTCTCAAGCCGAGCCGGGTCACTGCCGTTATAACAAAAACATCTTGGACCCTTTTTATCAACAACTACTTAGTGCACCCGCGGGATGCAGCGAATGTAAAAATTTGCATTGATTAAGAATTTTAGAGGATTCGTAGTTTTACGAAAAAACAGTTAGGTTAAAGACAAGGTCACCATATATGAAAATTACTAATATAACGTTTTTCAACTTATGTAATACATCTTTTGTATCACATATTCCTATCTGTCAATAGATTTGCTCAAAAGACAAACCCTAATACAAACTCTAATAAATTATACTTCATTCATTATCAATCTTTTTTGCTACGACATGACAGGCCGAATGAAGTTCGATGTTAGGAAATGGAATAATGTAAATATGTTATTGGTTGATAGGAGAATGTACAAGAAGTTCCGAGTGAGTTGTTATCTTTACCAATTTGTAGTCATTTCTCTATCATAATGTAAATGGGGATGCCCAACAGAAACTCTACAGGTTGTGAACACATCAATGGACATTTCTGAAATAAGCAATATCATGTATATAAGAAACAAAAGAAAATCTAAACCAAACCAACCCTTTAATCTCCCCAAAACATAGATCCCCCACTTGTAAAACAAAAACAGAACTAAATGAAACAAGAGAACAAATCTATATCTATACTATATTAAAAAACAACAATTTCGATTATTCTTGAATTTTTAAGATGTACAATATTTTATTGCATTATGTACAACCATCTAATACATATGGAACATTGCCCTCTTGAAATTTATCTGATTATCCCACGCCCCGTCAAATTACCATCCTCCATAACCGCAAAAGTTCCTAATTTCTCTCCATATCCATCTTCTTTCATAGATAGTAACGTCCAAAAAATCATTCAGAATTGTAATCCTTGCAATCTCTTTGATTTTAAGTCTTGAAGAGAAGTTTATTTGTTTGGTTGACTAATGCTCTATTCTCCAGTTTTTAAAGGAAACAAAAGAAAAGAAAGGGAAGGGAAAGAAGAGAAAAGAAAGGGAAAGAAAAAAAGTAATTTTTTTGTTTGTGTTCTTGAGATTGAAGGGATGAGAAGGAAAGAGAAGGAAGGAAAATAAAATTTCATGTTCTTGAGTGGGAGAGAAAGGAAAGAAAAGATGTCATTTTTACAAATATATTCTTATTTATTTTCAGGAGAATATTATTGATGGATAAATGTGTAATTTTATAAATATTTCTAATTATTATAAATTCTTTTTATTTCCTTTCCTTCCCTTTCCTCCCACATTTGGGAGGAAAGTTTTGGGAGGAAAATTATCATGATTTTCCTTCCCTTTCCTTTCCCTTACCTCCTTAAAAAAACTCGAGAACAGAAGATTTTTTCTTTTTCCGCTACTTTCTTTCCCTTTCCCTTCCTTTTCTTCGTAAACAAAACTCGAGAACACAGCCTAAAGGGTTTGTGTATATGATCATCGTACATATGTTTTTTTGTAGTTTAAATTGATAGGTGTTCTCTCTAATATATCTTGTTTCTTGATCTTTTTACCTGAATGTGATTTCTTTAGGTTTTACATGCTTATATATAGTATAAATAGATAGATAAATAGTATATATTTTAGGGAATTTAATTATTATGGACAATTTAGAAAATGGGTTTACCAATTTGACCAAAATCTTTTTCAGTTTACCAAAATGACCAGAATCCCTTCAAAATACATACCGATTCACACATGAGATCGAGTGGATGAGACAAAGGGCCAAAACGACGTCGTTTTGGCCAAATTTGCTCTACCACATGGCGGAGGAGCCCAAAACGACGTCGTTTTGGGCCGTTTTTCGCGTATCCCTGGACCGTATTAGAATACCTCCGCCTCGCAGTATAAATACCTCCGCCGGACCCAAAACGACGTTGATTTGGGCCCTTTTTTTTGCCTGGAAACCCTAATCCACCGAACCTTAAAAGCCCTATATACCACAACCGCCCCCACCCCCACCCCACACGGCTGTAATTGCTTCCATTGTTTTCTTCTCATCTTCTTGCTTTGTTCTTGCCTTATTTTTGCTTACACACAAAAAATTGGGACCACTTCAATATTTTAAGGTCTTGCTTACGTAACCAAGGAGGAATCAACCACCACGTGCTTCTCATCTAAAATAACTCAAGACGTTTACCAAATGGTTAGTTCAAAACCCGCACTTTATTTAAATGTTTGCAATTTACATGTATATGATTATGTTTGTCCATTTTTAGGATCACCACGTGTGTTTTGAAACGAAGAAAATGGTTATGTTGTCCATTACAATATAAATATAATTATTTATAACACGTATAATGCATTTTTCTACAAATATTGTAAATAGTTTAATAAAGACTTGTGTAAATAATTATAGTTTTAGTAACCGTTTCTTAAAAAATTATTTAGAAATAATAGAAATTTTAATTGTTGTATGTTATACGTCATTTTATCGTTTGTATGTTTGTATTATGTTATAGGGTTGTTGTAAATTCCTAACGAAAAATGGAAATAAATTTATATAAAAATAATGTTTATTATGTTAAGCCTAACGGAAAAATAAGCAAATTTGTAAAAAACTTAACTGTCTGAGTTACTCGAACTAACGGATAAAGGACCAAATTTGTAAAAAAGTTAACAGAAAATATAACCATAACGGAGTTACTCGAACTAACGGAAAAAGGACCAAATTTGTAAAAAAGTTAACGGAAAATTTAACCGTAACGGAGTTAACAGAACTAACGGGAAAAGGACCATATTTGTAAAAACGATAACGGAAATTTTAACCGTAACGGAGTTACTCGAACTAACGGAAAAAGGACCAAATATGTTAAAAATTTAACGGAAAAATTAACCGTAACGGAGTTACTCGAACTAACGGAAAAAGGACCAAATTTGTAAAAAAGTTAACGGAAAATTTAACCCTAACTGAGTTAACAGAACTAACGGAAAAAGGACAAAATTTGTAAAAAATTTAACGGAAAATTTAACCCTAACTGGGTTAACAGAACTAACGAAAAAAGGACCAAATTTGTAAAAAAGTTAACGGAAAATTTTACCGTAACGGAGTCAACTGAACTAACGGAAAAAGGACCAAATTTGTAAAAAATTTAACGGAAAATTTAACCGTAACGGAGTTAACAGAACTAATGGAAAAAGGACCAAATTTGTAAAAAAGTTAACGGAAAATTTAACCGTAACTGAGTTAACAGAACTAACGGAAAAAGGACCAAATTTGTAAAAACTTAATCAAAAATTAAACCGTAACTGAGTTAACAGAACAAACGGAAAAAGGACCAAATTTGTAAAATAGTTAACAGAAAATTTAAGTTGAACTTTATATATTATAACACTAATTTTTATTACTGCAACCTTTTGAATGATTACCTTGTTAAACATTAATTTTTTTAAATGAACAAACTTTACATAAACAATTTTTTGAAAGACTTTGTTATTAGGGAAAAAATACACAACGAACAATCATATTTTCAATGATTAAGTCTTAAAACTAATTTTTTGAATGAAAAAACATTAAACTTTAGCATTTTGAATGATTAAGTTATTAAACATTAATTTCAATTAAATAAATCATCAAACTTTAAAATGAGTTGTTTATATTTGTTTAACCCAAAGAAAAAATTGGAAACCAAAATTGAAAGTTTCAAACAAAGAAACAAAACTTAAATAATTTTTATCGTTAGTAGTCACTTAAAAAGGACTATCATTGACACTGAATTTGAAAAATATTTATGCAGGCCGACGACAGTGTAGCTTCGATGATTGTGAGGGCAAAGATATCCCTCATGGTAGAGATTAAGAGTAAATTATCAAATAATAGGGCGTCCATTTTTAGGGAAACCTGTTTTGGTAGATGGTTGGATCTCTCTGATACTTCTGCCGATCCTGTGTTACTTTACACATTTTTTGAGAGGCAGACCTTCCCCGCTCATGGTACGACCGATGAGATGTATTTCCAGATCGGACCTCATACGCTTCGTTTTGGTCGTGAGGATTTTTGTCTAGTTACGGGGCTTCTGTTTGGAAGGGCTCCGAACCATCCTACTGATAGTGATGGTTTCTTTAGCAGGATGTTTGGTGATGGCACACCTAAGGTTGATCTGGTGCTGCAAAAGTATAATCCCATTGGTACTGCGAATGACGATTTGGATGATATCGATGCAGTGCGGGTGTGTTTGATTCTGGTGGTTGAAATGTTTTTTTTTGGCCACCGGAACAATGTGAGAGTTTCTGATCTGGTGATCAAGGCGATAGATAACTTGGAGTTTTGGAACAGTTATCCATGGGGGAGTTTTATTTGGCGTTATACGATAGAACAAATGTATAACTGTCTACATATAGGAAAACGGACAGCGGGGAGCAAAAAACTGACGGTTCATGGGTTCTTATATGCGTTGAAGGTTATTTTAATTTTTGTCATTTAAATATTTAAATATTTTACTATTGTTTTCGTATTTAATAATTGTCATTTACTAATTGTTGACTATTTAATTGCCAGATCTGGATTTTAGAAATGTTTCTAGGCTCCGCCTTATACTACACTAAAAACAATAATGTGTACCCGAGGGCAGTTCGTTGGACCCGGGTGCCAAGAATGGTAAAACTCAATCAAGTCAGGGAGATTATTGATATGTCCTCAGTATGTTTTTGAAATATGGTTTACAATTGATAATTTTGTCCACTTTTTTGTTATTGTAACATATTTTTTTTTAAATATCTTAGGAGCCTAGGAGACCACTTCCCAGGTTGGTGCCAGATCCTTTGGAGAGTACATCAGATTGGTATGTACATAGCTTTAGTTTTTTTAGGGGTGGGAGGACCACCAGAATATAGGCGGTGTGGGCGGTGTGAATGATGACGACGACGATCACCATTCACACCATAGTGAGGGGCATCACACTACCAGCCAGGGATTTCATCCACCCGGTGATCGGCATCCTCAGCCGGATTTCCCGTATGATCAGAGGTTGTTGGAGCTTGAACGCATTCAGCGGCTACATCAAGTATCCCTGGATGGGTTGCAGCTGTTGGTCCCAATTATGGGTCTACAAGAGTTCAATCAAGAGAGAACAGTTTGTAGAAGGGGGGGGGGGGTGAATACAAACACACAGATTTTTCGTTTTTAAAGGAGTTTATTAAAATAAACAAATTTACAGTTACAAGCGGAATTAGAACAGGTTTAAAACCTATTCTATTGTAACTAAGAAACACGAAGTATGATGCACAAGAAGATGAAATAAAGAATAAAGAGGGTATAAGTTAGATAGAAGCATGCATTAAGATGAAGAAGATATCTTCATCTTATTTATACCCGTTTGTCTTTGAAACAAGACAAAAGGTATATGCCACGTGTCAAGCTTGGATAGGAAGCTTGTCCTTGTTAATAAGACAACCATGCTTTTGGCCGAATATGAACAGTACCATATCAGATATGATGGGGACATAAAAGACAAGTCGTACGTCCTTTTCTGACATGGTTCTAGGTTTGACTTTTGTGCATCGAGGATAAGATCAATCTTTAATCTTGCAAAGGAAGCTTCATTTGATCGCTGATACTGAATCTTCAAGGATGAATCTTCAGTGTCGCTGAGGCTTCACAAGACTTCACACTTTGAGTAGACAATCACTGCTATCACTGAACCGCTTCAGTTCACTTAGCTGATTATCTCTTTCTTCAGCTAGAGTCTTCGACTGTCGTTGAATGGTCTTCTGGTGTGATAACTGATCTTCAGGTCTTCAGTGATAAGCTTGTAGTTCCTTGACCTTCAGCGATCGCTGATAGCAATCAGCGTGTGCTATCGCTGAACTTGAACATAAGCTTAACTATGGAATTTCACTAAGTATAGTAAAGGAATCATATTCAAATCACTGAGAGGAGTTATGATCAACAATCTCCCCCTATTTGATTATGATTAAGCAACATAGGAAAACTGCTTTAAGAGACTAGTAAAGGACTTAGGAAATATTTAAACAAAAATTTTCTAAGTGCTAATCTGTAAAGTCTTTTTCAGCTAGTCTATTATTTGAATTGAGTTTCATTTATAAGGATATGAAAGCACAATTTTTTATAAGTAGATAAGATTAAAGTACATTCACTGATTGAATTTTCAGAGTGAAAGATCAGTGAGTTAAAGGTAGCATAACGAAAAATAGAACTCTTATGTTCATTGTCCCTTTTACTGTTTTCAGGGATCTTTTCAGTACTGAGGTGGAGTAAAGTACTTTGAATTTCATTAATTATAATCTGAAGAATTACATCGAAATGAAATTACAATTATAAAGGTAAAGTACTTGTACACTGAAGAAATGTTACAGAGGAAGTAGAAAACTATGACTAGTTAGAGATATTCTCATTTCTTCTTTGTAGCTCATTCTCATAAAGAGTCTTCTGTCGATTCATCAGAGGAGTATCTGACCAGCAGCGCCAAAGCATAATCTTTATGAGAGAGGATGGGGCCTTGTGAATTTCTTGGTTTCTGAAGAGTCCTAAGAATCCTTCATTATCCAAGAATATCATACCAGGTTCAGGCAGTGAGATGATTTCGTCTTCTTCATATCTTCGGTCTTGAGGGAGAGACGTACAAAGCATTGATATATCAAGGAGTTCAAGATGACCAAGAATGCTTTGATAATAAAACTTAGTTTCATGCTCATTCTTTGAACTTGAACCACCTTCAGCAACTAATCTTTTCTTCTTTGAGGATTCAGGGAGAGGGGGAACTTGCACATGTTGTGACATTCTTTGCAGCAACTAATCCAGCACACCTTCCACCACATCCTTGAATTTAGATTTGGAACCCTGAATGGCGTCTCTGATTTCTAGCCATTCAGTGTATCCATAAATTCCTAAGAATTTGGCTTCTTCTCTCTCTGTTCTGTTCGTCCTTGTCATTCTTACTTATACCTTCGGACCACCTCTGTTGGAGTGTCGCCCTTGGATAGTTGCATGAATGATTTTGGCTTCAGATCTTCGAAATTTCAGCCTGTCGGTGCACCAATCAAGTTCTTTGTCTTTCTGCTTAGTGGCTTCAGAGGTCAGTGCACTTAGGATCTTCTGTTGAGCGAGAATTGGATCTACGTTTATGTGCTCTTGTGCTAGTTCTCTCTGAACGAGAGCTTCGGCGACCCTTTCAGTCTTTTTCAATTGTTCTTGAGCCGCTTTGTCTTTCGCAGAGTCTTCTTTGAGTAACTTTCTTGCTAAGGCAAGATCATTCTCAGTTTGCTTGATTTCCTTGTCCCTGATTCTTTGTGCTTCCAATGCTAGTTCTCTCTCTTCTCTTGACAGAAAGTAGAATTCATCTACCATCCTTATTGGTACGGCTTCAATGGGTTCAGCTTCAGGCACCCTTATTCTTCTTGATTCGAATTCCCTAAGGAACTTTATTCGCCTTTCTTCTTCTTCAGGATCGCTTATAATCGGCTTTTGAATGCAACGCCTGGGAATGAGGCCTTCTTCTTCTTCAGAGTCAGTTTCAATTATGTACATAAATTGCTCTTCAGAGGAAGGTTCCTTCCATGAAGTTGAGTCCTTTAGGGGACGGGGATCACTGAGGGAAGGAGAGGAGGAGAAAGAATTGTCAGAGAGAGATTTTGTGGGTGATGAAGGAAGTATGGGGGTTTCAGGAAGAGGTGAATTGATAGGGATAAGAGGAAGAGATACCTCAATTGTGGTCTCCCCCTCAGATATAGGGATAGTGGCATCCAGATCTACCACTTCTTTTCCTTTGCCTGAGGATCCGGATTGTCCCTGAGAGGGATGTTGTCCGTCCCCCAAGGGCTCTTGATGAGTGACTCCGGGTCTTGACATTCTGAAGTGCTCTAAGGCACTTCCAATGTCATCATCATCATCTTCATCATCATCCATTCCCCCATAGTGAGGGATGGGCTCTTCTTCTTCTTCTTCGTCATCTTCATCAGCATCATCATCTTCATCATCTTCAGCGCCCTGGATGTATGGAGAAACCTTTTCTCCAGGGAACCTCTGGTTATGCTCAGCAATGAGCTCATCAGCGAACTCTTTGGCACATCTCTCCCCCTCAATGTTATCAGGAGGTAGACAATGCACCATCAGAGTGCGAACATTCGACTGAATGTCCTTGAGCTTCACATCATTATCTTGAAGCGTGGTCCGATCAGCAGCATTGAAAGATGAGGAACCAGCCTCAGAGAGTTTGGTGATCAGCTGCATCATGTCGGACTGAGTCTTTTGAATAGACTCCAGGACAGTGGCTTGAGCAGCAACCTTCTGCTCCAGGCTGGTCAGGGTCTGATGAAGGGCCCTGTTGTCTTCCTTCAGGGAGTAAACATCAGAAATCAGATTGCTGACATTGGTCTTGATCGATGGAGTTCCAACGATCCTTCTGAAGATTAGTTCAGCGGATGTCTGAAGGTTGTCTACCCTAGCTCTTGTGAGAGCGCATTCCCTGACTAAATAGTCAACAGCAGGGAATGTAGGGTTGGGAAGGACAACGGGAGGAAGTTCGGTGACTGGAGTGGGGAGCTTGGGAGCTGCCATCTCTGTCTTCACATCTCTGAGCTTTGCGGCTGAGGGATGGCCCTGAGGAGACTTTCCCATATCCTTGCTGATGGGAGGAGCGCTGGTGGTGGTGGTTGTCGTCGCTGAAGTGGGAATAGAAGCGACACCTGATGATGACATAGAAAAAGATGCCAAAAACACATCCGGATTAGAAGATGGATGAAAAGTTTTATTTGACTCCCTGAGAGTATCTAGAGGATTACTCTTAGGGACTACTTTTGCAAATGTAGTGTCTAGAGGATCACTGACCAGTGTCTTAGAGTATCTGAGAGAGATACTCTGAGGTCCTTTTAATTTGGCCTTCCAAAACTCAGATTGCCTAAACAATAATGATGTTTGGACTGCGTGCATTTCAGCATTATCAGGGATATGGACAACTATCGCTGAATCATTTGCTGAGGTGAGGACCAAAGAAGAAGAGATAGAAGTGGAAAAGAAGGCTGTGAAAGTAGTACATGATCCATCTTCAGCAGAGCTGGCTATAACACCCTCAGTGACCGGAGTCCCTGAAGATGGAGGTAGTGCTGATGAAGCGACAACGGATGTAAAGACCGTTGAAGTGGTTGTGGCTGCAGTTGGTGTTGGTAGAACACCGAAATCAGAGAGGGTGGTCTTTTGAGAGACCAACTTCTTTGGCTTCTTTGTTTTGGTTGCGATGGTCTTTTTATGACCATCGGTTGGTTGCTTTCTCTTAACTCCCGCAGTGTCTGGGTTGCTCGTTGTTGGGCTGGACAGCGAGGTGGACACTGGAAGATGTGCCCCAATCACCTGCAGCATGTAGGTGGTGAAGGGAGCATCACCTGGACGTTCCTCGATGTCCAGGGACTTCTTCCCTACAACAGAGAAGGAGTGATCGCCGACCTTCGGGTATTCTTCTCCGAAGGCCACTTCCATTATGGTCGCGAAGAAGCGAGGGTAGGGGATGACGGGATGTCTGGTGGCAGCATTGATACAACTGACCATGTCGCTGAAGATGTAGTCAGCGTAGTTGAGGTTGTGGCCTGTGTAGAGAGAGTATGCCATGTCTTGAAAGTGTTTGCTCGCTTGATCATGCGAGCCTATCTTCGACCCAAGACATTGAATCACCTGAGTGAAGATATACTGCCAGCGAGCAAGCAGTCTTTTCTTCTCGAGCTTTGAACCCACTGTCTTCAGAGAGGGGTTCTCCCAAGCATAGCCGATTGAATCCAAAAATGCATCGATTTGCATTTTTGTAGGTTCAGCGCCCCATTGTTGATTCTTGGCTCGTAGAGGGAGACGAAGAGCCTTCTTGATGAACCCAGCGGTGAAAGAGAAAAATCCAAGATCTGGAATCTTGAAACCAATGGCAGGGAGCACAGTGCCCTTTTCAGTCGTCAGCGTGGTACAGTGAGCTGTGTACCAGAGAGCTTGGAGATGAGAGGAGATGCCCACCAGGTTGTGGACGAATGCATACATCAAAGGGCATGCCTTGATGAAGGTAGCTCCTTCAACGAATTGAGGGCGATCAGCAGGAATGTCCACCAAAGCAATGCAGTTGCAGGACTTGAAGATGGCCTTCTCCAAGGTAAAGTGACATGTTGGTCCAGCAATCAGAGTGTTGTCTTCAGCAGCAGATGTTGCAGCAGTCTTACATGCAGATGCCATTACTGTGGGAAAGATAGGAACACCAAAGAGGTAAATCATGGTTTTATACATAAATGTATAAACCAGAGTTTGGTATAAAGAATACCAAATGTAAGATGAAAGAGAACAAATATTTTGATGAACAATATCAAAATGTTTGTTATAATCAACAATAAAAAGCTAAGGTAAATGGATTAATGTTTTTAAGAAAAAATCTTCTGTTCTAAGGAAAGAACTTAGAACAGGGTTTTTATAAAGGTAAACCTTTTTAATTTTTGATCCAAATTATCTTTATTTTTATTTTTAGAGTGTTAATGAGAAGAGGAGGTGAAACAAGATGTTTCTAGTCATAATATAAGGTTTAGATCAAACCTTAGTTGAGTTCTTAGGAGAAAAACACACACACAAGTGTGTTCGTGGTGTTCTTGAGAAAACCTTGAAGATTCGAAGAATTTCTTTTTGCCTTGAGAGTTGTTATGAAAGCGGAAGGAGCAAAGTAAGGCAAATAGAATGCTTAAATAGCAAGAGGAGAGAGAAAGAAAGGAGTGCTAAACGACGGTTTTAGCTTTTTGAAAAAGAAATGATGACCTGGCGCACGTTACAAGAAAGGAGTTGGAATGGAAACGTCGCGGTCCGTCATGTGTCAGAAAAAGGTCTGACGTGTCCTTTTCTTTATTTTTAAAAGATTATAATGATAATTATCCATAAGGAAAGTTTATCATTTATAATTTTAGAAGAATCTTCATCATTAATAATAAAGGATTTTCAGTGATGAGTTTTAATTTTAAGAGAGACATTCTTTGATGAGAAAAGATATCAAAGAGTGTTTAAAAAATTTGAAGAAAATACCTGAGGAGATGGCCTAGATATCGCTGAATCAGAGTTCAGAGAATGGAAAGTTTGAAAGCTTTATTTGTAATCCTTTGTTGGTCACTGATTAATAAACTATTCAGCGTTCAACATACCAAGTTCGCTGATGAGTAGATTGAATCTAGTTTCATCAAGAGGCTTGGTGAAAAGATCAGCGAGCTGATATTCAGTAGGAACAAAATGAAGCTCAACTTCACCATTCATCACATGATCTCTGATAAAGTGATATCGTATCTCAATGTGCTTGGTTTTGGAGTGAAGAACAGGATTGTTGGCAATTGCAATAGCACTTGTGGCTATCACAATAGATAGGAATCTTAGAGAGCTTGAGATTGTAGTCTCTTAGTTGATTTCTCATCCAAAGGATTTGAGCACAACAACTACCAGCGGCTACATACTCAGCTTCAGCGGTGGAAGTGGACACTGAGTTTTGCTTTTTACTTGTCCAACTTATTAATTTTCCACCTAGCAGCTGACATCCACCAGTGGTGCTCTTTCTGTCTATCTTACAACCTGCAAAGTCACTGTCAGAGTAACCAATAAGATCAAATCCTGAGCCTTTGGGATACCAGAGACCAAGATTTGGAGTTCCTTTCAGATATCTGAAGATTCGCTTTACAGCGATTAGATGGGATTCCTTCGGTTCAGCTTGATACCGAGCGCAGAGACAGGTAGCGTACATGATGTCTGGTCTACTCGCTGTAAGATACAGCAGAGACCCAATCATTCCTCGATAGGCAGTGACATTTACTGGTTTTCCATTTGGATCCTTGTTTAATGTCGAGGAGGCGCCATAGGAGTCTTCATCGCTGAGCATTGATTCATATCGAATTTATTCAGCATGTCTTTAACATATTTGCTTTGACAGATAAAAATTCTTTTGTCAGATTGCTTAATCTGCAAGCCTAGAAAATATGTTAGTTCACCCATCATACTCATTTTATATTGTTTTTGCATTCTTGCAGCGAAACGAGTGCAAAGTTTGGGTCTTGTGGAACCAAAGATAATGTCATCAACATATATCTGAGCGAGAATAGTATGACCTTTATATTTTCTTAAAAACAGAGTTTGGTCAATTTTTCCACGAACAAATTTTTCTTTAAGAAGGAATTTAGAAAGGGTATCATACCAAGCTCTAGGAGCTTGTTTTAACCGTAAAG
Organism: Silybum marianum; assembly: GCA_036898165.1. Classification (NCBI taxonomy): domain Eukaryota; kingdom Viridiplantae; phylum Streptophyta; class Magnoliopsida; order Asterales; family Asteraceae; genus Silybum; species Silybum marianum. The sequence goes on from CM072531.1 coordinate 7,758,820, forward strand.
AGCTTTTTCAAGTTTAAAAACATAACCAGGATGGTTAGGGTCTGTAAAACCAGGGGGTTGTTCAACATAAACTTCCTCGCTGAGTTTTCCATTTAGAAAAGCACTTTTAACATCCATTTGAAAAACTTTGAAGTCTTTATGGGCAGCATAAGCTAAAAAGAGTCTTATGGCTTCTAAACGAGCAACAGGTGCAAAGGTTTCATCATAGTTAATCCCTTCTTCCTGTCTATAACCTTGAGCAACAAGTCTAGCCTTATTGCGAATTATAGTCCCGTTTTCATCTAGCTTATTTCTGAAAACCCATTTAGTTCCTATGACAGTTTTACTAGAGGGTCTAGGAACAAGATTCCAAACTTTATTTCTATGAAATTCAGTAAGTTCTTCCTGCATAGCTGAAACCCAGCTAGGATCAGAGATAGCTTGATCTATCTTCTTAGGTTCAGAGAGAGAGATGAAGTTAACATAAAGACAGATATTACCTGTACCTCTACGTGTTTTGATACCTGCAGTGGGATCACCAATAATTTGATTTATTGGATGATTTGCAGTCCATCGCTGAGCTGGTGGTTGAGGAGAGAGATCAATAGCAGCAGATTCAGCGACCTGTTCTTCAGATTCTGGAATAGGACTTGTTTCAGCAACATGTACTTCATTTAGAATCAATTCAGGGGATTGATTTTCAGATGTGGTTTGGTTGTTCACAGAGGAATTTCCAAGAGAGGAATCAGCAACAGAAATCTGATTAAGAGGAGTGACATTCATCCCTGAAGATGGATGATCACTTGTTGTATTCTGAGGATTTCATCATCACTTGCTTCAGCTGGAGTTTGATTGCTGAAGTATGTTTCAGGTTCCCCATAATGAGATTTCATCCAAGCATTCAACTCTTCATCATCATCATGAGAGTGAGAAGTATGAATGGGACGAGATTCATCAAAGTTAACATGCATGGATTCTTCAACATGTTGTCTTCTTTTATTGAAGACTCTGAAGGATTTGGATATAGAGGAGTATCCAATAAATATACCATCGTCAGCTTTTGGATCAAATTTACCTAAATGATCTCTGTCATTCAGAATGTAACATCTACATCCAAAAATGTGGAAATATTTCAGAGTAGGTCTTCTCCCATGAAATAATTCATAGGAAGTCTTCTTAAATCGTTTAACTATCAGGGATCGATTTTGAGTGAAGCACGCTGTATTAACTGCTTCAGCCCAGAACTGAGTTTGAAGATGCGATTCACTGAGCATTGAGCGAGCCGCTTCAATGATAGTATGATTTCTTCTTTCAGCAACACCATTTTGCTGAGGAGTTCTTCGAGGAGAAGTTGTGAGAGATGCCTCTTTCTTCAAAGAAATTATCCAGAGTACTGTTTTTGAATTCAGTGCCATGATCACTTCTTATGGAACGAACAATTAGATTGTTCAAAACTTCCATCTTTTTGATAAAAAAAGATTATCATTTCAGGGGTATCACTTTTGGATCGAAGGAAGAACACCCATGTGTATCTGGAGTATTCATCAACAATCACTAAAGTGTATTTCTTCCCAGAGATCGGTTGGACATTGACAGGTCCGAATAGATCCATGTGAAGTAGTTGAAGAGGAGTGGTCACTGAAGAAACTTGCTTTGACCTGAAGGAGGCTTTTGTCAGCTTTCCCTTCTCACATACTGAACAAAGAGATTCCTTTGTAAAGGTATGATTTGGGAGGTCTCTGACTAAGTCTTTTTGAGTCAATTCATTTATTGTCTTAAAGTTGAGATGAGAGAGTCTTTTATGCCATAACCAGTTTATGTCAGTGGATGCTTTAGAGATAAAGCACATGTTCTTAGACTGAGAACTATTCATATTTATGACATATATATTTTCCACTCTTTTGCCTGTAAGGGCAAGCTTATCATTTCCGTCAGTGACAGCACATCTATTCTTTAAGAATAGAACTTTGAAGTCTTTGTCACATAACTGACTAACGCTCAAGAGATTGTGCTTTAGTACCTCAACGTAAGCAACACGAGAAAATGATGTGGCTCCGTTGGACAGAATTCCATAACCTTTAGTGTATCCTTTGCTATTTCCACCAAAGGTCACTGATGGACCAGCTTCTTCTTTGTAATCAGAGAGCTGAGATTTTCTGCCTGTCATGTGCCTTGAGCATCCGCTATCCAGATACCAGATACCTTTGGTACTCTGCATACAACAAAAGATTTAATTGTTTAGAGGTACCCATACTACTGTGGGTCCTGATTGGTTAGATAGAGGATTGGCGGAGGAGCTACTAGCTGAAGAACTCTCTTCAGTGGATATCTTCACCTTTGATGGTTTTGCAACCTTGGTGGATTTCACTTTCGCTGATTTATCAGCTTGAGCTACTTTCTTTCCATGAGCTAGTTTATCAGCTCTAGTAGCATTAAGACATTTGCTTGCAATGTGGGTAGTTTCACCACAGTGATAGCATTTCCTATATTTAAAGGGTTTGGAAATCAGAGAAGGAGCAGGAAATTTCTCAGGGATAGGTCCAAGAATTCCTTTATCCATGGTCCTTGGAGGTATAACAACCTTTTCAGGAGTAGGAGTGAGATCGATTTTAATTCTGGGGGTTGGTCTCCGAGAAAAGTCAGGGACCTTCTTCCCAGTTCTAGAAACTTTCTCTGAGGGTTTCTTGTTCCTATCTTGAGTTTTCTTATTCTTAGGAACTTGATTAAGAAACTCGTTCTTGATCACTTTCTTAGAATTAAGAATAGAACGCTTCTCTTTAGAAGAGGAGGAAGAAGAGGTTGAAGAAGAAGGATCAGGGATAGAAGAGACAAACATTCCGAATTTTAGCATGGAACGATCATTCTCTGATTCTTCTTTTTCAGGGTTATAGCCTAACCCACTTCTTACTTTTATAGGTATTTGAGCGTTGATGATCTCATTGACTTTATCAGAAGCCTTACACCATCCTTCGATGGTTGCTTTTTCAGACTTGAGATCAGCGATAGCCTTTTCCCTATCAGCGATAGCTTGTTGTTTCTCGATGCTTATAGTTTGATTTGCAAAAACTTGGTCTTTGAGAGATTCCTCAATTTTGGAAAGTTCTTTGATTCTTATATGACAATTTTTTAATTGTTCAGATAAGTCAGTGTTAATTCTCTCGGCCTTAATTTTTCCATTTAAAGCATCATAGAAATTAACAGTCATAGCATCGAGAGCTGATAAGTTATCACTTTCAGAAGGTGAAGAGACAGAGGGAATAGTTACCTGAGTAGAAGGAGACTCAGAGTAAGAAGTCTCAGTGACTTCTTCAGCGTCTTCAATTCTTGCCATCAGACAGAGGAAGGCAAGATCTTCTTCATCTGAACCAGACTCTTCAGAGGTCTTGGCCCAGTCATCTTCAACATCCCAGTCAACTTCTTCAGCGACAAAACCTTTGCCTTTTTGCTGGTTTTTCTTCATATCTTTGTATTTGTTTTTCAGTTTCAAATACTTCTCCTTTTTAACAGAGGTATGGGAGGTAGTGGGAGCAGCAACTTTCTTCGACCTGCATTCACTTGCGAAATAACCCTTTCGCTGACAGTTGAAGCAAATCGCTGATGCTTTCTCAGCAGGCAACATTTTCTGCTTTTCAGAGTCAGAGAGGTTGGAAGGTTTCCGAAAATTGCTCTTCTAGCAAATCTTTTAAAGTTATTAGTTAAAAGGGCTAGAGAGTTATCAAACTCAGAGATGTCTGCATCAGTGAGTTGATCTTCTGAATCAGTTTGACCTAATTCAGTAATGGAGGTGATAGTAGAAGAAGGAGCATTTTTGGAAGAGGTTCCCTCAGAAGTCACAAGTGCTAAAGAAGTACTTTTAGCACCTTTGAGTTCATTAATTAGGTTCTTCCTTAGAAGTTGGGATTGTTCCTCATTTAAGAGCATACCATATAATGCACTTAAGGACAAGGTTTCAAGATTCTTTGATGCTTTTATACATGTAGTGTACACGCCCATTGATCGGGCAATGCCTCCATGAACTTTGTCAGAATTTCAGCGTTTGAATAAACTCTATCGACTGATTTGAGATCAATCAGCAGACAGTTAAATCGCTGGTGAATTTGAGAAAGAGATTCACCCTTTTGATACATAAAACTCTCATATTTTCTTACGAGGTTTATGCATCTAGTTACTTTAACTTCAGAAGTTCCTTCATATTGGATACATAATGTATCCCATATGGCTTTTGAAGTCCTCATTTTCATGACAGAATGATAGACCTCATCAGGTAAAGCCATTGCTATTATTGATCTAGCTTTAGAGTCAATAGCAATTTCTTTCTTGTCTTCTTCAGTCCATCTGTTAGGAGTTTTAACAATACTCCTCTCAGGGATGGCTGCAGTAGTAGTGGTGGCAGGAACACTAGCTACTATAGTTGTAGGAACGAATGGTCCATTTTCCAGATAGTAGGGAATCTTGGGGTCAGATCCCTCTAGAAATAGAGACATTCTTTCCTTCCATAATGGAAAGTTATCATGGCTAAATCTAGGTGGTTTAGCCAAAGATCCATTATCGTTATAGTTTGTATTAGGGTTTGACATTTTAAAATAATTTTAAGAGAAAATATTTTAAAGAGTTAAGAGGCAAACACTGCTCCGATACCACTTGTTGGTCCCAATTAGGGTCTACAAGAGTTCAATCAAGAGAGAACAGTTTGTAGAAGGAGGGGGTTGAATACAAACACACAGATTTTTTGTTTTTTAAAAGAGTTTATTAAAATAAAAAAATTTACAGTTACAAGCGGAATTAGAACAAGTTTAAAACCTATTCTATTGTAACTAAGAAACACGAAGTATGATGCACAAGAAGATGAAATAAAGAATAAAGAGGGTATAAGTTAGATAGAAGCATGCATTAAGATGAAGAAGATATCTTCATCTTATTTATACCCGTTTGTCTTTGAAACAAGACAAAAGGTATATGCCACGTGTCAAGCTTGGATAGGAAGCTTGTCCTTGTTAATAAGACAACCATGCTTTTGGCCGAATATGAACAGTACCATATCAGATATGATGGGGACATAAGAGACAAGTCGTACGTCCTTTTCTGACATGGTTCTAGGTTTGACTTTTGTGCATCGAGGATAAGATCAATCTTTAATCTTGCAAAGGAAGCTTCATTTGATCGCTGATACTGAATCTTCAAGGACGAATCTTCAGTGTCGCTGAGGCTTCACAAGACTTCACACTTTGAGTAGACAATCACTGCTATCGCTGAACCGCTTCAGTTCACTTAGCTGATTATCTCTTTCTTCAGCTAGAGTCTTCGACTGTCGCTGAATGGTCTTCTGGTGTGATAAGTGATCTTCAGGTCTTCAGTGATAAGCTTGTAGTTCCTTGACCTTCAGCGATCGCTGATAGCAATCAGCGTGTGCTATCGCTGAACTTGAACAGAAGCTTAACTATGGAATTTCACTAAGTATAGTAAAGGAATTATATTCAAATCACTGAGAGGAGTTATGATCAACAGCAGCCGTACCTTACTTCTGTTCATCGGCTGCCCCAATGGATGGAGAATGTGGATCTTCATATGGCGGCACATGATGATCATTTCCAGAGACAGGCAAGCACTTTTAATAATCATATGTACCATGTAATCGTACTAAATTCACAAACGTATAACAATATATATAATATTTGGTTAACCATTTTATTTTCGTCGTAGATGCCACCACAGCCACCGCAGCCACCAGTATAGACACAAAACCGGGAACCCAGCTTCCTTGATTTGCTGGATTCGGAGTACACGCCAGGTTACTCCAGCGGTGTACCATTTTCCATGCAACCACAGTACTCTCATACGGTAACTTAAGCATTACATTTATGCTCTTTGTATGTAACTCTATAGATTGACAATATATCGATTACATTACGCAGCCCACCTACCAGACGGCTCCTCCGTCTAGCTCGTATATGCCTCCACCATTCGTGTCATATGATATGGATGGCCCATCCAGTTCGAGCGGTATGCATGGCCCATCCAGTTCGTACAGTATGCCTGGCCCATCCATGTTGTACGGTATGCTTGGCCCATCCATGAAGCATGGTACCGACATGTATCAGACTCCGGATCAGATTCCACTTCCTCCGGAGAGACAAGGCAGGCCGCACCGTGTAGTTCGTCCTGGCCCACACGGCCGTCCACCTTTTACAGGACTACCGGCTACCACTCCTTTAGCGCGCGATAGAGGTAGAGCCCAAGAACAGCGACCAGTACAGACCAATACTGATGAGATCAACATCCTTAGAACATTAAGGACGATAGGGTTACCACAAACAACCAGGATATCGATGTTACCAGATTTGGACCTGTCTCCGCAATGGTGGCTTGCATTGCTTGGAATGCATGGGGAAGGGATTTTGTTAACCTCGGTTAGTTTTGTAGTTTAAATTACCAATGTGGTTATAATACATAGTTCATGTCTAATATTTAATGTTTTATCAATAGCATGTAGATGCGTGGGGCAGAATGGTGCAATCAGGTCGCGGCGATCCATGTAGGTGGACTATTATGAATGCCGACTTCCTTCAGTGCCTATGCGATAATGGTGTCCATCGCCAAGATATTAAAAAGGCCGACGGTAGTATGGCAGATGACGGATGGCCCGCAAGGAGTATGATCAGCTCGGTATACAAACTAAGATAACATTTATTTATTTATTAATTAATAGGATTCAAATATATTGGTTTCTAACGCCTTTTATTCCAGGTAATAATGCCAATCTATGTCAAGAAGGAACATTGGCTGGTCGCGGAGTTGAATTTTTCTACAATGGAAGTCACAGTATATGACTCTGACCCGACCGATACCTATGATAGGGCAGTGAGGCAGTTGATGGGTGGTTTTATACCCCGTCTTACTGATTTTTTTAATAAGGATTGGGGAAAGAAGTCGAGCTGAAAGTGCGGGGGCCATCTCAATTGTCTGGGCGGACAACGTACCCCAAAGCACCTGGAAGCCGATTCGGGTCCTTTGGCGTGTCAAATAATTTGGTTGTTGGCAAATGAGAAGATCCCATCTCCAATAACAATGACCCAAACACCTTTGGAAACCCGTCATAATGTGGCGGCTGTATTGTGGGATATGCGTTTGTCGTAGGACATTTTTTATATTTTTTAACTTTTTGTAATCATGTTTAGGAGTTGTTTTTTATTTTTGGGAAAACTTCATATGGATTTTAAAAAATCATAACATATTTTTTTTAAATAAAATATTCCCATATGGCTAATCCGAAATTCGGATTAGAAAATTTCGTGTGCCACGGTCATATGGAAAGTGATTTGGGTGACGGTGTGACCGGTGATTCAAAATCACACGGTCGCACGGTCACCCAAATCAATTTCCAGATTGACCATGACACATGAAATTTTCTAATCCGAAGTTCAGAATAGCTAGCCCGGCAGAGTTATTATAGCGAGAGATATTCCGAAAATCCGATTAGAAAATTTTGTGTGCCATGGTCATATGAAAATTGATTTGGGTGACGGTGTGACCGGTGATTCAAAATCACACGGTCGCACGGTCACCCAAATCAATATTTGGGTGACCATGACACATGAAATTTTCTAATCCGAATTTTGGAATAGTTAGCCCGACAGAGCTATTATAGCGAGCGTTATCACGAAAGTCCTATTAGAAAATTTTGTGTGCCATGGTCAATCTGGAAATTGATTTGGGTTACCGTGCGACCGGGTGATTGGTGCCACGGTCATATGGAAATTGATTTGGGTGACGGTGTGACCGATGATTCAAAATCACACGGTCGCACGGTCACCCAAATCAATTTCCAGATTGACCGTGGCACATGAAATTTTCTAATGAGACTTTCGGGATAGCTAGCCCGGCAGACGTGACCGTGACTATGGAAATTGTTTTAAAAAATATTTGTTTTGGTCTTCTAGCGGGAGTTATCACGAAAGTCCTATTAGAGAACTTCGTGTGTCACAGGCATATGAAAATTGATTTGGGTGACGGTGTGACTGGTGATACAAAATCACACGGTCGCACGGTCACCCAAATCAATTTCCATCTGACTATGGCACATGTCTCTAATACAACTTTCGTGATAACGCCTGCCGGGCTAGATCAGTCTCGTTTGTTAAAAACCGTAGCATGTGGGAATATTTGTTAAAAATTAAAAACAGTATGTTATGATTTATAAAAATTTATATGAAATTTACACAGGATTTAATTATTCATCATAATTAATGTTTTTACGTCTTATGAGAAAAGTTACACAAACATGCAAATTATGTAATTATTTGAGCATTAAATTGTGAAAAATATACACCAGTTAACGTTATTGTTTGCTAAACAATAAATTGATATATTAAGGATAGTGCAAACATTTTAAAAAAACATCTTAAACAATGGAATATTTTACAGTGCAAACATCTTAAACAAACATTCAACATTCACACATTTAGTGAGGATAGATGTCTTGGCATTGGATGATCCACCGAGCCTTTTCGTTGATCTTATCCTCAAGAACGTCGTATTCTTCTTTGATTTCCTTTACCAACATCTCCTCCGTACTAATTGTTTGCTCTAGGACTGCAAGCTCTGCTTTACTTTTGAAGTTGTATCTCCCGGTTCGCCTCGTTAACCGATGCCTTCAATTTCGCCGGCATTACCTGTGATGACGGAGGGTTTGGGTCAGGGTTTAAAAACCTATAAGAATACATTTGTGGTTCATTGTATGGAGATGTTTCCGTGTAGTTATAGAATGCGTCTTCAAAATCGGCACGCTCTTCATCGGTTATTGGTTGGTCGGCAAAAGTTCTCCCGTGCATTGCCCACTCCTCTTCTGTTGCGGGCACAGTCCAAGAACGCCTATACATTCCATCATTCAATTGTCGTAAGGGTTATTTCTATGCAGATCGAGAACTTCCAGCCTTGGAAGCTGAGTTCTTCTTGCCAGATCGGCTGTTTCCGGACATGGTTTCTTGAAGGTTAGCTAAATTTACGAAGTGTTATAAAGAAATGAAATGGTAGATAACAAATTTGTGTGTTGGAACTTCTCAAGGACCATTTTTTTATAGTGGTGAACTTTTTAAAATAATACCCGCTAGCACCTGAACTTTAATATACTGTCACATTTAGTCCCCGGAATTCAGGTACTTCAATAAATGTTCAATAAAGTTATATGAGTTTATTTATGTTATAATAAATCATACCCTTTTATTATAAAGCAAAGTTTAACATGAAACTCTGAAATACGAAACCTCTACTCCGTTACACCAATTAAGGGTAGAGTGCGTTACATTGCTCGATCCAACTATGTTTCTCGTTTACCAGCGCTTGAAGCATCGCGAACTCTCGTATAATCTTGTCGGCTTCTATGTTTTCATTGTTAATTCGATGTTCCTTGTCTTTGATTTCCCTCTGCAACCTTGTTATATCCGCATTATCCGCTTCAATCCTTTGAAGTAGTTTTTCCTTCTTTCCCAGCAATTTTTTCCACTTCTCGGATATTTCTTCGATCTCCGCCATTGCTTTTTGTACTGATCGTTTCATTCTCTCAGGCATTATCTGTGAAGAGGGGGGGGTTAGAAGAGGATGCGTTCCCAGCCATGTGACTACACTAAGAAAAAACTTGTGGTTGGAATAATGAAGATATTGATGCATTTGTATTAGAAAGAAGTCTTCTTCTACAAAAGACTAAACTACAATTTTGGTCTATATGGTTTACCATTTACTACGATTTTGGTCCCTCTGCTTTATTACTAGATTAAAATATTATATATTAGTTTATTGTCGGTGAGAAAAATTATATATTTTTTTCTCTATTTAATTGGTTTTTCGTACTTTGTTGTCGGTGAGAGAAATTATATATTTTTTTGTTTATGATTTTGTTCAAAGAGGAAAAAGATCAGGATTTATTCGTTAAAAAAATAATATCGGAAGAACAGGGACCAAAAGTGTAAACAGATCGAATTTTAGGGGTTAGGCGGAGGTTTAAAGGGTGGGGCGGAGGTGTGGAGGAGGTTTAGTCCACGTGGCGGAAATTAGGGTAATTTGGCGGAGTGTGGCGAAGGTTTAGTCCACGTGGCGGAGGTTTAGTGCACATGGCGGAGCCAATTAGGGTTATTTGGCGGAGTGTGGCGGAGGTTTAGTCCACATGGCGGAGGATTAGGTGATGTGGCGGAGCAAATGCTGACGTGGCGTAGGTTTAGGTGACGTGGCGGGGGATTTAGGGTTTTTTGGCCGAGGAATTTGGGAAATTTGGCGGAATTTAGGGTTTTTTGACCTTAGTTGTCCACTTTTAAATGGAATCTTTGTACATGCACCCGTGAATAACTCAATTTGTACCTGCACCTGTGATTAACTCAATTTGTAAGGAATATTTTGACCATCACCAATTCAAACAGCACTCAACCGTGAAAACTTCAGAAACCTACTGATACCACTCAATGTCTTTTAATTTATTACCTATATAGATCTCATCCACAAACACATACTCAATGTACTAGTTGAACAATCCTCATCCAAATAAAAATATCTCTTTTAATCTATTTTTTTAAAATGGATGGAAACCGTAAACGATCGGTTGTTGGATCTTCTTCATCCTCTCATAACACACAACAGCTGAACGATGGAAGGTTCCGGGTTATGTATATTTAATTATATAACAATATAAAAATAAAATATATATATATATATATAATAAATTGAACATTGTATTTTATTTAATACAGACGTCTTAATGACACTTAACAAATGGATTGAACTGATTTAATATATATACAGTCGTCGGAAAAAGGACCACTACTTTACTTAACATCATGGGAAATCATTGTTTAGGTCATAGCTATTAAATGGTTGACTGATTGAACCTCTACGCCTAGGCATGCTTGATGGGGCTGGAATTGAACATTGCCCTTGAGTATGTCCTGCAGCTCCACACCGTCCACATCTTCTATTAATGGAACCTTCATCCTGAGACGGACGCCGATCGTTGTTACTTGGTATCCCGGCACGTTTCTTAGTTATTAACGGTGGATAACACGGCATAAGGGGGCGTCTGGAAAGACCCACGATACAGAGGGTCCAGCTGGCATTATCGTCTCTTGATATGTTAATCGATAGGTTTCGGATCTGAAATAATTCCAAGCCAGATAGCTACAATCTGCATGGCCCTTATGTCTTGCAGCAACAATGGCATGACCACAAGGTAACCCAGATTTATCCCATTCAAGACATGTACAGTTACCGTTTAACATATCGACTACTGCGTAGTAACGATCTCGCCCTACCTCGAACTTGTCATTTCCAAGACCGCGTACCCTCCATGCCATAGACGTCCCCGCTCTTTTATAAATTATCTCTTCCGCCTTTGGTGTGAGTGGGTTTTGCATTTGATCTACAAATATGTGAAACTTGTGTTACATTCGTTTTATAAGATACACATAAAAAAAACAATTATGTATAAGTTCATAGTTTATCAACCTCCCTTTTCCCGTCGAACTAGATACCACTGTTGTTGAAAATCTTGGAAGAACTCTACAAGTGCGACAATCGGTAATCTACGTCAAAACGAGAGACTACATTCACCGACTCTGCACTATTTGATGTCATAATATCACACCGTATACCAGGAAAATGGGCGTTCGACCACCTCTCCATACCAGCAGTGTCCATAACTCGAGCTGCTTCTGGTACTTGAAATCGTAGTGCATTCATGTGTCTGTCGAACTCCACCTCCGTGTACGCTCTACATGCTTTCCAGTATGTTGATTTGTATATTTTAATACGCTTGTCAGCGCCTTTCGCGTTCATCTCCAAATGTCGACAACATAGTGCATGAGCGTTACTGGGAAACACGGTGCTAATAGCGGCGCTTATGGTAGCAGCCCTGTCGGACATAAACACCAACCCCTCCGGTGCTCCTATACAATCTCTCAACCTGTACAAAAACCAAGACCACTCCTCAGTCGTCTCGGACTTGCTTACTCCGAAAGCAATTGGAACAATGTTATTATTCCCGTCATTGGCTACTGCCAAGAACATTGTACCCAAGTACGGTCCCTTTAAATGAGCGGCGTCTATAATAAGGACAGGCGACAGACTCCACCTTCGTGTACGCTCTACATGCTTTCCAGTATGTTGACTTGTATATTTTAATACGCTTATCAGCGCCTTTCGTGTTCATCTCTAAATGTCGACAACATAGTGCATGAGCGTTATTGGGAAACACGGTGCTAATAGCGGCGCTTATGGCAGCAGCCATGTCGGACATAAACACCAACCCCTCCGGTGCTCCTATACAATCTCTCAACCTGTACAAAAACCAAGACCACTCCTCAGTCGTCTCGGACTTGCCTACTCCGAAAGCAATTGGAACAATGTTATTATTCCCGTCATTGGCTACTGCCAAGAACATTGTACCCAAGTACGGTCCCTTTAAATAAGCAGCGTCTATAATAAGGACAGGCCGCAAGTTACGCAAAATGTTTCGAATCTGCAAAGAATGTAGGTATTTCTTGTTATTTTTTATAATGTAATTATTTAATAGATAAACAAATGAGATATTCCTATACGTACCGCGCAACCAAGGGCAACGAAGCACAACTCAAAACGCCCAATTGAGTCCGTCCTTATTTTTATGTATGTACCTGGATTTTGTAGCGCCAAATTATGTAAATACATAGGGAGTCGTTCAAAGGATTCGGCATGCGTACCCCTCACCAATAGTAGTGCCTGGCACCTGGCACGCCAAGCTTGGTGGTATGTAAGAGTAATCCCGTATTGTAGGTACATATCGGCCACGATGTCCTTTGGCCGAAGTTGACGGCTAGCATCACCATATTTTTCTTTTAGCATGTTGGCCAAAATATTCTTGTTTGCTTGCCGGTGGGTAGTATTTAGTTGGGTACTAGAGCAAGTGTGTTGGTCTACCAATTTTTTTACAAAAAATAAACCTCCTAGTTCACCAACACTACTTGCAGTCATACGCCATGTGCAACCTTCTATTTGGCATACAACTTCGTATCGGGTTTTGGATGATTTCTTCGTTTTAAACTAGAAGTGCTCTTCTATGAATTTTATCCCCAACTCCTCAATCATTTGCTTCTTTGTATCGAATATCTGACCTTCAGATATTCGTCGACTACGATTGTAAGGTACCGGTTGGACAGTTTCTATATAGGTCTCTGTTGTTGGAATCGGAGAGGGCATATCATGATAATCATTTATGCCACCGTACGATGTATTATTAGGGTGACCAGTACCTGTTTCTTCATCGTACATAGCTTCATCCGTCTCTGGTACATCGTCGTCAGTAGATAGACCAACTGAATCAAAAACATATGCTTCGTCGGCAGCAAACCCAGCAATCTATGGTTCATCAACGTCATCGACTTCTTCTTCTTGATCTTCTTGATCTTCTTGCGTCTCCGGCATATTTTCGGACGAGGCCTGCATTTGAGTTTCAGGGATGGGTTGATCATTCGCGTCATCTCCTTCATCAGGACCTTCGTCATACATCGAAGAATCGACATACACTACAATAGACGACGGTCTATATGACCGCCCGACAAGGTCCAAGAAAGCATAAACATCTTCATCGTCACATATTGGAGTCATTGTACCATCATTCAGGAATACTAACTTGGTGTCACCAACAATGGAACTGTCGATTCCAGCGTGTTTTTTGCGTGCGCTAGGAACTTGCGATGTGTGACGTTTGCTGGCAACTTAACACCATCCGAACAAATAGGGGGTCTTTCCGGAAATGTTAAACAAATGTTTTTCCCTTGCATCTTGGTCACTTTTACTTTTTTCTTATTTTGTAATCCCTAGAAAGAAGCAGGCAAATCGCTCTAGGTTAAAATAGAACCTACCTCGGAAAACAACTTTCGAAGAAAATTAACATAATCCCACCCGTTATTAACTTGCACCCATTCACCACCAAAGGTAAAAAAAACTTAACTTTAGCGTCACCGGAACTCATTTTTTCAGATTATTCTAACAAATAAAGCTGTTTATAATTGAGAGATAGAGAAAGAGACGTTTATGCATATTGAACCTTCAACACATGTCAATATATAGATATATTCGTCCACTTGTTTTTTGAAGAATTATACGAGAAAAACGTTTTTTAAATTTAGATTTTACGGTTTTTACCCCTACAGTTAGTTAATAAATTACTTTAGGTACTTTGCTTTTTAATTTTCCGTTTCACACCATTATCACATTAACATACATAAACGTATATCAATTAAAATACGTCTACAAATGACGTTTATATTTTAACAAATTACATCATTAAAATAGTCTCGAAACTCACTTCGAAATGAGACCAATATTGCATTTGTTTTCCGTTAATCGAATATGATAGGCTCCTACACTATGTCAAGAAGGATGGCAAAACATATTATATATAATTATATAAACATTCATTTTATTGTCGATAAATGGCTCACATGGCTTTATATTTAACTATATAAACATTCATTTTATTTACTAATTTAACGTATTATATATAAATCATTTTATGTAAATCATTATCGATAAATGGCTTACACCTTAAATCTTACACATTTGGTCCTTGTATTTGATAAATAAAACGAGTGACGGTAGACTAACGGATGAGGCATTCCCGACCGGATGGTTAAAGCTTCCTGGATATCGCGGTTAAAAAATTTCATATTGCATTAAAAAATACTACACTGATGGGAATAGCCAAAAAGCGAAAAGTTAATATTTTGGGTAAATTTATAATATGTTAATTTATCAATACAATTTGTGCACGCGCATAAAATACTAAGGTCAAATTTGTGCATGCGCATAAAATACCTCCGCCATCTTTAAGCGAAACAACATTGCCGCTTCCGCTACCTCATTTGGAGCATAGGTTGGAATGATTTCCCCGGCCACCAACGACTCCATGTTTTTACAAACCCATACACCGCAATCTCCATAGCGTCCAGACTGTTGTGATGCGTGATCATCGTGTTTCCAACTGAAGGATTTGCTACCCCGATATTTAATCTTTTTCAATAACTTTTTCAGCCGCTCAGCAAATATCTTCATAAGTTCCACCAGGGTTCGTTGTAGCAAGGAGGAGCTGCGGAGGCTGTCGTATACAACCATATCCATGATAGGAAGATCCAACACCCTGAGCACCCAATGACGGCTCTCTCCTACGCAAATAGGAATGTATACCTGGAATATAATAGTCACCCACATATTGTTAGTAAGAAATAGGTTAAATAAAATCTTTAAAAACAATTAACGTACCATGTCCGTTAAATGCCATGGACGTCCGTCTGGCTCTGTTCCATCGCACATTCCAACTACTGAATCTTCCCCACCCTTATTCCGGAGCATAAAACCGGAGAATTGAGTAATCATGACCGTCCACCTCGATGTATTACTTCGGGTGGCGACAACCTTCTTCGCCTAGTTGTCAATGTGCTATAAACAACACGAACATTGTTAGTTACTACTCTACTCTATCTAACTAGACAAGGCACTTTAGTGACACAAAAAACTTAAATCCTAACTTGTTCCTGTAGATTGCCGGTTCCGTCCAGATCCAGACCCAACAGTACTCTCCAAAATTCCTTCTCAACGGGAATATGAGGGAAGAATGGCAGACGAAGTTCAGGGATGTCATCATTTTGAACTTTAGCAAATACCATTCGGCCGGTGATGACTTCTCTATTGGTTGAAGAAGCCAAGGTCTTACTATTTTGCTTTGTTTGTGACTTTTTTTTCCAGCGGCCGGTGTGCTTGGTCGTTGCTTACTCCAAGGATTCATTGTTACCTTTGAAGCCCACCACTCCCGGAATCCTGGGCGCGGCGCGGGGACCTTCGGTGGTTGGTCTTCCGATTCATCCATTGGTGCCTTCGACTCACTTTCCGGTGTACGAAAATGTTCTTCGGTAATTATAACACCGCCATGGACTCGAAATCGGGGAACTATAATGGGACTGAGGGGTAATCGTAGTGCCCAATACGTCGTTGAACGCCCAAGCTTGGGTACCGAACTCCTGGTGGATGACCTGTCCTAAACTGCCGTAATCAGTATAAGCCATGTTGCCCTGGATATTGTCATTGGAACAAAATAAGTAACATATTTCCTAGATACTATTATTATAACACAAAGACAACTTACAGACTGTTCGGCGGTGTCGAATGCAGAACGAGACGTCATATGTGGTACGTAGCCCGATGACCCAAACTGTTAGACCGCGAAAGGTAAAATTTTAGTTGCTATTCTTCACGCTAGCATTTAAACAACAACAAAAAGGAACTTACATCTTACATGTACGTAGGCCGTATGACGCAAGACGACCTAGCCATCTCGTACGACGAGGTCGGCATCTCGTACGCCGAGGTCGGCATCTCGTACGACCGCCTTGGTATCGCAAACTGATCGAAGTAAGTATTTTCCACCTCAAACTGATTGAAGTAAGTCGTCGGTGCAGGGACGTCATACATCTAGCAAAACCATGTACAGTAGTATCAATACATGGTGTAAGTATAGAGGACGGTAAATTGTTTGTTCAACAGTGACCTGATGTGCGTTGAAAGACAGCACAAGCTCATTAAGGCGTCGGGTGTTGGAATCGGTCTTGGTCCGGAGTTCCGCCAGCTCGTCCAACTTGTCTTGATATTGCTCGCGAGACTTAGGACGGAAATGGGCCATTTGCTCCTCCGCAGACGTACTGGTAAGTAGCGAGGATGGGCCCGACATCTGCTAAATATGTTAACAAAATCAATACATTGAGTGATTATTGTTTTCCTATCAAATTCGAAAGAGAGTCAAATAACTTACCCCACCAACTGACTTGAAGAACTGAAGGCAAATCGACCTACCCAACGTCTTAGTAGTAGTAGTAGTCCGACTCCAGGAAAGTCCTCTAGGATACCTGTCATTTTGCTTATGGAAATGGTGGAGGGCGACAGGAAACATCTCCAAGATCCAAATCTAAAGTTACACACCAAAAACATTTACGTACCGTTCAAATTAGGAAACCAATTGTTATTAAAAAATCATTTATACTACTTGTCTAACCTTGAAAGCGTATGTAAACCCAGACATTGTCCATGCTGACGGATCATTTTTTTTCACTCGTCTGCTGTAAGCCTTATGCATTTGTTTGAATGTATGGCCCCATATATGTTCACCCCAAGGATAATTGCAAAATACTTGTAAGTCCTCGACGGCCCTAAGAACTGTCTGGCTAACAAACTGTCTTAGCTCACACCCCATGAATACAAGTTCCACCATCACCATTAAGCACACACGAATAACATCGTCTTGTGGTAGGTCACTCATGTAATTCATCATCATCCGGTCATAAACAGTTGAAGTCTTTAAGGTTTTTGGGTCCTCATCGGTAAATACCCTACTAACGAAACTTTATGTTGGAATGGAAGGAAGGGAGGATGTGGGTCCGAAACGGAGTCCTGTAATAAGGCAGAACTCCCGTTGCCCGAAACATAATGAGTGCCTAAACACGTCAAAATATAGCTCGTCGGGTTCTGCCTTTGTAGCAGAAACCTCCATCTGCAGAAACATGTTGACTAACAACGGATCGTGGGCAGTCATGGCAAGGTCCAACCATGGACCGAAAGGTGTACGCCTGAACGCAAATTGTTTGCCATCATCGAAGCTCAAAACCGTCCTAATATCTTTTATCATGGTAAGACGACTTTTGAACGCCAACGAGGAGTACGTAAAATCCTCCTACATTGTAACACATATAGACAGTTTATATATACTTCCGTTAAGGTTTATTACAATTTTAGTGCTTTTTTCCGTTAGTTCTGTTAACTCCGTTAGGGTTAACGTTTTGGTTAAGTTTCTTTATAAAGTCTCGTTATAATTTTTTTTAAAAATTTATAATATAATTTTTTATTTTTATAACTTTTAAAAATACGGTAAAAGTTGGAATTATTTTTATAGAACATTTTTAAACAAATATTTTCAATAAATCGTACAACAGAAAAATATTTGACGAACGTTTTAAGCAAATATTTTAAATATATATTAGTAGTTTTAAGCAATAAATATTTGACAAACGTTTTAAAAATAATATTTTAAAACGTATTTTTTCAATATATATTAGTAGTTTTAAGCAATAAATCGTAGAACAGAAAAACTTACTTGACGAACGTTGGCCATTTCTGAAAATTGTCAAATTCAATGTCTTGAAGTGTATTTTTTCGAACGTAATGTATAACAATGTGCCAAAAAAATAAAAATGAATTTGATATCTTGCTCTTGATCTTTAAAACTACTAGTGTAAGGGGAATTTATCATGCAATTGTGGGGAATTTATCAGGATATTTATCAGGCCATTGTGGAATTTATCAGTGAAAAAAACAAAGTAGGTAACCTGTTATAATTTCTTACAAAGTAGGGTTTCTAGGCAAAAAAAGGGCCCAAAACGACGTCGTTTTGGGTCCCCTCCGCCATGTGGCGGAGGTATTTATACGGCGAGGCGGAGGTATTCTAATACGGTCCAGGGATACGCGAAAAACGGCCCAAAACGACGTCGTTTTGGGCTCCTCCGCCATGTGGCGGAGGTATTCTGTATTTGGTGGAGCAAATTTGGCCAAAACGACGTCGTTTTGGCCCTTTGTCTCAACCACTCGATCTCAGGTGTGAATCGGTATGTATTTCGAAGGGGTTCTGGTCATTTTGGTAAAATGAAAAAGATTTTGGTCAAATTGGTAAACCCATTTTCTAAATTGTCCATAATAATTAAATTCCCTATATTTTATCATATTTATTTATTTATGTTATTTAACTGTGTAACTAAATCCAAATATATTCAATATTGGACTCGTTTTGAAGGTTTTGACAAGACGATTGTAATGATATAATTTATAAAAAAAATAAATGTATTTTTTAAATTCATTTTAGTTCATATAAGATTATTTATGTTAATACGATAAATGTGTAAAATAAAAAATGAAAAACTAAGGGACATAAAGTAAAATATATAACTAAACATAGGAGTATAAAATGTAATTTAGAAATTGAAAATTATTTGGTTTATATTATGTGAGAGATTATGGGAGGTAATTGGAAGTTTTCAAGTTTGTAAATTTGCCTTTAACAACTTGTACTTCTTGAAATTTCAAGATTTCAAGATAACTAAGTATAACCATAACTCCTCCTTTTTAATATAGTATAAATATAGATATTTTTGAGACTTCAAAAATATAATTTTTTTGGCCTCCAAAAATCAACAAACCATAATGAAATATGAAAATAAAAATACAAAAACACCCTAATTTCATTTTGTATTCTTATTAACTAAAACTGCCTTGGGTTAAATGAGAGGATTATTCCTTTCATTCAATTTTCTTTCCAATCATATTGAGCGCATAAAAATATATCCGAAACCAAAAGTTTTTATTCAATTATTACGAATCCTTTGAGCATCACTTCAATGGCATCTTCTTCAACTTCATGTGTTCACAAGAGCTTTAAGTAAGATGTTTTTTTTGAGTTTTAGAGGTGAAGACACTCGTAAAACATTCGTTGATCATCTTTATCATGCTCTTCATCAGAAAAGCATCCACACTTACAAAGATGACGAGAGGATCAAGAAAGGGGATAGGATTGGCTATGAGTTCATTAAATCCATTGAAGACTCAAAGTTTTATATAATTGTTTTCTCCAAGAATTATGCATCTTCATCTTGGTATTTGGATGGGCTTGTAAAGATTATGGAATGTCAGAAGACGAGTGAGCATACTGCTTACCCTGTCTTCTATGATGTAGAACTCACTGAAGTTCGCAAACAAAGTGGGAAGTTTGGAAAAGCCTTTGCTAAACAAGAAAAGGAAAAGGCTGCTGAAAAATGGAGAGAGAGGCTCTAAAAGAAGCTGCCAATCTTTCTGGGTTTGGGTTGAAAAACACTGTAGATGGGTAATTTCTTTATGTATATATATACATATATATATATATATGCCATATTATTTTATTTTGATTCTTTCTAATTTCCCTTTACTTGGGATGTGAAACTTTAATCCATGGCATCTCATGTTGTGTTCTCAAATTCTAACTCAAACTTAATTGAGTCTTCCTAAAAGATTTTACATGAAATATGATTATATGACTAGGGGTTAAATCAAATAAAAACCATAAAAATGTTATACACTTGTGAAAATCGATATAAAAATAACTTTTTTATGATTTAACATATTATTTGACATATATTTGTTTCATAACATGAAACTTTCACATGTATTTGTTTCACCATATGAATATTTTGTATGCATATTTTTCATTTCAGTAGGTGAACCAAAAAAATTTCAAATCTAATTATTTTATAAAGTAAACACAAACATATGTGCAACAATATATTAAAGACTTGGGATCATGTGAGATCAGCCTGTTTTTGTGAGACCCGTGAGATCACATTTTTACACTTGAAACTTCACAGCAAATAATTGTGAAGCTAATTTTTTTTTTGATGTCTTGAGACTCCTTTTTTACACTTCAAACTTCACAGCAAAACACTGTGAATGTAACATTCATAGTGTTTTTGCTATGAAGATTCAATTTTTTTACCTTCACAGTGATTTACTGTGAAGTTTCAAGTGTAAAAATATGGTCTAATGGCACGAAAACAGGCCGGTGTCATGTGAACCCAACCCATATTTTAAATTATAGGTTTTGAAAAAAAAACTCATGTAAAAATATATTTTTATATTGGTTTTAACGAGTTTGTAATTTTTTTGTGGTTTTTATTTGATTGCCGGCCAATATGATTATCCATGTGTATATATATATATATACATATATGTATATATATATAGGGGCGGGTTCAAATGAGAACTCAAATTTGGTTGTGAACATGAGGACAAATGAGAGCGCGACACGTGTCTCATTTGGTCTGAATATACAAAGAAATATTCAGACTGAATAAGTACTGTATTCAATCTGAATAATCTACATTCAGACACGTGTCGTGCTCTCATTTGTCCTCACGTTCACAACCAAATTTGAGTTCGCATTTGAACTAGCCTCTCTCTATATATATGTATATACATATGTATGTTGTAGATCTAAAATTAATTATTCATGTGGGATTTTGAGCAAGCTAATAGCTTTATCTTCTTTAATAAATAAACTGGCATGAAGCTAAATTTATCCAAAAGATTGTTGAAGAGATCTCACTAGAATTACGATCCTCAACTTAAGCGTCGATGAAAAAGTAATTGGCATGGAGGCTCGAATAAGGGATGTTGTTTCATCTTTAGAAACAAATATTGATGATGTTCGTATGATAGGGATCAAGGGGATGGGAGGCGGTGGAAAGACAACTTTGGCAAGAGCTGTTTTTGATCGAATATCCTTTCAGTTCGAAGGCAGCAGTTTTCTTGATAATGTTAGGGAAAATTCAAATCTCATTTTATCCGGTTTGAAGAAGCTACAAAAACAAGTCCTTAAAGATGTGTTAAATGCCCAGGATATCAAAATAAGTAATGTTCATGATGGGAAAAAGATGATGAAAAACATGATGTGTTGTAGAAAGGTTCTTGTTGTTCTCGATGATGTGGATCACAGAGAACAACTTAAGGCGGTAGTAGGTGAGCTTAATTGGTTTAGTGAGGGAAGTAGAATTATCATTACAACAAGAGAAGAGCAGGTGTTGGTAGCACATCAAGTAAACTTGATACGTGATGTCAATCTTTTATCTCATGAAGATGTAATTTGCCTCTTCAGTAGGTATGCATTTGGTAAAGAGAGTCCGGCTCAAGGGTACAAAAAGCTATCAAGACAAGTTGTTTGTTATGCTGCTGGTCTTCCTTTAACAATCACCGTTTTGGGTTCGTTTCTCTGTGGTAAAAATGAGCTTGAATGGAAAGATGCTATAGAAAGACTAAAAAAAATTTCGTTGAAGGAAACCTTAGAAAATTTGGAATTAAGCTATATCGGTTTAGAGGAAGATTACAAGGAAATATTTCTTGATGTTGCATGCATGATGAAAGGCTGGGGGAAAGAGGAAGCAATCAGAGCGCTTGAAAGTTGTGGATTTCATGCTAGAAATGGTTTATGAGTTCTTGAGCAAAAATCTTTCATAACTATTTCTAAATATGGGTACTTGGACATGCATGACAGAATTGAAGAAATAGGCTAGTATATTGTTCGTCAACAACTTGAGGAGCCTAGCAAACATAGCCGATTATAGATATACGAGAAAATTAAAGATATATTGGTCAGTGATCAGGTAAGGATGAAGTAAATTTATATGTAAGATTGAGTAAACTAACACATTTCCATTTGTTATAACACAATTAATGTGATTATTGCTTTTTGCTTACAGGACACTAATGAAGCAATAAGATGTATAAAACTGAACACATTGAAACTCAATCCAGAAATTGTTATGAAAGGCCTTGGAAACATGAAGATACTTATTTTCTTCAAGTATATCATGAAGGTGACGAATGTATCAATAGCAATTGGAAATTTGATGAAGTTTGTCGGTACTTTCCAAATGCTTTACGATGTTTGAGGTGGGTCAAGTACCCTTTTGGCTCTTTACCGAAATCATTTCAAGCAAATAATCTTGTTGAACTTAAAAAGGACCGTAGCAAAATTGTACAACTTTGGGAAGGGGGAGATAGAAAGGTAAAATATTGATAGTTGATTGGTTATTTTGCATTATTCATTAATTATAATTCTCATTTTTTTATTTGGTTTGTTAGTACAGGGATACTCACTTTTATTTTTGTTTACAATAGGTTCTTAATAAGCTCAGATTCCTTGATCTCAGTTATTCAAACCTGGAGAACCTTGATCTTGCTTTGGCTCCAAATCTCGAGACATTATGTCTTGCAGGATGTTATGATTTAGTAGAACTTCACATACCCATTGAGTGTGTTGATTTGGTAGAACTTCACATGCTCGTTAAATGTCCAAAGCTCATATACCTTAGCCACAATCATTCTAAGTTGACGACCCTTGGCCTACGA
The DNA here is from genome assembly GCA_036898165.1 of Silybum marianum. NCBI lineage: Eukaryota > Viridiplantae > Streptophyta > Magnoliopsida > Asterales > Asteraceae > Silybum > Silybum marianum. The sequence continues at coordinate 7,781,785 of CM072531.1, forward strand.
GGGACTCCAAATCTCGAGAGTTTAATTCTTTTAGAGTGTGTTGATTTGATACAACTTCACATGGATATGGAATGGCCAAAGCTCATATCCCTTGACCTTAGTCATTCTAAGGTGATGATACCTGACCTTCGACGGACTCCAAATCTCGAAACGTTAACTCTCAAAGAGTGTGTTGATTTGGTATAACTTCACATTCCTGGTTAATGTCTAAAGCTCAAATTCATCAACATCAAATGCTCAAAGTTAAGAACACTTGACCTTCGAGGGACTCCGAATCTCGAGACATTAAATGTTGTAAACTATGCTGATTTGGTACAACTTCACATTCCCGTTAAATGTTTAAAGCTAAAATCCATTTACATCGACCGTTCAAAGTTGAGGACCATTGACATTCGAGGGGCTACAAATCTCAATGCATTAAGTATGAAAGGAAGTCACGATTTGGTAGAACTTCCCATTCACGTTGAATGTCTAAAGCTCAAATATGTTGACATCATGGGCGCGAAGTTGAGGACCTTGGATCTTGGGTTAACTCCGTATCTCGAGAGGTTAAGCGTTACAGAATGTTATTCTTTGGTAGTTATTCATGCAGATAGGCTTATAAAAAAGCTTTCCCACTTAGACTTGAGTGGTTGTTTGAGGTTTCAATCTTTTTTACTTAAGAAAGGATTTGAATCACTTGAAGTTGGTTGTTTATTCGAATTACATCTAATTGCACAGTCCGTAGATATATGTCCATTGCACTCTGACAATAATTTGCCAAAGTTTCGTTTTGTCTGTCCTTGTGGAGAATATATCCCTATATATCTATGTGCTTGCTTCGACCTTGAGAGATTTTCTCGAAGCTTTTATGGTTTACGACATTTAAAAAAGCTTACACTCGAGGGTGGTATTCCAGATGTACCCAAGGACCTTGGCCAGTTGGAATGTCTAGTGGGGCTAAGTTTGTCGACTACCAAGATTACACATATTCCGGAAAGCATTTGTATGCTGAAACATTTGAAAATTCTCAAACTTCAATCTTATTGGCGTCTTAAGAAGTTACCAGAGGATCTTGGAGGATTAGAACGTCTAGCGGAGCTAAGTATGTCAGCTACCAAGATAACATATCTTCCAGAGAGCATTTGTACGCTCAAACATCTGAAAATTCTCAAACTTCAATCTTGTTGGCGTCTTGAGAAGTTACCGGAGGATCTTGGAAGATTAGAATGTCTAGTGGATCTAACCCTATCGGAATGTATAGTTTTACAAGATATTCCGAACAGCATATGTACTAAGAAACGTCTAAAATATTTTGGGCTCCTTCATTGCTTTCTAGTTGAGAAATTGTTGGACGAATTTGGATGTTTTGAATGCTTAAAATGCTTAAAACTGTTGAATATAGAAGGTACATGCATAAGTGATCTTCCGCGGAGCATTTGTTTTTCGTTAAAAGGTCTGCGTATTGTGGGGTTTAGATGGCTTCTTGAGTCATTTGGTTTTGCACCTGTGTTCCAATTCTCAAAAGATGTAGCCTTTTGCCGCATATAGACGTGAATATTGTTCTCCGTGGAAGATTTTTATAAGCTTCAATGACCAAAAACAGACAAAGAACCATAGCAACAGGTATCTTCTCCGTTCTTAATTTGATTGGTTTCATTTTGTCAACATCCAAACGTATGTTACATTTTGTATTTTGTATTTTTTTTAAACGTTCTATTGTCATGCATGTTTTTTTTGGTTTTGTTGTTTGTTTTTGTGTTCTTAGGCTCTGCATTTTGGCATTTGACTGAACCAAAGAAGGATGATGACCTTCATGTTTGATCTTCGACCTCAATGGTTTGGTTTCGGCTCCATCAAATTTTGTTCCTCTCCAAAATTATTGATGAAATGTTGGATGCATAATTGTGTTCCTTCCTTCATTTTGGGACTTCAATCTCAACTTCACTGTTGTTGTATCGTCTCATGGGTCAATTTCAGATACAGAGTTGCCATTGTTCCTAAATGAATAAAAGAAATCAAGGTATTTTGAACTACCAATGAAGGCATTGATTCATGCAAGGTTACTTATTTCAAGATTCTTAATTTTATTCTCAGGTGTAATATCTTTATATTTATCTTTTTCAACTTCTTTGTTTTCAAACGCGTACAAAATTGTGAATTGTATAAGAATTTGGCACTAAAATCATCAATATTTAATGGTTTTGTTGTTTCTTTTCGTGTGCGTAGGCAGTGGCGGATCCAGGATTTTTGTCCACTTGGGTCCCGTTAAGGTAGACTAAAGGCGCGTAAAGTCATCCGATGTGTTCCGAAGGATTTTTAAAGCTTTTTAATTGATTTCAACGGATTTTCTCAGTGTTTTTGTCGATTTCGAAGGATTTTTTCGGGTTTTTTATTGATTTCAAGAGACTTTTTTAATGTTTTTGTCATTCGACGGCAAGATGGGGTCCGTTGGAAAATTTCACTGGGAGGAACCAAAGCTAAATAAAGTATTTTTTATTTTTTTTAACCTATATAATTTTTTTTTAACTATTTCAGTGGGGCCATGTGACACAATTAATGTGGTTATTGCTTTTTGATTACAGGGCACTAATGAAGCAATAAGATGTATAAAACTGAACACATCGAAACTCAATCAAAAAATGTTATGAAAGGCCTTGGAAACATGAAGATACTTAGATTTCTTCAAGTATATCATGAAGGTGACGAATGTATCGATAGCAATTGGAAGTTTGATGAAGTTTGCCGGTACTTTCCAAATGTTTTACAACGTTTGAGGTGGGTCAAGTACCCTTTTGGCTCTTTACCGAAATCATTTCAAGCAAATAATCTTGTTGAACTTAAAATCGACCGTAGCAAAATTGTATAACTTTGGGAAGGGGGAGACAGAAAGGTAAAATATTAACAGTTGATTGGTTATTTTGCATTATTCATTAATTATAATTCTCATTTTTTTTATTTGGTTTGTTAGTACACGGATACTCACTTTTATTTTTGTTTACAATAGGTTCTTAATAAGCTCAGATTCCTTGATCTCAGTTATTCAAACCTGGAGAACCTTGATCTTGCTTTGGCTCCAAATCTCGAGACATTATGTCTTGCAGGATGTTATGATTTAGTAGAACTTCACATGCCCATTGAAGGTTCATAGCTCATATACCTCAACATCAGTTATTCTAAGATGACGACATTAGACCTTCGAGGGACTCCAAATCTCGAGAGATTTATTCTGGTAGAGTGTGCTGATTTGGTAGAACTTCACATGCCCGTTAAATGTCCAAAGCTCATATACCTTAACCACAATCATTCAAAGTTGACGACCCTTGGCCTACGAGGGACTCCAAATCTCGAGAGTTTAATTCTTGTAGAGTGTGTTGATTTGATACAACTTCACATGGATATTGAATGGTCAAAGCTCATATCCCTTGACCTTAGTCATTCTAAGGTGACGATACCTGACCTTCGACGGACTCCAAATCTCGAGACGTTAACTCTCAAAGAGTGTGTTGATTTGGTAGAACTTCACATTCCTGGTTAATGTCTAAAGCTCAAATTCATCAACATCAAATGCTCAAAGTTAAGAACACTTCGAGGGACTCCGAATCTCGAGACATTAAATGTTGTAAACTATGCTGATTTGGTACAACTTCACATTCTCGTTAAATGTTTAAAGCTAAAATCCATCTACATCGACGGTTCATGGTTGAGGACCATTGACATTCTAGGGGCTACAAATCTCAATGCATTAAGCATGAAAGGAAGTTACGATTTGGTAGAACTTCACATTCACGTTGAATGTCTAAAGCTTAAATATATTGACATCATGGCGCGAAGTTGAGGACCTTGGATCTTGGGTTAAATCCGTATCTCGAGAGGTTAAGCGTTACAGAATGTTATTCTCTGGTAGTTATTCATGCAGATAGGCTTATAAAAAAGCTTTCCCACTTAGACTTGAGTGGTTGTTTGAGGTTTCAATCTTTTTTACTTAAGAAAGGATTTGAATCACTTGAAGTTGGTTGTTTATTCGAGTTACATCTAATTGTAGAGTCCGTAGATATGTGTCCATTGCACTCTGACAATAATTTGCCAAAGTTTCGTTTTGCATGTCCTTGTGGAGAATATATCCCTATATGTCTATGTGCTTGCTTCGACCTTGAGAGATTTTCTCGAAGCTTTTACGGTTTACGACGTTTAACATAGCTTACACTCGTGGGTGGTATTCCAAAGGTACCCAAGGACCTTGGCCAGTTGGAATGTCTAGTGGAGCTAAGTTTGTCGACTACCAAGATTACACATATTCCTGAAAGCATTTGTATGACGAAACATTTGAAAATTCTCAAACTTCAATCTTGTTGGCGTCTTGAGAAGTTACCAGAGGATCTTGGAGGATTAGAACGTCTAGTGGAGCTAAATGTGTCAGCTACCAAGATAACATATCTTCCAGAAAGCATTTGTAGGCTCAAACATTTGAAAATTCTCAAACCTCAATCTTGTTGGCGTGTTGAGAAGTTACCGGAAGATCTTGGAAGATTAGAATGTCTAGTGGATCTAACCCTATCGGAATGTATAGTTTTACAAGATATTCCGAACAACATATGTACTATGAAACGTCTAAAATATTTTGAGCTCCTTCATTGCTTTCTAGTTGAGAAATTGTCGGACGAATTTGGATGTTTTGAATGCTTAAAATGCTTAAAACTGTTGAATATAGAAGGTACATGCATAAGTCATCTTCCGCGGAGCATTTTTTTCCGTTCAAACGTCTGCGTATTGTGGGGTTTAGATGGCTTCTTGAGTCATTTGGTTTTGCATCTGTGTTCCAATTCTCAAGAGATGTAGCTTTTTGCCGCATATAGACGTGAATATTGTTCTCGATGGAAGATTTTTATAAGCTCTGATGACCAAAAACAGACAAAGAACCATAGCAACAGGTATCTTCTCCGTTCTTAATTTGATTGGTTTCATTTTGTCACCATCCAAACGTACATTACATTTTGTATTTTGTATTTTTTTTTAAACGTTCTATTCTCATGCATGTTATTTTTGGTTCTATTGTTTGTTTTTGTGTTCTTAGGCTCTGCATTTTGGCATTTGACTGAACCAAAGAAGGATGATGAACTTCATGTTTGATCTCCGGCCTCGATGGTTTGGTTTCGGCTCCATCAAATTTTGTTCCTCTCCAAAATCATTGATGAAATGTTGGATGCATAATTGTGTTCCTTCCTTCATTTTGGGACTTCAATCTCAACTTCACTGTTGTTGTATCGTCTCATGGGTCAATTTTAGATACAGAGCTGCCATTGTTCCTAAATGAATAAAAGAAATCAATGTATTTTGAACTACCAATGAAGGCATTGATTCATGGAGGGTTACTTAATTCAAGATTCTTAATTTTATTTTCAGGTGTGATAGCTTTATATTTATCTTGTTCAACTTCTTTGTTTTGAAATGCGTACAAAATTGTGAATCGTTTAAGAATTTGGCACTAAAATCACCAATATTTAATGATTTTGTTGTTTCTTTCCGTGTGCGTAGGCAGTGGCGGGTCCAGGATTTTTGTCCACCGGGGTCCCGTTAAGGTAGACTAAAGGCGCGTAAAGTCACCCGACGTGTTTCGAAGGATTTTTAAAGCTTTTTAGTTGATTTCAACGGATTTTCTTAGTGTTTTTGTCGATTTCGAAGGATTTTTCGGTTTTTTTTTTGATTTTAAAAGACTTTTTTAATGTTCTTGTCAATCGACGGCAAGATGGGGTCCCTTGGAGAATTTCACTACGAGGAATCAAAGCTAAATTTAGTATTTTTTTTTATTTTTTTAACCTATATAATTTTTTTTAACTATTTTTGTGGGGTCCTGTGACCCCCTCTCACCCCCCCCCCCCCCAATCCTGTTACATCCGCCCCTATGCGTACGTTGTATGCAAGTTGCCAAGTTGACGTTTGATCAAAGAAAAGCCCAAACAAGGCCAATTTTGCTTATAATTGGTAGTGTGAATGATGGTTAAGCATGTCGGAAGTTGTGATAAGAAATAAAATGTCTAATTTTTTTTAATCAATACAAGCTCTCGATCTGTAAAAACATTAATAGACATACGCATTAATTAAAATTTATCGAATAAAAAATTCAATAACCAAAAAGGACAAGATGGAAAATCTAGAAAGTTTCATTAGTACTGATCACATATATTTTGTTCAATATTAGTCATGGAGTATATCGTATGATTTGAACTTATACATACATACATACATACATACATATATACACACACCCTCAAAGTCAAGAAATAACTAATAATCACATAAAAGGTATTAAAAGCATTATAATAAATTTTTATAACATTAGTCCGTCGGCTCTATATTGAAGTTTTGGTATAAAAAGGAGATGACCCAAGAGAAAACAACGTTAATAAACAGAAAATTCATTCCAACAGCTTGTAAATTGTTAGAATTCACATATGAAGCCCTTGAACCTTTTTTATTTTATTTTTCTTACTTTCAAGATTCACAATTTTAAACTGCTTTCTTGAAATTATTTCATAAAATAAGAAGAAAAACATCTAATCGATGTTTGAGTTTTATGTAAAAATAAATGATAACTATACCCCTAATCAAGTGACTTGTGAAAATTATGAGCATACTTTAATATGGTTAAAATTTGGAAGGGTTATTGTGCTTGTTAATATTATACATTCGTATTTTTGTCTCATTGTTTATATCATAAAATATTGAATCAATTTTTTAATGGTTTTGTATCATTAATGACAAATTATGATTACTAACGTTCTTTTTATTACATGATACATATATATATATATATGTACACACATCTAACACCCTTATGTTAATAATTTTCAAAGCGTGCTTAGATAATAAGTGTAGACAAAAAAATTATTATTATAAGGAATTTTATGGTCTTTACTATTTTTTTTAAAGCAACTAGGAGTCTTTTAATATGTAGGCACACATCCTCTTCACAATAACAATGCTAGAACCATTGTCTATTTCACATATGCTCTAGAGGATTAATCATCTCACCCAAGTTTCTTGATTTGTATTTATTTCGCTTAAATTCCTCCGTCAAATATCCGATTTAATAGAGTCCTTAATTCAAGCCTATCTTCAATGGCATCTTCTTCAAATTCATGGGATCATAAGAGCTTCAAGTATGATGTATTTTTTAGTTTTAGAGGCGAAGACACTCGTAAAAGCTTCATTGATCATCTTTATTATGCTCTTCAGCATAAAATGCATATACACTTACAAGGATGACGAGACAATTGAGAAGAGGAAAAGGATTAGTGATGAACTCATCAACTCCATTCAAGACTCAAGATTCTATATCATAGTTTTTTTCCAACACCTGTGCATCTTCATCTTGGTGCTTGGAAAAGCTTATACAAATAATCGAGTGCCAGAAGAGGGCGGAACAGACTGCTTACCCTATCTTTTATAATGTGGAACCCTCTGAAGTCCACAAACAAAGTGGGGAATTTGGGGAAGTCTTTGCCAAGCATGAAAAGGAAGAGGTTGCTCGAAAATGGAGAAGGGCTTTGGAAGAAGCAGTGGTCTTGCAGGGTGGGAGTGGGAGAACACTGCTGATGGGTAATTCCTCCATATATCTAGTTTTGATTTTTTGTAATCCGTGACATCTCAGGTTGTGTTGTCAAATTCTAAGTCAAACATGAGTCTTGTTGAAAGATTTTAAACATAAAATATGATAACATTGTTGAAGACCGATTCAAAATACGTAACTGATGATCTGAAGTTACTAGTTTTTTATTTATGTCTTTAATAATTTGTGATGTTAAACTTTGAGAGGTTATTTCAGCTTTTAATTCATAGTTTCAGTTTCATATTTTATAGGGTTTATGTTTCTTTTGTAAGCCTATTTAAAGGCCCCTTATTGGTTGAATAAAATACGTGAGTGATCATGCTGTTTCACTAAGAAACCTCATGTACTGCTAAATTATTCCAACAAATTTGGTATTAGAGCAAGCCTTTGAGATAGGAGAACGCGTGCATTTTCCCTAACTCAAAGTACCAGGTGAGGTCTAGAAAAAAAAGGAGAGTCAAACACAAACAGAGTGCGGCTACAAACAGAGTGTGAAACATTCATCCATGGCAGGCAATGGTACAAACTCTTCAACTCAACCCTTAATACCAATTTTTAAGGGAGTAAAGTATCGTCTCTGCAGTCTTAATTAAAATGAAGACCATGTTCAAGTCCTAGGAGTTATGGGATCTGGTGGAATCAGGGTAGGAGGAGTTAAACCTGATCAGCAGTTACGAGAGACTCGAAAGGACACAAAGGCATTGTTCTGCATCCAATATGCACTGGATGATGATATTTTTCCTCGAATTGCAGCAGCGACCACCTCTCATCAAGCTTGGGAGATCCTAAAACAAGAGTGTTTGATAGATAAGAAGGTAATTATTGTTAAATTACAGAGCCTTCGTCTGGATTTTGAAATTTTGGCTATGAAATATAAAGAGTCTGTGCAAGATTTTTTGTGTAGAGTGTCAGGGATCATCAACCAGATGAAGTCTTATAGTGAAACTATCACCAACGAGACTACAGCAAGTAAGGTGCTAAGAAGTTTAACCCGAAATTTTGATAATGTTGTTGTTGCCATTGAAGAGTCAAAAAGACTTATCAATTTATACATTTGATGAATTGATGAGTTCTTTGATAACCCATGAAGGGAGAATTGGGAAATCTAGTGAAAACCATATGACAAGGCTTTCCAAGTAAAGGGAGGCATCTTTTCAAAGGAAAAATCAACAACTTTGGGGGGTCGAAGACAAGGTAGAGGAGGTTACCAAGGTCTTAATCGTGGTAGAGTACGAGCCTAATTTGGAGATGAGCAACGATATTATAAGAGCACTATCCAATGTAATTATTGAAAGAAAATTGGCACAAAGAAACTGATTGTTGGTCAAAGAAAAGAGATGAACAGGAGACTCAAGCAAATCTTAGAGAGAATATCGAAGAAGAGAGTCGGTTGTTCATGACTCATTTAACAAATCAAAATCTAAATGTTGGAGTTTGGTTTTTGGATAGTGGATACTCAAACCATATGTCTAGTTCAAGGTCTTCGTTTCAGGATCTTGATGAGACAAGGAAAAGTGTCATCTTAATTGAGATCGACAACAAGGTTGAAGTCGAGGGTGAAGGTACGGTTGACATTGAAACCTTTCAAGGTAATACTAAAGACCTTCATGATGTTCAATTTGTGCCTAGTTTAGCCTACAACCTGTTAAGTGTTGGACATATGATGAAGTGTGGATATAAGGTTGTGTTTGATGATGATAAATGTATTGTTATAGATAAAAAGTTTGGTCAAACCATTGCCGTTCTCCAAATAAAATAAAATGTTTTCTCTTGATTTTACAAAAGATTTTAAAGCCTTAGCTGTTAGTGGTGATAATGAGGCAATATTGTGGGATTTATGTTACGGCATTTACGTGTAAATGCGTTGAAATTTTTGGGATAGAAAAATATGGTTGTTGGTTTTCCTGGGATTTATGAACTGATTTCTATGAAGGATGTGTTTACGTGTAACACCCTAAAATTTAGAGTAAACTTGAACCAAAATAAAATGCGGAATATAAATAAAATCACCCAATAAGTGGGGATAGAGTATGGGAGTTTACATCTAAACATGGATATTAAAATAACAACCTATTAATCTATTCTATTCAGACTATAGATTACAATTGAGTGTTACTAATATCCTCAAAAGAATATGCTATAGCTCCAACTATGTATATGCTCTATGAGCATATCTCTAAAAAGTTATCCTCTCTCTCGGCACATCAACCCGCTCTTCTCTAAAGAGCCCCATCAACCTGCTTACCTGCTAAACCACATTTAAGATCAAGTGTTAGGCTTACGCCTAGTGAGAACAAACAGTTAAATGGATAAAGCAGTTAAAAACATTTAAAACACAGATACGGCGCATTTTATCCCATTTAACTTCACTTGAAATAACTTACTCTTGATGAGCAAGGATCCTTTAAAAGCAACCGGGAGAGACCCGGTGTTCCATCCTTAGTGACAGGTACCATAAGTAGGTCACTACACGATGTTTGAGCTAACTGTAAGAGCCAATGGCAATCGGCAATAACCGATTATGCACCTTAGTACACGGCCCCCGATGACTCCTACGAAAGCCCGCGTTATGGTCAATGGCAATCGGCAATAACCGATTATGCACCTTTGTACACGGCCCCCGATGACCCCTACTAGCGCATACATATAGTCAATGGCATCCGGTAATGAACCGGCATAATACCCAACGGTAAAAGGCCCCCAATGACTTCTATGCAACCAAAAAGGGACAACAATCCCGCTTTAAACCGACTATATGCCTACGGATCCATTACATACTAGTCCTACGACCGAATACATCAACGAGCCGTATCGCTAGTTTTCCAACCTTGAAAACCCTTTCAATAAACCATTTCCTTTTCAAATCCAAGTTTTACCAAAAACTAGGTCAAACCATTTTGAGTTTCAAAACCAAAGATTATTTCATTTTATAACCTTTCCAAGTATTTTAAACCATTAAAGATGCTCATCCCATCATCTACAACAAAATACCCCAAAAATTCATTTTGACCTAAAACCTCCAAACTTACCCAAACACACAACTACTTGATAATAAGCTTAAGAATCAGTAAAATGCTACATTTACAACAAGTATTTGAGTTTATAAGTTTAGATTTGAACTCACAAGGCTAGAGTTAGGAGAACCCTAGAAAAGCTCCTAAGAGGATGGAGGTGATCAAGAAATCTGAAAGGAACCAAGAATGCTATCACTTGAAGCTTTAACTCCCAATGTCCAACTTGATCTCTCCTCTTTAATGTTGTATTAAATGCTTGGAAGAAGGTTGGTGAAGAAGACCCAAACCCAAAAATTGCCTCTGATGTTTTGCTCTCGATGCTAAAACCTGTATCTGATAAAATGAGATGAAAAGCTGAAAATCGCACCTTAATGTGCCTGTTGGACCATGCGGGCGACTATGTCACATGCGACTATGACATGGGAATGTCGCCAATGTCATAGTCGCCTTAGATGTACCGAAACTCTCGAATTTTTATCTAATTTCCCTTCCCGCGACTATACCTCGCGACTATGACACTAGCATAGTCGTCGTGTCATAGTCGCCGAATACTTACCGAAAGGCTTGATCTGAATTTTGGCATCTGATGGTTATGGCGACTATGCCTTGCGACAATGACATGGGCATTGTAGCCTGTCATTGTCGCCCAAAACGTACCGAAGGTCGTTTTCTGTACGGCGTTCGTTCCTTTCCTCCAATCCATTGCAACCCATCATTATACACTTGAAACCTTCCATTTGGACATAAAGAATAATATTACAATACTATTCTCATAATCCATTCATACGAAATTTCCGGGTGTTACAATCCTCCCACCCTTGAAATAAATTTCGTCCTCGAAATTTTACAATTAGGTGAACAAATGAGGATATCTTTTCTTCATGTCTTCTTCCGCTTCCCACGTCACATTCGACCCTCTATGATGCTTCCATTGCACTTTAACCATGACAATCTCTTTGTGGCGTAACTTCTTAGACTTGCTTTCTAAGATTGCTTCCGGTTCTTCCACACATCGTCTATTATCGACACTAATTCCCGAGAGAGGTGTTACACTCTCTTCTTCCGCTAAGCACTTCCTTAGATAGCATATGTGGAATGTAGGATGTATGCCGGCCAACTCGGGTGGCAGCTCCAATTTATACGCTTGTCGTCCCACCCTTTCCAAAATTTTGAACGGTCCAAGGAAACGAGGACTAAGCTTCCCGCGTTTTCCGAACCGAATGATGCCTTTCCATGGAGAAACCTTGAGTATGACACGTTCACCCACTTGGAACTCCATCGGTCTTCTCTTCTTGTCGGCATAACTCTTTTGACGATCTTGTGCCGTTTTTAGTCGTTCCCGAATAACCTTCACCTTGTCAGCCGTCTCTTGTACAATCTCGGGCCCGGAGAATTGCTTCTCGCCCGCTTCTAACCAACATACTGGTGTCCTACATTTCCGTCCATAAAGTTCCTCGAAAGGCGCCATTCCAATACTAGAATGGTAACTGTTGTTGTAGGCAAACTCCACCAACGGTAGATGCGAATCCCAATTCCCACCGAAGTCAATATCCTTCCTGCTTAATGCATCCGCTACCACGTTGGCATTACCCGGATGGTAAAGTAGCTCACAATCATAGTCCTTGAGTAGTTCGAGCCAACGTCGTTGCCTCATATTCAGTTCCTTTTGATCAAACACGTACTTCAAACTTTTGTGGTCGGTATAGAGTGTACGTTTGGTTCCATAAAGGTAGTGTCGCCATAACTTCAAGGCGAAAACCACCGCTGCTAACTCTAAATCATGGGTTGGGTAATTCTTTTCGTGCTCCTTGAGTTGCCTTGAAGCGTAAGCAATCACCTTTCCCCTTTGCATTAATACACACCGCAATCCCATGTTCGATGCATCACTGTAAACCACAAAATCTTCCGACCCTTCCGGCAAGGATAGGATTGGTGCTTCACACAACTTCTTTTGAAGCGTCCGAAAAGCCTCTTCTTGCTTGTCGGTCCACACGAACTTCACGTTCTTTCTAGTCAAGGCCGTCAGAGAAGATGCAACCTTAGAGAAATCTTGAATAAACCTGCGATAATATCCCGCTAATCCTAAGAAACTTCGGATCTCTGACGGGTTCTTAGGCGGTTCCCAATTCATCATTGCTTCTATCTTGGATGGATCCACTTTCACTCCCTCATGGGTGACAACATGACCTAAAAATTGTACTTCCTTCAACCAAAAGTCACACTTAGAGAACTTAGCGTATAACTTTTATTTCCTTAACACTTTGAAAACCTCTCGAAGGTGTTGCTCGTGGTCTAACTCGTTCTTACAGTAGACAAGGATGTCATCAATAAATATTATTACTGATTTGTCTAGAAAAGGTCGACACACGCGGTTCATCAAGTCCATAAACACCGTCGGCGTGTTCGTCAAGCCGAATGGCATTACTAGAAACTCATAATGCCCGTACCGCGTTCTAAACGTCGTTTTTGCTACATCATCCTCCTTCATCTTCACTTGGTGATAACCGAGCGTAAGTCGATTTTTGAGAAACAACCCGCTCCTTGTAGCTGATCAAAGAGGTCGTCAATTCTCGGGAATGGGTACTTGTTCTTCACGGTCGCCTTATTCAACTCTCTATAGTCTATACACATCCTCATTGTGCCATCCTTCTTCTTCACAAACAAGACCGGAGCTCCCCAAGGTGACGAGCTTGGTCTCACGAAACCCTTCTCAAGGACATCTTGTAGTTGCGTCATCATTTCTTGCATCTCGGATGGTGCCAACCGGTAGGGTGCTCTAGCAATCGGAGTGGCCCCCGGTATAAGATCTATTTGAAACTCTATCTGTCTATCGGGTGGCAAGCCGGGTAAATCCTCGGGGAATATGTCCGGGAATTCACAAACAACTTGAACATTGTTTATTCTTCTCTTCTCTAACTTCGCCTCAACAACGTAGGCTAAATAAGATAGGCACCCCTTGGCCAAACACTTGCGTGCCTTTGCTAGTGTTAACAACGCGACTTCACCCTTCCTTCTTTCCCCGTAGACCAACACCATACTACCATCCGATAACGGAATTCGAATCAATTTCTTGGAACACAAAATCTCGGCTTGGTTCTTGGCCAACCAATCCATCCCAATCACAACATCGAAGCTCCCAATCTCCATAGGTATGAGGTTCACCGGAAACTTCTCCTCCTCAACCTCAAGTGTGCAATTTCTAAGGACATCTCTAACCAAGACCTTCCTACCATCGGCTATCTCAACAATATAAGCATCCTCTAAAGTACTAATAGGTACAAGCAGTTTCGGGTAGAAAATAGTGGACAAATAAGAGAAAGTAGCTCCGGAATCAAAAAGAATACGAGCGGGTACGGAGTTTATGAGAAACGTACCCGTCACCACATCTGCCGCCTCTTTAGCTTCATCCGCGGTCGTCTTGAACGCTCTTCCCGTCGCCTTAGGGACATTATCCCTCTTCCCTTGACTTCCCTCCGTTCTCATCTTTGGGCAATCCCTTCGAACGTGCCCCTGTTCTTTGCATTCAAAACAAACGATTCCTTTAACCGTGCACTCGCGAGCGTAGTGCCCGCTCTTATCCCACTTGTGGCACCCTTCCGCAGATGAGTTGCATGGCCTGTGATGCTTACTCCGGCACTTGAAGCACCAGTTAGGCTCTCTCCTATTCTCGGTCCTTCGGTTGTTGTGGTGGTTGTTGTTGTAATTTGGCCTCTTGGAAGGCGTGGAATTTCCTTCCTACTTCCTCTTTTCTCCACTTAACTTCCTCTCTTCCTTCCTCAGTTCATCGGTGTCCTCCACCATTTGAGCTTGATCGATGGCCTCCCTTAAAGTGGAGGTCTTTGCCGTTTGGACCATTGCCATCATGTCAGATGGCAATCCTTTGATGTACGCCTTCATCTTTTCTCTCTCAGTTGGAGCCACATGCCCCACTAGATCCAGTTTCTCCATAAACAATTCCGTATACTCTCTCACAGTCTTATCCCCCTTCTTGAGAGCTCGGAACTCAACCACAATACGATCTATAGCCTTCTCGTTACAGTATTCCTCCAAAACTTTCCACTTAAACATCCCCCAAGTCAGCATCGATACAATCACCGGGCCAAGAGTTTTGGCGGTGACATTCCACCATCTTAAGGTCGCGCCTCTAAGCATCTGTAAGGCAAACCTCACCTTCTGACTTTCCTCACATTCACTCGAGCCAAAGGCTTGCTCGATCTCTTGAAGCCAATTCATGCAGACCACTGGATCGGAAGTCCCGGAGAACTCGGGTGGCTTGGTGCATAAGAAGGTTTTATAAGAGCAACCCTTCCCTGCTCTTCTCACTTCGGTCACGGGTGTTTCTTCAATATTTGGTGCGGCCCCTGTTCCCCCGGAACCTCCCACAGCATTCTCGGCAGTTACTTCATGCCTCCTGACACTGGCATCTCTCTCCTCAAGCGCCTTGAGGAATGATTCATGTTGTTGTCCCATCATAGTATTCATCGCTTGCAACAACCGAATCTGAAATTCATCTTGTGAACCCGCCTCCGTCATTAGAGGACCCCCTGCATTAAGATTGAGTGGCAGAATAATAGTCAATCTAGGCACGGGTATACTTGTGAGAGGAGGGATGATTGGTGGCGGTCGAGTAATTCGGGGTGGTTGAGTGACTTATGCTGTTGCTGCCACGTCCTGATTCGTAACACTGTTGGTCGCTCCCTAGACTTCATTACGCGATCGGGTTCGCGTGTTCACCATCTTAGTTTGTCAAGATGATAGAGCAGGAGTAAGACAAAGCTAACATAAGTACGTATAACACATTTTTCAATCATCGCAACAATAGGAAAACGAGCATACTCACATAACAATATACCCAAAATAGCATTAGCTACGTGATATCTTGAATATATCATAACAGTAAGAATTCCCATCACCAAAGTCACATTTCATGATTAGTGCTTTTCCGTCGACTTAAAGCTCTCCTATCTCAATGGTGTCTACCCATATCTCACAAATCCACACTTAAAGTCTCAGCTTAAGTCTAGGCATCTTAAATTCACACCTAGTTCGCTTAAACTAGAGCTCTGATACCAACTTGTAACACCCTAAAATTTAGAGTAAACTTGAACCAAAATAAAATGCGGAATATAAATAAAATCACCCAATAAGTGGGGATAGAGTATGGGAGTTTACATCTAAACATGGATATTAAAATAACAACATATTAATCAACTATAGATTACAATTGGGTGTTACTAATATCCTCAAAAGAATATGCTATAGTTCCAACTATGTATATGCTCTATGAGCATATCTCCAAAAAGGTGTCCTCTCTCTCGACACATCAACCCGCTCTTCTTTAAAGATTCCCATCAACCTGCTTACCTGCTAAACCACATTTAAGATCAAGTATTAGGCTTACGCCTAGTGAGAACAAACAGTTAAATGGATAAAGCAGTTAAAAACATTTAAAACAAAGATACGGCGCATTTTATCCCATTTAACTTCACTTGAAATAACTTACTCTTGATGAGCAAGGATCCTTTAAAAGCAACCGGGGGAGACCCGGTGTTCCATCCTTAGTGACAGGTACCATAAGTAGGTCACTACACGATGTTTGAGCTAACTGTAAGAGCCAATAGCAATCGGTAATAACCGATTATGCACCTTAGTACACGGCCCCCGATGACTCCTACGAAAGCCCGCGCTATGGTCAATGGCAATCGGCAATAACCGATTATGCACCTTTGTACACGGCCCTCGATGACCCCTACTAGCGCATACATATAGTCAATGGCATCCGGTAATGAACCGGCATAATACCCAACGATAAAAGGCCCCCGATGACTTCTATGCAACCAAAAATGGACAACAATCCCGCTTTAAACCGACTATATGCCTATGGATCCATTACATACTAGTCCTACGACCGAATACATCAACGAGACGTATCGCTAGTTTTCCAACCTTGAAAACCCTTTCAATAAACCATTTCCTTTTCAAATCCAAGTTTTACCAAAAACTAGGTCAAACCATTTTGAGTTTCAAAACCAAAGATTATTTCCTTTTATAACCTTTCCAAGTATTTTAAATCATTAAAGATGCTCATCCCATAATCTACAATAAAATACTCCAAAACTTCATTTTGACCTAAAACCTCCAAACTTACCCAAATACACAACTACTTGATAATAAGCTTAAGAATCAGTAAAATGCTACATTTACAACAAGTATTTGAGTTTATAAGTTTAGATCTGAACTCACAAGGCTAGAGTTAGGAGAGCCCTAGAAAAGCTCCTAAGAGGATAGAGGTGATCAAGAAATCTGAAAGGAACCAAGAATGCTATCACTTGAAGCTTTAACTCCCGATGTCCAACTTGATCTCTCCTCTTTAATGTTGTATTAAATGCTTGGAAGAAGGTTGGTGAAGAAGACCCAAACCCTAAAATCGCCCCTGATGTTTTGCTCTCGATGCTAAAACCCGTATCTGATAAATGAGATGAAGAGCTGAAAATCGCACCTTAAGGTGCCTGCTGGACCATGTGGGCGACTATGCCACATGCGACTATGCCACATGCGACTATGACATGGCAATGTCGCCAATGTCATAGTCGCCTTAGATGTACCAAAACCCTCAAATTTTTATCTGATTTCCCTTCCCGCGACTATGACTCGCGACTATGACACTAGCATAGTCGTCGTGTCATAGTCGCCGAATGCGTACCGAAAGGCTTGATCTGAATTTTGGCATCTGATGGTTCTGGTGACTATGCCTTGCGACAATGACATGGGCATTGTAGCCTGTCATTGTCGCCCAAAACGTACCGAAGGTCGTTTTCTGTTTGGCGTTCGTTCCTTTCCTTCAACCCATTGCAACCCATCATTATACACTTGAAACCTTCCATTTGGCCATAAAGAATAATATTACAATACTATTCTGATAATCCTTTCATACGAAATTTCCGGGTGTTATATTACGAGAAGCAAAGCATAAATTCATTCCCTGTAAACAAATCTTGGAGAGCTTCTTCTTGTCTAGAAATAGTGCATGCGGATGTTTTAGCCCCGATGAGTGTGGAATCCTTTGGTGGTTGTCGATATTTTTGTAGTTTCCAGATGATTATAGTCAAATGAGTTGGGTCTACTTTCTGAAACAAAAGTCTGAAAGTTTCAAAAAGTTCAAGGCATCGGTGGAAAAAGAAAGTGGTCGATTCATAAAGGTTCTTCGTTCAGATAGAGGAGGTGAATTTACCTCTAATGAATTTAATGTTTTTTTGATGGAATTTTTAGGGATCTTACTGCACGTCTGCACCATACACTCCAGAGCAGAACGGGGTAGCAGAACGGAAGAACCAAACCGTGGTAGAAATGGCTAGAAGCATGACGACAACAAGCAAATTACCAAAGCGTTTTAAACAGAAGGTGTGGCAACCGCGATATATCTTCTCAACATCTCACCAACAATGGCAGTCATGAATCATACTCCTTATGAAGCATGGACGGGTTGGAAGCTACAAGTAAGCCATTTATGAATCTTTGGTTGTATAGCCTATGCTTTGGTCAATTCTCCATCATGCAACAAACTTGATGACATCACAAAAATGTATCTTTTTTGGCTATAGTTCACAATCCAAAGCTTATAGGTTATATAATCCTGGGAGTGGCAAGGTAATAATCAGTAGGGATGTCAAGTTCAGTGAGCAAGAAACTTGAATCTAAAAAAAAAATCAGAACGAACAACTATTGAAATCACAGTGATCCTTCTAAACCAATTATCACTATATCTCTAAGAAGCGAAAATCCTCCTTCATCTCCAAAGAGTAATGGCAGTAGCTCACCTTCCAGTCCAGACAGTAGTTCATCTTCATCTTCATCTACATATGATCACACTCCAAAGAAGTTCAGATCGTTAGCAGATATATATATATATATATAAATGTCTCATGTAGCATCGTTTTGTTTATGTTGAGGTTGTTGAAAGTACGGTGTGGTAAGAGGCTATGAACGAGGAGATATCAGTGATTCGTAAAAATAAACATCGAAATTGATTATCAATCCGGAAGGGAAGAATGTTATTGAACTGAAATGGGTTTATCGCGCAAAATATTGTGCTGATGGAACTATTCAAAAGCACAAGGTTCGTTTTGTAGCCAAAGGGTATGCCTAGGAGAAAGGTGTTGATTTCAGTGAGATTGTTTCCCCAGTTGCTTGTTTCGAGATGGTAAGAACTTTTCTTGCTTTAGTTGCATAACTGGAATGGCCGGTGTATCAACTCGATGTCAAATCCGCTTTTTTGAATAAAGAGCTTGAGGAAGAAGTCTATGTTGCTCATGTGGCTAATGGCTTTGAAGACAAGGTCTATAAGTTGAAAAAATCTTTATACGGCCTTAAGCAAACCCCACGTGCTTGGTACAACAAGATCGACTCCTATTTCTTGGAGAATGGCTTTGAACGAAACAAAAATGAGCCAACCCTCTACGTCAAGAAGAAAGGTACTAATATTCTTGTGTTATGTCTCTATGTTGATGATATGATATATATGGGGTCTTGTGAATCCATTGTTTCTGAATTTAAGTTGGCGGTGATGGAAAAGTTCGAAATGGCGGATTTAGGATTGTTGCATTATTTCTTTGGACTTGAGGTGAACCAATGTGTTGATGGGATTTTTATTTCACAACGAAAGTGTGTCGTTGAACTACTTAAAAGGTTTAACATGTTGGATTGTAATCCAACTTCAACTCCGATGAACGTGAATGAATCCCTCAAAGCTAATGATGGTACTGACCTAGAAAGTGCAAGATTTTTTAGAAGGATTGTCGGTGGGCTGATTTATTTATCTCATACAAGGCCAGACATAGCATTTTCAGTAAGTATTATCTCCAAATTTATGCACAACCAGATATTGCATCATCTTGGAGCAGCAAAACGGATTCTTCGTTATGTTGCGGGAACCATCGATCATGGGATTTGGTACTCCAAAGTATCAAATCTAAGACTAGTTGGTTATACCGACAATTGTTGGGCAGGTTCTTTGGAGGATCGGAAGAGTACCTTCGGTCACGTCTTGGCTCAGGTGGCATCTCATGGAGTTCTAAGAAACTAGATATCGTTGCCTTATCATCGTCGGAGGCTGAATATGTTGTTGCAACTGCATTAGTTAGTCAAGTTGTGTGGTTACGAAGATTGCTAGTTTATTTTGGTCAAGTACAAGAAGGAGCAACTCGTGTCTATTGTGATAACAAGGCGACAATAGTGATGTCTAAAAATCCAACTTTTCATAGAAGGATCAAACATATTGACATTCACTACCATTTTCTTCGAGATCTTATAGCGAAAAGGATTGTTGATTAATACATTGTGGTACAAGTTATCAAGTTGCAAATGTTCTGACTAAGTCACTTCCTACAATCAAACATGATAACTTCAAAGTGAAAAAGGGCGTGACGAGCTTTGAATCAAGGGGGAGTGTTGGAGATTGATTCAAAACACATAAGTGATGATCTGAAGTTACTAGTCTTTTATTCAGTCTTTAAGAATTTGTATTGTTAAACTTTAAGGGGTTATTTCAGCTTTTAATTCACAGTTTAGTTTTATATTTTATAGGGTTTGTTGTTTCTTTTTTAAGCCTATTTAAAGTCCCCTTATTGGTTGAATAAAATATGTGAGTGAACATGTTGTTTCACTAAGAAACCTCATGTACTGCTAAATTATTCCAACATACATGACTATTTAATTACTTTATTTACATATATGTATGTTATAGATCTGAAATTAAATGAATTGTTCAAGTGGGATTTTGGGCAAAATAACTTTGATGGAAAATTAATAGGCATGGAGGCTCGAATAACGGATGTTGTTTCATCTTTAAAAACAAATATTGATGAAGTTTGCATGATGGGGATCAAGGGGATGGGAGGTGGTGGGAAGACAACTTTGGCGAGAGTTGTTTTTGAACAAATATCCTTTCAGTTTGAACTTTGAAGGTAGCAGTTTTGTTGGGAATGTTAGAGAAAAGTTAAATACCAATTTATCCGGTTTGGAGAAGTTACAAAAACAAGTCCTTCAAGATGTGTTAAATGCCCGACACATCAAAATAAGTAGTGTTCATGAAGATAAAAAGATGATGAAAAAAATGATGTGTTGTAGAAAGGTTCTTGTTGTTCTCGATGATATGGATCATATAAACCAAATTAAGGAGTTAGTAGGTTGAGTTTAATTGGTTTAGTGAGGGAAGTAGAATTATCATCACGACAAGAGATGAGCAAGTGTTGGCAGAACATCGAGTGAACTTGATACGTGATGTCAATCTTTTATCTCATGAAGAAGCAATTGTCTCTTTAGTAGGTATGCATTTGGGAAAGATAGTCCAGTTCAAGGGTATAAAGATCTATCAAGACAAGTCGTTGGTTATGTTGCTGGTCTTCCTTTAATGATCACTGTTTTGGGTTCGTTTCTTTGTGGTAAAGATGAGGTTGAATCGAAAGATTCTATAGAAAGACTAAAAACAATTTTGTTGAAGGAAGCTTTAGAAAAATTGGAAAAAATGGAATTAAAGCTAAATCGGTTTAGAGGAGGATTACAAAAAAATATTCTCGATCTTGCATGCATGATGAAAGGTTGGGGAAAAGAGGGAGCAATCAGAGCGCTTGAAAGCTGGGGATTTCATGCTAGAAACGGTCTAAGAGTTCTTGGAGCTAAAATCTCTCATAATTATTTCTGAAGGTGGGTTCTTGGGCATGCATGACCACATAGAAGAAATGGGCATAAATATTGTTCGTCGTCTGTACCCCAACCAGCCTAGCAAACAAAGCCTATTATGGATTGACGAGGAAATTGACGATGTGTTGGTTAATGATTCGGTAAGGATCACTTTTATATGTAAGGTTGAGAAACTAACACATTTTCATTTGTTATGACACAAGTTTCCTTTTGGATTACAGGGTACTAATGAATCAACAAGATGTATAAAGACACACACGGGGAAACTTGATCCGAATATTGATTTGAAAGGTCTTTGATTCTTGAAGAAACTTAGATTCTTTACTTGGAATATGCATATGATCAGTGGCGGATGTAGCTGTAAAAAGGAGGGGGGGGGGAACCCAGTGAATTGTTAAAAAATATCAAAAATACTAAATTTAGCCTTAGTTCCCCCAGTAAAATTTTCCAAGGGACCCCATCTTGCCAGCGATTGACAAAACACTAATAAGTCTCTTGAAATCAATAAAAAAAATTGAAAAAATTATTCGAATTGACAAAAACAATAAGAAAATCTCTCAAAGTCGACAAAAAACACTAAGAAAATCCCTTGAAATCAACTAAAAAACTTTAAAAATGTCCCGAAACACATTGGGTGACTTTACACGCCTTTAGTCTACTTTAATGGGACCCCAGTGGACAAAAATTTTGGATCCGCCATTGCATATGATACATATTTCAATTGCAACTTTGATGAAGTTAGCCAATACCTTCCAAATGAGTTACAATATTTGAGTTGGCGCGATTATCCTTTTTGGTCTTTACCTAGAACATTTCAAGCAAATAATCTTGTTACACTTACCATCTGTCACAACAACATTATGGAACTTCGAGGAAAAGGGGAGAAAGGAAGGTAGAATGATTGTCGATTGGTTGGATTCACTATTATGCGATACATCTTGATTTGTTATTACACCAATAATATTTTTTCTTTTTGCTTATAACATATTCTTAACAAGCTTAGATTCTTAGATCTCAGCTATTAAATGTTGAAAACGTTTGACCTCGGACTTACTCCAAATCTTGAGTGGTTATTGCTTGGAGATTCTTATCATTTGCTAGAACTTCACGTTCCTGTTAGGAGTCTAAAAAATCTTAACTTCTTTCTAAGTGGTTGTTTGGGTTTTAGCCATTTTAGTTATTTAACGAAAAAATTAGAATGTGAGTTTAAACATCTACAATTTGGTTCTTTATCTGAGTTACATCTGAGTGCACGATTCCATGGTATATGCCCGTTGCACTCCACCAGTAATTTGCCAAACATTCAACTTACATATCTTTTTGAAAAACACGCGTCGTCTTCGATTGGAAATCCAAAATAAAAACCTATAGGATTTCGTGTTTGCACAAACGTTATGAGTTTATCTCGACGTATTTGTGGTTTACAATGTGTTAGATATCTTAAATTATATTTAGGCATAAATTATTTGTAATCTTAAATTTTGAAGTAACATGTATCGATAAATAATACTTTATTTATAAAAAATGATTTTTAAATTTTTTTTTTGTCAAATTAATATAATATGGATATAGATATAGATATAGATATAGATATACATTCGAAAAATGAAAGATTGTACCGTACAATCGGTTTTTGCAGAGGTTTATTGAGTTATTGGAGATTTGGAGGAGATTAGAATGGCGATTTCCCCAGTATTGAAACAAAAACCGTCATCATAATTCATATCTCCACGGCGGAGGTTAACACTATCAACGCCTTTCTTTAAAATCAAATTCATCATCTTCTTCTTCTTCAATTGGGTTTTATCATTTTCTATATTCATTCTCTGTTGCTTATTATACTGCCTGTGAATACCCTCTAATCTCGGTGAGTCTTTTTGTTTTTCTTCTTGAAAACACAGATAACCATGTGATTCTTCACATATGAATATGCTACAAAATCTATTTTCTACGCTAATTTGGTTCAATTCCTTCTTAATCTTTTTACCCAGAAAGTCTTTCTTATTCTCTTTGTTTCATTCTTTATTGGCCCATTTTTTATCGGCAAAAAAGTTCACTTATTTTCAATCGTTTTTCCAAGGGTGGTATTTGTTATACTTATGTAAGTTTCTTGAAAATTTAAAGAACTCATACTCAATTTCCCTATATGGAAAAAGAATCCATATTCGATTCTGTTAATTAGTTAGTTGTAGTTAAGGTGTTCGACGATATGCCACCTTCAGTTTATTATATAGAAGTTAGGTTGGATAGATAGTGGGATGATGCACATCCATCAATGTCTCCTTCTTTGTTTATTAATCTAATATGTAACATACGATGCAAATGACAAAAATATTTCTGGTTTCAAGTGTAAATTCTGAGTCAGTATGATTAAGTTTTTTTTGTCTATATTATGATTTTAATCATACTTTTTTATATATTCTGATATACCTACTCCTCCTATGTTAAATTCAGCATGGAAAATGCCCTCATGCATTGACACATGCACAAATTTGTACAACTTTATGTGAAGTTGGTTTCTCTGCTCCACTCTAGGGTTTATTAGTGCATAATTTCATGTTCTCTGAATCTGACAAAAAATTTGTTTTTCTATTATACACAGATACCTAATTTTGATAAATCTATTTTAAGAGCCATGGCTTCTTGTAAACTGAATGATGCTGCTATATATAATGGATTGGCAACTGGAATAAGTGGTGAATGGACCAAAACAAATTTGAAGAAAGGGTCTTTTCCAGAACAGCTTTCGGTTGGAGTTCGTGATTCATTTCAATCAAACAACTCGAAGAGGTTGAGATATGCAGATGTTTTAGGACATTGTAGCCCGGTTTCATCAAATATGATGTTATATTCTTCAGTTATACGTAAAAGGAGACGTATTTCTTCAGCTGTAAAAAACCGAATAAACTCAGATTGTAGTGTGCGTTCTTCTGAACTTGAAGAGAGTTTTGTCACGGAAGAGGAGAATGATGTCTCAAATACGAGAGAGGTGTATCCGTAAGTCCTCAAACTTACTTTTTATTCTTATTTTATTTTCACAATATATGGTTGTGAATATATTTCATGAGATGAGATAATGCATGCAAAATCCTGTTATTTCTTATTTGTATTTGATGGCATATTCGGCATAATGCATTGGTTTCAGCATATCCTTTGGTAATTTTCTATCATTTAGGGGTTGTTTGCCGTGTTGCTGAATGGTTTGGTGTAGAATGATTAAGTAGTCGGAATGATTAAGAGGCTTTTATGATATAGTGCAAAATGAAATATAATTGTTTGGTAATTGTTCAAAATGAAAGTAGGGCTCTGAATGGTTAAGGGAGGTCCAGGATACAAAATGATTCAGAGGGAATTGGAACCATTAAGAAGCAGACTAATTTTTTTGCCAAACAGGATTCACCTCTTAGCGATTCAGAGACTGCCTCTTAATGGAACTGTTAAGAGGTAAACAAACAGCCCCTATACATTGCCTTTTCTTTTGGTAGGGGGTGTGGAATGTATAAAAAGCTTGAACCATGGGTTTCCTAAATGATGATATCTAACATACTAAAATATAGTCCAATATATGCATGTTTCCATTAAAAAAATCGACAAATGGATTGTCATTTTTCAGAAATTTTTTGTTGCATACTTTGGGATCTTGTAGCACCAAAGAGAGGCATTATTTCTTGATAGGGTCTAAACTAGATTATCTTGATTATGACCCTTTTAGAAAATCGGTATATTGATTGATTGGTATTAGTTATAACTTATAAGTTATTTTCACTTTTATAATATAGGGACTTGATGGGTATTGGTTCAACAGAGGAACCAGAAGTGATTGAGAAATCACGTTCTCAAAATATCAAACGTGAGCTTGTTGCACTCTCATTACCGGCACTTGCAGGGCAAGCTATTGAACCAATGGCTCTACTAATGGAGACGGCTTATATTGGTAGATTAGGTAAGGTAGTTCATTATTAATTTATACTCCCTCCGTCCCTAATTAAGTGTCCACAATTGAAATGACACACAGTTGTAGACATGTGTAATTATTATTACACTCTCTGGTTTATCCATATTACATATTTACCCTTATTTATTTTCTATCTTTCCACAACTTTCAAATATTTATGCATTAATTAAAGGGTAAACTTGAGAGAATTTGGTTATTTACTTTTGTAAGTGAACACTTATTTTGGGACAAATATAAATAGAAATGTGGACACTTAACTTGGGACGGAGGGAGTAGTAAATATAACTGATGTTGATTTTTGTGGTTTTCTATTTCTTCCTTTCTTCTCTATCTTTTTGTGTTTGCTATATATATATAATATATGTATGTATGTATATATATATATTATGATATGATATTGAAAACTACGAGTGTCATTCTCAGGCCCTGTACAATTGGCTTCTGCTGGAGTTTCGATATCAATCTTCAACATTGTTTCGAAGCTATTTAACATTCCTCTTCTCAGTGTTGCTACTTCTTTTGTGGCTGAGGATATTGCCAAGAACTCCGTTACAAGTAAAACTACATTTTTATATGATTTTAAAGGAAAAATTACCAAATGATATTGAATTTTTTATTTTGTGTAAATGGCACAGAGGAGGAGAATTCTAAGGAAGCAAATGGCAATGGCAATGGGAAAGCTTTTGTTGAGATAGAAGAAAGGAAACAACTAGCTTCGGTCTCTACAGCTTTGCTTTTGGCTGTTGGCATTGGTATCTTTGAAGGTTTGGCTTTATATTTTGGATCAGGAGTGTTTCTTAATCTCATGGGTATATCATCGGTAAGCTTTATATCGACTGAAGTTCATTTTTTGAGATCAAATCAATCGACTTTTTTCAATTTCAAATCAATATGACTTTTTCATGAATTCAATAGAGTACATTGAACATTATAATCGACTATAAAAATTTAGGGGGCGTTTGGTTTGATGGAATGGTTTTGAGGGATTAGGATTTCATGGAAGGATATGGAATTGGAATCTTTGGTTTGTAAGATTTAGATTGGAATTTAATTCCATTATTTATATAAATAATTATATTTTTTTTATAAATAATCATAA
Organism: Silybum marianum; assembly: GCA_036898165.1. Classification (NCBI taxonomy): domain Eukaryota; kingdom Viridiplantae; phylum Streptophyta; class Magnoliopsida; order Asterales; family Asteraceae; genus Silybum; species Silybum marianum. The sequence continues at coordinate 7,808,139 of CM072531.1, forward strand.
AAATTATTAAAATACCTTTTCATTAATTGATTATTACAAAACAAATGTTTTTAACATATTTTAAACCATTATTACATACAAATCCTATGAAATCCCGTGAAATACCAACTCAATGGGGTTTCAAATCCAGGAAATCCTTCAAACCAAACATGGGATTGGAATGGAATTCAATTCCAAATCCATTCCAATCTTTTAAACCAAACGGGACCTTGGTATTGAACTTGTGTAAAAAATATCACATTTTAACCGGAAAAGTTATAATTTTGACCTACAAAAGTATCAATCTTTTAGATGATGGAAATTATTGATTTCTTATCAAGTCCCTTTCATCTTTTGAGTTTTATATTTAAAAAGTTGTGATGAATAAAGTTGATTTATTACAGAGTTCTTCTATGCACGCTCCAGCTCAACAATTTCTATCTCTTAGAGCCCTCGGTGCTCCTGCAGTTGTGGTCTCTTTGGCTCTTCAAGGCGTTTTTCGTGGTTTTAAAGACACAAAGACTCCTGTATTATGTCTAGGCAAGTTTTCGGAATCTTTTTTGTTAATAGTTATATTTAAATAATAAATATTTAATAATTGTTTTCTGTTGGTTGATATTTTTGTTATTATGCAGGCATTGGTAATTGTTTGGCTGTTTTTCTGTTTCCTTTACTTATGTACTACTTCAAGTTAGGTGTAACTGGAGCTGCCATTTCTACTGTTATCTCACAGTATGTCAACCTCTTTTACGATATATATTTGTATTTTATGAAATGATTGTTTGCTGCTTTCAAATGATTTTATTACGTTTTCTTGAAGTGTTTTAAGTTTTATATTGTTGTTTTCAGATACATGATCACCTTTTTATTGATATGGCACCTTAATAAAAGAGCTGTATTACTGCCTCCAAGGCTTGGAGCACTACAATTTGGTGGCTATATGAAATCTGGTGAGGAACATTCTTCATTAGCAATTTTTGATTGGCATATGATAGGTGTATATATATATATAGAGAGAGAGAGAGAGGGAGAGAGAGAGGGAGAGAGAGAGAGGGAGGTGCAGGGGAAAACCCGCAAAACAATGAAAAACTGAGGAACACCCTGGTAACATTAATCTCGATAGTATGCATATGTGCATACAAGTAATTGAAGTTGTTTCTTGGTTTTTATGCACATGTGCATACCCAACAAATTGCTTACAGATTATTTGTATGCACATGTGCATACCGTCGAGATGAACAGTTACCAAAGTGTTCCTCAGTTAATCATTTTTTTACGGTTTTCCCTGAACCCTGACCCTATATATATATATATATATATATTATATAGGGGCAGGTTCAAATGTGAACTCAAATTTGGTTGTGAACATGAGGACAAAATAGAGCACGACACATGTCCATTCAGTCTGAATATATTCAAACTGAATGTTGTGTTATTCACTCTGAATGTGTGTTATTCATACTGAATAATGAATGAACTTCACCTTCGTTATTCATACCTAATGCCCTTCATTATTCAGATTGAATGAGACACGTATCGCGCACTCCTTTGTCCTCATGTTCACAACCAAATTTGAGTTCACATTTGAACTTTCCTCTATATATATGTGTGTGTGTGTGTGTGTACACAATTTAGCAAGAAACATTTTGTGTTCAATTTGATAGTTTTTTTCATTCTTGATTTGTTTTTTAACATATTTACCAGACTTCTCCCACATATTACCAAGACTTTTCACATATCCATTTTTATCAATATTTTGTGATTAATTATGCACGAAAAAAGAACTTCCGGATTGAAACTTCTCAGAAAGGAACTCTTTACATTTCTAAAAATCGCCAAATCCCATAATTCATGTATCACTCACTGGTATGTATATATATATATATTCCTTTAGGTGGTTTTCTTCTTGGAAGAACTCTTGCAGTACTTACAACCACAACCCTTGCAACATCAATGGCTGCTCGCCAAGGTCCTATAGCTATGGCTGCTCACCAAATATGTTTGCAAGTATGGTTGGCTGTTTCTCTTATAACAGATGCACTGGCTGCATCAGGTCAGGTACAAGATTCTACTCAGTTTTATATAGGGAAAAGTTCAAAAAAATCCAACCAACTTTTCCATTTTGAGTGGTTTAGTCCTTAAACTATTGTTTTGACTAAAAAAAACATTAAACTTTCTCATTTTGAACGATTAAGTCCTTGAACTATTGTTTTGAATAAAAAAACCATTACCTTTCTCTTTTTGAACGATTTAGTACTTAAACATTTTTTTTAATAAATAAACTATTGCATTTTTAAAATTGGTTACCTATATCCTTTTAACTCAGAAAAAAGTTACATGTAACTGACTAGCAAAACTTGGATGATTTATTTATTAAAAAAATAATTTCAGGGTCTTAATCATTCAAAATAAGAAAGTTTAATGGTTTTTTCATTCAAAAGAATAGTTCAAGGACTTAATCATTCAAAATGAGAAAGTTTAATGGTTTTTTCATTCAAAAAAATAGTTTAAGGACTAAACCACTCAAAATGGAAAAGTTGGTTGGGTTTTTTTGAACTTTTCCCTTTTATATATTGTATACTTCAAAATAAATTGCAACATTTGAGTTTGCACATAGTTTAAGAGAAATGTTTAACTATTTATCGAATATCTAAACTACCCTTTTTCCAATTAGAGAATAAAGAAATCTTGGTGATCCAAACATCAAAATCATAAATACATTTGTGTTGACTATAGTTTTGTTTTGTTATAGGCATTGATTGCTAGTTCAGTTTCGAAAGGGGATTATAGATCTGTGAAGGATATCACATACTTTGTTTTGAAGGTTTGTTATACTCTTTCTGCCATCTATTAATGTTCCAAAACTTTCTTTATGGATGACCATGGTGAAATTCTTTTACGGTTTTGAAGGGTTGTTTGTTAGCAACTTAATGAGACTCGCAGCTTATTCGGTCAGCTATATATGACTGTTTGGTTGTGGCTTAATGATATAGAAAGTGGCTTATTCAGAAAGCTTTTAATGGGGAGCTTTATGCAGAAAGCCATGTTTTCTTTTTCCAAACCTGCCCCTTTAAATTAATAAACACACTCCTTCCATTTATGGAAAAACTCTCCCAACAAAAACCTTCTTGGTCTATATAGACGGATTAATCCACACGGACAGTGTTATCCATACATGACTTAACGACTTAATGAAAAAACCAGCCAAACTACCCATGAGTCCCTCAGGACTACTGGAGGTTTGTTTGACTGTTAACTTTGTAGCCCAATGGGATCAGCAAGCTGGCCTGAACACTCACAGTTATCCAAAAAGAAAAAATAAATGGTTATCCAAAAGAGAAAGTTAATGTTCATTTTTCTCTACGGTTGGCAGATTGGTTTTGTGACGGGTATTTCTTTGGCTGCAATATTGGGCATATCGTTTGGTTCTATAGCTACATTGTTCACTAAAGACGTTGAAGTATTGAGGATTGCTAGAACCGGAGTTTTGGTAAAAATCTTTATACCCTTTTTCTAATTCCTTTTTTTATAAATTTATGGTACATTTTATATTAAGTTTATTATGCCTTTTTTTTGTTGAAAAGTTTGTGAGTGCTAGTCAGCCTTTGAATGCGTTGGCTTTTATCGTTGACGGTTTGCATTATGGAGTTTCAGACTTCCCTTATGCAGCTTATTCCATGGTATGCTTCGAGACTATATAATTAATTTTTAATACTTTTAAATTAATTATTACGTTCACCTTAAAACTAATGGTTCGGAAATTAACTTTTGCAGATGTCTGTGGGAATTTTATCATCTGCATTTCTTTTCTATGTTCCTTTGACTTTCGGTCTTTATGGTGTTTGGTCGGGTTTGACTCTCTTCATGGGATTGCGGATGGTGGCAGGGTTAATAAGGTAATCTTTACGGACCAAAAACGATGGATTTTGATATTTTGGTGAATGGTGACGATTATGAAGGGTAAATTGGTAATTTTTAGCTACAATCTTCGTGTTTTTTTTATAGATTGTTAACCAAGAATGGGCCTTGGTGGTTTCTGCATGAGGATTTGAATAGGGTTAAGGTTAGTGACTCCTTAATTGTTTGAAAGTTTCATTTGCTTATTTTTGGTCTAATTTTTTGAGTATTTTATTTTTGTTTTCTTTTTTACAGCTTGCCCGTTAGATGGGATTCGGAGATAATACTGATCTGATTAAGGAACATATAATCTTGACCGTTGATATATGTACTGACTGTAGGTTTGTTCATTTGCCGTTTTTATTTGTTCATTTTTGTGTATTTGCGGTTTTATCGGTTCTTTTTTGCGGTGTTGCAGGAAACGAAGAGAAATGAAATGTATTTGGATGGTATTTGAAGCAATTTGTTTCAAAAGATGGATGGGAGATTATGTACTTGATGTTAATAATCGTAGATAGACTACTTTTGGTGTTTATATTTGTAGATAAGTATACAATTTGATGTTGTTTCTTATGAAAATTGGATTATAATATGAATTTGTAACAAACTTTGGTTCCTTTGGGCAAAAAAATGGTACTTTTGGCCCACCAAGTAGGTGGTACTAGGGGTGAGCATAATCGGGTACCCGGTCATTTTCCGTGAAACCGGACCCGGAACCGGCGGTTCCTGGAAATCCGGAACCGGAACCGGAACTGATGGGAACCGGTTCCGGTACCGGGTACCCGGTTTCACTTTTTTTTTTTTTTTTTTTTATATTGCATATGTTAAAAATATAATTATAAACTACAAAATACCGACTTAAAGTAAAAAATACAAGAAATGGTCAAAAGTAATTCGATAAAAACTAATTGTTACATAAACAAACTGGAAAATTTGAGTTTTTATTTATTATTAATAAATATATAGAATATTTTTTATTTAAAAGTGGTGGGTAGCGGGTACTCAACGGGTAACGGTTCCAGAAAAATGAGAAAACTGGAAAATTTGAGTTTTTATTTATTATTTTATAAATATATAGAATATTTTTTATTTAAAAGTGACGGGTAGCGGGTACCCAGCGGGTAACGGTTCCAGAGAAATGAGAACCGGAACCGGAACCAATCACATCGGTTCCGGTTCTGGAACCGGCAGTTCCGAAGCGGTTCCGGTTTCCAAAAGCGAGTACCCAGTTCCGATGCTCACCCCTAGGTGGTACATTAATTTTGGTAAATTACTAAATACTTGTGTGAAATTAAAACTTTAAAAGTTAAAACCTTCCATAACTCTTAACCACCTAATGCACTTTCATCCGTCCATCAGTGTATCAAATGCACCCTGAGGCTGCATTTGGTATATGAGACTCAAAACGACAGGAAAAGAAAAACTCACATTTTATGGTTGATACGACATGGAACAAAATAAAAACTAATTGTTAAACATTTGGCATGACATGAGAGGGGAAGAGGAAACTAAAAAAATTACCTCTACCCTCATTTAATATAAACCTATTATTGTATTTGCTTTAATGGTCACCCCCACCTATCACCACCTCTAGCGGCAGCCACCACCAAGGCGCCAACTATCGACCACCACTTCTACCTCCGACAAAATCACCATCAGCCCACCATATAATAATCATTAAACAAATTTAGGGAGAACTTGTCCAACCTAAGTCCGGTCCTAGTCGTGCCAAAAACGCCTGTTTGTTTAGTCAGCTATATACATGACTGTTTGATAATAGCTTAATGATATAGAAAGTGGCTTATTTAGTAAGCTTTTGGGAGGGAAGCTTTATGCAGAAAGCCATGTTTTTTCCAAACCTATCGGCTATCACTCCCAATAAAAAAAACACTGTTCCTTTCATCTATGAAAAAAAAAACCTTCCAAACAAAACCTTTCCAATCTCTACAGATAGATTAATCCACGTAGACAACTTTATCCATACAGAACTTAATGAAAAGCCAAGCAAACAGCCCCTAATAGTCTTGCACAACATAAAAAGGGAAATATAACAAACTGCATTTAGCTTCAAGTAGAATAAACATTTCAACTTTGCTACAAATATTTCCTCAATGTAATAACTTTCTTTCTGTCTGTTCAAATAAATTATATGACAAATGTATGAATTGAGGTCACAATTGGTCCCTTATTCCCACCTCAAAATGTCATGTTATTCACAAGGAAATCAAATTCCCGAATACAATCCCCGGAAAGAAAAAAAAAAACAAATACTTACCGATAGAAAGATCTAGCGGTTTCGTTAAAAATAAAAAGTGAAGAAGCTCATTCAAGATTAGCAATAACAGCATCAACGACTTCTTGTGTGGTGCTTTTCCCACCAAGATCTTTTGTTCGGGTTTTTCCTTCTGAAATAACACGTTTGACAGCCGTTTCTAGTCGGTCAGCAAACGATGGGAATTGAAGATGTCTTAGCATCATAGCGGATGAGAGAAGCAGAGCCACTGGATTTGCCGATCTTTGATCAACTATTTTCTGTTTTCCAACGTTTCCTGCTGATGCACCTTGCTCGAAAACCGCATGATCGGCCCCCACGTTACCTGAAATACATGTACTTATGTTATTTGTGTATGAAATTAATGAATCCAATATAAAAGAAGAAGGAAAAAAAAGGCAGATTGCATACCATTGCTTCCATATTTCAGTTTGAAATATGGAATTATGGATTCACAAATACCCGGTGCTTTTCGTCTCTAGTCGGTCCGTATGGTTTGCAAGATTGTTTTTGGATAATTGGAATGGATTTAAATCATAGTTGTGTTTCGTTTGTAGGATTTGAAATGAAATTGGATTCCATGTTATTTATAAATAAATTATAAAAATAATAAAATTACATTTTTATTAAACAGTTATTACAAAACAAATGTTATTAACATTTTTTAGAACATTATTTTTATACAATCCTATTAAATCCCAAGCATCCCCTAAGGGGGCGTTTGGTTCGCGGAATGGAATTGAATGGAATGGAATCTGTCAAAGGAATTTGACTTTGAAGGAATTGGAATTGAATGTTGTCAGGTTTGACCAGCTGTTTGGTTGGCAGAATTGGAATGGAATCTGTTGAAAGAATTGGAATCTGTTTTGGTTCACAGAATGTAAATTTGAAATTGGAATAAAATTTCAGTAAATGACTAAAATAACCTTTTTATTAAATTTAATTTTTTAAAACTAAATTTAATAAAACAAAATAATTATTAATTACTTCAGTTTTTTTAACACTAAAAATAATGAGTTTTTTTAAAACTAAAAACTGCATAAAACAGCAAAAATCATAATTTTTTTACAGCAAAAACGGCTAAAAGCAGCAGAACAACAACAACAACAAAAACAGCAAAAAAACTGCAAAAAAAGTGCAAAACAATATCTGTTAAGGGCAAGGCATAGTTTAGTTGTTGCAAGAGACGATGGAGAACCTAACTGCTAGGGGTGAGCAAAAACCGAAACAAAACCTAAAAAAGCCGAGAAACCGAAACCGAAAACCAAAAACTGAAAAAACCCCCGAAAAAACCGAACCGAAATCGAAAAACTGAAAACTGAAAAAAAAAGTTCCCCGAAAAAACCGAATCGAAAATCCAAACGGTTCGGTTTTGGTATTGTTAGGTAATGTGGTAAGGGTATTTGAGGAATTAAAAAGGGGGCAAATTCAATTCCAATGAAATCCCAAGGGTAACCCAAGAAATCTCAAATTGCCTTCTTTTGGAATTCTTTGGAATTTGCCAAATTCCAATTCTTGAAAACAATGAACCAAACAAGGGAATTGGAATCTGGTCAATGGAATTCAGATTCCAATTCCACCAGATTCCATTCCATTCCGGCGAACCAAACGCCCCCTAAGGATTTCAAAATCCTATGTTTGTAGGATTTCAAATGTAGACAATCCAACAAACCAAACATAAGATTGGAATGGATTTGAAATCCAAATCCATTGCATTCCTGCAAACCAAACGGTCCCTTAGGGTTTTAATTTGACATGGGTAGTTTAGTAATTTACCAATCTTGTCTTTTTGTTCCACCACACTTTGGTGTTTTTTTGTACCCAAATGAACTTAGAGAACAAGTACTGTTCTTTGCCTACCAAATGCACCCCGGAAGAACAAAACATGGAATAAATAATTGTGCAAAGATTAAAAATTTAGACGACACAAACCTCCAGGCATTACACCAGTTCCCCCAGCAATACCGGCAGCAGTATTTGCAACCAAATTTCCATAAAGATTAGGAGTTACCTACAAAATAATAGAATTTTTTCAAACAGTATGTCATAAAAAGAGAAAATTTAAATATATATATATATATATATATATATATTGATTACACTTTGATTAAAGCAAAAAAAGCTGAACTCAGGAGTTCACCAAGCAGACAAATTATGTTTCATATGATGAAACATATATTATGGAGATGAGACTACACATTTTAATCAAAATAAGGTTATGTTTCACAAACTAGCTATAAAACTAGTATATTTGGTGAAAACTAGTTGATAAGCTAGATGACAATGTTAAATAACTGAAAAGGACATTTTGAAAAATTATTTGGAAAAATATAAGGGGCATGATTGAAAAAAAAAAACTTGGAGCTTATCGAAACATCAATTTAAGTAGTAGTTTTACAAACAGTTAGTTCATAGGCTAGCTTTTGCTAAGCAAACAGAGCTTTTTCAATAAGCTCAAATGGGTGTCAAACATGTTGTTTGCCAGTTGCTGAATGGTTTGGTGCAAAATGATTAAGTTAAGGCTCTTAGAATATACTGCAAAATGAAATATAATTGTTTGATAATTGTTCAGGATGTAATTAAGGCTCTTAATGGTTAAGGGAGGTCCAGGATACAAAATGATTCAGAGGGTTTTAGAACCATTAAGAGGCAAACTTATTCTTTGCCAAACATGAATCACCTCTTAGCGATTCAGAGCTGCCTCTTAATGGAACTGTTAAGAGGTAAACAAACAGCTCCATCTCTTGAACTTCAGATTCTCAAGATATTCAAAGATAGCACGAATTATGCACGCCATAAATGCCAATTTCACCTTGATAGTAAATTAGTAAACAGAAACTAGAAAGCAGTTTTTAATGAAGAATTACTGACCATAACATCAAATTGTTCAGGCTTTGAAACGAGCTGCATGCAGCAGTTGTCCACAATGATCTCATTGTATTTGATGCTGGGATACTTGCTTGCTATCTCCCTGCAAGATTCTAGAAACAAACCATCTGCAAGTTTCATGATATTTGCTTTGTGGACAGCTGTCACTGTCTTACGATTGTTGAGATAAGCATACTCAAACGCATATTTAGCAATACGTTCTGAGCAAAATTTGGTGATCACCTGCCAATTTAAAAGTATCGAGAAATTAAGATCATCTTCCCTGGAACTAAAAAATATTATCTCTAGTATTGAAAGATCAGAAGTCCATGCTAACAGCAAAAACTTATGAAAACCATATAAAAAAATAGCATCTTGTAGACAAACATCACATAATCAGAAATAAATAAATAAATAAATATATATATAGGGGCGGGCTCAAATGAGAACTCGAATTTGGTTGTGAACGTGAGGGCAAATGAGAGCGCGACACGTCATATTCAAACTGAATAATCAAAGAAATATTCGGACTGAATATTTCTTTGATTATTCAGTTTGAATAATCTACATTCAGACACGTGTCGCTCCCTCATTTGTCCTCACGTTCGCAACCAAATTTGAGTTCGCATTTGAACATTGCTCTCTCTCTCTCTCTCTCTCTCTCTCTCTCTCTCTTTTTCCATCTATATATATATATATGTAGGGTCAAGCCCTATCAAGCAAACTCTAATCATACAATGACTCAAGCGATTAAGAAAGAACAGAAATACCTGTTTTCACATAAGACACATATGTGTGTACATGGATATCTGGTTTTGTGAAATACATTATCTGAACAGTGATCTTTGTGAGATATCACATGGAACTCACATGTAAAAGGCAAGACTAGATGGCTGGAGGCATTGATAAAAGAGTCTAGATACCTAAAAAACAACTATTGTTTCAAAGGGTACATTGAAAGCATGTAAAGGGGGCTTCCAAGTCAAATTTATTCATTCCCAACCGAAGAGAAAATAAATACCTGAAATTTCCTATTAGTGAGTTTTTTTGTAGTTATCAGGATTTCAGAGTAATCCCTGCAATTTGAATCAACAATAGAGTTGTTTACGTGATTTATTTCTAATTAGATTTTTTTATTTCTTACATAACTGAATGCATACATATCTATCTCCGGACCAATAATGCATCCTAGTATCTTATATCAAATACTTGGCACTACCTTTTTCATGGTCAAACTCCACATTTATACAGGAAAGTGAGCAACGATGGAATAATGGCTATCATCAAGCCCAACATGAACTTCGTGAAGTATAGTCTGATAGGAGAAAAGCATAGCAAATGCAACTTCTTCTTGAAACAAAAAATGTCAGCTAATACGTAATGAAGACACCTTCCACACACACAAATTCATAATTGAAAATTTATCAAGTAACATGCTCAAAAATGGGCATTTCAATTTAACCCCAAAACCCATAACCCTGCAAAACTCCACCTTTTTCTTTGTCTTTATAGGCTTCAGATAAAATAAAGGGAAGATGTTGCAGACTGCAGAGAACTACCAAACCTTTCCCTCCACAATGTAATCCTCTCTAAGTAAAATATAAGATCAAATCCTCTTATATTTATAGTTTTCATTTAAGAGTGCATAGAAAATAAAAACAATCCAAAGTAACCTCCTTTCTTCGTTTTATGATTCAATTATATACAAGTAAAGATGCATGTATTTCCAAGTGTAACTTGGCTCTCCCCTACTCCTAGCCAACTAATTCCCACGGATACAACATATCAAGCTACCAATGAAGTAAAATAGGAGCTGCATTTCTTCTTTTCAAGCATCTAATTACAGGTACATGATCAATCTATAATATTAGACCAAGAACTACACAATTCTTTAAACCGGTCTATAGACCTCCTGCTCCATTAAGAAAGGCCAAACTTCTAAAAAGCTCTATCTTTCTTGCAGAACAGATCATTCAGGGCCTATCATCTCCTTCCCCTCAACTTCTCTCACAACCCAAAAAAAGTCTCCCATAGCTTGATCAGCTTCCGTGCTTAGAACTTGCTCGACCTTACAATTCTTCATAATAAACACACAATTACCATATTGACTTTGTCAATCCCTTGATCTGATCTTTTAACATTTGTTTCAATTTAACAATTTCTTAGCTTTCTATTGCCCATAGCAAGTTAGCAACGATAATAAACACATCAACACATATAAGACAATATATTATATGTGAGGGCAACAGTATCCAAAATATCAAAATCTGAACATAATAAACACATATGTAGAAGTATATCAAAGGCCACAACTTTTTACATAAATCAAAACTTGGATAGAGGTAAAGCAAACACTAGTCGGATTAGATAATTACCTTAAGACTTTCCACCACGCCAGGAACAACCTCATGTTCAAGCCCTGCGTATTCCCCTTCAGTATTCTCTCTAATCACCACAATATCAACATTCTCATGACGAGTCGGCAATCCAGGCAAATTAAAACAATTTACAAGCGAAGCGTACAGATCAAGCTCTTTCCTTAACTGCACATTCAACGAACTAACTCCTCCACCCATGGGAGTATTCAAACCTCCTTTCAAACAAACTTTATTCTTCTTAATCGACTCCACAACCTCCGGCGGAAAGCTCTTCATATCACCATGAACATCGAATTTTTCAAAGTAAATCGGGGCGTGCATCGCATCCATTACTTGCTCGACGGCTCCTGTGACGAGAGGACCGATCCCATCACCGGGGATTAGGGTTACGGTGCGAGGAGCACCATCACCGGGTCGGGGCATGTAGGTGACGGATCGGGATGGGGTTGAAACAGGTGGAGATCGTTGGTGCAAGAGTTGCTTGAGGATCGGTAGGGTTCGTTTCGCCATTGGATTTGATTTGCTTATTCGATTCGATTGAAGAAAATCACAGAGAGGAGATTAGGGTTTCGATGGAAGGATGAATCGGGAGTGGAAAGAGCGGAGAATAATGGAGGTCGAAGAGGAAAGAGAAAGAGAAAGGGACATAGAATAAAATTGACTTTTTAAAGACATGATAATTAATAATTAATAATAAAATTATTATTAAATAATTTTAAAGTTAATTAAACAAAACAATTTTCGACAAAATGATTGATAAATGTATAACTAACCATGTTACTTATGAGACATGTTAAATGAACTTTTTTTTTCAAATTATATCATGATTGTTTTATGTTTTGTAAATGTATAAAAATATCGTTAATGTTATGTATATGAATGTGAAAAAATGACAATAAATTTGAAATCGATTTTTAAAGCATCGGGTTTGGTTCAGTTGTTCAAATGAAAATGTACTAAAATCCAATTTCTTGATTCAAGCTTCGTTAGAGCTGTTTAAAGTTGAGTCCAAGTCAAAAACTCACAAAAATTGATTGACAAACTATTTAATTCCCTCTTTGATGTTCTGGTCTCTTGACAGGGGTTGATGAGATGCGATACTGTAGCGGAAGAACATGTTTGAGAAGACCAATTGGACTCGTACGGTCATATTTTAACTCCTAGATTTTTCAAGGTACCTATGTGTTTCCTTCTATCACCTGGATTTACATAAAGGGTTGAATTTATTTTGTGTTAAGATATTCGCAGAAAGGTTAACCCATAAAACTTTTTCCCTTTTGTCAAGTGTGGCTTTCTGGTTTAATAGAACTCATTCTAATTAGCTTGAAAATTTATCCGAATAATTTTATTCGGACTAATTAATCTGATCTATAAAACCAGTAGTTACCTACGATTTGACCGAATGCACATCTTTGTCGACAAACTGTTAACTATTTGCTAATTAATAAATGATTTTTTGTTATGAGATTCTCTGTCCCAACTCTAACAAATTGGTTTTTTTTTCTTACAGGATTAGTGAAATCACTAGATTTTTCTTCCTTTTTCGGGCTGTCTACGAACCCTTCTTCTCGTATGGAAATTTCTATTCTTTCTTTGAACCAAAAGAGAAAGGGGAAATACCGACCAATTTACACTTTTTGAAGCATATTTTTTTAGATTCTTCATGGATCTAGTGGCCGGTGAATCACTGATCAATGAGCGAGCTGCCGCCAGCTTTAATGATTAAATAAAGAATTCTGTCACTTCAAGAAAGAAGGAAGGAATTCCATCAATAATTGCCAAATTCTAAATTCAGTCAAAATATGCCATGGAGAAGAGCTTACTTATGAGCGGAAGACGAAGTCGTAGGGGAAACTGTGGCTGGATTGAATCCTTCTCAGGAAGAGGAGACACCGAACAAATTCCCTAGGACTGCTATAACTCAATCGAATGTAAAAGCAAATGACACTCACTCGTTTTAGAAACAGGAAAAAGTTAAGCACATCACGTCTACGTTACAGAATCACTAAACTCAAGCAAACAATGATGTTTTTCTTTGCCATTTTGCCATTGTGGAATGATTGCAAGGATATGGATGTCGTAGGTCCAAGCATAACTTAGAAAAAAGGCTTAGGGGTTCTTATAATTATTTGAAATTTTATGTTAGTTTGGAATTGTTGGTTGTATTTTGCTCCTAATTTGCTAATGAAACAAATGTTAAAAAATTGGTAGGATAGAAGATGTTACAGGTTTTTTTGACAAATCGGTTCTAAGCTTTCTTATAATTAAATAAAACTTACCCGATACAACTCAACAATTTTTTCCCAAAAAAGATCGTTGTTTTTCTAACAAGACAATGTCATATCAATTTGACATTTTCATTTTAAACGATTCAAAAATATCTTCCGATATTCATACTTAACTCTTATTCCAAAAACATTGATTCATATTGGTTGTCACTATTTTTTTAACCATTTGATATTTGGGATTGTTACCAAAACCAACCAATTTATACTATATAAATTAATAAAATAACAAACTTTCAGAGTTTTTGCGAAAATAGCCCACCCGGTCGCTCTTCGGGGGTGACCAGAGTATTTCGGGGCGACCTGACGAGTGGTCACATCAATACCATAATCAAAAGCATTTAAAATTATATTATTTTAGAAAAAGTAGACTTCCTCGATAAATGTGGGGGCGACGTTGACCCCTATTTTGTCGACATTAGCCCCTATTTTGTTCTATTTGCTGAGTTTTACCCCTATTCAACTAATATCCTCATACATTTGAATTTTATCTGATTTTCAAGATTTTATTTTTAATATTTTATCTCATTTTTAAGATTTTATCGGATTTTCAAAATTTTATATATTAAAACTAATAGATGTTTAAGTATCAGATTTATAAATCTTTTAAAATTATCTATTATTACTACGTCTAATAAATCTTAAAAATTTGTTACCTAAAAATCTATAGTTTTAAAATATTTTTAAGCTATTAAAAAAACATAAAATTTTCTATTATTTATAAATTTTTAGATAAAATCTTGAAAATCAAATAAAATTTTAAAGATCAGATAATCAGATAAAATTTGAGTGTATGAGAGTATTAGTGAATAGGGGGTCAAAGTCATGAAAATAGGAGAAAATAGGGATCAATGTCGCCCCTTGGGGGCGACCGCACACATTTATCGACGAAGTCTACTTTTTCTAAAAATTATACATTTTAATGGTTTTGAATATGATCTTGATGTGATCACTCATCAGGTCGTCCCGAAATGTTCTGGTCGTCCGGAAATGCTCTGGTCGTCCTGAAATGCTCTGGTCGCCCCCGGAGGGCGATTGGATGAGTTATTTTTGTAAAAACTCTGAAAGTTGGTTATTTTATTCATATACATAGTATAAATATGTTGTTTTGGGTAAAATCCTTTTGATATTTTTTACAACATAGAAAATTACTGCCCCGCATATCTCGGATTTAATCTTTGAACATGTATGTGTCTCGGATTTAAACTTTTACCATCTTCAACATATTTCCCTACGTTTCATGCTCTTGATTCCACAAGCAAACCAACGAGATTGAGGGGTTATTTACTACCCGACCAACTTTTGCCTAGATGTTGTCCCAATTAGGGGTTAAAATGATTCTAGTTTTTAACAAGCTACTCGAGCTCGAGCTTAATATTCTCGAGCTCGAGTCAATCTTGAACAACAAAATAGAACTCGTTTAACTGAACGAGTGGAGCTTTATAACACTAATGTTCGACTGCATCCTTTTTCGAGCCAAACATGCCTATATACTCATTAATCATATAATAAAAAATATAAAAATTATCGAGCTTAAGGCGGTAAACGAGTTAATTCAATTACAAGTTCAAACCCATAAACAAACATCGAGCTCAATAACTCAAAACATTCGAGCTCGAGCTCAAGCTTTACATTGAAAAGTTAATCGAGGCTCAAGTTTTACATTGAAAAGTTAATCGAGCTCGAGCCCAGTATTAATTTTTTGAGCCCGACTCAACTAACCTACTACTCGACTCGACTCAGCTCGTTTACACCCCAAGTCCTAGTAAAAAAGGAACTACTAACCACAAGGGTTGTGACGTCCTGATTGAGCTCTTGGGGAATGTAGTGGAATATCCCAATCTGTCCAAGGTTCAATTCCAGACATACACAACAATTATGGTCACTGAATTTATCAGGGTTTGATTTGCTTCAAGTCTCGGTCACCCTGACACTTAACCCAATTTATGTCGATAAACAACCACTAATACCTCAACTTCCGCCCGAGGCTAAATACAAACCGAAACTTTCACATATTAATAAAACAAAGATTTTGAAGGAATGACAGATAGAGATATTAAACTTTACATAAAAAAAAACCAACCAAAGTTGAACACTTTAATTAACATGACAAATATGAGATAACAAAAATATCAAGATTCTTTTTTAAACCATATACCTAGATAGATCAAACCTACAACAAATGTTTTCAAACACTAAAAGACCAACAAAATAATAAAAAGTAGCAGAAATCAACTCACAGTTCAATCTTTTTATATCGTATCGAAGAAATCCAGCAAATCGGATGTGACTGATTTCATTCAAAACATCCATCTTTTTCGTCACAAAAAAAGCATCCATTTCAAACAGGACCAGAAGCAGAAGAACTAGTACTACTACTACCACCCAAACCCATCTTTTGTCCCAGAATCGCAAGCTGTTCAACGAACTCGCCACCTGTCAGAATCTCAGTGGTCCCGTATATTATATGCTTAGGTGGCTGCTGACGATGCGCCAGCTCTTGCAAACTTCCATATTCCACATAGTTCCCACCTCCGATCATAAACACAATCGCTTCTTTAAACGGTCCTTTCATATGACCACCACCGCTAGCCGCCGCCGCCGAGTTTGACTTTGGAGCTCTCGGGTCAAACATGAGATAAGACTCAATCTCGGGATTCGGTTTTCCTTCCATTAGGGCTTCAACGGTTCTCGCCATTGCTAACTGATGATCGCTAGATAACAAATTCTTAACACCAGCAGTCACGGCACTTATAGATTGGCCGTAAAGCTTTTCAGCCCAATCCACAATGTTACTTCTACTAGCGGAATTAGCCGATGCTAATGAAACGTTTAACGATTTTATCTTTTTAACGTATTGAAATGCACTAATGTCAACTTCGGCTTCTTTTAAAGCAGTTTCGACCGTTTCCACTTCTATTTGTGGAATGGTTTCGGTTGAAATAAGGAACATTATAGCAAATCGAAGCTTATCCATTTTAGTACCTTTTCCTTTAAGAACGGAAAGAAGTTCACCACGGTCAATGCCGCCTTTGACCATCATCTCGTATTCTTTTTTCGCGAAAGAATCGAGAGATCTTTCCTTAATTTCTCCAAGTAAAACGGTCGCGATGTTTGTGTGCTTATCGATCACTTGTTTACGTTCAGTCAACTCTGGTAGTGAGTTGACCGCGTTCATTAAGTGTTTTGTGTTTCCGATTAGATCTGTACCGTCGAATTCAGCACCATCGTTACCACCCGTTCGTCTGTTAACTTCATCTACATCTTTTTTATATTTATTTAATTGTGTTTCGATTTCAACAGCAACTTCCGGAAACTCCAAAGATCCGTTAGATACCCAGAAAGGATCTAGTCTGTCTAATTCAAACGACTTCATCCCGCCTTTATCTCCTTGTACGCTTAATCTATTCAGACGTAATCCAAGAACATCATGAACAAGTGGACGATATCTAAAATCGTGCTGAATGGCAACAGACAACTCGAGGTTTCGATCAAACAGACATAAAACCGGCCTCTGAAACGAGCTCGTAAAGTTCCCACTTTCGGAAAACAAGTTGTTTTTAACAAGTAAATGATCACGTAATCGCTGATCGAGTAACGATGCCACCATTTCAGCCGGACCGCCACGTGGGCATCGAATGATTGGAACAACAGCAAGTGTAGCCAATACGCAAAACAACCCACTAACGAGCTTCTCGATTATCGCTTCAATTTCATGATCATTTGCTTTTGGATCATTTAGTTGCAAATAACAAGATTTATCCGCTAAAGAGAATAAATTATCTTCCAATGTTACAAACTCCAAATATTGGTCGTGTACTTTAGAAATCCGTTGAATAGATTCAGAATTTAGGGTTCCTGATGCAAGATCTTCTAGAAGCGGGCGAGGGATTGATGATGAAAAATTAAGGTGGAAGTAATCATATAAGGAATTAGAAGCATCGGAAATGATCCTTTGAATGTTGTGTTGAGATGGTTTTACAAAGTAAACAGCAGGAACATCAGCAACGGGTTTGCGGTTTTTATCGATAAGAAAGTAAAGGGTTACACCATGCTTTCGGAGATCTTTTACATGGATCAAAGGGGATAATATATCTTGACAGAATTTGTCGTAGATAAGTATCTTGTAAACTTCTTCGTTTGCTGTTCCACTTGCGTTTATCGGCTGATTCAGATTCAGCATTCGTGCTATGCATTCTGAAAGTTGAAAAAAAATTGAAGCTTACTATTTGGGGATATGAAAACCTTCGGTGAGTTAGCTATATATAGATATCTATATCTATACTATATTATAAAGCATTTGGCAAAAACTCTTAAAAACTAATTTTTTATGCATGTAGTATTGTTTATTGTTGATGCATATTACTTAAAATTCAAGATTATTACAAGTAATTTATGCATAAGTACAATTTATTAAAGTTTAATTTATGAATTCGTGTAACTAACTACAAATAAACATAATCAAATACAGGATAAACATCTTGTTTTAAATATAAAAAATCTAGAATATATAGATATCTACTTTAATAAATGCATACACACACAGTCACATGGAAGCAGAATCAGCATCTGTGTGATGCACCATGAAAAATTCAAATTCTAGAAAGACTATCTTGCCCTCACGAACATGGCCAATCTAGTAAAGGGCTGTTTGGTTGGTTTTCCATTAAGTCTTGTATGGGTAAAGCTGCCTGTATCGATTGTGAAAGTTTTTGTTTGGGAGGGTCTTTATATAGATGGAAGGAACATGTTTTTTAATTGGGAGGGACAGATTGGGAAAAAAATATGGCTTTCTGCATAAAGCTCCCCCCCCCCCTAGAAGCTTACTGAATAAGCCACTTTCTATATCATTAAGCCACTACCAAACATTCATGTGTAGCTGACCGAATAAGTTGTCTTATTAAGCTCATTAAGCTGCTAACAAACATGCCCTAAGCTATACATAACCGCATTTTAAATGAGTGAGTCAATGAATGACCTAAAAACAACGTACTTGGAACCTTTTCTCCAATATCGTTCATCTTGCAAAAAAACGTACTTTTAGCATTTTCTCAAGAACGATGCTTTGTTTGCATAGAGAAAACAAAAGTACAATGGTTTTGAAAAGTTGATCAATACATATTAAATAATTGCGCATGCACACACATTTATTTAAGGGACAATTCAATATTTAGGTTATGTAATCTGAACTTTTCTAGCTTAAAACATACAAGACATGGATTGATGCATGTGTAAGCATTCAATTTACACAAAACCATACAATATTCCCAGTAGGCAGTTAGGCACAAGATCGTGTGAGAAGGAGGGTTAAGGTGAGAGGCATAAGAGGGGATCTAGACTCTTGATCACCTTTAATCTCAAACCCACCCATGAATTGCGCTTCATACGAGGATTGATCCGGTGCACAGCGTTGCATCTCATCTCGGTGCATCTTATCCTAATGTGCATCCAAGGGTCGAGATCCCTTCTTACGCTTCTCACCTTAACTCTCCTTCTCACCCGAACCCAACCCATTCCCAGTATTCCCATACACTTCAACATACAGAAAGCAAGAATACTTAATTTATCATATCATCCTAATCACAAAGATAAAATTGGATGAAGTGGTGTATGTCTTCAAATTAAGGAACAAAAGGGTAGTCAAGCCTACCATTCAGAGTCCTCAGAGAGTAGTTCCATTTTATAGTTATACTCACAATTCCAGGACTTCCTACAAAGTTGATACTGGCAATGGACACACAATCGGTCTGTGACAGGATATTCAGCACCCAAAAGGTGAGAATTGTATATGGGAGGGGAACTCCTGATTCAACACTATTACAGCAGATTTCCAGAGGTCCATAAAACATCATTTAGCAGCCTGGCAGTGAGGATAAGATGTAATGTAACTCCAGTTATAGGTGTGGCTTCAGTACTCAATTCAGCATCAGAGAAAGTCAAACCTTGTGTCATTAAGATTCTTTGGTGGAAGGTGATCTTGGCCTCTCCACAATCCTATGTTATGTGCTAAGGATAGGCTGGATATTTAGTTTTGTTTCTTATGCAATACATGAATCGGTGTTCACTTTAAAGATTGGTTAGAGGAAGCATCTCTTTTTCAAATGCCCATTTGCTACTACATGTGGTCTAGAATCCTTAAGAAATTGATGATGTCTGCTGAGTTATATCATGCTGAAATTCACAAATCACAATAGAGGTAAAACTCATGATGCTACGAAATTCAGCTTGCGGGGATGATTTGTGTATATTAACTGGGAGGGTAGAGTCCCTATTCCTGTTTATTGTATTTCTTATTCCATAACACATCAAATTTACCGATAAGAAATATGAAACGGAAAACCAGATTCAGCGTAAGCACTATGCAGATCTCAACATGCGATTAACATTTTAATCATAAGAACGTGAATTGATTTCATTGCATATACTTGCTATCAGGACCCGTGGAATTCGATATAAATACCTAAAAACACATTGATTTTCAGATTACGATTCAAAATCGACACCGTTTTCGATAATTATATCAAAATATACATCATTTACCTATCTTACATGAGATCTAGATTTATATAATATATTAATCGCGCTAGACATCCAAGCAGAACTTGAAATAATCGATCGGAGCTCAAAAAACATGAAATTGAATCGAGTAAGAGACATAGAAAGAGAGAAATCAATCACCTGTTTGTCTTTGACGAAGATTAAGCGCCATTGATGAAATCTAGAGAGCAAGGAAGCAAGATCGAAACTATCGGATCTAGAGAAAAGGGATTCGGTTTTGGTGAATGCTCCGGAGAAACAGACCCCTGCAAAAATGTTGCGTTAACGAGAGTAATAAAATTTGTACATCATGCAGAAAAATGTATACCATATACTGTTTGGTATTTATTGTATTTCAGTCCCTGTGACAATATAAATAACAATTTCAGTCCCTATGACAATTTAAACAACAATTTCAGTCCTTGTGACAATCTAACCAATGTTCAAAAAGCTCGCAGCAACAGCCGTCATGGTGCACCGTGGCTTAAGGCACGTGTCTCACGTCATGTTATGCATGTGGCACGCCATGACCTAATGCACGGTTTTTGTAACACAACATTTGATTTTTCTTACTCTTTTTAATGTCTTATTTGTTAGTTTATAATGTATAACCTAATTTGAATCATTTAATATTATTGACTCAGGGTTGGGTTCCAGTGAGAATGTGAGTTAAGGTGAGAAACGTAAGAAGGGATCTCCACCCTTAGATGCACATTAGGATGAGATGCACCGAGATGAGATGATGTTGATCCAAACTCCTTTTAGTAATTTGAATATGATTCATCTTGTACATAGTGAAAATCCTAGTTTATATTACTATTCAGACTGATTGCACTCAGTGATCGCTGAAACTCAGGAACACTATCTAAGCGTAGATGATCTGAAGAGCAACACTCACACCAAAGACCTTTCAGTGATAGTCGAAGACCTAACTGAAGATGGATATGGATAGCTCGTGATCGGAAGCGGTTTAGTGATAGCAACTTTCATCTAAAAGAAGTGTGATATCTTGCGTATGCCTCAGTGATACCTGAAGGATTCCTCCTTGAAGCCTCAAGTATCAACGATCAAATTAAGCCTACTTAGGAAGATCAAAGTTGATCTTATCATCGATGCACAAATGTCAAACCCCCATGCCTTATCAGAGAGTACGTACGGAGTCACTTGATTGTCTCCCACGTGCTTACCAACTCTGATTAGGTCACTGTTCATATTCTGCTAAAAGTTTAGTTGCTTTATGAACAAATGACAAGTTTCTTATGAAAACTTGACACGTGGAATGTACCCTCTAACTTGCATTTAATGTGTGGGTATAAATATATGATAAATAGATGAAGACCCTCATCTTCATCTTTATGCATGCTTAATTCTTTCCTTTAACCTCTGATCTTATCTCTCTATTATCTTGTGCATCAAAATTACTTAGTGATTCTAAGGTTGTAATAGAATATGTTTAAGTTTTGTTCTTATTCCACTTATAACCTGTAAATTTGTTTATCTTAATAAACTTATTTAAAAACCTTAAAAAGTTGTGTTTGTATTCATCCCCCCCCCCTCTTATAAATTGTTTCTATACTTATACATTCTTGTAGACTCCTTTGGGACCAACAAGTGGTATCAGAGCAGTATTTATTGCTTTTACTCTTTAAAACTAATAACTTGTTGTTTTAAAATAACTAATCCTAATACAAACTATAATGACAATGGATCTCTTGCTAAACCTCCTAGATTTAGTAAAGATAACTTCCTTGTCTAGAAGGAAATAATGACTCTATTTCTAGAAGGGTCGGATCCTAAGATCTTTTACTATGTACAAAATGGACCATTTATTCCTATAGCACTAGTCCCTGCAACTACGACTACTCCTGCTATTCCTGAATGACGTATTCCCAAAGCTCCACATCAATAGAGTGAGGAAGATAAGAAAGAACTAGTTGTTGATTCAAAAGCTAGGTCTATTATTGCATGTCCTTACCAGATGATGTGTATCACTCAGTCATGGAAACGAGAACTTCTAAATCTATGTAGGATACTCTCTGTATCCAACATGAAGGAACTAGTGAAGTTCAAATAACTCGAGAAATCCATCTGGTGAGACAGTACGAAAGTTTCATGTGCACTAAAAATGAAACACTTTCTCAAATTCACCAAAGATTCAATTGTCTGATCATAGATCTGAAGACAGTTGGTTGAGAATATTCTAACTCAGAAGTACTGATAAAGTTTATGGAATCTCTTCCTGAATAGTGGGACACATTTACTACATGTCTTAAATTGTCAAAGAGCACTGAAACTCTTTTTTTAAGTGCTTTGTAGGGGATATTGCTCAATCATGAGCAATCTCAAGTTTTAAAGAAAAATATTTTAAAAGACACTAAAACTGCCAAAAGTTCTTCCTTAGCTTCAGTGACTTCAGAGACTGATCCTTCGAGAACAGTTTCTTCTTCTATAACCTCAATCACTGAGTTAGAAAACTCTAACTTTGAGGATGTCACTAATACTGATATTTCATATTTTGATGATTCTCTGGCCCTTTTAACTGATAATTTCAGAAGGTTTTCCAGAAAGAGCAACTTCAAAAGAAATCATGCTATCACTGACCCTGACAAGTCAAAGACGTCTTCTGTTGATAAAGCTTCTGCCATATGTTGTAATTATCAGCACAAATGCCACTTTGCCAGTGAGTGCAGATCTAAGAAAGTTGTTGTTCCAACTACCTCTCAGATATCCTACAAACTCAAAGATTAAAAGCATCTTAAGTTGAAGGACAAATATCTAAAGATGAAGAAATATCAGCAAAAAGGCAAAGGTCTTGTTACTGAAGAAGTTGATTAAGCCGACACCACTAAAGAATGAGTATCAGATGAAGAATACATAGCTCTTATCTGCCTTATGGCAAGAATCGAAGAGCTAAAGAGGTCGTTGAAACCTCATCACCTTCTCAGGTATTAAATATGAAAAACTCCTCTATCTCTGAAACTGATAGCTTGTCGGATCTCGATACCTTAACTGTTGATCTTTACAATGCATTAAATGGTAAAACTAAAGCTGAACAAATTCACTCAGACTTAACTGAACAGCTCAAGAAATGTCATCTAAAAATCAAAGAACTAACTAAAATCGAAGAAGATTTTAAAGACCATATTTTTGTAAATCAAACAATAAGTATTGACTAACAACATGCTATCACTGAGCGAGAACAGCCCATTACAGATCTCAAAGCTGAAAAATCCACCATTAAAAGATGGTGCAAAGCCTCTATAAAGGCTAATGAGATCATTAATGCTCAAATCCCTAAAAAGATTAAAAGTGGTATGGGATACTCTTCTAACAAGAAAGAAACTTTCAAGGATTGTTCCATGCATAAATTCGGAACCTTTGTATCCTCTATCCCTGACACTTCCAATCAGTGTTCCTTAACATCTGAGTCAAAACCTTTTGAACTCCCTTTCTAAGGACTCATGGAAGGTGATTAAAGACAAATTCCTTAATCATGTTCCTAAGATCAAGAATTTTCCTAAACTGAAGAAGAGTTCTTTTACTCCTTCAGTGAGTCATCTTTCTACTCCTCCAATCAAGATAGATCTCACTCCCTCTAAACCTGAGAAACTAGCGGTTCCTCCAAGGTCTATGGAGAAAGGAATTCCTGGTCCTGCTCCTGATAATGTTAAACCTTCTATGTTGCATTCTTTAGTTCTAAACCTTCTTTCAGATATAGGAAGTGTTATCACTATGGGGAAACTACTCACATTGCAAGAAAGTGCCCAAATGCACCAAAGGCTGATAACATATCTCATGGAAAGAAAGTAGCTAAATATGAGAAATTAGTGAAAGATAAATCCACCAAAGTTGGTAAAACAACTAAAGTGAAGAAGTCCACTAAAGAAAAATCATATTGGACGTGGTGTGATGGTTCGTTTTAGTTTATTTGAGTTTATGTTTTATTTTTTGGTTTTTTACATCATTTCTTTTGGTTTAAAAATCAAGACTTGACCTTGACGTTAAATTTATAAATAAAATAAAAACAATCTTGAAATTTAAATTTTAAGTAGGGTTGAATGGATTTTGTAGCTATAATTGTGACACCCTTATTTGCCATGAGAAATGTCACATCATAAATACTAACTTTTCAATAAATATCCTTAAAATAAGGAGTAAATAAAATTCGTTTACAACGGAATACTTCAAAACTTAACAACAAATATCTTAAATACTAACCCGTCTGTGTAACACCTGATAATTCTTGTCATCCAAAATTTTGGAATTATGTCATTTTAGGAGCTAAGAACAACTCTAAGCTGAAATTCGGTGTTAGGAAAGTATTTGAGGATTGTAGATTTGATTTATGGCAACTCATATTTAAATTAGACCTTACCGCATTTGGTACTTTCACGACCTGGCCCGCTTACCGCAAGAGTAAAGTACCATATCACCATTTTCTCACCCCATCTTTTAGAAAATATACATGTTAAAATATTTTGTTTTTTACATTTCAAGTATTCATACATTTTCACGGTTTTGACAAATTAGGTCAAATTTGGGTAAATTGGGGATTTTGTGTATATTGATAAAATGAGTACGGGGAATGGTTTTAATCACTTGGGAAATGTTTACTTCAAAGTATTATTGGATTTGGAACTCAAAATCATTGTGCCTTACCTTTTGGAATTTATAGACGAAACGGGATTATATGAGCATGGAGCAATCTGCGTTTATTAAGGGGAGGTAAATTCTGGATGGTCCGATAATTTTAAATGAGGTGATGTATTGGTATAAGAATTGAAAGAGAGAACTTTTGGTTTACAAAGTGGATTTTGAAAAAAACATATGATTCTCTCCGATGGGATTTTCTTGATTTGGTTCTTGATAAGATGGGGTTTGGCGGTAAATGGAGAGGTTGGATTAAAGGGTGCCTCGAAAATTGTATGGCCTCGGTGTTAGTTAATGGGTCTCCAACAAAGGAATTCGAGATCTTCCGTGGTCTTTGTCAGGGTGATCCTCTATCTCCATTTCTATTTATTTTGGCTATGGAAGGTTTGCATGCGGTCATTCGAGAAGCGGAAGAAAAACAAGTCTTCTACGAGGCGAAAATTGGCAAAGGTAATTTACCTTTATATCATATTTTCTATACAGATGATGCAATGTTTGTTGGTTAATGGTCGCAATTTATTGCTAGAAATATCATGCGTATCCTCCGATGTTATTTGATTTCTGGGCTTAAAATAAATATTCAAAAAAGTAAACTGTTTGGAATTGGGCTGGACTACGTGGAGCTCGAAAGTATGGCTAGAGTGGTGGGTGTGGTTATTCTAAATTACCTTTTAGTTACCTAGGATTTCCTGTTGGATGTGATGTGGGGAAAAGTGATGGCTGGAAAGGGGTGGTCGACAAGTTTATTACTAAAGTTTCTAATTGGAAAGTTCGAACTTTATCGGTTGGGGGCCGGATTACGCTTATTAAATCTGTGTTGGGAAGTATTCCTTCGTATTATATGTCTCTTTTAAAATTCCTAGTATGGTTAAGAAGCTTTGGAGTCATTGCGAAACCGATTTTTTGTTGGAGCTGAAACTGATGAAAAGAAAATGGCTTGAATAAAATGGAAAAAAATGCTTGGCTAGTAAGAAAGAGGGGGACTTGGTATTGGAAGCTTGATTGCTTTAAATAGAGCTCTTCTATTCAAATGGATTTGGCGTTTTTAGACGGATAAAAATGTTCTTTGGGTCAAAGTGATTAAATCGATTTATGGTCCCTCCGGTCTTATTGGATCTCTTACCCAATATGGTGTCAAATTCTTCTTGGATTTCTATATTGAAGGCGGTTCAACAATTGAGAAATAATGGTATTCATCCTTTTCCTTTTTGTAAGAAAAAAGTGGGTGATGGGAAGTCTACGATCTTTGGGATGACATTTGGTTGAGATATATCTATCTTAAAGCGCAATTTTCGAGGGTATATGCACTTGATCGTGACAAATCTGCATCGGTCCACAATCGTTTGGTTCTAGGGGATTAGGGTCCGCTTTGCGTAGATTGCTGATAGGGGGCGTGGAGGAGTGGCAAATGTCAGCTTTACGAGAGATTCTAGCTACGGCTATAATCTCTAATCAAAGAGACAGATGGGTTTGGACTCTCAATGGTTCGGGTGAGTTCTTGGTGGCTTCCGCTCGCAATTACACAGACTCCAAAAGTTTGGTGATAGATCAGTCTTCTACTAGATGGAATCGACTTGTCCCTATCAAGGTTAATGTTTTTGCTTGACGGATGGGCTTGAACAAAATTCCAACTCGAGACAATCTTGATAAAAGAGGAATCGACGTACAATCCCTTTTATGTCCAGTTTGTGACTTGGAGATTGAATCGGTGAGTCATTTGTTATTTTCTTGTCAAATGGCCCGGGATATTTGGAAGCAAATTGGTCGTTGGTGGGATTTGGATATTCCAGAGTTTAATTCCAATTCGGATTGGGTTACGTGGTTGATATCTCTGCAGTTGAAGAAACTGGAGTCGGTTTTTTTAGAGACGGTAATTCTAACGGCTTTATGGGCTATTTGGTCGTTTCAGAATGGGTTCTTTTTAGGATTCATAAGCCTAAGAAAGCGGTGTTGAGATAGGATTGTGACTCATTCGTTCTTAAGGGTTACAAATAGGAGTAGTAATTCTAACATTAATTGGGTAGGTTGGTAACAAAATCCCTTTCTTGCTATTTCTTACATGTAATCTTTTTTTTTCTAACGTCTTGCTAGTTCTTTATAAAATATTTGTCGTTCAAAAAAAGAAGAGGGCAAAGGAGAAGAAGGGACACGTACAATTTTTGGCGGGTTCCAGACTTGATATTTTGTTGGGAAGTGCGAGTATGAATAAAATTAGGGATGTAAAAAAATCGGAAAACCGAGAAACCGACTCGAACCGTTTGATCCAAAACCGAAAAAACCGAAACTCAAAAAACTGAAAACCAAAAAAACCAGGTATTCACGGGTCGGTTTCGATTTGAATTTTTAGGTAACCACAAGTACCTGAATTGAACCGGATATAATGTATATATTGTATTTAATATCTAATATTCATTTTATTATATAAATATTTATCAACCGAAAGTTACTCGAGTGAAGCCTTTTATGTTTTCGTGTCAATAATTATGTTGGATACTTAAATTTGGTGGTATGAAGTCGTGATTCGTGAAAGCGTCGACATTAACTGAAAATGAATGTTTTTAAATAATTAAACTTATTTTAATTTGTAGCGCTTGGATTACTTTTATTTATTTATTTTATAATTGTTTTAGAAGTTATATTCGATACTATTTTTTTATATTGTAAATGATATTGTTTATAAATTCGGGTAACCGTGAACCGAATCATGGGTAATCGTCTTTTTTTTTCGGTTTGGTTCAACCCACAATTCGGTTTCGGTTCGGGTAGTTAGGTATCCGCCTCTTGCAGTTCGATTGATATTTTCCCTACTAACCGAACTGAACCAAGTCGTTTTTAAATAATTTTTTCTCACTTAGTAATCATTTTCGAGGCAATCTCCATATTTGGATAAAAAAACTCCCATTTTAGAGAAACTTTTGGGGAAGTTTTTGAAGCACAATTTTAATCCAAAATCTTTATTTTACTTATTTTTTCTATTTTAAAGAATCCGTTAGAAATGCTCTTGATTATTACACAAAAATATACAAATTTATTTATGCAATTTTTTGATTTTAACAATTCATTTAATTTATTTGCATATGACGTAAAATAACAAAATTAGTAAATTTAACAAAATATTAATTAACACTATAATTAGATATACAAAATAAAAATCAAATATTAATATAATACTTTTTTTATTCAATGAAAATATCCATAAATAAAATTTCAAAAAGAAAAAGAAAATATCCATAAATAAAAACAAACAACCATTTATATTAAACATGACAAAACAAAACATAGATTACCGTTTCATATTTAGCAACATTTTTATATAAAGCATACAAGAGCATAGTGAAACAAGCACGTTCCATCTTTAGGAACAAAATAAAATAGACTATATTATTTTACCAATATAATTTTAAAATAATTATTTTTTAATCAAATACACACCATCTTTATATTTTATATATTATTTAAATTTCACTTTAGTTGTTTTTAAAATATTATTTATATACGATTTCTATATTTTAATTAGTTTATATGATTCGTTCATTATTAATAATAAAAAAGTTAGTATAAAAAATATATAAAATAAAAATTTAAAACTAAATAAACTTTTTATTTTGATGTTGTTTTAATTATCTTGATAAAAAATTTATAGAAAAAATTATTTTGTTGTAAAAATCATTTATTTTATTAAAACTTTAATAAAATCAAAACATATTATGTCATGTTCCTAGATCAAGGTTCTAAATAGCGTGAGACATAATATGATGACGGGGTCAAGCCTTAAGCCTAAAAGTCGTGGCGGGCCGTGATGTTTTTCAAGACGTGTTTTATGACGATAAATTTGTATATCGTAGATAACATTATACATATATAAGTCTTTGTCTTCTACAATTACTCAATGAGTTAATGATATTAAGCATTTTAAATATATATTAAAAACAAAAAATTAAGACACTAAAAGGGTAAGAAAATTCAAAATATAATGTTAAAAATCATGCATTAAGCCATAACGTCCCACATGAATAACGTGGCGTCAGACACAACCCTTAAGTCACGACACGGCATAATGGCTGTTGCGACGAGTTTTTTAGAACATTGATCTAGATACCAAACATCCAAAATATTTATTATTATATTTTGAAATTAAATACTATTTATATCCTTTATAATTGGGAAATTTATTTTAGCCAAAATAAATTTTGCCCCCTAGCTCATGTCTC
Organism: Silybum marianum; assembly: GCA_036898165.1. Lineage (NCBI taxonomy): Eukaryota > Viridiplantae > Streptophyta > Magnoliopsida > Asterales > Asteraceae > Silybum > Silybum marianum. The sequence continues at coordinate 7,837,216 of CM072531.1, forward strand.
TTCAAAATAGTCAAAATAGTCAATAGGGTCGTCAAAAATAAGGTCGTAAATTGCGTCCATGTAACTTTTTGGACAAAAGGTTGATACCGGCAACTCCAACCGACCCACAATCGGCTGCCAATTCCATAATGTGGGGGCACACCTGACTCACTCAGTGGTTGTGGCTATGAGGGCTCCCGGGCTCGAACCAGGACTATTCGATTTTTTACAAACTTAACCCCCACCGATTACCAACTGAATTACACGTCATTGATGTATCCATATAACTTTGTGTTTTGTCCGGTAGTGAAGTCGTAATTACGACCTCATTTTTAATAACCCTGTTGGCTACTTTAACAATTTTACGGAAAAATAATCTATAAGGCAAAATTTATTTTCTAAAATGAGTATTTGAATAAAACTTATTTCATAATTTCTCTATTTTATAATTAAAATAAATAGAAAATTTAGTTTTCAAAGTGATCATTTGTTTACAGAGCAAATTAGGCGGTCCATAGTCCATTTGATCGTCCGTCACCAGGTTAAACTGGATTGCCCACCCCCTATTCAGCGTAAAACCTAATCACATCTGTAAAGCCGTTAGCGAGTGGGTGTAAAAATGGTGTATTTTGGAAACAGATATTGGGTATTGAGACATGGAAGAAGCATTCCAAATGAAAAGGGTTTGATTGTTTCATCCATGGTTAGTTTTATCTCCATTTGCCTTCCTTAAATTGCTTTTATGTTGTCTGCTATTGTGTTTTTTATCCAACTTTTATATGTATCAGATTCGATTATGAGATACAAAACAAACCTTACATTTGCGTCATTCATTATGTTTCTTATAATCGAAAATTAACTGCTATTGGATTTCATAGTTTTTGATTTGGAACTTTTTCTTTTTGTCTGAGACCTAAATTTTGCACGATCTGGAAGTTAAGCATCAAATTAATCCATCTGATACGGAAGGTCAAAATGGGCGTTAAGCTATCGAAGAATTTGTGTTTTCAATTGCATGCATATTTGTTAACAGGACAATGGCAAGCTTGAGGAATACAAGTTAGCTTCAGAAGGTATCAATCAAGCTCAATTGGCTGGAGAATCATTCCTAAAGGTGAGCAATGCTGTTTACACATCTCCAATCCATAAAAAATTGCAATTTTTTACAAGTTTTCAAGTTTTAATCTCAAAGTTGAACCATAAATATTTGAGAACCATCAATGCATTTATATATATATATATATATATATAAAGAGAGAGAGAGAGAGAGGAAAGTTCAAATGATAACTCAAATTTGGTTGTGAACATGAGGACAAATGAGAGAGCGACACGTGTCTGAATGTAAATCATTCAGACTGAATAATCAAAGAAATATTCAGACCGAATAAAACAGAATATAGTATTTATTTAGTCTGAATAATGCTTATTCAGACTAAATAAATACTATATTCTGTTTTATTCGGTCTGAATATTTCTTTGATTATTCGGTCTGAATATGACACGAGTCGTGCTCTCGTTTGTCCTCACGTTCACAACCAAATTTGAGTTCTCATTTGAACTTGCCCCTATATATATATATATACTAGTTATGTACCCGCGCAGTGTTGCGAGGTTAAATATTACTAAAATGAATGCAAAAGATGTGGGGTACAAATTAGGGGTGTTTGTGGTTCAATATGATGCCGTTTAGAGCCAAACTACAAACAAAACCACACGTCTAAATCTAAACTACAATAATGCAATATGTGGTGAGGTTTTCTGTTGTTTGTATCCAAATATGATCCATGCAATGTGCGGCAAAATAAATCTTCAGTCTTTATATTAATATAATAGAAAAATCCGTAGCTCAGACTCCATGGAGAAATACGCAACATAAAAAGCAAAATATCCATATTAATAACGACATAGAAACAAACATTTGAAACAAATACAAAATACCCATATGGAGTTTTAGAGATTTCTATATATTTCAAAATTTTTGTCCTCTCTTTCTTCTTCTTTTTTACTTAGCATTCGTTCGAGCATAGTTGATGTCACTGACATATCAGTTCCATGTTGAAATTGATCATTATTCCATTGATCAATCTTTGAACCTTATTTGAAGTCGGCCGCAAAGGTACTTGTTTACATATACGAATTCTACAGCTGCTGTTAGCTCACTCTCAGTTTGTGCCTACCATTCAATTTGCCACCAAATCTCTTTAGATCAAATGGGAAATCAGTAAATGTATATATATATATATATATAGTGAGGATAGATATTCAATTACATTTGTATACTTTATGAATAATCCCACCTAAGTTCATAAGCTCATGCGTCCATGGATGGTTTTCTGAGCTCTTTTTAAATGATTTATAAGATAATATACACTACAAAGAAATAACCTTGATACTACCAGATCTTAAACCATCTTTATCACCTTCAAAACAAACAAGTCTCTACATTTCAAATAAAAATAAGTTGACTAACTACTCAAAATTACTATGATTATGTAAAATCATGAAAGCAAACACAAGTTAAACCAAAACAAACAAACAAACAAACACGTATTTGGTGTATCTTATTCAGAAGCAGTAAGTTCACGAGGGGTAAAATGTGCATATCAAAAGCCAAAAACAAATTCAATGCGTTAGCAGTAAACCAAACAACTTTATAATTCAAAAACAAAAAAATTATGAAGTTAGGGCCCGTTTGGTTCGCGGGATTTGGAGGGATTTGGATTTCAAATCCAATCCATTCCGGTGTTTGGTTTGTCGGATTTTCCAGATTTAAAATCCTAGGATTCAATTGAAATCCTACAAAAATAGGATTTTGAAATCCTTGGCGGATGCTCGGGATTTCGTAGGATTTGTATGAAATAATGTTTAAAAAATGTTAAAAACATTTGTTTTGTAATAATTGATTAATAAAAATGTAATTTAATTATTTTTATAATTTTTTATATTTTTATATAAATTATTTATAAATAATGGAAATCCAATTCCATTCCAAATCCTACAAACCAAACACACCTATGATTTTCAAATCCATTCCAATCCAAATCCCTTCAAATCCAAATCCTTCCATGAAATCCAAATCCCTCAAAAACAATCCCGCAAAGCAAACGGACCCTTAGTTACTACTTGTGTTCTGTTGTTATTCAAGCTGCCAAATATTTGTTCATATTTGATCTGGAAGCAAGTCTTATTAATGATTCTATAAAAAAGTATTAGAGGTGTATGTATATGCAATAGTAAGCTAATTCCTTAACCATAGAAAAGAACAAAAGTTAACTTTAAATATGAATTTAGGATATGTACAATACCCATTCTCATCTATAGTTTCACGAGCAGCACACTTTGGTTTCCCATCAGCAATATAAAAAGCACATTCCTGTTTAAATAAATCAGAAAAACACATTTGAACTTAACCTTTCTTTCTTTCAAAAACTTAGGGATTTTGAAGCCAAAAGAAACAAACCAAAAAGAGTAGAGGGTTGCTTCATTAGAGTTGATGTCAATACAAAAAAGGAATACATTGCCATTAAAATAAACCATTGTTTAATATCATTCGTCAAAATATAAAAAGACACAAAAATACATGTAAACTGAGTACCTCTGCAATAAAAATGCACCTCTCAGCAAAAAGCCAACTTCTTTTAGGGTCTGAATCTATAAGAAAGAGTATAAGCCAAGAACAGTAGGCAAGATTATAACAAATTACAAAATACAACCCATTAGAGTTCCATATGAAATATAAATCTTTAACCTTACTACATAAAACTGTAAAGCTAACAATAGTAGGCAATCTTCAAGCAAAAAAAACCTCAGCCAAGATCGATTTTTAAAACCTAACAACAGAAGCAAAATCAATTTGCATAGAAGTCGATTTCCATAGGCAAAAATCGACTTCAAAACCTAGGCGAAAAAGGATAAATAAATGGATACATTGACATGAAGGATAGACAAAAAGAAGAATCAGTGACATGAAGAACAAAAATTTATACCTACGAGAGGAAGAGCAGTAAGTTTTGAAGATCCAATAGACAGAAGAGAGATGAAGATATGTAGGAAGAGAGGAGAAATTTGAAAGAAACCCTGAATCTTCCCGTGAGGAACGTGAATCGCTTCCTCGAATACTCTTAAATGCCATCTTGGAAACATAAAACGACGGATGAGGGTTGTCCGCCAATCAGACATGTATAATCAACCTTCTATAAGTTGTACATAATGCTTCTAAGTTGTAATTAAGAGATTTTAAGAGATTATGCATAAAACAATAGTACATTTGGCTTTAAAACTTGTTTTTAAGACTTTTGTAAATTTGCTTTATAAGGTAGTGTGTGTGTATATATATATATATATATCTTGTAGGGGCGGGTTCATACGAGAACCATACCTATTCAAAGGAACAAAGGAACAAACAAAATCATATATGATTTTGCACTAAGGGGTAGCGGACGACTTTTGGGGCCACTTAAGTGGCATGGAAAGTCGCCCGGCCCTTAGTACAAAATCATATATGATTTCCTACTTGACTAACCAGTTCTCGTGTTCCTTTAAACCCAAAAAGTTCTCGTTTGAACCTCCCTCTATATCTGTATATATATACACACATATTATATATATATATGTGTGTGTGTGTGTGTGTGTGGGTGTGTGTATATATAGGGGCGGGTTCAAATGCAAACTCAAATTTGGTTGTAACGGTGAGGACAAAGGAGCACGCCACACGTGTCCCATTAAGTCGGAATAATGAAGGGCTGGATGTTGTGTTATTCACTCTGAATGCGTGTTATTCGTACTAATGAAGGGCTGGATGTTGTGTTATTCACTCTGAATGCGTGTTATTCGTACTGAATAATGTATGAACTTCACCGTCGTTATTCATACCGAATGCCCTTCATTATTCAGACTGAATGGGACACGTGTCGCGCTCTCCTTCGTCCTCATGTTCACAGCCAAATTTGAGTTCGCGTTTGATTTTCCTCTATGATATATATATATATATATAGAGAGAGAGAGAGAGAGAGAGAGAGAGGAAAGTTTCATTAGGAACCAAAAATCGATTAGGAACCTAGCAACCGCCCGCAACGCACTATGTGTCCCTATTCATATTCAACCATGAATAGAACATTCCAGATGAATATGGAAGTTTTATTAATCATGAATCATACATTCAAGATTAATATGGATGTATTATCCACCAATGAATCACACATTCAAGGTGAATATGGACGTGTTATTTGATCAAGAATCAGACATTTATGGTGAATATGGACTTCTTATTCATCAATGAATAACACACCCGTATTCTTAAAGAGTATCTGTCGGGGTTCCCGTGTTCCTAATCAATTTTAGGTTCCTAAAGGAACCTGCCCCTATATATATACACATAAATTGGTTCTCACAGTTCTTAATATTTATGGTTCTCATTTGATCTTTCCCGTGATGACTTATTTGCCTGCTGCCATTATTACAAGTTATTGCTACCAATTATGGTCGAGATTCATTTGTTTGTATAAACGAAATATAAAATGTGTGCAGGAGCTCAAAGAAAATGGCATACCAATCGAAAATGTACGAATTTGTTATTCTCCCTTTTCAAGAACCACTCACACAGCAAAAGTGGTTGCTTCAGTTTTGAATATCGATTTAGAAGGACCTCAATGCAAGGTAATGCAATAATGCACAATGACACTTTGCAAGTTTCTTCTTCTAACACTCATTGCATGAACCCCAAAAAAGCATTATTAGCCTTCCATCAAAAGATGAGATGCAAACAAACAAGATGAGCGCACAATACCCTCCATTTTTCAAGACTAAAAGGTTAGAAGATTTTATGCTAATAGATCTATTTTGAAGTGCCTTTTATTTAATTTACCTGTTTTTTTCTCTCTTTCACACACGGAAACAACAACTTTACTTTTTGAGATAGAGGTCAAGTCTGCCTGCATCTTACCCTATATATATATATATATTGGGCTCGTTTGCTTACACAAAACAATAGCTAAATTAAATAAAAGGCATAGTCTTTTGCATTTGAGAAATTACAAGCAAACAAAGAGAAGTAGAGAACATGCTAAAGACCCATTAGGAGATATAGATGATAAAGATTTGCACGTTGAGAAGAGAGACGATGAAGAGTTAGTTGTTGTTTGTTTACCTCTTTACAGTTCCATTAAGAGGCAACCTTTGAATCGCTAAGGGGTGAATCATATTTGGCAAAAAAGAAAATCTGCCTCTTAATGGTTCCAAAACCCTTTGAATCATTTTGTATCTTGGACCTCCCTTAACCATTCCGATCCCTGGTTTCATTTTGAACAATTACCAAATAATTATATTTCATTTTGGACTATATCATAAAAGCCTTTTAATCATTCTGACCACTTAATCATTATGCACCAAACCATTCAACAATTGCGAAACAGCCCCTTAGCAATTAGGTCCTTTTCTTATTTAGCTCCTTGTATGATAATATAACTAAAAGGCGCACTTGTATCATTAAAAAATGTTTATTCTAAAAAGTTAATAAAACATTTTTCTTTTCTTTTGGAAATAGGACGGTACCTTTGGCAGTTTTTCTAGAATTTAAACTTGTAGTCTAATCTTTTGGTATACAGGCTTTTGAAGATCTTCGAGAGCGTTACTTTGGCCCTTCATTTGAACTTCAATCTCATGAAAAAGTAAGCTAAAAGATTGGTCTTGGCTTCAAATATATATATATATATATATGTTGTTACAAACATCATGTTGTTATCTTGGTGTATTTAAATCTTGCATTTCTCATGAAACAGTATGCAGAAATATGGGATCTTGATGAAAAAGATCCATTCTCGAAGACAGAAGGTGGGGAAAGTGTTGCTGATGTTGTTTCTAGACTCACGAATGTGTTGGTACACATTGAGCGCGACTTTAAAGGGTAAATAAGATTGCATCAACTTTTGGTTCTAATGTACATTAATGTTTCTGTTAGTATGTGTGGAATACTTTTGAATCGGGGCAGGTTACTGGGGGACCGCCTATAACACGACATGTGGCATATTCATAATGAATATGGAGGTGTTATTCATTTTGAATGTTGTAACATATTCATGATGAATAACACGTCCATATTCATCAATAATGTGTGATTCATAATGAATAACACCTCTATTCATCATGGGTATTCATGAATATTGGATATTTGGATGTGTTATTCATCATAAATATTGTAACAGATTCGTAATGAATAACACGTCCATACTCATCATGAATGCGTAATTCATATTCATAATGAGTAACACCTCTATATTCATCATGGGTATTCATGATATTGGATATTTGGATGTGTTATTTATCATAAATATTGTAACAGATTCGTGATGAATAACACCTCCATATTCATCATGAATATGTGATTAATGATGAATAACACTTCTATATTCATCTTGGGTATGTTATTCAAAGATGAATGAATATTCATCCTAAAAAGGAACACATGGCACGCAGTTGTTGGTTTCCGGGTTCCTAATCAATTTTGGGTTACTAACATAACTTCCCTTCTCTTAAATATCTCTAAAATAACTCTTATAGTGAGAGGGGAGTTTCACGCATATACAGGTTATGATAGTTTGTGTCTAGCTGATACGGGATTCCAATAAATTCCATTTTGTGGGTCCTATTTATCTTACGAAATGTAGATGGGGCCCACATAAACGGGCATAAACCAGTATCCAAAATGTAGGAAATTAATACTTACATCAATATGATTTTGCAGATGTGCAATCTTGATAGTGAGCCATGGTGATCCACTGCAAATCTTGCAGACAATAGTCAGTGCAGTTCGCAAAGAAGTGGGACCCAATGGTGTTGAGTTGGCGAAACGAGTGGAAGCTATCAAAGTTCCATCAGTTCTATCACAACACCGAAAGTATGCATTGCAAACCGGAGAACTCCGATCAATTGTGTGATTTTTTTCTCACTTCATATTAGGTGAGGCTGAGGGGATTAGATTAATTGGGAATTTTAAACTAGGAAGGATTCTTGAACCTTGGTTATGATCATGTGTCAAATAAGCATTATTTATTTACAACTATTATTCTGTTGTGGGATTTAAGAGTTTGTGGTGTAATTATTTATTTAATTTGATGGTGTCCTAAGGGGCAGAGGTATGAGTATAATTCAGATGAATGAGGTTCTTATGAGTATAATTCAGATGAATGAGGTTCTTATGAGTATAATTCAGATGAATGAGGTTCTTGGTTTGAGTCCGGGGATTGCTTCTCTGCTAAATGGGATGCATGTGCTGATTTACCTTTATTTCAATCTTGATATCTTTATGATTAAGGCCTACACAACAAGATCAAACATAAAAATAAAAGTTGGGTTTTTGTTTTTTAGTAGTTTCGAACCAAGAACCAATTGTGTGTTTATCGATTTATTTGATATGAATTATGTATAAGAGATACTCTTTAAAGAGTCAAAAAGTACTCTGAAAACTTGATAAAACATTTTTACGATATTATGGATTTTAAAGGACGAGGTTTACCTCTACTTGTACTCGTTGTAGATGCAAACCTTTTAAACGTCTAAAAAAATGCTCAATGTCGCCGTATTTTGAAAAAAAATATATATTTTACTTTCATATCCTTCTCAAACTACCGCTATCTCTAAATATGAAGTATGTTTAATAGGGTTCACAAGAACTTCTATGTACATCATCTAATTTTATATCTCCTTCATGGCCACCTTGATCTTCCTTGTATTAATTCACATTTTCACTGACTGTCTTGATACCTTTTCGGTATATTAAATTTCATAAAATAACAATCTGAATGAAAGAAAAACCTAACAAGGTTTCGATGTAGGGTTCTTGAGTTCCAAAGTTTGTGAGTGAGAAACATAAGAGATCAAGAGAGAGGGATAAGACATGAGGTATAGAGGGAGTGATAACATCCAAAAGTTAACAAAAAATTGATATTACTAGTAATCATATCAAACCAATAGCATCGAGACTCAATTGAATCATCAAAGACAACGAAGATACAAAAGGTCAAGAGTAGATGACCTTATAAATCTATAATACATTGAAAAGATATTGACATGGTGTAGAGACTATCAAGAATGTCTAAACACAAAAGTTCCAGTAGACCCATTAAACATACTTTTTATTTAGGAAAAACAACGGATATTTTGAGAATAACTTTGAAAGGTAGTATATTTAATATTCAGCATATTCTTGCCATCGGGCTTGTAGCTCCGCACATCTGCTCAAATATATAGCAGATTCAAGTTCGACTCTTACAAGAAGTGGACTTGACCCCTCTGTTAGTTTCAGCCGCTGAGTCAGCTCTGAAATGCTTCCTCACATGTGGTTAGTCTCAGCCGCTGAGTCAACTCTGAAATGCTTCCTCACATGTGGTTCCTAGTGGACAAGTTTCATGTGGGACCGGTCGGAGTTGCCAGTAATCAATCTTTTGCTCAAACGAGCATATTATTAATATTTGTGGCAGCATTAAACTCCCTTTTAAAAAATTGATTCATTTTATAGTACAACCATCTCATATAGTGTTGGTAGCACCCACAATTGCATTTGAAAGTCTTTGTTCAAAAATCAAAACATTTTCACAATATAGCAATTCTTGTTTGTTGCACACATTAAACATAAAGCTACATCAACCATACTTCTTGAACAATAAAAGTAAACAATCTCTGTATAAAAAAATCCAACAAATAACCCAATATAAAAATAAATCACATGAATCTAAATAACTACACAGAGATATTAACACCAATATATATATATATAATTATTGATTACATTGCTATTCTTCATCTGGGATATTGATATGGGGTTCATATTCTACAGTTTGCAGCTGCAAAGAATTCATAAAACAAGATTCAAAGTGAAGATATAAGAAGGTAAGATTGAAATATACACAAAGAAAGAAGGTAAGACTCACTACAGTAGATGAATTGATTAAGATCAAGAGTCACCCTGCCCTGCTTACTTGTGTCGAAAGAATTAAAAAGGTTCCTGCATGTTATAAAACAATTATACTCCTTTTGCAAAAAAATAAAAAGAAGCTTAGAATCTCCATTCTGGATGTCCCATTATAATTAAGGAAAAATAGTCCAAGTCTAGCCGATGTGAGACTCTGTAACACAAATTGTCCAAGAGTATCGAGTCCCTAAATTGGGATAACTTGGCTCTGATACCATGTAAGAATATGTGAAACCTCATTAGATTATTTTACAAAAGAGCCCTTGAGAAAAGAAATAGTCTAAGTCTAGTCGATGTGGACTCTAACAGTAACCACATAGAAGGGAGAAAAAGATAAAGTAGATCTAACATATATTTGTTAGGGCAGCTATTTATACTTATCTACTTCTATTCATGTTAATGTCTAAGAGCATCTCCAACTGCTATGCTAAAATAGAGAAAAGATGGATGTTAGCATTTTTGTTGATCCAACAGCTATGCTATCTTCTATGCTAAAATAGAGAAAGAAGGAGAGTATAAAAATCTCTAAGTTTAGAGAAATCTCTAAAACTATATCGAAGAGAGAAAAATATTTTTTTAATTATATTCAACCAATGATAACTATTGAAGTTACATGTGTAGGAGAGAGAAATAATATTTTATTAATCTAGTTAAGTTAGAATTGCTAAAATAGAGTAAATGTTGGAGTTGGATGCAAAAAAAATTTATAGAGATTTTGACTTTTCTTACTTTATTATAGAAAAATTATAGCATAGCTGTTGGAGATGCTCTAAGAATGTTGTGCTTACCGAGCAGATTGTACAAATATACAAAGAGAGATGAGATCATCCAGCCGAAATCTTCCATCTTTTTGTTTATCAAAGCTCTGTAGATCATCACAACAAAATCATTATTCTGATATCATATTTATAGAGCAAATCGTTTGACTATTAGCGGAAGTGTTTGACTCCAAATAGTACATAACATGATGATATATCAACAGTATATATATATATATATATATATATATATATATATATATATATATATGATTCGTACCTCACAGACCGTGTAAAATGCAGGAGAATCCAGAGAGATGTCAATTTTCAGCAAAGCCTATTATTGAAAGCAACTATAAGAGAAGGAAGATAGTGAACCATCTCATACAAACTTTCAAAAATGAACTTACCTCATAGACTTCATCAGGAACAAGAAACCCACGGTCCCTATTAAGCAAAAACATTTTTAGCGTTAATCAAGTAAGTCTATGAACAGATGGTGTTATCCTAGTATTGACCATTTGTAAATTCAAAAAAACGTTCCAAAAATGAAATAGAAAAAGACCAAAATTGATGTATAATTGTATATTAGATCCCACATAACCCTAATGTGAAATGTTCACATAATATGGCTACCGTATTGCTTTTCTGCTTCGTCATTAGAAGCTTAAAAAGCTTCTTTAATTTGAGTAAGGGGTTGTTTACCAAATTTTCTATTAAGCCCTGTATGGGTTAAGTTGTCTGTTTGGATAAATAAATCTACCTGTCTAGATAAAAATGTGTTGTTGTTTACTTTTTTTTACTGAATCAACAGTCTGAATGATATAAATGACCGTTTTACCCCTTAGTATAAAACAGACAGTTTTTGATATTTCTAATTGAAAAAAAAAACTTCTTTAATATGATAATTTAAGCAAATTTTTTTAATTTAGTATGAATAGATTACCTCTCCAAGTCTGAGAAGGCTTGTTGAACCTGAAACAAAGTTGACAAATGTTTCATAGTCAGATGGTTTTACAAATATCTGTACCTCAAAAACAGTTCAATATGTAGAGAGTGCTTATATATATATATATATATAAAGAGTATTCTCGCTAGAATGTTTTTGCCATGATTTTCTCAACATACTACGATAATTCTTATGTTATTTTTGCCAACTTGGATGCTTTATTTGGAGTTTTACAAGTATGTTGATTGTTTGGAAAGGAATTTCCAAGTATAATGGTTTCAAAATGCTATTTACTCACTCTTATACGATTTTTATCCACCTTTATAAAACGTATGATAAACATGCCAGATTTTAAGATTAGAAGATTATGATACAGCAACAAAACAAACAAGCGGTCTGGCGGACCGTTTTTGGCAGTTTATGCGGTCTGGCGGTCCGGTCTGCTCTGAAAATAGTCAAACCGCTCGGTCTGGTCTGGCCTGCGGTTTGAACATTTTTTTGAGCGGTCTGGACCAAACTTACCACCAAAAAAAAATGCATTAATTGTATTTATTTTTCATGTTGTAGGTTTTACCTTTATGGTCCAATTATAAAGAATTCGTCAAAGACATTGTGTTTTTTAGTTTCATTTCAAAATTGGCAAAACGTAGTTCGTTTTGCTCAACGTCTGTCCAAAATTCTAACTATTATCGGTGGGTTTGTTTAATTTTTTCATTTGTTCAATGTTTTTTTTGTAATTTTAGAGATAGACGCTTTTTTATGATTCCATATACGATTTTCTAATAGTGTGATATTGATAGAAATTTCATTTCAAATATAGATGTAATTTTTTTTTAGTTTAAAGCCCACAAGAGGCTCAAACCGCCTAAACCGGTCAGACTAGACCGCCTTTTTGTGGTCCGGTTTGGTCACTTGCTTCCAAACCGCTCGGTTTGAAAATTTTCTAAACCGTCATAGCGGTTTGGTTTATGGTTTGAGGGGTTAAACCGCCCAAACTGGATGTTACACCCCAATAAACTTTTGATGTAGAACTTTTATAGATTCTGGTATAAAAAAACAATTTCATGAAGAATTTTAGAAGTGGAAATTTTTTCATTTATGACATCAACAGTCAAAAGTCATAGCAAATATCTTTCTGGAATAAGAGTACAGCTTAGAGAAGTTCTCTAACCTTTAGAAGAAATTTGTTAAGAGCCACAAACTCTGAGGAGATGAAAAAAGAGAAACCAAGTCAAAAAGAGTGTAAGATAGCCACTTTAAGCATAAACTTATATAAGAAATGAAAGAAACTTTACACTAATTACAAGTTGCATCTAGACTATATGAAAACTTTAGATAATGTAACACAAAAGCATCTTTTTTTCAAAATGTCCAACTCAATTATATTCTAAAGGGAATAATCCCCAGTTGTACTTAGTTTACCAGATTAAACCAAAAGCCACCTTCACAAGTTGTGTAGACTTGTGGTTCATCATTCTACACTAAATGGAGACCTTTTTTTGAACAAAATATGTCATTTTTCTAATTCTGCAACTAAGAAACTAATACAAATGTTCACTAAATATAACACATTAAGCTACATTTAAATATTAAAGTTATGAGGCTTTACCTTCAAAACTCATGGTTCCATTCCTGTCAAAATCATACATCCTGCAGAAAACACGAAATATAAAATCCTTTGTTTAAAGGGAAAAAGAGGTACATTATGACATTGAATGATCATAGACTCATAGTTGCAACTTTATAACTAAAAATCGATTACGGTATTTTCCAGAGACCAGAAGATCATAAATTTAGCTCAGATTTCTAGTTTGGCTTCATGGATCAAAATTACCAATTTCCTGATAGAAATTTCAATTCACTTTACTTAAATAATAACCGTACTACAAGAAATCTGAACAATCAATGATTAAATTCGTAAAACCAACTACCTGACCATTTGTTGAACAATTGTGATCGGAAATTGTAGATTTCCAACAGCAAGAGCTCTCTGACGATACAAATTTCATCAATTTTCCATCGAGAGAATTCCGAAATTTGGAATCGAAACAGCTTATAAGACTAGAAAAAAACAGTTAGAAGCGAAGAACCTGGAGTTGAATTGCTGTGATGCTCCCTGATTTGTCTGAGTCAACTCGGTCGAACCATTGTTGCAAAACCCCAATATTCGCCATTACTCTTCCTTCGTCTACCCTCTATGCCCATCATTGCCATATGCTTCCAACTTTCACTTAATTGCGAAAAACACCCTCATGTTTGAAGTATTTACATATTTTTCCCTTCAGTTTTATATTGTTTTTCATTTGTATATTGTGACAAGATGATTTATTTATGAATAGTTAAATTCTCTTTGTTTTTATTTGTATATTTTGACATAGTTGCGGAAATATCATGACATTAAACTACTTAACCGCACCATAGAGTTACGGAGAGAGTGATCAAGGGTCGAGTGTTGTGCGAAACGAAGGTGATCAATGACACGTATACAACATTTTTGTCGAGCAGGTGCATCTTTAAATACTTGTAAAGCTGCTCGGTGTGTTTTTAGCCAAATTCCGTAGAGGGAGTTTTATACTTTTTAGTTGATTTCGAGATTTTTTTAAAGTTTTTTGGTTGATTTCGAAGGGTTCTTTAAAAAATTTATTGGTTTCAAAAGATTTTTGAAGTTTTTTTTGTTGATTTCGAAGGATTTTAAAAAAAAAATTGATTGATTTCAGGAATTTTTTAAGCTCTTTCAGTTAATTTCGAGGGAGTTTTTAATTTTCTATATTTTTTTTTGACAATAAACATTTTCTTTATAGTTGTTCATATAATTCATGTAGAATTTAGCAATAGTTTTTCTTAATAATCGATGTTTTTTAATCTTAGGGTTGTTTACCAAACACTTACCTGATAAGTGCTTACAGGTAAAATTCAATATTATCATTTACTTACCGTGTAAGATTTTAGTCCACCAAAACGACATTGTATACAACAATTTACCCGGTAAGCACTAATCGTGATAAGATTCGTCTCCCTCATTTACCGGGTATGACTAACAGGTTACTATCGAACAACTTTTAAATCTGCCAGTTTAAGGAATTGGTTAGTCGTCCAGTAACAAGTAAGAATAGGAAAATTTATTCGATGAACAAAAAAGAACAAAGAATTTAATTTCATCATTGCCTCGATCTTACCGGGTAAGATTATTTATCGTTGTCAGGTTCATCCAGTAAGGTAATGTGACTTGGTAAGCATTTACCCGGATAGTCGTTTAGTAAACAACCCCTTAATTTATAATTTGTATTTCTAGTTTGTTATTATTTTAATTATTTAATTTCTGATTCTTGAATGCTTTATGAATATGTTGATGTGGATTTTGATTCTTGAATGCTTTTCAATTAGCCTGTGGATTGGGATTTTGTTTTTTAATTAATAATCGTCAAGGATTGCTTCTTTATCATCATAATAGTTATCGTCTTCAGGCATGGGATCGTGTGAGAAGTGAAGTTACTGTGAGAAGCGTAAGAAGGGATCTTGACCCTTGATTACTTTTAATCTCAAACCACCCATGAATCGTGCTTGATACGAGGATTAAGCTGGTGCATCTTAGTATATCTCATCTCCGTACATCTCATCTTAATGTGCATCCAAGAATGGAGGTCTCTTCTTGTCCTTCTCACTATAACTTCACTTATCACCAGAACCCAACCCATCATCTTCAATTCCCAGGGATATCAAAAAAATCTGCACCAGGAGTTTTAGCAATCTTCTTTTTATGCTTCTTGTATCCCAATTGCTTGGTTGAACTGCCTCATTCTTTTCTTGATTCATGTTATATGTTCTAGGAATTTGTTCGATCTTGAAGTGTCTGTTTTGATTTCATCTATGTGGTTCATTCATGTGTTTTAACACGAACAACTCACAAAACACTCATATAATAGCTTTTCAACCTTGATTCTCTTTAACTACATTCGAGTAGGGTCAAGGGCATATTAGTTTCATGAATGTGATCATTCTTTTCTCTCAAAGAGGCAACAAAGGAGATTTTGATAGGGGGTGTTTTCGCAAGTTAGAATTTAAGCAGCCTGCTGAAAAGAATGATCTTGAGGTGAAACTACCAGCTGCGTCCAGTGAAACGTCAGCAGTACCCTTGATGATGGAAGCGAGAAGTAGCATCGAATATATAACTTCTTTATATGTAAGAATCGTGAGGTTATTCTTTTGATGAGTGTTGATATTTTAGTTTTTATATATACAAGCGTATGAAAATATTATTGAGTCTTATAGTGCATTAGAAGGTTTTAATTTGGTTTAATTAAAATGAATTGATTCAGACTTCAGACGTTTATCAGTTTACAAAAACAACCAGTCTTATTGATTTAGATTTCAGACTTTATCACAACCTTTTATAATTCAGAAATGAAATCAGACTTCAGACTTCGGCGCCTCTTAAAAAAAACAAACGTCACCTTATAGTTTGACTATATATTAATAATCACACGTCAATTGTACTTAACTTGCATATATTAATGTAACACCCGAAAAATTCTTAAAAAATCAAAACTTTGGAAAGGCTTATTTTCATGGGTTAAATATTAATCCGGATTAAATCTTGTTATTTGGATGATTTTGGTATCTCAAAGTTAATTTTAGAGGTTAATTGGTTGGTTTATGAAGAGGGTTGAATTTATGCAGCTAAACTCGAGTTTGAGGCGTTTCTGGGCGAGTTAGCCAACCCGGGCGGGGTTTAAAGTGGCCAAACCCGCCTTGTTAGCCTCATTACCCACTGTGGGGGCGACCTCCATGGAGTCGGGTGACTTATGGTGCGGCTTAAGGCGCCTGGAAAGTCGCCTGGCGTGCTGATGGGTGCTGGTGGGTTCCTTAAAGTGAGCTTTTGTCTCATTTTCACACAATAACTTCTCACTCAGGATTTTCTCTCCATAGTTCTCCCTAAGATCGATTATTGAGCATTTATTACCCAAAACCTACCCAATATTTTGCATTTAATCCTCTTCCATCATAGAGATTCAAGAGGGTTTCAAGATCTAAGGCTAGTATTCTTGCATTTAAGTGCTCTTCATCTCCTCCAAGCTTTTGGGGACTTCTCTAGGGTTTTCTCAAACCTTAGTATTATGGTTCATCCTAACCTTTTTATAAAACTTTATACATGTTAAAATGTGGTATTTTACCTTCGCAATGCTTACATTTCAAGTATTTATACATTTCATGACTTTGGCAAATTAGGTCAAATTTGGGTAAATTAGGGATTTGTTCTTATTTATAAAATAAGCTTGGGAAATAGTATTTACCACTTGATAGATGATTACTTCAAAGTATGGTGACTTTTAGAACTCGAAATAATTGTATTTCATATTTGGGTCATTGTTGGGTAAAATTGAGACTTGATTCTTAAATGAGGACTTGCATATCAAATGTTGGGTTTGATAATTGTTTAATATGTCTTGCTAAATGTATTAAAACTCTCGGCTAGAATGTAATGGATCCATAGACATGTAAGTCAATTATAGAGTTACCAGTTGGGGAATTTTGTCCTCACACCTTGTAGTTAGACACGGTAGATATAACACCGGAGGACTCGAACTATAGACCGTGGGTGGTTGATCTCGCTTTAATCATGGTATAAAGCCATGTTTTTTGTTTAAAAGTTTTATAGCTTTATTCTTGTAACACCCGAACATAATCTATATTTGAATGAGAGCGGTTGAGGCATATTTTGGGAGTGGGAGCGGTTGCCGGTTGAGGCATATTTTGGGATTGCACTTTCTAGTGCATATTTTGGAGTTACTAGCAAAATTATTTTGAGAATATTAGCAACACCCGAACATAAACCGAAAAATGGTTGAAAGTAAGGGACGATCTAAACCAACCTATGATTGACAATCAAGGTCAAGTATGGTCGTGGGATGCCGAGTTGAACCGACAAATGACGACAAAAAGTGTCATACAAGTGGGGTTGCCGTTTGGACATTTCAACAACCTTCACGTTACAAAGATGATTCAAATGACACTACAACCACACTACGAACCTGTAAGTCGTCAAACTCTTAGACGCGATGCACTTAAAATGTGGAAAACGGCTCGACTTGAAATGGCCGAAATATTTTCTTCCATGAATAACAACATTTCTTTAACATGTGATGTTTGGAGCGCACCATACGGATTGCCGCAATCTTATATATGCATTACCGCACATTGGATTGAGCCGCAATCGTGGCAATTAGTCAAACGTGTAATCACGTTTGAACCATTTGGTGCGCCACATTCGGGTGATCGTCAATTTAGAATTATTAAAAAAAAGTCTCGGATTTTATAAAATAGATTCTGAAATTATTGGCATTTCATTTGATAACATTTAATAATAATTTATGTGTCAATAAATTAAAGTTCGCTTTGACCCCTATTTTAGACGGTAAAATATTTCATACACGTTATTGTGCACACATTATAAACTTAGCTGTTCAATATGGTTTAACTCAATGTAAACCCGTATTAGATAAATTTAGAATTATGTTACAGAGAATTTTTTTCATAAAGGGTAAAAAAATGCACGCGGCATTTAGAACATATTGCCAAGATTGTGGTTTTAGAGCTTTGGGAATTGGGATCCAACCATGATATTCCAGTTAGATGGAATTCCACTTATTTTATGATTGAAAATTTGCTAAGACAAAAACAATATCTTCATGCATTTTATAATGTTCATTATCCTCGTAATAGTATTGGAGTTTTTTTTTATTGGAACGTGATTGAAAGATTATACGATATTTTGGACCATTTTAAAAATGCAACAACTCTTTATCCGGTATTTATTATCCAACAAGTCACTTATTTTTAAATCAATTATTTATTTTGGCGAATAAAATTTTAGAATACAAAGACCCTACTGATTGGGGGAGTATGGTGAGTGTAATGAATAAAAAATTATTTAAAATACTTTCTCAAAATCTTATTTGGTTTTCTTGTTGCCGCGACGTTAAACCCTTATTTAAATGCTACCGGTGTTGAAATTTTAATTACACAAATAAACGAGGCATGTGGTTTAGATATAGGTATTGAACTATTGATAACTCTTTTTCCGTGGAAACATGTGTATAATCGTGATTTGAAAGATTTATTTGATCATTCTAAACTCTTTTATGGGGAGGAAGCGCACAAAGTTCAAGTCGTTTATTTTCGGGGTCGGGTTCTAGTTCTAGTTCGAGTGTTCATCGCCAAAACCGTCAAGAGGTGATGACAAATTTAATGAATAAAGTAAAAAAAGTATATTTGATACCGATTTGGGTGAACTAAGTACTTATTTGCATACTAATTTTATGGCGGAATGCCCCACAAATGATATCGATGCTTTTGAAAAAATTGATTTATTAGATTTTTGGAAACAAAAGGAACCTCAATTCTCGGTTTTGGCATGCATGACACGTGATATACTAACAATCCAAGCTAGTACTGTAGCTTCAGAATCCGCTTTTTCTCTTAGTGGCAGGATTATTTCCGTACGACGGACAAGACCAATCCCGGAGTCCATAGAGTGTTGCATATGTTTGAAAGATTACTTGGATAGTGTTGATAGAATTCAACACACAACATCATTAGAGGTGGAGATTGAAGGCGTGGAAGAGAAATGGAAGAAAATGAAACGAGCGTGAGACTAAGTACCCCACCAACTACCAACACCGACAGTACAAGTACTGTTTCACACAATGATGATGATGAAGAACTCGACATTGATGACCTTGATGACCAAGAAGCTATTAGAAGAATTCAAACTGTCGGAACTCTTCGAATCAATCCGACATGGGAAATCGATGAATTTTAGAATTAATAAGTGTATTTTTATATAATTCGAATTTCGAATGTAATTTTAAGTTTTTTAATAATTGTAATTTTAATATTTATAATAAAAACGTATTTTTAAAGTATATTTTAGTGTCTAAAACTCTTAAATCAATTACGTTAATAATTGTAATTTTTGTATTTATAGTAAAACGTATTTTAGTGTCTCAAACTTTTAAATCTCAATTACATTATACATAATTACATTACATATATGATTTATTAAATTAATAAATAAAATTAATGTTTTTATAAAAAAAGTATTTTTTATTGAAGGGTCGGTTTGGGCCTGGTTTTCCTAACCGGTTACCGGACCACATTAAACGGACCGACTTGAAATCGGAGGGACGGGGACGGGGACGGAGCGGTTACAAAAGACCCGGTCCGAAAAACACTATTGAGGTCCGAGACCAATTGAGGCCCGACCCGACCCGAGTCCCTGTTTTTTGCCATCTTTAGTAACAACTAGCGAGCAACTACCCCGAGAATTTTAAAGCCAATCAAAAGTGTTTGCTAGTTTGTTCGCTAGTTGCAACTAGCGAGCAACTAGCTTCAGCTCAACAGAGGTGTTGGCTAGTTTCAAGTTAGTTGAAACTAGCGGCCAACCAGTTTGACCCTCTTTTTCCTCCTTAACCAATCATTTCATTGAGTTTTGAACTGCCAACACTAAAATGCCAAAACATTCAAATGACCTAACTTAGACAATGAAGAACCACATTTATAGATGAACTAAAAATGGAAATTAGTAACGAAATTCCGGGTGTTTCATTCTGCCCTTGAAGATGACGAATAGTCAGAGGTTGAGCCATAAAATTTGTTCAGCGGAAACCTGGAAACAATACAAGAAAATTCATGATTTTAAGGTTCAAAAGTTCTTTTTAATATGTTTTTAATTAAATAGTTTTCCAAATATAATAGCTATTAAAAAACAGTTGGAAAGAAGGAACGAGCTAAATTGCATAACTATGTATATACTTACATGAAGAGATACAAGATGTGTCTACACGTGTAGATAAACATATAAACAAAATAAAACCCTTTGAAAATACATAAGAATTATCGTAAAACATTGTTTTTTTATCAAAAATGGTCGAATCTAGAATTTATTTTTAACTTTTTTTGTCGTACCAATGCATTTTTAAAGAAAGAAAAAGAAGGATTTTTCAATAAACTTTGAGAACTAATGTTACAAAAAGTGAGGATTTTTTTTATATTTCTCGTGATTTCATGAGATGCAAGATGTAGGAGTAAATTTTGTCATTTGTGAAAGAGAAAGCCATCCCAGTAATGAATAAAACCATTGACCCCAACACAACCCATGTCTATATCAAAATTATCTTAAACAATCCCAAGACGGGCTCATGCCCTCCTTGGCTCCCATGTGGCTTCGTCATTACGTAAAACCAATTCAGTATAACGCCAAAGAGGTCTAAAATCGAAACAGTCCCTCTCTTCAGGTGCTTGGTGGCAAGGACATATGGTGTTCATTGACTTGGATAAGTCGTATGATAGCGTACCTCGGACTTGATTCCGAGGAAGGAAGAGGGGTACCATAGCGACAGTCAGGGGAAATCATGATATGTATGAGCAATCAAGGAGAAGGAAAGAAAGTGAAATGACACATGTTCCATTCATATGTCCTATACATGGGTGTCTAGATCACATATACTTTATATGGATTCACTTTTACAAAAATAGTGTTACCAACACACATTAAAAATGGTGGATGAGGCAAAGAAAGAGAAACAAACACATACACTCATATTGGTTACCGATTACGATATATGTTACAAAAGTCAAAAGGGATGGACAATGCAATGTGAAATGACTATCATATTGTCTTTATTTAATATTAATTGAAAAATATCATTTAATTAAATTCATTGGATTAAAAACAGGTGGATAATAGACACCGGTTCCATATTTCTCAACAGATTTGAGGTTCCTAGAAAAACCTTCCTCTCTCTGTATATTATATCATTTATTTCTGTGATACCCTATAAAGACTAGGATTGGACGGGACAGGGACTAGACATAGCGACATGAAGGGGGGGAGGGGGGGGGGGGTCCAGGGATGATTTTCCAACCTTTTTTCGATCCTTAGGTCATGGTTTAGATGTTAAACTTTCAAAATGTAGAAATAAATGTCATGCTTTCAGTTTGTTTATAAAATACCTTTCAAATGAATAAATTGTTAGTATTATATATCAATCTTTTTAACTACGAATATCCACAAATACATGTGTATGGACACAAAAATGCATTCGGTTTTCTAAACCTAAAATCTATACCAAAAACTATTCATTTATAAAAAAACTAATTTATTATGTTATCAATTTTATCAGTATACATCAATCATCATGTTGATTCTTTTGTTATCAGGCCTAACTATCTTTAAAATAATTATATATTTTAAAATATCTTCCATTAATTTGTTTTTATATGATTAGTGTGGTATATACGTGTAGTAATTTATTATGATTGTTTTATTCTATTTGTTGAAGATAAAAATCCACATGACTAATATTCTAAGATATATTATTAAATGGTTTTAAATGAACGGTTCTGTTTTATCACTATGTTTAAAAATATTACAACTTACTATCAATTTTTAAGTTTTTTTTATCAACCTATTTACGTGTTATACTTTTGTCTTTTGATGGAAAATTGTAAAACATATGATAGTCGATCATTTAGTTTTCATTAAAATTAAAAATTCTCTGCTGGTACAAAAATCAGTTCCATATATACATCATATATATATACACACACGTAAGGACGGATTCAAATGAGAACTTAAATTTGATTGTGAATGTAGGAACAAATGAAAGCGTGACATGTGTCATATTCAGTCTGAATAACGAAGAAAATATTCATACTGAATAATACTACATTCAGACTGAATATAGTATTATTCAGTCTGAATAATACTACATCCAGTCTGAATGTACTATTATTCAATCTGAATATTTTCTTTTATTATTCAATTTGAATAATATAAATTCAGACACGTATCACGCTCTTATTTGTCCTCACGTTCACAACCAAATTTGAATTCACATTTGAACTTTCCTCTATATACATATACATATATGTATGTCTGTTGTATTTTGAACTTCTTGTTGTTTGAACATTTAGCTACATACATGCATATAAATATAGTATGTATAGATATAGATACAGAAGGATCAAACAAGAACAAAATCAAAACAAGAAAACAGTCAAATCACATGTGATTATAGAACATAGTCAACATAAAGGTGAACTGATGACTTGGTCCGCTACCTCAGATTGAGGTCAAAATCACATAAATCACCTATGTTTATAATTTAATTATTTTCGTATTCTCTTATTTAGTTATTATTATGGTACGAAAACTTGAGTGTTTACATGATGTTAGAGACATGTCTCTATGTTGTTGTCATTTCATGTTTATTCTTTAATTTGTTTTATTATCACTAAAAAAGATCAAGAAAGGTGACATGTGGTATTTTGTAATAATCCAATCATGAATATGTCCAAAAATAAAATCTAATCATGATGTAAGTTTTATATTTTCAGATTCTTTTTAAAATTTGTGATTATGTGTCTGGTTTTTTGTGTTTTTATTTTATTAAAAGATGTAAGATGTAATAAAATAAAGATGACTTGAATGTGTGTTATAAAACAAATATGTGTACGTGTGAGTTGGGTAGATACAAACAGGGGCGGATGGAGAATAGAAATGAGGGGTCTTTGAATTGTTTAAAAAAAAATTACAGGCTAAAAAATATAAAAAATACTAAATTTAGTCTTAGTTCCCTCTAGTAAAAAATTTTAAGGGACCCCATCTTGTCGGTGATTGACAAAAACACTAAAAAGTCTCTTGAAATCAATAAAAAACCGAAAAAAAACTCTTCAAAATTCGATAAAAACGCTAAGAAAATCTCTTGAAATCAACTAAAAAACTTAAAAAATTTCGCAAAACACGTCGGGTGACTTTACGTGCCTTTAGCAGTGGCGGATCCACCCTATAGGGAGGGGGGGTCTCGTGCTACCGCTCAATTATGTGTCGTAAGGGTAAAAAATGTCGCGATTCTTAAGTTTTATGTGAGGTGCACCCGCTAAACTCTGATGGGTGCTCTGTGTTAAGGGAGCACAACTTTAAAAAATCCCTCGAAATCAACAAAAAAACTTTAAAAAATCACTTGAAATCAACCAAAAACCATAAAAAATCTTTCGAAATCAACTGAAAACCTTAAAAAATCCTTCGAAATCAATCGAAAAACTTAAAAAATCCTTCGAAATCAACCAAAAATCTTAAAAAATCCTTCGAAATCAACCGAAAAACTTAAAAAAGTCCCCGAACGGGGAATTCGGCTAAAAATCCCTCAATATCAACCGAAAAATATATCAAACAGCTTTGCGGACATTTGATACAATTTAAGGGTGCACCCGCTCGGGAAAAATCCTGAGTCCACCACTGGCCTTTAATCTATCTTAATGGGACTCCAGTGGACAAAAATCTTGAATCTATCACTGGATACAAACATGTATCTGTAGCATGTATCGTCCAGTGGTTGGCCTTTGGTTTTTAGTTTCGACTATAGACGATAAAATGGACAATTGAGACACGTTTAACAAAGTATCAAAACTATTAAAAATTTGGAACATATCATAATGAGTGGCAGCATCTGTTGAGTTGTGTTGATCCGTAATATTTGTTTGTAATTTTTTATCAATAAGTAATATATTTAAATTTTTCAAAAAAAGGTAATATATTTGAACATAATTACTAAATTTGTATGACAAATCAAACATTATAATCTTTAGGAAACAAAAAAACCTTTGTCATCACCAAATTATCTACTTAAATTTAAACAGCTGTAGATATGAGACTGATCTTATCATTCTATCATCTTTAGGTATGTAGTATAATTAATGCAACAATTAGTTAATTTTAGATTAGTTGCATTAATTTCTTCTTTTTTTCTTGTTGCCAAAGTGAATGCATTAAATAACACAACACTTGATAAAATAAGGAATAACTAGTCGCCTAAACGATTGTTGCTATCATTATATGTATCTATGTACGTATATGTATATATATATATATATATATAGACTTGTGATTATGTGAGAGTAGACTGTGTTCGTGAGATCATCTTTTTACACTTGAAACTTTACAATAGAGCGCTGTGAACGTTTGGATTTTCTTTACCTTTACAATGTTTTGCTGTGAAGTTTCAAGTGTAAAAATATGGTTTCACGGGTCTCATGAAAACAGGTTGGTCTCACGTGAACCCAACCCTATATATATATATAGAGAGAGAGAGAGAGGGGAAAGTTCAAATGCGAACTCAAATTTGGTTGTGAACGTGAGAACAAATAAGAGCGCGAGACGTGTCTAAATGTAGATTATTCAGACTGAACAATCAAAGAAATATTCGGACTGAATATAATATTTATTCAGTCTGAATAATGTTATATTCAGACTGAATGTAGCATTATTTAGACTGAATAAATACTATATTCAGTCTGAATATTTATTTGATTATTTAGTCTGAATATGATACGTATCGCACTCTCATTTGTCCTCGTGTTTACAATAAAATTTGAGTTCTCATTTAAACTCGTCTCTCTCTATATATATATATATAAAGAAAATACTCAGCTTTTGAGCGTGTGGTTTCTCATCATAAATGATTACGACCAGTTTAGACGTAGACACGATTGAATTGAAGTATGACATTTTTGTGTAAAAAAATTTACCCGAACAAACTGAAACAGAAATCTGTGTTATATGAGATATATATATATATATATATGAAGAAATATAATGTATATACATGTAACCTGATAAATAAATGATTTAAATTGTGAAAAACAAGAAGCCATGGTCCAGATGGGAAATACGCGTGAATGAAAAGGGCCCCATTTCATCTTCATTTTCAACCTCACTTTCCATTTTTAGAACCCCGCATAAAACGCGTATTAAGTTAACAATACCATCCCCCTTCCCCTTCCCTACCCAACTCAATAACTCATTACATATATACATACATACATGATGTATATAATTATATTTATAAAAATATTGTAATATTTTGATTAAATATATAATTCATTTGTTCATTTTAAGTGTTTTATATTTATATTTGTTTCGAAATTCACCTTTCAAAAAATAAGTGCTTAATTTCTAATCATGACTTTATTATTATATTATTATTATTATTATTATTATATATATATATATGAGGAAGGTTCAAATCATTTGATCTCTCCCCTATATGTGTATATATATATATATATTCATTTTAAGTGTTTTATATTTATATTTTTATTTGTTTCAAAATTCCTCTTCAAAAAATAGGTGCTTAATTTCTAATCTTGACTTAATTTTAAGATGCGTAATTTGAAAATCTATTAAATTAAAATAATCTTGTGACCGGTACGTCATGTATAATTTCACGCGATTTTTTTTGTTCATGGATTGGATGTAATGTATTGATTAATATATATTTGTTTCACAAAGTGAATAATTTTTATGTGTTTATGAAACAAAAAATACAACTAAAAAGTTTTATCTTCTGAACTTAATACATATGAAACAAATATATGTTCATCAGTATTAACATCTTGCTAGTTTTAATAAAATTGTTGCCGTTAAAAAAATATATATTAAATTCTAGCCTTAGATAGTGATGTAGAGAGAATTCAAGAGTTGATGAGGGTTTTCATAGATCACTGGGAAAGAAGAAAACAGGTTGGTAAATCTGCATCAAAAACTGAACAATAGTTTCTTGCATGACTTGGGTCACGTGTCGAGTCGCGGTCACATTCTAACGAGTCCCGAACGGATTGCGTTTATTTGATTATTTTGTGTCTTAATCGGTTTAGGATAATCATTTAGTTTTAGTTATTATTTATCAGCTTTATAATTAGATTAGGATTATTATTATTAGTTTTCTTTTATTAATACCGTTTATAGTTGGTTAGAATTATGATAACTTTATTATTAGTGTTCTGAAGTTTATTTCTCAATATTTCTTAGTTTTTACGTTTATAAGTTCTAAACTCATTTGGATTAGACGATTGTCGATCCTTCCGTGTTTTCCTACTTCGCCAGATGGAGAAAAATAAGTGAAACAATATCTTATGATAATAGTTTTCATAATAATCACAATATATAAAGTTCTCATTTGATTATCCTAAAAGTTCATTGCTTTTTTCAATTTTAGAAAATATAATAACTACATATTTTTTTAAAATTGTGTGTATTTTTTATTATGGACATTTTCTTTATTGATAAAAGAGCAATAAAAGTTTTTAATTGATTATTATATACCTAAGATATTGTTTTATTATGAACACTAAACACAATTACTTCTAATGATTGTTAATAAAATAAATAAACTTACAAACAAGTATCTTAAAAAAAACATGGATCATAATCAAATACCGTAATTTGTTTTCTTTTTATTATTATAGAAATTTAGAGTATTAATTTTGGAAATTAAAACAGATGTTCTTTCTGATATATGTTATGTGAACATTATGATTTCATTTGTTTAAGAAAAAATTGCATCTATATATTTAGAGATGCTCATGAGAAAAATAGAACTACAATAAAAAGATAAAAACAATGAAACTATAAAGTGACTTTAACTAGGTTCAAAATCAGACCATATACGAAACACGAACTTGGAATTTTCTTATTTAAAGTTTATAAAGATAAAACAATGTTACTTTATTTTTGAAAAATTGGTCCAATTCCATTTCATGATCATGACCGAATTCATAAAATTGATCTTTTGAAAATATTTTATCAATTTTTATAAAGTCTAAAACTGAAAACTGAACCAAATATAGTTGCTTCACGTCCAATTCGTGATGGTCCATATCCAAATTCTTTTGTTTTGTCGGCGTGGACCAATTTTTTGCATCCCATAGTGCGTATATTGATATAATGTATATACGCTGAAATAGTGGGCATTTGACGGCCTCTATTTGACATGATTTAGAGCCAAAGTTCTAAATGGCGTGAGAAGTGACGTGGTGGCGATGTCAAACCTTATGAGTTACTGTGAGGTCATGACGTTTTGCACGTGGCTTAAGACGACAAATATGTATACTATATATATGTATATATATACATATATGTGTGTGTGTGTGTTTATGGCAAT
This sequence comes from Silybum marianum, assembly GCA_036898165.1. Classification (NCBI taxonomy): domain Eukaryota; kingdom Viridiplantae; phylum Streptophyta; class Magnoliopsida; order Asterales; family Asteraceae; genus Silybum; species Silybum marianum. The sequence goes on from CM072531.1 coordinate 7,864,867, forward strand.
GTCTTAAACATTAATAATTAAGTTATTAAGAATTTAAATTCATATAAAAAGATAAACAAAAAGAAGAACCATGTATTGATAGCTTTATATTTACAGAGTTTACAAAAATGATATCAAATATAAAATGTAATAAAATCAAAGAACAACAAATTAGTGAAAGTAATCGAACAATATTTTTTGTTTGCTCGGATAACGCTTGCATCCTCTGTATTACCACGGCTGCTGGCATAGAGTTAGCCGATGTTTGTTCCCAGATACCGTCATTGCTTCTTCTCCGGGAAAAGAAGTTCACAACTCGTGGACCTTCTATCTCCACGCAGAGAAGTAATTCAGAGTTTCTTTTTTCTTTTTCCCCATTTTGATGACTAGGTATTTGACCCGTAAAAATATAAAGTTATATTTACAAATTGCAAATTTCATCCCAACCCTTATAACAATGTATCATTTGTAACGTCATAACACACCATGACACACCATAACGAACTCCACACCTTATATTGACGGCAAATGGGTTAACGTAGCTCGCTGTCCAAGGCTTCACCATATGCCATTGTTTGTCTCTCGTCATTGTTGTTCTCTCTAATTGCACAAACTTGTTGCCTACATCAGTGCTTTGACTTTGGGTGTTTTTTTTTTTTGTGAAGGATATCCTAGGCTATGCCTGGACTAATCCCGGTAAATTATGATTGCAATACATCAGCTCTGACAAACTCAGTGGTCACACTTGTTGTGTACGTCTGTATTCAAATATTGGGCAGATGAGATATTTCATCACATCTCCTAAGACCTCAATCAGTACGCCAAAACATTTGTGGTTCTGACTTTGGATGTTTGTTGTTCACAAAACCATGTGAAAAGCCAGTGTTTGCTCATGCCTGTCTCGTGGCTCGTTGACTCAAAACATATGGAACACAAGTACAAACCCTAAATAAATGGCAAATTCTGATCACACTTTGAATGTCATATGCAATTAAAAATTTACCTTATATTTTATTTCTATAGAATTAAGAATTTTCTGATTAAAATTAAAAACTTTAATATTGTTAAATGTATGGGTTTTCACGGGTTGGGTTGATCGGGTTGAAGACATTTCAACAATCCAACCCAATTCTTTAGGTTTGAAAAATCTCAACCCAATCAAAACCAAACCAAAGTGCAATCCAATCCAACCCAATCCGTACGGGTGGTCGGGTTAGTCCGGTTGATACTTTTGGTACAACAAAATATTCTCCTAATCTTGAATATTTTGTTTTCTCTATTCTATTCATAATTTCTTTTTCATCGTCAGTTATTTGATACAACTTATTTATACTTTTTAAATTTTAACTATATTACATTTAATTAATTTTCTCAATATATATATATATATATATATATTCACATTTAATGGACATGTATACAAAGGAATTACATAGAGATGGAGAATAGATTCAAAATATATGTATATGAAAAGAGTACCTGACGATGTGATTGTCTAATATATATTAATAAATACTCAACAATCATATCAAATTCAAAAATTAAAATGATATCTGGTTGATCGGGTTGGATTAGGTTCAAATAAAAGAAATCCGATATCAACTCAATATCTACGGTTTAAAATTTTTACAACTCGATTAGACATGCTTCAGGCTGAGTTATTTTACGTCGGGTTGGATTGGATTGAACGTGTTGATCGAGTTTGTCGGATTTTAAGCATCCCTAGTTAAATAACAAGAAAGTAAAATAGGTTTAAAAACTTACCTAAAAAATAAGTTGTATTTTTTTTGACATTAAAAAGTACTACTATAAAATTAAAACACACATTTCGAATGAAGCTCTATTTTTATAATTCCCATGTAATGAAATAATTAAATCACATGTTTACTTTTGTTATCATTAAGTATAAGAATTATTTTCGAATATCAACATGTGTAAAGTTAGTTATTATAAAATATTTTGAGTAGAAATATAATTTGATAAAACTATTTGATTCTAATTCATTATAAAAATATCTTAAATAAAGACAAAAATAAAAACAGCTATTATGTTTAATATTACAAATACATTTATTTCAAAAAACAAATTACAATTATATTTGACAACTAATGAACTATATAGTTTTAAAACATTAAAAACATTTTATTTAATTATTATATCTTACAGAAATTCATAATCATCTTTATAAATACCAAAAAGATACATTACAAATCTATGCATAACCATATCTATAACCAAAACCTCAGTATACATAAGTTCTTTAAAAACTCAGAGCTATGTTAAAATAGAAAAAAAAATGGATTTTAGTATTTTTTATGCTTCAACAGTTATGTTACCCTTTATGCTAAAATAGAGAATAGAGGAGAGAGAGAGATTATAAAAATCGTTAAATTTAGATAAATCTCTAATTGAAAAGAAAGAAACAATATTTTAATTATATGAATTCAATCAAAATAATTGAAGCTAAGTGTCTAAGAAAGAGAAATAATATTTTATTAAATGATGGATTATTTTATTAGTATAGTTAATGATAAAATTGCTAAAATAAAGTAGTTGTTGGAGTTGAATTTAATTTTTTTTAGAAATTTTAACTTTTTATACTTTATTATAAAATTCTTTTTAGCATAGCTATTAAAGATACTCTTATAATTATAAAAAAAAAAAATATATGTACAAAAAATAAAGTTATAAAAAAATTGAAACTTTCCTATAATCTTATTAATAATAATTTAGAACAAGATTCAAAAAATGGAAAAAATAATTGGTAGATGAATGAAGTTGACAATGGGGTTTTGCACTTAAAAGAATATCTATAAATGGGGCCGCCATTTACTGGTGCCTTTACTTTCACTCACTCACTTATCCCCTTAAATTTCCATTTTTTTTTCTTTTTCCAATTTTCTTTCTTAAAAAATAAAAATAAAAATAAAAGCCAACCCTCCAAACTCCAAAGAAAAGAAAAGAAAAGAAAAGAATAGAAAAGAAAAGAATAGAAAATACCCACTTTCCTCGAAGGTTTGCTCATAAAGTTTCCCCTTTTAAAGCTGTAATCTTGATCTTGAATCTTGAAATCCCCCCAAAAAATGGAGATTCTGAGAAATGATGAAGGTGGTGGTGATGATGATTTGGTGGGAGAGATGGTGAAAATGATCGAGACCGTTGGATCTTACATGGGGTTTCGAAGAACACAAAGAAAAGAATGTTTGAAGCTTGTTAGAAGATTGAAGCTTTTACTCCCACTTTTAGAAGAAATCAAAGAGATGAATCAATCAATACCCACAAGGGCATTTCAGTCTTTTGTTATCCTCAAGAAATCACTTCTTTCTGCTAAGAAATTGCTAAAGCATTGCAATTTTGGAAGCAAGATCTTTCTGGTCATTTCCTTTTCTTACTCTTTTTATATATATACATATACATATATATATATATATATCAAGATCTCAAAAGGGTATTTCTGTCAATATACTAACTTTCTTTTTTTCTTTCTTGGTTTTGTTTCAGGCAATGGAGAGTGATGCAGTTATGAGTAGATTTCATTATGTATATGATAAGTTGAATGAAGCTTTAGATGGATTGATGTATCAAGAACTTGGGATCTCAGAAGAAGTTCAAGAGCAAGTAAGAATCTTTAATTATATATATATATATATATATATATCTAAATTCTTTTTATAAATCTATGATGAACTATTGTAATTAACATAATCCAACTTAATTATAGACCTTAAATATTTTAGGAACCCAGAAATCCGTTATTTCATGGTTATTATTCATTATGAATATCACGTTATTCATTGTGAATACTCAAAAAAAAGTGGTTTATGAGTTCTAAAATATTCAAGAAAATGCTTGGATTAAGGAAATTAATTAAACATGTAATGTGAGTTGTAACATGCATTTAGTACAACTTTGTTTTGTTTATCAATGGAATTATTAGGGGGTCAAAGTTGAAACACTTCATGTTCACTTGCACATGCAACCATTTTCTGTGATCCAAAGATTTCAAGATTTGACTTTTAAAGGTCAAACAATCTCTTTCAACTACAAAATTTATTTAGATTAATTATTCAGTATCAAAAAAAAAATGGTTATTACCCATGTAAAGAATTTCCATATGAAATAGGAAAACAAAATTTGATGTTAAAATTTACTTAATTTTCGTATCGAATTGCGGTTTCGAAGATTACTAGTTTTGACTTTTAGAAGTCAAACATACGGATAGGACGGTACAAAAACTTGTTGTATGACGTTTGATGTAACATTAGACTGAGATAAGACAGATTCTTAGTGGGACAAAAATGCTTTTTGTTTTCAGTCTGGTAAATTGCTAAACTAGTCATGGCAGATTAAAATTCTAAAACTTTTTCATAATTCTTTCACCTGTCTACCTCACTCATGCCAGTCCAGTCTGCATACCAAACACACCCTTTTTGAGTAAAAGTATGCATTTATCGAATAACTTTTGAGGTTTTGATTTTGATGTTCGTAGATTGAGCTACTCCGGAAGCAACTACAAGGAGCGAAACGAAGAACGGATACATTAGACATAGAACTAGCCATGGATATGATGATAATTTTCTCGAAAAACGATGAAAGAAATGCGGATATTGTTATATTAGAAAGACTAGCGAAAAAACTAGATTTATATTCCGTTGGAGACTTGGAAATCGAGACGGTGGCCGTTAGAAAACTTGTTAAAGAAAGAGGTACCACGAAGCACGTAGAGAGCACCGAACAAATCGTCGATCTTTTAAAGAAATTCAAACAAGTTGCGGGTTTTGACGAGATTAACGACAATAATAATAAAGTTCTTGAAGAATCTCCATCGTTAAGATGCTTGGAGAGATGTCGGTCTATGCAAATCCCTCATGAGTTTCTTTGTCCAATATCGCTTGAGATCATGACGGATCCTGTTATCATTGCTACCGGACAGGTATGTTTACTCTACTCGCTCGGTTTTTGACTTTTAATGCTATATATATATATATATATATATATAGAGAGAGAGAGAGAGAGAGAGAGAGGGAGAGGAAGAGGAAAGTTCAAATGCGAACTCAAATTTGGTTGTGAACGTGAGGACAAATGAGAATGTGAGACGTATTATATTCAGATTGAATAATGAAAGAAAAATGTTCGGTCTGAATGTCGTATTGTTCGGTCTGAATAACACTACGTTCAGTCTGAATGTAGTATTATTCAGTCTGATTAATACTACATTCAGTCTGAATATTTACCTTCGTTGTTCAGTTTGAATATGACACGTGTCACGCTCTCCTTTGTCCTCACATTCACAACCAAATTTGAGTTCGCATTTGAACCCGTCCCTATATATTCGAACTCAAATTTGGTTGTGAATGTGAGGATAAAGGAGAGCGTGACACGTGTCTCATTCAGTCTTAATATATTCAGACTGAATGCTGTGTTATTCAATTTGGATGCATGTTATTCATACTGAATAATGTATGAACTTCACATTCGTTATTCATACCGAATGCCCTTCATTATTCAGACCGAATGTGATACGTGTCGCGCTCTCCTTTCTACTCATGTTAGCAACCAAATTTGAGTTCGCATTTGAAGTTTTCTCTTAGGACATATTATTTAAAAAAAAAACGCTAATATGGCATTTTATTTGTTAGGATGCCCAAATATGTTCCAACAACCTATTGTTTGATCCTATAAACTTTAAGTCCTATAAAATAGTCTATTAGAACATTTAGACAAATTTTTATGTCTTATAAAACCGATTTTATTGTAGGGAAGATCTTGTATTTTTTTTCTTTCACATTTTGAGGTCAATTTGTTACTAAAATTTTGTAGACATATGAAAGGGAAAGCATCCAAAAATGGTTGAATTCAAATCATCGAACATGCCCGAAAACCGGCGAAACTTTGAGTCACGTAGCACTCGCGCCAAACTTTGCCCTTCGAAATCTCATCCTTCAATGGTGCGAAAAGAACAACTTCGAGTTACCAAAAAAGGAAAGTTTCTCGATCTCAGAAAACCAAAACGCGTTTCTTGACGAGATTTCTTCGTTGGTTCAAAGTATGTCATCGAGTCAACTCAGTACACAAAGTCAAGCCGTCGAAAAGATCCGAATGTTGTCCAAAGAGAACCCCGAAAACCGTATCTTGATCGCGAATTGTGGGGCCATCCCGCCGTTGGTCAAACTATTGTACTCTTCGAATTGGAAAGTCAAAGAACATTCCGTCACCGCTTTATTGAATCTATCGCTCGATGAAGCCAACAAGAGACTTATAGCACGAGAAAGTGCGATTCCGGCCGTTATTGAAGTTCTTCAAAACGGTACAAATGAAGCACGAGAAAACTCGGCCGCAACTTTATTTAGTCTCTCGATGTTAAACGAAAATAAAGTTATGATCGGTAGCTTAAAAGGGATTCCGCCATTGGTCAAACTTCTAAAAAACGGAACGATTAGAGGCAAAAAAGACGCGGCAACCGCATTATTTAATCTTTCATTAAACCAATCGAACAAAACTCGAGCCATAAAAGCCGGGATCATCGAGCCATTGCTTCATCTTTTGAAAGAGAAGTCATTAGGGATGGTTGATGAAGCCCTTTCGATTTTATCGATTCTTGCTAAACAACCCGAAGGGCAAAAAGGGATCGGGCAATTATCGGTTATCGAAACGCTTGTTGGGTTTGTGAAAGATGGAACTCCGAAAAATAAGGAGTGTGCGACTGCTGTTCTTCTCGAGCTCGGGCTTAATAATTCTTGTTTGATATTGGCGGCACTTCAATATGGAGTTTATGAACATTTGGTGGAGTTGAGTAGATGTGGAACAAGTAGAGCTCAAAGGAAAGCTAATGCACTTTTGCAACAAATGAGCAAATGTGAGCACATTCTTTAAGATATCTTTAAGATATGTGTGTGTGTCAGATATATCGTTCTGAAACCAGCTGTGTTTGTTATATCTTCTGAAGATAAAGATAAACGGTATCTGGGTTCTTTATTGCAAGATGCGGATTTGGTTTTCAGGATGCGTTAATGGACGGGAAAGTAAAAAAACTTGAACCCGTTAAAAAACATGATTTTTCCGAGTCATTTTAAAAGAAAATGCGAGAATATATTTTCGTGGTGAGATGTATAGTATATAAGTGTGTAGTAAAAGACTTAACCTTTCGTGACATGCTTGAATTTTATGGTATGTTGGAGGATTATTCATTATAACTCGTTTTGTTGTTTTTATGGTTATATATATAATGATATATAACAAAACGATCAAATTTGTTTAAAATATTTATAATTTGTTTATCATGCACAAGGGAAGTTGTCTTTTTTTTTCTTCCAATAAAATCAAATTGATTTTATTTGTAATATCACATGTTGGTGAATTTTCTCAAGTAAAGACGATGATCTTATAAGTGTTGTAACCTTTATGATAAATGTGTAAAATAATGTTTTAGCAAAATGATTTTTTTTGTTTATAGAATGTGAACATGATTAAAATAAAAGAATATGAAAACGAAAACATGTGTGATTATGGAATATGGTCAAGTAAGGGTGTACGAGTGACTTGATCTGTAAGCTAGGTTGCATCTAAGGTTGCACGTAATCATGTGTGATTTTACATTTGAGTTTAGTGTAACTTCACATGTGTTGTTCTCTTATTTGGTTCCTGTTATCGTTTGGACTTGACTATATATATATATATATATAAATAAGGGAGGGATCATACGAGAACCATCCATTTTTAAAAGAATAAAGGAACACTTTATGGACCACATATGATGTGGGTCCCACATAATATTAAATCATTTCTGATCTAGTATGATAACATATAATGTGGGTCCCACATAATATTAAAACATTTTCTGAGTTTTCTCATATGCAAAATTATTAAATAATTACTTCTAAATTAATACTATCTGTCAACTCATTATTATATATAAATTGACATCATTTGAGATCACAATGTTTAGTTGTTGACTATTGAAAGTAGCATTTTATGTCCATCAATATAAATCAATTGGGTTTCCACGTCACATCATGTTAATGTTTTCATCAGTATTTTAAACTTTTAGGATTGATTTTTTTATGAACCATCAGTCTTAAAATCAAAACTCTATCTTCGTTATAGTTTGAAATCTTATTGTTGTTTTAGAGATAGGAGATACTTAAAATTCACACACTTAATATTAGGTAATAAGGAGTCAATATTGTAAGAAAAACATTTTTAGTTTTGAAATTCTAAATATAGACATAAGTTGGATCGTCTCATAATATGGTTGATAATTTTTTTTCAAAGGTAAGAGTTTTCCTAGTTAAAAACAAGAAATCTACGATATTTTAATTCAAACATAAAATTCATGCTGATGGAATAATCGAAAATGTTAGTGGAGATGAATTATAGAGATTAGAGAATGTATCACTCTTGTCTAGGCAAGGTAGTTTTATATTTTTGTAGATAAAAAGCTTAAAGAAAAAACTTAAGAGAAACAATAAATAATACTATAAAATTAACAACCAATTAATTTTTTTACATATTTTCTTCTTCAATATAATTAGTTGATACATGTTTGGGCCTTTAATATAATGCTAATTTTTTTGGATCATATTAGATATTAAAAGACGTTGTGTCTCTTTCATTTATTAATTTTTTTTAACTACTACTATATATTATATAGTATACATAAAAAACCGGGCCCCTATTTTTCTTGGGCCCTGGAGGTACGCCCGACCCGCCCTCCCCCAGGGACGGCACCGCGCGACACGTGTCTGAATGTAGATTATTCAAACTGAATAATCAAAGAAATATTCAGACCGAATAAAACTGAGAATAGACATTATTCAGACCAAATAAACATTATATTATATTCAATCTGAATATTTCTTTGATTATTCAGTCTGAATGAGACACGTCTCTCGCTCTCATTTGTCCTCACGTTCACAACCAAATTTGAGTTCTCATTTGAATCCCCTCCTGTATGTATATATATATATATATAGTGGAGGGTTCATACGAGAACGATATCTATTTAAAAAAACAAAGGAACAAACAAAATCATATATGATTTTACCCTAAATCACCCAAAAGTCTAGGCGACTTTCCATGCTACTTAAGTGGCCACAAAAGTCGCCAGCTACCATTTAGTGCAAAATCATATATGATTTTGTCTACAGGAAAACCCCCAAAAAAATGAAAATGCAGGAAAAAGACTTGGTAACCATTTATTTGGATGATATACATATGTACATACAAGTAATTCAAGTTATTTATTAGTTTTTATGCACGTGTGCATGTTAGGTACATGTGCATATCAGACAAATTGATTATAAAATATGTGTATCCATATATGCATCTAGTCCAAATGAACAATTATTAGGGCGTTCCTCAACTTTTCAATCTTTACGGTTTTCGTCCTAGAATATAATATATATATATATATATATGTATGTCTGTGTGTGTGTTGGGGGGGGGGTGGGGGTGGAAGTCCATTTAAAAATCTTAATGAACTTTTATATTTTCTTATAATTGTGCTTTTTTTGTTTTTCAAAGAACTTGAGGTTGTGTAGAGTTTGATTCTAGGGTTTAGGGTTTTACTTTTTAACTTAACGAGTGTATGAGACCGTGTGGTGACAAAATATGTTTTGTTGGAGAATATGTAGCTAAATTAAGATAAACTTAATTCGTTAATTAACAACTAAATGAAATGCAATATTACTTTTGTTAGGGATAATTCATGTTTATATTTATCTGTATAATTTATGATATTAAATTAGTTTTAGATTTGAGAATTATATCTTAGAAGATTAGTTTTATTTCTAAGAATTATTCCCTGGAAAATAGTACCGTTGTATTCTGTAACTATATATTGATTTCTAATTCCATATTGGTACTTATAATTTTGAGTAGGAAAATAAACATCTCAGTGCATAGAATTTAAAATGGTATTAGGAGAGAAACCTATAAATCCATCCCAACCGGACTCCTCTCAATGCTCCGATCCGTTCACCATTCACCATTCCGATAACCCTACGACAATCTTTGTTACCCCTCATCTCTCGGGTGATAACTATGGTTCCTAGTCTCGTGCCATGACCATGGCCCTCTGTGCCAAGAACAAACTAGGGTTTGTTAATGGCACAATCAAAAAGCCTTCCGTTGAAAAGGAAATTAGAAAGTGGGAACAATGCAATGATATGATCAGTAGCCGGCCGTTGAATTTTGTTTCTCCGCCCAAAGCCAATCCCAAGGAACAATGAAGTTTCATAGGGTCTTTCTGTCCAGGTGCAGGTAGTCCGCATCTTCACAAACATGTCTATTTCATCGAGCCTCTCTCCGAGACAATGCCCAGATCGTTACGTCTTTCCTGAAATTCGTTCGAGAATTATGTATGCCGAGGAGGCGTCTGAAATATGGGCTGATCTCCACGAGCGTTTCTCTAATTCCAATGCTCCCAAGATCTATCAGCTCAAACAGTCCATCGCAACTCCTAAGCAAGACGACCTCTCCATCTCAGTTTATTTCACTCGTCTCAAAGCATTACGTGATGAGTTGAACTCCATCTCTTCGGCGCCTGCTTGCATATGTGGTAATAGGAAACTTCTAGTCGAGAAACTAAACCAAGACCATGCGATGGAATTCCTCCAAGGTATTCAAGATCGCTTCTCTACAATACGTAGTCAGATATTCCTTATGGAGGCTTTTCCCTCCATCATCCGTATCTATTCGCCACTTCATCAAGAAGAAAAACAATAGGAAATCAATACTTCCTCTATCCCATTCGTTGAATCTGCGGCTCTCCATACTCGCTTGGCTACTTCTCAATAAACGGCAATGCCCATTTTGCGACCATATCTAGGTGAGATTTTAGGGTTCTTACACCATATCTAGGGTTTGGTTCTATGATTTTGATTTGGGTTTGATTTTGGTGTATGTTGGGTTTGTTTATGATCTAGATGAAGGTTTTATAGGTGGAAAGTTGTGGATCTGAAGTCCTTACCCAATGAAACTCGGTATTAGGGTAAAACCTAGATTTAGCCTAAATCTAGCAAGGTGAGTTCAAGATACTTTGTGAAAACTTTGTACATGCCAAAAACGTCTATTTTGAAGTATTAACATGTTTTACTTGTTATTTATCAAATGTGTGAGTATTTGAGCAAGTTTGCATAATTGGTATAAAAGGATTTATAAATCATGTAAGAGGCTTATACTTGAGTTTTAGACACTTTGACAAATAAAGTATAAGTGTGGGTTGTTTGGGTGCATGATCTTTTAAATGAATACCATTTGGTTGTATTTGCATCTTTAGAAGTCTTGGATTTATAAATATTATGGGACATTTTGGATATACATGAATGTGATTTCATTTGGAAAATGATTCGTCCCAACTAATGTTTTGAGTAACTGCATAAGCGTTGAGTTATAGAGCATTTGCTCGGTTTTGAATTAAAATGAGTCTCATGGACAATTTTCCGATTTAAATGGCTACATGATGAGATCTTCGAATATATGTAATTAAGGCATATTTACTTACAAAATTACACGTTTTGGGTGCGTTGGTCATTCTTTTGGTGACGTGTATTGGTAAGGCTAGTGTAATGGATCCATAGGTACAAGAGTCAGTTTTTATTTGAGGATGGACAAGTGATAGATCCCGATTTGGGGTTGAGCTTGTTCAGCAGGATGACAAGTAATGTATCCCAATTTGGGGTTGAACTTATCATCAGAAAGCCGAAGATTGATATCTGGTCGTGCGTACTCTCTTGCTGACTAAAGATCCCGGTTTGGGGTTGATGTTAGTATGATAACGGGTCACTCCCGTATTTCCCTCAAATTGTGTTCTTTCAAGTAGAGTCGGTTTTATTTATGGATGGGACAAGTGATAGATCCCGGTTTGGGGTTGAGCTTGTTCAACAGGGTGACAAGTAATATATCCCAGTTTGGGGTTAAACTTATCATCAGAAAGTCGAAGATTGATATCTGGTCGTGCTTACTTATTCACTGACTAAAGATCCCGTTAGGGTTGATGTTAGTATAATAACGGGTCTCCCCTGTATTTCCCTCAAATAGCGTATCTTTCAAGAGTAAATCGCATGTAAAAGAAAAGAATAAACGGGAAGGTTTGTTGGTCAAATGTTTATTTATCGTTTTCAAGAGTATTGGATTTGGTGTCATGTTAAATGAGCATTTCTATTTTTAGCTTTCATTTCAAATGTTATTTTGGTCTAAAGCTTTTATTATGGAAATATTGAATTTGGGAAAGACGTTGCTTTTATAATAAAGTTATTTCATTTGAGAATTATATTTTATCCAACAAATCCTTTGGTTTCAAATCAATTATAAATATGTTATAAACTCTTGAGCTTACTAGGCGTTAAGCCTAACCCTTTTTCTTTGTCGGCATGTGCATCAGGTTATCGTTGGGGTTGGTACTAGCGACACGTGTGGACTTGAGTGCTAGGAAGTGGCACGATAAAGATTAGGCTTTTGGTGATGTTTTCCGCATTCGGAGATAGCGACTCTTTTGAGTTTAGTAACACCCGACCGTAATCATGTCTTAGTAGAAGACTTGATATATCTTTTGTAAGAGGTTTATACCGGATTTATATTTGAGGAACTTCAAGTATTGATTTATAGGAAGTGTTTTATCCTTCATTTGATGTAATATTGAAAATTTTAATTTAGTCGTTCTTTCCAAATTTGAGGGTGTTACATTTTGGCACGGGCAAATATGAGCACTTGCAATCCTACGACCACTCCAGTCGATACCAGTCGAAATTTGAGCGCATCTTTCGGCCCACCTGTCGCCGATCCTACCCTCTATCGCAGTCTAGCAGGAGCTCTTCAATATTTGACTTTTTACACGACCTGATATTGCTTATGCGGTTCAACAGGTCTGCCTCTTCATGCATGACCCCCGAGAACCTCATTTCCACGCCTTGCGTCGAATTTTGCGGTACATCAAAGGGACTCTTTCGTTGGGATTACATTTATCCCCGCCCTCCTCTCCCCATTTGGTGGCATATACTGATACGGACTGGGGAGGTTGTCCTGACACTCACCGGTCGACGTCCGGCTATTGTGTCTTCTTTGGTGACTCTCTTATATCATGGTCATCTAAACGTCAGGCCGTTGTCTCTCGATCTAGTGCGGAGGCTGAATATCGGGGTGTCGCTAATGTTGTCTCTGAAACTTGTTGGTTATGCAATCTTCTTTTAGAGTTGCATTGTCCGATTATGAAGGCTACACTAGTTTATTGTGATAATATCAGTGCGGTTTATCTCTCTGGTAACCCGGTTCAACATCATCGTACGAAGCATGTTGAGCTGGATATTCATTTTGTGCGTGATTTGGTTTCCCGAGGTCAAGTTCGCATTCTACATGTTCCTTCACGTTTTTCAGTTTGCGGATGTTTTTACTAAAGGACTTCCGCGTGCGCTCTTTTGAGGATTTTCGGTCCAGTCTTCACGTTGGTTCTCCCGTTGCTTCGGCTGCGGGGGCGTCTTAGCACAAAGAGATATTTATGGTTTAGATATGGATCTGTTAATTATAGTTTAGATAAGGATCTTTTATGTTTTGGTAATTATTTTGGTTTCCTTCTTATTGTATTATATATTGAGGTGAGGTGAGGAGATAATGAAATCAATCAAACAAACTTATTCTATTAGTTTTGAAGTTAACAATTGTAAACCCTAAAACGCCCTATATCTAATGACCTTCTGAGACATTATGTTTCCTTGTGTTTGCTTTGACAAGTGATTGCAAATTTGAATTATTGTTATTTTTATCTTTCTAATCTTGGCTTCACAAAGTCGAGAACACAATTACTTTTAGTGGCGAAAAAAAACAACATGCATATGAGGGTTTTTCTAGCATGACTTTAAGCTATACAATGTATGATTTGTGCTTTTTATTTTTTCAAAATAAGAAAATGATCAAACATAATTTTATCTATTTTGTGTTTTTTAACAAAAAAAAAAAAGTCTACTAGAGCCCAGTGGTTCACGAAGCATTAGATTTTAGGTTCAAATATTTACCCGACATTTTTAATATATTCTTCAAAACTTCTTTAAAATAGAGGAAAAAAAATTGTGAATCTCTAAAAAAAATTACATTCATCTTCAACATATTCTTCATTTTAGAGAAACCAATATTGATTATAATATTAAAATATTTTATTTATCTACTAAAATATTACTTTTCTCTTTACGTATTTATTTTCAAAGTTTCCTATTGATGGTCACACTTGGTAATCATTTTTGAGAGGTTCTTCATGTTTAGAGAAAAAACCTTCTCTTTCTTAATTTATCCATTTTAGAGATAGTTCTGAGAAAGCTGTTGGAGCAAACTTTTAACTCAAAATCTTTTTTTTATTTTAGAATAACTGTTAAAGATGCTATAACACAGTTGTTGTCATAATTTATTTTCTATACATTATTTATGTTATATAAAAAATGTTTAACATAAACTAGCTAAGTCAAACTTTACGTTTATTAATCAAATAATTTAGTATATTTGATCCTTATTTATTCTTAAATTCACAAAAAATTGTCTATAAACATGTAAATGTAAAATATAGAGTGAATAATTCTTGTCATAGCATGATGTGATATATAGTACGTGGTTTTATTTATTTATAAATGGGAGGTTAATGACATCCCTAAGGTAGCGTTTGGTGCATATACATGATTGGACAGGACAGGACGGGACATAACTGGACAGGACTGGACAGGACAACACAAGAGGGTGGGACAGGATTGGATAGAACAGAACAAGTGTATGTTTGGTACACCCAGGACTCGACATGACAGAACTAGACAAGTTGTTACATAAGTTATTTGACGATTTAATATATTATATAATAGTTATAATTACACAAAAAAAAACAAAAAATTAAATAATTTAATTTATAAAATTTGAATGAGAATTTTGTTATAATTGATGATAGTTTCAAAACCCGATTCACACAAATAAGAATTTATGCTTTATTCTGATGGTAGTATTGGTGGCGACGGTGGGCTATGGTGATCAGTGGCCGATTTTTCCGATTTTAATTGTAGATGAGTTAAGATGGTAGTGGTGGTGGTCGGTGGCCAACGATGGTTTTGGAGGTGGAAAATAAGGTTGGTGTAGTAGAGGAGGAGGTGTAGGTGGTCAACGGTGGTGGTGGTGGTGGCGATGGATGATGGTTGTGAAGGAGGTAAAGATGGTAGATAACGGTGACGGTGGTGGTCGGCAGTGGTAGTGGTTATGTTGGAGGTGAGGTGGCCGTGGTGGTGGTGGTAGCTATGAACGGTGGTGGTGGTAGCTATGAACGGTGATGGTTGGTGGTTGACTGTGGTTATAGAGGTAGTGGAGGAGGTTGTTGTTCCAGAGGAGAAGGCGGAGGTGGCCAACGGTGGTGGTGGTAGTGGCAATGGATGATGGTGATTGGTGGCCGACTATGGCTGCCGATGGTCGCCAACAGTCGTGACTAGTGGTGTTGACCATTAAAACAAGTACCATATTAAGGATATATATCAAATAAGGATAGATTAGTGATATTGGATTTTCAGTCCCATCTTGTTCCACCTATTTTGGTGGAACAAAAAAAAGTCTTTTTGTCCCACTCTGTCCCACATTGTCCCAGTCTTATCCCTGTTCCATGTCGCACCAAACGTGGGACAGTGAATTCTTGTCCTGTCCAAGTTGCACCAAACGTGGGACATGGAGTTTTGTCCTGTCCCATCCTGTCATGTCCCATGTACCAAACGCACCCTAAGGTATGTTTATGACACCCCTAAGAGTGAATGTCATCCTTACACAAGTCAATATCAACATCTTTTATAGTACCAAAAAACCCCTATAAATCTACTTAGTTTCTTTTATGTTATATAATCAAAAGATAATTTTAAGATGAGGTTAACAAATAAATATTTTTATTGGGTATTTATTTATAAAAATTAATTAAAATAGTCATTTTTAATGCATAGTTTCATCATATTTCTCTTCTAAAAACACCAAAATAGTTATAGATCCATAAGTGACATGTCCGTAGTTTATGGAGATGTCAAAGTGTAAAAAAGAGTTTTTAAACCAGATTTGTAATTATAGGGACCAAATTGGTCGCAAAAATATGTCCCTAAATTAGGGATATGTTTTTCAAATTTCCATAATTGGTCATCACATTTGAGAATCTGGTTCAAAAACTTATTTCTTTACATTTTGACCCTCTGCATAATACGAACATATCAGTTGCGGAACAATTGTCGGCTTTTTAAGAAAGTTCTCAATTTGATAAGTTGTCAATAAAATGTGTAAAAAAATTATTATAAGAACCTTCATAAAAAATTGCTAGGTAAAACTATAATGTCAAAATAACTATTTTAATTAATTTAATTTAATTTATTTATGATTTTAATGGTAAAATATTGGGAGTAATACCTTTAACGGGAAATTAACGAACAGCTCTGGAGTTCATCTTGGGAAACCAAACCTTCTTCGGCTCTTTTTGACAACACGCCCACGCTACCAAAATTCTCTGCCTCTCAATCCTCCATCATCTTTCAAAGGTAATCTTTTCATGTTTTCTTCTTTCTTTCTTTCTTTCTTTTGATCGCCTTAATCTTCTTCTTTCCTCTTGTTAAATTTCATGTAATTGTTGCAGCAATTCGTAGAAATTGATTTTCTGTTTTCAATTTCAATTAGTTTTAGTGAAATTGGAAACCTAAATCGTCTGTAGTTTTGGGAAATTGCAAATTTTTGATACCGTTCGGTTACTGATTTTATGTTGGTGTTTTATTGTTCACGAATTTGATGCCAAATAGTTTGGATAGATCTAGGGGGAGTTGATTCTCGATACTTTCTTAGAATTCAGTGAGCATTCCATTCATTGTTTTATTGAATTTATGATTCTTATGGTATTGAATTCCCAAATTTTCATAATCATCACCAACTACATTTATTTGGTAACTGTTTGAGAGCATGGAATTCTGAGCCATGGCAATGGAATTGAAGCTCATTTGCTCCAAATTCTCAATTGATTTGCTTCAGTTCCAGATCCTAGGCATGAAATTGGAGTTCCAAGCATGCCCTTTATGATTTCCCCAAACTGTAGGTGGAAACAAAAAGTGGATTGCTTGAGAATCTAGGTTTTATGTTTTCTTTTGTTTTCATTTTTTTCTGATTAATAATAACCTATATAGAGGGAAATAAGTGTAAAATCTGGTCTCAAATTTGAACTCAGTTGGTCATTAGGAGATAGCTGTTTTGGGAATTATGATCAATGGACTTAGAGAGCAGCAATTAAAAGATGAGATTCAACTAGTTGGCAGCAGTTTAAGATTGTAGGATTTGACTTTATTTAACATTCTTATCTATGAATGTACAAATTAGCTTCATCAAGTCGAGATATGTTAGCTAATTATCATTTTTCTTGTTGTGGATATGAACTTACCATTAGATGGCAGGATTGCTTAAATAAGTGTTCTTTAAAAGAACATACATATTGGATGATACAGACCACTTCACTAAACCGGTATAAAATTGACCCCACCTCGTATTTGTTCAGTTTTTCTATAGGTAAATGACACTTGAACCTTCACCTTATCGGCTGAAGGGAATGATTGCAATCCTATATTTTCTCACTTAGAGGTTGTTTGGTTGGTTTTCCATTAAGTCCTGTATGGATGTACTTGTCTGTGTGGATTAATCTGTCTGTATTGTATAGATTGAAAAGTTTTTGTTTGGAAGGGTTTTTTCATAGATGGAAGGTGCAATTTTTTAACTGAGAGGGGAAGGTTTGAAAAAACTTGGCTTTTTGTATCATTGAGCCACTACTAAACAGTCATGTATGGTTGACCGATAAGCTGTGAGTCACATTAAGCTCATTAAGCTGCTAACAAACAGACCCTTAATGCCTCATTTTTGGCACGGTTACAAAATAAAGTATTTGTTTAAGCCAAAAGGAAACTCAAAGCAGGCCTTGTTTTGTAAGATATACTACCTCATTCCTCAAATAAAAGTTAAAACTCTCAAGGTCTTAAGGAAGCATATTAAAACAAGAATATGTATTAAGCACTGCCTTCCTTTTCTTGTTCTATCCTTTTCTTGTTCTATCCTGATTTAGCTGTAGTTAACAAAGAGGGGAAACATGTGAACCCACAGAAGGTTATAGGTAAGATAATTTAGAAGATTATCTTATTTGAAAGAAGGCCCCCTTCTTTGTTGGCATCCAGAAGAGAAAAGGAGGATGCTTATAATTGGTAGAGGCAAAATTCAAAAAATTGGGTCTTTCAAAGTTCCTTTGAGTGTCCATTGACTTCTTAACTTGGCTGAGTTGTCAAGAACTTTTGTTGTTAAGTGTTGCATAAATGTAAATGGTTACCAAGATAGATTTTTAAGCCAATCAGGTGTTCATAACTAGTATCTGTCTTAGAAATCGTATGCTTATGACATAATAGAATATTCAAAGGAAAAAAATATCCAGGTTATTTGTAAAAATTTCAAGGAAACTGCTGTGAGGGACTTTGCAATATATGTATATAGTTATAGAAAAATTTCAGTGCCATTTGAAAGAGCTATTGCCAATCTTGAAGAAGCTGAACATGAAGTTGTACACGTGACACAGTCCATGGATAAGATTTAAATTTTACATTATTATTCCTTCTGAATGATTGTAATTGTTTGGTAGTTGCTGAATGGTTTGGTGCAGAATGATTAAGAGGCTCTTATGATATAGTACAAAATGAAATTTAATTGTTTTGTAATTCTTCAAAATGAAATTAGGGCTCTAAATGGCTAAGGGAGGTCCAGGATACAAAATGATTCAGAGGGTTTTGGAACCATTAAGCGGCAGACTTATTTTTTGCCAAATATGATTCACCTCTTAGCGATTCAGATGCTGCCTCTTAATGGAACTGTTAAGAAGTAAACAAACAACCCCTTCTATGGAATCTGAATCTATCTTTTACAATAGGTCTTTGACGTGAAGTCTAGAAGCAGCATACAAGTTGAGTATCATGTGCAGTCCACCAAAACTCTTAGATATTCAAGAAATATATATACACACACACAAGATATATATATATATATATATAGAGGAAAGTTCAAATGTGAACTCATTTTTGGTTGTGAACGTGAGGACGAATCTCAGCCACTTATCCGGTCAATAAAGGCGGCTTTGACCTGGTTCTCCTCCTTTAATAATCTCCACCCTCCATGAATCGCGTCAATCCTCCGTGATCGCGTCCACCATAACCGAAGATGTGTGGCTGAGATTCGTCCTCACGTTCACAACCAAAAATGAGTTCACATTTGAACCTAACCCTATATATATACATATATATGTATGTATAAATACCTATGCAGTTAATATCGCGATATATCGGTGATATATTGGCGATATCTCATATATCGGTCCAAAATAAAATCTCAGTTTGGAATATCGGTCCTCAAGATATCGGCCGATATGAACGATATTTAACGATTTTTTGTACTGATATATGGTCCGAATTTCCCGATATCTCGTTTGGTCTGTTTTGGGCTTTTTTTCGTTGAGTTTTTAATTGGGTTTTTTTCCTTGGGTTGTTTCATTGGGTTTTTCTCTTTGGTTTTCTTGCCCATAAATTAGGTTAGCCGAATAATCTTTGAGTTCGATAAAAGCATCTACCATCCTTCGAAAGAGTGGATGTACTAAGTGATGTGGATTCAGATGCCGAGCTTGTGGATTGTAGTTAGCTCATTTAGTTGTTTAATGTTTATGAGCTTTATAAACTCTATTATTATGTTTTGCTTGTGTGGTTTGAATTGTTTGACTTGATATGTCTTAGGCATATAACATTTTAGGTTTTATATATTTTTGAATTTATATTTTATGAGCTTTTTTTTCCCCTGCTATCTCACCACTATAACCAATATAGCAAATCAAGGTCTCGGCCGATATAACCGATACAGACCGTGTTAACTGCATAGATAAATACATATAATTCATGTAGCCTTTTGTTGACCCTTTGCCTTTTTACAACTAAAATCTGTTTGGGTTAGTTGGAAACCAATGTTGTTCAAATCATGTCATCTGTTAGCATGATATTTTTAGTCTATAAACATTATCTGGTGCAAGATTCTTAACGGCGCGTTTGGTTCGCGGGATTTGATGGGATTTGGAGGGATTTGGATTTCAAATCCAATTCATTCCGGTGTTTGGTTTGCCTAATGGTAAAGATTTTAATTCCATGGATTCATTTAAAATCCCATGAACATTGGATTTTGAAATCCTTAGCGGATGCTCGGGATTTCACGGGATTTCGTAGGATTTCTATGAAATAATGTTTTTAAAATGTTAAAAACATTTGTTTTGTGATAATTAATTAATAAAAATATAATTTAATTATTTTTATATTTTTATATAAATTATTTATAAATAATGGAAATCCAATTCCATTCCAAATCCTACAAAACAAACACACCTATGATTTTCAAATCCTTCCCAATCCACATCCCTCCAAATCCAAATCCTTCCATGAAATCCAAATCCCTCAAAAACAATCCCGCAAACCAAACGGACCCTAAGAGTTTAATTCTTCAATTGCATCTTATGAAGTAATTCTATGGGGACAGGTTGACTCACTCTGAATGGTTCAGCAAACCGATTCTAAATTCAGCGAGTACGTTCTGGCAAATTCAGAAACCGGCTTTCCAAAGCATGATAAGAAGACAGCATTAAGAGATTTACAAAATGAAAATAGTAATACGAGCCCCAAATCAGATGGAAGCTCTCTTTTAAAAGACAATGGGCCTTCTGCTGAATCTGTTAAGATCTCCGGCACTAAAAGACCCCAACCAGAGTGTACAATGAGATCTCCTCACCAACAAACACCCGTTAGTAATAACGGGCATCTTGTTTATGTCCGCAGAAAGACTGAATCAGATCAGCATAAAAATAACGTCTGTAAAAAAGCAAATGATCAACCTAAGAAACTATATGATCATGATGAAAAGAATGACGATTCTACAATATGTATTCATAAAGACGTTCCTGATCAGCCAAAGACGTCTGAAAGCGTTGTTTCCACTACAGCACCTTTAGTCGTTCTTGATTCTGGAAAGTCAAATATCACTTCGCCCACTGTGGCGGATTCCAGTTGTCTTAATTTGGACAGCCATAGGGAATTAAGCATTCAGCATTGGGAAGAGCGATATTTACGATTGCAGAACTTTTTAAAGGCGTTGGATCTGTCAAACCAAGATGATTATCGTCAGAGTATGTGCTTCTGTCTGTATAGTTTTGTTATGGGTTTTTATTTATTTATTTATGTGCAATTGCAGTAAATTCTGACTCATTTGTTTAACCCATTTTGTCAGTGCTTCGCTCTCTTTCATCAGTTGGACTTAGCAGAATTGCGGTTGAATTAGAAAAGAGATCAATTCAGCTCTCTTTGGAGGAAGGTAATATTTAACTGCAGCCTTTCTATGGAAAGTAGAAAAGATACTAACTAGCTATGGGAAGTTAATCACTTAATTCGAATGCAATCGTAAACTGTTATACACTCAAGAGTCAAGTTGAGTTCTTGCTAACTAAGTTAACTTCCAGAATTTGAAGTTTTGAACTAAACGAGTTCAAATTCCACATATGAAATGGAATTCCTAAACACATCTTTTAGTTCTTTCTTTTTCATCATTTGTGGTGTACAAATATTATATACTTCAAAAAAACAGATAGCTCTTAGTTTTGAAATGAACAATCTTTTCAAATAGGCTATATATATATATAGGGACGGGTTCAAATGCGAACTCAAATTTGGTTGCGAACATGAGGACAGAGGAGAGTGCGACACGTGTTCAGTCTGAATAGCAAAGGACATTATTCAGACTGAATGTTGTGTTATTCATACCGAATAATGTATGAACTTCACATTCATTATTCAGACTGAATGGGACACGTGTCGCGCTCTCCTTTGTCCTCATGTTTGCAACCAAATTTGAGTTCGTATTTGAACTTTCTTCTATATATATATATATATATATAGAGAGAGAGAGAGAGAGAGAGAGAGGTTCAAACGAGAATGGAACCATTTCGCGAGAATACGAGAATGGTCGTTCATGTTCAAAATCATATATGATTTTGTACTAAAACACCCAAAAGTCCGGGCGACTTTTCCATGCCATTTAAGTGGCCCCAAAAGTCTTCCGCTACCCGTTAGTGCAAAATCATATATGATTTTGTATTGTTCTCTTATTTTCTTAAATAGGTATTATTCTCGTATGAACCCGTCCCTATATATATAGGGTGATAATCAAATAAAAACCACAAAAATGTTACAAACTCGTGAAAACCGTCATAAAAATGATTTCTTTCATGATTTTTTTTCATCAAAGGCTAGGATTAAAGATATTATTTCACATATATTTGTTTCATAACATAAAACCTTCACATGTATTTGTTTCATAACATAAAACCTTCACATGTATTTGTTTCATATATATATATATATAGAGAGAGAGAGGGAGGTTCAAGGGAAAATACTAAAAAAAGAGAAAACTGAAGAACACCCTGGGAGCCTTCCATCCGAACAGTATGCACTAATGGATACACGCGTTTTTTTCTTCTATGCACCAATGCTTCTATAATTACATATGGTTTAGTGCATGTTATAAATTACCGGTATGCATTAGTGCATACCGTCTAGATGGAGGGCTCCTAACTCCTAAGGTGTTCTTTAGTTTTCTCTTGTTTGGCATTTTCCCTTGAACCTGACCCTATATATATAGAGGGGAGATTTCGAATACAAACCACGTCAATTCGTACAAACCGCGTGATTCATTTTTTATTTTGAATTTTTTTTTCTTCATGAAAGTGTTTAATATGATGAAATTGTTTCATATAATTGTTTTCTTCATGAAATTATTTTGTTTCAACATGAAAATGAAATTGTTTCTTGAAATTCTCATTTTGATGAAACGTGTTTCACATATTCATGATTAATCAACCCCCATGTATTCTTTATGAAATTTTTTCACATATTATTGACTAATCAACCCTCATAATTAAGAAAAAGTGTAAAAAATTATTGGTTGAATGCGGTTTGTACGAATTAACGTGGTTTGTAACGGAAATCAACCCTATATATATATATATATATATGCAACCCATTGCAATCGTACAACCTTTAGAACTAAATCATGACCGTCCATTTGATCATCAACGGTTATCATTTAATCACTTGTAACTAACGTTAATTAAAAAAAAATTAAAAAGAAAATGGATGGTGGATGAGTGGGTTGCATGGGTTGTATTTGAACATCCCTCTATAATTCTTGAATGATGCATACTGTTACATTTTCAGTGAATGAAATATATACTATTCTCTTTGAATTTACAGCAAGAGAGGTCCAACGTGCAAAACTTGTGGATGTGTTGGATAAATTTCCAAAAAGTATTGGAGAACACCAGCCAACAAAGTGAAACGTATTCACATCTGAATGAGTTTGTCATCTTCCCAACCTCCCTTCCCTTGTATTATTCTGGTTAGCTCTTCCTGCTCAACTCAACACCTTAGTTTTTTTACCTTACTGGTCAAAACTTGACCAATTTGTATGGTTAAAAGTTCTGTTTCTGTAGCTTTATTTACTCTTCTTTTCTACCCTTAAAAAAATAGTTAATCCAATTGTTAATAGTTACTATCTTTCTTTCTTTTCTTTTCTTTTCTTTTTTACTTATATTGTCGCCAGTAATTACCTTTTCATGTGCAATAACCAAAAAGAGTAATTCATGATATATATATATATATATATTCATTTTCGTATTTCTTACTTCATCTTGAATACTTAGGGGGTCTAAATATCTAATTAAATAAATATAAATAATTAATTTGATATAAACTGCTCTCAGTTTAACTCTTTTTCTGTTCTGGATAAACATCAAATAACTGAAAATAACTCCCTTATCTCACACACACACACACACACACTGTGTGTAACCGTTCACACTACCATCTCTACATAAAGAACCCATCGCATATTTCTTCATCTTTTTCCTTTTTCCCTTCTCTGTAAATCTTTTTTTTCTTTCAAAAAGATGAATAAAGATATGATCTTTAGCACTTCATCAGATTTACAACTTTGCCCTCCTTCTCCGGATACCCGCGAGATTTTCCGTCCAACCGTTCACTTTTCCGATGAACGTGGCGGAAATTGCCGCCCGATCACCGCCACCACCACAAACTTAAACCCCCACCACCACCACCACCACCACCACCACCACCACCAGCGGAACCCTAGAAAGAAACGAACCAAAACGACCATTGTTGGTGATTCAAGCAAGGGCAAATACGGAAAGAAACCTGAGGCTAATAATGGTTCTACTATGAAGATAAGGCGGCCATGTAGCGAGTGTGGGAAGAGTTTTTGGTCGTGGAAGGCTTTATTTGGGCACATGCGGTGCCACCCCGAAAGGCCATGGCGTGGGATCAATCCACCAACCAATAATCGTTCATATAACAGTAACAACACCACAACAAATGAAGACCGATATGTGGCTTCGTGTTTGTTGATGTTGGCTAAGGGTCCAACCCATTATGAGGAGTGCAAGAAGAAGAAGAAGAACGGAAATGGGTGTTTTGCGAAAATGCAATCGGAAGATGTAGTAGCAACAACATCGGTTTATAGGTTGGATTTGAATGGACCTCCACAAGATTTTTCGAATTTGGGTTTGGATTTAAGATTAGGAATTTGATACAATCATGTATAACTAACGTGTTACTATATATGTTATATTATATATATATATATATATATATATATATATATGTATGTATGTATATGTATAGTTGTTTCAATTGGAATTAATTTCAAATCATATGTACAATAGTACAAGGCCCATCCAGCCCAATAAATCGCAGAAAAGCCCAATTATTTTGTTTATTTTATAATTTATATAAATTATAAAAACAACTATTGTGTGAAAAAATATAATCTAAGATTATATTCTAAATAACCTTTTACAAAAAATGATTTGAAATGGTTTTTACCAGCGCAGATTCAATAAAGAAAAATCGACTCAAATGACCATTTTCTTCATCTAAATGTCACTAAGGTGGCGTTTGTTTTTCAAGAGGTGCTGAAGTCTGAAGTCTGATTTCAGTTATGAAATGGTTATGAAACGTCTAAACGAATAAGACATAAGTGGTGATTAAGAGCTTAAAATGAAAAAAACAAACAAGGCCTTAAATGTGTAAATTTTGTATGTTTAGAAATTCTTTCTAGTGATGACACATGTCAGATTTTCAATTATTGTGAACTTGTCATTACGGATTTGGGTCAAAAAAACTCGATTTTTTTGTTGTTTAGCAAGTCTGTAATTATTATGGACCTGGTGACATTTGGGTAGATCCGGAGAAAAATGGTTTGGAGACCAATTTAAATGAGAAAAATGGTCATTTGAGTTGATTTTTCTTCAATAAATTAATTTAACTCCGAATCAATCTACTGCTAAACATATAGATGTAGAAGAAAGTTCAAATGAAAACTCATTTTTCATTGTGAATGTGAGGACAAAGGAGAATTTATACACAATTCATAATGAATGATACATCATTTAATATGAATAACACATGATCATTATTTATTCAGAATGAATAACCGTTGGACACATAGAACATGTATTACGTTCTTATTTATCCTCACATATACAATGAAAAATAAGTTTTTATTTAAACTCGGCCTATAGATTGTATTGTGCATCTTATTTACTATATATAAAATTGATAACAACTCTTAAAAATAGCTAATTTTTCAACATGTATTATTTATCAATGGATGATTTTTTTTTTAAAATTTAAGATCATTGGTTATTGAATATGTATAACTTTTTAAATGCTAACTTGTAAATTCTATTAATAAATTTAATTTATTTCTTAAAATTTTAAATTATTTTATTTTTTAATCAACCAAATTATACAAATTTTCTAAATATTAGGGGGGGTGTTGGGACTGCTTATTTAAAACAACTTATGTTTTTTTAAGTGTTTATCAACTTATATGGTGTTAAATCAAAGGTTTATATAAAAAATGTTTGGATTAACTTATTGTGGTAATGGTAGCAAAACGTAATAAAATGCTAATAAAATGTTTGGATTAGCTTATACATGTAAAAACTTCTTATTACCGACATCATACCCAAATAAGTTAATAAGTTCATAAGTTAGAAGCAGTATAGGTTGTTGGATTTTTATTCATTAAGTTCAGAATTTATTAAGTTGGCTCTAAGCATTAGTCTCTCGGAATAAATTAAGATAAATTGTTGTTTGATTTTTGTTTTGAATAAATATCTGAACAACAAAAATTACCATTTTAATCTTGTGTCTATATATCCAATTTTTAATTTCCTCCTACATTGATGATGCGGATTTGAGTGAAAATAAATTGTTTGATAAATATTTAAAATGATAAAATGGAAAACAATATTATTTAAATAAAATAAATAACATGAATTCAACGAGTTCAAAAAACAACATTTAATAACTTAAAATATATTTAAAATAATAAAGTATTATTGTTTGATCAGAATATTTAATTTATACATGTTGGTAAATTATTTATTTTTTAATGAGCCGTATGATTAAAAATTGTAGGACAAGGATAATTTTGGAAAAATGCTAACTTAATGTATTAAGATAGGATGAGGTAACTTAACATATTAAATCAATCTCTTAGTATTAAGTTAAAATCAAATACCTTGATATAACTTAACAAATTAAGCTAACCGTTAATTAAGCTGATTAAGTTAAAATCAAACACCCCCTACTTATCAAAAACTTCTTATATCGGAATACTGGTGTCAAACCGGTACAAGTATCTCTTTTTTTTCCCACCCAAACACTAAAAATTTCTTGTTATCGATACTATACAAGAATAAGTTAATAAACACTTTAAATAAAAGCATCTCCAACAAATTCCCTAAAATTTCTCCAAAATGTAGAATCAAAAGTTAAAATCTCCAAAAAAAATTACATTCATGTCCAACAAATTGTCCATTTTGGAGAATCCAACATCCATTATAATATTAAAATATTATTTATCTCTTTAAATATTTATTTTTCAAAATTTTATATTGGTCATCTCATTTAATAATCATTTTTAGAGTGAACTCCATATTTGAAGAAAAAATCACACTCTCTCCTACTTTTTATATTTTACAGATGATCATGGAGAAGCTGTTGAAGCAAAATAGATGCTCAAAAATCTTTATTTTTTCAATTTTATCCATTTTAAAAGAGCTGTTGGAGATGCTCTAAGCAATCTTAAACACATGCGTAATACATGTATCTTTCTTCCATTTTTTTAAACATGGTTTTAAATTTTCAATTACGAGTTTATTTACATTTTAAATGTAGGAATGATATCATGTAATGTATTATGCACAATATAATATGGTGTTTGGATTGGGGTAGCCCACCTCAAAAGTCGGTCGTATTTTTTAAGACCAATGATTCAATGAAGTGTGCTAGTTTGACATAAATTAAAATATATATATATATATATATATATGTATATATATATATATATATAAGTTATGGATTAAGATGATGATAAGTTTGATAAGCATTACAAACTAATCATACAATTATTAATTAAGTAATCCTGAAATATACAATTAGAAAATACACTCTAGAAATTTAAAATGAAAATAACAATAAAAAACCTATTTTTTTTTATTATAATAACTTTTTGTTATAAAATAAATATATACATTTTAATTTTAGTTGTAAATGTTTACTTTCTAATTTCTCTTTAATTATAAGATGAAGTAGCCTCTAGCATGTAATCCAGTTGACAAAAAAACAGATTGATTTTGCCAAATACAAGATAAGTCACAGGTTCTATATCGCCCCCAATTCTCATCAATTGAATGAAGCAAAACTAGACCTGACAAAAACAGGCACGACACGTACGCTAACCCGACACGAAGTAAACGGGTTTGGATAATACATTTCAACCCGTCTAAGTAAACGGGTTGACACGACACGACACGACACGGAAATTAAACGGGCAAGGTCGGGGTCAAAAATTTCAACTCGAAAATGACCCGAATAACCCGTTTATATTATGCCCCTTTACCCCTTAGGCAAATAATGTCAACAACTCACAGCTTATAGTTTTTTTAACAAAGTATATACTAAATAATCATAAAAAGTGATTGTACATTTCATGTAAACCTGACAAAAATTGGCACAACATGCTAACTAGACACGAATTCGACACGAATGAAATTGATTTAGGTAATATATTTCAACCAGTTTAAGTAAACGGGTTGACACGAAAAATGACACGAAAACGACACGAAAATTAAACTGGTTGACACGACACGACACGACACGAAAATTAAACGGGTCGGGTTAGGGTTAGGCACTCTCAACCCGTTTAACATTGAACCCGACACGACACGACACGTTTACTAGGTCTAGGCAAAACATATACCCCTGCATTGGTGTCTTTGGAGGTGGATTTCGTGTGAGCCAGTTGAGGTTGTCGGTAATCAACTTTTGCCTAAATTATCCATTATCAAAGGTAAAAATATCATTTGATTAAAAAAATGATTAGATATTTTTTTGTTAAATTATCTAAAATTTTCAACATTTATTTTGAAACAAAAAGAATATTACTTATGTATCCATACAGTACTGTAAAATACAATATGAATTAAAATAAAACAACTTCTTAATTAAATTAAAGGAACAAACAAAAATAAATGAGACGACCAAACCTGTCATTTTCCGCGTCACAAACATTTATTTATTTTTCTTAATTAATTATCATCAACCATTCTTAAATTCAAGTATTCTTTTAAAATGTTAGGATTCTGGTAAGAAGGGTAAGAAGAGATACTTATAGATGAGCGTGAGATTAAAAGTGATTAAAGATTCAGATCCCTTCTTATGCTTCTTATCTTAACTTTTCTTCTCGTACAATTATTCGCCTGTTTTAAAACCACCAAATTTCCGACACATTTTTTAAACAGCAACCCACCCAAGGAGATTTAGACGATATTAGGAGTATGTAAGAACATATCTAGTGCGTCCATATCATCCAAACTTATGGTTATAATTTCAAAAAATAAAGGTAGACGCCACCTTTTGAGGCGGTCTCATTGGACCTGTCCTATGGTCATCAATTGGCAGAAAAGTGCCTAGGCTTGAACCTATAACCTCACTTATATGGATTACACTCACACCTCTGCTGATGGGATAGATCACGACAACTATGGTTATAATAGAGTGTGTTTAAAAACCCCCTTATTTCAATTATTTGAAATTCTAATTGTAAGTTTATGACATCATAACATGTTAGCTTT
Source organism: Silybum marianum (assembly GCA_036898165.1). Taxonomy (NCBI): domain Eukaryota; kingdom Viridiplantae; phylum Streptophyta; class Magnoliopsida; order Asterales; family Asteraceae; genus Silybum; species Silybum marianum. Next base: position 7,894,142 of record CM072531.1, read on the forward strand.
AATGCTATGTTTGATAAAAGTAGTTGTTAATAAGGCAACTAACAAACTAATACGTTTGACAAAAAGTAATTGATAAGCTAGTTGAAAAATGTAAAAAAAACTTAAAAATTAGTCAGTTCTAATATTTTATATGCTTACAGACACTACAACAGAATAGGGTATTACCGACGGCAAAAACTGTCGGAAAACCGTCGGAAATGCCCACCCTTTACCGACGGTTTTCTGACAGGAACAAACTGTCGCTAAAACCTTGGTCGGTAATGTGTAGCGACGGCTTTCCGACGACTTTTAGCGACAGCTTTCCGACGGTTTATATAACCGACGGCGTTCCGACGGCCTTCCGACGGTTTATATAACTGACGGCTTTCCGACGGCTTTCCGACGGTTTATATAACCGACGGCTTTCTGACGGCTTATTTTACGACGGCTTTCCGACGATTTATTTACCGACGGCTTTCCGACGGCTTTTTCGGATTTATATTTAAAAAAAAGTAGAAAACCCTGTTTGTCTATATTTGCATTTTAACCTGTAGTATATATATATATATATATATATAATATAAGCGCATACAAAATCCAAAAATTCAACAATAGATTTTCCAACAAATCCGTATATATATATATATCCATACAAATATCCATATAAAGGAAAACAAATCCGTATATATATATATATATATATATCCATACAAGTCCATTTAAATCTATTATTATACCAAACTCATACCGTAACCATCGGAAGTCGACGGTGGGAATTGCCGACGTAGCATCTCTTCAATTGTCTTCATTCTATCTTGATTTTCCTTCTCACGTTGAGCACGTCGGGCGTTCTCTTGTTTTTCAATTGCTCGCTCCTCTTCCATTTTCTTAATTTTCTCCTTTAATTGTTGCACCTATGTATATTATGTAACACATAATGAGTGTATTGACATATATGTTCCAATTAAATAAGAAAATAAAAATAAACAAAAAACTTGCCTCGTTTGAACCGACAAATGATTCATTCCACCCGCTTCGCGTACCGGTTACCACGTAGCTCGGATCCGAACACGTACCAACGCCATACATCTGACCCCTTTTCCTTCCTCCCGCACAACGCTCCCATACTTCAATATCTCCAGGTGGATGAATGCTAGTGTCAGGTCCGTACTTCTCAATCGTTTCATGGACATAGTCATCCTACGATAGATTAGAATATTTAATAGTCAATCAACAAGAAAGAAAAATTCGGTAGCAGAATTTTAACACCATTTGAGTGCATAAATTTGAGAATTAGAATATAATATTCATTAAGTTCCATCTCAATTTATACGGACAGATTAATCCACAAAGACAGCTTTATTCATAAAGGACTTAATGGAAGATCAACCAAACAGCCCCTTACAGCTTATTCGGTCAGCTATACATGACTGTTTGGTAGTGACTTAATGATATAAAAAGTGGTTTCTTTAGTAAGCTTCTAGGGGGAAAGCCAAGTAAAAAACTCAAATAAAAACTCTCAATTTATACGGACAGATTAATCCACAAAGACAGCTTTATTCATAAAGGACTTAATAGAAGATCAACCAAACAGCCCCTTACAGCTTATTTGGTCAGCTGGTAGTGGCTTAATGATCTAAAAAGTGGCTTATTCTGTAAGCTTCTAGGGGGAAAGCCAAGTAAAAAACCCAAATAAAAACTTTCTCAATTTATACAGTTAAAAGAAATGAGAGAGTATTTACTAACCGCAAATTTTTCAGCCCTCGAGGTAACAAACCGCCCCGACCCTTTGGTCTTATGGGTCATCGCAAACATCTCCATGGCCGTCGGTTCGCGACCCTTTGATTTTACCTATAAAATTCAGTATATTTATTAACTTTATCCTTAGTAAAACAAAAAAAGAGTTCTAAAACATGATTAAAAACGTATGAACTTACAAAACGCCATCTTCGTATTGAATTGGAAATGGAACCCCCAGTATGCTTTGACACCATTCCATCGTGCAAGGTCATTCGGTTTCGTTTGTTGACTACTGACGATTTTTTCCAAACGCCTGCATTCCATTTCTATATAAAACAAAAATCATTAAAAACACAATAAAAAAGTGTAAATATAATGTAATTCATTAATATTACATACCTTTAAGATCATTTCACTCCAATAGTCTATATGAATCCAATTCGGGCCAAATGGGATCAAATCCTTAAAATTGAACCCATCAAACTCTACATCTGCATCAAGGAAAAGAAAACTAATATTCAAATTATCAAGAACATGATTATAACCAACCATGAACTCACAAAAGAATGAATCAACAAGGCGGTACATCCCATAATAAAAACATAACTGATACTATTGGGAAATACTAAAAAACATAAAACTACAAACACTGATATTAAGAGGATAAGATGAATACTTACAAAGTTGAAGCCCTTTGAGATTTTAAATGGATTAAAATGTGGAGGAGCTTGCTCCAAGAAGAGTTCTACATAGTGGAGCAAGAATAGACCACAATCAAATGAATTTTTGCTGCTGCGGTAACTGCACAAAACATAAATATAAAACATCAGACTTTTCAACACCCAAAATAAACAAAAAGCTGAGTTGGATACAAGAAGCTGGACAAAATGCACCACTAAAATAACAGGAATTTAATATATATATATATATATATATATAGATACAAAGAGCTCATAGAACAAGGATTTTTCTGTACTCTGATTATTTTTTGCTGGGTATCAAGCAGAAAATACAAATGATCGAACATTTGCAGAACACAAAAATAACCAACTGTAGACTAGTCTTAGTTTATGCAATAAATAAACTAGCTTTATCCCTTCATCTGCAACAAGTCGTGAGCTACAGTTTTGAAGTGGAAAATACCATGCAATTCTATTTATTTCAAATAAAGACACAAACTACTAATCATACCTCTAGTGAAATGAATCTCAATCATCAAATCTTGAAGATATGTCTTTAAATTCTCCCTGTTGCCTCCCTTTCCATTCTTCCTTCAGGTAACTGCATTGTCATATTCGTGTCCTAATTGATACATACAAGTCAACTTCAAACTAAGGAACAGAAAAATCAAAGAAACAAATGACTACCCATCCTAGAGAGAAAGGTATGATCCAATATGTTCACCACAATGCCATTATTAGTTTGGCAAAAAAAAGAAGAAGTTAAACCTAGGGGGCTGTTTGTTTACCTCTTAACAGTTCCATTAAGAGGTAGGCTCTGAATCGCTAAGAAGTGAGACCCTATTCCGGTCTGGTCCGGTATGAAATGAACTTATAATCATAGAATCGACTAAGCCATATTTTGACTCGGACGTTTTCGGGATTTTTTTTATATAGATATAGAAAAAAAGAACCTTCGGGTACCGTTTTCGGGATTATTAATTAAAGGCAAGTCTCTTTTTGTTCTTATACGTGTAATTTTGTTTCAGATCCAAGCAAGTAATAATCTTGTGAAGGGAATCTTGGGTTGCCATTTCAGTTTGTCAGCTAATTTTCATGTCTGAACTCGACATCCAGATTCTTAGTGCTTTTGGTGAGTACCTTCCACCCTGTGAGTAGTGATTTGTTCTGTAGATTGTTAAAAGTCTCTTGTTTTACATTCACTTTGATGAAGAGATGATCATACTTGTGATTTTATTATTATTATTTGAGGGATGGGATTGGGAAGCTTTTGAGAGTAAAGTAGAGTAGAGTAGAGTAGAGTAGTGAGTTATTGTTTTTGTTTGTATAGACCCGTTTGCAGAAGCTAATGGTGAGGAGTCTGGTGTTGGGTCAAAAGAATATGTCCATGTTCGGGTTCAACAGCGTAATGGTCGTAAAAGCTTGACAACTGTCCAGGGGCTGAAAAAAGATTTTAGTTACAATAAGATTCTTAAGGACCTCAAGAAGGAGTTCTGCGCAATGGGATCATTGTCCAGGACCCTGAACTAGGCCAGGTTACTTACTTACTTACTACTTTCTCTCATGTTGCTTTCAGATCATTCATCTCACATGTATGTTTGTTGTTTAAATAAAGGTCATTCAGCTTCAAGGTGATCAGAGAAAGAATGTCTCCAGCTTTCTTATTCAGGTAACTTAGGGGGTGTTTGTTTGGGCTTATCAAAACAACTTATTAACTTATACCGTGTGGAATCAGTGATAAGCTATTTTTAGTGTTTGGATGGGCAAAAAAAGAAACAGCTTATACCGGTTCCCCACCGGTGAAAAGGAGTTTTCCATAAGTCAAAACATTATGACTTATCAAAACGACTTATGACTTATTAGCACTTTTTGCATATATAAGCACTTTTATGCCAAACACTAAAAACATTTTATTGACTTATTCCGGTGTGGAACCGCCATAAGCCTATCCAAACACTTTTTTTAAAACTCCGGTGTGATACCACATAAGTTGATAAGCACTTATTGTGAAAAGAATAAGTTATTTTTGATAAGCCCAATAATAATATATTACATTAACCCCCCCCCCTTAATGAATGTTATATATATATATATATATTCATATCATCATCTGTTTTGGTGGTGGACTTGGTGCAGGCGGGCATAGTGAAGAAGGATCATATCAAGATTCATGGTTTCTAGGAATATGGTTATGTTTGGGTCTGTGATTTAAGTTGTGTTGTGTTGTGTTGTGTTTGGCACCTCTATTAGTTGTAGTAGTAGTAACTAGTAATGGCAGGATTATGAAACAGACTGTCAGTCCTATTAAGCCAGGGAATCTGAAACAGACTGTCAGACCCATTAAGTTGCACTATTAAGCCCAAAAATAAAAGCTTGCTTCGCCCAATCAGTTGTAACAAGTCCCTATACACCTTAATTAACAGACAACAAATAGGAGCAGCACACAGATGCCATCCCAACCAAAACAGACAATCAATCCTATAAAGCCATTTATCCCTTAAGACATTTTTATGACCAATTAGCTGAGCCAAAAAATCCCACAACAAGCCACCAATATTCTCCAAATTACCCATAAGCATCCCTTTTAATCCACCACCTCTAGGCTTAGTACCAGGTCTGGAAATTCCCATCCCAAAAAACAATAAGAGACTTTCATCTAAGCTTAAACTACCTAAGCCATTCAGCTGGAGATCATAGAGGCCACTAAGACACCCTATAATCAGACCAAGAGAAAGGGGAAAGAAACAAAGGCTAAGGTCATAATAAGGACACATAGCAAGCCTATTAATGTGAATTGGAATATGATGTTTTCTCAAAAAACCTAGAATCTACAACAAATTTACTATTGAGATAGCTTATTTCACTATCAAAGTCGAACACAGTTCTTTTGTTTGATCAAAAATATTCATCCATTGCCATCAAAATAAGCATCCAAAAAACTTTAATTAACTTCAATGCCCTAGATTCCAATAATAATCTCACTTGGTCGAGTGCAATAGGTACAACCTTTGCTCGCCCTCTCAGCTCCCCTTTCCTCAATCGAACCTGCAATTCAAATGTGTATAGATACAATGAACATATATAACTCCTTAATCGCACACACACACTACAGTAATACCTGAGCGAGAAATGATTCAGCGTCTTCTTTACGAAAACAAAGCAATCCAATTGACTTGAGTCCATTAGGATCAGAAGTTAGCACGAAAACAAAGCAATCCAATTGACCTGAGCGAGAAATCGAACCCGATAAAAGAAACTCCAAAAAATCAAACTGAAACTCTGGATGTATATAGAGGCAGAGATTGAGAAATTTGAAACCAGATAGAAGGATGTCAAGCTAGCTGTATGAAAGAGAGAGAGAGAAATTTGAAACGATAAAAGAACCCTAAAAAGGAAGGAAATATGAGAGAGAGAGAGAGAGAGAGAAAGATGTATCTTACCCCTACAAGTTACTGCTAATTGTCTCTTACCCCTACCCCCCACCCCAGGTATGTCAAGAAGTGAATCTAGAAATTTTGTTAAATAAATATGGATATTGATTAGTTTTTTGATGTAAATAACGACAGGTATGTAAGGTATTATGTTTGTATCTTTTATTGCAAATTTTTTTAAAGCATAATAAATCTTAAATTAAAAACTAAGAATTAAAAATAAAACACAAAGAAATAAAGACATGGATATTTTATGGTTGAGAGCCATAATCTTGAAATCATTTCAAATATAGGTCATGTTTAGAAACTATTAAGTTAATTTATAAATTATTCTAGATTTTTAAATTCATTGAAAATAATTAAAGATTAAATTAAAAATGAATGCGACAGTTTACCGACGATTTTTCCGATGGTTTACCGACGATTTTTCCGACGACTTTCTGACGGTTTATTTTACCGACGGCTTTCCGACGATTTATTTTTCCGACGGTTTACCGATGATTTTTCCGATGGTTTACAGACAATTTTTTATAATATTACTAATGTTTTTTCACCTTTTTTTCAAAATTTAAAAAAAATTAAAATTATTTTTTTTGTCGGTAACTTGTTGGTGTACCGTCGGTAATTAGCGACGGTTTTTGCCGTCGGTAAAAGCCGTCGGTGATGACCATTATTGTAGTAGTGAGACACATGGATAGAAAAAGTTGAACCATACAAAGTAGAAATTGCATACCAGTAAAAATAGAAAATGCATTCATATAATGTCAAAATTCTAAGTATATTATGAAGATAAATCACTAATAATGCAATGTCAATTAATAGAATTTTGATTTGGTTGTATATATGTATGCACGACTTATAGTTAGGAAGGAGGGGAGAAGGGACCCCATTAAAACAAAGATTTTTTTTTACAAGGTTTAAAAATATTTCTTTTAGAAAAAGTCCTTCAAAATCGACAAAATCTCTAAAAAAATCATTCGACATCAACCAAAAAACTTTAAAACCCCCTCAAGAACGATATAATTAGGCTAAAACACATCAGACGACTTTGCACACCGTTAATCTACCTTAAAGGTGATACCAATAGACAAAAATCAAGGAAACGTCTCTGTATATCTATCTATACTATTATATAAAAGCTACTAAACGGTTTGTTTACACATTTTAAGAGTCCAACATTATTTGCATAAGGTACAATATATGAAGCACTAAAAACTTCCACCAATCTCCCATGATGTTATATAAATTTATAAATCAAATTATTTTTAAAATAAAAGTTAGACTTTGCATCCTTATAATTTGTTATTTAATATCTTTTAAGTCCTTTGCTTTTTCATTTTTCATTTTTCATTTTATACTTTTATCATATTAACCTACATATCTGTTTTTATAACTTATATCACTATAATTGTATCGTCAATACCTTCAAAACGAGCTCAATATTGAATATTTTTCGATTTAATCATATTATTATATGCATGAATACGTAACGAATTATTTTTAAAAGATTTACATTTTATGCCCTATAGTTATTATTTAACTTTTTTACCTTTTCATTTTTAGATTTTCATTTTACATCTTTATTTATCTATATCTATATTATATTATAAAGAATGATTATTGTTTAGATTTTTAAGAGTTACAGATGTTTAAAATACTTGTTTTGTAAAAATAAATTAATATATAATGAAATTCAATTTTATTCCAAATCGTAAAAACCAAACATACCATTCTAAATCTTTTGACAAAATCCAAAGTATAAAAAAACATTTCAAATGTGCTACTTTATTTTTTTAAATCAGGATTGTACTTGGTTTTGTAAAAATAATGGATACCGATATATAAGTTCATAACAATAGATAATTTGATTTAAAAATTCGAGACGTCTAAAGCTAACGTTGATAAAATACCATTAAATCCCGTTGTATTGCAGCGGGTATGTCTTCTAGTATGTATATATAGATAGAAGGGTGTTATCTTTTGTTAACTAATTCATTTGTGTTAACTATACAAACTTTTTAGACCAATAATAATTCATCTAGTCCCATGGTTCATAGCATATTCTATTAATGATCTAGGGAAAATAGTATGGTTATGTTTCTCTTCCTTTAATGCATTTAAATGGGAGTTACAATGATCCTTGAATTTAGTTTTTTTTTAAATTATCAATGTCTTTTAAGTTATATTGATTGTGCTTGTTCATAGTTGAAGATATTAATAATGTATTTGTAACAACCACGACTCTAAAATAAAAGTAAAACATGACATTACTCTAAAAGTAGCAAGTTCATAAATAATCGATCCCAAAGTATACTTAATCTCAAATGTTGCAGCGGAAATAAACTAGCTACTGAGATTATTACAAATCAACTTTTAAACTAGGCAACTAACTATACAAGTAGCTCCTCACTTCTAACTCCTCGATCTCACAACTTCCCCTTCCAATGGGCACACACCATGACTATTAAAAATGGGCACACGCCGCCCAATTTGAATGATTTAAAACATTCAATTTAAAACATTCATTTTATAAAAGGAGCACACAAAGTGAACTCACCTGAATCGCCAAGCCACTTAGCACACTTTCCAAACTACGATCACACCAAGCGAACACCTGATTGAGATCAATTAACTACGAGTAAATGACCCAATTATACTTACAAACATCCCACTAGACAACCCCTAAGGCTAGGACACCACTTAACACCCTTTAAGCAAAAAATCCAAAATGCTGAAATAGTGAGTTACGCGGCAAGCCGCGGGCCAAGTTGTGCGACTCACTGTTTTCTCTACACTTTCCTGCACGAATCCAAAAATCCCAAAACATCATTTCAAATTATTTCCACCCCAAAGCTGATATGAATCTTACCCGAAACTCATACAAAAACCATTCCCAACAACAAATAAACCATTTAATTCATTCCATCCATTGATTTCATGGTATTGCATCTCCATAGATGAACTCAAGGTTATCCATGGTGGTTTTTTTATTGATTTCAATCACTTAGAATGAAATATGAATTCCAATACTTGAAGAATGCCTCAATACTCATTCTAATAACCCAACAAATACTGATTTGAAGACTTAAATCAAACTACCAACAACCCAACTATAAAACCCCATGGGTTTACATCATTCAAATGACTTCACAAAGGAAGAAGATGAAAAAGAGGGACATTCATACCTGAAATTGGTTACTAAACACTTGCTTCTTCAAGATTTATTCTCTTCTCCTTGCTTCTCCTCAAAATCGCACCAAGAACACAAGCTAGAAACACACACAAGTTCTAAACCGTGTTTTGCAAGAAATGAGGGTTTTCTAACCCTTATTGATCAACTTTCTTCAAATTACAACTTCAGCCCCTGAACTTAGGAAAATAGACTCCAACAACCCAGTTTACAAATGTCATTACAATACAAGATTCCGGGTTATTACATCTCACCCCCCTTAAAAGAATTTTGTCCCCGGAATTCCTCAAGCGAAAAGTTGAGGGTATTTCTTCCTCATTTCCGATTCTGGTTCCCACGTTGCATCTTGCCCCTTGTGGAACCTCCAATGCACTTTCACAAGCATAATCTCTTTGTTTCTTAATTTCTTAATCTTCCGATCCACGATCGCTTGCGGTTCTTCCGCATATTCCAATTTTTTATCCACTTGAATATCATATAGAGGTACTGCCACACCCGTATCTGCTAGGAATTTACGCAGATTAGACACGTGAAACGTGCTATGAATACCTCGAAGCTTTTCTGGAAGATCCAACTTGTACGCTGCCGCACCCACACGTGCCTTTATAACAAACGACCCTATATACCGAGGACTCAACTTTCCTCTCTTTCCAAAATGCACCACTTCTTTCCAAGAACATAACCTTGTCATTTACTTGAAACTCGATCGTTTTCCTTCTCTTATCCGCATACTTTTTCTGTCGGCTTTGAGCCACTTTTAACTTCTCACGAATCTATCCTATCTTATCAGCAGTGATCTGAAAAGTTTCCGGGCCAACTAGTTGCTTTTCCCTACCTCGTTCCTACACAAAGGTGTTCTACACTTATGCCCATACAACGCCTCATACGATGCCACTTGAATACTCGCATGACAACTATTGTTGTACGAGAACTCGATTAATGGTAAATGCGTCTCCTACAACCCACCAAAATCAATCACACATGCTCTAAGCATATCTTCCAAGGTTTTAATCATTCTCTCACTCTGTCCATCCGTCTGTGGATGATAAGCAGTGCTTAAATTCAACTCTGTTCCCAACTCCTTTTGGAAACTTTCCCAAAATGCCGACGTAAAACGGCTATCCCGATCCGAAACTATAGACGATGGCACGCCATGTCTAGTCACGATCTCATCGATGTACAATCTTGCTAACTTCTCCATTGGATACATCTGCTCATATGGTAAGAAATGAGCTGACTTGGTGAGACGGTCCATTATCACCCAAATGGCATCGTATCCTTTTGGTGTTCTTGGCAACTTCGTAACAAATTCCGTCGTTATATTATCCCACTTCCATACCGGAATATCCAAAGGTTGAAGTTTCCCATATGGCCGTTAGTGTTCCGCCTTGACTTGCAAACATGTCAAGCATCTCTCCACATAGTAAGCTATATCCTTCTTCATCCCCGACCACCAATAATACTGACGTAACTTCCTGTACATCTTGTTTGTACCCGGATGTACCGAATACCGAGACTTATGCGCTCCCTCTAGCACCTTCTCACGTAACCCACCAAGCTTAGGAACCCACACACGGTCACCCAAACATTTCACACTTTTACTATCACTCACCAACAATGGCACATTCCCCACCATCCTTTCACTCTTTAGATTTTCTTCTAAAAGTGTTTCATCCTGAACTCTCTTGATCTCCCCCAAGATAGTGGGTGACGCTTTAACTCTAAAGGCCACTATCTCGGTTGGCTCTTCTCTATCCTTTCGGCTTAGCGCATTGGCTACCACATTCACTTTCCCCGGATGGTATAGGATTTCACAATCATAATCATTCAATAGTTCGACCCACATTCTCTGCCTCATATTCAACTCTTTCTGATCAAACAAGTACTTGAGACTCTTATGATCGGTATAAATTTGACATTTCACCCCGTAGAGGTAATGCCGCCAAATCTTAAGCGCGAAAACTACTGCCGCTAACTCCATATCATGAGTAGGGTAGTTTCTTACAGGATCCTTCAACTGTCTCGAAGCATATGCAATCACTTTCCCGTGTTGCATGAGCACACAACCCAATCCCAACTTGGATGCATCACTATAAATCACGAACCCTTCTGTTCCATCTGGTAACATTAAAAGGGGCGCACTACTAAATTTCTCTTTCAACAAATTAAATGTCGACTCTTGGGCTTCGGTCCACACAAACTTGACATTCTTCTTAGACAACGAGGTCAACGGTGTTGCTACACGCGAAAAGTCTTGAATGAACTTCCGGTAGTACCCCGCAAGACCTAAGAAACTTCTCATTTCTGACGGTGTTCTCGGTGGCTCCCAACTCTTAATACCCTCTATCTTTGTTGGGTCCACTTTGATTCCGCCCTCAGACACTACATATCCTAGAAACTGAACTTCTCGCAACCAAAACTCACACATTGAAAACTTCGCATAAAGCTTCTCAGCCTTTAGCAACTCCAACACTAGACGAAGATGTTCTTCATGCTCACTTTCCGTCCGAGAGTAGATCAAAATATCATCAATGAAAACGATCACACACTTGTTTAACAACGAACCACATATACGATTCATCAAATCCATAAATGTCGCCGGAGCATTCGTTAAGCCAAAAGGCATAACCAAAAACTCATAGTGACCATACCTCGTTCGGAAAGCCGTTTTAGACACATCCTCCTCTCTCACTTTCAACTGATGGTAACCGGACCACAAGTCTATTTTTGAGAAATAACTTGGTCCTTGAAGTTGATCGAACAAATCGTATATCCTAGGCAACATATACTTATTCTTGATCGTTACCTTGTTCAACTCACGGTAGTTTATACACATCCTCATAGACCCGTCTTTCTTCTTAACAAACAATACCGGTTCTCCCCATGGTGACGTACTAGGGCGTACAAAACCTTAATCAAGCAACTCTTGAAGTTGCGTCATCATCTCTTTCATTTCTGCTGGTGCTAGTCGATATGGTGCATGGGCTATTGGTGCGGCCCCGGGTACCAAATCGATGCTAAATTCCACTTGACGATCTGGAGGTAATCCAACAAGATCACCGTGAAATACCTCGGGATAATCTTTTACTACGAGTACTTCCTCCATGCTCTTCTTTTCTTTTTCGGCATCAATTACATATGCCATGAACCCACAACATCCCTTGGCTAAACATTGTTTAGCCTTTAACATGGATATAATACACGACTTTCTTTCACTTCGATCACCATAGATCACGACTTCTCTTCCTTCCGGCAACGTGATTCGGATCAATTTCTTCTTACACACAATATACGCGTTGTTGCTAGACAATCAATCCATTCCCACAATCACATGAAAATCACTCATTGCTATTGGGAATAACAACAACAGGATGAGACATCCCTCTATATCAATACTACAACCTTCTAAAACTTCTTTCATCAAAACCCGCCTATCATCGGCAATTTCTACCTCGAACCTATGATCCAACCGCTTGGGCTTGACATTCAAGAGCCCCATAAAAGTAGTTGATATAAAAGAGCGGTTCGCACCCGAATCAAATAACACCTTGGCATGAGTAGAATTAATAAGAAAGGTACCTGTCACCACCTCAGGTGCCTCCTCCGCTTCGGTAGTAGTCATCTGAAAATCCCGCACTTGAGCCTGTGGAGCTTCCACTTTCTTTTCCGCTCCACCGCTACGTCCTCCACCAAAGTTACTCACCACGCCTTTCTTCAATTGAGGGCAATCCGTCCTCAAATGCTCAAAAGGCCCACACAGATAACATGCTCTCGAGTTGGGACACTCTCTAGCCATGTGTCCCCTCTTCCCACACTTGAAACACCCCTTTGATTCCAAAGCACAATCCCCACGGTGCACACGATTACACTTTCCACACGGTTTCTCCCTAAACCTTTGGCCTCCATGATTTTTCATACTTCGAGAACTTAGTTTTCTTGGAATCATTTGGTGCTCCTTCCCACTTCCTCTTTTCGGTACCCTTTTCCATCATTTGGCGATTCTTCTCTTTCTCGGTCATCTCGGCCACATCAACCGCCAATTGGAAAGTCGATATGTTCATTATCATCACCAACTCCCTTATAGAAGCTTTCAGACCCCACACGTAATGATCCACCATTCGTTCCTCGGTTGAGACATATGCCTCCGCAAAACGAGACTTCTCCAAAAACTTTGCGGTGTACTCTTGAACAGTCATATCTCCTTACTCTAGATGCAAGAACTCTTCCTCAAGTTGCCTTATAGCGGTTTTAGGGCAATACTTGTTTTTAAACAAGCTCACAAATTTCTCCCATGAGGTCTTCTTAGCCGCTCCTGAACCAATCTTTCCACTTTCTAAATCCCACCAACAACAAGCTTCCGCCTTAAGCATAGTGGTGGCATGCAACACCTTGTCCTTTTCCGCACACTCGCTAGTATCAAACACCACTTCTATCTCCCTAATCCATTGCAAATCCAACACCGGGTTACGCTCTCCCGTGTAGGTAGGGGGCTTGCAAGTTAGGAATATCTTGTAGCTACATCCCTTTGATTCTTTACTCTCTATTTTGGGGGTAGTCTTTTGGGATAAGTGACTACGACTTCCTTTTCCCTTAGACCCTCCGCATCATCATCCTCACAAGTAATTGTCGTGCTTGAAGAATGTTGCTTACCCATCAAAGCTTGAATTGCCGCTTCAAGTTTCCCCATTCCCGCATTGAAGTCATCCTTGGTCACAAACCCTCGCTCTTAGGTTTAGCCTCCCCTTTTTCGGCATCCCCTACCACGCATACTCACGGAACTCTCTTGAATTGATTCCACCAGCTCATTTAACAGCTCGGTCGCCACTTCACGACCACGAGTTCGGCCCCTTCCTCGGCCTCGAGTCCCACCCTAAAGGGCTCCCACAGAAACTGCACCTCCTCGGGTTCCACGACCCCTTCCTCTACCCTTTCCTCGGGTAGTAACAGCTACGACGGTTTCAACTTGATCGGGTTGAGTATTTCCAACCGGAAGATCTCCTCCCGATGGTGTCACTGATCCCGATCTCACGGAACCACGAGTCATACTTCTCAATACTGAAACCAACATAACATAAGACAACCACTTAGATCACAATAAGGTATTCAAGCACCTTCATGTACTTGTAAATTCTCAATAACACTGGCCAGATGTGATTTTGAATTTACCTTACACGTTAGTCCTTTCTACCCTATCATTACTCTCGGCGGTTAACCACACTCTACCCAACTCTGCTTAAATCTCAGCCCCACCTATCCCTCAGTCTAAGTCTAGATGCTCCTCGAACACTTAATTATCTTAAACTAGGGCTCTGATACCACTTGTAACAACCACGACTCTAAAATAAAAGTAAAACATGACATTGCTCTAAAAGTAGCAATTTCATAAACAATCGGTCCCAAAGTATACTTAATCTCAAATGTTGCAGCGAAAATAAACTAGCTACTGAGATTATTACAAATCAACTTTTAAACTAGGCAACTAACTATACAAGTATCTCCTTACTTCTAACTCCTCGAGCTCACAACTTCCTCTTCCCTTTACTCGTACTCTCTATCATGTGCCTTTCTGAAAAAGTTTTCAGTTTTATAAAAGATAGGGTTACATAAGGCCTGGTGAATTCCCAAAAGATAACAGTTAATATGCATGACAGTTATAAGAGAAAACGGTTAGTCATGAATATCAACTCACACTTTAAAATACACTTTTCATGTACTTGTTGCAACGGTAATTCACACTTCCACTCACACACACCGTGACTATTAAACCGACACGCACCGCCCAAAAGATTAGTCACACACACCGTGACTATTAAATGGGCACACGCCGCCCAATTTGAATGATTTAAAACATTCAATTTAAAACATTCATTTTATAAAAGGAGCTCACAAAGGGAACTTACCTAAATCGCCAAGCCACTTAGCACACTTTCCAAACTACGACCACACCAACCGAACACTTGATTAAGATCAATTAACTACGAGTTAATGACCCAATTATACTTACAAACATCCCACTAGACAACCCCTAAGGCTAGGATACCACTTAACACCCTTTAATGCCCTTTAAGCAAAAAACTCTAAAATGCTGAAAAGTGAGTTACGCGGCTTGCCGCGTGGCTTGTGGCCGCGGACCAAGTCGCAGGACTCACTGTTTTCCCTGCACTTTCCTGTACGAACCCAAAAATCCCAAAACATCATTTCTAATGATTTCCACCCCAAAATTGATATGAATCTTACCCTAAACTCATACAAAAACCATTCCCAACAACAAATAAACCATTTAATCCATTCCATCCATTGATTTCAATGGTATTGCATCTCCATAGATGAACTCAAGGTCATCCATGGTGGTTTCCATTGATTTCAATCCCTTAGAATGAAATATGAACCACAATACTTGAAGAATGCCTCAATACTCATTCTAATAACCAAACAAATACTGGTTTGAAGGCTTAAATGAAACTACCAATAACCCAACTATAAACCCCATTGGTTTATATCATTCAAATGACTCCACAAAGCAAGTAGATGAAGAAGAGGGACATTCATACCTAAAATTGGTTACTAGACACTTGCTTCTTCAAGGTTTCTTCTCTTCTCCTCAAAATCGCACCAAGAACACACACTAGAAACACACACAAGTTCTCAGCCGTGTTTTGCAAGAAATGAGGGTTTTCCAACCCTTATTGATCAACTTTCTTCAAATTACGACTTCAGCCCCTAAACTTAGGAAAATAGACTCCAACCACCCAGTTTACAAATGTCATTACAATACAAGATTTCGGGTTATTACAATATTTTTTTGATGTAATGGTTCATTAAATATGGAAGTTTGTGATGTAACTTATGACATGTTTCGTAACATATTGGGATTTCAACATTTGAGACCAACTTGTATTCGTGAGACCACATTTTTACCCCTTAAAACTTCATAGCAACACATTGTGAAGTTAAAAAAATTTGAACTTTCACAACTAAAACATTGTGAATGAGGTTATCTTTATAGTGTTTTGCTGTGAAATTTCAAGTGTAAAAAGGTAGTCTCACGGGTCTCATTAAACAGTCTAGTCTCCCATGATCCTATATATATATATATAGGGGAGGGATCATACGAGAACCACCCCTTTTTAAAAAGATAAAGGAACACTTTGTGGACCACATATGATGTGGGTCCCACATAATATTAAATCGTTTCTGATTTAATATTAAATCATAAATGATTTAATATTATATGGGACTCACATCATATATGGTCCACAAGGTGTCCCTTTATTCTTTTAAATTTACAAAGTTTACATTTGAACCTGACTCTATATATATATATATAATTAATTTGGTTGACAATATTATTTTAATTACAATAATTTGTTTAAAATAATGCAAAACACATTATTGGCTATAATTTCCTATTAAGGAAATGACTTTCGGATATTGTTAACCTATAATCCTATATCCACACTTTATCTTACTAATAATGGAAGTTTTTATAATAAAAAATGGAATTATTGAAAGAGTTGACTTTTTATTAATCCAGTTTGACATATTTATAAACGAAAGTTTGACTATGCCCAAGTCAACCTCACTACTTCATGCACGCCTACTCATTATTTTAAATTGACTTTACATAAACACATTGTTTCTTTTAACAAAACATATACATCACTACAATTTCTGTTCAAATAAAACGAGCTTGAAAAACTTGTAATGTTATTTTTAAGATAAGTAGGTAATGTTAAAACTTAATTATGAGATAATATTTTTACATATAGTTATTTAGATGTTCGAATCAGAAGAGACATCTTTTAAACCGGCTTTTAAAGTATTAATGCAATACAATAAAATCGATTATATGAAATATTTTGATTTCTATGATAATAGATAATACTTTAACTACTATTTAGTCGGACCTTCGATGATTTTATTGCGTTTATTTTTTAAAGAATATATCAACAGTTCGGCCACACGCCGTTTAATTGGTTGTGGTGATGACATCAACAATAGTAAGACCAATTGTGAAAAACAATATTTTAAAACATACACTTATCTAGAAAACTTAATAATTAAATGAGTTATTTGGTCAATTATAATTAAGTTGATATGGATTCAAGATTTTTGGAAATTACAAAAAGATAATTTTAGAAACAAGTTTAGAAGTTAAAGTAACATTTTTATATAAAATTTTGGTTAATTTTTCAAATATGATAGCAATTTTTTAACATAATGAGAAAAAAACATTGAGCAATAATTTATAAAAATTCAACACATCGAACACGGAAAATAAGAACTCTTTAAAATAAGTTTAGATAACTTGTACGCATAATAAGTCGGCGGATGATATTTTAAATCGTTTTTTTGTGACATCAGATTAAATGGTCAAAAGGTCAGTTATTAACAGGCTCTAAAAAATTAAATTGTATCATTACTATTGCTTTTATAAAAAAGTTTGACCAACTGATTACTATCGAGTTTGAATTAGTTGATAATTGTGTATTGCACATGTTTCACAATATATTTAATCTCACTCCATATCATTTTTAGATCAACAAAATAAGGTTTAAAGATAGCAATTTAAAAAAGTCAAGATGCTTTCTTTTATTTAGAGACAATATGGTTAAACATATAACATTGAAAGTTAGAAATATAGTTTACTTGATGTTCAATATTTTTTTTCTTTTCAAATCATGTTAGACCATGAAAAACGTTTTTCCACTTAGCTAATGATACATTTTTAGTAACTCATCATGCAATATGTCACACCCTATTTCTCAGGATTTTGATGTCTAATAAAGGTCAAAAATATTGAAAATCACACATAGCACTCTACAAACCTTTAGCAACAGAAGTCTTAAGCACACTGACATAATTTCAACGAACTATAAACGAAACATTTAATTTAGGTTGAACAACGAAAATATAACAGTCCAAGTAAACATAATGTCAATTATAAAACATCAAAACATAACAATCATTTAGAACACAACATATCATTTGTAACACTTCACGTTGGGAATAGGTGTAATAGCTACTCCAGTGAGCTGTTTAGTGTTTTTTTTGCCAAATAACCCACACACACACACACATATATATATATAGAGAGAGAGAGAGAGGAGAGAGAAGGGGAGAGAGAGAGAGGAGAGAGAGAGGATAGAGAAGGGGAGAGAGAGGATAGAGAAGGGGAGAGAGAGGAGAGAGAGAGAGGTAGGAGAGAGAGGGACGAGAGAGAGGGAGGAGAGAGAGAAGAGAGAGAGGGACGAGAGAGAGAGAGAGAGAGAGAAGGAGAGGAGAGAGAGAGACGAGAGAGAGAGGAGAAAAGAAGGGGAGAGAGAGAGGAGAGAGAGGGAGGAGAGAGAAGGGGAGAGAGAGAGAGATGAGAGAGAGGTAGAGAGAGAGAGGGAGGAGAGAGAAGGGGAAAGAGAGAGAGGAGAGAGAGAGGAGAGATAGAGAGAGGAGGAGAGAGAGAGGGAGGAGAGGAGAGAGAGAGAGGGAGGAGAGAGTGTCTGTGTGTGTGTTAGGTTAGAGGGTAAAATGGTCATTTAATCCTTTTTCCACTTAGTTCTAGGGGGTAGGATAGAACAACCTTGTTCCACATGTGTTCCACTTAGTTCCACTTAGTCCAACATTTTATCACACCAAACATGGGACAAGTTTGTTCTGTTCTGTTATGTTCCATCTTGTTCACCGTACCAAACGCACCCTTAAGGAAGAACCAACTATTAACGTAAGATTTTTATGTTAACCTTCATATTATTGTTGGTTCTATAGTATATGGTGTTAAGCAACAATATACTGTCAACTTCATGTTCATTTTTTAGGTTTTCACGTCATAGATTTGCATGATGAACTAACATGTATGTTATTGTGATGTCGAAACAAGAACAAAGAATCAATTTTTATGCATATTATGATGCTAAGTTGATACCTAACTGAGATACATGTGATATATACCTATGTAGTAGAGTTATTTATATGAAAAAAAAACGAGTTCATTTCATGCTAAGATGAGATTTGGGGCAAATACAGTGGGGATAGTCGACATGCTAACCCTAGAAAACGACTTGGGCATTCGACATTGTTGGAAGTCATAATATTGTAACCTATTCTTTGGAAATGCACCATTGACCATTTCTAGGGGCCAACCTTGTCCATCAATGGAGCTCAGTCAGGTACACTATGTCGTAAACCTTGCATAAGCATGCAGTCGAAGTCCATCACTAGGCCAACCTCATCCATCTTTTTCTTCTCTTTATATATCAAATTAATGTAGAATTGTACCAAACAACAATCAATATACTGATAAACTGTACGATTACTACAAAAGTTAGAATCAAAATCAATTGACTGTAGAAAAAAGAATAATGCACAATGCAATTAAACACATTTGAATAGTTGGAACTGGGTTTTTAATCTGAACTTACGAATGGGTAATCCTAATGAAACATTTCCTGTGGTGACACGTGACAGTTTTGCAAGTTCCGATTCTGCCACTTGCAGAACTTGACCCTAAACATATTTTTTATCAAACATATCCTATCTGTAATTTTCATATTGAGCACTTTGTAAAAGTGGTAATTTTTTGATGAATACGGAAAAAAATTGACTAGGAGGTGAATTTTTAAGTTAAAATGGATTTTTTGATTAATTTCCCTTACTTTTGGTCATACATATGTTATTATTAATATACTTTTAATCATTCATTGAACGTGTCTAATGAAGGATAGTTGTTTCCTTATTAGCAACATGTTACCCACCTTTGGTTTATTTTTATATCTCTATTATATGTATATTCGGTGGATATAATTTATGAAAATGATGAAGCGATTCTACGTGTAACGTGAGGAGATTTGTAAGCACCAGGTGTTGAAATTTATATTATTTTATATAGAAATAATACTATATGTCTCTTTTATGTAGAGATAGAGTTGGAAAAAATTTCATTTACATGATGGTATTGTTTAATTATAAACATCGAATATAAGAATATTTTCATAAAATTAAAAATATTATTGAAAAAATTATTATTGATTTTATTGATTAGTTTTTTACTTTTTTATATGTGAGGTTTTTGTTCAATTCTTTTATTGTAAAAAAAACTAATAGTATTTTTAACAATTTTTTTAAAATAGAGAAAATAACAGCTCTTTTAAAACTTTCTTTAAAATGAAAAAAATAGAAGAAATCTCTAAAAATGATTATCATAAGAGAAAAAACATTTTTTTTATTTCCATCGATAAAAAACATTGAAATTAAATATTCAGTTGAAAGAAATAATATTTTACTCTCGGATAGAGTATTAGAACGGAAAGATCCATTAGATAATGAACTATTGGTTCTAAGCCATCTCTAAAATATAAAATATTTTAATAATATAATTAATGTTGTAATATCCAAAATGACGAGTTGAATCTAATGTTTTTTTTATATAGATTTTGAATTTTGATTCTCCATTTTGAAGAAATTATGGAGAAGCTGTTGGAGATGCTAAGAAATGTAATAAATCTGAAATTAGAAACCTAAAAACTAAAAAACTGATATTAACAGGATTCAAACCCAAATATGGAATGAAAGAAAAGTCATGCAAACCAACTCTACCGAAGGAAACTTATGTTATCAATATAATTTCAAAGTATTTACGTTGACATAATAAATTGATACAATAACACCTTTCACGATCCTATATTTTTGTACATTACGATGAAAGAATGTAATAAAAGACCGTGCCACCACATACAATAGAGTGGGTTTGCCTCTTTCGTATGTGAAGTAACAAATTTTAATATTTCTCAAGTTTCGATTAATCTCTTCGAATATTAACGGAAATAAAGTAAAGATTAAGATTAATTAATACTTCTCTGTTGTTCAATTAATACCATTTTTGTCATACATCTCGTTTGAGTGAAAGTAAATATACAACTATTAATTAGACAATGTTAATAATAATATTATATTTGTTGTAGATGGAATTAGCCAACTACAGAGAGAAAGTCAGAGAACTTATATATTGAGAGAAGAAATGCATACAATGGTGAGACGTCAACCCTTTTATATAGTGAAAGGGTTGAACCAAGACATAATGGCAATTTGGGGAGTTACATGACCTATTAACTATACATAATTAAAGTCCCTCATAATGGTGTTAAATGTGACACTCAATTCTCATAAATTATGCGTTACAACACTCCCTCTTGGGTGTCCAAATTTACACCAAATCACACCAACACTTCTATGTCTTGTATCTTCCGACAATCCATCAAACATTCGCCTCGTCAAAACCTTGCCGGAGAAAACCCTTTGGGACAAAACTCTAGTCGAAGGAAAAAAAAAACAATATGGATGTCTTGAGCTCTTCATGCATTGGATAAATGTATTAGTCAAAACACTATACAAGTGTATGACTCATCTGACTAGAAAATATGTGCCTCATCAAAACCTTACCTAGAAAACCCGGTGGGAAAAAAACTTGGTCGAAGGACAAAAGAGTACACAAAGTCAGTAGTAGAGAGAGAAATTGATGACGGATCGACTGAAATGGCCGAACTTTACGAACGAATCAAGAACATAGTAAGAAACCCGTTAGGGAAACTTAAATTAACTTTAATATCAAAATTTCAGTCTTCCTAATAATCTAAACATATCAATTATTTATAGGTCCAATAAGAGTTATCTTAACTAGGAAACTATTAAGATAATCATAATCTAGGAAATATAACTTAACTAGCAAACTATTACGATAATCCTTATCCAGGAAACTACGATAACCTTTAAAATAAATATATGAAACTAATCTAATCAGAATAAATAAATATTAGAAAAATATTAGGCAATCTCCCCTGCATCATCCTCCCTCTCTTGAAAAGGACTCGGCCTCGAGTCATGCTCGGCTTCGCCGTTTCCAAAGTACGGAGATAAATCAGCAACGGTGGCCGAAACATTATAATGTCTCGGGAGCTCGATTTTCATCCCAATATTAAGTAAAGGTTCATCACGGTTTGCACCGAAAAAACCCCGATGGTGATTGGCGAAAGGATTCTCCTCTTCCTCCTCACCTTCGTCCCATACGCTAGGATCAGATTCGGTTTCCTCCGCACGCATCTCCTGTTGAAACTCGAGGATCAGATGGTGACTGGCGAAAGGATTCTCCTCTTCCTCCTCACCTTCGTCTCAGACGCTAGGATCATATTCGGTTTCCTCCGCACGCATCTCTTGTTGAAACTCGAGGTCTCTAATTCGTTGTTGAAGGCGTTCGATTTCGAAGTCACGTGGGTCTCGTGGATCAGCTGCATCGTTGCCTCGACCGGCACCTCTACGATGGACAGTTCCACGGGGTATTCCACGTCCGGCCATTTGTGTACCAACCTTCGCTCTGATACCAAATGATGACGGATCGACTGAAATGGCCGAACTTTACGAACGAATCAAGAACATAGTAAGAAACCCGTTAGGGAAACTTAAATTAACTTTAATATCAAAATTTCAGTCTTCCTAGTAATCTAAACATATCAATTATTTATAGGTCCAATAAGAGTTATCTTAACTAGGAAACTATTAAGATAATCATAATCTAGGAAATATAACTTAACTAGGAAACTATTACGATAATCCTTATCCAGGAAACTACGATAACCTTTAAAATAAATATATGAAACTAATCTAATCAGAATAAATAAATATTAGATAAATATTAGGCAATCTCCCCTGCATCAGAAATAACCATACACGGTGTGCCTCATTAAAACTTTGTTAAAGAAAACCCAGTGGGAAAAAAACTCTAATCGAAGGACAAAAGAGTACAATGGTTAAAAGTATGCTACTGGATACCCCCTTGATTTCGATATACTTAGTGAGAATAGCACCAAGTTTGTGTCTCGTTAAAAAATCTTTGTCAAGGTAAACCCAATAGGACAAACCCTTGAACTAAAGATAAAAGTAGTACACTATTATTCAACGGGATGCTCCCCCCTCACGTGCATATAATATGAAGTGAAGATTCACACAACATGGTGTTAAGAATTCATCAGGATGCAATCTTCCCTTGCACACAACGAGGTATGCCATTTACCGTACCTTAGAGAACTTCCTAAGTCCAATTGCTTTAACATGTTTTTGGAACGAATACTTTGGTAATGACTTGGTGAACAAGTCTGCATGATTCTTTTCTGATCCAATATGTTGTACTTCAATCTTTTGAAGTGTTTATTGTTCATGTGTAAAAAACAACTTTGGCGAGATGTGTTTCATGGTATCCCCTTTGATGTAACTGTGTTCCGCTTGATCAATAACAACGTTGTTGTCCTCCTAAATGACAATTGGTTCATCGAAATCATGAGCTAAATCACACGTACTTCGGATATGGCCAATAACTACTCGAAGCCATACACACTCTCTAGTAGCCTTATAGAGTGCGAGTAACTCAGATTGGTTCGTCAAAGTAGCAACTAGAGTCTGCTTAAAATACCTCCAGGATATCGTTGTGTTCCTAATAGTAAAGACATAACCTGATTGAAAACGTCCCCTATGCGGGTCTGATAAGTAACTTGCATCTGTGTAGCCGAAAAATGTGTTTGATGCCATTTAAGTGGCGACATGTTGGCGCGTTGCTATGTCTAGCAAGACAATTCACATCAAATGAAATGTCTAGTCTAGTATATTGGACCAAGTACAATAACGCACCTTTTGCACCCATATATGAACACTCAAGGCTCAATATCTCTTCACCGTCTTCTTTTGGACGGAATGAGTCCTTCTTAATATATAGAGAACGGACAATCATTGGAGTAGACGACAATTTTTCATCATGATGACAAAATCGTCTCAACACCTTTTGGGTGTAGTTTTCTTGATGGATTAAAATCCCATCTCATGGTGCTAGATTTGCAGGCCGAGGAAATATTGTGTCTTCCCAAGATCCTTCATTTCGAATTCCTTCTTCATGATTTCGGCAGTTTCCAACAACTCTTTCAAGGTTCCTATGAGATTCATATCATCTACAAAGACTGCGATAATCACTATCCTGAAGTAAGATTCTTTATGAACACGCATGGCATAGTTCATTATTCGAATATCCCTAGCCGATCAAGTATTCACTTAGACGGTTATATCACATCCGTCCAGATTGTTTCAATCCATATAGTGATCATCTCAGTCTAATCGAGAACGTATTCCGTTGTTGGGAACTACTTGATTCATGTAACTTAAGTCCATCAGGGAGCCTCATGTATATCTCTGTGTCCAGATCCCCATAGAGATATGCTGTAACCACATCCATGAGCTGCATATTCAGTTTTTCGGAAACTACTAAACGGATTAAGCAGTGAAACGTTATTAAGTCCATTCCAGGAGAATGTCTCATCATAATCAATACCAGGGCGTTGAGAGAAACCTTGCGCCACAAGGCAAGCTTTATATGTAACAATCTCATAATTCTCATTACGCTTCCTTACAGAAACCCATTTATTAGCAATTGGTTTTACATTGGGTGGTGTAGGAGTGACAGGTCCAAACACTCTTCTTTTGTTAAGTAATCCAATTTATCCTGGATTGCTTGTTTCCATTGGGGCCAGTCTTTTCTATGTTGACATTCAACAATAGTACGTGGTTCCATGTCATCATTTCTCGTAATGTCAGTGGCCACTACGCATATGGATGCATCATCGATGATAGTCTCGTTCCATTTCAAAATATCGTCTAAACTAGCATACTCAACACATATTTCTAGGTTATCAAGATGATGATAAATTTGTGTTTATTCAGGAACACGTTCCTCTAATACATCACTATGATCCTTAATGATCTCGTGTGGAAAAACGGATGCAACAAGATTTCTCCTCTTCCAAGGAAGAACATCCTAGGAACCAACCGGTCTTCCTCTTTTCTTGGGAAAAGTGGTGGACTGGATGACGGATGATAGCGTCTTTTGCACGGTTCATACAACTGATGCAACATGTTCAACGGGAACATGGCGTCTCACAGGGACATCTATCTTTGCAGGCACACTTGCAGTAGGTATATGTGATCTCGTGACATTTGCTAAGTCATTAAATGCGTCGGGTAGCTGATTAGCAACATTTTGTAGACATAGGATTCACTGCACTTCCTTATCACTATGTTCAGTAGAGGATCCATATGAGACAAAGTGGGTGCATGCCACGTTAATTCACGTCGTTCATCATCAACGTTAACGTGCAAATTTCCCCCTAACGACGAAAAGATTGTCTCATCAAAGTCACAATCCGCATGTCTATCGGTGAAGATATCGCCTGTCAAGGGATCTAAATAGTGTATTATAGAGGGGAATTCATAACCGATGCATATTCCCCGTTGTTTCTGAGATCCGCATTTCGAACGCTTTGGCGACTCTATTGAAACATTGACTAAGCATCTGAACATGCGTAAATGTGAGACATCAAGCTCATATCCAGTTACTAGCTGGTACGTAGAAAATGATTGGGTGGCCATGCGCCTCAAACGGACCAATATAGTAGCATGTAATATTGCATAACCCCATGCATAAATGGGAAGTTTGGTGCGCATGACCATAGTTTTTGCAATTATCTGTAGTCGCTTAATAAAAGCTTCTGCAAGACCATTTTGGGTATGAACATACACTACAGGATGTTCAACATCAATTCCCAAAGTCATGCAATAATCATCGAAAGTTTTCGATGTGAACTCCGCGGCATTATAAAGTCTAATAGATTTTATTAGATAATCTGGATGACGAGCCCTCAACTTAATGATCTGGGCTAGGAGTCTAGGAAAAACTGCATTTCTTGTGGACAACAAGGATTCGTGTGACCATCTTGCCGATCCATCAACCAAAACCATGAAATATTTAATTGGTACGCATGTTGGTTAGACCGGTCCACAAATGTCTCCTTGAATTCTCTCGAGGAAACAGGAAACCACTTTTATAGGTTTTAGATGGAGTGGTTTGATATGCGTCTTTCCAATTGAGGATGTTTGGCATAGAATTTTCGGATTAACAACAAAATTCTTTCCTCCAAGAGGATGCCCATGAGATGCGTTTATTGTTCGAAGCATCGTATTTTGACTCGGATGTCCCAGTCGGTCATGTCATATGTAACACCCAAAACTTTTGGCATTCATAAATTCAAGTGTTATTATGATATTCATCAATGGAATGGTTTGGCTAAGTGATAGATGTTTTGGTTCCCGGCCAGATGTCGAAAATAAGCAAGAAAAGCTCAAAATACGCGAAAAGGGTGTTTTGCAACCCTAGAATCGCGACCCTTGCACCATGGGCTAAGGTCGCACTTTTTGTACCGTAAGGGGGTGTTTTTGGCCAAGTGAGACCCTTGAATTGCGACCTTGGGTGGCAGGGTCTCATGTCAAGGTCGCACCTAGCGTGCAGGGGGTTAAAAAGTCGGATTTCGGGGTAAAACTTCATTTGGCCATATCTCTCTCATTTCTCAGCTGATTTGAGCGATTCTTATTTCTACTGTTTCGTGTTTTGAAACTATTAAACATGGAAACAAATATTTTTAGAGGTATTTTGATGATTTTGGAGCTCATAAGAGTGGAAGGTAAGATCACCACCTCTATGATTTCTTGAATCTAGGTTTTGGATTTTTGCACCAACAACTCTCATTCTCTCTTGGGTTCTCTTTTGTGTACGTTTTGGGTGATAAGGAGGTGTTCTTGAAGGATTTGAATCATGAATATAGAGTTTTAACTTGAGTATCTAATGTCTTCACCAAATGAAGCTCAACAATAAGGGAAAACCTAGATTTAGCCTAAATCTACTAAGGTGAGTTCAAGTTGATTTGTGAAAATGCTGTACATGCTAAAAATGTTCATTTTGATGTATTAACATGTTTTACTTGCTATTTGTCAAATGTGTGAATATTTTGATAATATGTGAATTATTTGGTATAAATGGTTTTATAAATCTTGAAAAATGCTTATACTCGGGTTCTCAAAAGTTTGATAAATAAAACATAATTATGAGATGTTTGATGTTTTATTTTAAAAATTAGGATTATTATGTGTCACATGCATTTTGAGAGTGTTGGATTTATAAACCATTGGAAATTACATGTTATGGCATTATGAGACATTTTGGAAAATATATGAATATGATTTCATTTAGGAAAATGGTTTGTCTCAACCAATGTTTTGAGTAATCACATAAGTGATGAGTTATAGAGTTGTTGCTCGATTTGGACTAAAATGAGTCTCATGGACATTGGTCAGATTTAAATGACTATATGTCGAGCTTTTAGAGTTATATGCAGTTATGGCATAATTCTATGATTTATTACATGTTTTGAGTGCATTGATCATTTATTTTGGAGTCATGTAAATTAGATTGAGTTGCATTTGGATCCATAGGCACAAGAGTCAGTCATTTGGTTATTGAAAGATTTTCGAGTCCCTCGTTTGAGGCCAGAAGCCGTTTGGGCTTTTAGTAGTCGGTATTTTAGAGATGGACCCAAGTGGGAATGCCTTTGCAACCCTAGGTATTACGATGTTGTATCCTGTTCGAGTATACTGTCGGGACCCATGTTTAGAGGTTGGTGCCTCTTATAGTTCACACAGGTATTCTGGGAATGATCTCATTTAGAGTCGGGTCCCATTATCATCGGTTATTAGTGTGAGTTTATAGTATTCAAGTAAGTCTGGGGTCAGGGTGTTTTGGAGATGAATCCGTATGGGTCGGGCTCTGGGACCTTAGGTATTACAGTGGGTACTCGTTGAGGGGTCGTACACCGGGATCGTGATCTTAGGGCGCTACTTAGCAACGTTGAAAATATGGTTTACTTTGTGTTACGCCATTGTCGATGGAAACGGGTCTCCCCGTCAACGAAAAGTGTTGTTTGGGTATAGAGTGTTATCTATATTTTCGATGACGTATTTGGAGTATAGAGTTTTATCCAGGATTTATAAAATTGTATCATGAGGACTTGACCATATTTTGGTATTATAGAAATGGAGCTTTGTCCATAATTTGGTACTTAAAGCATTAAATGTATTCCCGTTTTGATTAAGTAAAAGGTGTGGAGTTTGTGTTTGAACGGGTATTTCTATGTAAAGCATTTATTACTTTGGTATTTTGATATAAAGATTTATTTTGTGGGTGTTATGTTTATGAAAGATGTTGTTTTTATAATGAAGTTATTTCATTTGAGAATTGTCTTTTGCCAACGAATCTTTTGACGTCAATCAATTATAAATATGTAATAAACTCTTGAGCTCATTAGGCGTCAAGACTAACCTTTTTCCTTTGTCGGCATGCGCATCATGTTATTGTTTGGGTTGGTATTATCGTCACGTGTGGACTTGAGTGCTAGGAAGGAGCACGATAAAGATTAGTTTTTGGTGACGTTTTCCGCATTCGGATATAGCGACTATAATGGTTTAGTAACACCCGACCGTAATAATGTATTGATATAAGACTTGGTCTATCTATTGTTGAGATGTATTTAGAATTATTATTTGAGGAAATTTCAAGTATTGATTTATTCCTTATTTATCGTATTGATGAAAATTTTAAATTAGTCGTTTTTTTCCAAATTTGAGGGTATTACATCATAACATATAAGTGCTTTCATCAATCAGCGCCCGGCGAATTATTAGATTGCTTTCAATCTTTTGGTCGTGGTAACATACAAACCACTTGAAATACATCTCAACTTCTCCAATATACGCTTTTGGTCATATTGATTGAAGGTAATGTATAGGTATTCAATACCATTTTCTCTAGCACTTTCAATGTTAAACTTGTTTTCTTGAATATCCTTAAAACTCAATAAGGTGGGATTGGACATTAGAGAATATAAGGCCTCTGAAATGGTTAAGATAATACCATTTAACAACATGAACTGAGCTTTACCAAAGCCTTCAACAAAGGTCGACGGGTCAGAAATTGTTGTTAGTGAGGTTACTTTAGGCATAAATTTGATAAAATAACTTTCATTTTTTAAGATAGTGTAGGTAGTACCACTATCAACCAGACAATCAACCGCCCCACAATGCATTCCTAAAAGTAAAAAAAAAATTAAAGTAGGTCACACTAAGAAAATTTCACAAGGAAATAACTTTAAATTATATCGAGAAAAATTATTTAGAGAAACAAAACCATAATCCAAAAGACATATTCAATACCCAAATGGAAAACATAAACCAAATGGAGGAAAAAAAATCCAGGAGCTAAACAATAGCTCGGTTATTATAAGATAACTAGCATATCTTTGTTATTCCATTTGAGCCACAAAATCAGGAGTCTCAAGAAATTTATTCACGTTCGCTTCGACAACATTTGCTTCGGTTTTTCTTCCCTTATGATAGTTTTCAACTTCTTGGGGAGTAGCCTTACAAGTCCGTTACATATGATCATAGCCACCACATTTTTAGCACAAAGTTTTATCATTAGCATCATCTATTGCTTTGGGATGATTGGCCCTATTGTTGTTGTTCCTAGCACGAGACTGCCTAGGGGCCACAGGTCATTGGTACGGATGAGTTTCCAAACCTCGCTTGGCATGACAAGTTTTAGTCTCACCATGATTCATTGGCTTTCGGGACGACTGACCCTTGTCACGGTTCCTGTGCCGTGGGTGAGGACCACGAAAAATATTAGCATCCGACATTGAAATTTCCTTTGTCCCAACAGGACGAGAATTGTTATTTTTCATTAAAACGATGCAATTTTTCTCATCCAATAATAATTGAGAAATCAGTTCAGGGAACGTTTAGAACTTGGATTGACGATATTTCTTTTGAAGCAAGTTGTCAAAGATAGGAAATGTAGTGTATGTCTTCTCCAATAAATTATTATCAGTCAACTTTTCACCACAGTAGTGGAGAAGAGAGCGAATTCTACATTTCAGCATTATACTCGGTAACGATAGCAAAGTCTTGGAATCGCAAATTTAGCCAATCTTAGTGGGCTTCAGGAAGCCATATGTTCTTTTGATGGTCGAAGTGCTCTTTCAGAGAGTCCCATAATCCCTTGGGTGAAGTGATTGCTATAAATTCAGACTTCATTGTATTTGACAAATGACGACGAAATAGTATTATCGCCTTAGCATTCATTTCGCGGGTAACTTCAACTTCGCGATCATCCTCGTCATAAATAACATCCAATAGGACTTGGGCACTAGATGGTTCTAGATACCTTAAGTCCAATCCAAATAGTTCTTGCCAGCGGCATCTAAGATCAGGAATTCAGGTTTGATCAACATTTTTTACGACGGGAGAAAAATAGTGGATTAGTTATCATATAAAACGCCGAGTTTATATGTTTATGGTTTTGTATCAATATAAACTATATTTCGAAATATTGGTTTGATAAACACTAGTTTTGCTAGCACTAACTTCGTTTCGAAGCGATGGGTTCGAGAAACAAGTTTTCCTCTAAGGTTGAATTGGTTCTCCTTAATCGATCGACTGATCAATTGCGAGACGCCGATTTGGCGAATATACAGTAGTATAAACACATTCGAGTAAATTATTATTTACTCAATCACTTTCGGTAACTCTACTTGAATACAACCAGGAAAGACGGTGAGAGTGGTAAGCGCAAAAGCATTTTAAAAACCGACCTCATTAGAATAGAAATTATCTGCCTATATCTTTCCTAGACATCGTATCCAATTAGGTGAGCCTATTTGGAGTTGATTCATGATATTTCCATCTTAAATGTGTGTATATATATAGTTCTACAAAAAATCATCCCAACAGAAACTTTTTCAAGTTCGACACAAAACAATTACCAAAAAATGGTTAAAGATAATATACATCCGAAAAATGATATTTTTCGATTATATATATTGGATTAATCATACAATTTCAACTTTTTTAAATAGTAAATTGTACATTCCTACGAGTTGTAATGATGATCTACAAGAGAAAAACAATCTTATATCCCTCCGTCTTTGAGCGAAAGTGTTGATAACGTGTTGTAGATGGAATTAGCCAACTATAGAGAGAAAGTAAGAGAGCTCATATATTGAGAGAAGAAGTGTATACAATGGTGTGGCCTCAACCTCTTTATATAGACATAATGACAATTTGGAGAGTTACATGACCTATTAACTATACATAAAGTCCCTCGTAATGGTGTTAAATGTGACACTAAATACTCGTAAATTATGAGTTACAACAATATTGAAGTTATTAATATTAGCATCTATATATTCTTAATTACATAGTATTATAAATTTTTTTAGAGAATTTAATATGTTTAGTAAGTATATATAATATTTTTTTTAATTTACTAAATTTTGTGTAATCAAAGATCTTTTAAGAATTAGGAGGGATCAAATAATAGGACGAACTACAAGAAACACGAGAAGAGTAGATCACATATGATTCTAGAGTAGTATCGTATGTGATATAACTCATCCCGAAAGATGTGCCTGACTAGTAATTAAATGACTCACATAGTGAAAGCGGAGGTTGTCATAGAACTATAATGATTCACATAGAGATTGTTGTATGAGCAAGAATGATGTTTTTTCTAGACATATTTGCATTACAGGGCAATAATGTGTTTCACGGGGTTGCCACATTGACATTATGATAGGGGAACATGGAATGAAGGTAACTAGTCGAAGGTGCAAATTGAGACTTCATTTCAGTTTCAGAAGTAATATTTGCACTCCAAAACAAATGGGTTTCAAACACCAATGACGAATTTTTCCACTGGAAATTTTTAGCGGATTTGTGGCGGATAATTTATTACTAGAAGATACAAACACCAATGATGGGCAATTCATTGTGTAATAACGATCATCGGCCACATTTAATGCGGTCGTGAGATCCGTTGATGATGACTTTTGTCGATAGATTACAAATTTTTCCTCCAGTAGAACCCTTTTGTTTTATAGTGTTATTTGATAAATTATTGATCGAGAAAGACTTGCCTAGGAATCTCAATATTTTGAATTTTAAATTTTGTTATGATACATTTGTTGTTCTTGGAATTATAAACTTTGTTAGTTTAATTGGAATTTGAATAAGACTTCACTCTAAAAGAATGAATATAGCAGGTTGAGGGGAAAAACCTCAAAAAAACTGTATAACACCCTGCGAGCCTTCCATTTGGACAGTATGCACAAATGCATACTGGTAATTTGTGACATGCACTCATGCATAGATAGAAAAAAATTTAATTGCTTGTATGCATTTGTGCATACCGTGTGTGGACAACTGCATATTATCCATATGAAGAGCTCCCAAAGTGTTCTTTAGTTTTCTTGTTTTTTTGAGGTTTTCTTCTGAACCCCTATATATATATATATATATATATAGGTCGCATATCCGTTGCAAACTGTTGATCCTTTGCAAAATTTGCAAACTGACGTGGACCAATAGGAATAAGTCATGTGAATAATAGGTTATTATTAGTTTTTATATTAACTAAGGGCATAAATGTCAATTATTAATTATAGTAATTTTTATTTAATTTTTAATTCGTATATTATCTTTAGCAACTACCAGTTTTTTTGGTAAATTTGTAACTGATTATATTCAGTTTCTTAAAATTGAGAACAGTTTCTAGTTTTGACCCACAAAACCATTTTTTCCGACGATTATCATTTGTAGCTGATGCTTCATTTTGTCCCAATTTCGTTTCCATCCACCCAACCCACCACCGTTAACCACCCATATCATCATTTCCCCCACCGGCAAGAAAAACGTCGTTAACAGTGAAGATGATGATTGGTAAGAAGCAGGTGTAAATGTCGCTAACAGTTAACGGAGCAACTCCGCCGGTGTAAATGGTGTAAAACGAAGAAGCATACGAACCACGACGGCGTAAGAAATCGGATGAGGGCTACCATGGTGAAGATGATGATTGGGAAAAGACTCAGGTAAAGACCAAGGCGAACTAGGTGAAGGAGGGTTCATATGATGAAACCATTATTGGGAATGACGATTTGAGGGAATTTCGATGGATAAACAGTGAAGAAGTAGTAGTTGAAGAAGATGCAGAACAAGTGTTCGTAGAAATGTCTAAGAAAGATTTGGATTGTTTAATAACAGAAAGCAGAAGACTTTCAGGGCCAAAAGCCAACCTTATCATCTAATTTTCTCCTTGTTTAACGGTTGTTAATCACTTCTCTTCCTCCTCCGCCGTTGTTGCCGCCGTCGACACGAATGGCAAAAGTGTATTGACGAATAGTGAAATTGTATTCACGAACAGTGAAAGTGTATTCACGAATGGCTATAATGCATTCATGAATGTCGAAAGTGTATTCATGAATGTAGAAAGTGTATTCATGAATGTCGAAACTCACCCTAAAACTCGCCGGAGAATATGAAGTTATCGGAAACTGTATTCATCGGCAGAAAATTAATAAATATTAATTCCATATTAATTGATAATTACTATATATAACAATTTAATTAAATAATAATTAAAATTGATTAAATTGTAAAATGATGATGATACCCTCAACGAACTAATAAACTATTAAAAAAATTAATAAAATAGTATCCACATGGCTTATTCCTAAAGTGTGTAAAATCAGTTAGTTTGCAACAGATACCACCCCTATATATATATACATATATATATATAGAGGGGAAGGTTCAAATGAGAACTTTGTAAATTTAAAGGAATAAAGGGACACTTGTAGACTACATATGATATGGGTCCCACATAATATTAAATCATTTCTGATTTAATATGATTTAATATTAAATCAGAAATGATTTAATATTATGTGGGACCCACATCATATATGATTCACAAATTGTTCCTTTGTTCCTTTAAAGATGGGTGGTTCTCGTATGATCCCTCCCCTATATATATATATATATATATATATATAGAAAGAGGTTCATGAGAGAATGGTAACAATTTACGAGAATGCGAGGACAATCCTCAGCCAATCATTTTGGACATGAAACTTTTCATGTACAAAATTATATATGATTCATTTACAAAATCACATATGATTGATGTACAAAATCATATATGATTAGCCACGACTTGCCACAAAAAAAGTCGCGCGTGTCCTTTTTGATACTTACAAAATCACATATGACTTTGTACATGAAATCATATATGATTTTGTACATGAAAAATTTCATGTACAAAATGATTGGCTGAGATTGTCCTCGTATTCTCGTAAATTGGTACCATCCTCGTATGAACCTGCCTTATATATATATATAGAGAGAGAGAGAGAGAGAGAGGAAGGTTCAAATGAGAACTTTGTAAATTTAAAGAAATAAAGGAACACCTTGTGGACCACATAATATTAAATCAGAAATGATTTAATATTATGTGGAACCCACATCATATGTGGTCCACAAAGTGTTCCTTTATTCCTTTAAAAAAGGGTGGTTCTCGTATGAATAGGGGATGGATCATACGAGAACCACCCTTTTTTAAAGGAATAAAGGAACACTTTGTGGACCACATATGATGTGGGTCTTACACATTAAAAAAATCATATATGATTAAATGGGGCCCACCATTGAATAAGATATGATTTTTTAATATATGGGACCCACATCATATATGGTCCACAAGGTGTTCCTTTGTTCCTTTAAATTTACAAAGTTCTCATTTGAACCTCCCTCTATATATATATATAGAGAGAGAGAGAGAGAGAGAGAAAGAGAGAGAGAGAGAGAGAGAGGCAGGTTCATAAGAGAATGCTAACTTTTTACGAGAACCCGAGAAGCTTTTTTCATGTACAAAATCATATATGATTCATGTAGTGATTTTGATTCACATACAAAATCATATGTGATTTTGATGTTAGTACAAAATCACATGTGATTTTTGATGTTGGTATCAAATCACATGTGATTTTGTACATGAAAAAATTCCTTGCGTTCTCGTAAAAAGATACCGTCTTCGCATGAAACTCCCTCTGTATATACATATACATACATATATATATGTGGAAGTTCAAATACAAACTATACAATACCGTACAAATCAATATCAAAATAATTTTTTCATCAAATGCTATGATTTAAGATAATATTACACATGTGTTTGTTTCACCTTGTGAAAAAATTACATGTGAAAAAAACATATGTGAAACTTTTACATTATAAAACAAATATACGAGAAACTTTCAACTTATAAAAATAAATATCTGTGAAACTTTCACATTATGAAATAAATATAAATAATATCTTAAATCATAGAATTTGATGAAAAAAATCATGAAAAACATTTTTGCATGAATACGAAATTACGACAGAAGTTCTAGTATTTTAGATAGCAATCCCGTTGCGTATAGAATGTTAAGGATGAAAAACAATTAAAAACAAATGCTAAAGAAACCATGTCTTCAAAAAATTACATAATGTCATCCATCAACAAGTCTCCTATTATTTAAGTCTCTAGCTTATTGCTCAATTGACAATGGACTATAATAAGAACATCCTCCCCTTCAGTTGGATCTTCAAACTTCCGAGCCCTGGTATAATCAATTTCCATATTAGATCGATAATCCCTTGACTTTTAACGAGCTACTCGAGCTCGAGCTCGATCTCGAGCACAAAATAAGAGTCGTTTAACTTAACAAGTCGAGCTTTACAATACTGATGTTCGACTCGACTCGTTCGAAAACTCGATTATATTTTTCAAGTCGAGCCGAGCCATTCGAGCATATCCTTTTTCAAGGAAAATATGCTAATATAAAATTTATTGAGATCAATCCAATAAACAAGTTAATCGATCGTGAGTTCGATCCCATAAACGAGCATCGAGCTTGAGCGCAATAACTCAAAAAATATACGAGCTCAAGCCCCACATTGAAAAGTTAATGGAGCTCAAATATTAACTTTTTGAGCCCGTCTCGTTTAATCTACTACTAGACTCGATTCGGGTTGTTTACACGTGTAGGTGTACATAGTCAATTGAGGTTACTTACGATGTGAATGCATTTTGAGCAAGATAGTTTTTGCTCAGGTTTTGCAGTCTCTAAGACATCTTTTTTCAACAGCTGAAACAACCAAAATTATCCTTTAGCAATAAGCATATATAAACTAACTCATAAGAGCAGTGTCTAATATTTGCTAAAGACAAAAGCTAACTAATTTTATGTTCACACAGACAGTGGTGGATTCCATCGTTTAATCCTTTATCAATTAACTTGCAAGATTTTTCAAATTCTTTTACCAACATTTATATCCTTTTTGTGGTTGTACAACAGGAAATCAACTTCAATTCTACACTTCTTCGCTAAGAAGTATCCCTTGCAATCATCAATCTTAACTCATCAAATTAGTATAACTCCAAATGTGTTATCTAGTTTCACACTTATAGCTAGATATTTTCTATGTGTTCTTAATAATCTATGTTTGGTGAGAATAAAAATGAGAATTCAAACAGATCATACATTATAAAGAAATGATAATTCATACAGATCATACATTACAAAGGAGATGTATTAGTCTACATAGCAAATGAAAAAAAACAAAATTCTCCTTTGATATTATGAAATCACATCATGAAACATGATTCCAAAATTTAGCTGACAACATAAAAGTTGGAACAGGGGAAAACAACAAACCTAGACAATTTCATTCAAATCATCTTCTCTCTGCAGCACCTCACGAGCCTATGTCCTAATGTCAAGGAAATCCGAATCGAACTACTCTTAGAATGATTCCTGAGCCTGAACAAGTAATAGTTCATTTGTAATGACAACATAATGAGGTGCAATGTAACGCCCCTAAAATTGGGAGTTAATTTAAACCAAACAAAATGCAAAATAATACTAAATGAATAGACAACACTCACAGAAATGGGGAGGAGTAACAGAGTTTACAACCACAAACGGATACTAGATGACAACTTATTAATCTATACAATTCTCAAATACAGATTAAGTTCGAGTGTCTCTAAATTCTCAAAATAAACTTGTATGTAACTCTACAGTACACACGAGTATGTACTCCAAAAAGGATGCCTCTACCGCAGCTAGCTCCACTCAATCCCTTGAAGCCCCCTTAGCACGATCATCTGATATACATGACATTTTAAGAAAAAGTGTTAGGCTTTAAAGCCTAGTGAGAACAAACAGTTCAAATATGGAAAACCAGTAAATAAGTTAAAATAGTAGAATCGACATCTAACCAAAAGCCTTTCCATTTAAATCCTTTTTCTTTTGCGCGCGATTTACACCTAAAAGAAATGCAACTGAGGGAAACATATGGGAGCGACCCGTAAATTATACCGATACAAATCAGTAATTCAGTAAGCTCGAACGGATAGAAATCTCCGGCTTACGGATAAAGAGTTCAACCCTAAACGTTGATTTATTACTCAATACCCAATCTGACAAGCGCAACCCATATTAAACGTTGATCTTTCACTTACCCCATCTCTAATATAAGACTGACTATTGTGCCTATGGATCTATTACACTAGTCTAGACATTTTATACATTCAAACAATGTACTAGTCAATTCTCGATACCAAATCTTTGTATGATAAGTTCTTGTTTCAAAACTTTCTTTCCCAAAATTAGGTCAAACTAGCATTTAATTTCCAAACATCCTATCTTCTTGACATTAAACTCATGAGAGTGTTTTAAAACCATTTCTTGTGCACATTTCATCATTTCAAAGAGAAACCCTAGATGACACATTTTGACCTAGTTTACCAAAATATACCAAGTATAGAGATACTTGTATAAATGTCTTGTGATATATAAAACTACATCATTTTGATATGTATAAAGTTTTAGAAAGGTAAGAATAAACTCACAAAGCTAAGGTTAGGTAAACCCTAGAAATCTCCCTAAAATAGTGGAAGATGATGAAGGAGTGAAGAAGATGAGCACCTGAAGCTTTAAATCTTGAAGCTTGACTTGAATCCTTCCCTTTAATGGAACAATAAATGAGATGGGAGGAAGTAGGTGGAAGAACTAAACCCTAGAAAATCGCCTTCAAAGTTTTGCTCCCAATACTGATATTTTTTGTATCTGACAAATGAGAAAAGAAGCTAAAAATCGCACTTAATCAGCTCTCAGACCCGTCGGGCGATCTTACCCAGGCGATCATGACACGTCATGATCACGGAACATGTACCGAGAGTTTGGACTAATTTTTTTGCTTTCTGGTGTGTTCGGCGATGATGACATGTGATCATGACATGGTATAATCGCCTGTCATGATCGCGAGATGTGTACCACGAGTTTGATCTGATTTTTTTGACATTTTGATGTTCCTGCTATCATGCCCTGCGATCATGACATGGCAAGATAGCCTGTCATGATCGCCCAAAGTGTACCGAAACCCATTTCGTGTTCGGTTCTCGCTCCTTTCTTACAATTCAATGTAACCCAACGTTAAACCCTTAAAACACTCCAACTAGCTTCAAAAAATATAATTTTAGGATGCGAGATTCATTAGCTCATACCCAAAATTCCGGGTGTTACATGCAAAGTTGATGACTGGCGTATATGTGTACACATTTAATCTGCACAACATACATGGGAAAGCTTCTTATAAACCCCATAAACCTATTAGATCACACAAATGCAGAATTTGAAGGGTAAAAGATATCTCATATAAACAACTTGCTTTGATAGTTACTCCTATTTGATTTAAATGACTTTACAAATCAAATTTACAATCAACAAAATAAAAAACAAATTTGGAGCAAAAAAATATAGTTGTTTTTCTTGCCTTGGGTATTACACAAAACAACAGTTAGAGAATGAGATATGGAACCCATAAGAACCAAGATGGTTGGTGTTTCAAGTTTGGCTTTATCTCTCAATTTGGTTATGTTTTATATAGCCTATATGGTAAACAAAATCAAACTTAGAAAAATCAAAGAAATCAGACAGTTAAATTGGAGTACCACAAAAAATCGATGATCTATCTGACTGTGTCTTGTGAATCTTCGAGAGAAGCGATATGAAATCAAACAGAAAACTTTAGTCGGATGAACGAAAACCAACCTTGCCAAATGTAGTACCTAAACAGAAGGGATATCTCAAAAATTAAACATAAAACAACCGGTTTTACTACACAAAACAACAGTTTAGGTAGAAGATGAATCTAAATAGCACAAGGTTATACAAAAAGATCAACTCGCTTGGAATGAAACTGCAATTTTGGCAAATTTTTGCATCTCTTTACGTCGACATGAACTCTATATGTTTGTTTTGTTACAATGAACAGAAAATCTACTTGTTTTGTTTGTTTCGTCAAAAAACTGTTAGTAAAATTGGAGTACCACAAAAGTCGATGGTCGGCATCAACAACAAGATGAACTAAATCAAATAGAGAAGCGAGAGGAACAAAATCAAACCTAAATCGATGGTATACCAAGCGGAGAGGAACAAAATCAAACCTAAATCGACGGTATACCTAATTTGTGTTCGAGCGTATGAATCGATATGAAATCAAAAAGAGGTTGAAAGGAACAAAATCAAACCTAAATCGATGTATATGTCTTCGTTAAGAGGAGCGAGTGAGAACACGAACGATAACACAAATAAAACTTGCATTTCGAGAGTATGAATGCCTGAATCGCTGCTTGGGAAAAAGGAATTGTTGCCTTGGAAGGCGCCTGATTTGTAAGTTGATGTTGATGGAGTCGTAAAACACCTTGTGCATTAAAAGAGTTGTACCTTGTGCTGAAGAAGTTGTAAGTCTTAAAATATAAGACTTTTAAGACTTTTATGAAATTTGGTTTATAAAGTAGTATAGATATATATATATATATTCAAATTTTATATATCTATTTGAAAAGTTAATCGAACTCGAGCTTAGTGTTAGTTTTTTTAGCCGACTCAATTACCTACTACTCAGACTCGACTCGACTTGTTTACATCTCTATGTAAAATAATATTTTAGAATAAAAGTTCTCACGCTTATAATTTAATAACCTAAAAAGAATTGTAAATGGTATTTATATCAAATATATGGGGCATAATTAATAAAACAAGAAAAAAAAACTAGTAATGTATTTTGTCCAGATGCTAGTTTATAGCTTGTAAAATATACCTTATTCAGTAATAAATTTTAAAATAAGTTAATTTCTAACTGTTAAATGTACCAATTTTAAATAAACTAGTTGGGTACCCGCTGCAATGCAGCACGGTATTAAGAGGTTCTTATAAATCAGGGATTAACATTTAAAACAATCACTCTTGAAAAAAAAACTATAAAATAGTTGCACCTTTGGATCTTTACATTATGGAGAGAGCTATCTTCTACAAGGATCTTCTTATATCAGAAATCTAGGAATAAGTTCTAAACTAGTCGCACCTTTGGGTCTTTATATTATGTTATCTTCTACAATGTTCTTTTTATATCAGAAATCTAGGAATAAGGCTCTATGATGCCTTGCTCTATCATGGTTTTTATTTACATTTACATTGCTCAAGTAAGTCATTGTATGATGTCATGTCCTGGATACTGGTTTTCAAATTTATTATGTTAGGATTTGAACTTTCATCTTAAAAAGCATATTTATTCTAAATTGGCAAGCACATTTGTTTCAAAATAGCTCATAACGTTGTCAACAAGTCTAAATCTTTTGCCAAATGTAAATCCTGTAACATATTCGCCAATCTTAAAATAAGTTAACTTGTAATTGTTAAATGTACCAATTAAACAAATAACTAAGGGTGTGTTTGGTTCCTGAAAATTTTCCAATTTTCTAGAAAAAAAATTCAAGGAAGATGAAAATTCAAAAAATCTATTTGGTTCATTCAGTTTTCAAAAAATTTCCAAAAAAACAAAAAGTTTCATTTTCTAAAGTTCCATATAAATTAGAAAACTAGTTTTAGTAGTTTTCCAAATTTTTGTTTTCTAATAATTATTCCTGTGAGAAAATGCCAAGAGCCATTTCTTGTTAAAAATGATTATCTTTTTATCGATATTCTCATATTAAAGTTTTGTTTCATGTTATATTAAAATATGTTTAATATTGTAATGTTTGAAAAAATTGAAAATGAAAAGTGATTGAAAATGTACAACTAAACGCGTTTTCTAATTTTTTTCTTTAAATGGAAAATGAAAACTCCACCATTTCAACCACACGTTTTTTTCTAAAATTTTCATAGAAAACTGAGAATGAAAACTCAACTCCATTTTTTAAAAACGTTTTTTAGGAAAATGAAAACAGTTTTCCAAAAACAAACGTAAAATAATGATAAACAAAAAATATTAATTATTATTTATGTTAATAAAATCAAACAAAGATGACCTAATTCATGTAATTACAATTTACAAAGATATAATTAATATTTTTTTTTTAAAGTTCAATTTTAATATTACAGATTAAAATGAAAAGGGTAAAATGTGTGGAAAGGGGTTAGACGCGGCGACATGAAAATTAGAGATCGAGAAAGAAAAGGGCGTGGACTCTCCAACGTTCCCAAGGGGTTTAATACGTCACCCAAACTCCAATTTTCATTTACACCCCTCCAACAATATGCCTTTTAACTCTTATCAAATGAAGTCACAAATATAATAATCTTTTCTCAATTATATTCATTCTTTCAATAAATAAATTATTATTATTCTCGTTTGAAACCCAACCATTCAAATAATATCTATCTACATACAAAAATGCATGCAATTACAAAGTGAAGGGGGATGTTTTGATATTTTTCCATAACTATAGGGTCTAAAAATGAAAAACGTCAATGACCCTTAATTACAAAAGAGACAATTAAGGATATTCATGTCAGCTTTTAGAATCTAGAAACCCTTGGGATGATCTAATGGCCACTTATCAAACATATAAGAATTGGTATATGGTGATGACGTTACCATAAGAGTTTCCACATATTTGTCACTTTATCTTCTAAATCTCCAGATTAATGGATCATGACAGATACTAAAATATTAAAATAAACACTCCAAATCCCTAATAACATATTCTTGTGATTTCTGACATATAACATCATCTTCCAATTATAAGATTGTTATAT
The DNA here is from genome assembly GCA_036898165.1 of Silybum marianum. Lineage (NCBI taxonomy): Eukaryota > Viridiplantae > Streptophyta > Magnoliopsida > Asterales > Asteraceae > Silybum > Silybum marianum. The sequence continues at coordinate 7,936,056 of CM072531.1, forward strand.
ATGTTTTAGAGAATATAAGAAGAAGAAGAAAGAAGTTTATAAAACTTAGCCATCAACTATGAAATTTAGTCACTTTAAACTATACTTTTCAAATGTAGTCCTTCTGTGCCAAAAAAAACCATACCATATGTCTAATTCTAGGAGATGAAATTATAAAAAATGTTGATATTGATAGTTCAGGGACTGATTTTGAACATCACCCATAGTTTAGGGTTTTTTTTGATAGTGTATTTTAAAAAAGAAAGATTCTTGTATCAAAACATAAACAACAAAAATCTATTTTGTTCTAATTAGTGGTGGATAAAATATAATAATACTAATAAAACAAATAAAATATGGATTTTCCCCTATTTTAACATACTGGAAATCACGTTCAAAATATAGAGAAAATTTACCACCACAATACAGTAATCTAAGATTTGAAACAGGTTATCTTTTATCATATGGTACTTGTATACAAAATATACAAAAATATCAGTCAAAGAAATGATACAGAAAATACATCGATTAATCCAAAAAAACAATAGCGTAGAAATTTACGAGTATCTGATACCATGTCATCTCAAACAATCATTGTAAGAAATATATGTCTTTAAAAAGCCGAAAAAAAGAAAGAATGTGGTCAATTAAGGTATCATATGCTTCATAGACTTTCATTATCGTTACCGAACAACATTAGGTAGATTTATGTGTAAATGGAAGAAAAATAACGAGAATTTCGTTCTCAATTGTGAATCTAAGAAAAATGAATCCTTTTTCTTCATCAAGATCTACCCTTTTACTTATTTCACCACATGTAAACATGAGTTGACCAAAAAAGTATAAGATTAAAGTGTGTTAATTAAGGAATCTCATTCGTCAAAAGTCGAGAGCCAACACAAAAAGATTAGATTCTAACCTTCTACATACCACACAAGTTTCAGATTAAATATTCATTCTTCCTTTACTTTGTATCAACAGAACGATCATACCACCACTACCACAAAACAAGCCTTTTCCTACCACCGGATTTCCGACGGCCATTACTGACGGATCTGGCTGTCGAAAAGGGGTCCACGGTTTGTAGTGCATGATTTGAAGACACGATCTTAAGATTCTTGGTATAGAAAAGCCTTGTAGCAGCATTTCGACTTGGTCAACTTTCGTTATATTATTTAATTGTACACGTATATCATGCGAAAGAGTTCCTACCTAAATTCCTACTTGTATTTTTCTAACAATTATATATTTCTAGATTCTCATGTTCTCTATAAAAAGGCCTACAAGGTGGAAACTTGCGGATATGCAAATGTGTGTATTTCATCTGAATATTACACAAGTTGTTTGTTAAATAAGTTATCTACCGATCATATAGTTGCATCTGATCACCCTCCATCTTCTTGAATCTTGTTCTGAAAGCTCAGACATCATTGCAAGTTCACAAGAGTGAGTCTTTCTTGTGCTTCCTCTTTGTTTGATGTTCATTTTTGTGATATATTTTATGTTTAATCTTTGGTTTTGAGAATTCTCCTGAGTTTTCAAAGTGGGTTATCTTTGTTCCAGTCATCAGCATCCTCAGATATACTGAAACTTAGAAATATATAACCATTTTGATCTTTCTATCCAAAACACACGACGGACAAAAACGTGTGCGGGCAATATGGCCCGCGACCACAAGTCACGACCAAAGTCGCTTGAATTATATGTGATTGTATATGTGATTTTAATGTAAAATCACATGTGATTCGATCGTTTTTTTTAATTTATTTTTTTATTTAGTTATTGTTCTCTTATGAACCTAATTCATACAACATATATCTTAACGTACTTAACCATGAAAAAAAATGAATCTTAACAAATTGTTACATTTTTCACATATTTTAACATGAAAACTTTATGTTAAGGCATGTTAATGTCCCCATATGCAGAAAACCAAAAAGACCAAAAACACCACTTCATCACAAAAGACATGCAATCAATCATTGTTGTTGGATCAAAAGCAATTGACGGTTGCGAAGTGGTTCTCACTTCTCACGATATAAGGGAAGTTCTCACCTGAACTTAACCCTATTCAAGAGATGACACATAAAAAAGGAGAACAAACGATCCCATAGTAATCGTTGGATCTAAAATTCGAATGTAACCATATATCATGATTTAGTTTTGGCAAAATATACACCCCTATAATCATGGATTTAGTTATGGCAAAATGTAACCGCACTTTCACATATCACAAACTCTTGGACTCACACATAAGTATGTATGTGCATCTAGGCATTGCTTTCAAAATATTACTCCATCCGTCCTCCTGATTTAAGTGTCCACAAATAAAATGACATACAGTTTTAAACATGCATAATTAATACATTTTTTGGTAAACCAAATGACATATTTACCCATATTTAATTTCTCCCTCTTCACAACTCTTAAATATTTATGCATTATTTAAGGGTAGATTTGTGAATTTGCTTATTTAGTTTTAAAAGTGGACACTTATTTTGAGACATATATAAATAGAATTGTGGACATTTACATTGGGACGGATGGAGTAACTATTAAATGTTTTCATTTTGGTTGTTTTATAAGTTTACTTTCAACTGAAAATGTAGTCATTGATTAATACATTAGTTGATAAACAAATTATATTTAATAAAAATTAGTTGATAAGTTAGATAATGAAATAGCAACCTAAATTGAATTATAACTTATAAGTGGTATTTATATGAATATAAGGGAGTAATAATTTTGTCAAGAAGTAGTTTATAGCTTGTAAAATATGTCTTCTTCAGTAATAAATTTTGAAATAAATTAATCTATGATTATTAGATAACAATTTTTTAACAAATAACTAAATATTTATGACGAATATGAAATAACTGATAGAAATAAATATTAATTATATATTGATTTACGTTAGTAAAATCAACCAAAGATGATGTAATTCATGTAATTTATAATTTTTTTCAAAAGTTCAATTTTAATATTATAGATAAGAATAAAAGGGCGTGGACTCTCCACGTTCCCATGGGGTTTAATACGTCACCCAAACAACAACTTTCATTTACACCCCTCCAACAATATGCCTTCTAACTCTTATCAAATGAATTAACAAATATATAATCTTTTTTCAATTACATTCATTCTTTCAATAAATAAATAAAATAAATAATTATTTTTCTCATTTGAAACCCCACCGTTCAAATAATGTCAATGTATACTCAAATGCATGTAATTACAAAGTGAAGGGGGGTATTTTGATATTTTTCCATAACTATGGAGTCTAAAAATGAAAAATTAAAACATGATGACCCTTAATTGCAAAGAATAGAAAAAGAGACAATTAAAGATATTCATATCTAGGTTTAGAATTTGGAAGCCCTTGAGATGATCTAATGGCCACGTATCAAACATATAAAAATCACTATGTAGTGATGACGTTACCATAAGAGTTTTCATATATTTGTCAGTTTCTCTTCTAAATCTCTAGATTAATGGATCATGACAGATACTAAAAACTATTAAAATAAACACTTCAATCTCTAATAACATATGCTATTATGCTTGTGATTTATGACATGTAGCATCATCTTCTAATTACAAGATTGTTATGCTTTAGCGAATATAAATAAGTTTACAAAAATTAGCCATCAACTATCAACTTTAGTCACTTTAAACCATATTTTTCAAATGCAGTCCTTCCATCCCACAAAAACCATACACTCATTGAAATTATGAAACAATGTTGATATTGATAATTTAGGACTGATTTTGAACATCACCCACAATTCATTTGTGTTTTTCTGATACTGTATTTTAAAAAGAAAAATTCTTGTATGAAACATAAACAACAAAAAGCATTGCAAGTTCACAACAGTGAGTCTTTCATGTGCTTCCTCTTTGTTTGATATTCATTTTTGTGATATATTTTATGTTTAATCTTTGATTTTGAAAAAATTCTGAGTTTTCAAAGTGGGTTATCTTTGTTCCAGTCATCAGCATCCTCAGATATACCGAAACTCAGAAATATTATCCATTTTGATCTTTCTACCGAAAACGCACTTGTAAAGTTCCAGACATTTGTTGAAAGAAGGATGTTCGTGCAGGACAGACTGATTAGGTATCTTCAAACAGGCGAAACAGATCCTTCCTGGAAGTCCCTCTTCTTGTTTTACCTATACATGAACCTTCTATGTTCTGGCTCCTGATTCATTTTCTCCCTCCTTTTCTGCACATCTAGTTTTCTAAACTTTATTCTCTTAAGATTCAAACTTGAAGAAGAAAGGGTTCTTTTATGGAAGACCAACTTCCCTCGTTTATGCCTCAAATGACCACCATGTTTAAGGAAAGTCCTCTAAGTTTCATCACAATGGATGAAACATCATATGATTTGCCGTTCTCAAACTCTTCGAATTCATCATCATCATCATCATACCTTAATTCCTCAGAAACATACGTAACATGTTTGAACCCAAACCTTTCTCTAAGGTATTTTGAAGATGAAATAGATGTGAAACCTTTTGGAACTTCCCCTCTTGGTTATCCTTTGATAAACACATTCTTTGATAATCAAACACCCGTGAAACGATTGATTCAAGCAATTGAATATCTAAAAGAGTCCATAAGAGACATAGACATTCTTATACAACTATGGTTGCCTGTACCTAGAGGAGGTGAATATGTCCTCACCACAGAAGACCAACCATTCATCCTTAACTCAGGGAGCAATGGCTTATTGGGTTATAGAGAGATTTCCAGGAGCCAACAGTTTGCTACCGAGGAAGATTCAGATGCATTCTTCGGCTTACCTAGCCTTGTTTTCTTGAAGAAGTACCCCATGTGCACTCCTGGTTTTCAATTCCTTGGGAAAGAGGAGGACCCACGTATAGATATTGCTCAACAGTTGAATCTTGGTGGTTCTCTTCATCTTCCAGTTTTTGAACAAGGAAGCGGAACTTGCTTGGGCATCATTGAGATCGTGACCACATCTCAGAATGCCAAGTATCGTGATCCACTCAATAACATCCGTAAAGCTCTTGAGGTCTCTTTCTTAATCAACTTTTGTATATGTTTCTAGTCATATTTTTTGGATTTCTATCTTAAGTTCTTATATTTTACAGGCTTTTGATCTAAGGAGTTCTGAGTTCTTAATTCATCCAAAACTAGAGGTGAATACAATACCTTACATACTTGTTAATCCTTCAATTGCATTTCAAAACTCATTTCTTATACAATAAGTATGATGTGTAAACCAGGATTGCAACGAATCCTACCAAGTTGTTTTGGCAGAGATCAGACAAGTATTGAAATTTGTATGTGATGCACATTGTTTGCCATTGGCTCAAACATGGAGTTTATGTGCTCAACAAGCTAGAGGTGGATGCCAACAACAATCTGCTACTTGCATCTCTATCATAAGCTCTGCCTCCTATGTGTTCAATCCCTATGTTTTGGGATTTCATGAGGCATGCTCTGAGCGGCACCTGCTTCAAGGCGAAGGTATTGCTGGTAAAGCACTGGGAACAAATAAACCGTGCTTTGCTACAGATGTCACGGCTTTTAGTAGGACTGAATATCCTTTATCTGATCATGCTAAGATGTTTGGATTAGGTGGTGCTGTAGCAATACGCCTCCGTAGTACCTACATGGGACCACTTGATTTCATTCTGGAGTTCTTCCTTCCCCACAATTGCATAAACGAGGAAGAACAAAAACAAATTCTAAGTTCGATATCTTATGTGATACAACATGTTTGTAAGAGTTTACGTGTAATAAATGATGAGGAATTAGCAAGAGAATATTCATCTTCAGTAAAAGAAACAACTACTCAAGATGCATCTTCTTGGATTTCCCACATGCTGGAAGCCCAACAGAGGGGTGAAAGTTTCATTGTTTCCATGGGGTCTCACAAGAAGGAACCAGAAGAAGAGTTCAAAGTGATAAATCAGTGGGATTATCACGAAAAGAGCCTCTACCGTCGGTCCACATTGCCTAGACATACGAAGAAAAGTGAGCCAAATGTGGGACCCAAAGGGAGAAGACGGTCACTGGGCACCAGAAGATTGGAAGAAAAGAGGCGGGTGAAAGCAGAGAGGAACATAAGTTTCCCAGTTCTCCAACAATACTTTCCAGGGAGTCTCAAAGATGCGGCCAAGAGCATTGGGGGTTAGGCACCATCTCTATTATATGAAATATCAAAACTTTTCCTGTAATTCTAATATAGTAATTATAGTTTCTTGATTTTGGTCGATGGTTTCAGTTTGCCCTACGACTTTGAAGAGGATATGCAGGGAACATGGAATCATGAGATGGCCTTCTCGAAAAATAAAGAAAGTAGGCCACTCTCTGAAAAAACTCCAACTTATCATCGATTCGGTTCAAGGTGCTGAGGGTACTATCCAACTTGAATCATTCTATACAAACTTTCCAGAACTAAGCTCCCCGATTTCACCTAGTCCTAAACCAACTAATGATTGTGTCAACATCTATAAATCTCAAAAGACATCATCATGTTCTTCATCCTATGCCAGCCACAATTCTGGTTCAAGCCCTCATTGTTCAAAAGAAAACATCTTATGTGCAGAAAAACCTAGTGCCTTGGTCAAAAGACAAGCTCAAAAGAAGTCACTAGTAACGATTAAAAGAGATACACATGTAGACTATAATCATTCTAATGAGGTTTTAGTGCCTCCACAGAAGATAAGCAATCCCATATCGCGAGATGAAGGTGGTTTCCGAGTAAAAGCTATTTACGGTGAAGAGAAAATCCGATTGAGTATGACCCAACATTGGGGTTTTGGAGATTTGCAGAGAGAGATAATGAGGAGCTTTAACATAGATGATATGGATAATATCACTCTTAAGTACTTGGATGATGACTCTGAGTGGGTATTATTGACTTGTGATGCGGATCTTGAGGAATGCATGGACATAAATACTTCATCTAAGAGATGCATAGTTAAACTCTTCCTTCACCAATCTTTTCATCCGGAATCTGGAAGTTCTTTTACTGGCGATGGTCCATTCTAGCGACAAGATCTTTTATTGTTAGTTGTGCCAGTGGAGTAATATACATATATATATATATAGAAAGAGAGAGGGGGATTCAAACGAGAATAATATCTATTTAAAAGAACACGAAAATCAACAAAATCATATATCTTTTACATTAATACAGAAGAAAGAGACTTTGGCCAAAGCTTCAGGTCCGCATGGCTTTTTCGTACGTTAATGTAAAATCATATATGATTTTGTTGGTTCTCATGTTCTTTTAAATATATAGCATTCTCGTATAATCCTCCTTAAAGAGAGAGAGAGAGAGGGAGGGAGGGAGGGAGGGAGGGAGGGAGGGAGGGAGGGAGGGAGGGAGGGAGAGAGAGAGAGAGAGAGAGAGAGAGAGAGAGAGAGAGAGAGATATGAATGTGCATTTTTATATATAAATCCACCCATAAGGACACAGGCATTATTAGGTTCGTGTTCTTCCATGGATATGATGGTGTTGATTTAAGTTTGTGGAGAGTTTTTTTTATAAGAAAAAGTTTGTGGAGAGTTATTTTACTATATAACAAATAATTAGCATTCATGCTTTCGTGACCAGAGGTTTTGAGTCATTGCATTGATTATACCATTAATATGGGACAGATCAATATGTAAAAATGTTGAAGTTTTAACAAGACTGGGAGTAGTGTGAAATTGAAGGATAAGAATATAAGAATCCAACATAACACATTATAAACTAAAAGAAATAACGAAAGTGGGAATGAATCAACAACTATATCTATATATATCTTTATCTATATCTATATATCTATATATCTATTAAAAGACAAACCTCAAACAATGAGTTGGCATCATGAGATTTGATTATTCTCAAATATTGGAATGTGGTTAAGTTTACCTATCCCACATTGATAGAAAGAAAGAAAGTTGAGCGAATGGAGTGTGTATATATGTATGAAAGGATGATGTGACTTTTTGTTGCAAGTCATGTTGTTGGCTCAAATGAGTCAACACTTTAATTTGCAATTGTCGTTATGATATTTGAATATTTTTTCAAATATTGAAATGTGGTTAAGTTTGGTTATCCCATATAAAATGACTTTAAAATATTGAGATGGTATCTTGATAGTGATGTATTTTAAAATTTTGCATTGTGGTTGGTTTTTAAAAATCCCACATTGATAAAAATTTGATACATTTATAGATTGTGATAAGTATATATACAAAAATAAGCATATGATACTTTTGAAAATTAAAAGAACAATATAATTATGTAAGTCATTGTTTGGGTTCTAATTTTGGAGTATTAGTAGTTTTTTTATTATAAAGGAACAACAATGGGCTTTGAGAAGACGTTATAATATTTGAGTATTCTCAAAATCTAGAATTGTAGTGTTGTTTATATAGTTTTCCTTCATTGGTAAGAAGATGATATATTTGCAAAACAAATATTGTATAAAAATGAAGGCGAGGATGTTTTTTCTCACAATACACAGAATTGTGTTAAAATAAACGAAATAGTTGTTTTTGGAGAGTGATGGTTACTTTTTTCATCGTTATCAATGTAAACGATATAAGAAAAATATTATGAGATCGAATTGAATTATAATACAAATAAACTTGATAAAAAGAAAATTACGGATTAAGTGTCGGTCTTGAGAAGACGTTCTAAGATTTGATTATCCTCAAAATCTTGAATTGTAATGTTGTTTAGTTTTCCAAACAAATCTTTATCTATATCTATCTATATATCTATATATCTATTAAAAGACAAACCTTAAACAATGAGTTGACATCATGAGATTTGATTATTCTCAAATCTTGAAATGTGATTTAGTTTGCATATTCCACATTGGTGGAGAGAAGAAAGTTGAAGGAATGAAGTGGTGTATATATATGTTAGGTGGATGGGAACTTTTTGATGCAAGTCATGCTATTGATTCAAATTAGCCAAAACTTTCATTTGCAATTCTCATTATGATAGTTGAGTATTTTTCAAATCTTCAAATGTGGTTAAGTTTATTTATCTCATATAAAAAGATGACTTTAAAATATTGAGATGACATATTGAGAGTTCTGTGTTTTAAAATCTTACATTGTTGTTTGTTTTTGGAGATCCCACATTGAAGAAAAATTAATATAGACAGAGTGTGATAAGTATATATATATATATTGTCTATCCCACATTGGTGGAAAGAAGAATGTTGAAAGAATGAAGTGGTGTATATATATGTTAGGTGAATGAGAGTTCTTTAAGCAAGTCATGTTGATTCAAATCACTTCCATTTGCAATTCTCACTATGATAGTTGAGTATTTTTCAAATCTTGAAATGTGGTTAAGTTTATTTATCTCATATAAAAGACGACGTAAAAATATTGAGATGACATATTGAGAGTTGTGTGTTTTAAAATCATGCATTGTGGTTGGTTTTTGGAGATCCCACATTGATGAAAAATGGATACATTGACAGAGTGTGATAAGTATATATATATTTTGTCTATCCCACATTGGTGGAAAGAAGAAAATTGAAGGAATGAAGTGGTGTATATATATGGTAGGTGGATGAGAATTTTTTAATGCAAGTCATGTTGATTCAAATCACTCCCATTTGCAATTCTCATTATGATAGTTGAGTATTTTTCAAATATTGAAATGTGGTTAAGTTTATTTATCCTATATAAAAGATTACTTTAAAATATGAGATGACATGTTAAGGGTTGTGTGTTTTAAAATCTTGCATTGTGGTTGACTTTTGGAGATCCCACATTGATCGAAATTTGATACATTGATAGAGTGTGATAAGTATATATATTTTGTCTATCCCATGTTAGTGGAAAGAAGAAAGTTAGAGGAATGAAATGGCATATATATATGTTAGGTGGATGGGAATTTTGTGATGCAAGTTATGTTGTTGATTCAAATCACTTCCATTTGCAATTCTCATTATGATAGTTAGGTCTTTTTCAAATTTTGAAATGCGGTTAAGTTTGTTTATCCCATATAAAAGATGACTTTATATATACATATTTCATTTCATTTTATTTCATGTTATTTATATTTATATTTATATTTGTATTTTTATATATAAAGAGTAAAAATCAAGAGAATTGACATGACACTATGTGATTGATAATTTCAAGATATTGAATTGTGGTTAACTTTGTCTATCTTAAATTGATATAAAAATTATATGTTGTAACATGTTAGTCATCATTCAATGATAAAGAAGCCAACTTATAAAATAAAAAAGTGATATGTTAATATATGAGGAGAAAATGACCAATTTTTTTTTACATGAATGTTCATTTATGATAATTTTTATCCATTTTGTATTAAATAGTTAATTTTAGTTTAAAATTACATTTTTTTTATAATATATTGTTTTTTAATTTCTATAATTATTTACATTCATTAAGTATTATTGCATTTCATTCATCATCGATTAAGAAATTATATTTTTCCTTAACCTACTTACATATTTTATAACAATAATTTCTCGCCACCGCGCATGCGCGGTGCCACACACTAGTATATATTAAAAGAGTAACCATAGTATTTGAGGTGGCCTTCACTAAAGCCTAGAATCTCATTTTTCTTTTTTCTCCTTTATTCTATCAATATTCACTATGATAATTTATGTTTTTATTAAATATTTGCATTTAAATCAAAACCATTCATCTTCTTCTATATGAATTCAAGTAATATAACTTCAAACCATTCATATTCTCCATTCAATTATGTATTTATATTTATATAAAGACAACAACCACAAGTCATGAGATGAAACTATAAATCCTATAAACATGAGAATCACTTCTTCATTTTTTTCTCAATTTGTTTTATTTTTTTTCTTCCCTTTAGCTATTTGTCAATATTGTAATAAACATTTGAAGCATGTTAATAAATCTTGAGATACAAGATGAAAGTATTTCTCATCCCACCAAGTTATTATTTCGTTTTTTAAGGTTAGTAATGATATTTTTTGTTTATTTACTTCTGTGTAAGCGTTAACACAATACATCTTAGGTTGTTTTTTTTCGATATTCATAATAGTTTTTTGTTTTTGCTTATGTAGGGAATTTGGTGGATTATCTTTGATTGCTCAAGAGTTTATTATTGATTTTCTTTTTCCATAGATTCTATTTTTCTAATTGATTTTGTTACATCAATGTAAGTTAAAGTTTTTGACTAAGACAACATTATTTTGTGGAGTATTTTGATTCTTAAGTCGTATCATACTCAATATTGATGTTTATTATGTGAAATCTTTTGGTTTACAATTTGTTATTCTAAGATGTGATGTTCGGTAATTCATGTAATCAAGAAAACGAAGTATTAAAAAGCTCAAATATGTTTTGTAATGGTTGTTGAAAATTTATTGGATCCACCTTTGGAAATATGAACAATTCTTTGACATATCTTTTGTAATAGAAAATAACTAATAGTAAAAAAGACAATTTTTTTTTGAACCTTTATCGATGAAAGTATTATACATTTATTGGATCCACCTTTGAAAATATGAACAATTCTTTGGCATATCATTTATAATAGAAAATGACTGATAACAAAGAAGACAAAAAAAAGTTTTGAATATTTATCGATGAAACTTCGAAGTATTATATATTGAATTTACATGAATGTTAAAAAGACAAAAAAAAGTTTTGAGCCTTTATCAATGAAGCTTCAAAGTATTATATATTTATTGGATCAACCTTTGGAAATATGAACAATTCTTTGACATATCTTTTGTATTAATAGAAAACGACTGATAACAAAGAAGACAAAAAAAATTTGAACATTTATCGATGAAACTTCAAAGTATTATATATTAAATTTACATGAATGAGAAACATCTATCTATTGGATATTTCTAAAAATATGAATTTTATTGGATAATCATATCTTAATTGCAAATAAAATTGGCCAACGGTAAAATTTGTAGGAATATCGAAACAATTTACCTAGATGTTTATAGATGAAAACTTTATACTTGCACCTTCAAAAACATAAAATTATGGTTGATGATTTTGTCCCAATAATTAAAAAGGCGTTAGGACATTTGCTGAGGTAACGGTTGCACTCTTTTATCATTTGAGTTTGGTTATTAAAGTTTTTTTTTCATTTTCATTGTAATATCTCATGTTTGCTTTATTTATATTTTTAGATTGGGATTTTAGATATAGAGAAAACGTGTAATACACCATGTTATAAAACAAGTTGTATTAACTAATTGAGAAGATCAAATTTTGCTTACTCTTACCGTAATATTTATATTTAATATGGTGTTTATATTTGTAACCAACCATTATAGTAAATATTCAACATCAACATTGAAATATATATATTCATGTTGATTTTAAAATGAAGATTAAAAAAATTATGAAACTAATTTTGTTATTTATTATCAGGGAAAAAATATCAATTAAAACTACGCGTGAAAAATAATATGTATTCACATATAACATTTCACCCAATAGATTTTATATGTGTTGAACATCTAACACACAATGTTTGAGTGTCTTAGCGATTCGAACCACATCAGTGTAAAGAAATTTTTTCATTATATTTAACTTTTAAATAGTTAAAATCAAATAATGCAATTAATCAATGAAAGTAATTTATATATAATACACCTTAATACATTTACTATTTTACATTCAAATGATGAAAATAGAGAAGAAGAGATTGAACAATGATCAACTTATGATAAAGCAAAAGAGATGCATCACATGATAGATGAAAAGGTTTTTAAGTTTATTCGTTGAAGAATGTAAAAGAGAGAGTTAGGGAAGATGAAGGGGATGATGTTAAAATGCAAAACAATTGAGAGAAGAAGAGGAATTAGGGAAGATGAAGGAGAAGATGTTAAATGTGGACATAAATAAATAATCAATGTTGATGGAAATTAAAGTAGGAAATTAGAAGTGTAAGTTGATGCCAAATTGGTTATGAAAGAATTGTAATATATAGTATGTTGATGGTTTAGTATACTTGGATGAAGTTGATCTAATCCATCTAAATGTTCACACTCGATCATACAATGAATGATTAAAATGGTTTGCTTTCATCTAATATTTTATCAATCATCGAATCATTTTAACAATATTTGTACATCAAGATTCAAAATAGAAATACTGTAAAAAATAATCAACAAATTAAGGTTTGTTTATAAGCTAAATATGAAACATAATTTTTGTGCACAACATACCATGTGATATGATTGGCAGATTGAGGGATATTTTGTTTGAATTATTAATACCATACTAATAAAATTACTACCAGTGATTCTCAAACCATTCATAACAACAAGTGATCGACAATATATGCAAATTAATCATTTATAGATATTCATAGGAATTACTATTGATTTTAGCTGGGTTCAGTATTCACTTAAAAAAGTTGTTGTCATCGTGCAAAGCGCGGGCCCAACACTAGTATATATAAAAAGAACAACCTTAGAGAATGATGTGGCATTGTGTGGTTTGAGAATCCTTAAATCTTGGAATGTGGTTAAATTTACCTATCCCACATTGATGGGAAGAAAGAAAGTTGAAGGGATGAAGTGTGTATATATGTATGAATGGATGATGTGATTTTTTGTTGCAAATCATGTTGTTGGCTCAAATGAGTCAACATTTTAATTTGCAATTGTCGTTATGATATTTGAATATTTCTCAAATATTGAAATGTGGTTAAGTTTGGTTATCCCATATAAAATGACTTTAAGATATTGAGATGGTATCTTGATAATGATGTATTTTAAAATCTTGCATTGTGGTTGGTTTTGAAAATCCCACATTGGTAAAAATTTGATACATTTATAGAGTGTGATAAGTATAGATATAAAAATAAGCATATGATACTTTTGAAAATTAAAAGAACAATATAATTATATAAGCCATTGTTTGGCTTCTAATTTGAGAACACATTATAAGATTTGAATATTCTCAAAATCTTGAATTGTAGTGTTGTTTAGTTTTCTTCATTGGTAAGAAGATGATACATTTGCAAAACAAATATCGTATAAAAATGAAGGCGGGGATGTTTTTTCTCACAATACACAGAGTTGTGTCAAAATAAACGAAATAGTTGTTTTTGAAGTGATGGCTATTTTTTCATTACTGTCAATGTAAACGATATAAGAAAAATATTATAAGATCGATATAAATTATAATACAAATAAACTTGACAAAAAGAAATTTAGGGATTAGTATGGGCCTTGAGAAAACGTTATAAGATTTGAGTATCCTCAAAATCTTGAAATGTAGTGTTGTTTACTTTCCTTCATTGGTAAGAAGATGATATATTAGCAAAACAAATATTGTATAAAAATGAACGTGGGGATGTTTTTCTCACAATACACAGAGTTGTGTCAAAATAAATGAAATAGTTGTTTTTGGAGTAATGACTATTTCTTTCATTACTGTCAATGTAAACGATATAAGAAAAATATTATGAGATCGATATAAATTATAATACAAATAAACTTGATAAAAAGAAATTTAGAGATTAAGTATTATAAAATCTTACATTGTCGTTACTTTTCGGTATCCCACGTTGATGAGAAATTGATAAGGTGTGATAAGTACATAAAAAGAGTGATGTGATCCTTTTGAAAATTAAAACGGCCATGCATTATGTGACTTGAGTATTGATGTGTTGCTGAATTATGGTTAATTTTGAGATCTCCCACATTGGTAAGAGATTGAAAAATTGGAATAAGGATGCGTGTGTAAGAAAGAAAGATGAAATTCATTGTGTCAACTCATGAGACTCGACTCATAAAGTTATCTTATTTGGATGACCCTATTTGGCACATTGAGGTTTGAATAATCTTCAAATATTGAAATGTAATTGATTTTGGGCTATCCCATATTGATAAAAAGTTAAATGTTCGAAGATGTAGTTGTGTATATATTAACAAAACAAGAATTGAGTATATTGAGGTGTTGGTAAATTGTGGTTGATATTGAGATATCCCACATTGGTGAGAGATTGAAAGATTGGAATAAGGATGTGCGTATAAGAAAGAAGAATGAGATTTATTGTGTCAACTCATGAGACTGGACTCATAAGGTTATATTATTTGGATGGCCCTATTTGGCACCTTGAGGTTTCAGTAATCTTCAAATCTTAAAATGTAGTTGATTTTGAGCTATTCCATATTGATAAAAAGTGAAATGCTCGAAGATATAGTTGTGTATATATATTAAAGGAACAAGAAAAAAGAATGATTTGACACATTGATATTTTAGTAATCCTCAAATGTGATTGATTTTGGGTTATCACACATTGACAATAAAATGTTGGAAGATGTAGTTGTGTGTGTGTGTGTATATATATATTATATATATAGGGTCGGTTTCCGTTACAAAGCACGTCAATTCGTACAAACCGCATGCAACCAATATTTTTTTATTTTTTTTTCACTTTTTCTTAATTATTAGGGTTGATTAATAATATATGAAAAAATTTCATCAAGAATACATGAAGGTTGGTGAATCAAGAATATGTGAAACAAGATTCATCAAATTGAGAGTTTCATGAATCAATTCATTTTCATGTAGAAAGAAAAATAATTTCATGTAGAGTTTTATAGTGAAATGTTGGAAATTAAGAGGTTCATTTGGCTATATAAGCTATATTTGTCATACAATATTTAGAGTAAATAGTATTTTTTCATATAAAACTTAATCAATAGTTTCGATATAGAAAATCATAAACTAATATATAATATATCAAATGACCAGTCAAACAGAATCATCAATATATATATATATATATATAAGTAAGAACCAAGAGAACTGACATGGCACAAGATGGATTAAGAATTCTAAAACATTGAATTATAGTTAGCTTTGGGTGGGTTGGTTATATAAGGAGAAAGATCCCAACTTTTCTTTACATGAGTTTCTATTTATGATTTACTTTAATCCATTTTGGATTAAATAATAAATTTTAGTTACAAATTCCATTTTCATGAAATATTGAAGAGAAAAGTTTGTTTGGTGTTTTCTAATTACATGTTCTCCATTTTTCACAACATATTGAAAATAGTCTACGGGGTTTTTAATTTTTTACTAATGCGTTCTTTGTTTAGGAAGTTTATTTTACACAGTTGATCAGATTCTTAATTCTAAATCATTTGTGACTATTTATTACATAAGTTATTAGTTAAAACATACATGTTTGATGTCATGTAATAAATAATGTTACAAAACAAACTTTACAAACTAAATTTTAAAGATTAATCTTGAACATCCCTACCATGGTACTTAACATTTTGTACATTTACCAAAACAATTTACACCTAATACAGTCAAATTCAATGATACCTTGCATTTTATTTGTTGTCAAATAATGAATTAGGTTCATCTTAACAACTTAACGTAGTTACATGTTTCTTAGCAGCACAATTTCGTCAACACGCAATGCGTGGTGGCACACACTAGTATATATAAAAGCAAAACCCATGGAATATGAGGTGTCACCTCCAAATGTTTGAGATGTCTTCTATCTTTTTCTCCATTTTTTTATTTTTTTAAATGTTGAATATGTTAAAGACATTTTCACCCCTCTATGGAAAATGTATAATTCATTATTAACCCGGGTGTTTTTGTAATTTTGCATGCACATGTTTAACCTCCAACTCTTCATTTGCTTCTTCATTTACTTTCTTTTATTTGTTAATGAAGTTTGCTTTTTAAAGTTGCAATAATAAACAAACAAAACTTCCTTTGGTGGGGGATGAAGAAGATGATAGTTGAAGAAGATATGGAAGATTTTAAATAGGTATATGGAAATTATATTCTTCCAAATATGTGATTTGTTGTTACGTATTTCTTCTTTTCCATATTGTTGGATTTGTTGTTATCATAAGTCATTATTGTGCTTATGTTTGAATTTTTCAAAGTTGCAATAATAAACAAACAAAACGAAATCATACAAATTCCTTTGATGGAGGATGAAGAAGATGATAGTCGAAGAAGATATGAAGGCCTTGTTTGTTTTTTTCATTTTAAGCTCTTAATCACCACTTATGTCTGATTTGTTTAGACGTTTCATAACCATTTTAGAACTGAAATAAGACTTCAGACTTGACATCTCTTAAAAAACAAACGCCACCGAAGATTTTTTATAGGTATGTAGAAATTATATTCTTCCAAATATGTGATTTGTTGTTCCATATTTCTTCTTTTCTATATTGTTGGATTTGTTATTATCATAGGACATGATTATGTTTACGTTTGAATCATATAGATTTGAATTAAATTTTGATGAAATCCCAGAAATTCCATTGGTGGGTCGTGGGGAATGAAGAAAACATGGATAATTTTGAACAAGTATATAGAAATTATACTTTTCTAAAAATGTGATTTGTTATTAAATATTTTTTTTATACTCTTGGATTTGTTGTTATCATATGACATGATTGTGTTTATGTTTGAATTTTGATTACTTCAACATTTTTTCTATAGACGTTAATATTGCCATTGTTGTAAGAATTTATGGTGTCTATGATTTCTTTCTCAAAAAACCATTCTCAAATCTTAGTGGACATGTTTTTTTTTATAATCAATCATCAAAACATTTTTTCTTGAAATTTTTTATAGATTTGGTTTGTAACAAATTAAAACTTTTTACTTCTAAATTTTCATTTTATTCTATGCATAGTTTATTTATAAGTTTAAAAAAGTAATTTTACGTTCAAATATTTTCAAAATATGTTGTTGCATTTTAAGAGAGTATGTTGACATTTTAACACTACTTGAATAATTATTTTTATTATCTATCCAAATAGTTTTTCAATCTATATATTTTATTAATTGATTAAACATTTCATGTATTTTTGTAATTATTATAAATCAAGAAACCTTATTAATTGATTTAACCTTTTATATTTTTTTTAATTACTATGAACCATTAGATATAAATGAAATACTTATAACAATTTAATACATTTAAATATATACATGATAACAAATTTAATGAGGTATTTATATTAACTCCAACCTTTTCAATTACCATAGTAGTTTTTTTTATTCTCCACTCTTTCTTATATCTCTCAATCCCTCGATCTCTCTATCTTTGTCATTGGTTGTGGAAGGAAACAAGCTATAGAGATTGATAATGCCATTTGTGGCGCTATTATAATACCACTTTCCATGTAGTTTAGCCCGTTTTCCAAGCAAACGATGCGTATTTCTAACGGTTTATTGCAAGTTTTTTCAGGAATCGTCCCATCAAGAGGAATAGAATAAATCTGAGATTTTTGGCTTAAATTCAATTGTTTATATTATATCTCGGTTGGAGAATTAAACAAGGAGTCCAACGATGCCTTTCGGAGTCAATTCAGAGTAAAAATGAGCAAAACATAGTCTAAGGCTAGTTTCCAAGTGAGTTAGGCTGGAAGCTAGTTACACAAATCTCATGCCACTTATAACTAGCATCCACAACTAGCCTTGGGTACTGTTTGCTTCGCGTGGGTTAGCCACGTCAGTTAGAATTGCAACTAGCATCCACAACTAGCCTTGGGTACTGTTTGCTTCGCGTGGGTTAGCCACGCCAGTTAGAATTGCAACTGGCATCCAAAGTGGCGTCAGACTCTATTTACTCATGGATAAAGAGCCGCGTGGGTTAGCCACGCCAGTTAGGAATTGTAACTGGCGCCTGGCGCCAGACTCTGATTTCGATTTTTAAGCCTTTTTCAGCTAGGGTTCCATACCATTCAACATCCTATCTTCTAGAGCACGACTTTGGGCGACTTTCAAGGCGATTTTCGGAGCGATTGAAGCGAAGAAAACATCAAGGGATTGAAGATCTAAAGCTAATTTCATCACCATCTCGTGGAGATTCATCAACATAAAGGGGGTTTTTACTTTGATTTAGATTTTGATTGAGAAACCATGTCTAGACTTACTAATTCTTTTCTTTTAGTTGTGTTTTCTACCACCCCCAACATGAACTAATCTTTAGATGTTGGGGGTTGGATTACTTTTGGTTTGAAGCATATGAACACGCAAAGTTGTGATTTTTATTAGGTTTCTTTTTAATCAACGAAGTATATGAATTTGTGTTTAATGCCTTTGTGAGACTGATCAACTTACAATTGATTTCTTTATCATAAATTAGTTCGAGAGAATAATTTATGATTAGATTTATGATTTGTATACCTAAGGTGAGAACTTGGATAGAGATATACCAATTAAATCTTAATACTTTTTACAATCTTATTCTATAAATTTCTGGGTTTACGTATGGAGATCGAGAGATAAAATACATACTTTTTGGAGATAAATCTGTTATAACTTGAGAGAGAGTAACAGTGAATTTTGTGATTGTGTATTCATAACATTAAGAAATTACCTAATAATTATTGAAACTGAAGTGTTCTGTGTGGAAAACCATTGGAACCCCAACTCCCAACTGCTTTTCTCCTATAAAGTTTCCAACTTTTTCGTTCTTTAAATTGTTAAGATTTCTTTAGTTTACTTAGTAGATTAATCATTCAACCAACTCAAATTTTGATCGTCCAGTTAATATTTACTATAGTCATTGTGTTACTTAGTTCTTAGTTCCCTTGGTTCGATCCCGTACTTCCAGTACACTATTACTTGATTCGACCCGTACACTGCGGTTAGATTTAGGGGGGGTGTAAACCCGCCTATCAAGTTTTTGGCGCCGCTGCCGGGGAACTAGCTATCGCTAATAGCACTACCAGCTATCAGTAGTATTACATTGGACCTTTTAATTTTCTGTCTTATTTTTACTTTATTTTTACATTCTCAATTTCTAGTGCGCTAAATCTTAACTTGTTCGCAGGTACTTCATAGCTTATGCTGAGAAAGACAAGCGATCCAAAGTCATTATTATTCGATCCAGAAATTGAAAAAAAACCGCACGCCGATTACGAAAGGAAGCTAAAGCCGAAAAATCAAGAACAATGAATCCAGAACAGATGAGACAAGAAGAAGAACGTTTGAGAGCTGAAGCAGAAAGGTTGAGAGCCGAGGCAGAAAGGTTGAGGTTACAAGAAGAGGAACTACAAAGGCGTTTGGAGGATGAAGAAGTGCCTTCTCCTGAAGAAGATGAACCGGACCCAAACGCTCGTGTTCCCATGAAAGCCTTTACGAGTCCGACAGTAAGACGCTCTAATAAGGGTGTCCGACCACCCAAGATCGATGCAAACAATTACGAGCTGAAGCATAATATCATTCAATTGGCACAAAATAACCAATTTGGAGGGACTCCAAATGAGGATCCTCATGCTCACCTGCGCGAATTCGATATAATCTGTGACACCTTCAAGCAAAACGGGGTTTCTGAGGATGCTACCAAGCTCCGACTATTCCACTTCTCTCTGAAAGGAGCAGCGCGAGCATGGGTACAAAATTGGAATATAGGGCCTATACGCACATGGGCTGCCCTAAAGCAGACTTTCTTAGACAAATTCTTCCCTCCAGGCCGAACTGCAGAACTAATAGCAGAAATCACTCATTTCACAGTCGGAACTGGAGTCGTTTTATGAAGCATGGGAAAGATATAAAGGATTGCTCAGAAGGTGTCCCCATCATGGACTCCATGGATGGATGATCATTCAAACGTTTTACCAAGGGCTACACCAGCAATATAAGAATGATCTCACCGCTGCTTCTGGAGGAGCCCTAATGAACAAAACTTATGAAGAAGCCACCGAACTCATCGAAAATCTCGCTTCTCATAATTATTCCATCCCGAGATCCGCGACAAGACGGGTAGCCAACATCCAAGAATCTGAAGAGTTGAGGACCATCAAAGCCCAATTAGCTGCCATAAGGGACCAATTGAAGGTAAGTACTATTCATTCAACTCCTTATTATTCGAACTCACTAGAATTTCAGTCTTCTTCTTATGAGCCACAACCGGAGCAAGTCCATTACATGCAAAACCGGAACAATCGGCCTCGGAACGATCCATTTTCCAACACGTATAATGAAGGATGGAAGAAGCATCCGAACTTGTCTTCGGGTCAACCACATCATAATCAGAAAGATGGCGCGGGGGAACAACAATACGGTAACAATTCTAACTTTGCTTCCTCTTCTCATTCTAATAATGTTTATCGCCCTACAGGTTATCACCAAAGAAAGACCGAAGATGAACCAACCCAAGAGAAGAAATCTGGCATAGAAGATATGATGATGAAATTCATGACAAAAATGGACAATACTGTGGGAGAACTATCATCGTCAGTGGGAACGCTTGCAACCACTGTTGGAACCGTTAAATCAGCAACTGAGCAAAATACTGCCTCAATCAAGATCTTGGAAAGGCAAATAGGGCAGATTGATGAAGCACTTCAATCCAGAAATTCGGGCCAATTTCCTAGTCAACTCGACAAAAAAGTCGAGAGAACATTGCAATGCCATTCATTTAAGGAGCGGCAAGGAGTTGATCAAGGACCCGACTCGTGAGCCAGTTATTGAGAACTCCGATAAAGAGCAGGCGGAGACGGAAACAGTTGAAGAGATCGATCTTGAAGACACCGCAATTGAGCACATAACTGATATAAATAAGCCAGAAGAGAAGGAGGTGAAAACTCCTTCAAAGCCGGTGGTTAACCCGTATGTGTCGCGAGTACCGTTTCCAAATCGCTTGAAGGCACACAAGGATGAGGAACAGTTCCAGAAATTTCTTGATGTCTTCAAGAAACTTCACATCAATATTCCATTCGCAGAAGCACTTGCACGAATGCCGACATACCTCAAGTTCATGAAAGATATCTTGTCCAAGAAGAGGAAAATCGAAGATAAAACGACAGTGAAACTCACTGAGGAGTGCAGTGCGATCATTCAGAATAAGATTCCTCAAAAGTTGAAGGATCCAGGGAGTTTTTCGATACCTATACAAATTGGAACTTTTCATTTTAATAAGGTTTTATGTGATTTAGGATCTAGCATTAATTTAATGCCTTTATCAATTTTCAGGAAGTTGGGTATGGGAGAGATGAAGCCGACGAACATGATCCTTCAACTAGTAGATGGATCAGTAAACTATCCATACGGAATAGTGGAAGACGTCTTGATAAAGGTCGACAAGTTTTACTTCCCAGTGGATTTTGTAGTGCTCGACATAGATGAAGATAAGGAGGTGCCGTTGATTTTGGGAAGACCATTCTTAGCCACGGGTAAGGCCTTGATAGATATGGAAAAAGGTGTGATGACGTTCAGAGTCGGCAATGAAAAGATAATGTTTAATGCTCTCAAGAACTTAGACGGTAGAGATGAACTGGAGAAAGATCGGACAAAGATTGAAAATTGTGATGACGAAAAAGCGGACGTGGGAAAAAGAGGGAAACACCGTAATTGTGGGCGGTTCGATCCCAAGAAAAATAATGAGCCTAACTGACACCACAAGGTCGAGCCACGACTTAAAATAAGGCGTTGGGTGGGAGGCAACCCACCATTGGTTTGTTTATCATTACTGTTCTTAGTTTATTTTTATTTTTGTTCAGTTTGTTTTTACGAAAACCCTTGATGTCGGAATCCGTGGGGTTGTTGATAACACTTACCACGTTGTGAGTTGTCTTTTAGATTTTTTTTTGGAATATCTTGGAAGCAATCCAAACCTAGCTTTCATCTAGGTTTGGGGTTGCTAAGTCATCCAAAAACACAATTGGAACCTAGGCCACGGCCTAGGTTTGGGGTGTTAGTTCATCGATAGACATGCATAATGGGAATGATTCCAACCCGACAATTGTGTAATTTGGGATTGATCACACTTATTCATAAATACTCACATAAATGTTTGAATGTAGGTACAACAAGGCGATCTCACGGGGGAAGCGAGGAGACGTGCACACGCACATCGACACACAGATTAGGCCGACTGAGCGGTTTGACACTTTTTAACCTCTAGTATTATTTTTTCTCTTTCTTCTTTTCTATATTTTATTCGCGTAGATGGATGACTGTAACCTAATTCGCATAATTAATTATCCTATGTATATAATACCTTAAAATCAAGCTAGCACATTGGGGACAATGTGTGGGTAAGGTTTGGGGTTGCTCGCATGGGCACACTTATCCCTATAACATTGTGTATATGCATTTCTTTATCACTTACATGATGTCAGACATCCAAGTATGCGAAAATCATGGATTTTTGAAAATTTTGCATTGTTTTGAGAAGCTTTAAACGGTGATATAGTTTTGAAGGACGACTTTTCAAATTGCATGATTAGGGGACATTAGTGGAGACCACCCGAAAGGTATTGAGCCTATATATTGTTAATTATTTTTTCTGAGGGATACAATTTTTGTTCTAATCTCATACACACATCAATTTGTTTTGTCGAATATGATTATAGCCTGATCTCACTATTTTCTTGCATCAAGTAGCAAAGACAACCATCAGAATATATAGTATTTATTTGTCTACAAATAGTGTTGACCTCTAGAAAATGATTCCAGGCATTGTGTGATTTATCATCATTATTTTTGGCTATCATTCTCCTTGATTGTGTGCATCCTAACCCATGTTGCAGCCAAATACTAATATGATTTTCATTTCATTGCCCCACATTAATCCCTAACCTATATACTAGCCGACCCTTATCCGAAAGTGATCATAATATGAAAACGGTTAGCAAGTAAAGAGGCATAAAGGGAATGGCCAGAGAAAGAACATAAGAGGGGTTGAGTTGGAAAAAAAACAGACCCAAATGGGTTAAGCAGCCGCAAAAACAAAAAACAAAAAAAAAGGGTCAATGTGCCCAAAAAAAAAGAAGAAGAAGAAGGTGCAGCAAGTCTGAAAAATGCACTCAAAGAGTGTAATGGGTGGAATGTAAAAGTCAAAGATGGAGAAAAAAAGGGAGGATATCATGTGGACCGGTCATTTTGTGATACACCTAGGATTTTTTGTTCCTTATTGACCTTCAGTTCTTAGCCATCACCTTAAGCCCCATTACAACCCAATAAAGACCTAGATGATCTTTTGGAAAATGCGGGTTTTGTAGACTAATTTGTACTAATATTCCTTGTCTTATTATTTGATTCATTCCTGAGATCACCATTGTTACATCTAAGCGTCTTTCATAATGTGCTTTCATGCAGATATAACTTGAGATTTATTGTTTATAACTTCTTACTGCATGAGTTGTGGTGTGTGATAACCTAGGACTCGAGCGTATTGAGAGTATCGTGTGAGGTAGGGTCGAGGCGAAATCCTCTCCGAAAGTGTGGTTGACTAGTTTGAACTCATTATGGTGTCGCTATTTTTAGTTCAATTCTCAATGCTTAACTTTTTAGACATTGTGATTAGAGTACATTTGGTTGTTATTTTCTTACACTTCACGATAATATGCACAGTTGTTACTTTTGATAAGTATACCCGTTGGGCTCATTATGCGAATTAGGATTGCTTTTGAACTGTTTTTGTCTTTATTTTTCGCTAATTTGCTTGGGGACAAACAACGCTTGGTTTGGAGTTGTTGATAATGCCATTTGTGGCGCTATTATAATACCACTTTCCATGTAGTTTAGCCCTTTTTCCAAGCAAACGATGCGTATTTCTAACGGTTTATTGCAAGTTTGTTCAGGAATCGTCTCCATCAAGAGGAATAGAATAAATCTGAGATTTTTGGCTTAAATTAAATTGTTTATATTATATCTCGGTTGGAGAATTAAACAAGAAGTCCGAGTCCAACGATGCCTTTTGGAGTCAATTCGGAGTAAAAATGAGCAAAACATAGTCTAAGGCTAGTTTCCAAGTGAGTTAGGCTGGAAGCTAGTTACACAAATCTCATGCCACTTATAACTAGCATCCACAACTAGCCTTGGGTACTGTTTGCTTCGCGTGGGTTAGCCACGCCAGTTAGAATTGCAACTAGCATCCACAACTAGCCTTGGGTACTGTTTGCTTCGCGTGGGTTAGCCACGCCAGTTAGAATTGCAACTGGCATCCAAAGTGGCGTCAGACTCTGTTTACTCATGGATAAAGAGCCGCGTAGGTTAGCCACGCCAGTTAGGAATTGTAATTGGCGCCCAAACTGGCGCCAGACTCTGATTTCGATTTTTAAGCCTTTTTCAGCTAGGGTTCCATACCATTCAACATCCTATCTTCTAGAGCACAACTTTGGGCGATTTGGGCGACTTTCAAGGCGATTTTCGGAGCGATTGAAGCCAAGAAACATCAAAGGATTGAAGATATAAAGCTAATTTCATCACCATCTCGTGGAGATTCATCAACATAAAGGGGGTTTTTACTTTGATTTAGATTTTGATTGAGAAACCATGTCTAGACTTACTAATTCTTTTCTTTTAGTTGTGTTTTCTACCACCCCCAACATGAACTAATCTTTAGATGTTGGGGGTTGAATTACTTTTGGTTTGAAGCATATGAACACGCAAAGTTGTGATTTTTATTAGGTTTCTTTTTAATCAATGAAGTATATGAATTTGTGTTTAATGCCTTTGTGAGACTGATCAACTTACAATTGATTTCTTTATCATAAATTAGTTCGAGAGAATAATTTATGATTAGATTTATGATTTGTATACCTAAGGTGAGAACTTGGATAGAGATATACCAATTAAATCTTAGTACTTTTTACAATCTTATTCTATAAATTTCTGGGTTTATGTATGGAGATCGAGAGATAAAATACATACTTTTTGGAGATAAATCTGTTATAACTTGAGAGAGAGTAACAATGAATTTTGTGATTGTGTATTCATAACATTAAGAAATTACCTGATAATTATTGAAACTGAAGTGTTCTGTGTGGAAAACCATTAGAACCCCAACTCCCAACTGCTTTTCTCCTATAAAGTTTCCAACTTTTTCGTTCTTTAAATTGTTAAGATTTTTTTAGTTTACTTAGTAGATTAATCATTCAACCAACTCAAATTCTGATCGTCCAGTTAATATTTACTATAGTCATTGTGTTACTTAGTCCCTAATTCCCTTGGTTCGATCCCGTACTTCCAGTACACTATTACTTGATTCGACCCGTACACTGCGGTTAGATTTAGGGGGGGTGTAAACCCGCCTATCAAGATACATATCGTTATGCTTAAAATATTCGTCTTTGAGTAATTTTTCTTCATACAAACCTTACTTGACAGCAAAATACTTTTATGATAGTACTGGTTTATTTCTTTCCCTCTTAGTAGTCTATTATAGTTCAATGGTTTCCTCCATAACTTATCTGTTCGTGTTTGGCATAGTTGCTTCCATGTTGTTTATCAGTTTTGTTTTTATGCCATGCATCATTATTTAATTTCAAGTTATTTGTTTAGCATTGCCTTAACGTCATTCATTAATGTATCTCAAACTTATTTTATTAACGGTGTATCTCAAACAGTTTGCAATAACAAATAAATGTCAATATATGCAAATTAACTCATTAATTATTTACTGATCTACTTTACATCTTAAATAGATCTAACATGCTTTCTTAAAAAAGTATCACTACCGTGCAACGCACGATGGCCACACTAGTTTAATTAATTTCAACTAACACGTTGATTCTTAATAATTTATCAAGAAAGTCTAAATAAGTTAATCTGGATGGCCATGTGATTCATGTGCCATTAAGTTTACAATTTGATAAGTGAAATCAATAAGATTAATGGCATAATAGAATCTTTCATGGTAAATGTAGATTAGATGATATTCATTCTCAACAAAGCAAAAAAGTAAAGAAAAATAAATATTAGTAAAGAAACATGATGCAAGGATATCAAAGTTCCAATTACACTTGGATATAGGGAAATTAGAAAAAATTCACACTTATGAAGCTTGAAAATGATTCTTGCAATGGTGAAATTGATATTGTTTTACATCTATTTTAACCAAGATGTTGTTTTGAAGAACAAAATTTGAATCATTCTTTAATAATCACAATTGTCATAAATTAACACCAAAGATCTCCTAGTTTACTTTTTTTCCTTTTTTTTCTTTTTTCTTTCTTTTATGAAACATTGGTAAATGACAATGACTTGTTTAGAGTTTATAACCAATTGCATACCGGTAATTTGTAAAATTCATTTGTGTATATGCACTAATGCATATATATATACATTGGTGCATAGAAAAAAACAATTTTAATTGCTTGTATGCATGTGTGCATATCGTCCGGATGGAGGGCTCCCAGTCGTTCACTTTTATCTTTTTTTAGCATTTCTTCCTAAACCTCCCCCCTCTCTCTCTCTCTCTCTATATATATATATATATATATATAATATCATTAAAAGAAAAATACTAACATTAAAATTTAAATGTTTTTATCTACTTTACCTCAACACCCCACAAATAATGCTTACGAAAAACTTTAATTTATTTGTCTAGTCGTGATGTTAGTTGTACGATGTTTGAAATTTTGTTTACTTTTATATTGTAATCTATTGGTTTGATTATGTTTGAGGCATTCTAGACTTACATCTTTACAACAATTGTAATTTACTTTTAGTTGTGAAAATTAATATATTATAACTTTTTCCAAACCGGTTCAGGTTTCAAGTTCGGGTTTGGGTATAACCAACGGTGAACGGGAAAACCAACGGGAAAAGGAGATTTTTCAACGGGTTCCCCAACAGGGATCAAGGAAACCGGCGGGGACCCAATGGAGATCCCCGTCAGGATACCAATAACCGGATC
The DNA here is from genome assembly GCA_036898165.1 of Silybum marianum. Lineage (NCBI taxonomy): Eukaryota > Viridiplantae > Streptophyta > Magnoliopsida > Asterales > Asteraceae > Silybum > Silybum marianum. The sequence continues at coordinate 7,963,672 of CM072531.1, forward strand.
ACAGGTCGGTCATATCATCTTTTATAACCAACAGGGATCGGGGAAACGGGACGATTTTGGTTAGTGGTTTTGAGATACCAATAACCGGCCCAAATTCAGCCCATTGCCATTCCTAATAGGTCCTCTCTACAACGTCAAGTAGAGTGAAAAACCTAAACAGAAAGACAAATCAAGGTACAAAAACATCATTAGCCAGTCGTGACTTCATTGGTGTGATTATATTGTACCCCTTTCCAATGAAAACTGTAATAACTGGATCTACATGTACTATAATAAAATGTTTATATATTAAGTTAAATGTCTAAAATACCCTTCAATGATGAAAAACGGAGTGTGTTGTTGATCAAAACCAACACAGTCTATAAGTTGTAATGTTGACAACAGGGGAGTAATACAAAAATTGGCTTCACCATATATAGTGTGCATCTCAAGGCCTTAAGAAATGGAGAAATGCTAGATTCGCAATGAATATTACATTACATCATAGACTAGTTGTGTACTCATGTAATACGACAGAAGCATGTGTATGTAAACAATTTTGAACATTTTATGGTTTTATAGAAGGGATTTTTGATGATGATATTTACGCTTAGTTTTTTACAAATTAATACATTTTGAATAAATAAAAATTATGGTTCCAAAAATTGTACGGAGATCAAAATCCAATAAATCAAACCAAATTACTATATAAATATAAAAAATAAAAACTTTATTTCAATATAACATACGTATTTTACATTTTGGCTTAAAGATACGATTAAAAGTGATTCAAATGTCTGATCATACCAACCAAATAAATCATCCATTGATATTGATTAATTGTACAAATTTAATTGACTTAAACTGATATCAGAATTCATATAAAATAAACAATTGAATTAGATCAACACGTTACACCCTTTTTAATCCAATTTGCTATCGATTTACACTAATTGAGTAAAAAGACCCAAAAAGATGTATCCTAGAACCCTCTTTGAGCTTTCAATGAGTTGAATAGGTGCCATTGACTCCACTCTCTTTGAATTTTCAAGTAGTTGTGTATCATATATTGAAACATGCTATTCATTTTTTGCTTTTTTTTTGGTATAAACGCTTGAAGTTGAAACATGCCAATAATCTTTTTTATACTGTTAGATTATAATTGAGCAGTCCAACCTCTAAAAATGGAAAATGTAAATAATTACATAAAAATAATCAATTAAATACCTCCACCATAAACATCAAAATATATGTGTTATCATGTGTATCCATGGGGGAATTAAGAGGATGTTCGGTTCACGGAATCTGATGGAATTGGAATGGTCAAATCCATTGATCAAATTCCTTAATGTTGTTTGGTTCGCGGAATGAATAGATTGGATTCCATCGGATTCCACCGAATCCATGGTTTAGGGATTTGATCATTCCTTAACATATGTGAAGGATTTTGAATTCCATTTCATTTCAAATGCAGTTTATAAAGACAAAAATAAATTTAACCACCACCCCACCCTTACCGGCAACGTATCTGTCGCCACCGCCGCTGCCACCACCACCACCACCATCAATTAATATTATCATTCCACCACCGCTACCATCACACCCACCACGTCACTATTTTTTGCCGTCATAGTCCACCCCCACACCCTACCCCACCCCTACACCCTACCCCACCTACCCACCACCCACCCCCACCCCACCCCCACACCCTACCCCACCTACCCACCACCCACCCCCACCCCACCCCACCCCACCCCACCCCTACACCACCTACCCACCACCCACCCCCACACCCTACCCCACCCCTACACCCTACCCTACCCCACCTACCCACCCCTACACCCTACCCCACCTACCCACACCCTACCCCACCTACCCACCAATGTCATTGTCATAATGGTCAACCCCATTTCCCGATAAATGCATATTTCTATTTTTTTTTACGAGATTCCATTCTAATTCCTAACAACCAAATGCGAGGTCAAATTTCATTCCAATTTCTTCAAAGTCAAATTCCTTTGATGGATTTCAACTCCATCGAATTCCATTATGTGAACAAAACACCTCCTAAGGAAAAACAATTAGGGGTTGTTTGGTTCACGGAATCCGATGGAATTGGAAGGAATTGGAATGGCCAAATCCATTGACCGAATTCCTTAATGCTGTTTGGTTCGCGAATGAATAGATCGGATTCCATCGGATTCCACCGAATTCCATGGTTGATGGATTTGATTATTCTTTAACATATGTGAAGGATTTTGAATTCCATTTCGTATCAAATGCAACATAATTTATAAATTTCTTTTAGAAAGACAACAATAATTTTAACCACCACCCTCTCCCCGCCCCACCCTCATCGACAACATATCCGCCACCACCGCCACCGCCACTACCACCACCACCATCAATTAATATTATCATTCCACCACCGCTACCGTCACCCCCACCCCCACCCACCACGTCACTATTTTTTGCCGGCATACTCATAGTCGCCACCCACCCCTACACCCTACCCCACCCACCTACCCACCACCACCACCACCCACCACTAATGTCCTCATCACAATTGTCACCCCCACTCCCGATAGATGCATATTTCTATTCTTTTACGAGATTCCATTCCAATTCCTATCAACCAAACGCATGGTCAAATTCCATCAAATTTCATTCCAATTCCTTCAAAGTCAAATTCCTTGATGGATTCCAATTCCATCGAATTCCATTCCGCGAACCAAACGCCTCCTTAGGGTGAGTGTACGTATCTCAATCAAGCATTTTTTTTTTAATTATCTAAAACACAATAGGGAAAGCAAATACACTTGAAGGAGCACAATACTAAGTGAGACAAATGATCCAAGTGTTTTGGAAAGTATAATACACCTAGTTGTCCCAAAATAGATGATTGAAGTTCCTAAAACAGTATTAAGTGTAGTTTTGGATTTGGCATCTATTATAAATAATAAGTGTAACTACTATAATTGAAAAAGAGAGATACGTGAAGGTTTTAAACGAACCTCAACATGTATGTAATCCCTTTTCGATATTTGGAGAAATTTTGTGACTTCCAATCAAAATTGGAACGTTTTATCTCGAACATTAGGGTTAAGGTAACAGCCATTTTAAGAACATCAATAGACCAATACCCATCTATATATCTTGAAGCTTGTTCTCTGAAACAAACCGGAGGAAGCAGGCATGCTTTATTAAGTTGTACATTAGACTTGTTAACTTGTAATTAAAAGATTTAAGACTTTATGCATTAAGACTTGTTTTTAAGACCTTCTCTAGACTTGTTTTTAAGACCTTTTGTAGATTTAAGACTTTATGCATTAAGACTTTATGCTGCAGTGAAACAAAAAAGTCTTTACAACATTTTTCCTAAAAATTTTATGATCTAATATTAATGAGTCTTTATGCACAAAGAACAATATCAGACCATGTGAACTACAAGTCCAATTATATTAAAAGCTGGAAATTGAAGAAATCTTTATTTTATTGCAGACTGAGGCAAACAATGCCAACAAATTGATGCTCTGTTTTGGTTTTGAAGTATCCTTCGCTTATAAATCAGCCCAAAAATCTCTCAAAAGTAATGCTGCTGCATAAACACACACACACACACACACACACACACACACATATATATATATATATATGAATAACTTGTGGAAACACCAAAAGATAACAATCTCAATCGTGTGGCCTTGTTTGTGTTTTTCATTTTAAGTTCTTAATCATCACTTATGTCTGATTAGTTTAGACGTTTTATAACCATTTTAGAACTGAAATCAGACTTCAGACTTCAGCACCTCTTAAAAAACAAACGTCACCTTAAAGTTATGCCTTCAGACTTTGCATACCTCCAACAGTTCCAAGAATAAGCTGTGAATGACCATCAACTTGAAACCTGGTGTTGATCACATCTAAAGAACATACAAATGTAGCTCGAGTAACTCCTGCATATGTAAGTCATTAATAAAAAAAGGTGTCGTCAAAAGTTGGTAACAAAAACAAATGATTATATCTCAAATAAGCTCAAAAGAAGATCATGTGTCAAGCATAAATGATTATATCAATTTGAATAGTATGTGTTAAAACGCAAAGGAAACATAATGACAAAGAAAGCACATAAGCACCTTTGGTGTATTGGTTCCCTAAAAAAACTAAAAACCAAACCTAACTCTAAAACTTTGAGGTTGGTTTTGGTTCTTGGTTTGATTTAACCCAAAACCAAAATTGTGGGTTAGAAAAAAAATTTGAATATTTTGTTTGTGGACTTTCAAACAAACACATGATAAGCAATACAAATAAGAAAAGAATAAACCTCTACGGGTAATCAAGAAATGAAAAACAAACCTGTTCTTGGATTGGATTTTGAAATGGAAAATCACTGGAGAAGATGAAGGTGCGATGGAATGAATGTGCTCCTGAAATAAATTTCAAAACCAAAATCCAAATAAATGAAAAACAAACCTGTTCTCGGATTGTGAAGTTGTACACTAAGCATTAAGTATTGTAATTAAGAGTTTTTAAGAGATTGTGCGTAAAATAGTGGTACTTAAAAAGTTGTTTTTAAGACTTTAATACATTTGCTTTATAAGGTAGTATAGAATATAGATTATGGAATATAGACAATTGTTGATCATATAAGCATAGCCATCGGTACCTTTGTACTTATTGTAGATGAACAATTAAGCACTCTAAGCTGTAGAATATACACAAATATCTTTCCAATTGTCACTCTGCTGCATTTTCGACGCCAGAGTGCTTTTGTAGCAGTTTCCTCCCAAAAGAAGTTACTCTCTGTAAAATATTATTTAAAGCCTTTAGTTAATGAGTTGAGATAATAATAATAATAATAATAATAATAATAATAATAATAAAACGTATGCTTTTAAGAAAAAAATACGAATTCAGAAAGATAACATTACCAAATTTTAATTACAACGACTAACTCATGGAAAGTTTCAATCAGTACTCCTTCAGTTATCAAGGATATGATACTTTTGGGGACAGCAGATTTGATATGTCTGCATGACCCCATCCTTTTTGTATCTTATTCAAAATTTTCAAAGTCACACCACTGCCATCATCCCTGTCAACAAATATATAAAGATTGTAAAGAAACATTAAGAAGTGGTAACCATCAAATACAATAAAACAGATGGAGGTTTAGATGAACCATCAGAAGTTAATCATCCATCATAAGGAACTACTATATAATAACGAACAACAATCATCTTTGCTAAACTGATAATTTTCTGGAATGGACAAAATGATAAAATATATATATATGGGCGGGTTCAAATGCAAACTCAAATTTGGTTGTGAACGTGAGGACAAATGAGAGCGCGACACGTGTCTGGAACAACCAAATTTGAGTTCGCATTTGAACTTTCCTCTCTCTCTATATATATATATATAGAGAGAGAGAGAGGGAGGTTCAGGGGAAAACACTAAAAAAAGAGAAAACTGAAGAACACCCTATCAGCCCTCCATCCGGACGATATGCACAAATGCAACTGTTTTTTTACTATGCACCAGTGCATATATATATATGCATTAGTGCATATATATATATGCATTAGTGCATATGCACAAATGCATGTTACAAATTACCAATATGCATTTGTGCATACCATCCAGTTGGAGGGCTACCATAATGTTCTTCAGTTTTCTTTCTTTTTAAGGTTTTCCCCTGAACCTGACCCTATATATATATAAACTCCTTGACAACCATACCTGTGCAGCATGTTCTGCCAATTCTTTTCATTGTTATTTGCAACTTTTTTGCGGTTAAACACCCTAACTTTTCGGCTAACTTGATTTGTAACCTTAACCTCTGAAGCCATCTCCAACATCCACTCAGCAAGCTCATCAGCCTCATGTTTATTTCCACTTTCGCGCAAACCATCAATCACTGGCATAAATGAGGCAGGTTCAAATATATATCCTTTTTGAACCATTTTCTTCAAAACATCACTAGCACATTCTAACATTTCAACTTTGCAGAGTCTACCAATGAAATCTTCATATAGAAAGTTCCCTAAATCAAAACATCTATCCAACGCTATTAAGAAAATATCCTTTGCTTCCAATAGCTCCTCTCCAGCCACTAATTCATTAAACATGAAGCTATACAGCACTTCTTTATGACCAAATATACTTAATGAAATATCAAATACCTCTTGAGCTGGTCTGAATTCTCCTATTTGGCATAAAGGTCTGATCAATAACTTAAAGGAAGAAATGTTGGGAGATATATCTTTGGTCAACATTTCATCCAATAGTTTAGTGGCATCATCGGTTTGCCCTGATTCACACAGACATCTTATCATATTATTGTAAGTAGAAACATTAGGAGAGATACCTCTTTCTTTCATTTCATCCATTAAGCCATACATTTCAAAGAATTGACCTTTCATTCCTAATCCAAGGATTAAAGAGTTGTAAGTTTGCAAGCTTTTGTTGTACCCTTTTTTCTCCATGTCCTTAAGAACCCGAAATGCGGATGACACCTTTCCCATTTTACATAAATTACATACAAAAATATCATAAATGATTGAATCTGGGTATACGTTTCTCCCTATCATTTCTATAAACTTCTTTTTGGCCTCATCAAACTTCCCATCTTTGCATAATGCATTAATTACGGTCGAATAAGTAATTAGGTCGGGTTCTTGATTCCGCATTTCATTTATGGTTTCAACTGCTTTATCCACTTTCCCACTTTTACATAGCCCATCAAGAACAATATTATAGGTGACCGTATCCAAGGCATAACCTCTTTCTTTCATCTTTTTCAGTAGTTCCTCTGCCTCCAATACTTTCCCTTCTTTCCACAGGCTCTCTAGTAAACTACTGCAAGTGTAATTATTGGGAAAACAACCATTTTCAATCATTTTACTTAAAAGTTTATTGGCTTCACTTATCTTCCCTTTTTTACAATACCCATGAAGTAAGATGCTATAAGAGATTACATCAGGAGTAATTCCACCGTTTTTCATCAAACTCATGACTATTTTTGCATCACGAAGCATACCATTCTTGCATAAACCATCCATCATGATATTATATGTGACAATAGTTGGCCATATCCCCTTTTCTGCCATCTCATTGAGAACTAATTGTGCCTCTATAAGCTTTGCATTTCTTACCAAACCCAATAACCATATATTATAACTTTCTACTTCCATGGAAACACCATTTTTCTTCATAGATTCGACCAGTGTCTTTGCTTCTTCCATCATCCCTTCTTTGCAAAATCCTTCAAGCATCAAATTGTAAGTTATAATGTTAGGTTGAGGCAAGCCTAACTCCTTATCTACTTGCATATCTCCGAAAATACGAGAAGCCTCCAAAATCTTTCCTGCATTGCATAGAGCTGAAATCCTGGAATTAAAAGTAACTACATTTGGAACAAGACCATCCTCTCTTATCCTCTCGACTAACTTCTCTGCTTCATCGGTTTTACCTTCTTTGCAAAAAGTTGAAACCAACGTATTGTAAATAACAATATTAGGAACAACCTCCATACTCTTCATTACCTCTAAAAGCTCCAAACCTTGACTAACATGCCCAGCCCTACAATACCCACGAACCAAAATTCCAAATGTGAACTCATTAGGTAGACATCCTCTTTCGTGCATTTTATCAAACACCTTCCGTGCATCTTCTAAACAACCCGAATCACACAACCCACCAATCAAGAGGTTAAAAGTGTAAGTTTCAGGGGAAACCCTAGAAACAATCATATCTTCATACAATAAGCTAACACAATGGGGCAGATTTTCTTGAAATGAGGACCGGATAAGTAGGTTGTACAAGGAAACTGAGGGGGGTCTATTGGGATAGTGAGCGCGAAGAGCTTGCAACTGAGAAATAGCGAGACTGACATGACCCGATTTGGCTAGAAGTCGCACGAGCAAGACCATAGAGTGGTGGCAAGTGTCGGTTGGGTGTGTGAGGAAGAGTTGCGGAAGAGTGTTGATTTCGGTGAACATTTTAGCTCCGATAAGGATTTTAATGACAACAGGCAACGATGGGATGAAAGAATTGGATGGAAAGTTGGGATTGGAGGCAATGCGTTTGAAGATCTGCCAAGCTAATTTCGGATTGTTATTGTTGTGGATAAGGGCCTTGCTTAGTTCTCGTGCTTGCTTCATGGTTGGTTAAAAAATGGCGGAAGATAGAATCAATGGAAGCTCAGGGGGTTCTCAAAAGATAAGGAAAGTTGAACCAATTGCTACCAACTTTTGATCATGATTCCACTGTTTATATCATGAAAAAATTTCCTTAATGCTTCTACCATTAAGGTTTAAAAAACCAACTTGATTTGGAATTTTAGCCTTTTGAAATTGAACCATTAAAGGCTGTGGTAGAGTCTCTTTACAGAAATTTGACCACCAAACTCATGATATGTGCATGTAAACTTGGTGCAAATGTTAAATAGGCCTGCAATTTCCCAAAAATGCATTGCTAAAAAGATGCACAAAAAGAAAGAGTACAAATGCACTGGTTGTTTATGAAGCCTAAAGTCAAAGAAGTTGCTTTATTACAGGACATTTCCAAGATCATTTGTAGATATATCATATACGGATTCTTTTATAACATTTTTAATGAAAATGTACCCATGTTATAATAGCATAAAACATCCCCAAAATCAAATTATGCAATTTTATCTCAACAATAGACTACAAGAATTCACTCAAATTTGTTCAAAACCACGTATAGCTCTCTCGCTTTGTGTGAATGAAGATGTTTTAAAAAAACACTGAATGTGGTATCAAAGCGAGTGATATCAGCAATCAAAATCAAACATAAACCCTAATGCTGTTCCAGAAAATACCTAAACCGTAATCTAATTGGGGTTAAAAATGGGAGCAAAAGCCTGATCAATTTCTGCAATTGAAAGCGAAATATACCTTCTTTGGTGGGACCTGCCAACGGCTGTCAATCCAGTCAACGTGAAGTCGCAGCTGAGACCTTTGAAACTCAACTTCCTCAAGAGGACGATATAGTTGTTAATCTCGCCATGGATGATCACCTTTAGTTACCACACCGATAAACCATCCATCTAAGTGGTAGGCATCCACGACGTCAAATAGCTCAAAATCACAACCACCCTCCTCCGTCAATCGAGAAGGAGTGAATCGAGAAGAGAGTAAGGTAGCGTTTGTTTTTTTAACAGGAGGTGCCAAAAGTCTGAAATCTGAATCAGAATAATTATGATTAATAAGAGGTTGTACTGAAGTCTGAAATTTGAATATATAAGATTGTTTGTTTTTGTAAAGTGATAAATGTCTGAATTTGTTTAAATTGTCTATTTTATCTATTAAAAAATTATAGTATTGAATTTATAGATAAATTTATACAATCTCACGTATTTATTCATCCTTATTACGAAATTACGTCTAAATTATAAAATTAGAATTAATTTAAATGAAAATATGTCATTGACGGTATTTAACATATTTAAATCCTATTAAAACATATCAATTAAGAGAGATGAAGATCGATTTGGTAAGGATCGATTGAGAGAAATGATCAATTAAGGTCATCGATAAAGAAACGTTGTTACTGAGTAGTTGGAGAACATTAAGAGATAAATAAGAGGTTGGTTTACCTCTTAACAGATAAGAGGACAATAAGACATAAGCGCCTCTGAAAACCTGAAAAAAACAAACAGTCTGAATGGTCCTACCTCTTAACGAATCAGACATAAAAGGCTGATAAGTGCTTTTTTCATAAAAACAAACAAGGCCTTAGACTCTTTACTTTTTACGTGTGAAATCTGAATTAGTCCTTGATTTATAAATCCCTAACACTGCGGGTGTATGCGAATAAGAGGAATTAAATGGTGAGTTTATCACTTCTTTTTCAGATGATTTTTAGACTTAAGACGGTCTGGAAAAAAAAACGGACTGAATTTAAAAACGTCTAAACGAATAAGTGATAAGTGGTGATTAAGAGGTAAAATTGAAAAACCAAACAAGGCCTAAGAGACCGAATTCGTTAGACGGTTAGAGGGATATAGAATGAGGAGGCGAGGGGTACCATTGGAAAAATTGGAATCTGAATTAAGACATAAGTTACCATTCAGAGCTTTTAACAAAAGTCTTGCCAAACAAAATCAGGTCTGGCCGAATCAGACCATAGCCTCTTAATGGCATGATTAAGTGGTAAAGTCACTCATTCAAGATTTTGTTTAGGGATTGTTTGACAGTTGTTGAACGTTTCAGTGTAGAATGGTTAAGTGGTCAAAATGACTAAGAGTCTCTTATGATGTAGTGTAAAATGAAACATAATTGTTTGGTAATTGTTCAAAATGAAATTAGACCTCTGAAAGGTTAAGGGAGGTCCAAATAAAAAATGATTCAGAGGGTTTTGGAACCATTGAGCGGCAGATATATTCTTTGTCAAATAAGATTCACCTTTTATTGATTCAGATGTTGTCTCTTAATAAAACTGTTAAAAGGTAAACAAACGGTCTCTAAAGAAAGAAAGCTATAAATTTTGAATGGGACAAAGGTTTAGGATGCGTATTAATGGAAAGAGATATGTTAAAAGCCAATGTTTTCCACACCTTTAAATAAGTATAATAAGTATTTGATAATGATATGAAGTTAAGAGTTGTGGTGTGTGCATCTAAAACATGACCACGTTATTTGTATGACAATATCTCTTTGATTTTAATAGATCATAAAAGCTTTAAATATATATTCAATCAAAAGAGGTAAACAAGAGATAACAAAAATGAATGGAGTTAGTGAAAGATTATAATATTGAGATATAATACCATCAAGGTAAGGTGAATATTGTTAGCGCATCTTCAACAGCATTTCTAAAATTGAAAAAATTAGAAAAATGGAGATTTAGGGTTAAAATATGCTCCAACAGCCTCTCTAAAAGTTTCTTCAAAATGGAGAAAGTATGAAAGAAAAGTTTCTCCAAAGTGGAGGAAAGTATGAAAGAGAATCTTTTTTCTCCATATTTGAAGATTACCCAAAAAATGATTATTATGTGAAAGAAAATATTATGTTATTCATACTCTCACTTTCCAACCAATAATATAAAAGTTTATTAATATATTGAATATTTTAATACTAAATTAATGTTGGGTTCTTTAAAATAGAGATGTTGTTGGAGATTAATATAATTTTTATAGAGATTTTCACTTTTATGTCTCTATTTTGGAAAAAAAATTAAAGATGCTCTAAGGCCTTGTGTTGTTTTTTTTGTTTTTTGTTTTTTTCAGACTTTCTTAAGTCTGAAAATCATCCGGAAAAAAAAGCGGTAACTTCCCAACTTAATTCCTCTTATTCGCGTACACCCGCATTGTTAGGGATTTATAAATCAATAATTGATTCAGATTTCAGACGTAAAAACAACCGGTCTAACTGATTCAGATTTCAGACTTCAACACCACCTCTTATAAATAAGAAATAAAATTAGACTTTAGACTTCAGCACCTCTTATAAAACAAACACTATCTAAGATACCCCAAGATTGCCTAATCAAATGAGATATATTTCATAACAAAATATATCTCCCATGAAAAGAAAGGAGAGGATGAGATCTAATGATGGATTGATTAAACATATATATAGGATTGTGTATTCATAAACTTGCCCATAAAGTTTTTCAATCTTTTGACGGTCTAATATATGTGTATGAATTAAGGCCAAATCCTCCTTAGCTCACTTGATGTAATAACCGAGTTATTATGGGTTAGGAAGTTTGGAGTTGATTCTGGATGGTTGGAAGAAGTTGAGGGTGTGTTTTGAAATATGGTCTTAAAACATTAAAACCACTCACCGCCTCTTCAATAGAAATATATATATTTGCTTTCTTTTGTTTTATGGGATAAGAAGCAAAGAAATAAATAAAGTGAGGTAGTGTTTGTGTGTGTGTGTGTGTGTTGGAGTTCGGCACGAAGAAACAGAGAAAGGAAGAGGTGAGTTCCTTTTTATTTCTATGCATATAGATATGTATTTCACACATATATGTATATATATATGTACGCATATATACGTATATATATGTGTGTATATATATATATATGTATATATATGTTATGATAAAGTTGGGTTTATCTGTTTAGATTATAACCCGTAATTATATGGTTCAGATTATGTGTTCCATATTCGAGTTGTTACCCGCTAGAAGTTTACCTGTCTATTTGGGACTGAGGTGAGTTTTTATAAATGAGTTTTATAAACTGAAATGCATATGTTATTGAGAAAGGTTTTTATTTCGATAATATGCCTAATTAATATAATTGGATTATTATCGTTATATGAGTTGTGGGGAAAAATAACACATATGGATTTTATTTGAGAAGTTGTTATTAAATATTTTCCACGTATAAATATGTGTTATTTGATGAGATAAGAAAGCTTTTACAAAGCTTTTGTAAAATACATGTTTTTCCGTCACACATGATTTATTTCATATAAATGAGATTATATGATGACAATTGTTAGTATTTTGTGAAAATTAACAAGTGAAAGAGGTTGACCAAAACTGTTTTGGGTCACGAGAAATTATGCGCGGTGTATCCGCGATGAGTGGATGGAGAAAACGTATAAATGATTGTGGGGGGCATAAATGATATAAATTAGCCATCTCATATGGCGTGAACCGGACCATATGCTCGTGAAGCAGGCAATGGTTTGGAAAGGATGAGTGAGGCTAACCTGTATTAGAAAAGTACTGGTTAGGAATATCCTGTTGTACGATAATGAATTTGGTGGTGTATCCGCGATGAGTGGACGGAGAAAACATATAAATGATTGTGGGTGGAATATTCTATGTATTAGCCATCTCGTATGGCGTGAACCGAACCATATGCTCGTGAAGCAGGCAATGGTTTGGAAAGAACGAGAGAATGATCCTGGTAAGTGTAATACTGGTTGAGAGTATTATGAGGATGTGATGCCTCGAGACCTGGGTTATATTTAAATGATTTTAAAAATGATGAGAATTTATATCGGGTCACTATGACTCGAGAACCTGAGTTATCGGGTCCTTTAAATGCGAGAAAATGATTTATCGAATCTTTATAAAAAGCAAAGTAAAACTTGTCGAGTCCGTTTGACCCGAGAAGTTAGCTTGTCGATGTCCTTTGATTCGAGAAAGTGGTTTTGTCGGGTCTACAGATACCGAGCAACAAGGTTGTCGGACTGTGAGACCCGAGGAATAAGTTGTCGGATCTATGAGACCCGAGGAGTAAGTTGTCGGCTCTATAGGTGCCGATGAACGAGGTTGTCGAGTCTATATGACCCGAGGAACAAGTTGTCGGACCTATGAGACCCGAGAAGTTGAGTTGTCGGCACCCACATATGCGACGACTGGGTTGTCGGACTGAATTTAAACGATAACCTTTCTGACTCAATAAGTTTATTGTTTTATTAAATGTCGATTTATAAATAGAAGAAAATTACTTATTGATTTATGTCAGAAAGAAGTTTTATGAAACGTTGAGAAATATTTGGTATATTGGATTTGAGGAAAATATCATTTTAAATGATATGAGTTATGATTTGGCTCTTAAATCTATTTTGAAAGATTTTAGTCAAAGATGTGCTAACAGGGATTCACTCACTAGACCGTATGGTCTAACCCTCATTTTGTTTTCAAAAATATGCATTTCAGGATATCAGCTGACGCTTTTATTTGCGGGTTAAAGAGATGCTTTATGTCGAGCATGCTATGAAGTTAATATTTAATCTTCATGATTTTTAGATCGTTCATGTGAAGATTATTAGCGAAAAATTTTATTTATCGCTGTTTGGCAGATTGTATAAAAGGAGACCCAATTTGTAGCCCCAAATGTGGTGTCTTAATTGTATAATTTGCAGTATTTGTTATACGAGAACACGGGTTGTTACACTTGATCTCTTTAACAAACCTACAAGTTGTTTAAAGACTATAAACTAAGGAAGAGTTTATCACACATATAGCTCTTTAATTCAAGTAAAATTTCACTATTCTCTCTATGTGGGACAAGTCTCACTATGAAGACTATATATACAACAAATACAGTTGTCGATGCCTTGAGCACAAAAGAAAGAAAAAGTGACCAAGTTCGTGCAATGAGAATGAATGTCAAGGTAGATTTGATAAATTAGATTTGGGATGCGCAACCTAAAAAGACTCCCGAAAGATAATGTTAAAAGTGAAAGAATGGTTGTTTAGATTAATCTATTTGTAATTGATTCAACTGAAATTATGATATTCAGACATACAATATGGAATGCAAGATTAGGTGAGCTTAGAGATGTGGTATAAGTATTGGACGAAGTCATAAGATAAAGTATAATATACAATTACAAATTAAAGTTACAGTTACAAATTTATTAACATAAATATAATCTGTTGTCCAAACAATTTAATATAAACCTGGAATGGAGACATGTATAGACTATAGTCTATAGAGAAGGGGAGAAGATTATGGGTTAGAAACTTAGAAAGTTAGGATTACTATAACTTATGTGACGTTTAGGACCATTAATGATCCCTTTTCAAATAATATTTCTATAGCATATATATATTCCAACATAATTAATAATAACAAGAAAACATATAAAAAAATATTAAATAATACAAACAACATGTTCCATCCAACTTTGAACTCCAACCTTTTCACCCATTAATTTGCATGAAAACAAGAAGACTCCAATCAACAAAAAAACAAAATCAAGCATATGCTTCTAACTACTTTCATCATATAAGCTTTTGAATTCATCTTCAAATTATGCACAAAATCTTGAAGATTAACCAACAATGGACACATTATACACTTGACCATAACATCTATAAAGAATCTTTTAAGTATTGATCACAAGTCCAACAATTTTGTAATTCTTTATTTTTCCATCTTTGCTGAGATTTGAATCCTTAAACTCCTGACAGCCTGAGCTCTGCTGGTAACCCGGATACTGTAAGTTTGTAACGCCAATGACCCTTTTGGTAAAATTTTGTAATCTCACCACCCTTTTGGCGATCGACGGTTTCCCACTTGAGGTTGTGGAGAACGACGATGATGTGAAGGTGGTTGTTGGCCATTTCGATATGGTGAATGATGAGTGGAATTGTGTACTCTAGGTACCTTCGGCCTTTCTTTAATAGCATCAAGTTGTTCTAGCTTTTCCACTACTTCTTTCATGGATGGTCGGGTTTTGGGTTCGGGTCCAAGACACGTGACGGCTAATTGGGCGATTTGGCCAACGGCCTTCGAAGGGTATCTTCCTTCGAGCCGTGAGTCCATTATGTTCTTCAACTTCCTTCGGTCAGCCAAGTACGGTTTCACCCAGTCGCTAAGATTTTGTTGGGCGGCTGGCCGCTTGGTGTCAAGTGCCCGCATGCCGGTCAACATTTCAACCATTACGATCCCAAAACCGTACACATCGCTCTTCACATATAAATGTCCTATATAAGTTAGAATGAAACAGCATTATATATGGTTCTGATTGGTTCAGCCATGTGGTGTGGTTCGTGAGCTTAATGGATTCAGATTTACCTGTAGAAACGTATTCAGGAGCTGCATAGCCGTAAGTTCCCATGACCCGTGTTGTTACGTGTGATTGACTAGCTGAAGGACCGATTTTCGCAAGCCCAAAGTCCGATATCTTGGCATTATAAGACTGGCCACCCAAAAATAGTTGAATACAAAATGAAAACGAAAATGATAATAAACTTGAAATCTCGATAAATAACTTACCCCATCGAGCAAAATGTTGGATGCCTTGAAGTCTCTATAAATAACTTGTTTCTCTGAAGTGTGCAAAAACATTAGGCCTCGAGCTGCTCCTATCAAAATCTTGAGCCGTAAATCCCATGGAAGCGGCTGAACGGTCGACCCTCCTGCAAAATCCATCCGTAAACACTATTCGTTTATACCATTTTCACAGGAATTCCTTCTGATGTATATATATATATATGTGTATATATAGAAAAGGAGGTTCCGGAAAAACTTAAAAAATGAAAACACGAGGAACACCCAGATAACCATTCATCCGGACGTATGCAAATGGCCATACAAGTAATTGAAGTTGTTTCTTGCTTTTTATGTACATGTACATACCAGACAAATTGCTTACAAATTCAGTATGCACATGCACATACCATCAAGATGTACCGTTACCGTTGTGTTCCTCAGTTTTTCGTTTTTTTTTGTGTGTTTTTCCCCGAACCTGACCCTATAAACCTAAATATACAGGGGCAGGTTCAAATGCAAACTCAAATTTGGTTGTGACCGTCAGGTTCAAATGCGAACCTCAAATTGGGTTGTGACCGTCAGGTTCAAATGCGAACTCAAATTTGGTTGTGAACATGAGGACAAAAGGAGAGCACGACACGTGTCCAGGCAGTATATTCGGATTGAATGTAGTGTTATTCACTCCGAATGCGTGTTATTCATACTGAATAATATATGCACTTCACGTTCGTTATTCATACGAATGCCCTTTATTAATCAGACTGAATGGACACATGTCACACTCTCCTTTGTCCTCATGTTCGCAACCAAATTTGAGTTCGCGTTTTAACTTTCCTGTCTCTCTCTCTCTCTCTCTCTATATATATATATATATATATATAACATTTGCAAGACTGACTACTTACTTCCAAATAGATGGTTTTCCAAGCTTCCTTTTTGCATAAACTCATACACGAGTAGCAACTCCGTACCCTCATAACAGTATCCGAATAATGTCACCAAGTTGGGATGAGAAAGCCTTCCTAGAAAATCCACTTCAGCCTGTTCAAAAAAAATCATCAAAATTTTCGATTTCATAATGATCAAGAATTCAAGATTCAAAGGTAGAACATTTTAATTTACCTGCCATTCTTCCAATCCTTGCATGCTCTCAGAATTCAATTTCTTAACAGCAATTACATTATGTTTTGAATTGGATTTATCATCCATCCAGCCTTTATAAACCTTCCCGAAACCACCTTCACCTAAAACTGTATCGCTTCGGAAGTTTCTAGTAGCGGTTTTGAGTTCATAAAAGGTGAAAATCTTGAGATTGGGATGAGGCAAGATCTGGCCACCTGGTGCTAAGAACTGGCTGTTGTTATTGCTGCTTGTTCCTGATGATGTTGAACCTGTGGTTGTATTGCTGTTGCTGCTGATGGTGGTCTGTGAAATGCCTGTTAAAGTTTTTATGTAATTATAGAAATCAAATATGAGATGTATTATATGATCAAATAATTCAAATAAATCCATACAAATATGACTTAACAGAAAAAACATCCTTGAATTCAAATAAAAAGGTTAACTTTATATACACAAGGTTCATGGAAAAACCTTAAAAAAAATGGAAAATTGAGGAACACCCTGATCCTCTGGTACCTTTGCCGTCCCCTAGGGGAGGGCGGGCCGGGCGTACGCCCAGGGCCCAAAAGAAATAAGAGCCCGATTTTTTCATGTATACTATATAGTATATATTACTAGTACAAGAAAATTAATAAATAAAAAAAGAAACAATGTTTTTTACTAACTAATATGATCTAAAAAGAATTTAGCATTATATTAAAAACTCAAACATGTATTAACTAATTATATTGGAGAAGAAAATATGTAAAAAAATCGTACTTAACGAGGGCCCTTTTTTTACATCTCGTCCAAGGGACCATAAAATGTCAGGAACAGGAACAGGCCTGTCTGGTTGCCCTTTATATGAACGGTATGCTACAAGTAACTTGTAACATGCACACGTGCATATGCACATGTTATAATGCACTAATACGGGAAAACCAAAAAACATTTTAATTTACTTGTATATGCCTGCTAATTAAGTTTTTATGTAATTGCAGAAATCAAACATGAGATTATATGATCAAAAAATTCATTTAAAATCCATACAAATTGGAGTGTAGTTAATCAACACAAGATTCAAATAAAAAGCATAACTTCAGGTGTCATTGAAGTAAGAAACAAATCCCATGAATGTTTGCTGTTTGGCAATTGCTGAATGGTTTTGGTGCAGAATGATTAAGTGGCTAAAATGATTAATAGACTTTTGTGATACAGTGAAAAATGAAACATAATAATTGTTTCGTAATTGTTCATTTTTGGTTAAGAGATATCCAAGATACAAAATGATTCAAAGAGTTTTGAACCATTAAAAAGAGCACTTATTTTTTGGCAAAAAGTATTTACGATCTTAAAGATTCAGAGGCTTTGAATGAAAAAATGAAGTTCAGGTGTTGGTGAAGTGAGATTCTAAATCAAATGAACATGACTGAATATAAAGAGAATATTTAAAGAAAAAACAAAACAAAACTTGATGTTATTCTTGTGTGGTAAATAAATAAAAAATTGAAATGCAATTAATCATGCAAAATAATTGACATGAAGCCAACAAAAACACTAAAAATACAAGAACATAAATACAAAACTCAAAAACCATTTGAGTTGTTCTTGAAGTGAGATAATTATATATATATATATATACTAACAAATGAAAAAAAAGATATAAAATCATACAAAATTTGAGGAAAAACCAACAAAAATGAATTGTACCTGAACTGAGATTGCCAGTGGTATTAGGGGTTTGATTACAAGAAGAAGAAGAAGAAGAAGAAGAAGAAGAACAGCAGATACCCATTATTAAAAACTTGTTGTTTTTTGATCAATAAAAGAAATTAATCAAATGGGCATCTTTCAATCTTTCTTCTTTCTTCTTGTTTCTTGTTTCTTGTTTATATGATCAAGTCTTTGAAGAACAAAAAAGTAGGTTTCCTTGACTGGACTTTTAATGGGATTTGCTTTCATAAAAGCTGTATGTATATATATATATATATATTGACCTTAATATTTAAGTTTTGTGGAAAAATGAACTGTATGATGAAATGAATGGAAAATTGTCCATTTATGGAGGGGACTAATGGGTCTGTTTTCATGTGAGTCTGGGATGAAGGAGACGACTGAGTCAATCAGCCACAAAGAACTGCAAAGTTGGTCAAGGTCAAATCATTCAAACAAATATATAATAATAGTTATTATATATAAAACAAAACACTTTAAAACGAAAATTCACGTTTTGCATCACTTTGCGTCAAAATTTTCAATTCCGAATTTCCCATCTTTAATTAAAGTGTTTTATCCAAAACTTATTTTTATAAAGGGCCGGTAACTGAGTTTCGGTTGTGATTTGTGAACCTGGAATTAGAATCTCCCGCTTACATGGATTATTCATGATTAATAATATATATATTATTTTGAAAGACAGCTAACACACTCACACATCTTTTTTCGGGGTATTCGGCTCCCATTTAAGGGTGTCATCCGACTAATTCCCAGCGTCCATGAACCAGCCCTATGGATTGGCCCATGAACTCGCCCATGATCCGGCCCACTAGCTAGGATACCTCAGAATTGTTAGCTACGGGTTCGAAGCATTGCCAACTAGGGATACCATATATCCACTAACGACTTAGAATGTTACATCCACCTGCTAGGCTAGACAACCTTTGGTAATAATATATATTTATGATGAATCAATTTAACATTTGTTTATCAGAAATATTGTATTATTAATAATAAATGTTTTGTATAATTTATAATAAATAGTTCATAAACTTCACCTTCAATATTCATACTAAATGTCATTTGTTATTTATACTGAATGTAGACGTCGGAGATACGTGTCATGTTCTCTTTTGTTCTTGCCGAAAATCGGTTTGCAATTGAATCTCTTATATATATATATATATATATATAGAGAGAGAGAGAGAGAGAGAGAGGAATGTTCAAATGAGAACTTTGCATTTTTAAAGAAATAAAGAGACACTTGTGGATCACATATGCGGGTTCCACATATTATTAAATCATTTCTGATTTAATATTATGTAGGACCCACATCATATGTGGTCCATAAAATGTTCCTTTATTTCTTTAAAAATTGGTGGTTCTCGTATGATATCTCCCCTATATATATATATATATATATGAGGGATCATACAAGAACCATCTCTCTTTAAATGAACAATTTGTGGACCACATATGATGTGGGTCCCACATAATATTAAATCATTTCTGATTTAATATTAAATCATTTCTGATTTAATATTAAATCAGAAATGATTTAATATTATGTGGGACCCACATCATATGCCACAAGTGTCCCTTTATTCCTTTAAATTTACAAAGTTCTCATTTGAATCTTCCTATATATATATATATAGTCCCCTTTTTTTGTTAGGGTAGGTTTTGGTGGGAATGAAAGTTATTATGAGAAGAGTAAGAAAAGATCTTACCCTTTGATCAATCTTAATTGAAGATTAATACTAATGAGATGCACCTAAGATGCATCGGATCAAATTACTGTGAGAATGGAATTCATGGATGGACATGAGATTAAAGTGATCAAGGGTGGAGATCCATTCTTATACTTCTCACCTTAACACTTTTCTCACACGATTCTTCGCCTCTTTTATTAACCAACAAAAAGGTTAGTGAGTCTTAGCCATGATCAGACGAATGGTGTCAAAGACGAGAAAGAAGAAAGAGGAAAATGTTAACTGGTTCTGACCAATCAGAAGCATCCTGCATTTTTCTTTGAATTGGCGTTTCCTATTTTCACCAGGGTAGTTTTGTATTATTATTTTTTTCAATTTTTTTATATTTTTTTATATTTTTTTATTTTTTATGATAGACGGTTATAATAGTCTTTCTATGTTTTAAGAATAGATAGTTATGGAATTTATTTTTTATTTTTTTGGTTTGGTTGTATTGTTATTTGATAATGTCGATCATGTATTTCAAAAAACATATTCATAAATGAAGCAGTCTCATGTTCATAAACGAACCACTCCCACTCACATACGTAAACCATCCCCTTTTTATAAGTGAACCTCTCACATGTTAATAAGTGAATCACTACTTCGTTCATAATTGGACCACCGCTATGTTCATAAGTGAACCGTCACCATGTTCACATATGAACTAGTCTTGTGTTCATAAGTGGAAGAGCATCATATTCATAAGTGAACGAACACCATTTTTATTTCCTTCACCAATATTTTTCATTGTATATTCAATGTAATCGAGACACATAATTGAGTAGGAAAAAAATCATAAATCTCTTAACTTAAAAATATATTTATTGCTTTATATACCAATTGATTTTTTCTGTTTCTTCGATTTAAAATATCTTTATTACCTCCAAATCTTCGTCCTCTGGATCTACATCGACTGGAATCGTTCATGGTCTTCAAATCGATGTAGAAGATTACAATTTTCTTTGGTAGTGGTACTGAAATCAGAACAAATTAATCGGAGAAGAAATGATTTTAAGAAATTGTAATCTTTTTCGTAATTTGTTGTGGCTAGTCAAATTATACTGTTACTCTTGTTCATCGAGGTTCACCGTGGCTCCATTGTGTATATTTACAAAATATGACACACTCTTATCTCAACCATAGATCTATTATTGAACGGTATGGATTAGTTAACAAAGTTAACACATTTTTATTGGTCAACAAATAATTGGTCCTATATATAATATTATAAATAAGATCATTCAAATCAATTTCATGTCCATGTGGTGGTTAAGATCATTCATCTCTGGATCTTGCTCTAGATTTTGTATCATATTTTTTTTGTAAAGGGTATCCTAGGCATTTGTCTAGACTAATCCCTGACAATTTTAGGGCTACTAAAGCATGCAACCCTGAGATAATTCCTCAGTGGCCACAAGTTGTTTGCGCATGGATTCGAATCTGGGATAGATGGGTTATCTAGACTCATCACCCATGACAAGTCTTAACCAATACGCCACAAGCCTTGTGGTTTTTTGTATCATATTTTATTAGGGATTAAAAAATGTTCTTAATGATCTTCTAAAATTATTCGTATTTTATAAATTATGAACATTTTTCTTATGTAAACAAATTGGATTGGTTTGAAAAAAAATGGGATTCTTGACTTCTTGTGCTTAATTTTGATGATAATATGAAGAAAAAAACATGAATTCGAATGTCAAGCCACTTTCCATTTCCAATACGAAAAAAGAACCCAGTTGCTGTAAAATTTTTATATATTCCCGACAAGAATTATCATTTATTACACACAAATATTTTTTTTTAACGGCAAGTTAATAGTTAGTAGTTAGTGATTCGAAACCACAGTGACAGTCATATGGGCAGTATGCGGGACCCGAACCTTTATCTTAGGGGATAAACCTCCACTCCTCCACAATTTTTAGGAAAACCACCACTCCCAAGGCTCGAACCCGAGACCTTGAGAATGATGTAAAAACCCCGATACCGCTAGGTCAGAGGCCCTTTGGATACACATATATGGGGTTAGTTTTTTTTTTACGTGAGACCAATTTGTTTTTGTGAGATCACAAAATAACATTGAAACTTTACATGTGAATGTTCAAAAAAATTTGAATTTTCACAGTAAAAACATTGTGAAGCAGGGCCAGACCTGTGTCAACGTGATTTGTTGCGACTCTTTTATGTATTTTAAATGTGCACCCAGACAGAAAAATTCTTGGGTCTGCCACCGTTGTGAAGGTTTACCTTCACAGTGTTTTGCTGTGAAGGTTTAGGAGCCGTTTACCAGATCTTCCCAGGTAAGTGCTTACCGGCAAAATTCAACACTATCACTTACTTACCATGTAAGATTTTAGTCCACAAAAACGACATTGTATGTAACAATTTATCCACTAAGCGCTTACCGTGGTAAGAGTCGTCGCCATAACTTAACTGGTTAGACTATTGGTTCTTGTTTTCCTTGTCTTCGCTCTTACCGAGTTAAGATTTTTGATACTTGTCATATTTCTCCAGGGTAAGATAATATGACTTAGTAAACACTTATTTGGTAAGCGCTTGGTAAACTGCCCCTTAATGTTTTTTAGGTTGTCTTATGAATCTAATGAAAACTGACTAATTTTACATGATCCCAAACCTTTATATAGAAAAAGAGATGCTATAAATCATCTATCTAGAATTATTGTTAGGTTTGTAGACTTTGTTAAAAAAAACATTTAAACCAAAAACAATTGGTAAAATATTTATAAATATGGTTGGATAAAGTTAAATTCTTATATTTTACATTCATCTGAATAACAACGTATACGAAAATAGTTTTTGATAAATTAATTAAAATCAAAAGATGAGATAAAAGATATAATGTAGATTTTGAGTTTAAAAACATTTTTCAAGAAATAGTTAGGTTAAAGATCACATTGATCAATTATATTTATTATAAACGTGTAGTTCTTGAAATAAAAAATCTTTGATTAAACTTTTTATAATATTGAAATTCTAAAAAAAATCCTGATTTGCAACATATTTTTATTAAAAAATTACAAATAATATTAAAATCTTACCACTTACATCCTTAAACATTGATCATGGACAACAAATATAGTTTTCTCAACAATGATTAATAACTTGACATTATAATTTATGTTTTCTTTATAAACAAATAAAGAGAAAGAACATATATATAAATAAATTAATAATGAAAAGAATATGGAATTTGATATAGTTGAACTTAAATTAATTGCAAGTTTATAAAAGTCAAAAGGCCTTCACTTTCAACATTCAAAGAAAGCCACTATTGGATTGAATTTCTTTTTATTTTTGAATTTCATAAATATATACACATAATTTAACAAACACATTTTCCATTCCATGCCATTAATTCTAAACTATTTTTTCAATTTAAAATAAATTAAAACCAACTCATACTCAAAAACATACATAAAATATAGTCACTTGCCAAATATTTGACTGTTGACTTCTTATTCAAATATAACTAGTGTTTATATTTTGTTGCAAGTTCAAAGATAACAAAAAGTTGGGTATAATAATTTGTTTATATAGTTGTTAAAAAGATTAAAAAAAGAAAAAAACTCTAAAGCATAAAACACGTAAAGTGTACACCGACAGTCAATCGTAATTAACACGGTACGGTCACTGACTAAAAGTCGAATATACGACCCACCAAACTCCCAATCGTAACTTTTTCTAAATAAACTCGCTTTCAATTATTTTTAATACACATCAACATCGAATATTGTTTTTTTTTTTCTATTAGGAAATCTCTAATTTAAGCAAGAAATGTTTAAATGGCTACACCCAAATTTAAATCCATTCCTTTTCAAATAATATTAACAAGTGGAACACTAAGGCCTTGTTTGTTTTTTCATTTTAAACTCTTAATCGTCACTTATATCTGATTCGTTTAAACGTTTCATAACCATTTCAGAACTAAAATCAGACTTCAACACCTCTTAAAAAACAAACGCCACTTAAGAGTTTGTAGGTTAACAACTTAATTGAGTGTAATGAAACTCATTGTTTATTCAGTCAACTATATATGATTGTTTAGTAGTGGTATAATGATATAGAAAGTAACTTATTCAGTAATCTTCTACAAGGGGGTTTAAGCAGAAAGCCAAGTTTTTTCCAAACATGTCCCTCCAGATTAAAAAACGTATTCATTCATTCCATTTATAAAAAAATCTAACCCAAACAATAACCTTCTCGATCTATGCAGACAAATTAAAGCACACAGACATCTTTATCCATATTCCATACAAGACTTAACGAAAAACCAACACAACCCCTAACTTTCACAATTTTCTAACCTATATTTTCACATTATATATATATAAATATATTATGTGTATACAAGATTTTGTATTCATTTTCTAGAATGTTATTTGAAAAAACAAAAGCTTACATAGAATCAATTTGGCATAATATCCAAGAGAGCAGGAGCATCTCAAAGAATTTGCTTACAAAAAATAACTCAAAAAGAAAAAAATTCTTGCCCTTTCTCCGATAATTAAAAGACCGGCTGCCTCTGCTGTATCATCAAGCATAAAAAGAAAGTCAATGAAAATAGTCAACGATGGCTCATAATCAATCAATCTCGTTATGATGATGTTATCATTGTATCAAGTTGTCACCTTTATACATCTTTGGTACGTATAGGAGCGTAAAAATGTAAACTTTTTCATAGTTGTTCCATAAAACGATATTAAAAGCTTTGTATTTTTTAACGGTTGTTTCGAAAAACGGTCTAAAAACTCAAGGTTCTTTTGTAGGGTGGTTGAAAATGTGATGATTTTAAACGTACATATGGTGTTATCATTGTATCTGGCTGGATTGTTTCTAATAACAAACCAAAAAACATCAAAAACTCACCTTAATCGATCACAATTTTTTTGTCTTAATCCTTCCCAAAACGATCAGCAAACCCACTTCTACGCCCTCCTGAACCACTTGAACGATCTGAACCAAATTTCGAAAACCCGCTTGAACCTGACTTGCTAAACCCACTTGACCGCTCCCCAAAATCACTACTACGATCAGAGCCAGATTTTCTATATCCACCACCTGATCCACCATAGCTCGAGCCACCATAACTCGAACCACCATAACCAGAATCTCGAGATGATCTGCTGCCACCACTTGAACCAAACCGACTACTACCACCACCATACCCACTGGACCCACCAAATCCTGATTTACCAAATCTACCACCCGACGAGCTTGAACCACTAGCTAGCTCAATTCTTGAACCAGCATCAACAGCAATTCGAGGAAGCTAGTAATACATCACATAATTAGTTAATATATATCAAAATAAAACATCAAATATATAAACATCTACTTCTATATAAGCAACGATTCTGTGCATATCTTCTGATTCAACAAGACTTCTGAAAGATAATTTATTTGGACTGTTTATGAAAATCTAAAACATACCAACAAGACCTAGGTTATGTTTGGCAAACTAGCTGATAAGGTAGCTGATGACTCTGATAAAATAGCTGATCGAACAAGTCATGTTTGGCAAAAAAAAACTAGCTTATAAACATGTAAAATGACCAAAAAGGACATCTTGAAATATTAGTCAATTATAATATAATTAAAATAAGTATTTAATAAAATAATATATCAATTCAAAAAAGATAGTTAAAAAATATAATATTGTTTATTTAAAAAAATTAAATTGATTATCATATATATTATAAATTTTGGATTTGTTAAAATAAAGTTTAGGAAAAAAATTACATTAGTTTATGATTTTAAGTAACCATTACACATAATATATGAATAAACTAGTCAACCACCTTCTAGTTGATTAGTAATTTTTCAAAAATTATAAGTAATAGTTCTAAATAATAATTAATTAATATTAGTGAATAATTTAAAATAATATTAATTCATAATTAAAATTAAAATTAATCAATAAAATTGAAAATAATATTAATCGGGTAGGGGTATAATCGGAAGAAAATGATATAAAAAACTCCGTAAGTTACCCCCGACTAGCTTTTCAATAAGTTAACTTATCAGTTATAAGCTAGTTTGACAAACATGTACTTAGAAAATATATAAGCTACCTTATGTTTGCCAAACAATGCCCTAATCTGAAAAAATAGGGTGTCTTGTATTTATGTCGAGTAACTTCGACTCCATTCATCAAAACATTGAATTTTTCATACAGTTTTATAAGGGTCAGTCCACTGATTTTATTATGTTGATATATGGGGACATTTATTAGCTTTCAAAAGAAGGGTTTCGACTCGCAAAGTTGTATAAAATCCTACACACCCTTTTATATATTTCATGCCATAATCGTTTAAAATAAAGATTTCAAAACGAGTAGAGAATGAAATTATTAATTATTTTAAGAAAAACTTGAAGTGTATCAACTAGTTAAAAAGAAAATGATTTGGCAGCTACCTCTAAAAATTTGCATCCAACATCACGAGCGTATCCCCTCACATCTCGCAACTGGTTAGACGTATGGATTAAAATTGCTTTTCCTTTCTTTCCAGCACGACCTGTCCGGCCAGATCGGTGCACGAAAATTTCTGAGTCGTTTGGTAGCTCATAATGTATCACCTGATGATTAAAGAACAAACTTTAAAATTGAAAAACAAACATTATAAAAACAACAAAAATAAGCAAATAGAGATTTTGCACAATGATGCAATTATATATAAACACTAGATTGTTTTAAAGCATAATGTTGGTACTAATATGATCCAACAATCAGAAAAAGATCATTCAATCAGGCAGCTTTATCAATAATCACAACAGATAAAGTGGGTTTTCTCCAAATGTAATACTTTTAAAGAGCTTAACAGATTTAAAGCCAGCTTAATAAAGCAGAAATACACAATAGATAATGTGGTTTTTCTCCAATGCAATACTTTTTAGAGGGCTTAACAGATTGGGTGAGCTTAATAAAGCAGAAATACATACCAGATCAACATTAGGTACATCAAGACCACGAGCAGCTACATCAGTGGCTACTAAAACATTGAATCGGCCATCTCTAAAGCCTGAGAGTGTTCTTTCCCTCTGATTTTGAGTAATATCACCATGCAATGCTTCACAAGTGAAGTGCTTTTGCATGGCATATGACAACCGATCTGCATCACGTTTTGTTTGGGTGAAAACTATACACTTACCGCCATTTGCATGCTCCTAAAAGTAAAACGAATATAAAGTTAGCGGGAAAAAATAAAGTTGTCAAAACAGCTTGCCAAAGAAAGAGAACAATATGGATTCATACTGCTATCAATGGTCCAAGAACAGAGGGTTTATCACGCATTTCAGCTTCAATCGAATATAGGGTGATTCCATCAGCCAATTTCTGATCAGAATCGCCAACCTGAGATCAAAAAGTAACTTCAGTTAATAACTCATCACCGATTCATGCAGCTAAATAAAGAAAACTTAATTCTCGAGAATGAAAAGAAAATGGTCGAAAGCCCACTCACAAGATCAACAGTTAATGGATTCTTTAAATGTTTGCGGACAAGTTTTACAATCCAACTTGGCATAGTTGCTGAAAACATCATACTTTGACGCTCTCTTGGCAGATGTTCAAAGATTGTTTCAACATCGTCTGCAAAACCCACATTGAGCATCTGATCAGCTTCATCTAAAACAGCAAACTTGACTTCTGATAGCTTCAAAGAACCCCTCTTAATCAGATCAATCACCCTTCCAGGGGTGCCTACAATCACATCAACACCATGATCAAGTGTGCTCATCTGACGCTGAATAGGTACACCTCCATAAACGCAAAGTGTATCCAGATTCGGTGCAGACTCATAGAATTCTTTTTCTACTTGACGAGCAAGTTCTCTGGTTGGGGCCAGAACAATGGCTAGCGGGTTTCTCCCCTTTCTGCAATTTAATGAAAATGCAGATTAATGGATGGAA
This sequence comes from Silybum marianum, assembly GCA_036898165.1. Classification (NCBI taxonomy): domain Eukaryota; kingdom Viridiplantae; phylum Streptophyta; class Magnoliopsida; order Asterales; family Asteraceae; genus Silybum; species Silybum marianum. Next base: position 7,991,872 of record CM072531.1, read on the forward strand.
TTTCTCTTAATAACAAATATGCAAATAATTTGAAACACGTTCTACAATAATTATAAATCCAATTGGAGTGTACAATCAAGAAACAAAAACAAAAGGGAATACCAAAAGAGTAAGAAACTAATTGCATACCCATTCTTGTCATTGAAACGGATAATCTTATCCATAATAGGAATACCAAAAGCAAGAGTTTTCCCTGTCCCTGTCCTAGCACGACCAATCATATCGCGCCCCTGCATTGCTGGCTCCAGTACAGCTCTCTAAATACCATAAACAAGAACATCATTACAAAGGTTAACCATTGCTTAATTGTGATTCCTATGATATTACTTCCTTCCCTCCCAAAAAAGAACAACATTTCACTATACAAATGATTTTTTGAGTATGATGCAAGTTTAAAGCCAGAGGAATTCTATCTATTTTCCCCCAATTGCCTAAAATCAATATCGATTTTGTAGAGTGAAAGAGAACCCTTCTGACATCTAAAACCCAAAGCATACACTTTACTTATACTGATGTTATTTTTTCCCTCCCAAAATATAACAACATTTCACTATAAAAATGACTTTTGAGTATGATGCAAATTTAAAGCCAGAGGAATTCCATCTCCAATTGCCTAAAATCAATTTCGATTTTGTAGAGTGAAACAGAACCCTCTTGACATCTAAACTCAAAGCATACGCTTTTTATTTCGGTATCCATACATGTACCCAACGTTAATACATAGAATTCAAAATCAATTGGAGGAATGAATGCGTAATTATTAAGTTACCTGAATGGGAAACAGCTTGGTTATCCCCTTCTTCGCTAGAGCAGTAACAATCTGTTGAGAAATCCCAAGTTTCGATACTTCAAGACCATCTGAAGACGAAGAACAATCCTCATCGTATGAAATTTCAGCTGCAACAGCATATCCAGCCGTCTGTGTGGAAGCCCTAACATCCAGCCATCGAGAAACATGAACATTCCTACTCCTCAAAACCCTAAAGGCAGGAGCGATGTGAAATTGAGATTTGTTGGAAGAAAGTGAAACAGTAGGTGGTGAAGATGAAGGAAGAAGAAGCCTTAGGGAGTTGCAGGCGGTGAGAGAAGCAATAGCAGTGAGTCTTGTGGATGAAGTTCTGAAGATAAGAGAATTCATGATTCAGAGGAGAGCAGCTACGAGTGGGAAGGAAGGAACGATAAACCCTAAAATGTGAGGGTTTACGATGCATAACAAACAACTTGTTTTCTTATATACCACTCCCTTCTGTCCTACATAAATAAATGTTTTTCTTTATTAAAGAAAAAGAGAAAATTACGTTTTTAGTCCTTGTAATTTGTTAAAAGTTGCGATTTTCGTCCTTGTAGTTTAGATATTTTGATTTCCGTTTTTATAGTTTGGAAACTATTTGTTATTTTCGTTTTTATGATTTATAATTTATTGCTAGTTTTGTCTTTGTGGGTATAATTCTTTACTATTTTGGTCTCTTGTACTTAAAAAGATGAGAATTAGTTCAGGGATAAAAAATAGCAATAAATTACGAAACATAAGGACGGAAATAGTAATTTTTAAACCACAAGGACGGAAACCGCAATTTCTAACAAACCATAGGGACAAAAATGTAATCTAATTCAAAAAATTGAACTTTTTATATTATTTCTTTTTAACATCCGCATATATCTTCTTATTATCATTAACTAGTTGAGTGTCCACACGACACAGGACATGATGTAAAATTTTCTTATAAGACCGTTGTTTGACAAAGAACTTGGTGGAGGATTAATCCGAAGCCAGTTGTATACCTTCATCACTTTATCTGAATCATGTTCTACTTGGATCATATATAATTCATTTCTATCTTCGCATTTCCTATTAACTTTTATGGATGGTGTCTCAATAGTTTGTTCATGTGAACTCAACTTAGTTTTTGTTTTAATGATGATCATGTCTACGAATTTGGTGAAACAAGTAATTTTATGTGGCTAAACAACATGAATATATATATATATATATATATATATTGGCCTCCCAGTTTTGTAGCATTTTGCATAGTTTAACATCTTAGTGAACTACAATCTGTTGAGGTACCTATATTTGATTCATGCATTGTATTTTATGAGATCTATCGTCTACATGTTTTAATATATTTGTTTGTTATATGGACGACTTGTTACACAAAATACTTCTGATAATTAATTAGAGGAAGAAGCAACAAAGTGGACAAAAAGATGTTTCGTTCTGACAATCTAATTCTTAAGCAAAACATATAACACTATGTAAAAGAGTCTCTGTAATCCTTGTACATCAATGTAGGTAATTTGATTGTAGCATTGTGGACAATATCTATGATGCAATTTTCTGTTTCTTTTTTTGGGACACAGAAGGCTACAACCACACAATCATGGTCTCATTCAACGGTTTCAAAGATAACGTGCTCCGTAGGCTTAAACTGCTTCACCTCTTCACATATCTACCTTCTCTACTCGAATAATAGAACTTTCCCAAGTGTTTCTTGCAAAAATGACAAATATTTAAGATTATGAAACACAAGTTATAACAAAGATTAGATAGGTCACTACAAATGAGGAGGATAAACAAACAAGGATATGAGAGAGGTGATTTTGGTTGTTTTTATTATAAAAGAGGAAGACATTAAAGCTAAAATCAAAGTTATGGCTATAGGAGAAAGAAAGCAACAATACTTGTTCCTTAACATTTATATGAGAACAATAGGTAAAAGTAAAAACCTAACAAGCCTTAAGCTTGTTTAGTTTATAAATAAACATTTTATGTATAATTAAAATAAAATTTTTTGCAAATTTTGAATATATATATATATATATATACACATGCATAATATAAACGCACCTCCATATCATAAAATGTTTAGAATCTCCTAATCCCGGTTTGTATGCACCATACACCTATATCCCTGAAAAATGCTCAAGTCAATAATATGTGGTAATTATTTTTGTAAACAAATAATGTTCCATGAATTATCCTTCATAGCAATTGAGACTTTGCTTATGGCATGTTCTTCTAAGAGTATACAACTACATGAAGATTAAATCAGTGGTGAAGTAACCAACATAATATGACATGTTTTAATGGACAAAGCATGGTAGCAACATAGCAGGTGCAAGAAACTTACCACCTCTTCACCTTGACATTAATTTCTTGCTAATTTAGAAGGAAAAAAGACAAGCAATATTACCATTATCGCCCAATTTTTTAGGAGTCTATTTCTTCTTTCAGAGAATCTGCAAGAAAACCCCAATAAGGAAACTCTCGAGTAATATCAATCAACAAATTCAAGACAGAATTTAAAAAATAAACCCTAACCTTTTAAATATGAAGCTTTTTCTTTCTTCCAGAGAATACAAACATACATTAAAAGATTTTACCGTTCAAGTTTTAAAATCCATGAGAAAGAATGCAAAACCAAAAACACATCAGGAACATATCAAAATCCATTGATAATCAAAACCCATAGCCAATCGATACAAAACCCTTAAAAAATAGATTATACGAATAGATGGATAAAAATTAGATAGATGCCTCTATTTGTTGTTCTTGAAACTCTCTCTCTCTCTCTCTCTCTCTCTCTCTCTCTCTCTCTCTCTCTCTCTCTCTCTCTCCTATCTTGGTTTAATCGATGAGTTAATGAAGTCAAAATGAGAAGGATAATCAAATTTGAGATGTACAAATAGATTTAACCTTACCTAAGATGGAGCGATGGAAAATGGAATCGGGAGGAAAGGAGATGGAGAATGAATGGAATCAATTAAACCAACCGTATAGTTATAATCGTCACCTTTGGGCTTTGGCATCATATGACACGAAGTGGCCTTTATTTGAAATAGAATTCGTATATTTATAAGTTGTACATTATGCATATATATAGGATGTAATTAATAGATTTTCAGACTTTATACATAAATATGTAGTTACTCTATTGATAACTCTCATTTTTTAGAGTTATTTTGTGTTATTTTTCTTATTTTCTTTCCTTTATTTTCCATCTTTTTGGACTTTTCTGCCTTTGATTCCATTAAAATTGTTTTAAGTGATAATAAATTACCACTGGTTAAATTTCTGGTTAATATCGCTTCTTTTGTTGAAACTGCCCACAGTCTCACCGTTGTGGGAAGTTGGACGAACATAGTGGTTAAGCTGCAGAATTTTTAGTAAAGATTTTTATTGAAGATTTAAAGGAAAAAGACTTGAAGTTTCCAATTGGAGTGAAGACTTGACTAATGAGCTCTTACTTTCTTGCACTATAAAAGGAGGCTCTTGAGACCTCATTTCACACACCATTCTACTCCGATCTTCAGCAACTTTGTTGAGTTTTCTTTGTATTTTTGTGCTTTCTAGTTGTAGTCTTTAATTTCTAGTATTGTAATCTGTTATCCATGGTATCACCATTGTGGCGACAAACTTTTACTTTATTTTAATGAAAGTTACATTTAAGCTTTATTTCATCTCTTGTATGCTTTCCATGTCTACTATAAGTTAATCGTCTCTATGAGTGTGCGTGTGAGTTTAACTTAAGATTTTATATAATATATGGATGTTCTCATTTTTAGTATTTTTAAAGTTTGATCACTTAAACTGAGACTTAAACTCAACGCAGAGATACAAATTTTGTATGCATTTAGCTAGTGTTTATTTGGTTGTCGAATGTTTGTACCACAAAGAGATATGGGTATAACTCATTTTCCTAATGTAATCTGAATCTAAATCGTCAAGCTTTGAAGTATTGAAAAAGGGAACTTTATGGAAATGTATGAGCCGTCTATAAAACTTCACTTTCAAGAGATCGGAAGTTCTATAGATATCTTATGAGTTTTTGAGCATATTATTGTTGTATTTATTTTAAGAAATACTTACACCCATACCCATCTTTTACTATAATAGTTTAACTCGTCATTTAAGTTCATCACCAACTAAAAATCATTTTTAATCACAAAACTGAAACTTAATCAAAATGTTCATGAAGTTCTTTGATTATTAGTAATTCCAATTCCTATGGAAACGATCTTGCTACTTTACCACTTTATTACTTGCAAGTGATCATTTTGTCAGCGTGCACTTGCACTCGTGGGCTAGGGGTGAGCAAAACTCGAAAAACCCGCCCGACACCCGACCCGAAAAACAAGAAAAAACCCGACCCCGATATTCGAACACACCTGACCCCGATATTATTTCTGATTTTGTAGGGGCGGGTTGGGTTTTGGGTATCGGGCCCCGACCTACCCGATGACCCGACAAATAATGATTTTTTTTTAGTTATTAGCCGTTTACAGTTTAGCCTAAAATCTAAATCAATTTCAATTTCCTCAGTTACTACTTCACTTACTCATTGTTAGAGTTCGACAACCCAACAACGACAATTTGATAAGCTGACGACGACACGGGTGACCTTTGCCGGCGGCGACCACTGTGCTCTACCCCTCTCCATGATGACAAGACCCTCTCCAAGTCTCCACTCTCCAGTCAACCACTCAATCACTCACCAGTCACCATTGTAAAGTTCTAAACTTTTCTAGTTTTCTTGATTTTTTTTTCTAATCTTGAGTATTGACTAGTTTTATGTTTTAACCTAAAAGTTCTTATCGTGAATCTTGATTCTTGAGGTTTTTAAGTTTTGACAGTATGTTTTTTTAGTTCTAACTTTGTATGGTTTTGTGTAACATTTTACAAATATTGATTGTATATCTTAGTTGGTAAATGATATTGAATTATCAATTATTGACTGTGTTATGTTCACTGTTAAACATCCAGTTTTTAATTTTTGTACTATATTGAAAATAGTGAGTTATTTAATATTTATAATAGCTTTACTTAATTGTCAATTTGTTCAATTGTTGTAGATGTCCGAATCTGTTATTTCTGTTCCGGTTCCTGAAGTTAAGAAACGAAAAGCTACAGAAACAAGATCGACAATGTGGGACCATTTTGATAAAATTTTAGATGAACATGGTGTGTTTGTTAGAGAACAATGTAAGTATTGTGCCAAATCTTATGAGGTGGAGGTAAAAAAGCACGGGAATTCGTCCTTAAAAAATCACATGCTTTCTTGCCTTAAGAACCCTCATGCTAAAGAAACTAGGCAATCTATTTTGGCATTCCAAGCTTCTAAGGCGGAAGATAGTCAAAGTGTTCTAACTAGTTGGGTATTTAATCAAGAGGCTACTAGGAAAAGATCAGCAAAGATGATTTTAATTGCTGAACTACCTTTGTATTTGTGGAGGGGAGGGGGTTTTGGCAATTCATGGATCTTGCATGTCCTATGCAATTCATAGAGATACACCAACATCAATACAAAATCAATCTCTTGATCACCAAAATAATATCCCTTGATCAATTCCCTAATCACATCTCTTATAATTAATTTTGCAATCTCTAAAATAGTGTTATTAATTTTGTAATCTCTAGGATAGAGTTTCTATTTCTCAATTTGTGTATATATACCTCATAGTAGTTGTGCAAACTCAATTCAATTCAAAATACAAATTATAATGTTTTAATATGGTATCAAGAGCATAAAAGATCCATATTTTTTTTCTCTTTTACTACCCACAATAGTGCTCATCCTTTTACCCATCATATTCCATATTCCATCTTCTTCAATGGCAACCACTGAAGAATCCACTATTCCCAACTCTATAGAACCTTCCTACCCTCCTATACGCTCCCCTCAAACCTTCAAAGGTCGATGTCAATGGTGTCGTAACCAAGGTCATTATGTGTCACAATGTCCTATTTTTCGCCATCAATTCCCTAATGCGATACCACCCCCCAACTCTAATCCACTTATGACTTCATCTCACGGTCAATCTCTCAAAGGTCATCAATCTCCCTTTCCTCGTGCTTATGCGGCAACAACTACCGAATCTCCCTCTAATGGTTGACTTCTTGATAGTGGTGCTACTCACCATGTCACTAATAATCTTAATAACCTTGCTCTTAAGTCTCCTTGCAATGGCACCGAGGACCTTATTATTGGAGATGGATCGGGCCTAAATATCTCTCACGTCGGTTCAACTTCTCTTCTTACTCCTACTAATAAATTTAATCTTTCTAATATACTTCATGTACCTTCCGTTTCTCGAAATATTATTTCTATTTCTAAATTTTGCCATGATAATAATACTTCTTTCACCTTCTTACCTAATTCATATATTGTGAAGGATCTTTGCACGGGGAAACCTCTACTTCAAGGACCAACTAAATATGGCATCTATGAATGGCATCCTACTAGTCCCGTTCTCCACTCTATGAAACTAACATCTACAACCGAGTGGCATCACCAATTAGGCCACCCATCTTATTCTATTTTAAACATTCCAAAGTCCGTTTCTTTTCATTGCAACTCATGTGATTGCAATAAGAGCCATAAGTTGCTATTTTATCAAAATACCATCGACTCTAAAGGCCCGCTTGATGTTATTTAGAGTGATGTTTGGACTTCTCCCACCATTTCTTACGATCTTTACAAATGTTATCTTATATTTGTTGACTATTACTCAAAATATGTGTGGTTTTATCCCGTTAAACACAAAAATGACGCCACAAATGTTTTTCATAAATTCAAACTTTTGGTTGAAAAATATTTTGAACGTCCCATAAATCCATAATTACCATTTTTAGTGATAATGGTGGAGAATATATCGGTTTACATCCAACCCTTGAGTCTCATGGCATCACACATTTAACTTCCCCTCCTCATACACCCGAACACAATGGTTATTCGGAGCGCCGTCACCGTCACATTGTTGAAACCGGTCTTTCCCTCCTTACTTACTCTTCTATGCCTGGCCTCTTGCTTTTGCTACCGCTTGCTATTTAATAAATTGTATGCCACTCCAACACTTCAACTCAAATCACCATATTATAAACTCCATGGCCATGCACCTAACTATCATAAACTACGAAGTTTTGGATGCCTTTGTTATCCATGGTTACGTCCCTACACCTCAAATAAACTTGATCCACGCTCTTCTCCTTGTGTCTTTTTTGGCTATTCCGCCACCCAAAGCGCTTACTATTGTCTTGATTCTTCCTCTAACAAGATTTATGTTTCCCGCCATGTCAAGTTCATAGAACATGATTTTCCTTTTTCAACCACTTCCATGTCCCCACCATCTTACACAACCATTGAAACAGACGAGTGGTGTGCACTTCAACTTCCAGTTATGTCAAATACACCACCAACTGAGACCGTTGTCCTCCCTAAAACCATGCTAGAAATCCGTTCTCCTAGTTCTTCTCCCTTGGATCCTACTTCTGAACCCCATAACCCATCCCAAGTTTCATCATCAACTGTCCCTTCCCCACCACACCCGCCTAGAACTCGCTTACAAAATAAAATCCGAAAACCCATTAATAAAATGAACCTACATGATTCTGTCCAACCTTCCTCTACCGAGCCCACTACCATCACTCAAGCATTAAAAAGCCCAGTTTGGCGTGATGCCATGCAAAAAGAATATGATGCTTTACTCAAAAATAAAACATGAGATCTCGTTCGTCCTTCTCCATCACAAAACCTAATTGGTTGTAAGTGGGTTTTTAGGACGAAATATAACCCGAATGGCTCCATTCATCGTCACAAGGATTGTTTAGTAGCCAAAGGATTCCACCAACGTCTAGGTCTTGACTACACTGAAATCTTCGGTCCCGTAGTCAAACCCGCTACCGTTCGTACCGTTCTATCTATTTCCATAACCAATGGTTGGTCTCTCCATCAAGTTGATATTAATAATGCATTTCTTCAAGGGTCCCTCAAGGATGATGTTTATATGGTCCAACCTCCTGGATTTGTTAGTCAATCTCATCCAACCTATGTTTGTAAACTTCGCCAAGCACTATATGGTCTTAATCAAGCTCCAAGAGCTTGGTATAATGAACTCAAAACCTATCTTCTTCATCTTGGGTTCAAAAATGCCATCTCCGATACATTCTTGTTTATTCTCCGCCATAATTCTGATCTTATCTATCTACTTGTCTATGTTGATGATATTATCATCACTGGCTCCAATTCCTCTCTCTTAAACACATTCATCTCTCAATTCTTCACTCGTTTCTCGCTCAAAAACCTCGGTGATCTCTCTTACTTTCTTGGTGTGGAAGTACTACCCATCCTAAAGGCATCTTTCTTAGCCAACACAATTATATACAAGACCTTCTAACACATGCTCATATGTTAAATGCCAAACCAGTACCAACTCCCATGGCTACCCAACCCCCCTTATCCCCTTACACCGAAACTCTTCTAACCAACCCCACCGAGTACCGAGCACTTGTGGGTAGCCTACAATACCTATCTTTAACTAGAATTGACATCTCTTTTGCTGTGAACAGGTTATCTCAATTCATGCACAGGCCTACTGAAGATCATTGGGCTGCTCTTAAACGGTTATTACGCTATCTTGCAGGAACTACCACTAAAGGTTTACTTCTTCGTTGAGCATCCCCCTCTACTCTCCATGCATTTTCAGATGCTTCTTGGGTCGGTGATAAAGATAACTATATTTCTACAACCGGAAATATTGTTTATTTGGGTTGCAATCCTATCTCTTGGAGTTCCCGTAAACAACGAACACTTGCTCGATCATCAACTGAAGCCGAGTATCGAGCCGTTGCTGCAACTACTGCCGAGGTCTTATGGGTTCAAAACTTACTTCGTGAGTTGGGACATCTACCAACACACAAACCAGTAATCTATTGTGACAACATGGAGCTACATATGTTGCTGCAAATCCAAAATTTCACTCTAAATGAAACATTTGGCACTTGACTATCATTTTGTTCGTGAAAATGTTCAAAACCAACAACTGCATGTGTCATATATTTCTAGAAACGATCAACTTGCCGATGCTCTCACTAAGCCTCTTACTCGGACACGATTCCTTGAGCTCATGTCCAAGATTGGTCTCACTAATCGATTGTCCATCTTGTGGGGGCATGATAGAGATACACCAAAATCTATACAAAATCAATCTCTTGATCACCAAAATAATATCCCTTGATCTATTCCCTAATCACATCTCTTATAATTAATTTTGTAATCTCTAAGATAGTGTTATTAATTTTGTAATCTCTAAGATAGTGTTATTAATTTTGTAATCTCTAGGATAGAATTTCTATTTCTCAATTTGTATATGTATACCTTATAGTAGTTGTGCAAACTCAATTCAATTCAAAATACAAATTATAATGTTTTAATAGTACTATCACAGTAGACAACACCTCTAGTAATGATGTGGCCATTACATTTTGAGAAGCAGACTAGTGTCATGGGGTTGTTCATCTGTGAGGGCGCAATATTTGCATATGAGATGCATTGCACATAATCTAAACTTGGTGGTGCAAGATGGATTGAAATTGGCCGACTCGTCAATTAAACGGCTTAGGAATTGTATTAGGTGGATTAGGGATCTCCGGTTAGGCTTCAAAAGTTTAGACAAATGGCAGATTTTCTTGGGGTTGAAAACTAGAGTTCTCTATGCCTTGATGTTCCTACTAGATGGAACTCGACTTACATGATGATTCGGACTGCGATTGTGTTTAAAGAAGTTTTTCAATCCTACAATGATGAGTCTTTGAATAATGATTTGGGTGAAGATGCTATGATTACATCTGCCGATTGGTTATATATCGAGAGCCTCCTAATCCTCTTGAAGAACTTTTATGAGATCACAGTTAGAATATCGGGCTCCCTTTATGTGACATCTAATTCTTTCTTATCCGAGATATCTGATTTAAGCTGCATACTTGCGGATATGATGCAAGCGTCTACTAAAATTGAAAAGGTAAAACTTAAATTATGTTACTTTTGTACTTTCCTTTTATTACTAATCATATCATCATATAAATTGTAATCTTTTTTTTCGTAAACAAGACATGGGTAAAAGGATGGATGTGTAATTTGATAAGCATTGGCGGAATCCGGCAAAGATGAATTTCATAATCTTCTTTGCTAACATGATGGACCCAAGAGATAAAATGGAATACATGCCAACCCAATTCAATCATATGTTTGGTAAAGATGAAGGCGAAAATTGTTTTAAGAAGGTAAAGTCCAATTCAATCATATGTTTTAACTGATTTGGGAGCTTCTAGTACCAATGCCTTTAATTTCCCTCCCCCTCCACCCGTGCAATGTGAAAATGTGATCCTTATTGGAAGGGCACAATATAGACTAAAAAGTGAAATGAAAAAGCAAAAGATGGAAAGCGGGGACTCAACAAACAAAAAGAGTGAATCTGAAATATATTTAAGTGAGGGAATTGTAGAGGATAATGAAAATCATTTTGATCATCTTGCATGGTGGAAAGTAAATAGTGCAAGATTTCCCGTTCTTTCAAAACTTGCTAGAGATACCCTTGTCGTGCCAATTTCAACTGTGGCGTCTGAATCGGCATTTAGCACAAGTGGAAAGGTATTGGATAGTTTTGGGAGTTCTTTTAACTCCTAAAATGGTACAAGTACTTTTATGTACACAAGATTGGTTAGAGGGTCCTAATCAACCACTTGCATTTGAGGAAAACTTAGAAGAAATCGAGATGTTTAAAGAAGGTACACATTAACTTCTCATATCTACCATTAACCATAATCTATTATTTATGTGTGATTAATTTTTAATGTTTTATAAACTTACAGAATTGGCAAATTTAAGTATTGGAAATGTTAGTGATGATGATAGTTCGGCCCTGACAACGACTCAAGTTTGAAGATGGTTTGAGGATGATGGTTTGACAAATCTGGTTGAAACTTGTTTGGGTACTTTGGTATTTGAAATTTTGGTAATATGGTACTTTGGAGTTTGGACATTTATGATTTGGTAGTTTGGTAAATTGGTACTTTGTTGTTTGTTGTTAGTTTGTTTGGTACTTCGTACCATGTTAATTAAGTAATTTGGTATTTACTAATTGCAATTTTAGTAATTGTTATTTATATAATTAGAATATATATTTAAATTTAGTTTTTTTTTTGGAAAGTATGGAGTATGCACAACTCAAAACAGAGCCAAAAATAGTAGGTACAACTGTAAAACAGAGCCTAAAACCGTAGGGACAACTCAAAACAGAGCAAAAAAAGCTGCTGAAAATGTTCGGATATCCACCGCCCCAAAACCTGCCTAACTCGAGACCTGAAAACCCGAGACCCGCCTAATCCGATACCCGATAATCTCCAGATCGAGGTGTTGCCCGCTTCCCCCAAAACCCGATCGGGTTGGTCCGATATCCCCCGACTCGCCCCGACCCGTCCGTTGCTCAGCCCTAACTGTGGGGACTTTGTGCCCACTGTGCAAACACGAACGATTTTACGCTATCATCTATGCATCAAAAGTTGATTTTAAGACTTCAGTTAATATGATTTACAAATATTGAGATTCTTGCGTTTCCTTGTGACCAGTTTGGCAAGCAAGAGCCTAACCAATGAACAACCCAAAAGGTTGGTTGCACTTGTTTTAAAACGGAATACCCTATCTTTTTTTCAATTTTTTTTATATGGTCATCCCCTCTCTATTTCATCTTCTACTCATCAATTCCCATTTTCTTTAATTCTTTCCTTCATCTTCTATTCTTTTTGGTGTTCCCTAGAATCTAAATCTGACTCTTTCTTTCATCTTCTATTCTTTTTGGTGTTCCCTGGATTCCAAATCTGAATCTCTCCTTCATCTTCTGTTCTTTATGTCTTAATGCCTCTCAATTTATAGGTTTACTTCAGCACTATATGTCTTAGGGGTTGTTTATTTGCATCTGGATGGTGCCATCTAGAGCCAACATCTGAATCGTGCAGAGGTGTGTTATGTTTGGCAAAAAAATGACACCTCTTAACCATGACAAATGCCTTTGAATCCTTTCTCAACGGGGTAGATGCAAAATGATACAGAGGTCCTCTTTTTCCAATATTACCCATACACCTCCTCCTCCATAGGATTTTAGCACCAACTCATTTCCTCCATAGCAACACAACATCGACGCCGACGACTTCTCCTCCCACGACACCGGCGACTTCTCCTCCCACGACCGCCGGCGACTTCTCCTCCGGCAACTCCTTCTTCCACCCGCTGGACATTCAAATGTAGATCTTCATTTGCAAATCGAAGAGTTTCGAGGTTTAGATCGGAGGGTTTCAAGGTTCAAATCGAAGGGTTTCAAGGTTCAGATCGAAGGGTTTAGCTCGATGGGTTTCAAGGTTCATATATAAAGGTATAGATCGATGAGTTTCAAGGTTCAGATTGATTTGATTTCCACCTATTCTAGCTTCTTGTTGCTTCTTGTTCTTCATCTCTACCACTTGTTCTTCATCTTTAATATTGGAGTATAAGATTCTGGTTTCCAGCTTCTTGTTCTTCATCTTTATTTTTTTTTAATTCAAGGATCAGATTTTGGTTTTATTTTTTGGATTTGATGTTCTTAAAGATATTTATTTTATATTTGTATTTGTGATTAAGATTGAGATTTAATCAAAATTTTATGTTTTGATTTGATTCAAGGATTTGTTTCTTGTTCTTATTGGATTTTCATGTTTGGATGTTTGGAGATAAAAAACAAAACAAAAAACAAATAGAAGGGTAAAATGATGTTCTTATTGGTTTTTGACTATGAGCTGCATATGGGGAACTTCATGATGTTCATGTAAAGCAAGGAGCTGCTGGATGGTAGTGCTTCATTTTAGATTTGCCGTGATTTAATTTTGCTTTAAAGTGGTTGGTCATTTTCATGTTGTAAGTTTCTGTTGGTTGTTGGCCCATTTGGGTTTCTTGGGTGTAATAGTACTGTGGGTTGTTAGACCTTTGTTTAGTAGGGTAAAATGGTCATTTGTTCTCATTCAGACTGTCCATTCAGAGCAGCTACCAAACAATCATTTTTCATTCTGCACTATATCATACAGAGTCTCTTAAGCATTCTGACCTTCTGACCGTCCAACACTAAACCATCCAGCAACTTCCAAACAGACCCTTAGCTTTAAAATTGCACCATATGGTGTTCTATAGATTCCAAATCTGAATCATATTTCACAGCTTTAGAATATGGAATTTTTAATTGATTTGAAGCAAGCTTTTGATGATCAATATGTCGGTAAGAAGACATTTTTGCCTAGAAGTCCTTTATTTTGTCAAAAAAAATGACATTTGACATGTTGACATTCAAACCGAAGAGAAAATAAATTTTCAACTTAGTTTTGCTATGACAATCAATAAAGTTCACTTGTTAATCTACCGTAATCAATATTCATGTTGATTTTTATTTTAATTTCTCATTGATATTTCTTCATTCCTCAGGTACCAAAGTCTCAAAGGATGAATTACTCCAAACTTCCATCACCCCAATGTGTGAATTTTTCTCAATTGTACAATCATATCAAGGGCTCTTCTTCTTTCCCAAAGGCAATTGCAATTCCTCATATTGTTGATTCAAAGTAATTTTTTATAATTTTTTTGGTATTATTTTCTGGCCAGATAATAGTTATTTACAATGGTCCCAACTAGAGATGGCAAAACATCGGTCCCGGGCCGGGCCAGACTCAAGCCAAAACCGGTCCCAAACACTTTTCCTTGTAACCGTCCCCGTCCCAGAGGTAAAAGGATGGTCCAAATAAGCTACCTTCGTAACAGGTGCGGGTAACCGTTCCCAGTTCCGGACCTAAACCAGTCTTTCGTAAAAATAATATTTTTTTACAATTTTCTATTTTGAAGAAATCTCATTGGGTCACTCAAATACAATTTGAAAATACGTTTTATTATAATTTCTATTCAGTAACTATTCAAAAATACATCTAATTATTCAAAAATTTAAAAATTACAAGTCATCACTCATCATCAGAATCACATGCTTGTACCATGTTAGGAGTTCTGGTCGTTGTAATTATTCTAATAGCCTCATTGTCATCAAGGTCATCAATGTCTAACTCGTCATCATCCTCATATTATGTGCAAATGCTGTCGGTTTCGGTATTTTGCGGTGTATTTAGTCCTATTGCGACTTCATTTTCCTCCAACTTTTGTTCTGTGGGTTCAATCTTGTCTTCTAATGATGCCAGGTGTGTGTGACCTTTCAACGCTATCCAAGTAATCCTTCAAGCATACGCAACACTCTACGGACTCCGAGATTAGTCTTGACCGTCGTACCGAGATAATTTTGCCACTAAAAGAAAAAGCGGGCTCCGAAGCTACGGTGCTAGCTTAAATTGTGTTCTTGAAAAGAAGGGAAAAGAAATGAAAGATGTAATTTTATAAATATACCCCTATATTTGTTTAACTTATTTTGTTTTAGGTAAATATTATTATTTTAAGCTACAAACTAATTTATTTTAGATAATTAATAATTGGCTTAATTGATAAATGACATGAATAATTATCTAATATGAACTTCACGATTTTTATATGTTACGAAAGTAATTGTGGTATTATATTTTAATTATTAAACGTAATTTGAGTATTATTTCATGAAAGATACACGAGTTAGTATCATTATGGTTTACCAAACAAATGATTACAAGTAGCATTTAAATTATGTTTAATGTATTTGGGTTCCTGAACACGACGAACAAAGATCACCAATCAAAGACCAAATATATTTATATATTAAAATGTGTCATACAATTCCTGAAACTTGATAAATAAATTAAAAAAGAGGATGACAAGCTAAACGTAAAATCCGAATAAAAAACGTATAGTCGAATATATTTATACCCTAATAATCTTCACCCATCATGTATCTCAAAAGAGACATCCTCATTGGAAGAGGACAACCAAATAATACATGTGCTTTTTCTGGCTTTTCCACTAGAAAAAGATATGCACGTGACATCTTTTCAGGTTCCATGCCCATTAGGTCGAGTTCATTATATATCTTTTCTCCTAAGTACACATGTTGATGAGATCTTTCGAATACCTGTTACAAAAACTTAATAACAATAATCAGAAATATGATAAATACAAATATAATCATATTAGTAATGTACAATGTAAATAAACTCAATACCTTAGTACTTTCTCTTATAGCATTAGTACTTTCTCTTATAACATTAGCTACATCACGCTATGGCCGCCGCATATCTTAAAAGTCTCTACATCTTGTTCGTCCACCTTTCTTTTCTTTCTTTTAGATGTGGTCACATTTGGCGGGTCCATTTGTGATGCTGGCATGGTAGATGTAACTTGAATATCATCACTAATGTTGGAATTCTCCAAACTGATCTCATCGACTTTTATCATTTGATCAATTGTTTATGGAATTTGCTGATTGGCGCTCATTCGATTTCTTCTCTCTTTAGTTGTTTCTGCAGCACCTGTTGCCCTATCTCTAGAAAATAATTCTAACATTCCATTGTAGTTAGATATTTTTTTTTCATTTTGCAGCATCAGGTTTTTCCTATTAAAAATAATTAATAATCGTATTAAAAACAATAATCAATAAATATTGTAAATTAAATTACCAAGAGCACATACCGCTATGGCTCTATCAATGCTTCCCATACTTCTTCTTCTGCCTCAAATAACTTTGTCTCGAAGTTCTAAGAAAAACCACTTAATGAAACACCGCAAAAAATGTCATAGCACTGAGCAAAATGATCTTTTAGAGTTTTAAAATGATTCTTCAAGTAATTTTTGTTGAAAGCTTTGTCAAAAGTTTTACTGAACTCATCCACCATATTGATGTACGCTTGAGAAGTGAATGTTCCATCAACCCTGTTACCTTTATCTTGTTCCTTAAGCATTGCCTGAATAAATGCACCATCCATCTGAGGAGTCCAAAAAAATGTCTCCCTCTTGCTATTAGTTAGCTTTTTACTCATGGTCAATTACTGTGTAATAATCATGCATATTAAACTTCAGAATACAAATCAACACAACATAACAAAAATTAGATATAATACATAATGTAAAAAAATCCAAACATTGATCATTAATCATCCATCAAACACAAATATCGTCATACAATACTAAACAAGTAATTAGACATTATTTTCGTTGTAATCACTCCACATTTCATTTGTAATTCTACTTCTAATTTGTTCTCCTCTAACATCTATATCTCTTGGAGCATGAGTTTCTTCTTCTTGCGTTGCATTTAATATCTCGTTTAACACTTCTTCTTCAAGTTCTTCATCACGATCTTCTTCAAGAAAAAAGTTGTGTAAGATGCAACATGCTAAAAATATGTCTGATTGTGTTTAACACGAGTAAAATTGTTCAGTCGTACTTTTAATTATAGGAAATATTTTCTTTAAAACACGAAAGGCTCGTTCAATAGCATTTCGTAATGATACATGTCGAAGGTTAAATAATTATCGAGAATTCTGAGTTGCACGAGACGAATATTCCTTCGAATGATATATAACACCTCTATAAGGTGCAATGAGCGAACTTCTAAGGGGTAGACCGACATCAACCAAATAGTATTTACCAATAAGTAAAATAAATTTATTATAGTAATATAAGATTAATTGTATAACCAACTTTCAAGATATTACCTTCAGGAATGAGTAGCTTGTCATTCCTAGTTAGTGCATTTTTTATGATTCTCGAGTCTGATATCGTGGCTTCCAAACCACTCAGAACGTACGTAAACTTTAAAATCAAATGTAAAAGATGCCAATACAATTATCTTTGGATATCCCTTACAACCACAATATATCAGGGATTCTTTACTAGATACTCTCACACGAACATGCGTTCCATCAATTGCCCCTATACAATCCTTGAAAATGGATAAAATCTTATGTGTTCTTGAATTTCTTTTGGAACCCCATCACCGATTGGTTGTCTAGGATATTGTTCTCTTAATGATATAATTGCACTAAAAACTCCATGAAAATGCCTACTTGTGGTTGATCCAGATCGACGATAAAACCAAGAGACAAAACAATTACTTAAATCATTTCTAACAATATGCAAAAATCTAGCAACTTGTTCTTCGACTGGCATACGTCGAGTTGGTTGAAGGCCACCGTCATTCCATAACTTTTGACAAAATGTCTTAAAAGCGGTCTTGCTCGTATGAATTACTTCAGGTAGGGGGGGAGCATTGGACGGGTTCGGGCGGTTAAACCCGATCGGGTTTCAGGGAGGGATAATGAGAGCCGACCCTAATAAATTCGGGGTAGGGTTGGTCGGGTGCGGGTGGATTTCGGGTAGGACGGGCTCGGTCGGGTTCATCGGGTTTGGAAAAAATATTATGGCAAACCTTCTCTACATCCGGTTGTTTTTTTCATAAAGTAATGATGGGAAAGGAGGGACTTACATTGATAATTTTTAGATACTTTTCTTTCTCTATTCTAACAATCTATCCCTTTTCATTGCCAACAAACACAGAATTGTTATTCATTTACAAACCCAATAAATTGTATAAAGTTATAAACTAGTTTTCATGTGTTGTTTCATGTTCATGTGTGAAAAGTCAAATGTATAAATGCAATATTGTTTCATATTTCAAATGTTCATGATCGTTTGTACACACACACACACACATATATATAGAGAGAGAGGCCCCTTCAAATGTTAACTCAATTAATTGTGTTAACTTTGTTAATCAGACATTTTCGTCTTTTTGATTATTGATACCACATTCCTTAAATATCTTATTCAATTAATTATTACAATATTTAAATACCACATTACTTAAATATCTTGTTCACTTAATTATTACTTTGTTTAAATACCACATTCCTTGATTACTTCATTCACTTAATTGTTAACCTATGAAATTTCTGATTTCACCGATGAACTTATTTAAACTTTCTTACTTATCTCATTATGTTTCTGGTTTCATCTATGAACTATAAATAAAAATAATTTTTTCACTTTAAGGTTTCACCTATGAAAATTTGATTATATGGTTTCACCTATGAACTTTAAATAAAAATCATTGTTTCATTTTTTGATTTCACTAATGAACTTTGATTATATGGTTTCACCTACGTACTTTAAATAAAAATGATTGTCTCATTTTCTGGTTTCACCTGTGAATTTTAAACAAAAATCAATGATTCATTTTCAAGTTCATCTATGAAGTTTTTAATTTTATCTTTAAACAAAAATCATACAAATATTATTAAAAATATTAATTATTTTCTAAAAATAAAATATGATTTATTCCAAAAATAATATAAACATATTATTGATTATCTTTCAAAAATAAAATATGATAAATTACTCCAAAGTTGTCCTTCATTTAACATCATTTATTTCGTTTTCTTTTTTTATCAGATTATAATCTCCATTTGATCACAACCGTTGATTAAAATAATGAATGACTTAGATTGGTTAACAAAATTAACACAATTAATTGAGTTAACATTTGAAGGGCCTATATATATATAGAGTTTAATTCATATACAAACTCATTATTACATACATACTATACAAACCATTTATAACCATTGATTACATGATCCAACGACATAGATTAAAAAGGAAGTTACATAGGAAATTAATTCACTTATGAATGGTAAAACAGTAAAAAATTTAGAAAATAAGGGTATAAGCGGAATTACAAAATATATGAATTTTAATTTAACTCTAATATTAAAATAAAAACAGCACGGTGAATTAGGGATTACCACATTCCTCATTAACCACGAATCGCAAAATCACCGGAATTCATACATCGAGGAACAGATGAAGGCGGCAACGGTTTGATCTCCATCATTGTGAAAACCAAGAAATTCACTCCAAAACAATGGCAGAAAACCAAGGTACTAAAGAAATAGGAACGTAAACTTCTCAATTTTGAAATATTAGTTTCTACAGTAACCTAATTATTCACTGTTCATTGATTTCATACCAACAAAGGACGACGAAGAAGCAGCTTATGAATACGAATGAACACTTCCTTCTCTAAATTCAAGAATACTCCTGACAATCTTTTGGATGAAGATGGAAATATCATCAATAATCAACAAACAGGTATTTTTCAAAACCCTTTGAGAAAAACTTCATACATGCATTGACATTGTCATCTTCATAGGAAAAAAGCCTGAAGAAACATTAAATCGGGAAGAAAGTGAAAAGAAACCAACAAACTCACAAGGTAATACTTGGATTTCATACATATCAAACATTCAAAAGAAAAAACTAGATTCATGGTCGACTTAACAAATTGCTGAACACAGGTGTGGACAGAATCGCCGAACAAGGAGGTGAGCAACGGGTGAAACACACAAAAATGTCAATCAGAAAAAGGGCTTTGTCATTGAACGAACTGATGTTACAAAAGAAAGCAAAATATGTTAACTTCGGCATCGACAATCAAACACCAAAAGGTACACACTTTAAACTCTATGGTAAAGTGCATTTACAAGGTACATATATTCCTATAGGTGATTCTCTGTTAATGAAAATAAATATCAAAAATCATTATACTTTAGTAGAATGATGAACATAATTGATGATAAAAGAGTGGTAAAACATTACAATTTTGTAGCATTTTGCAGAATATATTATCCGACAGTTTTCAAATATATGAAACAGTGATTTTCACATATGAATTCCATTGTTTCACACTAACAACATGGGAAAACGATGAAGTTCTATATGAATGTTGAAATTTCATATATAATTAGAAACACAAGTATATCATACAGGAAGTACTATATGAATGACAAAATTTCATATGTCAAGACACAATCAAAATTTAAAACTGAAGAAAACATAAATGAACCTGAGGATTTCAAATGTTGCCAAAAAAAGGGAATGTAAAAACTCGGAATACATATATGAACTACAGAAATTCTTATGAGCAAGAATATGCGCATTAAACACTCACATAAAGCCATCAACAATACTTTCAGCAACTACTATATGACATGCAGAGGATAACATTTTTGAAAAAAATATTGAACTTGAAATCTTTGCCCCATACTTTCAGCAACTACTATATTGTTATTCTGACAAATGCTATAATCCACAGCACAAGACGTGATAAAGAACAACAACGAAGCTGTCATTACAATTCCAAGCGACATCAGTGGGACACCATCAGGTAAAACAACATATGAACACTTGTTACCTTCAACGACACAACATAAGCAAATTAACAACTGCCTAACCCAACTCCATTATTGAATTTTCTAACAGATCACAAACCTATGAAGACCAACAAGGAGGATGTAATTACCATTCAAAGTGGAAACAACAGTAACGCATCAGGTATCATAAGCTGAAAATACCAAAACACATGAAATATTATACTAAAAACAAGAAACAAATTATATACCAGTCAACTAATGCATTATATCAGGAACACGAAAAGAACAAATGAAGCAAAAAAATGAGGAGGTCATTACAATTCAGAGTAATAGCAGCTGTAAAAGAACATGTACTATAAAAAAGTACATCTAATAAAAAGGGAAAAAAGTTAGATGACATACCATCAGGATGTTAATGCATACATAACCATCTGATGGCTGCAGGTATAAAAAGGATCTTAAAAAAACCATTTGCATCACGGGGAACAATGAAGACACCTACAACTGGTAAGAAAACAAACGAATACTCAACCGTTTGCAACCAGAAGTGAGATAAATTTGTTACATTTTAACAATTACTACCGCTATAAGACAAACATATATGAATCAACGCAGGTACAACTGATCCCTTGAACACACCAGAACACTTTGAGAGAACACCTTCAAAAAATATCGCTGGAAACCTACGAAGAACACGCAGTGATACAAAAAAAGTAACGTTTGGAAGTACAAAGAGCTTAAACAATGAAGGTACAAATGACATTTACTCTAAACTAGTATTAGAAGACACTAATCTTATTAACTAAAAACAATGTAAAAACAAACAATACACACATAACATCCAAAGATGATTACTCCGACCTTGAACAACTAATCATGTAAGGTACGTCATATCAACATCTGAAAAATAAAATACAAACAGTATTATTTCATAATAAAAAATAACAGACTCTTGAACCAAAACAGAAGAAGACAAACGAGACGCAATGGAAAGAAATAAAAAGGACCGTGAATGCATGAAGAAAAGGAAAAACAAAGGGAAATCAAAGAAAACCACTGCGAAAAACAATAAGAGTCGAAAGGTTGACGGTATCCGAACAAGAACATCACCAATAACGTTATACAACACGGTAAAGAACCTAAGCATCGATCAACAAGAGGCGGTGAAACAGATTGGATTAGGTTCATTGTTGGGAATGCCGTGGACGGCATCCCAACAAAACTTGGATACTATGTTGTAGACAATCTTGATACAACAAACATGATAATGCAAATGAGGAACCATAATATAATACTCGACGAAAGCATGATTCATGAAATCTTGGGCGTGCCAAAGGTAGGATTGGACCTGGACAAGCTAGATGACGACCACAGGAGCAACAAGCTTATTACAGAATGGAAGAAGCATATTAAAAAAATCAACCCAAGACCAACATATGTGATGAATTCAGTTTTATCATCAACAAATGCGTCCGACCTATTCAAGATAAGTTTCCTGATTTTGTTTGTAAACTCAATGGGAGAATGCTGCAGCACAGGATCATGTAAACTTCATGAGTAAGATATCTAGTGTTGACATGATACGAAGAACAAACTGGAGTAGGTATATATACGAATGCGTGAGGCGAAGCAAAAAGAAATGACGAAGGGACACCTACAAAAGTTACTACTACGGACCGTTAACATTCCTTACGGTAATTACTTTCCCAAACACTTTAAATATCTACTGTCGCTTAGTAAAACAAATGAAATAACAACCTCATACTTACACCGCACCTTAACCAACGCAACTTCTATATGTACACAAACAATCTGCGAATATGTACAAGTACCAAGGATGTTAAAACCAATAAAAGAATGGAACATGGAACTGTTGAGAAGGAGGCAAAGCTCTGGAATTCGAAGAGGCGGCCTAGGAATGGCAGAATTAAGGAAACAAGAATCAAACAACACATCAGAAATGGAACAAGACAACGAGACGTAATTCTATTACAATGAAAAAGAAGAAGAAGCACTTCTGAAAAGGGTAAAAAATTATCAGCTTTCACTTACTAACTTTTATGTTATCCTTGCTAATTAAATTCGCAGGAGTACACGGAGAAAATCAATACGAAGATAACCCAACTGGTGACAACAAAGTGGGAGGCAGAAATTGCAATAGAAGCAGCAATAGAGCGATTTCCAAACGATGATCTTTTTCGAGACTACAAAGAAAACCTACGCACAATTTTAAAAACAGAATCTGACAACAATTCAAAACATACAAATGATTATGAGGCTGGAACATCGGGAGTGAATGACGAAGACGAAAACGATGAAGAAATCGATAACACTGATGAAGATGAAAATATGATGTTGGGTGTGATAACACCAGCCAGGCTAAACTTTGAAGAAACCAGTTCGATGGATGAAATAGAGCAACTCTCTCCTGTCTTGTTCAGCCAAACCACTCTGGATATCATAGATGACTCGGTGGAGAAGAAAAAACAAAGTTCTGGTAAGAAAACAAACACGCAAACTGAGTCACAACCAGTTGCTGAAAAATATGACACACCACCAAGATATAAACTGGATTCATTCACCAATCCAAGCTTCAGTCTTGGATTCAGCCCCGAAAGAGACAGAATCAACACGTGAAAAGGACAAGGGAAAGAAAAAAATAGAAGAAACTGACCAACCCAATGAACCAAGTAAAAGGGATATAAAAATAGGAGAAAAGATACGATCACCATACTACCAACATTACTGTGTTGTATTCAACTTTAAAGCACAAGCAATCGAGATATTGGACAACGCGTACACAGAAATGGAGCTTGATGATTTATACGACTACGATGTGTACATATTGGTAAGAACAACAACATTAAATATTATAATATTATAACATTATAAAAGACTAACAAGAACAAATTTGCAGCAACAAATGTTCGTGCATTATTTGAATTCTATTTGGAACCCAGCTGGACAAGTCTTCAACAAGATGAAAGAAACAAGATTCGTATTGGGATGACAGATAGCAAATAACACAATTGACAGTGGAGTATTTCTGATGAGGCACATGGAAACATATATGGGAGGAAACACGCGCATTTGGACTATCGGACTCACAAAGGATGGTTTTACACAAACAAGGCAGCTAGCGAGCCTTCATAAGAAATACGTGTCAAAAATTCTAACATGTGAGGCAAACAAAAGACTTCCGTTCATATAATCGGAGTTTGTAACATTCAACGAACTCGATGAAAAAAAAGAAACAACTACTAAAGCGGGCGAATGAAACACGAGCACGAAGACTAATAGGTTGAACTTTCAGTAGATCTATAGGTTGAAACATTGAATGCTTAATTTTTTGTCTTTAAGTACATACTTAGTATTTCTGTAACCATCAGACTAGGATGAGACCCTAAAGTCAATCTCTTTAACCATTGTTTTGTTTATTTTCGCATATGCATGACAAAAAATGCTTTGATGTTTCTATTGGTACCTAATATTAACTTTTACAAAGACCGATCCTTTTCATAGGGTTTTTCATAAAAATGTGAACATACACGACTACACCACCACCCACATCCAACTATACTGATTGTCTACTATTTTTATAGATATTCAAAACACAACGTCTACAACAATGAAAATGGCCAATGTGGACCAAATAAAAACAAGTTGTATATCTTGAAAGTTTGAAAAACAACATCCCTACAATCAAGGCACAAATGACTGTAAAAAACTCACAAACTCACATAAGATAAAACCTATAACAATAACTTTACAACAAAAAAAACCACAACTCATAATCGAGACGCAACTACATCAACCCACAAAAACACATAAACACAGCAAACACCATCTAAAAAAAAGATCAACAAAACAAAAAACCATCACCATGATAAACATATGCAACTACACAACAAAAGGATGAACCATCAACAAAAACAACACACAAAACAAACAACAACCTAAAATCAAAATATAAAAAACTTAAACATACACTACAAACACCCACCCATGTTTAAAACCATAAAACTTACAACTCCATAAACATGGTGACGACAAGTTCACAAATACAACAGAACTACAAACCATCAACATCATTAGCCGCACCACAAGAACATTTTGCCTTCATGTTCTGAATCCAAGATTGAAGTCGCTCGATGTACGCATACCGATTGTAAAGCCGAACACATACAGAACAAAATCGGTCCTCTTTTTCATGACTATTTCGTCACTCGAAAAATAGATCTGCATTCTGTTTACCGATCAACTCATTCAACGAACGAACTTCCTCCTTCAATTCACGATTTTCAGCCAACAACGCACGATTCTGATTCACAACCACTCTCAACTCCCACGGGAAATCACCGTTAGCAAACGGTGGACTGTTCGCCTCACCTGATCCAGAAGCATCCATGATATAGCCAAAAAGGGAGAATCTATGAGAATACACAACTAAGTTAAACAATTCAAATAACTAAACAATGACTCATAATATAAGTAAGCAAGAAGTATGGAACCCACATATCTATGGAAAAACACAATACTCCCAACACACTGCACAATGTTATGACAATATTCCCAACACAATAATCAACAAAGCAAATTCAAACAGAAATATTCCAAAAAGATAAAGTAGAAAAAAATACAAAGAAAAAACATATTCCCATTTAGAACATCACACAAAACAAAAGCAGGGTCGAAAATATCCATGAATAGTAACCTACAAAATGAAATAAAAAAAACAACAGACATAAAAATTTAAAAGTCAACGAACTAACAACAGACAACCATAACCAATGGAAACATCAAAATGAAACCTAAACATTCACCGCCATCTTAAACCCGTGAAGGACAATTTCGAGAATCATGATTAGCCATGGTCCTACAAAACTTGCACATACGTTTCGCCTTCTTACTTTCTTTAGCAGCCTTTTCACGAGCACCAACCATGCGTTTCCTAGACCCACAACCCTTATTGCGAATACCAGATGGAGGAAGAATTTCAGAGGAAGAATTTCAACAGTCTCAGGAACTTCCACACCGTATGTCTCCGTAAAAGCTTCCTCCATATCTTTTGCAGAGCAAATTGCGGCAGCAATTAACATCGAAAGCAGATTTCAACTTGTCAAAACAATCAGACAACGACTTCAATTTATGCATATCATTCCTAAGACGACTAATCAACAAATCAACTTTCGCATAAATTTTGTTTATCAAACGCTCCTTATCAACATCAACTTCACCATACCAAGCACGTGCAGCTTGAATTTCAACAGGAACCAAAGACCGAGTCCACCTACGACAAATAAGCGAATCCGGAATCTCAGAAAAATCACTGTCGATCATAAGTCGAAACATATGCCGACAAGCTATCCCATGCCGAACAAAGAAGTTACAACTACACTTTAAAGAACCATCTGTAATTCCTTGAACAACCTACAATAAGATCAACACAACAATGACACACAAAAACAACACAATCATTTAATAAAAAAAACATCAAACAACTAAAACATACAAAAAATATAAAAACTAACCATATACGTAACCTTTCTAACGGAATTCTTGGTTTTGTGGGACACCTTAAAACACTTAACAACACCATCATTGGAAACCAATTCCAAGCCACAAGACCAGGCTGCCTTCCAAATCTATTTTTGAACGTCAAATTTTTTTTGCGTGTGTATATTTCGGAAGCATGTCTCTCTAATAACAATGGAGTTACACACCTTGGAAAATGTGTTCCTAGTAACAAATTCGAGACACCGATGCCTGTTTCTTTGACGCTCGATCGCGCTATCAAAAGCATGTAAAAATTTAACCAAATCGTTGCAATAGTTAGCATAAATCCTAAAAAACGCATTCGCACTTTCCGAACGAGAGGTGGTCTTCATTAAACCAGACATAGGATCATTAACATAGTACGCAGGAATCCACGAATGTCTTATCTCAAACATGTCATTCAGCCAGTCATTGTCATGCAACGAAAAATCTTGCATAATAGCATGCCACTCACTCTCAAACAAATTAGGAGTAATATGGGTGTTCCAAACAAGCTTGTTAAACCTTTGCTTAAACCGCGCATTCGTATCTAGATCAACACTAACCTATTAAAAAAATCAGGAAAAACCAACAAACAATACATCAAAACCTTTTACGCACACAAATAATTAACAAAGACCACTAAAACAACAAACTACTAACCTTGTTTGGCAACTTCTTCATAATATGCCACATGCACAACCTGTGTTTCGACTCAGTAAAAACAACCGGAATGGCTTGTTTCATAGCGGGACACTGATAAGTTATAACAAACACCGGTTGTTTACCATGAGCTTTAAGGAACGCTTGCAACAACCATTTAAATGTCTCAATATTCTCATGACTAACCAAACCAGAACCAACCACAACAGACTTACCATGATTATCTATAGCTGTGAAAGGAATGAAAATCATAGAATGCCTAAAAAACAAAGTTAAACATACAGAAGAATCATTAACAAAAACAGTCAACAAACAAACAAAAAACATCAAACAATAAATATTAATACCTATTTGTACGAAACGTGGCATCGAAAGAGATGGTATCACCAAATTCCTTGTAGTTCAATCGTGAAATCTCATCAACCCAAAAAATGGCTTGCAACTCACGATCAACACACACATACTCGAAAAAAAAAGGAACAGTACGTCTTCGTTTTGCCAAAAGTTAACGAGCATTTGGGCATCTTTGTTACCAACAAAACTATGCATATCACGCCTAGCATTCCGAAAATCGACTGAAGTACCACCCATATACTCGTACCCACCATTCAAAGCAGCCTGAATCATATGCGTTTTCGAAGCACCAATGCTAGCTCACGATGCATTGCATATATATCGAAAATCGGTGTATTGAAGTTGCCTATTACATCGCGACAATGACCTATCTTCAGAATTAAACATCGGATGATTATGCTTCTCCTCGAACTTATAAACACCATAACGGCGAGAACCTTTAATGAGACGAAACCTAATTCCTTCCTTGCATTGAAATCTAATAATATTATAATTACGAAATTTACCCTTACCACTACCATCATACAAAGAATTATACTCCTTCTTGCTTGGCTCGCCCTCCTTGCTACACACCAAATACCTATTTTGAACCAAATTCAGTTTATTCATTTTCCTGTTACACCTCCTAACATTGAAACCAACAATCTTTGCATACTTCATATACGCCTCCTCCGCATCTTCAATTGACAGAAATTCGGAATCAGGACCAATCCTAGATTCATCATCAACTAACGGAACCCAATAAATGCGACCACCGGGAGACTCAACAACCTTAGCATTCACGTCTGTAACACAAAAAGGAAACAAAAAAACTATAATTACAAAACAAAAAATAGTAACATGAAAAATCAACCACTGCTCCAAAAACACAAAACATGAATTCAATGCAGGCATGCATGCATAATACATGCATGCATAATAATTGAATACCACCAGACTATAAAGAACTACAATACACCCACAAAATCAATACCAAAGAATTAATAAAACAAAACCACTGTAATAGAAATAAATTATAATCACTTTCATAATAAAAAATAAACTTTCATATACATTACACAAAAGGATTTATTACGATGCAGTGATCAAAAAACTAAAATGATAAACCAACTCAAAATGATGAACGTAAGCACTACAGTAAAAACAATAAAATAAAAAACAAGGAAATATCAAACACACTAATTACAACAACACCATTACACATATGAATCTGAAACAACTAAATGAACTTTCAAACAATAATTAAACAACACATAATTCACATAACACCACACTAGTTTCATAATCACAGATGAAAAAAATACATACGAATTTAAACAATTTAATTGCATTTTCACCGTGCAAACAAACACCCAACAAATTTTTTTTATAAAAAACATAAAAAGAACAAACCATTCTCTGGAACACTTGGAAACTGCACAGCCTCATCATCAACGAAAGAATCATTGTTATCAACATCAGGTGAGTCAAAATTCGACTGATTAACACCATCATCGACAGAAAAAAAATTCATCATCGAAATCATCCTTATGAAGTAAATCATATATGAATCCTTCATCTATTAAGAAAACCAGAAAAAAAAACAATGACAACAACTACAAATGTAAATGAAAATTGGGATGCAGAAAACTACAAAACTATGAAATGCAAAAGCCATAACTACCACGAAAATAACTACCAAAAAAAAACTAACACAATCCACGGCCCATCAAAAACTGTTTTTTAAAACTGAATAAATAAATTAAATAACATAAAAACATATGCAAAATTACATATCTACCCTTTCATAAAAAAAGCCAAAAACAATTAAATTTAGTTTGCATAGTTTTTATGTAGAAAAAAGTTTGCATAGGATCAACCCTCTCTCTCTCTCTCTATATATATATATATATATATATATATATATATTGTAACACCCAGAAATTTCTAAAGATTTATTATTGAATAAAAGATCCTATTTTAAAAACGATATTAGTTTTGGTATTTGGAAATCCCTTATATTTAATATTGGAAGGTTTTTAAGTGAAAATTTGGTTCATAATGAATTTTGGAGGAGGATGTTTTGGAATTTCGACAGCTGCACTCGAAAAAGCACCTCACTGGGAGAATCTGGGGTCCCGCGCGACTTGGCCCCAGTCTACGCGCGCGGCCTTCCGCGCGACTTGGGGTCGCGGTTCAGGTCGCGGGAGTGCCGAAACTCGGTTGACTGGACCCTATAAGCGAAATCGGCAGCCCTATTTTCCCCCAAATCATTTTCACCCGTTTTTTCTTCTCATTTCTCCTCATCAACTATCACTATGTCTTGTTTGATGTAGTTGATTTATAGACTAGTATGTAATGAATCCGTAGGCATTTAGTCAGTTTTAAGACGAGATTGTCGTCCCCTTTAGATCATGGTTGAGTCATCGGAGGCCTTGCATTTTATTGTATTATTGGTTGTTACCAATTGTCAATGGCTCTTGTGTGCGTGCCGAATTAGGGTCATTGGAGGCCTTGCAATTTGTTGTATTATTGGTTGTTGTCAATCGCCATTGACCCCTGCCACTACTACAAAAACCGGCATTTCCGACGGATATTTCCAACGGAATTTTTCCATCGGAAATTACCGACGGATTTACGACAGATTACCGAGGGATTTATTTAAATAAATTAAAAAATTAAAAATTAAAACATTCCGTCGGAAATCCGTCGGTAATATCCGTCGGAAATCAGTAAATTCCGTCGGAAATTTCCGACAGATTTCTGACGGAATATTTTTTAAATTTTTATTTTTTTTAAAATTAATACAATCCGTCGGAAATACTTTAATTCCGTCATAGATATCCGACGGATTTCCGACGGAAATTTTTAAAACGTCCGCTTTTGAAACTTTTTCGTATTCTTAATGGTTCTGAAATCCATCAAGGCCCATTGTAGGCCGTTAGAAGTTGTTAAAGCCCAACATGGCCCATTGTCGGTCGTTAGATATCGTTAAAACCATCGAGGCCCCATTGTCGGTCATTATTGGTCCTTAACCCTATATATCAAGCTAGAAGCTAGGTTGTAGGCCGTTAGAAGTTCTTAAAGCCCATCAGGGCCCATTGTAGGCCGTTAAGAGTTGTAAAGTCCATCAGGGCCCATTGTTAGGCGTTAGAATGGGTTAAAACCATCAAGGCCAATTGTAGGCCGTTAGGAGTTGTTAAATCCCAACAGGGCCCATTGTCGGTCGTTAGATGTTGTTAAAACCATCGAGCCCCATTGTCGGTCATTATTGGTCCTTAAACCTATATATATGAAGCTAGAAGCTAGGTTGTAGGCCGTTACCAGTTCTTAAACCCATTGTAGGGCATTAAGAGTTGTAAAACCCATCAGGGCCCATTGTTGGGCGTTAGAATTGGTTAAAACCATCAAGGCCCATTGTAGGTTGTTAGGAGTTGTAAATCCCATCAGGGCCCATTGTTGGTCGTTAGAAGTGGTTAAAAGGTATAATGGCCCATTGTAAGCCGTTAGGAGTTGTAAAGCCCGTCAGGGCTCATTGTTGGTCGTTTGGAGTTGTAAAGCCCATCAGGGCCCATTGTTGGTCGTTAGAAGTGGTTAAAAGGTATAATGGCCCATTGTAGGCCGTTAGGAGTTGTAAAGCCCATCAGGGCCCATTGTTGGTCGTTTGGAGTTGTAAAGCCATCAGAGCCCATTGTTCGTCCTTTGGAGTTGTAAAGCCCATCAGGGCCTATTTGCGACGTTAGAAATTGTTAAAGCCCATCAAGGCTGATTGTAGGCCGTTAGAAGTTGTTAAATCCCATCAACACCTATTTTTTTAATTACGTTACAATTAATTAATATATTAAAGTAAAAAATAATTATTATTAAAATTTAAAAACTATATAATATATAATATATAATTATAGTATATTATATATAATAATTATTTAAATATAATTTATTTAATATTTAAAAAGTAATATTTAAATGATTTCCGTCGGAAATTACCGACAGAAACGGACCCGTCATAAATTTCCGTCGGAAATCCGTCGGAAAGGCTGAGTATAAAACGAAACCCTAGCCGTCATTCTCATTGTCGACTTGCAAACCCAAAATCCTTCACCATCGGCGATTTCCGGCGATTTCCGACGTATACCACCTTCACCACCGTCGCCACCACCGCCTTCACCACCGTCGCCACCACCGTATACCACCGTCCCCACCACTGTCACCACCTTTAAACTCCGGCGACAGAAACTCCGGCGACAGGTCACTCCTGCGACATAAACCTCCGACGGAAACCTCCGTCTGAAAAAACCTCCGACAAAAAGCGAGGTACAATTATATGTATTTATACGTATGTATTTATATGTATGTATTTTTATGTATTTATACGTATTTATATTGTATTTATATGTATTTATACGTATGTATTTATATGTATTTATACGTATCCATCTATATATATATATATCTCATATTTCATCAAATAAAACAACAAATATTGGTCAAACGTATGTTATGTGTATTTATATATATTTATATGTATGCTATGTGTATTTATATGATGGATTAATGTATATGCTTTTATATGCATGGATTAATATGGTGGATTATTAGTATGCATGTTTTAATATGTATGGATTAACAATATGATGTATTAATATGTATGTTTTAGTACCTATGTATGGATTAATGTGTCGTTATATGTATGGATTAATATGTTCAAGTTTATTAATGTTAGATAGTCGGGTTGTCATTTGTTGGGCAAACATTAGGCTTGATTTAATATATTATATATGTATATGTTCAAGTTTATCAAAGTTTATATTGTGTGTCCAAGTTTATCAAAGTTTTAAGTTATATTTAGTTTTCAAGTTTATCAATTTTAGATAGTTGGGTTGCCATCTGTTGGGGAAACATTAGGCTTGATTTAATAAGGAAATATCCATTTTATAGTCGTTAATGTAACTTTAAATCGTTATCTGATTTCAAATGGTGGGAAAAGGTTAGAATAACAATGGGAAGGGGGTAATGCGAAGATTGTTCAGTCGCGGAAGTGGCAGCTCATCCGGGGGTCAGCAACCGTCACCCGCGAGTCAACAGAGCACACCTGAGGGGCTGGATCATATACAACAGAACGAGGATGATCAGCTGGATGCAGAGATCGAGATAGATGAGACCCCGACACCACAGCCGAGACGACGAGGCGCCGTTGTTCTACTTGAGGCTCCAACTAATCTCGATAGCCGACCGGCGATCTGCTTGAGAGTGGC
The DNA here is from genome assembly GCA_036898165.1 of Silybum marianum. Classification (NCBI taxonomy): domain Eukaryota; kingdom Viridiplantae; phylum Streptophyta; class Magnoliopsida; order Asterales; family Asteraceae; genus Silybum; species Silybum marianum. The sequence continues at coordinate 8,024,626 of CM072531.1, forward strand.
CGGTAAGTAGCTAGTTGCGGTTAAGGTTTTAACACACAACAAACTTATATATACTAATGTATTTTTGTGTTGTACATTTTGCAATTGCCAAGTTTTCAAGAAAACACGACTATCTGTGACGTGACTGCAATATAGAGGTCCATGTTCAATGGTTCGTGGGCTCGTTTTTCGCAGATCCCTCAGTCGGTTCTCGTTGAAATGTTCGGGGAGTTTAAGGTTAGTAGAAAAGTCTATACAAACTATTTGTTGTAATTTTATAACTTAACACAAACAATGATCAATATGCAGGCTCGATACCAGTGGCCAAACAAGCGAGATGACACCGTGTTCCTAGCCTTTTGTAATTGCTGGCAATCCACTTATGCTGATAAGATGAGAGAGCTTCGTTTACGGGCAGGGAAGCTGGCACAGAGAGTCGATGGAATCCCCTGGGATCAACAAGACTTTGAGCGGATCCGGCCATTCCATCCAGAGTGGATGGACGGGACCTTATGGAACCAGATGATAGACCAGGTATGACGGATTTTTTGTTGTTACGGTTCGTTTCAGTTTGTATGTATGTTGATTTTTATCTTTTATGTTTTAACAGGTCTGAACTTCCGATGATAGGGTATTTCAGCGTCAATCCGTGACCAATAAGGCCAATCGTTCGCGGTCAACGGCCCTTAGGCATACCGGAGGTTCAGTCAGCACGGCTGTCCATCGGGCACGGATGGTATTGATCATTCATCTACTATATTAAATGTATATAAATTATTATGAACTTTTTGTCTACTAACAACTGAAGTCGTGTATATATTGAATGTAGAGAGAAACATGGAACCGTGAGCCCCTCATTAGTGAGGTATTTGACCAGGTACGCTCTACGAACAGGCAGCTAGTTCCGGGTGCGACCGGACCTCCCACGGATCCTCCTAGATATCTTGATCCTAATCACGAAGGGTGGCCGGTAAGTTTAGTTTTTACACAAGATTTAATTTGTTTTTTATGATTGACTTGTTTTATAGGATAAAGTTGTAATTAGTTTGAAATTTCATAGTTGTTGGGCAGACGATAGGTGTAAACTAGTTAAAAGCATGTAATGGATATGTTCCAATTACAGTAGTTATGCTACCGAAATGTCTATAAGTTTTATTAGTTAACACATTTTTGTTTTGGTGTTTGTAGACGTCGTTTCGCAATAGGACACAAGAGGATCCGGATGTTGATATGATGACCCTTAGTCCGGAGATACAGGGTCGGTTGTGGGAAAAAGCTGTCGGAGGTCCGAAAAAGAATCGTATGCTCGGGTTCGGTAAGGTTGACGATTTCATAAATTTGACCAGTCCACCCCGTTATAGTTGTTCAAACACCCCTTCAGAGGTATGTGTAATATGGGTGTAATATATACATGCATGCATTAATTATGTTTTTATTAATTAGCGCTTAACATTGTCGTTTGTTAAATGTGAATTCATTTCAGCTAGAGGCTTTGAGAAAAGAGATGGAGGAAGAACGGAAACAAAGACGGATGGAACGGGAGGCAGAAGCGGAGCGGTGGCAGAAGTACGAAGAAGAAAGGCAACAAGAAGAGGCCAACAGACAACTGTTTCAGTCCTTCCTGTCGCAGTTCCAGACCCCGGAACAGATGCGGGCCTTCACGCAGCAGTTTCAGAACCAGAACCAGAACCAGAACCCTCCTAATATAATGACGTTGCTTTATTATGTAATTTTGTAGATTGAAAATTGTTTTGTTTGTTAAAAACAGAAGTTTGTTTGTAAACAGCTTTGTTCAAAACTGTGTGGTAAAATCTGGGTACAAAATGTACAGGAAATTTGATTTTTAAATTATTTTTTTCCCGGGAAAACACCATTTTCCGACGAAATTTCCGACGGATTTCCGATGGAATTTCCGTCGGAAATGACCCCTAAAATCCGTCACAAAAGTCCGTCGGAAATGTTACTTATCCGTCGCAAATAATCCGTCAGAAAAGCCGTCAAAAATCCGTCGCAATTGGTATCCGTCGGGAATAGTATCCGTCGGAAAGCTTTTACCTACGGAAAAGGCAATTCCTTCAGAAATCCGTCGGAAATTGGATCCGTCAAGAAATCCGTCGGAATAGGCTTTTCCGACGAGGGTGTTTCCGATGGATAATTTCCGACGGATTTCCGTCGGTAAAGACCTTTTCCGACGGAAACGGCCGTCGGAAATGGCCCTCTTTTTTTGTAGTGTGCACGGGCTTTCATTGGAATCATCGGAGGCCTTGCATTTATTGTATTATTGGTTAATTCCAATTGTCATTGGTTCCTTTATTAAGCCAACATCGAGTAGTGACATACTTGTGTATCAGTCACCAAAGTCCAAAGATGGTATGATCGGGTTTCCCCCGGTTACTTTTAAAAGAACCTTGCTCACCAAGGGTAAGCTTTCAAGTTAAGTTAAATGGGATAATGTCGTTCACTCTTTTAATTAAATATTTTTACGGCTCATCCATTTAACTATTTGTTCTCACTAGGGGTGAGCAAAACCCGACAAACCCGAAAACCCGAACCCGACCCGAATAAACACCAAAATATGAAAACCCGAAAACCCGAACCCGAAAACCCGAACCCGAGATGTTAATCGGCTATAGTAGGGTCGGGTTGGTTTGTCCTACGCCACCCGAACCGAACCGATTAACCCGATTAAGAATTTAAATATATATATATATATATATTTATAATAATATATATATAACATAATTTTAATTTTTAACCTAAAACTTTATATATATATATATATATATTAATTTAAAACCCGAAAACCCGAACCCGAACTTACCCGAAACCCGAAAACCCGAACCCGAGAATAACCCGAATATCATCGGACGGTTTCGGGGCCTGTTTTCTCCACACGAAACCCGAAAACCCGAAAACCCGCCTGATACTCAGCCCTAGTTCTCACTAGGCGTAAGCCTAACACTTGTTCTAATGGCATGTTTAGGAGGTGATTGTATTAACAGGGCTCTTTAGAGCGGACCGGAGCGTTGTGCCGGTAAAGGCACCTTTTTTGGGCTTACACTTCTAAGTGTAAATATTGGAGATGCTAGCAAAAGTATTTTGGGGATATTAGTGACACCCGAACATAATCTATAATTAGAATTTTGTATAGATTATTAGGTTGTCATTTAGTATTCGTATTTTGATGTAAACTCCATTACTTTCCCCATCTTTTGGGCGACCCTTTTATATTCAAGTCGTATTCCGCATTTAAATTTCGGTTTAAATTTTCTCTAAATTTTAGGGTGTTATATATATATAGGGGTGGATTCAATTGAGAACTCAAATTTGGTTGTGAATGTGAGGACAAATGAGAGCGCTCGACACGTGTCATATTCAGACTGAATAATCAAAAAAATATTCAGACTGAATATAGTGCTTATTCAGTCTGAATATTTCTTTGATTATTCGGTCTGACACTACTAGAAAATTGATTGTTTTCAACGAAAATTTTCAACGGAAAATGTCGTTGAAAATTTTCTACGAATTTTAGAGGGATTATTGACAGAACATAAATTTTCTATGAATTTTCAACGAATTTCCGTTGAAAATCATTTTCAATGGAAATTCGTTGAAAATTCGTAGAAAATTTATGTTCTGTCAATAATCCTCTAAAATTCGTAGAAAATTTTCAACGACATTTTCCGTTGAAAATTAATTTCCATTGAGAATACTCAATTTTCTAGTAGTGTGAATAATTTATATTCAGACATGTGTCGCGTTCTCATTTGACCTCACGTTCACAACCAAATTTGAGTCTGCATTTGAACTTTCTTCTCTGTCTCTGTCTCTGTCTCTCTCTCTCTCTCTCTCTCTCTCTCTCTATATATATATATATATATATATATGAAAACTAGAATTTGCAATTGGTTTGGAGGGTGGATATAGAAGGCAAGATTAGGAAGAAATACTACTGACCGGAATAAACAAGCTTCTTGGGGGGGGGTTGGAGCAGCAGGGTTCAGTTTTAGTAGTAGTAGTAGTAGGATGAGGAGGTGGGTCAGCAGATTCGGAACCTGTTTAAAGTCATGTCGTGTACCCGACCAACTGACAGATTTCTACTCTTTTTGCAGGTGAATTTTGGGAATTGGGTTTGAAATTTTTCGGTGGTTATGGATCTTTTTCTACTGGCCTTACCTAGATTAAACACATTTATGTTTCTATTGCTTTGCTCTTTCATTTTTTATATGCAAAAGGTATCTTTACTGATCATCTCATGTCCCCAAGAATTTTGTTGTTAGCTTATTTGCAGGAATGAAATTAATTTTAAGCATGTACCTTCCAAGCAACCAAAATCCGGAGATACATGGATTACTCAAGAAAGGTATGTGCAATTTATTTAATAAATTCATATTCTTAATAAGTTTTTAGTCATCGTGAAAAGGATAAGTTAAAGGAAATGTAAAGGTTGAAGAGACAAAAGATACAAGATATAATGTGTTAGTCCCCAAAGAGAGATGGCTAACTAAGTGAGGGTTTTGTAGAAGGGGGGGGGGGGTTGAATATAAAACACACAGAATATACTCTTTTTAAATTTTTTAATATAAATATTAAAAATTTACACACAGGAAGTTTGATGCGGAAAAGAACAGACACACTATTCTATCAAACTAAACGCACAGATAACAGTAATTAACTTATACACTAAGGAAGTTAAAATAAGACTGTTATTGCACACAACTTTGCCGGAGTCAAACAAATTATCACACAGAAGATTTGTTGAAAGCGTGAGATTTCTGGGAAGGACTTCATCTCCTTTTATTGTGCCCATGCATGGGATGCATGTGGACAGCTGTCAAGGTTTCATTAACTGGAAGTGTATCTGCTGGACAAAGGAAGAGACCAATCCCTTTGTACTAGAAAAATGGATGAACCATTCTTTGTAGCACGTAATGTCAGATAACTTTATCTTCTTTTCTTCATGCTCTGTGAAGTCCCATCAAACCTTTTAGCTAAAAGACAAATATTCCTTTTATAAGAATAAAAGAGAATGTCTTTATTTAAGGCTTGATGCCCAAGTTCTTGCTGCTCACGTGTCTTGCATTTGATGTGAGTCAAGAACTTATCTCTTTGAAATTGCTAAGTGATACATCAAACTATATATCACATCGGTGGATACCTTATAAGGCTGGAAATGATAAGTGTACACTTTGCTTGATAAACTTCATTTTTCACTAAGTGTTGAAAGTGTACACTCTTGAACTTGTGACTTGATATCACAGCCTTAGGAAAGATACCTGCAATTTTGGTGACCAAGATTATAGTGTCGGTGACCATGACTTCAAACTTGATGACCTCATCTTGTATTGATGTCCTTAGTACTTTAGATGACTTTTAAGTGTACCATTGGTGGCCCACTATATTGGTGACCCAATCTTGACTTTGGCAAAATGATCTGAATATTGAAGTTAGTTGGTACATCCAAAATTCCACTTTTTGATGTACAACCCTTGATTGAATAGTTTTGACTTTTCAATACTTGAAGCATATTTCAGACCTTCAAAAGAACCTGTAAAAACTCAATCATACAAAGGAAGGTGGTTCATCACCAAATCATCGGTGACCCAACAATCTCCCCCTATTTGATGATGATACCTGTAAGTTAGAAAAGAATTCTTTTTGATCCTTTCTATTTCTTTTGGGTCTTTTTGACTCAGATTTTTTTTTGACTGAGTATGTACAGTATAAGTATAATTGTAAGTGTAAGTATGTGCAAGAAAAATAAAGATATTAACAAGAATTTTTAAAGAAGAAGAGTATGAACTTTTATTAATCAACACACTGCTTTGAAAAATAAAGTTCACACTATATGAAGAATATTCAAGGAGTGGGTTCTCTTCTTTTTAGCTCATCCAAGATAAGCCTGGTGATTCCATGGTCTTCAACCGGAGGTACTCCTAGAATAGCAGAGAGGAAGGAGCTGTGAGCCCTTGGGATATCAGAAGCTCTGAAGAAACCGATGTTTCCAAAGATACCCTCAAAGAAAACCCCAAGTTCAGGAGTAGTCAGCATAGTTTGCTCCGGGTAAGCAATAGGAGTAGGAATGGAAAGATCTATACCCGAAGCATTTATTTGGATGCCTCTTTCATGAAGCATAACAAAGTGTCCCTTCTTTTTTGTTTTTAGGAGCTGTGATGACCTCTCCTTTAAGACCCTGTTGTATGAAGTACATTTGCTGTGCTTCAAGATATGTCACAAGAATATCATTCTCCTTTTGGATGTTGAGCATCTTAATGAAAAGTTTTCTGAGAATATTAAGTACCAGCTCCTTCCTCTCTGCTATTGAAAGGTCAGAATTCTAAGGGTTTAGACTTTGAAATCGGCGCATGCTTATGACATTAATGACGTTGGTGATGTCATTGAGGATAAGAACAAAGAATCTTGCTCACCAAGAGTGGTAAGTCAAGAGTTATCTTTAAGGGGTTAAGAATGTGAAGGTTTATAACGGTTACCTCGGTGAGTGGTTTGAACGTCGGTGGATGGTCAGAGAGAGAGACGTCAGTGGCTAGGAAAGAGGGTAAACGTCGGTGGATGAACACGACGTCGGTGGCTAGAGACGCTAAGAGAAAGAAGAACGTCGGTGGCTAGGGTGTTAATGTCGGTTGATGACGTCAGCATTGATAAGTGACGCAACGTCGGAAACAACCAGCAATCGTCGGTGGCTTGAGTGACGTCGGTGACGTTGGTGAGGTAGACATCAACGGCTCAAGGTGTGATCATCGGAAAGTGGTTATAGAGATCGAAGGGTAATCGTCGGAAAGAGTTATAGCGGAGGATAGACGGTGTCGGTGGGTGGACGGCGACCGTCGGTGGATGGCTGTGGTGTCGTCGGTGGCTCGACGTCGGTGGATGGTGGTTCGATGGTGGTTTATCGGAAAGTGGACCGTCGGAGGCTTGGGCGACTAAGGGTGTCGGTGGCTGTGACGGTGGCTTCCGATGGATGTGTATGGTTTTAGGGTTAGGGTTTTATTTGGAGAAGAGAGAGAGTGCCACGTCGGTTCTCACACCGACTCTATATATATTATTATTATTATTATTATTATTATAATATATGACTTACTTATATATAAATATATAATATACATAAATATATAATATACATAAATGTATATAATATATAAACATATAATATATAAAAATATATAAAACATATAACTATATAAATATATAACATATATATATATAATATACATAAATGTATATTATATATACATACACATAATATATAAGTATATGTATATGTTAGTCTATATTTATCATACCTAATTCACCGATTAGGAACCTGAACCTTGCTTCATCAAGGGGCTTTGTGAACAGATCAGCTAATTGATAATCAGTGGGAATGAAATGAAGTTCCACATCACCTTTAGAGACATGATCTCTTATAAAGTGATACCTGATATCAATGTGCTTAGATGTTGAATGAAGCACAGGGTTGTTGGCAATGGCTATTGCACTTGAGTTGTCACACAGTATTGGGATCTTTGAGAAAACCTGATTGTAATCACACAGCTGATTTTTGATTCACAATATCTGTGCACAACAACTTCCAGCAGCCACATATTCTGCTTCAGCAGTAGAAGTAGACACCGAATGTTGTTTCTTACTTGACCAGCTCACAAGCTTTCCACCAAGTAATTGACAACTTCCAGTTGTATTTTTTCTGTCTATTTTTGAACCTGCAAAATCAGAATCAGAGTACCCGATGAGATCGAAACCTGAGTCTTTGGGATACCAAAGACCCAGATTTATGGTACCCTTGAGATACCCAAAAATCCTTTTCACAGCAGCCATATGTGATTCTTTAGGATTTGCTTGGTATCGAGCACACAGACAAGTAGCAAACATAATGTCAGCTCTACTTGCAGTAAGATAGAGAAGAGATCCTATCATGGCTCTATAATTTGTAATATTTATAGAAATGCCATCAGGATCAGAAAAGAGTCTAAGAGGAGGAGCCATAGGAGTTTTCATGGTAGAGCAAGTATCAAATTGAAACTTTTTCAGAAGATCATTAATGTATTTACTTTGATTTATGAAAATACCTTCTGGAGATTGTTTTACTTGCAAACCAAGAAAGAAAGTTAACTCCCCCATCATGCTCATTTCATACTCTTTTTGCATGAGGGAGCTAAACTTATCACACAAGGATTCATCGGTGGCTCCAAAAATAATATCATCAACATAGATTTGAACAAGAATGATATTACCTTGTGTTTTCTTTAAGAAGAGGGTGTTGTCAACCTTGCCTCGTATATACTTATTTCTAAGTAGATATTCTGAGAGAGTATCATACCAGGCACGAGGAGCTTGCTTCAGTCCATACAAAGCTTTATCCAGCCGATACACATGATATGGATGGACTGGATCTTCAAACCCAGGTGGTTGCTTCACATAAACTTCTTCACTAGTTCACCATTCGGAAGGCACTTTTGACATCCATTTGGAATACCGAAAATTCTTGTAAGGCTTGCATGGGCAAGAAATATTCGGATAGCTTCCAATACGGCAACGGAGCAAAAGTTTCATCATAATCAATTTCTTCCTCTTGCCGATATCCTTGAGCAACCAGCCTTGCTTTGTTCCTTATGACAGTTCCTTCTTCGTCCATCTTGTTTCGAAACACCCATTTTGTTCCAATAATAGTTTTGTTGGATGGACGAGGAACTAACTTCCAGACTTTGTTTCTCTCAAATTGTGAGAGTTCTTCTTGCATGGCAAATACCCAGCTAGGATCAGCTAGGGCTTCATTTATCAGCTTAGGCTCAACAATAGAAACAAAGTTGACATATAAGCACAGATTGCTTATGCCTCTTCTTGTTTTTAGACCAACTTGTGGATCACCTATGATTTGATCTATTTGATGATCCATGGTCCACTTTAGTGCAGGAGGTAAGGTAGGAGGTAGAGAAGAGGATGAGGTAGGAATTTGAGATGGTGAAGGTAGGATAGTGGGAGATATGGTGTTTTGGTGGGTAAGGTCTTCTGTAGAGTTAGTTTCAGGAGGTGGAGAAGAAAGAAAGGGTTCTGAAAATAAGGTGGTGTTTATGGGAGGCTGAGAAGGGTTGTTATCTGGAGGATTGGGTTGAGAGGAAGATGGAATTTCACCAACACATGAGTTTATCCATAGGTTTAGTTCTTCTTCATTACAAGATAATGAAGATGTTTCAAACTCATCAAACTTCACATGCATGGATTCATCTATGCATTGCCTTCTTAGGTTGTAGATTCTGAAGGCTCTTGAGGAGAGAGAATAGCCCATGAAAATTCCATCATCAGACTTCGGATCAAATTTTCCAAGTTGTTCCCTGTCATTTAGCATGTGACAAGCACAACCAAACACATGGAAGAAGTCAACTGCAGGTTTCCTACCATGGAAAACTTCATAAGGAGTCTTGTCATGCCTTTTGACTATGATAGACCTATTTTGAGTAAAGCATGCAGTGTTAACTGCTTCTGCCCAAAAATAGGTTGGCAACTTGGATTCACTCAGCATTGACCTTGCAGCTTCACAAAGTGTTCTATTCTTTCTTTCAACAACACCATTTTGTTGAGGAGTGCGTACGGCAGAAAAGTTCTGAGAAATTCCTTTTAGGTCAAAGAAATCTTCCAGAGCAGCATTTTTGAATTCCGTGCCATTATCACTTCTGAACGACTTCACCAGTTTACCATTCATATTTTCAATCTCTCTTGTAAACCTGATGATTTCTTCAGCAGCATCACTCTTGTGTTTTAGAAAGAACACCCAAGTATATCTAGAGAATTCATCGACGATTACTAGCATATACTTTTTACCACCCAAACTGGGTGTGCTTACTGGACCATACAGATCCATGTGAAGCATTTGAAGAGATTGAGAGATAGATGAGCATTGTTTTGTTTTAAAGGAAGTTCTGGTGAGTTTTCCTTTTTCACATGCTCCATGACTTTTCTTTTTCAAAAACTATTTTTGGCATTCCAACAACTAGCTCTTTGTTGGAAAGTTTGTTCAAGGTTTTAAAGTTTAGATGAGAGAACCTTTTATGCCACAACCAACTTTGTTTGGCTAGTTCTTGAGAGAGGAGACACACAGCTTCTCCTATTGCACTTTCCTCCATGTTGATTATGTATACATCATTCAGTCGGGTTCCTGCCAGTACAATCTTATTTTGTACATCAAAGACCAAGCACACACACAGCTGAAACATGACCTTATAGCCCAAATCACATATTTGGCTGATGCTTAGAAGATTGTACATTAGCCCTTCAACATGGGCTACTTTAGAGAAAGTGATGGTTCCATTTGATATGGTACCATATCCTTTGGTGACCCCTTTTCCATTTCCTCCAAAGGAAACAGTGGGTCCCTTTTCTTTTGAGAAGTTAGAGAGAAGAAGTTTGTTTCCAGTCATGTGTCTTGAACACCCGCTGTCCATGTACCATATGTGATCTTTGTTTGGTACCTGCACCCAGAAACAAATTTAGACTTTTGGTACCCATTTTGAGATGGGTCCTTTGTGATTAAAAGACATTTTATTTTTGCGAAGATCCAAATCTTTTGGACAATTTTTAGCAAGATGAAAAGTATTGCCACAATTATAGCACTTCTTTAAAGAAAAGGCTCTTTTAAAATCCATATCATCAAAACTTTGGACAGAGGTTGATGACAGAGAAGAGGAGGGGTGACCGACACCTGGTCTTGGTCCAAGAATACCTTTACCAGGATTTCTTGACTTCTTCAAGTTCACTGACCGAGGAATAAAATCAGTAACTATTTGAGATTTCCTTTTAGATGAAAAATTTGATTTAGAAAATTTTTTCTTTTGAGGAGAAAATCTTTTTGGAGAGGGATACTCAGCAACACTAGATGGCTGCTCCTGGAAGTACCTTGACTCATGAAGACTTAAAGAGTTTAAAAGTCTTTGAATAGGTTTGGGAGAAGAAGAAGAGCTTGGAAGAGTTGAAACTTTTGAAGACTCGGGAGAGATTTCTTTAGCTTTAACAAAGACTCCAAACTTCTTAGAACTAGATTCTACTTTGAGCATGTCAAGTAGATCTATAGAGTGAACGGAGGTAGAATCCTCAGATGAGCAACCGAAGAGATCATCATCGTCATCGGAAAGGAAACCAGCAGGAAAACCTTGACACTCAGAAGAAGGAAGTGGAAGGTCGAAAGGTTGAGGATCATCTTTTCCATAACCAAGGCCAGACTTATCCTTGCTAGTGATTTGATCTTGAAGAATCCTTTCTAGATTTTTTGAAGATTTAGTCCACTTAGAAAGAACCTCTTGTTCCTTTTCAAGAGTATTGGAAATCTTTGTTTTCTCTTCAGAAAGACTGTCATTTAAATACCTTAGGTTTTCTAGATCAGCTTTCATTTTGTCAAAGTCCTTGAGTTTAGAAAAACAGGAGAGAAGTTGATCATTTAAACATTTAATGTGCATGTCAGCCTTTTTCTTTTGATCATTTAAATTGCAAAAGTCAATAGTTAAAGAATCAAAGGCATCAACCTTTTGATCATCAGAGATAAAGGTAAAGGGATGTACCTGGGGCTTTGTTCCTGAAGTAGATCTCTCAGCAGATACAAGGGTAGTGTAGAGTGACTTTTCCATGTCTTCCAGCTCATCGATTTTGGCCATGAGGCATTTTGTGACAAACTCACTCTCACTCTCAGAGGTTTGCCCATCCTCCCAACAATGAGCCTCAGCAACCAAAGTTTTACTTTTACTTTGGTTTCTTTCTTTTTCCCTCTTGTATTTAGCTTTGTACTTCTTATATCTAGAGGTTTCAGAATTTTCTTTAGAGGATTGGCTATTTCTCTCTTCATGCTTCCTAGAAGCTGATTTTGAGAAGTCATGGCCATAAGAAGAAGAAGGTTTGAGAGAAGAGGAAGCTTTTGATCTGCACTCAGAAGCAAAATGACCTTTCTTTCCGCAATTGAAACATTCTTCATTTGCTTTATCAGAAGAGAATTTTTGAGAAAAAGATTTTATATTAAATTTAGAGCGGTTTGAAGAAAATCTTTTATTCTTAAGGTTTCCAGCAATCATTGCCATACTATCAGAAAGTATGTCAATGGCTGATTCTTCTCCTTCATCATCAGCAGCATTATAGTATGCATCTGACAGATGAGAAGAGTCTTCCTTAATATCGTTTTTAGAATCAGAAGAAGGATAGGTGATTCTAGGAACACAAGAAGAAGATTTTGAATCACCTATCAAAGCAACAGAAGAGGATTTGATATCCTTTATAAGAGATTTTCTCTGGTTCTTAGTTTGTTCATAGTGGAGAAGAGTTCCATAGAGAGCAGTTAAAGGCATTATTTCTAAGTCCTTGGTTTGCTTGATGCAAGTACAGATAGTTTCCCAGAAGTCTGGGAGACAATCCATGAACTTGCAGAGAACTTCTTCATTATCATAAACTCGTCCAAGAACTTTGAGATCATTGAGAAGACAGTTAAAACGATTGAAGTAGGTAGAGAGAGATTCTCCTTTTTCATGGGAGAAAAGTTCATACTTTCTAACAAGACAGATCCTGTTAGATTTCTTGACTTCTTTGGTGCCTTCATATAAGACACTCAAAGTATCCCACATTTCTTTAGCAGTGGGAAGGTTAAGAAGAGAGTGATACACTTCATCAGGAAGGGATACAGCAAGAGCAGATTTGACTTTAGTGTCTAAAGCAACTAGGCGTTTATCATCTTCACTAAATTTGTTTGAAGGTTTGATGATATATCTACCAGTTTTCTCACTTCTTTCATCATCTGACTCTATGTCCTTTCCTTCGGCCGTCCTTTTGAGGGCCAAAGCGAGCCCATATTTTAGGAACAATAGGTCCCTCACTGAGAATGTTGGGATACCTGCAATCAATCCCTTCCAAGAATAATAACATGCGATTTTTCCATAACCCAAAGTTACTTGGGTTGAACCTTGGAGGTTTGTCCAAGGATCCTAAATCATATGTATTACTGGAGGAGGTCTGCAGAGTACCATCAACATTTGAAGTAGTAGCCATCACAGATCTGGTTTATTGAATTAAACCAACTGCTCTGATATCACTTGTTAGTCCCCAAAGAGAGATGGCTAACTAAGTGAGGGTTTTGTAGAAGGGGGGTTTGAATATAAAACACACAAAATATACTCTTTTTAAATTTTTTAATATAAATATTAAAAATTTACACACAGGAAGTTTGATGTGGAAAAGAACAGACACACTATTCTATCAAACTAAACACACAGATAACAGTAATTAACTTATACACTAAGGAAGTTAAAATAAGACTGTTATTGCACACAACTTTGCCGGAGTCAAACAATTTATCACACATAAGATTTGTTGAAAGCGTGAGATTTCTAGGAAGGACTTCATCTCCTTTTATAGTGCCCATGCATGGGATGCATGTGGACAGCTGTCAAGGTTTCATTAGCTAGAAGTGTATCTGCTGGACAAAGGAAGAAACCACTCCCTTTGTACTAGAATAATGGATGAACCATTCTTTGTAGCACGTAATGTCAGATAACTTTATCTTCTTTTCTTCATGCTCTGTGAAGTCCCATCAAACCTTTTAGCTAAAAGACAAATATTCCTTTTATAAGAATAAAAGAGAATGTCTTTATTTAAGGCTTGATGCCCAAGTTCTTGCTGCTCACGTGTCTTGCATTTGATGTGAGTCAAGAACTTATCTCTTTGAAATTGCTAAGTGATACATCAAACTATGTATCACATCGGTGGATACCTTGTAAGGCTGGAAATGATAAGTGTACACTTTGCTTGATAAACTTCATTTTTCACTAAGTGTTGAAAGTGTACACTCTTGAACTTGTGACTTGATATCACAGCCTTAGGAAAGATACCTGCAATTTCGGTGACCAAGATTATAGTGTCGGTGACCATGACTTCAAACTTGATGACCTCATCTTGTATTGATGTCCCTAGTACTTTAGATGACTTTTAAGTGTACCATCGGTGACCCACTATATTGGTGACCCAATCTTGACTTTGGCAAAATGATCTGAATATTGAAGTTAGTTGGTACATCCAAAATTCCATTTTTTGATGTACAACCCTTGATTGAATAGTTTTTGACTTTTCAATACTTGAAGCATATTTCAGACCTTCAAAAGAACCTGTAAAAACCCAATCATACAAAGGAAGGTGGTTCATCACCAAATCATCGGTGACCCAACATAATGTTCAAATCAAAATCACCACATGTGTATCCTACTAGGTTTACTACCTTTACTTTTAGCTTTATGATTTTGTTGCTAAATTAGGTTGCCAAAACAGTGTTGGGGTTATAGCTTGAATTGAGTCTGTTAAAACAATCTTGGCCTTTCCAAACTAAGGTTTATTTTTATAAAATTATGGTTGTGGTTAATGGAGCAATGAGGGAAAATGTGGGTAAAATTTAATAATAAGGTGGGTTGACATAGGAAGGGATATAAATCAGATTTTAGAGTTAGGGTCCTTTTACCTAACTTTTACCTAATAAATGTTTACGGGTAAAATTTAACATTTTCACTTAACTTACCTGTAAAGATTTTAATCTATTAAAAGGACATCGTATGCAATATTTTTATCCAATACCAAATAAGAGTCATCAATCTCACTTTTTTCATCGTCAATTTTGTTTTCACCGGTTTCTAAACTTTGTAATGTTGTTTATGATCTATCTTTGATACTTTTGTATGACTAATAAGCATTTTTTAACAGCCCCATCGAAATATGAAGGAAGAAAATTTGAGTCTCGTTGTTTGTCGTGGTACGATATTTGAGCATACTAGACTTGAATTACTTTTATTTTGTGCTTAATATGTAGGGTGGTCGCCTGAGATTAGATGGATTATTGAGTTTGGTTAGACTTATGTTGGTTTGGTCCGGTTAGAGAATATGGAGAGAAATTTTGTATCTCCTAAAAAATAGGGAAAACATGGTATTTATCTATATCTATATCTATATCTATACTATATTAAAAAGGGAGAATTATAATTATCTTGAAAATTTCAAGAGGTACAAGTTGATATGCCAATGGTACAAACTTGAAAGCTTCTTAACCTCTCCACTATCTTTACATATCAAAAACCAAATGTTTTCAATTTCTAAATTACACTTCATACCCTTATATTTAGTTATATAATTTACTTTATATCCCATACTTTTTCATTTTTTATCTTTATCATATTAACACAAATAATCGTATATGAACTAAAATACATTAAAAATACATTTATTTTTTTTACAAATTATGTCATTAAAATCGTCTTGTCAATACCTTTAAAACGAGTCCAATATCGAATATTTTTTGATTTAATTATACAATTAAATAACCTAAATAAATACATACGATAAAATATATACTACTTATCTATCTATATATATACTATATATAAGTATGTAAAACCCAAAGAAATCACATCCAGGTAAAAACCCAATTTCCATATCAAGAAACAAGAGATATTAGAGAGACCCATAAAGTTAAATTACAAGAAAAACATGTTTATGATGATTATACACAAATCCTATAGTGAACTAAACAAACAAAACTTCTCTTCAAGACTTAAAATCAAAGAGATTGCAAAGATTACAAACGTGAATGATTTTTTGGGCGCTGGTATCCAGAGAAAAAGATGGATATAGAGAGAAATTAGGGACATTGCATGATGGTAATTCGACGAAGCATGAGATAATCAGATAAATTCCAGGAGCACAATCTTTCATATGCATATGCAAGATGGTTATACATAATGCAATAAAATATTGTACCGCTTAAAAATCCAATTAGTAATCGATACTGTTGCTTTTTGATATAATATAGATATAGATTTGTTCTCTTGTTTCTTTTAGTTCTTTTTTTGTTTTACAAGTGGGGGATCTTCATGAAAATTACCTCTATGTTTTGGGAGAGATTAAAGGTTTGGTTTGGTTTAGAATTTTTTTTCTTTCTTATATACATGATATTGTTTATTTCAGGAATGACGATTGATGTGTTCACAATCTATAGAGTTTCTGTTGGGCATCCCCATTCACATTATAATAGAGAAATGATTACAAATTTGACATCTCATTCGGGACTTCTTGTACATTCCCCTATCAACCAATAACGTATTTACATTGCTCCCTTTTCTAACACCGAAAACTTCATCCGGCGTGTCATAGCGGAAAGGATTGACAATGAATGGAGTATAATTTATTAGAGTTTGTATTTTGAGCAAATTTTTTGACATATAGGAATATGTGATACAAAAGAAGTATTACATGAGTTGAGAAACGTTATATTAGTTCTTTTCATACCTGGTGCCCTTAACCTAACTATTTTCCGTAAAACCGGTAAGGTTCTAATATTCTTAATCCATGCAAATAAGAGACTCTTCAAAATCCTTTACATCCGTCGCAACGCGCGGGTACGCTAACTAGTTATCTATATCTATATCTATACTATCTATACTATTATATAAAGAGCCTAATACAGTTATGTTTAGAAATTTAAGACTTAGTGCTTTTGCTGCACAACGTACAAGCGTCTAAAGCCCCAAACCCATTCATCCTCTTTCTTTCCGACTAATTCTCTCCCCACTCCCCCTGATTCATCGTCCACGTTCTGCACCTATGAACCTCCCTCCCTACCTCTCTCGATCACACACTCTCTCAGGATACACTATTTTCTTCTGCGCACAGGTTATTTTATTCCGTCGTATCTCCGCCGCCTGTCTCTCTCTCCGACTTAACTTATTTGTGTTCTGTAATGAATCAACATCAAGGGATGATGAGCGATCTAAATCATCGGTTCTTACTCGTGACTTGCTCGGAGGAGGCGGTGGTGGTTGTGACCTCGATTCCTGATTTTATATCTGTTTTTGCTTAACTTGCTTCAATTTTAAGTTGTGATTAATTCTGTTTGATTGATTGATCATCAATTATCTCCCTCACCTGATCAGTCACAACCGGTCTCGAATTGAAACCCTATAAGTCCTTGTCTCGAAATTAATTGTCTTTTTTATATCTATAATTGTCTTTTTTATCCCTCAAAATGTTATAATCTTTGGTGGAGCTTTTTACCGCACGGTACATTAATCTTTGTTGAAACCGTTGCCCAAGTTTCTTTTCTTAGGCTACCCCCGTTTCTCCCAACTTTGTTTACCTCTTCTATGCAACTTTCTAAAAAACATTTGGTCATTACATCTCACCATCGTACACGGGCGTTCTCGTTCTCGTCCATAACTAATAAAAGAGTAATACCATCCAATAATTGGTAGATTTCAAGCCAGAAAATAATGAAATAGATTCACACAGAGAACGCACATAATGAAAGCTATCAAGTTTCTTAACACAATATCCTAACCCTCTTTTTCTTCATTTTATCCAGTTTCAGTAATGATTTGAACACACAATGCCTACTTAAAACATTCAGATTGACACCTTCTGCCATCCATATCTTTTAGTTCCAACAAAATACAGTAGATAGAGAAAATATAAGATCATATACTCAAGACAGCAGATAAAATACAGTAGATAAAATACAGAGAAGTATGGATCGAGAGCATAAATCATGGAAACAACTAAAATGAATCAAACAGCCCTAAATGACGAAAAATTCAAACTTTTTATCATGTAATGTACGAGATCAAGAACATGAATGGAAAAGAAGTCAAGATCAAATAACCCTTTTCTTGATGTATTTGTATTGGTTCAAGTGATTTCTACTTTTGACTTTTCTACCATACACAAAAAGAAAAAAACAAACAGCCCCTCAAAAAAAGAAGCATTTGATTTTGTTTCCAAAGACAAAAAAACACCAAGCAACCTTTCTTGGATACTCTACCACCCATTGTTTTTATTACCCAAAAGAAACGAAGAAGTTCTCAAAAAAAACCCTTTCAATACATACTTTATTTTTGTTTTGTTGAAGAACAACCAAGAAAGAGGGGCTCAAATACCCATTTTTCTCCATCTCTTTTTTTGATCAATCTCAAAACAGTGAAACACCCTTTTGATTTTGTTTCTCCTTTTGTTTACAGTCCTTTAAAGATTTTGCATTTTGATGGAGCAAATTTGGGGGGTTTCTTCATTTCCCTTGTTAAAAACAAACAAGGCCCGAGTATGGATCGAGAAGTTGAAGAACAGATGAGGAATCTAGAGCATACACAGAATCGGTAAGTTGAAAAGAAAAGCTTACCTGCAGATAGAGATCGAGCATCGAGTTGAGTTGAGAGATCGAGAGTATCAGATGCGCTGGAAGAGAAGAGGGCCGCTGAAATGTTTTAAGAGGAACGTTTACCCCTTAAAGTTTCAGAGGAAATAGGGTTTGTTTCAGCTCTGAATTGGAAAAAAAAACAAACGGTCTGAAATCGAAAAACGTCTGATCGAATCAGACATCAGACGATTTCAGATCTGAAATTGAAAAAACAAACAAGCCCACTAGAAAAAAGTTGGATGTTTTATGCTACTTTAACACCCCATCAGACGATAAATATCAAATGTTTTATGCTACTTTAACAAATCAAAGACCACTAGAAAGGTTCGAAGTATGAGTTAGAGACACAAAAAAGGTATTACACTTTAGATTCCCAACATTTTTTTTACAATTTTATACAATAACTTTTGTTTAAATCTTTTGCAGACATTATGGTTGCTCCTTTCAATAAACAAAGGTAGTTGCTTGAACTGTAAACACAGGTTGTAAAGAAAATCGGGTTACATATTTTATTTACGAGAAGTCTTCCTACTAGGATCAAGCTCATGGGGCTGCACTATCAAGGATGTGAAGAAAATCGACTATGCTTCAAAGTCGGGTGAAATTCTTAACCATTTCGTATAGATTCCAGAATCAGTTTTAGGGGTTTTTTTCACCATGATCTTTGTAAGTTTCATATATGTTGGAGGAACACACACCATGGATTAAGTGAATCAAGTTCTTACTGTCTCCATGATGGCTATTTGATGCAGGTTTTGCTTTCTAATGATCATACATTTTGTTAATTTTCTTCTATGTTTTCGTTACGTTCAAGGAGCCTAAACAAATTTGATAAATGGCTTCAAGACCTTGAGGTTAGCCATCTATACTATTTATTTATAAAGCATGTAATTCAGTTATGTTTATAAAATTAAGAGGCACCTCCGTTTGTGCATAAGGTACAACTTGTTAAGCCCTGTGCAACTTAATTTTATAATTGATTATTCGTTATTCTCATTCACTCTTTATGGAGAAATGATTATTCGTTATTCTCATTCACTCTTTATGGAGAAATGATTGACGAAGGTGGGAAGGAACCCAATTTGGAAGAACAGGGTTGAAAGTTGGAAGGATAAAAAGAACAAGAAAAAAAGGCAGAAGTTCAAATTCCTATATGAAGTGAATGACAAGGTTTGCCAAATTTTTTTTAAATCAAATTGCATGTTTTTGTATTTCTTTAATGCTTTAAAAGTTTTATGGTTTCATTTTCAATATTATAGTTTATTTTTTCGACTTTATTGTGGGTTTTAATCATTCCGGTAAGAGGTGTTGACTTGGGCTTTAATCTGGATAAGGCTTGGTTCAAGTTTCTTTTTTTTCATATTAATTTTCTTACAGGTCACTTATGCTTAAAAGTTTCTCATTTATACATGCTTTGGTTGTTTACAAAGATCTTTAGAATAAAGTTTAGTATTTTTTTTTTATTGCATGTTGTGATAGAAAATATCAAATGCACTTGTTGAAGAAAGGAGAATTTACTATGATATTTATGAAGTTTTTACTACATATTTCTAATAGGATAAAATTGGTGTTGCTCAATAGAAATCTATAGATAAAGCATAGGTATGTTCTAAGGTAGTGTTTGTTTTGCAGATGTGACTGGACGAGACATGACAAAAGCGGAACTATTTCTCCGTCCTACGTTTGGTACGACTAAAACAAGATTAAAATTGTTAAAATGTGTGGATTACCCCTAAAATGTTGTTCACTACTTTTTACTGTCTATTGTCTTTTTAGCTCTAATGTTAATGTTGGTTGTCGAGCAGTGGCTAATCTCATCATATTCATGATCTTGTGCATTTCGGCCAATACACCATTCTTTCCGGATCAAGCCAGGTATTTTGTACGATTACAATTCAAAGTCTAATTTTTCTTTCTTTCATTTGTTCATTGTTTAGTTGATTAGCCCCTTTGTTTGTTAAATATTGTTAGATTCAAAGATTGGAATTAAATTTGGAAAACATCATAAGGTCATAATACTTACCTAATTCAGAAAATTGACATAAATGTTTGATTTTTCAAAACCAACTGTTGCACATTGCACAATTTAATGTAAAGGGCTCTTGCAGTGTGTTATTTTAGAATAGACTACTATTACTAATTATTAGCTTAAATTCATGATATTGCACTACTTTTTCACTCTGAACTGTTTCCAAGAGAATCTTATTGAAAGATGAAGGCAAGAAGAGAAACAATGAAGGGACATTAAGATGTAGTCTAAGTCACACACAATTACAACCAAGATTTGTGTACAAATTGCATATACCATGATTTCTGCTTTGTGTACCACAACAAGATTTACAAACAAAGTTGAAAACCCAAAGATCATAGTCTCTTGGTGGATGTTTCACATTTTGGGTACAAATTGCATATAATGTTTCACATTTTGGGTACAAATTGCATATAATGTTTCACATTTTGGGTTTGCAGTAGCATTTTCTCTTGGTGGATGCTTTCTACCTTGCTCAAAAACAAAAGGATCAGACCCTCCCAATCTTCATGTTTGAAGTTTACCCTTCGCTTTTCGATTTGTTTTCTTTTTACAATTTTGAGTGATACGTGTTGCTGGTCATGATGAGAGGAAAAGTTTGTCCCGCATACATGCTTATTCTTGCAGACATGTATTAGATGACTTCTTTGCTGTTTCCACCATTTATAAATATATAATTTGAAGGCGTTGCTTTTCTATTCAAATCATCATTCTTCGTTTTGTGTTGATCTCAATTGTCTATTTGTGGAAGAATTACAAATTCACACCTCATACATGTGTAGAAGAAATTAGCGAATTGATACAGGGTACTATCAAATGCCGCTTTCTTGAACTCTTTCTCAATAATTTTATCTGTATCTGGTACTCAATGCTGATGATGGGATGGATAATCAGTTGATTATGGTTGGCCTGCATTCTATTCTTCTCAAATTAGATTATGTAATTACTAAAATGAGTTCTCTCTCTTCCCTAATCATGTAAGCACTAAGGCCCCGTTTGGTTGAAGGGATTTGGAGGGGTTGGGATTTCAAATAAGTCATTTACAGTTGGTGATTTTCTTGAAATTATACTGCACCATATCTTAATATTTATGCCAAACACTGCAGTCAAATAAGTCGCCACCATATCAGTAATCTGAGAACTATCCCCAATACAATGGATTGGATTGAAATCCCTTCAAATCCCTCCAACCAAACGGGCCCTAAGAAATTTCTTTCCTCTCTGTAATTTTTTTAATTCCAGAATTTAGTGGTTATTTGCTAAACTGCTAACTAATAAAAAAAAATTGTTTATCTATAATCAAGTATTAGTTTCTTATTCTCCTGTCTTTAGTGAAATCATTTGGGAATTGGGAGACCTATTCCCCTGGTTGGTTAAAACATGATGGAAATAGGGAATCAAAGAATTCATTAATGCTTTGAGATTTGCATTACTTCCAAAAACTTTGAAATATAATAGGTGTGTTTGACTATGATCAATGTCTATAATACCCTTTGATAATGACCATATAGGGGAATTATGTAGACCGAAATCAATACCAATTTGATATTTTGTAATGATTACAATGGCGAATATGAATTTCGCTTGAAAATCTTACCAAGAAAGGGAAATGTTCCAAGTAATAAGAAACATCCCGAATAGAAACCGTTGCACATTTTTTGGGAATGAAGTAGTACATGTTTCTAATCAGGGATCATTTAACAGTTATATTGATGATGCGAGTTTAGTTGTGGATTCACCAAAGGATATGCGCAACAATGTAATGCCACAATATAAATGGAGCTTTTATCGGCCGCATTTCTTTTCTTTTTTGGATATTCGTAATATCTGACAGTTGACACCGAATAACTAGGCCATAAGGTTCAAACTCCTCCCTTCACTTGGCCGGCCTTCCAGTCAGCGGTCATTATCTTCAAGGCTATTGGCTACTTGTAATACCAAGGGAATTGGGGTGCTAATCTTGAAAGTCTATTAACAAGTTTAGATGCATTTCTTTCATATTTATCGATAGCTTTTCACATATTCTTATATTTAAAGAAGTTCAAATTAATATTCTTATATTTAAAGAAGTTCAAATTAATATTCTTATATTTAAAGAAGTTCAAATTAGGTCCAAGGATCTTGAAGAAAAGAGATTATATGGGTGAGTAATGCAAGATCTAAATGGAATTTCGTAGGCATAACTAAAATATTTCTTGGGCATCATTGCGACTGTTGGTGTGTTCGTTGTGGTCAGTTGTTTCAGAACCATAACAGATTTTATTCTCGATATTTTTAAATTGCTTTGATTTCTTTTTTATTATATAGGAAGATTGTTATGTATGGTAAAACTATTTGGTTTTATTGATGGCAGGCATTGCGACTTGGTGTGTTCAAAAACACACGTACAGATATGTATTTTGGGATCCTTTTTCGCTGTTTTCTTTGCTAACAGTCTATCTGATCATGCAAAGTTAGAAGAAATAATGTACATATGTCGATGATCATACCTTAAATATGATCATGTGTTCTTCGTTTTGCTTCTAACCATTGACTTCTTGTATATTCCTCTGTCAACCAATAACGTATTTACATTGCTCCCTTTTCTAACACCATGTCGTAGCGGAAAAGGATTGACAATGAATGGAGCATAATTTATTAGAGTTTGTATTTTGAGCAAATTTGTTGACATATAGGAATATGTAATACAAAAGAAGTACTACATGAGTTGAGAAACGTTATATTAGTCCTTTTTATATATGGTGCCTTTAACCTAACTATTTTTCGTAAAACCGGTAAGGTTCTAAAATTCTTAATCCATGTAAATGAGAAACCCTTCAAAATCCTTTACATTCGTCGCAACGCGCGGGTACGCTAACTAGTACTTTCCTAAAGTTAACTTTCAAATGCGGTTGCATAACTTGTTCTCTGGTGCGAGAACCAGCTGGACCCGAGAAGCATAGGACCTAAGATCCTATTTGATGCGACAACCCAGGACCCGAGAACCATTGGATGCGAGAATCATATGGTGCGAGAACCGAGTTACGTAAAAATGAGTTTACGGTTTTTGACCGACAGAGCCCAAGACCCCAGTCTATGATCGTTAATATGTAGGTAAGCCCACACTGAAATCTAGCCCAAACCAATTACTTGCGGATTTACCCATTTTTCCAAATGTTATGGCTTAAACCTTATAAACTCACCACTATTCCCAAAAGTTCCCTATATGGGACAATTTTGCAAGGCAAAGTCCCAACAACCTCACCCAATTAGAAACATGTTTCTTCCATCGACGAAAAATCCTTACTAAACAAAAACATTCTTAATCTATATAGACAGATCAATCTACACAAACAAACTTTATCCTTATTAAACTTAACGAAAAACCAACCAAACATCCCTAAAATTTATTTATTTCAATGACTTTTTAAGAAAAGATAGTAGCTCGTCCACACACTTGTCTTGGATCTCTCTACCACCAAATATCGACATCATTTCTTTAGCCTTATCCCTGTATATCTTCCCCTCTTCTTTCACCGTAACAAGACTCAGTGAGTCAGCCACCGATTCCGGACTAAATGACCCATCCAACTCGTCCCTAGGAACCATATACCCCATTTTTTTCTCCACCAAATAACTTGCAATTAAACCTTGATCAAATAAAAATGGCAACAATACAAGTGGTTTACCGAGTTGAAGCCCTTCCACCACTGAACTCATACCTGAATGAATCAGCAACACCCCAACCGAGTCATGACTTAGTATCTTGAACTGAGGTACCCACCTCGTGCACACCATTCCACGTCCATGTGTACGCTCCTCAAACCCACGTGGCAATTCAATAACCACGTCATCCGTTGACCCACGTTGATCAATCAACACCCAGTAAAATGGTAAACCACATAATTCTAATCCTAAAGCTAGCTGAGTCAACTCGTGCTGACTCGGTTTCGTTTCGGTTCCAAAAGCAATATAAACAACTGATCCTTTCTCATGCTTCTCCAACCACTCTCTTGTTTCCGGCCAACTTGTATTCTCCTCGGCGGCGCCACCTTCTGCCTCCGCCGGTAAAAGCCCTGCCGGAATCACCGGCTTCCGGTAAAGTTCGTTCAGGAGTTTCAACCAGTCCGGCTCGAAATCGAAACTACTTCTGACAACCACCGCATCGCAGCCGTGGACTGTGGCTCCTAACCGATACATATCAGAAACATTTTCACTTTCGTCGTTAAAACTTTCATTGGATCTCGTAATCTGAAAAAGACTCGGTCGAACATGGGATTTGAACGAAACCCACTTTGGTAAGTCACTAAACTCTCGTGGTTCATTAATATCATCATCATCATCATCATCATCGTTATGATCATCGTACTTCATTAACAACTCCGATGAACCCAAGTAACCAAGAACAACCGCCGGAAAGACACTGAAATAAGCCGTTAAGACGCCGTGTTCAGCCGCTATTGGTCCCAACCAGTACGTAACGAAATCATAAATGATCCAATCTGGTGATGCTGTTTTAAGGAAGTCTATGATGGGTTGTCGGAGACCATCACAGGCGATTTTGAGGTACTTAACCTTATTGAAAGGTAAATCTTTAGTGGATTCAGCGTTTTCAGGGAGATTGTCAACTTTTGGAAGATGGATTTCGAAGAAAGTGATGAATGGTTTTAAGGTTTGTGGGATTTGAGGTAATCGGTGGATGTTTCGTGGAGTTGATATGAAGGTAATCTTATGGCCTTTAATGGCGAAAAGCTTTGCTAATTGAAGGAATGGAATAATGTGGCCAAAAGCTAACCATGGGAACATTGCTATGTGAAGCTGTTTGCCATTGTCGTCGTCGGCCATGGCTGATTGGGTGGCTTAATGATGAGTTTGTTTAATTATTGGTGAACTTGTTTGTGTTGCTTTGCTACCAATATATAACTTGTAAAAAATATATAATATAATTAAAATAACACGTATATCATGTTTGGGCAATTGTCGTTCACAAAAATTTCTGTAACCTTAAATCTAACAACTATATAGGGATGTATGGATTTGACATTAAATTATCTTTTTGTCTTCAATAAAGAAAGACTATATATAATTGAAACTGAAAATGATATAGATTTGACATTAAATTATCCTTTTGTCTTCAATAAAGAAAGACTATATATAATTGAAACTGAAAATGATATAAAATAATACAACTATAGCAATTCTTTTGCAATATATTTTATATTAAAGTTTGAAATTTATGTAATTTTATTTTAACGGTTATATCCATCATCCATAACGATCTTTAGAGGTTCATGACTTTATGATATTAACTTTACATCAATTTCTTGTTCCTACACCTTTTATAAACTTTAACTCTCAATTATAGATAGGTATATAGTTTATATAAAGTTTATAATTGTTAAAAATTACTCATTACAACTAAAAGATAATAATTAAAAATTATAACAGTAAAAACCATTTTAAATAAAAATTATGAAATAAATTTTAATTCAAAAAAAATACAAAAACAACTGATAAAATTACAAATACAAAAATTATTTATTGTATAATAAATAAAGTTAGTTATAAATTATAATTTTAGTTATATATGTTCAACCAATTAAATTTGATTATTTAGTATATAACAAAAAAATCAGTATGTTCAACCAATTAAATTTGATTATTTAATATATAACAAAAAAATCAGTATGTTAAGTTCAACCAATTAAATTTGATTATTTAATATATAACAAAAAAATCAGAAGTCAAAATGTAATTTGATCATTCATTATACAATTAAATTTGATTATATATATATATATGGACAGGTTTAAATAATAACTCAAATTTGGTTGTGAATGTGAGGACAAATGAGAGCGCGACACGTGTCATATTCAGACTGAATAAACACTATATTAAGTTTTATTCGGTCTGAATATTTATTTGATTATTCAGTCTGAATAATCTACATTCAGACACGTGTCGCGCTCTCATTTGTCCTCACGTTCACAACCAAATTTGAGTTCGCATTTGAACTTTCCCCTCTCTCTCTCTCTCTCTCTCTATATATATATATATATATATATATATATATATATATATATAGAAAGAGGTTCATGCGAGGACGATAACAATTTACGAGACTGCGAGCACAATTCTCAGCCAATGATTTTGTACATGAAATTTTTCATGTACAAAATCACATATGATTCACGTACGAAATCATATATGATTAGCCGCGACTTTTCCAGCGATTTAGCCCACGGGAAAATCGCGCGTGTCATTTTTATGCTAGTACAAAATCACATATGATTTTGTACATGAAAAAATGATTGACTGAGGATTATCCTTGCATTCTCGTAAATTGGTAGCGTACTCGCATAAACCCGCCTATACATATATAGGGGCAATTCAAGGAAGAACTGATAGTTAGTAGAAACTGTAAGAAGTAATATTAATCACATATCAATGGTTAAACTAGGAACTTATAATTTGGTAATTTTGATTAAATTTTTAATGTAAGGACATTTTAGGTATTTTAAACTCTACTCGCTCCTCCCTCCATCCATATTACACCATGATAGAATTATGTGATACACACTGTGATACCCTCAGTGTGATACACAAATCCATATGAGATACATTGTGATAACCAGTGTGATACTCATTGTATTACTCACCGTAATACCTAATTTTACCAATTTACCCTTTATGATATTTTAGTAATAATATTAATTATTTAAAATGATTGGTTTATATTAGTTCTTATAGTTTTTACAAACTAATCAGTTCTTATTTGATTAAGCCCTTATACATATATACATGCATACATATATATATATAGATGAAGGTTCAAATGAGAATTGTTGATTTCTAAATGAACAAAGGGACACTTGTGGACCACATATGATGTGAGTCCCACATCAGTGAATTTCATAACATTTTATATTTTCTGATTTTCACAACTTTTTATCCATTTTTTTCATAACGAGCTTGTTCCATTTGATCCTAAATGATATGAAATGTATTATGGAATGAAGAATGTTATGAAATTCACTATATAGTGGGAGGTTTTGATTGGGGTGCACGGGATGTAACTTTTAACTGGGGTGTAGAAGAACCTTCCTATATATATATATATATATATATAGAGAGAGAGAGAGAGAGAGAGAGGGGGAGGTTCAGGAGAAAATGCTAAAAAAAGAGAAAACTGAAGAACACCCTGGGAGGCCGCCATCTGGTAACATGTATTTGTGCATATGCACTAATGCATCT
The DNA here is from genome assembly GCA_036898165.1 of Silybum marianum. Classification (NCBI taxonomy): domain Eukaryota; kingdom Viridiplantae; phylum Streptophyta; class Magnoliopsida; order Asterales; family Asteraceae; genus Silybum; species Silybum marianum. The sequence goes on from CM072531.1 coordinate 8,052,075, forward strand.
TTATGCATCGATGCATAAACATGCATTAGTCATATGCACAAATGCATTTGTGCATTATGCATTAATGCATCTTTATGCATTGACGGATAACGTCCAGATGGCGACCTCCCAGCGTGTTCTTCAGTTTTCTCTTTTTTTAGCGTTTTCCCTTGAACCTGACCCTATATATATATATATATATATATATATATATAGGAAGGTTCAAATGAGAACTTTGCATTTTTAAATGAACAAAGGAACAAATTGTGGATCACATATGATGTGGGTCCCACATAATATTAAATCATTTATGATTTAAATATGATTTAATATTAAATCATAAATGATTTAATATTATGTGGGACCCACATCATGTGTGGTCCACAATTTGTTCCTTTAAGGAGTGGTGGTTCTCATTTGATCCCTATGATTTAATATTATGTGGGACTCACATCATATGTGGTCCACAATTTGTTCCTTTAAGGAGAGGTGGTTCTCGTTTGATTCCTATATATATATATATATATATATATAGGGGAGGGATCAAATGAGAACCACCACTCCTTAAAGGAACAAAAGAACAAATTGTGGACCACATATATATATATATATATATAGGGGAGGGATCAAATGAGAACCACCACTCCTTAAAGGAACAAATGAACAAATTGTGGACCACATATGATGTGAGTCCCACATAATATTTAATCATTTATGATTTAATATTAAATCATATTAAATCATAAATGATTTAATATTATGTAAATAATTTAATATTATGTGGGACCCACATCATATGTGATCCACAATTGTCCATTTGTTCCTTTAAAAATGCAAAGTTCTCATTTGAACCTTCTTCTATATATATATATATAGATGTTGGTTCATTTAGAAACTAGACGAACGGTAGAAACTATAGAAACTTTGGCAAATCAATATAAAAAATAAATTTTTTAATGATTTTTTTTTCATCAAATGCTATGATTTAAGATATTATTGCACATATGTTTGTTTCATAATGTAAAAGTTTCACGTGGATTTGTTTTTCATAAGTTGAAAGTTTCTCATGTTTTTATGAAAAGTTTCATATGTTTTTGTTTTCTAGTGTAAAAGTTTCACATGTAATTTTTTCATATGATGAAACAAACATATGTGCAATAATATCTTAAAATCATAGCATTTGATGAAAAAAAATCATGAAAAAAATTATTTTTTATATTGATTTGCAAAGTTTCCATAGTTTCTACCGTTTGTCTAGTTTCTAAATGAACCAGCCTCTCTCTCTCTATATATATATATAGGGGCGGGTTCAAATGAGAACTCAAATTTGGTTGTTAACATGAGGACAAATGAGAGTGCGACAAGTGTCCCATTCAAAGAAATATTCAGACTGAATATAGTATATATTCAGTCCGAATATACAAAGGAATATTCAGTCTGAATATTCCTTTGTATGTTCAGACTGAATATTCCTTTGTATATTCAGACTGAATATATACTATATTTAGTCTGAATATTTCTTTGTATATTCTGTCTGATTAATTTATATTCGGACACGTGTCGTGCTTCCATTTATCCTCACGTTCACAACCAAATTTGAGTTTGCATCTAAACTTTCCTATATATATATATATGATTGATTAGGAAGATCAACATCCAAGGAAAAGAAGTGGTCCATGGTTAGGGACCTTATCAACCTCTAAGGAAAAGAAGTGGTCCATGGTTAGGGACCTTTTACGGTTTTACCTTGCCATGTGGAAGGAATCGTTTCCTTCTAATAAGTCCTGTTTTTAAAGCACCTATCCAAGGACCTCCAATAATATATCGATGTAGATGCTTTTAGGGAGTGTTCAGGACTGTGTATTGATTTATTCTCGTGTGGTAATGGTAATCAACAATTTTTAGTGTTTGTATGAGAAAAAAAATAAACTGTTTATATCAGTGTCAAACCGGTAATAAGAAGTTTTTAATAAGTTAAGACATTCTGACTTATTAACTTATTTGAAACAACTTATCAGTTTTTTTGGTTATTTTACATATATAAGCAATTCTAAACACTCTTTAAAACAACTTATTAACTTATTACATTTTGATACCATCATAAGCTAATCCAAACATTTTTTTATAAAACTCTGATTTAACACTATGCAAGATAATAAACACTTTTACGTAAAAACTAGAACTGTACCCGCGCCACTTGGCACGATTCAAACACTTTCTAAATTTTGACTAAAAAATCTTCTGTTTCATAAAATGAAACCCAAGGGAATGTTTTATTTTCAGAAGTTTAGATAAAATAGTTGCCTTACCCACCAGAGTTCAATATTGTCAAGTGTCGGCCCAAAAAATATTTCGGGTACACACTACGAAAAGTCTATCACTATACACTATCTCAAAATCTTTAAAAACCAGCTAATCTCACCACACTCCATTTCTATAGTAAGCTAATCACAGATCAATACCATATGTAACTCTAAACTCAATCTAGACTAGAGTTGACAGAATAACCCAAATTGTTGGAGGAATACCTTGGTCTTCTATATTTGGATCCAATAAAAGGCTTAGTGAGTAGTAAACCAACAATTGAAAATCTTAAGATTCCAGATTATGTCTCATATTTCCATCAAGACCAAAACTCAATATAACCACCGACAATCAAGTGTATATCAATAACATGCTCCAAGATCTTATGTTGTTGAATTGAAGTAAACAACAACCCATTATCAAATCAATATCAACTATATGTTGAGCATTCAAATGAGACCTGCAAAACAGAAAATGTCGGGGAAGTTAAATATGGTCCGGATCCCATATATGACCCATGGAAACACAAAATATGACCATTTTTATAAAACAAGTTAAGTGAATAGGAATAACCATTAACAACTATTAGGATATCCGCACTTAAAGAAATCACGATTAGCCTAGTGAGAATATTACACAATTTAACTTTTGAGATTCACTAATAACATTAAACCATTTTTGGTAGAATATTTGAGAGTTTCATAACTAACAATGTCAAATAAAAGCAAAAAACATAATAGAAAGTGTAAAGAAATTATGCCCGTATTCCATTGTGAAATCAAGACTTCTAAATTAGTGAGTAGAGGCTCCCTAAGCAAGACAAACTTACAACCGCAAAAATAAAAAGTAGGTTGAATATAAAAAAGACATGTTACCGTCATTCAATTGATTTTTGCCGGTCAAGTTTACCCTCGATCTAACCTTTTCATACCTACATAATAGCACACAAAGAATGTATGAAATCATAAATCACAAGTCCAATAATCTAGACATGGACTTAAATGTGATGCGATGCAATGCGTATTAACAACTGGTGTTTATAGTGGGAAATTAAGCTATCTTGAAAAGTCGGAACCATCTAATTTTGTGTTCACTTTTCTCTATACATATGGTTATACTCACCAGCTCATGTCTTCTTTATATTGGTTACTTCGAATCCCTTATGTTAAAGTGTAATAATATATAGGAATACCTTCTGTTTTGAATGTGTAATCATACATGCAGGAGATAAGTACAAGATCAAAGTCTGGAACTACAAACTGCATCGGTGTTTGTTTACACTGCTTGGCCATCTTGATTATATACGCACAGTTCAATTTCAAATCCAAGTTAACTGCAAAACGTCCGTTTCTATCATCCTCTGATTCCCCCTTTCATTGTTGGATCCTGGAAAACGATGAAGAAACCGATTGAAACTGATGAAAGAAATCACATATAAACTAAACAACATCATAAAAAAAAACTAACCCTAATTTTATAAACTCAATCAAACTGTTACATTACAGAAGAGACCTTGGGACCATTGAGGAATAGGCAATGAAGCAGGGGCGGACCCACCCTATGGGGAGGGGGGTCCCGTGCTACCGCTCAACTGTGTTCCGTAAGGGTAAAAAATCGCGTTTCGTAAGTTTTACATGAGGTGCACCCGCTAAGCTTTTGATATTTCAAGGGTTAAAGGAGCACTACTTTAAAAAATCCCTCAAAATCAACCAAAAACCTTTAAAAATCACTCGAAGTCAACCAAAAACCCTAAAAAATCTTTTGAAATCAACCAAAAAACTTAAAAAAGTCCCCAAACGGGGAATTCGGCTAAAAAATCCCTCGAAATCAACCGAAAAATACATCAAACAGCTTTACGGACATTTGATATAATTTAAGGGTGCACCCGCTCGGGAAAAATCTTGGGTCCGCCACTGCAATGAAGAAAAAAAAAGTCGAACCCAACATTGCTCTTTTACTAGCAAGAAACCTTCTAATCCCGGATTCCAAAAAACTCATATCCGGCACCAAATAGGTGGAAGTTGAATTTTCTGAAAGAAATCCTATTATGTGAGATTAAGAATAAAAGATGCATGCTCATACAAAGGAAGTAATTAAAGATTAACAAATTCATATTGCTCAACAAATATGTGTTAATCTAGTACTGTTAAAGATTACTTTATCCATCTTGGATTTGAAATAAGAGCGTCAGAATAAACACTACTTCTTTATGTATTTAATATGAAAGGTTGCACTATAACATGATATCTTGCCAGCCTCCCTCATATACTTGGTCCAACTTCAATAACATACCATGTGCTTATATGAACTATACTATCTTAGGGTATGTTTGTTAGCAACTTAATGAGTTTAGTTCAACTCATAGCTTATTGATCAGCTATACATGACTTTTTTGGTAGTGATTTCATTATATAGAAAGTGGCTTATTCAGTAAGCTTAGGGGCAGCTTTATGCAGAAATACAAACTTTTACAAACTTGTCCTTCCTAATTAAAAAACACGCTCTTTTTATATAAATCTAAAAATTAATAATCTTAATAATTAAAATTATTTAAGATGACATCTTTTAGTTCAACTTTCGGCAGCTGATAAAAAGGGAAATAAAATCATCCAAGCATCATAGAAAAAGAATAAGAAAGATTAGTTGATCAACTTAAACGGTTTGGACGCATCTTGTTGAGGGTGATTTTGCAGAGATATTTTGCTCATCGAGTGTTCATTCTTCGTCTGTTCTTGCCAATCATTTAAAAGCATTTATAAGAAAAAATAGAAATAATTAGGTAGATAATCATGAATGTGTTTATCATATAATAACTCAAGAGCTGACCTCTGAACTTCCACCCTCAGGTTGAAGAAAAGTCAAACTTATAAGGTGACCTAAATCAGCTTTGTCTTCTTCTTCATGTTCCTTAGCAATTTCAGATTGAGGTTCTTCTTTTTCAAGATCGTCAATCCGCAATAAGATAAGAGCAAAATCATCTTAACCCGAAATTCATATTAAAGTCAAGATCCTCGATCAATCGCAACATTAGTTTACGTGTAAGTGTTAAAAATATGGTCTCAGTTCAGTCTCAATTGATATTCAGAAAACCATTAAAAAAATACATTAATATAGTGCAACTGTGTAAGTTTTGAGTTTTCATAAAGGATTAGGATTGTGATGAATAAGAATCCCCATGTGTTACTGAAACATCTCCATTTATAGAAAACAAAGAAGGTTTCATTTCTGATTCATCACCCTCAAAGAAAATAGAAACTGATATGAAGACAATGCTTTAGACATCGAGACCTAGTCTTCTCCAACGAAAAATTCAGGGTTCTTGTCAGCGATTATAAAGAACTGCAAATCTAATGGAAACAACAAACAAAAACCAAAATGGCATTCAAGAACACTTGTTGGGTAGCGATAACTACTCTACTATAATCTTCCAGGAAAAAGATGAAAAAGAATTAACAAAAACATAAAACTTAAGCAATTCGGATGAATTAACAAAACAAATGCTTTGCTGTAGATGTGTGTAGAGAGAGAGAGAGAGAAAGAGAGAGAGAGAGAGAGAGACCTCGTCGATGAGGATTTTGGAAAGACTGGAATGTTTGTGTAGCTTCTTCGTCTTCTTCTCTATTTCCTGTCGCTTTTGATGTCAATATATCTGTAGCTATACAAAACATCTATTGAACAAAGGAGCACAAATCACAAACAATGAAATACGTAGAAACTAAATAAACAAATGTATATATAATTATAAATCTCCAAATCTGCAAATCAACAAAAGAGGACATCAAATTCGATCGAGATTTGGAAGGCTTTTAACTCATCAAATGTGCATTCAAATCAAGCAAAACAAGTTTATATACAAAAAACAACCAAGGATATATGGAGAGTGGTAGGTACCAGCCCCTTTCGTAGAAGCTCCATGATTGAGAGTGAGAACTACAAGAAGAGCTTAATAGCAACAACAAAGTTGAAAACTGGAAACGTCTTCCACAGATTTATATGCCTGAAGAAAAGGAAAAAAAACTTCATCAATAACCCATAGTTTTGTGAAAAGCTTTATATGAAGATGAAATCAAAACGTAGATACAGTTCTTGATCAAAAGGGAAAAAGTTTTCTGAAATCAGCATTGAAATTTTACCTTTATGATTGTTAAAGTAGAGTATCAGTTGAGATTTTGTTGGTTTATGAAATCTACTTCAGGGTGTGGGGGAGATGAATGATGTGAAAGAAAATGAAACAAAGTCCAAGAAATCGAAAGAATGAGTCGATTGCTTACCTCCAGATCTCTCTTGACCAAAAAGAATCTGAGCCGAGGAAGATGAAGAAGACATCTGTGCATCATCCATTGTTGTTGTTCTTCAATCTTCTGATGTGAGTGTGTTTTGAATGTAAGTTGAGTGGATGGAGCGATATGGGGGAGTAGTTTTTGGGGGCGTGGGAGAGGTTTTAGGGCAGTTTTGAAGATGGGGGAAAGAGGTTGGACGGAAACTGAAAATGAGCTTCATAAAGTTGTACCTTGTTTTAAAAAATAGATACCTCTTAAAATGTGTTAAGTAAGTGGTTGTACCGTGTGTAAAAAAATAGATACCTCTTAAAATGTGTTAAGTAACTGATTGTACCGTGTGTAAGAAAATAGATACCTCTTAAAATATGTTAAGTAACTGTATAAAAGATTTTATATAATGGTATAGATATAGATATAAGTTATTTTAAATAAGTAATCTCAAACACGCCCTTAAAGTACCTTCCAAACACGTTAGGGATGAGATAAAAAAAATTGACTTTTGCAATCTCATTTGATTTTCTTCTCCATTACAATCTTGGATTGCAAATATTTTTATTGTTAGTAAATAATATATAAAATATAAGAGAAATTATTAAATATGGACGTATAACAAGTGTCGTAATTTAATTGGTTCATTTTAATTTTCATTAAGATAAAACTTATTTGATTAGAAAATAGCTTTAATAAAAAAGTTAGTATTAAAATATATATCAAAATTGTTGGTCCCTTAGGAGTCTACAAGAGTTCTTGGATGTAGAAACAGTTTGTAGAAGGGGTAGTTGAATACAAACACATAGATTTTTGGGTTTTAAATTAGTTTATATTGCATAAACAAATATACAGTTACAAGCGGAAATCAGAACAAGTTTAAACCTATTCTATTATAACTAAGAAATCACTAAGATTGATGCACAAGAAAGAAGTAAGAAGGAATACAGAAGGTTTAAGACAGAAGGTTGCATGCACACAGATGAAGAAGATATCTTCATCTTATTTATACCCGTTTGCATTTAATGCAAGACAAAAGGTATGTGCAACGTGGCAAGCATCCATAGGAGACTTGTCCTTTGCTTAGAATACAGCCATGTTTTTGGCCGCATATGAACAGTACCATATCAGATATGATGGAGACATAAGACACAAGTCGTACGTCCTTCTCTGACACAGTATACGGTTTGTCTTTTGTGCATCGACGATAAGATTAACGTTAATCTTGTATGAGAAGCTTCACTTGATCTCTGAGACTGAATCTTTAAGGATGAACTTTTAGTATCGCTGAGGCTTCACAAGACTTCACACTTTGGATAGATGATCTTTGCTATCGCTGAACCGCTTCAGGTCACGTAGCTAATTATCTCTTTCTTCAGCTTGGTCTTTGACTTTCGCTGAATGGTTATTTGGTGTGATCGCTGATCTTCAGAGATAAGCTTAAGGTTCCTTGATCTTCAGCGATCGCTGATGGCATTCAGCGTATGCTTATCGCTGAATTTGAACTTAAACTTAAACAAGGAATTTCACTAAGTGTAAAGAGGAATCATATTCAAATCACTGAGAGGAGTTATGATCAACAATCTCCCCCTATTTGATTATGATTAAGTAATATGAGAAAGTTACTTGAAGGGATTAGTAAGGACTTTAGAAATAATTAACAAAAGATTTCTAAGTACTAATCTGTAAGATCTTTTTCAGCTAATCTATTTCATCTATTGAGTTTCATTTATAAGGATATGAAAACACAATTTTTACAAGTAGATGCTTTAAGTTCATTCACTGATTTAAATTTCATAGAGAAATATCAGTGAGCAAGGAGATGAGTAAAGAAGTTAGAACTCTTATGTTCATTGTCCCATTTACTATTTTCAGGGATCTTTTCAGTACACAGTTGGAGTAGAGTACTTCATTTCAAATTTCTTTAATAATCTGAAGATATTACATGAAAAATGAAATTACAAATTTGAAATTAAAGGGAAGTACAGTACACTGAAGAGAAATACAAAGGAAGAAAAAATTAGTCAGAGAGCTTTTCATGTCTTCTTCGCATTTCATTTTCATAGAGTCTCTTCTGTCAGTTCATCAGCGGTTCATCTGACCAGCAATAGTGATGCATGATTTTGATGAAGCCTGATGGAGCTTTGTTGATCTCGCTGTTTCTGAAGAGCCCTAGGAAACTATCATTATCCAAGAAGACCATGCCTGGTTCAGGGAAGGTGATGATTTCATTTTCTTCATATTTTCTGTCTTGAGGGAGAGAGACTCTGAGCATTGAGATTTTAGGGATTTCTAGATGACCGAGAATGCTTTCGTAGTTGAATTTGGTTTCATGATCACTTTTGGATGATGAACCTCCTTCAGCATTTGATCTTTTCTTTCACGTAGGCTCAGGGAGAGGTGGAACTTGTACATGTTGTGACATCCTCTGAAGAAGCTGATCCAGTGCTCTTTCCACTACATCTTTAAACTATTTGGAACCCTGAATGGCATCTCCGATTTCTAGCCATTCAGAGTATCCATAGAAGTTTAAAAACTAGGCTTCTTCTTTTTCAACTCTTGTATGTCTGTACATACGAACAAACACCTTCAGTCCATACCTTTTGGAGGGACGTCCTTCGATCGTTGCTCGAATGATTTTTGAATCAGACCTTCAAAAGTTGAATCTTTCAGTGCACCAGCGTAGTTCTTTTTCTCTGAGGCTTAGTTCTTCATTTGTTTTGGTCAGAGCATTCAGGATCTTCTCTTGAGTGAGGATGAGATTTACTTGGATATTTTCTTCAGCTAGTTCCTTTTGTGCCAAAGCTTCAGCGACTCTTTGTCTTTTATCGATCATTGCTTTCTCGCTTTGTCTTTAGCAGCATCCTCTCTGAGAAGCCTTCTTGCAAGCTCTAGATCATTCTCTGTTTGCTTTATCTTTTCATCCCTTAATCTTTGTGCTTCAAGAGCTTGAGCTCTCTCCTCCTTCAATAGGAAATAAAAGTCATGTACCATGCTGATTGGAGTTGGACACTCTATTTCAGCAGAGGGCAGTTTTATTTTCTTGGCTTCGAGTTCATTTAAGAAGTTTATTCGCCTTTCTTCCTCTTTAGGCTCGCTTATTAGTGGTCTCTGAGCGCGGCGTCTAGGAATGAGGCCTTCTTCATCTTCAGAGTCAGAGTCAGATATGTACATAAACTGCTCTTCAGATGAAGGTTCCTTCCAAAAAGTGAAGTCCTTTGGGAGACTGGGCTCACTCGACAGTTGTCTCCCCCTCGGTTAAAGAGATGGTGGCATCAGCTTCTGCCACATTATTTCCTATGCCTGAGGGACCAGACTGTCCCTGAGAGAGATGTTGTCCGTCCCCCAAAGGCTCCTGATGAGAGACTTCTGGCCTTGAAATATTGAAGTGCTCCAAAACACTTCCTATGTCATCGTCTTCATCATCGTCATTTCCTCCCCCATAGTGAGGGATGGCTTCTTCATACTCATCATCATCATTATCATCATCATCATCATCATCATCATCATCATCATCATCATCATCATCTTCTTGTTCTTCTTCCATTACACCTTCGGTGAGGGAAGGTCCTACCTGCTTGATGTAGGGAGAGATGACTTCATCAGAGAAGGTCGCATTGTGATCCGCGATGATGTCGTCAGCGAATTCTTTGGCGCATCTCTCCCCCTCGATGTTGTCAGCAGGGAGACAGTGCACCATCAGCAGACGTACATTCCCCTGAACGTCTTCAGCTTCTCTTCATGGCGCTCTTGGTGCGCAAGGACTGAATTCAGGGATGTCCGATCAGCAGTGGAGAAAGAGGAGCTGCTCTCAGAGAGCTTTGTCAGCAACTGCATCATATCAGATTGATTCTTTTGAATAGACTCAAGCACCAGATCTTGGTCATCCATCTTCTTCTCCAGACGGGCAATGGACTGACCATGTGCCCGATTGTCTTCATTCGAGGACTGGATGTCGCTGAGAATGTTGTTGATAGGGGTCTTGATCCCTGGAGTTCCAACCAGTGTCTAGAAGATGAACTCAGCAGACTTCTGTAGATGCTCAACCTTTGCCCTGGTGTGAGCACATTCCTTGACTAAAAAGTCAATTGTAGGGAATGTTGGGCTAGGAAGAACAATTGGTGGAAGTTCAGCTAGGAAGGGAGGAAGCTTAGGAACAGCCTTTTCAGTCTTGACCTCCATGAGCTTAGCAGCAGCAGCCTTGGTGGTGGTGGTTGTTGTCGCTGAGATGAAGAGAGGAGGGGCACCTGTTGATAACATAGACAGACCAGCCAAGAAGAGCTCTAGGTTAGATGACGGATGAGTATGCATGTTATAACCCTTGAGAGCATCATGAGGATTACTCTCAGGGACCACTGGTGCAGAGGTAGTGTCATGAGGATCACTAGCCAGTGTCTTAGAATGCCTGTGAGAGACATTCTGAGGTCCTGTGATACTGGCTTTCCAAAACTCAGAGTGCCTAAACATCACTAAGGCTTGGACTGCGTGCGTTTCAGCATCATCAGAGATAGGGACAACTATCTCTGAATCATATGTTGATGTGAGGACCAAAGAAGAGGGGATAGAAGAAGAGTAGAAGGCTGTGAATGTATTACCTGAGACAGCTTCAGGGGAGCTGACTAATATGCTTTCAGTGACCGTGGTCGCTAAATGCGGTGGTAGTGCTGAAGAAGCAACAACGGATGAGAAAACCGTTGAAGTAGTTGGGGCTGTTGATGGTGTTGGTGGTACACCAAAATGAGAGTGAGTGGTTTGTTGAGAGATCACCACCCTTGGCTTCTTTAGCTTGGTTGTGATGGTCTTTTTGTGACCATCAGTTGGAAGTTTCCTTCTGGGGGCTGAAGTGTCAGGGATACTCACTAATGGGCTTTTTAGTGAGCTCGACACGGAGGCAGGAGCTCCAATGATTGTCAGCATGTAAGGTTTAAAGGGAGCATCACCTGGACGTTCCTCAATGTCCAGGGACCTCTTTCCACCACAGAGAATGAGTGATTGGCTGTCTTGGGGTACTCATCCCCGAAAGCATGTTCCATGATTGTTGCGAAGAATCTGGGGTAGGGGATGACAGAGTGCCTGTTTGCAGCTTTCACCCGGTTGTACATATCACTGAATATGTAATCAGCGAAGTTCAGCTTGTAGCTTGTGCAGAGAGCGAAGGCCATATCCTGAAAATGCTTACTGGCTTGATCATGAGAGCCAGTCTTGGAACCCAGGCACTGAATGACCTGGGTGAAGATATACTGCCAGCGAGTGGGTAACCTCTTCTTTTCCAGCTTGGATCCAACGGTCTTCAGAGAGGCGTTTTCCCAAGCGTAGCCAATGGAATCGAGGAAGGAGTCGATCTGCTGTTTTGTTGGTTCAGCGGCCCATCTCCCATTCTTGCCACGAGCAGGAAGGCGAAAAGCTTGCCTCAAGAAGCCAGAGGTGACGGCGAAGTGGCGCAGAGTGGGAATCGTGAAGCTAATGGCAGGGAGTTCTTTGCCCTTGTCAGTTATGCAGGTGGTACAGTGAACCGTCTACCATAGGGCCTGAAGATGAGAGGAGATGCCAATGGGGTTGTGGACGAAGGAAAATATCAGGGGGCAAGCCTTGATGAAAGTAGCACCTTCATTGAATTGTGGACGTTCAGCAGGGATGTCCACGAGTGCAAAGTAGTTGCAGGGCTTGAACGTTGCTTGTTCCAGAGGGAAGTGACATACCGCAGCAGCAACCAATGTGTCAGAGACGAGAGAGGTTTCAGCAACCTTGCTTGAAGAGGCCATTGCTGTAGCATAGATAGGAACACCAAATAGAAAAATCATGGTTTAATACAAAATGTATAAACCAGATTTTGGTATAAAGAATACCAAATATAAGGAAAAGACACAAGTGTTTTGATGAACAAGATCAAAAAACTTGTGATAGCAAAGCAAAATAAAACAAAATAACAAATACCAAATGTGTTTTTTTAATTTTTAAAGTTGGTATATTTAAAAAATAGGTATAGAATAAAAGATGGATTAAAGAAAATCTTCTGTTCTTAAGGAAAAGACTTAGAATGGGGTTTTGAAAGGTTTTAAAGTTTAATCCAGATTTTTTATTTTATTTACCCTAGATTTTTGTTTTGATATAAAGAAAAGAAAAGAGAGTAGAAACAAGATGTTTCCTGTTTAAAGTGTAAGGTTTAGATCAAACCTTAGTGGAGTTCGAGAAGAAAAATGCACAAGTGCGTGTTCTTGGTGTTCTTGAGAAAACTTGAAGATGCTTAGAGAATTCTTGCCTTTTTGAAACGTTGAGAGCGTAAAGAGAGAAATAAGGCAAGGATTTGCTTAAATAACATGAGGAGAGAGAAATGGATAGCTAAATGACGGTTTTAGCTTTTTGAAAAAGAAATGATGACATGGCGCACGTCCCTAGAAAGGAATTGGAAGGGAAATGTCGTGGTCCGTCTTGTGTCAGAAAAAGGTATGACGTGTCCTTTTCTTATTTATAAAAATATAATGATAATTATCCATTTGGAAATATTAATCATTATCTTTGAAAATATTCATCAAAGACAATAAAAGATTGTTAGTGATGAGTTTTATGTTTTCAGATTCATTCCCTGATTAAAGAAACATTAGTGAGTGGAAAGATAGAAGTTAATACCTGAGTGAGATAGGACAGATATTGTTGAATCAGAGTTCAGTGAATGGTAATAGAGGACTTTTGTTTGTAACACTGTTTGTTGTTCGCTGAGTAAGAACTATTCAGCGTTCAACATACCAAGTTCGCTGATGAGTAGATTGAATCTAGTTTCATCAAGACGCTTGGTGAAAAGATCAGCGAGCTGATATTCAGTGGGTACAAAATGAAGTTCAATTTCACCATTCATAACATGATCTCTGATAAAGTGATATCGAATCTCAATATGCTTGGTTTTTGAGTGAAGAACAGGGTTGTTGGCAATTGCAATAGCACTTGTACTATCACAATAAATAGGGATCTTGGAGAGCATGAGATCATAGTCTCTGAGTTGATTTCTCATCCAAAGGATTTGAGCACAACAACTTCCAACGGCTACATATTCAGCTTCAGCGGTGGAGGTGGACACAAAATTTTGCTTTTTACTTGTCCAACTAATTAATTTACCACCTAGTAGCTGACACCCACCAGTGGTGCTCTTTCGATCTATCTTGCAACCTGCAAAATCACTATCAGAGTAACCAATTAGATCGAACCCTTAGCCTTTGGGATACCAAAGACCCAGATTAGGAGTTCCTTTCATGAATCTGAAGATACGTTTTACAGCGATAAGATGAGATTCCTTCGGTTCAGCTTGATACCGAGCACAGAGACATGAAGAATACATGATGTCAAGTCTACTCGCTGTAAGATATAGCAGAGACCCAATCATCCCTCGATAGGCAGTGACATTTACAAGTTTCCCATTTGGGTCCTTATTCAGAGTCAGAGGAGGGGCCATAGGATTCTTCATCGCTGAGCATTGATTCATATCAAACTTATTCAACATGTCTTTAACGTATTTACTTTGACAAATAAAGATTCCTTTGTCAGATTGTTTTATCTGCAAACCTAGAAAATACGTTAGTTCACCCATCATACTCATTTTATATTGCTTTTGCATTCTTGCAGCGAAACGAGTACACAATTTGGGTCTTGTGGAACCAAAGATAATGTCATGGACATATATCTGAGCGAGTATGGTATGACCTTTATATTTTCTTAAAAAGAGAGTTTGGTCAATTTTTCCACGAATAAATTTTTCTTTAAGAAGAAATTTAGAGAGAGTATCATACCAAGCTCTAGGAGCTTGTTTTAACCCGTAAAGAGCTTTTTCAAGTTTGAAAACCTAACCAGGATGGTTAGGGTATGAGAACCCAGGGGGTTGTTCAACATAAACTTCCTCGTTGAGTTTCCCCTTTAGAAAAGCACTTTTAACATCCATTTGAAAAACTTTGAAGTCTTTATGGGCAGCATAAGCTAATAAAAGTCTTATAGCTTCTAAACGAGCTACAGGTACAAAGGTTTCATCGTAATCAATACCTTCTTCCTGTCTGTATCCTTGAGCGACAAGTCTAGCCTTATTGCGAATAACAATCCCGTTTTCATCTAGCTTATTTCTAAATACCCATTTGGTTCCAATCACTGGTTTACCAGAGGGTCTAGGAACAAGATTCCAGACTTTGTTTCTACGAAACTCGGTTAGTTCTTCTTGCATAACTGAAATCCAGTTAGGATCAGAGATAGTTTGATCTATCTTTTTAGGTTCAGAGAGAGAGATGAAATTAACATCGAGACATATATTACCTGTACCTCTACGCATTTTGATACCTGCATTGGGATCACCAATAATCTGATTTATTGGATGATTTGCAGTCCATCGCTGAGCTGGTGGTTGAGGAGAGAGATCAACCTCAGATTCAGCGACTAGTTCTTCTCTTTCAGGGATATTATTTGTTGTTTCAGCAACAGGTACATCATCATTCAAAATCAATTGAGGAGACTCAGAGGTTTGATTTTCAGAGGATGAAGCTTGAATATTTACTGAGGAATTTCCAGAAGATGCATCAGAAGGAGGAATCTGATTTAGAGAAGTAACATTGATCCCTGAAGATGGATCACTGTTACTAGGTATTACAGGGACTTCATCATCACTTAATTTAGCTTGAGGTTGATTGTTGAAATAAGTTTCAGGTTCCCCATAGTGAGACTTCATCCAAGCAATTAATTCTTCATCTTCTTCAGGGATAGGAGAAGAGGGTATAGTACGAGATTCATCAAAATTGACATGCATGGATTCTTCAACATGTTGTCTTCGTTTGTTGAAGATTCTGAAGGACTTAGATTTAGAGGAGTACCCAAGAAAGATTCCTTCATCATCTTTTGGATCGAACTTTCCCAAATGATCTCTGTCATTCAGAATGTAGCATTTGCATCCAAAGATGTGAAGATACTTCAGAGTAGGTCTTCTTCCATGAAATAATTCGTTAGGGGTTTTCTTGAATCGCTTCACAATCAGGGATCGATTCTGAGTAAAGCATGCTGTATTGAATGCTTCGGCCCAGAATTGAGTTGGAAGGCGAGATTCGCTGAGCATTGAGCGAGCTGCTTCAATGATAGTTTAGGTTTCTTCTTTTAGCAACACCGTTTTGCTGAGGAGTTCTCACTGAAGAGAAGTTGTGAGAGAAACCTTTTTCATCAAAGAAATTTATCAAGGTACTGTTCTTGAATTCAGTACCATGATCACTTCTCATGGAACGAACAATCAGATTGTTCAGAACTTCCATCCGGTTGATAAATGAGATTATAATATCAGGGGTGTCACTTTTGGATTGAAGAAAGAATACCCATGTGTATCTGGAATATTCATCAACAATCACAAAAGTATATTTCTTTCCAGATATAGATTGGACATTGACAGGTCTAAAGAGATCCATATGGAGTAGTTGAAGAGGAGAGGTTACTGAAAAGACTTGTTTAGATCTGAAAGATGCTTTTGTCAGCTTTCCCTTTTCACACGCTGAGCAAAGAGATTCCTTTGCAAAGCTATGATTTGGGAGATCTCTGACGAGTTCCTTTTGAGACAGTTCATTAATTGTCTTAAAGTTGAGATGAAAGAGTCTTTTATGCCATAACCAATTTACATCAGAGGATGCTTTAGAGATAAAGCACACGTTCTCAGAGTGAGAACTATTCATATTGATTATGTATACATTTTCAACTCTTTTTCCTGTTAAGGCAAGTTTATCATTGCAGTTAGTGACAACACATCTATTCCTTAGGAATAGAACTTTGAAATCTTTGTCACATAGCTGGCTAACGCTTTAGAGATTGTGCTTTAGTCCTTCAACGTAGGCAACTCGACTAAACGAGGTGGCTCCGTTGGATAAGATTCCATAGCCTTTAGTGTATCCTTTGCCATTTCCACCAAAGGTCACTGATGGACCAGCTTCTTCTTTGTAGTCAAAGAGTAGAGATTTTCTGCCAGTCATGTGCCTTGAGCATCCGCTATCGAGATAGCAGATACCTTTAGCACTCTGCATTCAAGAAAGAGATTAAATGTTTGAAGGTACCCATATTACTATGGGTCCTGCTTTGTTAGTGGAAGGAGTGGCGGAGGAGCTACTTGCTGAAGAACTTTCTTCAGTGGATATCTTCACCTTTGATGGTTTTGCAACCTTGGTGGATTTCACTCTTGCTGATTTATTAGCTTGAGCTACTTTCTTTCCATGAGCTAGTTTATCAACATTAGTAGCATTAGGTCACTTACTTGCAATGTGGGTAGTTTCACCACAGTGATAGCACTTCCTATATTTGTAAGGTTTGGAATTTAAATATTACAGAGAGATAGAAGGGATTTTGTCAGGAAAGGGGCCAAGAATTCCTTTATCCATTGTTCTTGGAGGTATAACGACCTCTTCAGGAACATGAGTGAGATCAATCTTAATTCTGGGGGTTGATCTTTGAGAGAATTCAAAGATCTTTCTCCCAGGTTTAGGATTGCTCTCTGAGGGGGTAGAGGATTTCTTGTTCTTCTGAACATTTCTATTTCTAGGAACTTGGTCAAGAATCTTGTTTTTGACCACTTTCTTAGAGTTGAAAGGTTTTAACACAGGAGTCTTCTCATTAGATTGAGGTCTCTAAGACAAAGAGGAGGGATCAGGGATGGAGGAGACAAACATTCCAAATTTAAGCATGGAACGGTCTTTCTCTGATTCTTCCTTTTCGAGGTTAAAACCTAACCCACTTCTTACTTTCATAGGGATCTGGGCATTGATGATCTCATTTACCTTGTCAGAGGCTTTGCACCATCCTTCGATGGTAGCTTTTTCAGATTTGAGATCAGCGATGGCCTTTTCTCTTTCAGCGATAGCCTGCTACTTCTCGATGCTAATTGTTTGATTTACAAATATTTGGTCCTTTAAGGTTTCCTCAATCTTTGAGAGTTCTTTGATTTTTAGATGACAATTTTTTAATTGTTCAGATAAATCAGTATTAATTTTCTCAGCTTTGATTTTTCCATTTAAGGCATTGTAAAAGTCAACAGTCATAGCATCAAGCGCAGATAAGTTATCATTTTCAGATATTGAGGAGATAGAAGGGATGGATACCTAAGTAGAAGGGGACTCAGAGGATGAAGTTTCAGATATATCTTCAGCGTCTTCTATTCTTGCCATCAGACATAAGAAGGCAAGATCTTCTTCATCTGTGCCTGACTCATAAGAGGTTTTAGCCCAGTCACCTTCATCATCCCAATCAACTTCTTCAGCTACAAGACCTTTGCCTTTAGGCTGGTTTTTCTTCAGATCTTTGTATTTGTTTTTTAATTTCAAATACTTCTCTTTCTTATCAGATGTCAGTGAGGTAGTGGGGGCTGCAACTTTCTTGGATCTACATTCACTAGCGAGGTGACCCTTTCGCTGACAATTGTAGCATATGGCTGAGGCTTTCTCAGCGGGCATAGTCTTCCATTTGTCAGAGTCAGCGAGAGTCGGTGTTCTTCTAAAGTTGCTTTTTCTGGCGAATCTTTTGAAGTTATTAGTTAACAAAGCCAGAGAGTTATCAAACTCAGAGATGTCAGCATCAGTAAGATGATCTTCTGAATTAGTTTGACCTAATTCAGTGATAGAAGTAATAGTAGAGGAGGAAGCATTTTTTAATGAATTTACCTCTGAAGACACGAGTGCCAAAGAAGTACTTTTGACACCCTTGAATTCATTGATGAGGTTTTTCCTCAAAACCTGGGATTGCTCTTCATTTAAGAGCATTCCATACAAAGCACTTAAAGACAGGTAGTGCCTCAATGAATTTTGTCAGAATCTCAGCGTTGGAATCAGGGCCGAGCCGAGAGGGGTACCAATGTGGGACTTCGAACCGGGCCCCCAAATTTTTTGGGGCCTCCAATTTTATTTGGGGCCCAATTATATATAGGTATCTTAGTATATATCTTTTACTTTAGCACAAAAATTCGGCCTAACTGAGATTTAAAAAAAGCCCAAATGAGAAATTAAAATCATTAACTGATTAAAGATAAAATCCCTAGATTCTAGAACGATGATTTCAATAAGGCGGCAGAATTTTGGATCTTGCTCTCATTCTCTCACTTTGACGATTGTCAATTGATCTCATCTCGATTATTCCCGTTGATTTTGTTTTCCGAATGACTAATATGATGATTGAATCTTCTCCATGTTTAATTATTTTTCACTCTCTTGTCCTCTTTCCTGCCTTAATCTCTTCTTTCTCTTTAGAACCTGGAGAAAAAATTGAGATTTGAAATCGTATTTGCGCTCCACAATAACACAAGATAGACTCAATGGATTAGCTTTGATAGCTATTGAAAATAGTTTTTTGGAGAAAATTGGTGGTGAAGAATTAGGGGTGTAATCGAGGCGACACAGTGTCAAGCTCGAGCTCGACTCGAGTCTCAAACTCGCAGCTCGATACTCGACTCGACCGAGTTCAAGCTCGTGACAAGTATCGCCACTTTCGAGCTTGACTCGATTCGACTCGCTCGTGTCTTAAAAAACGCATAACATAAATATTAATTGTAATTTTATAGAAGCTCGATAAGGTTCGACTCGACTCGCTCGATAATTTAACATATACACATATATAGGGTATAATTGTAATTTTATAGAAGCTCGATAACGCTCGCGAGCCGCTCGAGCCGAGTAATTTATAGGTCGAACCCGACTCGATTATCTACTCGAGTAGCTCGAGCTCGAGCTCCACAATTCATGAGTCGATTTTGAATACTTTCCGAGTCGATGTCGAGTATCTCACGAGCTGTCTCGGCTCGATTACACCCCTATGAAGAATTCATTGAGTATTTTGTATCGAAAAATGTTAGAAGGATGGTCTTATTTAAATGAATTGTGTATGTTACATTGTCATTTTAAGAATTTTTTTTGTTTATGTTGTAAGACTTTTAATATAATATATGGTATAATTTTTTTTATCTTATCATAATTTGTTGGTCGATCTACACTCTTTATAAATTTGTAACAGGGCCCCCAAAAAGATCGGAACGACCCTGGTTGGAATAGTGTCTGTTGACTGTTTTTAAATCAATCAACAAACAGTTAAAGCGCTGGTGAAGTTGAGAGAGAGTTTCACCTTTATAATGCATTAAGCTTTCATACTGTCTTACTAGATTAATACTTCTAGTTATTTGCACCTCAGATGTTCCTTCATATTGAATACATAGAGTATCCCACATGGATTTAGAAGTTCTCATTTTCATTACTGAATGATAGACTTCATCAGGGAGTGACATTGCTATTATGGATCTAGCTTTTGAGTCAATAGCAATTTCTTTCTTATCTTCTTCAGTCCATCGATTAGGAGTTTTAATGATACTCCTTTCAGGGATGGCTGGAGTGGTAGTGGTGGCAGGAACACCAGCTACAATAGTTGTAGGAACAAATGGTCCGTTTTTTAGATAGTAAGGGATCTTTGGGTCTGATCCTTCTAGAAACAGAGACATTCTTTCCTTCCACAATGAGAAATTATTATGGCTAAATCTTGGAGGTTTAGCTAAAGATCCATTGTCATTATAGTTTGTATTAGGATTCGACATATTTTTAAAATAGTTTTAGAGAGAAAATATTTTAAAGATAAAGAACACACTGCTCTGATACCACTTGTTGGTCCCTTAGGAGTCTACAAGAGTTCTTGGATATAGAAACAGTTTGTAGAAGGGGGGGTTGAATACAAACACACAGATTTTTGGTTTTTAAATTAGTTTATCAATCATAAACAAATTTACAGTTACAAGCAGAAATTCGAACAAGTTTAAACCTATTCTAGTATAACTAAGAAATCACTAAGATTGATGCACAAGAAAGAAGTAAGAAGGAATACAGAAGGTTTAAGACAGAAGGTTGCATGCACACAAATGAAGAAGATATCTTCATCTTATTTATACCCGTTTGCATTTAATGCAAAACAAAAGGTATGTGCAACGTGGCAAGCATCTATAAGAGACTTGTCCTTTGCTCAGAATACAGCCATGTTTTTGGCCGCATATGAACAATACCATATCTGATATGATAGGGACATAAGAGACAATTCGTACGTCCTTCTCTGACACAGTATACGGTTTGTCTTTTGTGCATCGAGGATAAGGTCAACGTTAAGCTTGTATGAGAAGCTTCACTTGATCGCTGAGACTGAATCTTCAAGGATGAACTTTCAGTATCGCTGAGGCTTCATAAGACTTCACACTTTGGATAGATGATTTTTGCTATCGCTGAACCGCTTCAGGTCACGTAGCTGATTATCTCTTTCTTCAGCTTGGTCTTTGACTTTCGCTAAATGGTTATTTGGTGTGATCGTTGATCTTCAGATCATCAAAGATAGGCTTAAGGTTCCTTGATCTTCAGCAATCGCTGATGGCAATCAGCGTATGCTTATCGCTGAATTTGAACTTAAACTTAAACAAGGAATTTCACTAAGTGTAAAGAGGAATCATATTCAAATCACTGAGAGAAGTTATGTTCAACAAAAATTCATATTCACCACCCACTCGGCGTATTCATTGCAGATTTTTTCAAATAACTGCTCTAACTCAGGTGGAGCGCATTTGTGCATCTGACCTAGTTGAAGAAAGAGTAGTAGAGGTACCATCTGAAGATAAAGAAAAACCCTCATCGCTCTCGCTAGCAGGGAATCTAGTTCAGCAAGCTCCATAGGGTTAGCTCGCTTGAAGCTGGGGCGCGTCTGGTGGTATCATATATAAGATCACACGAATGCTTTTAGGAGCGATCTGTTCATCCAACTCGAAATATCATAAGAGAAGAGAATCCAGAACACCCTTGCCATGTCTTTCTTGGTCAACAACTTTTTAATTTCTTATAAACAAAAACTAATTTTGATATATCTTTAATACACCAATCCTTTTTTTAGGGAAATTAATTATAATAATCATTTTAGAAAAATTAATACCCAATATAACCATTATTTCTCCTGATTTATCAAAATAACCAATAGCTTCATGAAACCATGCACCTCTCGTTCACGATCTGCTTCAAATTAAGATTAGAAATTTACACAAATCATCCATGGCCTCGTGAAAACACCTCTTGATCGAGAGGTTGGGCGAAATCTGAAAATATATTTACAAAATTGGTCCCTGCATAATGAAAACGCCTCTCGATCGAAAGGTTGTGGTTAAAGAACTCGTGATTATTGCTTATTTTAAGAACACGTGTTCGAGAGATTGTGGTAATTTATAAGCAATAACAAGAAAACATAATTTTAGAAAGGGAAATTAATTAAAATAAAAAACTTGTTTTTTCAATAATTGGGTATTGATTTCTAACTCGTGATCGAGAGGTTGTGCTTGTACTATTTCTTAATATACATTGTTGAAAAATCTTGTTCAATTATTCTTTGACAACCTCTTGATCGAGATGAAAATACATATTTTTTAAATACATAATGTACATTATTTTTTCTTATTGTTCAATTATTTTTAAATATACATATTTTACATATCTTTGATAACCTCTCAATCGAGATGAAGATACATTTTTTTAAATATATATTTTTGATAAACCCCTAAATGAAAGAATTATTCAACCAAATTTCTCAAGCAAGAATATATATTTTTGGTTTAGACACCTCGTGAACCCCTCTCTTTTTATTTTTATTTTTATTTTTATTTTTATTTTTAACCCTAAACTCTCGATCGAGAGGTGTGTTTACGAGACCAGGAACCAAAGTTGCAAAATTCTTATGTGATTTTGAATGAGATCGTGATTGAGAGGTGTGTTCAAGAGATTATTGGTTATTTTGATAAATCAGGAGAGAAAATGACTATTCTGTGTATTGATTTTTTTAAAATAATTTTCTTATTTAACTTCTCTTTTCTTTATTTCAATACTATTATGGTCTTGAAGATTCTAAAAATCTTAATATATTTTTTTCACTTGTAAGGCTTTTATATTTATAATTACATTCAAGAATATGAAATTATTTCTATTTAAAATTAGAAAATTATATTATACATATATATATGATAAAATATATATTAAATATTAAATATTAATATTAAATACATAATTTAGAAAATAAATTTTAAGATTAGATTGGAGATAAATTAAACATAAAAAAAATGTTAAGACTGTAATTTGAAGATTAAATGTTTTTTAATAAAAAATGAGAGCATCTGTAACAACTTCTTTAAATTTTTGTCTAAAATATAGAATGTAAAGTCAAAATTTCTAAAATTATCTATACTATATTATAAAGAATTTTGGCCAAAAACTCTTAAAAACAACTTTTTAAGCCTTAAGTACTGCTATTTAATGCTAATTACTTAATTTTCAAGATTACAAATAAATTATGCGTAAGTACAACTTATTAAAACTTCAATTCTGAATCCGTGTAACTAACTACAGATAAGTATGATCAAGTAGAAGATAAACATCTAATTTTAAATATGAAAAATCTAAAATATAATTAAGATAATCATTGAGTTCAAACAGAATACTTAATTATCATATATATAAAAAGTTATATTCGTTATTAAACCTAAATTTAACTATGATAAAAATTTTGAATGAAAGAAATTACATAAAAAAAGAACTTTTGAATGAAACATTAAAATTGTTATTTTAAAACCACATAAAACCATTAGTACATCGATAGATACAAAAATTAAAATGAAACTTAAAACTGAGATGTATTTCGCTGCATTGCGCAAATACCCTTCTAGTTATCTTCTAATTCCAACAACTTCTCCATGTTATAGAATCTATTAAAAACTTATATTATTAAAATATTCAATATTATTTTAAAAATCTCTAAAATCATAATGGTTGTTTTTTGTGGGAAATTATTAAAATAATATTTCTCTCTCATCCTTTTAGAGATATAGAGAAATTTCTATATTTAGAAATTTTTCCAAAAATTTCTATTTTAGATAATGATATAGAGATGCTGTTGAAGAAGTTTAAAAAAAATGTATTTTTCCTCTATTTTAAAGAAGCTCTTAAAGTTGCTCTGAATCGGATAAGAATCGCTGTTAAAAAGTACTATCATGACTTGTTACTATCTGTGGTGATGAATAATGCAAATGATGTACTGACATTAATGCAACGTCGACCAACAATCCAAAAGTTAGAAATTTTATAATGCAATTAGGGGCGGAGTCAGAAATTTTTCATGAGGGGGAGCACAAAAATATAAATAACAATAACCTCGTCGAGTTTTCATTTTCTGAAACTTATCTATGATATCTTCATTATCAACCTTGCCAAAAAACGTCTTTTTCATTATCAACATTGGGAAGTAGATATGATTGAATTCTGATTTTAACGACGTGTGATTAGGATAAAAATAAGATTTTAGGAGGTAAATATGATATTACAATTAATTGGTTAGTGTCTTGGTGGGTTTTAAACTTTTAAGAGGCCCAATTAAAAATTAAGATTAGATGGGTCCAAAGTGAGAAGGTCCAATAATAAATTAAAAAGTATTTTATGTAAAATTGTATTGGAGGGGATTCAAACCCAAGACCACTTCCCTATGTATAAGGAGCACTAACCAACTGATCCAAGGAACTATTTGTATATTGAATATTTCAATTAAATAATATTATTCGATAATTTATTAAATTATATTTATATCAATAATTTTTTTTTAAATTTCAAGGGGTGCCCAGGCCACTTCTGGCTCTTAAGTGGCTCCGCCCCTTATGCAATGAAATTTTTGTAAAGGATAATAAATTATGGATGAAAAGTCTAGAGGATTTATATTATAAAAATTTGCTTGATTGATTTGCATGGGTCTCAAATAAGGAACAAGCTAGTCGAATTGCAATAAGAAAAAGAAGGTCAAGAGTTTCAACTTTCACGTATAAATGAAGGTTTGATCGCAAAAGATAAAGAAAATAAAACAGTTAACGTTTTTATTTAAAGTGAAAGGAAGAAGCGTATTTGTAAAAGTTTCTATTTTATTATGGACGAATTCAAAATTATTTTGATACGGTGACATCATATATAACATAGATAAAAAATAATTATAAAAAATACGGTTTTTATCGACGTGTCTTTACATTTTTACTAACGGTCAACATGTTTCGATGTGTTCTTAACTAAATTCTACCGTTTCGGGGAATTTTTAAAGTTTTTTGTTCAATTTCGAATGATTTTTTAAGTTTTTTTTTGTCAATCGAGGGACTTTTTTCGTTTTTTTTTGTTGATTTAAAGAGTTTTTTTTGTGGATCTTTAAGCTTTTTATTGACTTCGAGATACTTTTTCGGTTTTTTTGTTGATTTGAAGAGTTTTTTCACTTTTTTTGTTGATTTGAAGAGTTTTTAAGGCTTTCACCTACGGACATTTTTCTGGAAATTCGTCGCTAAAAGGTGATTCGTCACAAAACCGTCACAAAAGTTCGTTGCTAAATAGTTGGTTGGTAAATTAAATCAGTGACAGATTATCCAGAAAATTTCCTTGGTAATCCGTTGGTATTTTCTTGAAAACATCGGATTTCGTCGGAACCATTAGTATTTCCTGGGTGATTTGTCGTAATCATCCACGGAAATTTCTCTGGGTATTTTTTTCTGGGTGAAAGTCATTTGTTTAATTTGTAGTGTTCGGTTTTTAGTATTTGATAATGACGGTCTTTAATAACTAAAAGCAAATCAAAAGTATTTGTTGGTAAAGTTAATGATTGAATATGAAATTAATAGAGTGTTTATTAAATGTTATTTGAGTACGAAATTAATAGAGCATTTAATATTTTATTAAATGTTATATAGAGTTGCTATCCAAAAAGTTTAATTATTAGTATCAAAGCAGGGATCAAACCTGAAACCTTCTCCGATGACGGATTGATTGGATGACCGAACTTTACGAACAAATCAAGAACATAGTAAGAAACCCATTAGGGAAACTTTAATTAACGTTTTTATCAAAATACCGGACTCCCTAATAATCTAAACATATCAATTATTTATAGGTCTAATAAGAGATAACTTAACTAGTAAACTATTACAATAAGCATAATCTAGGAACAATCTCTCCTGCATCATTCTCTATAAGAAGTTTTAATTCAGATGGAAAAAGCCACTACATCAACTCCTCTATTTGTGTCATAAGTTCAATTTTAAATTATTTAAGAATATTCACAAAACAATAAGGCACCGTTAATAAATCAAAAAAATCACCTTTCGATAAAAAAAATATAATACGGTGGCCCGTGCCACTGTATGAACTCACTAGGTCGACCAGTGTATTTTATCATTTACTTGTTTGGAGAATTAACAACTTTACTTTCCTTTCATTTAAGCTAGTTGCATTTAATTACTTTCACATGTTGATGTAAGTGTCCTTAACATGCATGGCAGCATGTGTGCTTCTGCATTTTGTACTACTGCCTCTGGGATCATTTAATTGTTTTTAATATTTTGTTTTGTGTTGTTTATATCCTTTGTTTAAGTCATAGGTTTATACCCTTTTCTGATGTGGGTGTGATTAGGAGTGCTTACGGGTTGAATTAATCGGATTGAAGACATTTCAACAACTCAACTAAATGTTTATAATTTGTAAAATCTCAACCCAACTCAATCCAAACCAAAGTGCAACCCAACCCAACCCGTACGGGTTGGTCGGATTGAAACTTTGGTACCACAAAATATTTTCCTAACCTTGAATATGTTGTTGAATTTGGTACAACTTATTCATACTTCTTAAAGTTTAAGTATATCATATTCAATTAATTTTCTCAATTTATATATATACATGTTCACAGATACTTACTGATATATACAAAAAATTATATAGAGATAAAGAATAGATTGAATATATATATATATAGAGGGAGGTTCATGCGAGGACGGTGACAACTTACGAGAATGCAAGGACAATCCTTAGCCAGTCATTTTTGTACGTGAAATTTTTTATGTACAAAATCACTTATGATTCATGTACAAAATCATAAATGATGCGGACGACTTTCCATGCGACTTAAGCGGGCCCAAAAGTTGCCTAATACAGTTAGTGCAAAATCACATGTGATCTTGTACATGAAAAAAGCTCCTCGTATTCTCGTAAATTGTTACCGTCCTCGTATGAACCCGCCCCTATATATATATATATGAAAAAAGTGTGTGATGAGTGTAATTATTTAATTTACATATTAATATAGACTCAATAATCATATTAAATTCAAAATATAAAAGAATGTCGGGTTCATCGGGTTGGTTAGGTTGGGATGGGTTCAAATAAAAGTAACACGACATCAACCCAATACCGACGGTTTGAAGATTTTACAACTCGATTAGGCGTCGGTTTGCTTCAAATTAAATTATTTTGCATCAGGTTAGGTTGGATTAATCGGGTTGGTCGGATTTTTAAACACCCCTGACCCTAGGTGTGATACTTTGAACTAAGTGAATGCACAACATGATATCATAAATTTATTTTCATTCGTTGTTGCAACCATGTTGTGTTTATTCACTGTTTTTCCCACACCAAAAAAGAAAGACAAATTAATCAATATAAGCATTGTAGTTGATTTTCTTAGTGATATGTCCAAAGTCAATCATTAGATTATTGTAAATATCTTACACTAAAAATAACATAAGTAAATCATGGTACAATAATGGTGCAAGTGCATATTACTATTGAGTTTATTTTTTTCAAGTAATACAAGCGTAAGTATCAAAGATAGTTTCCACATGGATTGATTTACTAAAAATCAGAGATTTTTACAAACTTTCCGTACAAGGTTAGAGTTAACAAAAATGATTTGTTGTTGGTAGAATATTAATGTCTTAAAAATAACAGTTAATAAAAAACGGGTATGGGTGTAAGCTTTCCCCGAGAGATAGTACTTAAATGGTTGATGGAACCGGTCAGAAAATAATCCCATAAAATTCCCTCTCTGAAAGCTACATCGTATGGGTTGTGAGTACGGTTTTATCATAAAGTACGTTTCCACAAAATGCTAACTTTCGGTTTGCCAACCATACTAAGTAGATGTCGAAGATCTTAGCTCTGACACTATATGGAGTTGCGCATATCTCTATGACACACCAAGCCGACCGACTTTTGAACCTTAGTACAGTTATGTAAAAACCCATATCTCAAACATCTTTGCATAATTCAACCCATATTTCAGATTCTTCCATCTATGTGTCAAAGATTTAATATTAACACTTACAAGTGATCAGTTTGTCTACGTTGAGTTTGCAAATGAAATGCCCAAGCCTTCTTTTTATAGTAGAAGAGGAGGGAAGGGGTAAAAATGACTTGAGAGGGAAAAAAGTGACTTCTCAAGGCTTGTCTTCTACCCCAAGCTTGTGTCATCCTCATTATTTTATTTCTCTACGCTCCTATGAAAGTTTTAGCATTGACCAAGCCTGAAATCTGCATTTTCTTTCATATATTTGGCAATAAATCTCCCCTGAGAATTTCTTTTCGGCTACAACTACTGCTTGTCACAGTGGTGACTCTCCATTATGACTTTCAGCGCTAAAAACCGAATTTTTTAGCTATTTTTATTTTTAGGAATGATTTAGATCAAAGAAATATTAGAATGATCAAATGGGTATTTAGATGGGTAGAAGGAGTGAAAATAGGTTTAAAAAGTGACAAGTAACTTTAAGATTTAAAGGTTATCAACATTAAGTTACTAATATAATAATAATCGTAGAGTAAGATTTTAAAACATCTTTAGTCAAAGTATAGGGACTCATATGATTGATATAGAGTTTTTTGTATGGTTGGAAGTTGTTGAACTTGTGTGTAACATCTTAAAAAGGGGTAACTTGTAAAAAAAAGAGAACTTAATTGAAGGGTTTAACAAATTAATTTAAACCTTTTCAATTTTCAAAATATGTTTGTAATTTCGGAAGTGGAGAAAATTGGATGGTAATTATAGAAATGAAATCATAACCCATGTGTAAAGCCAATAAGCAATTAGGATTACAATTAACATTGAAAAAAAGGAAAAGTATTAAGTTTGCCACTTTAATTGATTAAAGTATTAAGTTTGCCACTTTAATTGATTCTATAGGGAAAGCAAGAAGTAAAGGGTTAGCTTTGTAAATATTCCAAACTCAAAGAAAGGTATTTTGGAAACATCCTCACTTAGAGTGAGAATTCAGTTTTGCGATATCCAACTATATGAGACCATTAAGCGAGATCGACCTTCGTGTTTGGTAGGCCGGGTTACGGACCAGGGTAATACACGTTTGAGGGCATCAATTTATTAGGAGTTGTTAACCTCTTACTAACTAGAAAAAAACAATGCATGACAAAATTCGAATCCTGGACCTCTATAACCACAAACAAGCTTAGCACTAGGGTATTTATGGTCTTGTTTAGTTTGTTTCCTCATTTTAATTTTTTAGTACCTTCTTGATTTATCATATTTAGAGCTTTATGTACTATTTTTTTACAACAAATATTTATCTAAGATATAATAAAAAAAACTAATTTCATTCAACAATGAATTTTCTATAAGGACTTTTGTTTTGAAAAACTTTGTAATGACTAATGATATTTGAAAACTTATTATTTTATTTTGTATGTAAATTCATCAAATACTTTTTGCAGAAAATTGGTAAAGTTGTCGTTTTTTGTTGCATTTAATTTAATGTACATGTGCTCTAGTTTTTAACAAATTCTATGAATTTGCTACAAAATGATACTTTTTAGACCATATTTGATGATTGACTTGAATATTGCTTGAACACATTAGAATATAACCAAGTTACTCTATGAATTAAGGATAAATATAGAACATCGTTCGTTTTAGCAGGATTAAGTGTAAGATTTTACTATATGCCAAATGTAGGTTATTTTTGATTTATTTCGAATGATTTTTTTTACAGTAAAGACTATTACTTTGCATTTACATGGAGTTTTAAAAAGAAAAGCCATTGAACAAATTTTTTTATGTTATTCTCAACGAAATGCACATTATAAGTGGATTTGTTGCTGAGTAACATCATTTTAGCATTGTTAAAGAAAACATTTTTTTTTTCAAATTGGGGCACTTCTAACTACTTTCGCACAGGGATTAGTTCTTCTTGAGAGAATAACGGATTCAAGGATTACGAATCAAACACAAACTCAGATCAAGCTTCTTCTAGAATCACGGATTCAAGGTCTTCACAAATACGGATCCAAAAAAATACAGATCAAAGAAACACGGAGCAACTATTCCTTGGAAGTATCACGGATCACACTTGGAATGAATCATGGATTCAAAGTAATACGGATAAAGTCTTGAAAAAACCACAACTTTAATCTTGATGAATCACATATCAAGTTTGATGAAGAATCACGGATCTCACTTTGAAGAAACACGAAATCCAAAGTATTACGGGTTGTTCTTGTCTTCTCAAGCACCGATTACAAGTAAGAATTACAAGTACAAACACTAAGTATACTTGAGACAATTACAACACTTAATCCGATATACAGGAACACAGATTGATCTGTAAACAAAACTTCACTTGTTTGATCCGTAAATTGAGAATTACGGATTGATCCGTAAAACAAGGAATTACGGATTCACTTATTTCCTTCGAGTCTGAAATCAACTATTCACAGATTGAGCAATCTTTTGATCCGATATCTTGGAAACACAGATCAAGAGCACGAACTAGGCAATCTTCAAGATCCGGTATTTTTTCCAAACATGAATCAAGAACACTGTCAAGCAAAACCTAAAAAAACACTTCCGTTTTGATCGATTTTTCACCAACAATGCAAATTAAAGCTTCCAAATTACACAAATGTGTACGAAATATGATTTGCAACAATTTCTAAACACACGATTATCCCAAAATTAGCCTAAAAATGGATCAAAATCACCATTTTTTTTCGAACTTCTAAGAACTCCGAAAATTCCAAAATTACCAAATTGAGATATCAAATATGTGAACTTGATTACATGTTTGTAATCAATCTGCTCGAATCAAGGCCTAATTATGATTCTATCATCAATTTCATCAAATTATACCTAGAAATTGGAATTCGATTCACAAAAATTTCACAGAGTCGTGAAAACTTCAAAAACGTCAATAATCCTCCAAAAAATCTACCAAACGACCCTAAAATGCCTCAAATTGATTCTCTAAATGTCGAAAATCATGTCTAGATTGCTAATTCCTGCTCTAATACCAATTATTATTCCCAAAACAATGATCAATCAATGAAATCTATGAAGAACAAAGAGAAAAAGTCAATGTAGTAAAGAGAACATCAACTGAGGTATATCTCACTTGTCAATTCACACTTACAAAATACAACGGAATGGGTATTTATACCCTTACATCTATATAGAACAAAATACATTTAAAGCTTGAATACACCTACAATTTTAATTCCTAGCAACCACTTCACCCAATCCTTCCCATCCCTATTTGGAATAACATTACAAAGCAAGTTGGACAAATTTTCCATTTCTCCTAGCTCCCTCCTTCTCGGTTCTCGTCTCCACCCCCACTTCCAATGCCATTCCTCACCTCTCCTTCCCCTCTATCGTGAATCAAAGAACTTTTGGACGTTTCTATTGCAAATAGGCGATGAAATTCCTCCATGAGTCTTCAATTTGACACCCACCGCTCCTCCTAAATCCAAGTATCTACTCCATCCCCTACGATTTTCACCATAGTTTCTACAAATTAGATCCCTTCTTTATCGACCTCCCTACCTATCTTCACTATATTACTCAACACCGAACTACTACCAAAACTCCTCTGGGATCCCTCTATTAACCCCACGTCCCACCAATAGAGGCTACGTATAACTTTTACCCAAAGAGCCTCCTTTTCTACGTGAAACCTCCACCACCATTTGGTTAGAAGGATCCAATTAACATCCTTAAGGTTACCAATGTTTATCCCCCCTCCTTTGAAGTCTCTCATAACCTTTTCCCATTTTATCCAAGACATACATCTTTTCTTTGACACGTCCTCACCTCTTTCACCCCCCCCCCCCAAGAAATGACACCTCACTCTCTCAAGATAATTTAACACACAATGCGAGGCACGAAACAAAGAGAAAAAGTATAGTGAAATATGTGAGTCCAGTACAAGTGTAGTTAACAATCACAATCAAACAAAAACACGAATAATATGAATGAATCACGTAAGTCGGCTTGATTAGGATTGATCGAATATGAATATGAAGTACAGAGAAAACGCACGGCTAGGTTTTACAATTAAGAACTCTAGGTTAAAATAAACCTAAACTAAACATTAAATACCTTTTGTATTTACACAATTAATCCCTCAACTTTACTTTACCCAACTTTAATCCAATAAACTATTTGACCCTAACAATGTCCCCTTTTGTATTAAAGTTGCAAAGTAGCTTGAATTACTTGGTCTTGCGCAGATCAATGATAACAAAGTTAGCTCTAACAATCTTCCCCTTTGAATTGAAGTGCAATAAATGCCAGTTTGGAAAAATGGCGTCTTCAGAATATAAATGAACTTTATCTTCACTTCAATGAACCTTTGACAAAAACAATCTTTCCTTTGAAGATGGTTAAACTTTGTAGCATAGAATCTGAAGAATAACACTCTCACTATTTATCAAAATAAAATCTTCAGCTTGAATTGATCTCTAGTATCTTCGGAAGACATTTGAAACTTGAACAGTAAACAAAAAAACTTAAAACAATAAGGTTCGAAGTATATATATGAAAGAATCCATCTTCAATACCAAACTTCTTCAAGTAGCCTTGTCATCAGTAAATCTCAACAGTTAAGCACCAATATCTACATCACATCTACAATATTTGAATCTAACGACTTTTCAACCTTAGAATCAACAGATTTAGATTCAAATCTTTTAAGTTATGACTGCTCCTCCTCAACATCAACATTATGTCTTTGAATATCTTTTCTTTTAGGTTCTGACTGCTCCCCCTCAACATTAGAATCATATCTTTGAGCAGCTCTTCTTGTCTTTGCACAATGTCTTCTTTATGTACCTTTGATGTGTCTTTGATATACTTTCTCCCCCTCATGATGATTAGGAGAATCATGAGCATCATGAACCATTAAAGACTAAATCAAGCTAGATGCATCAAATACATATTTTAGCTCACCCTTAGAAAAGAATCTCTTTTAGAAGAATTTTCTCCCTTTAAAAGATGATCTCTATTCAACAAATATCTCCTCTTTGAACATTAGGTAATCAGCTAACATACAGAAACACATCAAGCAACTATTATCACTACAATCGAAATGAATTCTATTGAGTGGCCTATGTTCAGTGTTGGCATCAAGGTAACACTGATAGAACTACCAGTCATCACTACAGTTAAGTTATAGAACTAACTTCTCAGACTGTCCCGACATAAACACAAAGATATGCATTGTGAATCACAAAGACTCGTGCAAGTGTAGAAAGAATTAAGCATTATATGTTATTGAAGGCTCAAAATGTGAAATATATTCCACAGACTCAATGTGCATGATTGAAGTGCGAAGGCGGGGCAGATGTCATTCTATTTCAGTATCCAAGTTTCCCAAATGAAAACTAGATAGATGATGTGATGCATCCCCGTGAAAATTGAAACATCTCTTTGATAAGAAAGAAATGAGTAGCGGGTGGGGTTAAATCAAGAGTTGGCATGGGCTAACTGCCTGTTTCAATGATGGTCATCAAAGAATTATGAACCAATCAGTAGATGTGGTGGCCCAGTTTAGAAGTGGTTGGTGCAGAGTTTTATTTTTCTTTTAACTTTGTTCTCGCACCCTCTATCTTTTAATAAAATCCTCACTTCTAACCAAACTCTCATTTCCATTTTACCACTCATCTCAATGAGATTACTCAACCATATGAGTTATCTGCCCCACTCGATGATGTAATACCCCTCACCCCTCAATCACTCAGGAATTACTTCTTGGGTAGGGCTATCGGTTCTGGTAGCCCATAGAAGTTGTTTTAATCTCACACACTGTTCCCATGAAAATATTTCCTATCATAATTCAAAGAGATAATACTTTGGAGCGTAGAAAAATTCAGAAATCAAATACGTGAAGTATGAGTCCTGAACTGATATGTTCAAAAGTCAAAGAATTTCCACGAGTTCTAAACTAATGTGTTTAGAAGTCATAATTCAAAAGAATTTGAAAAAGACAAACTGTAACACCCCTAAAATTGGGAGTTAATTTAAACCAAAAGAATTGCGGAATAACAACAACTACGTAAGACATTACCCATAAAGATGGAGAGAAGGTTAGAGTGAGTTTACAACTTCTATAGGAATATTAAATGACAACCTAGTAATCTATACAATTCAAATACAGATTAAGTTCGGGTGTCACTAAAATCCTCAACATAATCTTCTATGTAACTCCATCTATACACACAAGGTGCACTTCCAAGATTGCCACTACCGGCACCTAGCTTCTCTCATCCCATCAAGCCCCATCCGCTTGATCACCTGATATACATGTCAGTTTAAGAAAAAGTGTTAGGTTTAAAAGCCTAGTGACAACAAACAGTTCACAATATAGAAAAGCCATTTAAACTTCGAAAACGGTAAATAAACATATAACCAAAAGCTTTTCTCAAAACATCTCTTTTTCTTTACTTCTGCGATTTACACCTGAAAGATACGCTTTACTTCTCTCGGGGGAAACTTCTACGGGAATGACCCGTCATCACATTAATCCTCACGAGTTCAACCCCAAACCGGGATCTATTACAAGTGCCCTCCCCAAGTACTTCTGACTATATGTGCCTATGGATCCGTTACACTAGTCTATCATCTTAATACAATTGTTTCCAATGTATTACTTCTCTCCACAAAACCTGTGAAGTATAACATCTTAATACACTTGTTTCCAAGGTATTACTTCTCTTCACAAAACCTGTGAAGTATAACATCTTTCTTCCCAAAACCTTCCTTCCAAAAATTAGGTCAAATAATCATTTAGGTTTATACATCATATTTCTCATCAAAAACCCATAAGGGTGTTTTAAAACCGTTCTTCGTACTCATTTCATCATTTCAAAGAAAAACCATAAATGACACATTTTGACCTAGTTTTTACCAAAACCTTCCAAGTATAGAAATACCTGTTTTAAACATCACATTAAGGCAAAATACTTCATTTTGACATGTATAAAGTTTTAAAGGTAAGAATGAACTCACTAGCTAGATTTAGACTAAATCTAGGTTTTATCCCAATACCAAGCTTCATTAGGTGAGGACTTCAAATCCACAAGTTTCCATCTATAAAACCTTCATCTGGATCATAAACAAACCCAACATATACCAAAATCAAACCCAAATCAGAAATCATAGAACCAAACCCTAGATTCAAGATTTCGGAGAGGTGATCGTACCTTTCGACGTATGAGAACCCAAATAAACAAGTAAACTATAATCTTCATTGCTTCCATCTTAAAGAGTTCTGAAATACGAAACCACAACACTTTGAATCGCCCAAAACGGAGTTGAAATGAGAGAGATATGGCCAAATGAAGGAAATCCCGAATTTATGCACTGGATGCCGTCCGCGACCATGACATGCGACCATGCCATGTCATGATCGCCTGGCAAGGTCGCCCGAAGTGTACCGAAACTCAATTTTCCATCAGGTGAAAGCCCGGCGACCATGCCTTCGCAACCTTGACATGGCATCGTCGCCGTGTCATCGTAGCCAAACATGTACCGAGAGTTTTGTTGAATTTCTTGCCATTTGATGCCTTTGCTACCATGCCCTGCGACCTTGACATGACATCCTAGCCTGTCATGGTCGCCTAGAAGGTACCGAGGCCGAATTTGGTTTCGTTTTTTGCTCCTATCTTCCAATTCATTGCAAATCAGTATTAGACCCTTGAAACACATCATTTAACTTATAGATATCAAAATGTTTAGGATGCGAACATCATTATCTTGATTACAAAATTCCGGGTGTTACACAAACTGCTAGCGTAAAACAAGATATGACTAAATAAGCACCGTACTTACTCCCCCTTCAAACCAAGCATTGGTCTGATCATGTGTTTTAGATAATCCGAGTTCAGCACGACATATGATAAACCTGCAAAACAGATTAAATAGATTTTGGTACCCATATCATCCTAGGTCCTTGAAAGTTAGCTTTGGTTTGGGGAATGCTGTAAGTTTCGAACCATCTATCTAGATTAGATGTTCTAGCTGTGGATATCGTCATTGGGGAAACAAGATTAGACTTACGAACATGGTATGTGCCAAATCAATCTGATGCAGATTTCCGATCAACAAAATCATTCAACCCACATGCAGAGCAACGTATATGATCGTGAGAGAGTTGAAGCAACTACTGAATAGAATAAACTTTAAGCGGAAGCACTAAACTTTGTTCAGTAGATGTACTTGAATGAAAAACATCATGATTCATATTGTTTGTCTTAACATGCGAAAAAGAATTATATGACTATGTTTTCTTACTTGCTTAGATTGCTTTTCTACCCAAACTTGTTTGAATCGAACATCTTTTCTTTTAAAACGTTTATCTGAAACATCATTAAATTCGCAGTCAGACTCGCTAGAATAGTAAGGATGATGAGCTTTAGAAGTACTAGTGTCTCGGTGTTTTTGTGAACGGTTTAGGTTGTTATTTTGAAAAATGGGTTTGTTCACAGAAATTGGTTGGGGGGCGGATGTGGAACATTCACCCTTATGCATGATCACTGGTTCATCTATAGCTTTGTCGGGAATAAAATCCAAGTGATTCGGAAGAATTGGAGAAAAATCAAATAGGTTTAGGTCATCGTCCGTGCAATCATCAAAATTCAAAAAAGTTGAGAACTGACGCCCCTTATCAGATTTAGGAGTCTTACACTGATTAGTTGAGGAACATGTATTTTTGTTAAAACTGTTTTGATTATCAGTCGACAAATCACCTAAAAGGCCTTACAAGAAGATGATTCCGAGTGTGTGGAGGAAGGTTCAGACTGAGCATTTTTTCCTTTAAAAAGAGTGTAATACTTCTTTTGCAAAGTAGACGTTGAAATTTGCTCTTGTAGAACATTCGTCGCTAGACCAGCAAGTTTACTGGTTAGACGACGAATTTATGTCTGAAGTTCCTCTCTTTCACAATTAGGAAGTGGGTCTGACTTGTATGAGGTAATAGGAATTTGAGATTGATTTTCTTTAAAAATAGACATCAAAATTTCTCTTTCGAGATCAAAAGCGTTTGCAGCTACTTCATAATCATGTTCCAACTGAGCGATACGGTTTTCTAAAATCAATGGGGGAACGTATGATTTAAATTCAGCTGACTTTGCTTGAATATCTGCGTTAGAGTAGCTACTAGAAGAATCATTCGAGAGGGTGGGTTTGGGTTCCTCGCTACTATAACTCGCATTGAGATTAGCATATACGAAAGGAACTTGACCCTTATCAGTTCTAGCACGTTTAATGTCTTCCTGTTCCCTAACCTGTTCCGGTGATAACGTGATATCACCTGGGAATGACTGTGATTCCATGAACTCGATTTGAAAATCCAAACCAAGGTTTAGATATTCAAATTTTTATAGAGTAGGAACGCCAGCTATGGCTTTTTCGAGATAATGAGGATTGTCGGCACCTAGACCTTCCTTTGACTTATAGGACTTGAACTCCGTGGTTTTGATCAAATGAATGGTTTGATCAGTTTGACCTCGTTTGATAAATTTGAGATCAAGATCCTTTACCTCTTCTAACAAGTCTTCCCATTGAATATTTAAAAATTCTATTTTAGTAGAGAAA
Source organism: Silybum marianum (assembly GCA_036898165.1). Taxonomy (NCBI): domain Eukaryota; kingdom Viridiplantae; phylum Streptophyta; class Magnoliopsida; order Asterales; family Asteraceae; genus Silybum; species Silybum marianum. Next base: position 8,089,334 of record CM072531.1, read on the forward strand.
TCTCTATTTTCCCGTTCAAACGTAGGTAACTTAGATTACAGTTCAGATAATTTGCTTGTCAGAGTAGTGTTAGATTCAACAAGTATGGCTTTGTCCTCTTGTAAACCTTTGGCTCGACAAGCGTGATCAGCACATTCTTCGTTAATTAACAACAGTTCATTATAATTATTCGTAAGTCGGGATTCTAATGTAGTTACAAGGTTCTTTTCTACTCTTAGTTTGGCATTTAAGTCATCTAATTTGAGCATCATAGTTTGCAACTGATTAAGTAAAGCATTATGAGTTGGAGAACATACCTTGCATTCTGTTTTATAATGCGTATTCATCTTGAAAGCACTTGTATGATCGCGAGACAGTTGAGAAATGATCCAAAGGTACGATTGATCGGATAAAGTCTATCTCAGATGAGTAGTGTCCCCTCCTGAGACTTAGCACGGGGGGCCCGAGATTTTTTGTGTGACTATGTATCCGGATGAGGATATCCGGGTGTGAGAAAATCCGATGGTGATCTAATTGATATTGATACGAAATCCGATGGTGATCAAATATAGATGCAAAATACGATAAAAATGGGATTTAGGATGTTTGGAGCAAAATCCGATAAAGTGAATATAATCCGATAGATACAAAATCCGACGGGGGTGATGGCTATTCTAATCCGATAAAGGCAACAAATCCAATTTTAATGGGAATAACCAAAATCCGATAGATGCTTAACCACAAAACCCAAACACTCGTGTCACCCATGAAAGATTTATCAATTTGTAGTTGCAAAAACACTCACCAAACAACAAAATCAAAACAACAAACACATTTGAAATCAGTAGCAAAAAATCAACGTGGCAACAATCGAAAATAATACCACATGCATTTGACCACGAATTGCCAATCAAATTCCAACCACCCTAAAGCTTTGACCACCGACAACTATGGCTGCCTACAATTTAATTAAAGAACAATGACCACCCTTTTTTTAATAGAGAGGATTAGCACCATCCCACTCTAAGTTAAGTGCAAATAAGATGAATTGGCAAAAAGAAAACCACCCACCCACTTATAGATTGATTTGGTGATGGAAATTCGATAAAGTAGAAAATGGATAATTCTATAGGTAGCGATCGGATTTGAGTATAAATCCGATAGAGATCAAATTGAGTGCTAAATCCGATGGTCATCAAATTAAAATTAATCCGATAAGTGGTGATTAGATTTTGTGATGATTGAATTGTTGGAACAAACCCGATAAGTATGAATCTGATATATAAATCCGATGGAAACAACATTCGATGATAAAAAATCTGATGAATATGCTTAATCAATAATCCGATAACAACGAGATATTCGAAGAACAGGTCGATTAATTCATATCACCAGTTTAACCAAAATTGATTTTGATGAAATTTGGGTTTTAATGAGTGATGAATAACAGTAGAAAACACACAATCAAGCAAGATTGTAACACTAACATTGATTAATTTCAATTTATTTTAGAAAGACTTGATGAACAAGTCGAACACATTAAACCTAGGAACCAAAAATCGACAGAAAATTCTTGCAAATTGAATTTAGAAACTTAATCAAATGCAATAATAGATGCAAACGATGTAATCCCAAAAACTAGAATAATCAAATTCAATAATTTTAAGTAAATTGATGAATTAATGAAGAACACAGTGATGTCGATTGAAACAGGGAATTTGATAAAAACAATAAGGTTACCTGGATCAAATCTCTTAGTCTCTTTGCTCTGATACCAATTGTGAGTCCAGTACAAGTGCAGTTAACAGTCACAATCAAACACAAACACGAATAATATGAATGAATCACGTAAGTCGGCTTGATTAGGATTGATCGAATATGAATATGAAGTACAAAGAAAACGCACGGCTAGGTTTTACAGTTAAGAACTCTGGGTTAAAATAAACCTAAACTAAACGTTAAATACCTTTTGGTATTTACACAATTAATCCCTCAACTTTACTTTGCCCAACTATAATACAATAAATTATTTGACCATAACAAAATACTACTTAGAACTGATCGAACCAAAGTCCATCTACCTCCAAAAGAGATCATTTTTGCCTTCCACGTCCTGAGCTTCTTTTTGACCTTTTCAATTACCGTCTTCCAATGCTCAAATTTTCACATAGAGGCACCAACCCGAAGTCCTAGGTAAGTGAACGGTAATGTTTTACTACTGCAACCCAAACTTCTCGCCCAAACTTGCGTTTCTTCATTCGGTACACGAACCCCAAAGATTTTACTTTTGTTAATATTAATCTTGAGACCAGACACTAGATGGAAACATTTCAACACTTACATTAGATTCTTTAGATTGGACATGTTCCACTCACCAAAGAAGATCGCATCATCCGCGGATTGGAGATGAGATATCGTAATTGACCCACTTTGGTTCCTTTGAATATCCCTTCTTCCACGACTTCCTGCATTAAGATGTGTAGACTTTCAGATACCAAAAGGAAGAGAAACGAAGCCCTCAGATCACCTTGCCTCAATTCCTTTTCCATTTGGAATTCTCTTGTCGGCGAGCCATTTAGCAGCACGGACATCCTTAACGATTTTAGGCATGCGTTTATCCATCCTTATCCATTTCTTTCATGACCTACAAGAGGAATTCCCATTCCACCGTTTCATATGCCTTTTCAAAGTCTACGATTAAAATTAGTCCTTTCTTCTATACTCTTCTTGGATACGACATCGTCTCATTTGTTATGAGAACACCATCGATGTATCTACCTTTTATATACGCACTTTGTTCCTTACTTAATATCTTGTCCATACATGTCTTCAACCTTTCCGCCAAAACTTCTGAGGCTATTTTGTAGAAAATCCCAATGAGGTTAATTGGCCTAAATTCATTTAAGCCCAATGGGTTTGGATTTCTCGGAATCAAAGTTATAAATGACGCGTTGCATCCATCACTTATTTATTCTTTTCCATGAACCAAACTATTACCGCCATTAAATCTTCTTTTATTACCTCCCAAAACTTCTTTATGAACCCAATTGTAAAACCATCCGGACCCGGTGACTTGTTGCTCCACATTCTTTAACCGAATTCCATACTTCTTCTTCCAAAACATTTCTCCCCAAGCTAAAGATATCCTCTTCTCCTAATTTCTTAACTCGACCCATCCTTATCTTTGTACCGTCCCATTGGAGCTTTGTGTATTTTCCTTTGAAAAGTCAAATACATAATCCTTTAGATTTTTCGGGTCCTCCGTCCATTTCGTTTCACTATTAATCCCACGGATATAGTTTTTTCTTTCTCTACTTTGTATTACCGCATGAAAAAAATTTGTGATTTCATCTCCCTCCTTTATCCATCGAATCTTCACCTTTCGTTTTGCGATCTCTATCCTTTTTTCTTCTAATTCTAGCCCCTTCTTTCTTGCTTCTAACCATCTTTGTCTATAACTATCTTGTATTCCATTGCCATCGGCTTCTCCTTCCTATTTTTCTACTTCCTTCTTTATTAGTTCCAATTCCATTTCTATGTCACCCTATTTTGTTCTTCTCCACTATTTGGCCGCATTTTTGACATTCTTTAGTTTGTCCCGAGAGATACAATCCGGTCTCTTTGTCGTCACTTCCATGCTCCATGCTCTCTTTACAACGTCACCTACACTTTCCTCTTTTAGCCATATATCGAAAAATTTGAATGGTCTTGGTCCAAAGTCTGCCCGATTGTCGCTAAGCATTATCGCGAATGGTCTAACCATTTTATTTCTAGAACTCTTGCCCCCAAGTTCTTCCACATCTTTTCAAATTGTAAAGTTACTAAAAAAAATCCAATTTGCTCATTTTCTACCCATCATCGCTTATCCTTGTAAACATTTCCCACCCATTGGCAAATCTATTAACTTACTATTCTCGATGAACTTATTGAACATTTTTGTTCCTTTTAGATCTATGACCGAATTAATCCTATCTTGTGAGCTCCGAACCTCGTTGATGTCTCCAAACATGACCCATCGAACATCATCCCTACCGCATAGATTCAATTTTTTCCATAAGGCTAACCTTTCTTTTTGTTCCCTTGGACCGTATATGTTTACACAGCCCACAAGTCCATCTCCCTCCCCCATTTACCTACCATATCGAGGAAGTTATCCTCTTTGATCACAAATTCACCTTGAAACTATTTTTTGCTCCATATTGTTAAAAGACCCCCCGGATTTCCCACCGACGGCGACTGAATGTAATCCCAATCATTGTACCCCCATAGTGCTTCGATGAACCTGTTGTTTACTGTTTTTGTTTTAGTTTCCTGCAACGTGATCATACATGGATTTTCTGTTTTTACACAAATCTTTAACCCAATCCTTTTTACCTTTCGAACCCAAACCTCTAACGTTTATAGATATAATCTTCATAAAGAAAATGTTCATCCACGTTTGCTTTACCTCTTCTAGTGTCACTAAACTCTACAAGGAAAAGGGCTTTTAGAGAAGGAACTTTCAAAGAAGCTTTAACAGGTGTATCTAAAGATACATTATAGAGAATGATTTAGATGACAAAACTGAAAAGTGTAACTAAAGGTTGGACGCTATTTAGGAAAGGATTTACAGTCTAATTAGCAATTATATGGTTTGAGAAATGTCGATAAAACCTTTAGAGAAGCTTTTTTACTAAGAACCTCTCTAAAAAGTTTGCAACAATTTTTAGTGACGCTTGTTTAAGCTTCTGTAAAGATAATTTTTTTAAATTAAAGATTTATTTAAAAAATTATATAAAGTTATAAACGCTTTGGTCGCTCGGTAGCCCTAGAATTTTTGGATCGCTGAATTCACTTCTCGTTGCTCTGCTCGACTCTCTCGCTGTGTGCTCGAATATATTGCCATCGGTCGATTCACTCCTCGTCGTCGCTCAATTAAGTCATCTAGTCGTCTTTCTCTCAATCTCTATCGATTGCTCAAACAGGTAAGCAATTCAAAGTTATATCGATTTATGTTTCTTTTTCAATCTCTCAATCACTGTCGATTGCTCAAACATGTAAGAAATTCAAAGTTATATTGATTTCTGTTACTCTCTGTCAATCTATCAGTGTCTATCGATTGCTCAAATAGGTAAGCAATGAAAAGTTATATCGATTTCAGTTTACTCGATTTCTGTTACTTTCTCTCATTCTCTATGAATTGCTCGAACAGGTAAGCAATTTAAAGTTATATCGATTTTTGTTTACTCGATTTTTGTTACTCTCTCAATCTCTTAACCATCAATTTTTGAGAATGATGGAAGTCTATTTATTTATTTATTAGATATTATAAAAATTGTTAATGTTCAAATTATTTAAAAATCCTATATTTGGTGAGGCTGACGAAGTGGAACTGAAGTTCATTAACAGGTACTCTGGTTTTGAAATTCATGATTTTATTGATATTTCTATTAAATAGGCTGACTATTTGGTTTTGTGTTTCATACAGTCACAGTTCCTGTGGATAATCATATAGTTGTTGATATCCTTTTTAGTTTATCTTAATTTCCAATTGGATGATGTTAGTGATCTTTTTGTTAAATAGTCCAGACTCTGCTTCCATTTTCATATAGTTGTTTACAGTCGTTGCTTCAGGATTGTTATGCCTCTAACAAAACCATGCATGGTATAATAACTTTAGCTATTGTTTCCGGCATGAAGTTGGAAATTTGGATCTCAAGGACAGTGGGGTCGGTATCTTGAATGTTTTATACTCCCTACGTTTATTTGGTATTTTTATGTATGAGAATATATTTATAAGTTGAGGACTTGATGAATCACTTACATGTATGTTTAGCCCTATTGTTTTAAACTAAGAAGATCTCACTTGTAATATGTTCCTTTTGCCTTATAGGTTCTACATGACATTCTTGTTGTCTAACGTGTGCAAAAATGATTATACGAGAATGGGCATACTCAGGTATGTTTTAATTTATAGTGATCAATTTTTTTTCCATGATTTTGGTGGTTTCAGGGGGTTGATTTCCTCTAGAAAAAGCAAACCAACTATGTGCTTGAAAGATCAAAATTTGTAAGTTTCCTAGCTTGGGTCTCAAGATTCTTTCCTACTTTGTTGACTGCAACATCAACATATGTACTTGATTCTTTCCTATTCTGATCGAACAAGTTCCCAAGTCAAAAAGATAAAATATAGACAAACAACCACCAAATGATTCGAGCTTTTTATTTTAGATTAGCATTCAAAATCACAATTACCTTTTGATTGTAATGTATCTTTTTTTTTTGGTTGAGTTTTGTAGCCAACTTTAATTTGATTCTAAGGTATAATCGACACTTGATTCTAATGTATCATTTTTTAGTTTTACAGTTGTTTTTATTTTTTTGAATTTTCTTACAAAGAACATTTATGCATTCTCATACTTCCTTCAGAACTTCACTCCCGATACATGACACAAAACTCATAAAGACTTTTACCTTCTTTGGTGACAGAACGATCCAGATTACCGCTACCCTAATCAAGTGGAAAGAGGGCATGGTAACACTTTTGTACTGATACAATTATTAATTGTTGAAACTCACAATAAGAAATACACAGCAGAGAATTGAGAGCTCAAAAATGCCTACTTTATTGAATAAGCTAAGATGCCTTTTATAGGCTTACTAGAACGATAAATATTGAAAACTAATTAGCTGATTCTAAGGGATAAAGATTGAAACAGAAAAAGACTAAATCAAATAAAGGACACGTGCTCCTGAAGCTTCAGGGGCTTATTCACTCCTACTTTTGTTGACCAGGTCTTCACCAACATACCTTCTCCTAAACTGAGACGACTTGTCTTCAGTTTATAGTAGGAACTTCGCACATCCCGAGCATATTGTGCAGCTTCTCGTACAGATCGAGCTTTAATGGTTTCGTCATGATATCTGCAACCTGTTCAAGAGTGTTGCAATGAACCAACTCCACCACTCCCTGACTTGCTAGCTCTAGTAGAAAGTTGAATCTCACATCAATGTGTTTGCTCCGGCCATGCATTACCGGATTCTTCGAGAGTTTGATAGTCGACATATTATCACAGAATATTGTAGTACTTCCTTCCTGTGTCAAACCAATATACTTTAAGATTCTTTTCAGCCATACAACTTGGCATGCACTTGCTGTTGCTGCTACAAATTCTGCCTCAGTGGTGGACAGATTCACAATTAGTTGTCTTTTTGAAGACCATGCTATAGCTGCTTCACTCAGGAAACAAACATATCCTGAAGTACTTCTTCTAGTGTCGAGATCTCCAGCATAGTCTGAATCTGAATAGGCAGTTAACCTTTCGCTGCCATTTCTCTTATAATGTAATCCGAAATTTAACGTACCTTTGATGTATCTGAGGACTCTCCATAAATCTGCTAAATCTCCATAAATCTCCCGAAATTTAACTCTTTTCACAGTTGCCAAGTGCTGCTCAGTAGGACTCTCCATAAATCTGCTAGTTATGCTAATAGCAAACATAAGATCAGGCCTTGTAGCAGCAAGGTACATTAAGCACCCTATCATTTGTTTGTACAGACTCGAATCTATCAAACCACTTTGATCATTTTTCATGAGCTTACATCCAGGTACTATCGGATTCTTTACCGGATTACATTCACCCATTTGGAACCTTTCTAAAACCTCTTGAGCATACTTCTTCTGGCTGATGTATATTCCTGAATTATCTTGAAGTACCTCTACACCAACAAAGTACCGCATTTCTCCAAGGTCGGTCATATCGAATTCAGCCTTCATAGACTCCTTGAACTCTTCTATCATGCTTAGCCTAGCACCAGTTACAATAAGGTCATCCACATACAGAGAAACAATTAACGTATTACCTTGTTTGTCTGATTTTACGAAAAGAGTGGGTTCATAGGGACATTTCTGAAAGCCATTTTTGCTGAAATAAGCTTCAATATGACTGTACCACGCCCTTGGTGCTTGCTTCAGTCCGTATAAAGCTTTCTTCAGCTTGTAAACTTTTCCTTCATCTCCTTTCTTTTCATACCCTTGTGGTTGTTCAACGTAGACTGTCTCCGTGATCTCCCCATGTAAAAATGCACTTTTTACATCTAGCTGATGGATTTTCATATCTTTCTGGGCAGCAAGAGCCAAGATGGTTCGAATGGTATCCCATCTTGCCACGGGTGTGAATACCTCGGTGTAGTCTATGCCATACTCCTGCGCATAGCCTTTCGCCACGAGTCTTGCTTTACACTTATCGATGTCACCATTTTTGTTCAATTTGGTCTTGAAGATCCACTTGACTCCGATTGCTTTTGCTCCATCAGGTAACGTACATAACTCCCATGTATTGTTCCTTTCGATGGCTTCGATTTCCTGCTTCATAGCTTGTCTCCATCGATCTTCAAGAATTGCCTCATCATAGCTTGATGGATCTTGTATCGAAGTAAACATTGCAAAATTGTTCTCATCGTCAGATAAGCCTTCTCCGCTTGTGTAATCTTCCATCCAAGTAGGAGTTTTCTTTGATCGTCTTTCTTGATTCTCAACTTCAGTTGATAATTCTCTTCCTCCTTTCGAGTTGTTGGTATCTTCACTTTGAGTGTCGGATTCTTGATCACTGCTTGTGTCGCCTTTGGAGTTACCAACACACTCTTTTTGAGCATCTGTTGCTTCTTCCTTACTGTTGTCATCAACATTGTCATCGTCCTCCCATATCAGTTTTTCTTGATTCTTGCTTGGGTCTTGTCTCCAATTCCATGTTTCGTTTTCTTTAAAAATAACATCTTTGCTGATGATGATTTTGTTTTCTACATGATTGTACAACCTGTATGCCCTCGATTCTTCGCTTACACCAAACATCACGCATTTGATGCTTTTGTCATCCAATTTTGTTCTTCTTTCTTTTGGTACGTGAACATTTGCCACACAACCAAATACTTTAAAGTGGCTCACAGAAGGTTTCTTGTCACTCCAGGCTTCTTCGGGTGTAACTTCCTCCAATGCGGAAGTAGGACTTCGGTTTAGAATGTGAATACACCAAGTTGTGGCTTCAGGCCAATAGAGTTTTGGAACTTTTCTTCCACTCAACATGCTCCGAACCATATTAAAAATGGTTTTGTTCTTCCTTTCTGCCACGCCATTCTGATGTGGTGAGTATGCTGCAGTGAGTTGTCTTCGGATCCTATTGTTCTCACAAAAGGCTGTGAATTCTTTCAAATTGTATTCTCCTCCCTTGTCCGTTCTAAGACACTTGATCGGCATCCCTGTTTCTTTTTCTACCAGAACTTTGAAGGCTTTGAACTTTTCGATTGCTTGTGATTTTTCTGATAGAAAGTAAGTCCAACACTTACGTGAAAAGTCATCGATAAATGTGATCGCGTACTTCTTTTGGCTGCTTGATTCAGGTGATATGGGCCCACAAATGTCAGAATGAACTAACTGTAGCTTTTGTGTCGCTCTCCAGGAACTCTTCTTTGGAAAAGGGTTTCTTTGTTGCTTCCCGATTAAACAATCCTGGCAGGGATTGTTATCTTCTTTGGGAGTTGGCAACCCCAAGACCATTTCTTTGCTTTTCAACGTCTTCAAGCTTTTGTGATTAAGGTGACCGTATCGATGATGCCAAAGTTGAGTAGCATCTTCCTCATCTGCCTTATGAAAGTTACTTTCTGAGAGCAACATGTTGGTAACAATCGGAAACAAGCGATTTGCAGTCATCTCAGTCTTGACTATCAAGCCCCTTTCCGGGTGGTATATGCTACATCATCCATGTTGTATAAGAACAGCTAACCCCTTTTCTTGGATCTGCCCGGCGCTGATCAAGTTGTTTTTCAGGTCTGGAACAAAATACACATCTGTAAGAAGATGCCTAAATCCATTAAGTGCAAACCGTACATTGCCCTTCCCCATTACTGGCATCGTACAATTGTTTCCAAGTTTGACATTATGTCGGAAGTCTTCATTAAGTTCACAGAACCACTTCTCCACTCATGTGGTTTGAACAACCCGAGTCTAAGAACCATACATGTTCTTCTGGGTCTAAGAACCATACCTGTTCTGTGATTGAATTGTTTTCCAACTGTGACATTAGAACCATTTCCTCTGTATCATTAAGTTCTGCATAATGTGCATCCTTCTCCCATTCTGGACACTCACTTTGAAAGTGACCAAGCTTATGACACTTGTAGCATTCCACAGTATTTCTGGAGACACTATATCTCCCACGTCCTCTTCCTCTTCCTCTTAATCCTCCTCTTCCTCTTCCTCTGTTTGTAGGCTCGGTAATGGCTTTCAAGACCTGCTGCTCCTCTTCTTTGTGACCCAACAACCTTTGTTCATGGACTACCATGGAGTTCGTCTATGGTCATAGTGTCAAGATCGTTGGATTCCTCAATTGAGCACACCACATAGTTGAATTTTGGTGTAAGTGAACGTAAGACCTTTGACACTATGTTGTTCAGCTCTACATCATCACCGTTTATCTTCATCTTGTTAACCACTGCTAAGGTCCTGGCAAGGTAAGAGTCTACCTTCTCACCCTCCTTCATAGACAAGAGCTCGTACTCCCTCCATAAAGCCTATAACTGAGCTCTTTTCACTTTCGTAGAGCCCTCGTATTTCTGTCTCATCGAGGACCAAATTCCCTTCGATGTGCTTTTGTCCAGAATTGTTTCCAGAATCTCCCTGTCAATTGCCTGAAAAAGGTAATTCTTTACCTTCATGTCTTTCAGTTTCGCATCTTCGATACTCTTCTTGTGCGCTTCAGCAGTTGCTCCTGATCCTCTGGTTGCTTCGGGAATTCCTTCCTCCACCATATTCCACATCTCCTTGCTTCTCAAGAAGTTCTCCATTAACATCGACCAATGATCGAAGTGTCCATCGAACTTGGGAATAGCCGGCTGCACAAACTTATCTGAATTCGCCATCTTCTCTGAACTCGTCATCTCGTGTTTGATTGCTCTCTTCACTTTGTTTTACTCACAAATCAGACCTCCTTGAAAGATGGCTCTGATACCACTATGTTGAAACTCACAATAAGAAATACACAGCAGAGAATTGAGAGCTCAAAAATGCCTACTTTATTGAATAAGCTAAGATGCCTTTTATAGGCTTACAAGAACGATGAAGAAGAAAACTAACTAGCTGATTCTAAGGAGATAAATATTGAAAACTAATTAGCTGATTCTAAGGGATAAAGATTGAAACAGAAAAAGACTAAATCAAATAAAGGACACGTGCTCGCTTCAGGGGCTTATTCACTCCTACTTTTGTTGACCAGGTCCTCACCAACATTAATCAGTCTTTTTGTTGCTTGATCACGATCTTGTGTCATTATGTTTTTAAAGGTGTTCCTAATGAAGTTACACATGAGAGGAACATAAATAAGCGGCCTGGTGAGGAGGGCAGGTTCTTCCCTTCAATTTTTATACTCCAAAGTTTGTTATGTTTTTTGGTGGTATTTTTAATTGTTGTATATGAGACATGTAGGGATCACCTAGTAATGATCCACTATCGTGTCACTGAGACTGTCTATTTCGATGTCACACTGCCCATTAATTTATGACAGTGCTTCAAGAACCTAAATCCATGAAAAGGATTTGAGTTGTATTTTATTTCAAGGAAATCTAAAGCTGAAGATATATATGGATCTTCTAGAGAAAGAAAGAGATTACTATTTTGCGAAATTAAGCGATATTGAGATACTTTGTCCAGACTCCTGAATTAGAACATATTCCAGTAGTATTTCCCTGAATTTACTTTTCATGCTTAATGGGTGTGCATATTTTGGAAATCCCTTGCCATGTTACATATCTAGGGAAGAAGGGGTACTAATTTACCATCTTGGTCTAAACCTCACTAAATAATAACATGCCATGGCATGAGATAGTGCCAAAAACAGAAATTCCAATCAAGCAGAAAATACACCCAAAACATCACAGGAGGGTCTTGGTCCATTTTTCTTTCTCCGTGTTTGCTTATTTAAAATAGAATTTCATGGCATGATTCAATCTTTAGAATCCTAGCCAAACCAAAATAAAGATTCCTCCTCACCCCCAAGGGAAAAATAGAAGTTATGCTCTTTGATCAGTTGTTGTGTTCTTCCCTTGGTTGAACAACTGATGGAATTATGTATAATAAAAAGTTGATGAACAATTTTGCCTTGTAACATTGTTTCTCTTGAATTATGGTTTATTTAGACTTAACTGCAAGTTTAATATATTCTGCAAGTTATGATGCTTAAATAGGAAAATGTTAAAACTTGAAATTATATTAAGTTTTAAATATTCAGTTTTCTAATGAAATGTTTTGATGGCTTATTGACATTTTGCAGATAAGGTGGGAAATTGACACCTTGCAATCAAATAGGGCATCGTCGTCTGTGCAAACTAGGGGTGCTCAAAATACCGACCAACCAGACCAACCCAACCAACCCAATCCAAAAAAACCCCAAAAAAACTCAACCCGAGATAAATCGACACATAGTTTATGCAAAAATAGGCCAAATCGCATCTATTGGGTTGGAATCGGGTTGGGATAATTTGAACCCAACCCAACCCGATGCCTTTATATACTACGGATTTATTACGAGCACTAAGTCTTTGATTAATATATGTACATTAAACAACTCTAATTAGGTGTATTCAAAAATATATTACAATTTCAACCGTAATTTTACTTTCTTATTTTCATTAATTTTTAACTTTTTATTAGACCTTTTTATATATTCTCATTTTAATTTTACTTTCTTCAAACAAAACGTTTAGTAATACTGTAAGATGGTATAACAAAGTTTCAAACTGATTAAACCGACCAACCTGACCAACCCGCACGATTTGAGTTGGGTTGGGTTGTTAAAATGCCCTCAACCCGGCCAACCAACCCATGAGCAGCCCCTAGTGCAAAGTAACAAACTTGGTTCTACTCGAGGAGACTATAAAAAAGTTAAAAATAGATGGGAGGTGATAGGTTGAGTATCAAGTTTTACGAGGAGTTTAGGCCTTTAGGGAAGATGTTAGAAAATGGATGCATGGATTAGTTGCATATTAAGGATTGTGTTGAAAAATTATTGTCTTTTATATGGTAAATGTATGAAATTTTATTGCTTTAAGATTTTTTGTTGTTTTTATTGATTGATATTATTTTTCGTAATATATAATTATATATAAATATATAGAGCTGAAATATGGATGAAAAATAATAATAATATGCTCTTTAAAGAAGGAATTAATCTTTTAAAAGTGTATCTAAAGATAACATTTGGAGAAGTTTTTGATTATTTGTATCTAAAGACAACCTTTAGAGAAGCTTTGCTAAGACTAACTAAAAGACATCTTTAGAGAAGGTTTAGGTAAAATGTCACTAATACCAATACCTTTAGAGAACTTTTTTTGTAAACCTTCTCTGAAAGTATCTTTTAGAGACGTTTATAAAACGTATCGAATACTTGAAAAGCGTCACTAATAAATACTTTTAGAGAAACTTCTTGAAAAAAGTTCACTAACCTTTAGGTTCCGTTTGTTTTTTGAAATTCAGATCTGAAAACCTCTGAAGTCTGATTCGGACGTTTTTGGTTTTCAGATCAGTTTTTTTTTTCAAATAAGAGCCTAAAACCTCCTTATTTCCTGTGAAACTTTAAGAGGTAAACCTACCTCTTAATACATCTTATAATTAGTTCACTCTCTCATACACAATATCTCTGTCTCTCATATAGAACAACAATCTTCACTCATTCCGTCATCATAGCTGCTCCTCATCTTCTCTCGTTCCATCATCAATCTCCAAGATGACCTATCTCCATCCCACAAACTTCGATCTTCTTCTTCTCAACGCCAAACTTGAATCATATTACCAGGGTGTTTGAAGAAAACCCATTAAATGAAAAAAAATGAAAAAAAATGAAGAAAACTAGTAAAAGGAAAAAAAAAATGAAGAACATGTGGGTTTGAAATCTGATTTAGACTTGAGAGATAGAAGTTGGATATCTTTTGATTATGATTTGTTTTCCCCGTTTGACTCCAAGAATATGCTCGTTTCCTGTGTTTGATTTCTAGTATGTTTGTATAAGAAGAGAGGTAAACAGTGTGTCTAGAGACTAGCCATCCCTATCATGATGCATCAAGAAAGAAAAGAAAAAAAACTGAAGGGTAGAAAAAAAGGAAAAAAGAGTTATAAGGAGACAAGGCATAAAGAAACAAAAAGAAAAGTATGATTATGGAAATTCAATGTACAAAACTTAAATGAAATATAAAAGCCTAGCTTGTAGGTAAGAAAGAAATGTAATTTCAAGTTTAAAATAATTAGTTTTGGGGTATTTGAAAATGGTATTTCTAATATACTTACTGATTCAGACTTCAGACGTAAAACAAACAGTATTACTGATTTAGATTTCAGACTTCAGCACCACCTCTTATAAATCAGAAGTTAAATAAGACTTCAACACCTCTTAAAAAACAAATGCCAACTTAGAGAAGCTTTGAAAGTGTACCTAAAGCCTAAAAAAAAGTCTCTAAAAACAAACAAAAACACACCCTTCAAATTCCCTCCCTAAAACCTTTACCTACCCTTACATAGAGAAACTTTTTGACGGAAATGAAAAGCTTCTCTAAAACTTTTAGAGAAGCTTTTAACAATTTTAAGTACAAAATAAAACATTTTCTGAAGGTCATTTTTCTTGTAGCGATATCATCTTCTCCTTTTCTTTCTGACCGCCTTCTGAGTATATGTATTTTTTAATTCGTTGTCGATGGTTATGTTGGTTGCCATTGAAGACACCCGCCCCTCTCTTTTGAACGTACTTTTTTCCGGAATATGCCATTTTTTTACCGTTTTCTTCCTTGCCATTTGTTTCAAGTAATGATAGCTTACCTTACTTCTACCAACACTAAGAGTTTCTAGTTTCCTGTACCTAAGTCTGCCATCTTTGCATCTTGTTGCCCTCTTCCGCATAGGCGGATCTAGGTGATGATTTTGGGGGTCGTATGACCCCCATAAAGCTTTAATGAAGTTTGTTTTTTATATTATAATAATTATTTTTTCTAAAATATAAATATATTTTGACCCCCAAAAATATAAGATTTGACCCTATAAATCATTTTAATCCAATTTCATTGTTAATTTATTATATAATTTGTTTTTTTACATTTTATAGTTAATTGTGAATTGTTAGTGTTAAAGTTTGTTAGTTTATGTATAATTGTTAATTTTTTATTAGTTATTAGTTGTTAGAGTTAGGGTTTATTGTTTGATTTTAATTGTTGCTTTTTTTGTTGTTAATTTAGGCTTAGGATTTACTGGTTGATGTATAACTGTTAATTTGAATAATCTCCCTTGGATTCATTTGAAATAAGAAAAAACTAATTCAATATCACCCTAATTTACAGAGGTAAATAAGATGAAACTATTTAAGTTAAAAAACATCGTCAACCAGGTAGGCATGTGACTATTACTTAAATTGCGACTCCCAGCACCAAAATCTCTAGATCCGCCTCTACTCTCTCGGTTCTGTAAATTCACTTTACTTTGCGCTCTTCGATTGTCCTCTTCCATGATCATGTTTTCTCAATCCCTTCTGCATTGTTATGTCCTTCTGTCGAGGTTTTTTTCTTGATTAACTCCTCTGCTCTACATTGTTACCCCCTTGTCTGATGTATCAATTTGGTTTTTTCCTTGGTTGCTTTAGCTTTGCGCTAGTTCGAAGTCACAGGTTTAGGCTAACTTTTGGCCTCTGCATCAATCCGGTGCTTTATTAGGCCCAACCCAATCTCTTTGCCATAAATACCTACATTTTGATCCCTTTGATTAACTTCCGTTAAAAACTCGGTTAAATTAAAGATATTTTGGTCCCTCTTGTTTACTTTTTGCCATAAATACCTACATTTTGGTCCCTTCTGATTAAACATTTTGATCCCTTTGATTTACTTATTGTTATCTTTTTTTTATTAGATTATTGAAATATGGATTTCTGATTTTCCCCCAAATCAGTTTTTCTTCGTTTTATTAGATTATTGAAATATGGGTTTCTAAGTTTTTCTTCGTTTTATTAGATTACTGAAATATGAGTTTCTAATTATCCCCAAATCAGTTTTCCTTCGCTTCGCTTCTTCCCTGGTTTCTTTTCTCTAAATCATTCCAATTTCTAAGGTTACAGATCATTTTTTTTACCTTTCTCACTGTAACTTCTATTCACACCACCATATGACAAATAATTAAATTGTCTCTGTATATTGAACTAAGATTAGATAATTCCAAACTTGACACTACTAAAATTGAAGGCTTGCACCTACGACCATTTCCATGGGAAATCCGTCGCTGAATGGTGATTCGTCACAAAACCGTCACAAAAGTTGATGGTTAATTTGTTGGTGGGTAAATTATATCAGTCACAGATTACCCAGAAAATTCCTGGGTAATCCATTGTTCCATTTTTGAAAACATCGGTCTTAATCGGAACCATTAGTATTTCCTGTATGATCCGTGGTAATCACCCAAACAAATTTCCTTGAATGAATTTTTGTGGATGAAAGTCATTTGTTTTGTAGTGTGAGTGATTAATCTATATATAACGTAAAACCTAACATCAAATATATTACAAAAGATGGTTAATACATAAATTTTTGAGTAAACTCTAATTTTGGTCCCCATGGTTTAGTGAATTATTTGAAAACGGGACCTAAACTTTGATAACTCTGGAAATCATTTTCATGGTTTTCATTTTGTTTTGAAAGTGGTCCTCCATCACTAACTTTGTTTATTTTCTTCGATAGTAAAAGGGACATTTTTGTCATTTCATATTTAATTCCCTAATTCCCTTTAAAAGTTTAAATACATATTATATATATATAATTTCACAGGCGTGATGTCTGTCAACCCTAAATTCGACGATGTCACCGGAAAAGAATCCAATCCTATTTCCACCACCAACCCAACTCCGGGCAGCTGGGATAGATGTAATACCTGCAGGACAGTGGGTATGAATTTCGAAAGCTCGTTGAAGGCTAACCATGGCCGGAACCAAATTAGACACCAACGTCATATCATCTCCGTTGAACACCTCATTTCCGACGGAATTTCCGGTTAATCTTGTCGCCGGAAAATTTGGCTTTATAAGTGTACTAACCCCTTGCAACGCTTGTTGTGGATCCATTAAACCCAAGCATCGCATTTTTCTGACCGTCACGATCAATTCAACCCCGGAACCTGCAAATGGGTTCAAGATTTCCGGATTTTGTATCGTAGATTTGGGTTTTCGTGATTCGTAATGATTTCAAAAGTTCAAGAACATTTTCCCGCGGTGGCAGATTGTTGCCAACTTGACCGTAGTTTATCCCAAGTGATTCAACTTTCGTAAATCCTAATTAAGAACACAAACAACATAAAGAAACCTACAAACTAAGAACACACATGGATTGAAGCGACCCAAAAAAAGATATAAACTAAACCAACCTGAAGACATTGAAGCAAAATAGATTCATATATGTATGTTTAGAGAGAGAAAGAGACAGATGTAGAGAGAGAGAGAGAGAGGGAGGAGTGAAGATGAAGATGGTGTGTGTGTATGTATTGTGTTTGCGTATATATATATATACATATAGAAATCGACGGTGTCACCGGAAAAGAATCCAACCCCATTTTCCCATGGTGGTAGACATACCCGTGGTTCAGGTGACCCGTTTCGATATGCAGATCTCGGTGGAAGAACCGGTTAATACAGATGATATTGTCCCCCCTGGATCTATCAAGACACGAGAATATTACTCGGATTCTCCTTCGAAGAGAAGGAAAAGCCTTGACAGGTCCAACTCCATTAGGAAAATGGCCGCTGCGGTATGGCGGAGATGGATGAAACAAAGGTGACAACAACCACAGTTTCAAATGCTAAAGTTTTTCCGAAAACCATTTATTACAACTACAATCCTGGAGGGTTAAGATTTCCAAGCATTGGTGGTGAACGAGAATTATTAGCAAGGGATTCAAATTCTTTAAGGGATGATTGTTTTAGAGATATTTGAATTAGGGTTCAAGGATAATGGGGTAGAGAAGAAGCAAGGGCGGAGATGGATGTGGAAAGTTATGGGGCTTTATCCACCGGCATAAACAGTAGGAAGAAGATGGGTTTAGCCGGAGTAAATAGAAAGAGAACGAGCAGGTAGCAGGAATTAGGAAAGTAAATATATTTAAACTTTTAAAGAAAATTAGGAAAGTAAATGAAAAGACAAAAATACCCCTCTCACTAACAAAAAATGATGGAGGACCATTTTCAAAGCAAAATGAAAACCAAAAGAACGATTTCTAGAGTTATCAAAGTTTAGGTCCCACTTTTAAAAATTTCACTAAACCACAGGGACTAAAATTAGAGTTTACTCTTAAGTTTTTTGTTTTATTGTTGATAACATAGTACAAATTTTAACCTCCTACTGTCTTTAGCCAAATAATTTTCAATTCAAAGTTACATTTTCTACCCTTATAATTAATGAAACAAAATTTGAAACAATATTTCGGGTTCTCCGCTTCATAATCGAAATGATTTATACAGCATCGCTATCGCTAAGTGCGTACTTTACTAGTATATTCCAAAAGATATGTTTTAGTGTTAACATAATTTTTTCAAGTGTCAATTATATATATTGAAGACAAAATAGTAAAATAAATAATATAACTGTCTAAGTCTGGTTACCCAATGCATGTTTGTTAGATTTAAGGTCACTCACATTTGCCGAAACATGATACACGTGTTGACTTGATCATATTTTCACAAGTTATATATAATATATTAGTTGCAGAGCAACACAAACAAGTTCACCAAGAATTAAACAAACAAGTTCACCAAGAATTAAACAAACTCATAATTAAGCCGCCCAATCAGCCATGGCCGACGACGAGAATGGCAAACAGCTTCACATAGCAATGTTCCCATGGTTAGCCTTTGGCCACCTTCTTCCATTCCTTCAATTAGCAAAGCTTTTCGCCATTAAAGGCCATAAGATTACCTTCATATCAACTCCACGTAACCTCCACCGATTACCTCAAATCCCACAAACCTTAAAAGCATTCATCACTTTCTTCGAAATCCATCTTCCAAAAGTTGACAATCTTCCTGAAAACGCTGAATCCACTAAAGATTTACCCTTCAATAAGGTTAAGTACCTCAAAATCGCCTGTGATGGTCTCCGACAACCCATCACAGACTTTCTGAAAACATCATCACCGGATTGGATCATTTATGATTTCGTTACGTACTGGTTGGGACCAATAGCGGCTGAACACGGAGTCCTCACGGCTTATTTTAGCGTCTTTCCGGCGGTTATTCTTGGTTACCTGGGTTCACCGGAGTTGTTGATGAAGAACAATGTTGATAATGATCATAATGATGATGATATTAATGAACCACGAGAGTTTAGCAACTTACCAAAATGGGTTTCATTCGAATCCCATGTTCGACCAAGTCTTTTTCAGATTACGAGATCAAATGGAAATTTTAATGACGAAAGTGAAAATGTTTCTGATCTGTATCGATTAGGAGCCACAGTCCACGGCTGCAATGCAGTGGTTGTCAGAAGTAGTTTCGATTTCGAGCCGGACTGGTTGAAACTCCTGAACCAACTTTACCGGAAACCGGTGATTCCGGCAGGGCTTTTACCGGCGGCGGCGGCAGAAGGTAGCGCCATCGTGGAGGAGAATACAAGTTGGCCGGAAACAAGAGAGTGGTCGGAGAAGCATGAGAAAGGATCAGTTGTTTATATTGCTTTTGGAACCGAAACAAAACCGAATCAGTACGAGTTAACTCAGCTAGCATTAGGATTAGAATTGTGTGGTTTACCATTTTACTGGGTGTTAATCGATCAACGTGGGTCATCAGATGACGTGGTTATTGAATTGCCACGTGGTTTTGAGGAGCGTACACGTGGACGTGGGGTGGTGTGCACGAGGTGGGTACCTCAGTTCAAGATACTGAGTCATGACTCGGTAGGGGTGTTGCTGATTCATTCAGGTATGAGTTCAGTGATGGAAGGGCTTCAACTCGGTAAACCACTTGTGTTGTTGCCATGCTTATTTGGTCAAGATTTACTTGCAAGTTATTTGGTGGAGGAAAAAGATGGGTACATGATTCCTAGGGACGAGTTGGACGGGTCATTCGATCCTGAATGGGTGGCTGACTCACTGAGTCTTGTGATGGTGAAAGAAGAGGGAAAAATATACAGACACAAAGCTAAAGAAACGATGGCGATATTTGGTGGCAGAGAGATTCAAGACAAGTGTGTGGATGAGTTATTGTCTTTTCTTAAAAAGTCATTGAAATAAATAAAATTAAGTAAGCACTGCCTTTAGTTAGCGAAAACTGTTTTCATTTTCCAAGAAAACGTTTTCAGAAAATGGAGTTGAGTTTTCATTCTCAGTTTTCTATAAAAAAAATTCAAAACGCGTTTAGCTGAAATGGTGGAGTTTTCATTTTTCATTTTCAGATTTTTAGAAAACGCGTTTAGTTGTGCATTTTCTACCAGTTTTCATTTTTCAGTTTCAATTTTTTTTAAATTAGAAAGTGTGTATACACACACACTTTTGTGCACACATAAGCACACTCACTTTCATACAGACACGCACACATTTTCACATACACGCACACACACACACACACATTTTCACAGACACGCACACACACACACACACACTTTCACATACATAAACACAGGTTCACACACACACTCACACTTTGACTTTCACACAAACATAAACACACTTTCACTTTCACACACACACACACACACTTTCACTTTCACGCAGACATACACACGGACACACACACTTTCACTTTCACACATATATACACACATTCACACACACACATTCACACACACACACACACACTTTCACACACACACACACACACTTTCACTTTCACATATACACACACATTCACACACACGCTTTCACTTTCACACGACATACACACACACTTTCGCGCGCACACACACACACTTTCACTTTCATATAGACACACACACACTTTTACACGCACACATTCACACACACACACATACTTTTACACGCACACATTCACACACACATGTGGTTGGCCTGTGTGTGTGAATGTGTGTGTGTGTGTGTGAAAGTGTATATGTGTGTGTGTGAAAGTGAAAGTGTGTGTGTGTGTGTGTGAAAGTGTATGTGTGTGTGTGTGAAAGTGTGAAAGTGAAAGTGTGTGTGTGTGCGTGTGAAAGTGTATGTGTGTGAAAATGAGTGTGTGTGTGTGTGTGAAAGTGTGTGTTTGTGTATGTATGTGTGTGTGTGTGAAGTTGCGTGTTGAGTGTGTGTGTGTGTGAAAGAGTGTGCTTGTGTGTGTGTGAAAGTGTATGTGTGTAAAAGTGAAAGTGTGTATGTGGAAGTGTGAAAGTGTGAAAGTGCAAATGTGTGTGTGTGCGTGCGCGAAAGTGTGTGAAATTGTGTATGAGTGTGAAAGTGAAAGTGTGTGTGTGTGTGTGAAAGTGAGTGCGTGAAAAAGTGTGCATGTGAAAGTGTATGTGTGTGTTTGTGAAAGTGAGTGTGTGTGTGTGTGTGAAAGTGTATGCGTGTAAAAGTGAAAATGTGTGTATGTGTGTAAGCGCGAAAGTGTGTGAAATTGTGTGTGAGTGTGAAAGAGAGTGTGTGTGTGTGTGTGTGAAAGTGTATATATGTGTGTCTATGTGTGTGAAAGTGTTTGTATGTGTGTGTGAAAGTGTATGCGTGTGAAAGTGAGTTTGTGTGTGTGTGAGGGAAAGTGAAAGTGTGTGTGTGGAAATGTGAAAGTGAAAATGTGTGTATGTGTGTGCGCGCGAAAGTGTGTATGAGTGTGAAAGTGAAAGTGTGTGTGTGTGTGTGAAAGTGTATATATATATGTGTGTGTGTGAAAGTGTGTATGTGTGTGTGAAAGTGTATGTGAAAGTGGGTGTGTGTATGTGTGTGTGTGAAAGTGTGTGAAATTGTGTATGAGTGTGAAAGTGAAAGTGTGTGTGTGTGTGTGTGTGTGTGAAAGTGAAAGTGTGTGTTTGTGTGTGAAAGTGTATATGTGTGTGTGTGTGTGTGTGTGAAATTGTTTATGTGTATGTATGTGAAAGTGAAAGAGTGTGTGTGTGTGTGAAAGTGTGTATGTGCACGCGTGTAAAAGTGTAAGTGTGTGTGCATTTAGAAAATTATTTTGAAAATGAAAATTCTGAAAACTCAAAAAAGTTGTTTTCTAAATCTAATATAAATTTAGAAAATGAAAATGAAAATTATTTTGGAAATTTTTTGAAAACTGAACGAACTAAACGCGTTTTCCAAATTTTCATTTTCTCTGGATAAATTTTCTAGAAAACAGAAAAAATTTCACGAACTAAACGCAACCTAAATTATTGTTTTAGTTGTATTTGGAATAAAATTTAAATTTTAGATTGGAGATGACGATAAAACTTTTGAATCAAAAAATAACCGGTGTTATCATATACATTCTACTCTATATCATATTTTTTTAATTTAATTAAGTGTATATGTCTATTTAATTACTTTTGGTGTTATCATATACACCGTAGACTAGGGTGTTATCATAGACTAGGGTATACTTAAAAAACCTAAAAACAATTAACCACCTATTACATCTTTAACAATTTCTTTGAAATAGAGAACTAAAATATAAAATCTTTAAAAAAAATCATATTCATCTCTAAGAGATACGATCATTTTGAAGAACCTAATATTGATTATAATATTAAAATATTCTATTTATCAATTAATATATTATTTTTTTTATTTTAAATATTTATTTTTTAATTTTCCTATTGGTGATTACACTTAGTAACCATTTTTGGAATGATTTTCATATTTGAATAAAAAACTCTTGTATCTCCTAATTTTTCTATTTTGAAGATCGTTTTCGAAAAACTTTTGAATCATAATATAATATTAGCCTAAAATCCTAATTTTTCTCATTTTCTCCATGTTAAAAATGGTCTTGAAGATGCTAAAATTTCCTACAACTAATTAAAGAGTTGAATGATGTTATTAATGTTTTATAGACTTAGATTGTCTAATTTGAGTTTTCCAATAAAGAAATAATTTTATCGTCATCATAACTTGTTTCAACTGTTTTTTATAGAATGTAGACTTAGGGATGAGAATGAGAGAGAACTCTGAAAAATAAAGGAACCAAAAAACCTATCCAAGACCATTAGATTGAGATGGTCAAATGGATGTGGCTAACAAGATGGGTATAACCACATTTAGAAGAAATCATATTTTCCTCAAATTTTTAAACTGAAAATGGGTAAAATATAATAAAAATTGGAGCAAAACAAAATACATCAAATAAACGATTACTTTATTCTTTTTAAATTGACATCCTTTTTGATATATTTTTCATCCTTTTTTTCATGGTTGTGTAGCTCTTTTTTTTTCAAGGTTCTTCCTTCATCTTTAACTTGTAGACTTATTGCTTATATATACTTTAAATAATCTCATAAACTAATTTACTAGAACATCTATAGAATGCTAATTTATTGATTACATATACTTTATCTCGTAAACTATTTTACTAGAACTGTAACGACCCAAAATTTAAATCCAACAATAGGTATAATTCAAGGTTCAATAATCACCAAATGATTAACCAACCAACGATTAATTCATTACAATTCCCAAATCTCAAATAAGATAAAATTCAATGGGAGTCTGAAAGTCTAAGTCAACAACTGAATGCAATAAAACTAAAACGGAAACTAAAGCTCTTCGGAAGTAATCTCTACATCTTCCCTTTGCCCTTATCCCCTCGCCCGGTAACGTACCTGCCTGAAAATATTTTATTTTGAAAAGCGAGGGTTAGACCAAAAGGTCTAGTGAATTCCCAAGAAAACAGTTTATAATTTTCAGTAGTTCATAACTCATTTAGAAACATGTAATGATTTTACGAGTAAATAAACATGGCTAGTCAATTCACACCTATATAGGATTTATCACACCTAAATAGGATTTTTATACCCGGATCACACCTATTCGTAGGATTTAGCACACCTAACGATAGGATTTTATATCAGACTTTGCCAATTAGTATTTAAAAGTGATCATGGTAGTTTTTGTATTTAAACAAAGCATTTAAAGAAACCATAATCAATTAAGCATTTAAGACATTCCACATTACATTTCTTTGTAATAGGGAACTCACCTGATTTACCACCCGATGAACATACTTTAAACCTTATGTGATCACCAACCGAACACCTGAATTGAGGTTACCAAACTATGAGTATACAACCTCAAAGTAATTCCAAAAAACTCATTTACGAATCCCTCAATCAAGTGCCCAAGCTAGAACCCCTACTCGATACCGAACGAAAAACAAAAAGAGACATGGCCGTGGCTTAGGCGAGTGTGTGGTGACTCTCGACTCGCCAGAGACTCGCCACAGTCTCTGTTTCCTTGCCCATTTTCATCTCGAAAGCCAAACTCAAAAACCATTTCCCTATTCGATTTTCTTCTATTTTAAGCATAAAACTCCTTCTCAACACTATATAATCAGTCCTAAACATACACCCATCTAATTTAATCCATTTGAATCCAAAGATTCATCCCACTTTAAGAACGCATGGTTATCTATGGTGGGTTTCCTTAGAACACAACCCAAATACAAAAGAACCAATTCAAGAGATGAAGATATTCATAAGATCATCTATTCATCTCATATCCAATGGTCTGAGACTAAATATGTTGATTACTAATCAAGACACAAAACCCCCAAAAGATTCTAATCATTCCTTAAAACTTAGTTAAGCTAAGAGATGAAGATAAAGAGATTGGATACCCGAAATGTTGATATTCAATCAGAAATGCAAAGCTTCTTCTCTTCCTTGCTAGTCACGTATTTCACAAAACACACACATAATTTCACACACTAATTTTGATGGAATGAGATATCTGATTCTCTTCTTCTCTCTAAAAGGGTATAAATACCTTGGGCCTTGTGAACCAAGCCCTAGCCCAAATGAGTAGATTCAAAAGAAAACAAACTTCAAACCCAAGTCCAATGATAAAATTTTCTAATAATCCAAAATTAACACTACTCTATTTTACATAAATTTTGGGCTATTACAACACCTCCCCCTTAAAAGAATTATGTCACCGGAATTCCTTCGCCGAAGAGGTACGGGTACATTTCCATCATCTTAGATTCCAACTCCCAAGTTGCTTCTGGACCCTTGTGAAACTGCCACTGCACTTTCACCATTGGGATCTCTTTATTCCTCAAACTCTTAATCTTCCGATCAATAACTGCCTTTGGCTCTTCTACAAAATTCAATTTTTCATCTATTTGTGCCTCTTGCAATGGTAGTATCATTTCATCTTTAGCTAAACACTTCCTCAAATTGGAGATATGGAAGGGTGATACGAATACCTTGCAACTTTTCCGGTAACTCTAACTTGTATGCAACCTCCCCAATTCGTTCAATTATGGGAAACGTTCCGATGTAGCGCGGACTCAACTTTCCTTTCTTCCTGAAACGCATTATACCCTTCCACGGTGATACTTTAAGCATCACGAGATCACCCATCTGAAACTCAAGAGCTTTCCTTCTCTTGTCGGCAAAGCTCTTTTGTCTATTTTGAGCCGTCTTCAACCTTTCGCGAATTTGATCAATCTTATCGGTCGTCAACTGAACAATTTCCGGCCTCGCCAGTTGCTTTTCACCAACTTCATTCCAACATAAGGGAGTCCTACATTTTCTCCCATACAAAACCTTATACGGTGCTGCCTGGATACTCGCATGATAACTATTATTATATGCGAATTCGATTAAAGGCAGATGGCTTTCCCATGATCCACTAAAGTCAATAGCACAAGCTCTCAACATGTCTTCCAAAGTCTGAATCGTCCTCTCGCTTTGTCCGTTCGTCTGAGGATGATAGGCGGTACTGAATTTGAGTTGTGACTTGTGATCCCAACTCTTTCTGAAAGCTTTCCCAAAACATGGACGTAAGGCGTGTGTCGCGGTCCGACACAATGGACAACGGCACTCCATGTCTTGTTACGATCTCATCAATATAAAGCCTGTCAACCTCTCCATAGAATAAGTTTTCCGCATTGGAAGAAAGTGAGCCGACTTGGCGAGTCGATCCACAATCACCCAAATAGCGTCAAACCCTTTCGGAGACTTAGGAAACCCCGTCACAAAGTCCATAGTAATGTGATCCCATTTCCAAACGGGAATATCCAATAGTTGAAGCTTGCCGTAAGGCCTTTAATGCTCTATTTTCACTTGTAGACAAGTCAGACATCTTTCTACAAAGTATGCCACGTCTTTCTTCATACCCGACCACCAATAAAATTGCCGAAGAGCTCTATACATCTTATTCGTGCCCGGATGAATAGAATACTTTGATTTATGCGCCTCATCCAATAACCTTTTACGAATGTCCCCAAATCTCGGAACCCAAATACGCTTTTTGTAACATTTCAACCCCCGCTCGTTCTCTAGAAAAGTAGACACAACGCCTACCATTTGTTCCTTTTTAAGATTCTCCGGTTGCAGTGCGTCCAACTGACATTTTTTAATTTCATCGAGTAAACCGAAATCCACAACGATCTTCATGGAGACAACTTTCGCAGTCTCGCCCCTTTCCTTTCTACTCAAAGCATCGGCTACCATATTAGCCTTCCCCGGATGATACTCAATCTTACAATCGTAATTAGTCAACAACTCCACCCATCTCCTTAGAACACAACCCAAATACAAAAGAACCAATTCAAGAGATGAAGAGATATTTTAATCCTTACCAACTCGATCTTGTCGCCCCTGGCAACAAACATGCATGAACCATTTCACGAAGTATCTGTCCGGATAGTCCAAAGTAAGAACTGAATTTTTTGCACTCGATAGTTTCAACTCCAGAAAAAAGCTTTATGAAACTGAAACCTTCTTTCTTTGATTCTTTGATCGGAATACGGATGAGATCAGAAAGGCCATCATTGGGGCAAACGATGCGATATTCATAAGATCATCTATTCATCTCATATCCAATGGTCTGAGACTAAATATGTTGATTACTAATCAAGACACAAAACCCCCAAAAGATTCTAATCATTCCTTAAAACTTAGTTAAGCTAAGAGATGAAGAGAAAGAGATTGGATACCTGAAATGTTGATCTTCAATCAGAAATGCAAAGCTTCTTCTCTTCCTTGCTAGTCACGTATTTTTCAAAACACACACATAATTTCACACACTGATTTTGGTGGAATGAGATATCTGATTCTCTTCTTCTCTCTAAAAGGGTATAAATACCTTGGGCCTTGTGAACCAAGCCCTAGCCCAAATGAGTATATTCAAAAGGAAACAAACTTTAAACCCAAGTCCAATGATAAATTTTTCTAATAATCCAAAATTAACACTAAATTATTTTACATAAATTTTTGGGCTATTACAAAAACGTTTATAGGATGCATAATTACTTATTAGGTCACTTTCATATTGCGTTTGTATAAGATATAATATTTTTAGACCAACTTAAAAAAAATTCAAGTTCATAGAACACTAACCTAATTTAGACACAATTACATCTATTGTAATTGTTGTTTTGAATTGAAGGACAACAAATTTTTGTTTCTCGTGTTGTGGAATAAATTTCATATGCCTATGTTACTTGTATTACTACTATCTCATTTATGGATGTTAAATATGTGAAGTAAGATTTCAAGTATATACGAATTAACCTTAACTGATGATCTATTTGAAACGAGGTAGATCAGGTGATATAGATTAACCAGTTACAATAAAGCTAGAATTCGTGATGGTTGAATCCAAAAGTTGCAAACTTTAATTAGCAACCATTATATATCCAATGACATACACAAGCAGTTGAATAATGATTGGATCCTAGAAACGTATTAGATTTCATAGTGCTAGCTATTACTTAAAAAACAAGAATTTTCAACAGGTTTTTCTTCTGCGTTCGTGATTACCTTACAAGATTTTAGGGGTTTAGGCAATAAAGTGGAAAGATGCCAAATTTAAGGTTGTAGGTTTTTTATCTTAAAATTTTATTAATGATACATTAGAAACCTTTTCATTTATATACAATAGGAACCCTAAAAAACCGCAACCGTAGCCATTTTATCCAATTACTAGAGTTTGGCACCATGCGATGAGCGGTGACGAAATTTATTTTGTTAGGAAATACGTAAATGGATTAAAATTAAACGTAATTTGATAATAAGAATGTAATATAATAATGTATTGTGTGTTTTTGATGCAATTTGTTTATTTTTATAAATTCATGCACATATAGGCATCTAAATAGTTAGATGTGTCATCAAAATTAAAAACGCCATATAACTAAATTTACAATAGTAAGGGTATTTTATTAATAATGGAACAAAATGTAATATCAACTAACAATAAAAAAAACTACATAATGTGAGGTATATAATAAATGACACGTGTTACATAAAGTTAAAGAATATGAGAGTTTGCAAACCAAAAAATGCCCAACATGGGTAAAGATTAAAATCACATACACAAAAGTTGTAATGCAAACAAAATTCATGATACAAATATACATAAATTTATAATTCGATCAAAATCAAGAAACGGGCCTATATAAAGTTCTTACATTTTGAAAACTTCAAATATTCCTGACCTAATACGTAAAAATTGTAATGCGATCTAAACCATGATACGAACATACATAAAATCATAATGTGATCCATATTCATGTTATAAACATACACAAAATTAAAATATGATCAAATGCACGAAACAAATATATACATAAAATTACCATTCAATGAAAATCACAATTCGAACATACATAAATTTATCATTAAATCAAAATCACACAACGAACATATATAAATAAATAATTCGATCAAAATCACAAAACAACATACATAAAATTATTATCTTAATTAGATCATAACCAAAAAATCCTAAATTGGCGAATACAATGACAAATTGGATCGTTGAGAATACTCCTCAAAATTTCGACAAAGCTGGAAAAAAACTATATATCGATAATATCAAAAATAAAACAAAAGAGAAAAGAAAGAGAAACTAATAAATTGAGATGAATAGAAATAATAAATTCAGATTTATAAACCTAGCAATATTGTGTCATCATTGACACATGATTTAGATAAATTTTGAGATATAGATTCGAAGTCATTGATAAGTATTTTTTTTATCATAAATTTTCTAAACTTTTTATGGAAGTGAAAGTCAAAAAACATATTTTGTACTTAGTTGATAATGATCGGTAACTTCCCTTGATCTCGATCAGTAATCTCAAACTTTTGTAGACAGTACAAAACAACTCGATAGATGATGAAACTTTGGGACGAAGTTCTTATGCGCAAATGCATGTATTTAGTTTTCTTGTAAAAAAACGTGGATACCAAATTAGAAAAGTTAGAACAAATTAGTAATGCAATAGACAATTTCATCATACCTTGTCATCGATTAGAATCATGTCTAAACTAATCAATTATCCTCATTTCTTCGTGTTTAGACGTTTCCACAATCTACAAATCCGAATTCTTATAACGTAATCATCATGATCATTTTCAAGCCCTTTAGTAAAGAATACTCTTATAAAGCTTCAAATCAAATAACAAAATAATTATTCAAGCACTTGGAAATAATAACATTTTCTATGAACTTTATATAGGGGAAATTGAAGTACAATTGCAAGTTAAACAAAAATCTGTATCTGTATAAAAGAAAATCCTCCAAGAATGACGTGACGCAGTCTTAGAGAACCATTTTCAATAGAAATTTTCTGGTTTTTTTTATTTTTTAAAAAATACTTATTAAGTTAATGACATTTGTGCCCTTATATGGAAGTTACATACATAATTATAAGTAGGGTTTCTTTGGTAATTTTGTTTCCAATTTAGTTAACTATTCAACTACCTTGGTGGAGGTTACTTTTACTCTCTCTATGATTAAACTAATGACATTTGTGTCCCTATATGAAAGTTACATACTCCCTCCATCCCAAATTAAGTGTCTACCTTACTATTTTTGTTTGTCCCAAATTAAGTGTCCACTTTCAAAAGTAAGTTTTCAATTTCCCATTCTACCTTTAAATATGAGGTGAGAAAGTTTCTCTCTCTGCTATTAAGAGTATAAATGTTATTTGGTTATTTAAAAAGTGTAATAATTGCACATTCCTAAAACTGTGTGTCATTTTTATTGTGGACACTTATTTTGGGACGGAGGGAGTATATCATTATAACAAGGGTTTCTTTGGTAATTTTGTTTCCAGTTTAATTAGCTTTAATGTTAAAACTATTCAACTCCCTTGGTAGGTGTTACTTTGCGTCTCACTATAATTCTTCTCTTTCTTTCATTTCCTCACAATAGTGTTTGCACAAACTAATCACCACCAATATAAGCTATAGAACAACTAAATCCGTCAAGGCAACCATTGTCACCGTTAATTCTTCCGATTGTGTCGAAAAGGTTAGTTTTAGTTACGGATGATCGTTCGGTAGGTGTTACTTTTACTCTCTCTATAATTATCTCGTTCTTTAATTGTGTCACAGTAGCGTTTGCCCATACTAATCACCACCAATATCAGCTAGATAACAACCAACTCCGTCAAGGCAACAATCGTCGTCATCATTTCTTCCGATTAAAGGTTAGTTTTAGTTATGGAAAATCATTCTTCGAAGTTTGTCTTCTCATGCATTGTTGGTTTATTAGATTTATAACAAAGTTAGGTTCCCCTTTTTACAATTCTGATATAAACACCGAAAATAATTATGTATGTTTGATTCTCTAATGATGAATTTAACTTTTCTATGTTAGGTATCAGAAAGTTTTTTATTTCACTTCGTTGCGGATTCAAAATATATGGATTTTACAATGGTTGACGAGTTAAGAGGAATTAAGAGATTGAATATGAAAAGCATTCCAAAATTGTTGAACAAAGCTATATGACACTCGGTGAGAGGCATCATTGACTACAAACTCTATCGTTTTTTATTGATTGAAATTAAAACACAAAAGAATATTTCAATTTATTTGTAAGGTAACAATTTAGAACAACTTTTAAGTAAAAGACTTATTTAATATTTATATTTTTTCTTTATAATTTTAATTTTTTAAATAATTTCAGCACGTTAAATACTAAAACCTTTCATTTTTTTTTAATTTAAATTAGAAACCATCAAAATATATATATATATATATATATATATATATATATATATTATAACATTATTTATCATACATCTTTTAAGTAACAATTAAGTAAATTTGAAAAATATGTATTTCATTATATAAGAAGTATCATTTGGTAATTTTACTTCCAATCTAACATGTTATAACCTCCAATCCAAATTTCTATAGCCATTCTTTTTATTCTATTCATCTTTCCATCTATTAATATCTCAAAAATTAAGTAGAATGACAATAGGAATGAAAAATTTATTTGGGTCCAAAATGGTAGAAAAAAATTACAAATCAGATATCTTCTAGGTTATGTTTTTTACTTTACCATGCCAACAAAGTTTGATGCATATCTCATTTAATTAAAGTGCACATTTCACACATTGTGGACATGAATTTATAATTAAAAAATTCTTACCTTATATTGTTTTTTATGTATGGAATTGTTTTTCTATCTTCAATTAAGTATATTTATATGGTTGATAATTGTAATTGATAAATGCAACCTATTTCAGAATGTGTTAATAATTAAGTTGCAAAACATGCCTTATAAGCTAAAATATAAAATTAGGAAGACTAATTTTGTGTAGACTCATCATAACAATTAATATTGTACATACATTTGCAACTAATCATTTTTATACAATTTTTAACTTTAATGTCAAAATATTATTTTGCAACAAAAAGATAAGAACATGTATAAAATTCTCTTCGTTATAAAAAATAATATCAATGAAACTATATAATTTATATTTAAGCAACTCCCAATAAATTTATTATCTTATATTACCCCTAATTAGTTATGAATTATCAAATTGTGTTTATCTTAACACAATACAGATTTTATAAATATATAAATGAAGGTTATATGGTATTAAAATGGAGAATAAGATTATGCTATTCTTAAATTCTGGTTGAATTTGGTTATCCCATATTGATGAAATGCGAAATATTGAAAAATATAGTTGAATATATAAAATGAGTGGATGGTATGAAAATCAATATTAATATTATAAACATAAAAAGGTTTCTGTAACAACCCAATTTCCATAAAAATGAAATCCAATCATAAATGGACAATTAAAATACCAATAGAAGTCTAATATCTATTACATCCCAATGTTTTGCAGCGAAAATAAAACTATCTACAGCTGAGAATTATAATAAACCAATTAAGTCTCTAAGTCATCTGATCTCCTCAACGACCGGCTCACATCCTACCTTTTCCCTTGGCCGAACTCTCAACCAAGCCTTTACCTGAAAATGATTTTAGTTTTTGAAAAGCGAGGGTTAGACCACAAGGTCTAGTGAATTCCCAATAAACAACAGTTATAAACAAAGCATTTAAATCCGAAGAAATAAATAGTTTAAAATCAGGAAGCAACATTTCAAATACGGACCATGTACAAGGATAGTAGAACAACCCATTAAGTCATAAACTTGCCACATATGACTCACTAATCGATACCCGCAAACTTGCCACATGCGGGTACGTCACATACCTCGAACGAGTTCGAGGCGTACGAAATATAACTCCCAAGAGATCTGCACCGTCTCGAGGTACACCCACTCTCCTATGTACATGTCCCTTCTACCTAGGCATATCACGATATCCAGGCCAATTTAACATACAACATTTATATTAACCAACAAGAAGTGTAAATCATTTAGCATGCTTCCAATTTAAATACCATGATCAGTTTCATAAATTCAACATTTGCCAAAAAGTGTAGTTTAAGTCAAGGGAACTCACCTGATGGTTGCCAACGAGTCCCAAAGTCCAATTATAAGGATTTTCCCCAAACCGAACGCCTAAATTTGCCAATACAAAAACGGTGTTAACCCTAAGAAATTCTTCCAAAAGCCTTCTAAATTAGTCCTAAATTAAACCCCTAACTCAATGATCCCAACCCCGACTCGAAACAAAACGAAATGAACGAAGTTGCGCCAAACAGTGGACAACGCGGGTACGAATGCAGGTAAACCCGCCCAGCAACCCGCACAGATTTTCCCAACAGCCGACTGGGCGGGTACGAATGCGGGTAAACCCGCCCCGCAACCCGCACAGATTTCTGTTTTGGGTTTTCTTCATTTCTTCAGCTCAAGACCTCCAAATCTTAATCCAAAACATTACAATATTGATTTCTAATCTCCCAAACCAACAATAATGATAGGGAATCAACCCAAAACTATCGATTACATTCCTAAACATACACCAATCCAATTTCATCCATTTAAATCTATGGGTTCAATCTTTATGAAGAACCAAGGTTCATCCATGGTGGGTTTTCCTTGAAAACAACCCAAATGTGATGGAAACAACACCAACAATGAAGATAGTAACTCTAATACATCTACTCATCTCATATCAATTGATTTGAGAACTTTATTTAATGATTACTCAACTAAAATGCAAAACTCCAATAGCTCCTAATCATTCCATATGATTTAGATGTGCTTGAAGATGAAGAAGATGAAGTTTAAACCTGAAAATACTTGGCGCTTCAATGGATTTCTTCAAGAATGTTCTTCTCCCTTCTTGCTTGCTATGCGCGTCCCACACACTCAAAACACACACACACAATATATCTGATGAAATGAGGGAAATGACTGATTTTCCTCTTACTACTCCATATAAATACCTTGGGCTTTAGGGCTTCTCTTGAAATCAACCCAATTTCAAACCATTTAAGATTTAATCCATTTTATTTAGAGCCCAAATTCTTTTATTTAAAGTCTAAGTCCAATATTAAGGTTAGGGTTATTACAACACTCCCCACTTAAAAGAATTCCGTCCCCGGAATTCATCCATCGAAGAGATGTGGGTATTTACTCCTCATTTCAGACTCCAATTCCCATGTGGCTTCCTGTCCCTTGTGAAATCGCCAGTTCACTTTAACTAAGTTGATTTCCTTTCTCCTCAACTTCTTCACCTTACAATCCACGATCACTTTCGGCTCCTCGACAAAATGTAGCTTCGTATCAACTTGGACATTGTCCAAAGGTACGATTGAATCCACCTCAGCTAAATACTTCCTTAAGTTATAAACGTGGAAAGTGTTATGTATACCCTTCAATTTCTCCGGTAAATCAAGCTTGTAAGCAACATCTCCAACTCGTTCCGTTATCGCAAATGGCCCGATATAACGTAGGCTTAACTTTCCTCTTTTAACAAAACGGACTACACCCTTCCAAGGTGATATCTTCAACATTACCATATCCCTTTTTTGAAACTCAATGTCTTTTCGCCTCTTGTCCGCATAACTTTTCTGTCTATCCTGTGCAACTTTCATTCTTTCTCGGATTTGCACAATTTTATTTGCCGTCAATTGGACGATCTCGGGCCCCGTCAATTGCTTCTCACCAACCTCGTTCCAACATAAAAGCGTCCTACATTTTCTACCATACAATGCCTCATAAGGAGCCGCCTGAATGCTTGCATGATAACTATTGTTGTACGCGAATTCGATCAATGGCAAGTGTTCCTCCCACGATCCACCAAAATCAATTACACAAGCTCTCAACATGTCCTCCATCGTTTGGATAGTCTGCTCACTCTGGCCATCAGTCTGCGGGTGGTATGCGGTACTCATATTGATTTGCTATCCCATTTCTCTTTGAAAGCCTTCCCAAAATTTTGATGTAAACCGAGTGTCTCGATCCGACACTATAGACACTGGAACTCCGTGTCTAACCACAATTTCGTTGATATAAAGTTTTGCCAATCTAT
Source organism: Silybum marianum (assembly GCA_036898165.1). NCBI lineage: Eukaryota > Viridiplantae > Streptophyta > Magnoliopsida > Asterales > Asteraceae > Silybum > Silybum marianum. Next base: position 8,124,178 of record CM072531.1, read on the forward strand.
CTGGTGGGTATGACTCCTTCATTGGCAGGAAATGCGCCGATTTAGTCAAACGGTCCACGATTATCCAAATGGCATCAAAGCCCCTCGGTGTCCTTGACAACTTCATCACAAAGTCCATGGTAATATGATCCCATTTCCACACTGGAATGTCTAGCGGTTTCAGCTTACCATAAGGTCATTGATGCTTGACTTTCACTTGTAAACAGGCCAGACGTCGCTCAACATAGTGGGCAATATCTTTCTTCATCCCGGGCCACCAATAAAACTGACGAATATCCCTATACATCTTGTTATTACCCGGATGTATTGAATAACGCGACTTGTGTGCTTCATCCAACACTTTCGTTCATACTTCCCCCGACTTAGGAACTCAAACTCGACCGTTGAAACATTTCATTCCCCGATCATCTTCCGTAAATGATGACACTAGTCCCACAATTCTTTCCTTCCTGTGGTTTTCCTCTAAAGATGTTTCTTCTTGACACTTCTTGATTTCCTTGACTAAATCATACTTTGCCTTGGCTCGAAACGCTACGACTTTCGTTGATTCTCCCATTTCCTTGCGACTCAAGGCATCGGCCACCACATTAGCCTTTCCCGGATGATACTCAATCTTACAATCATAGTCGGTCAATAACTCCATCCACCTCCGTTGTCGCATATTCAATTCCTTTTGATCAAATAGGTGACGGAGACTCTTATGATCCGTGAAAATTTGACACTTGGTCCCATATAAATAATGTCTCCAAATATTCAATGCAAAAACGATGGCCGCCAATTCCAAGTCATGCGTGGGGTACCATTTTTCGTGATCCTTCAACTATCGCGACGCATAAGCTATTACTTTCTCCCGTTGCATCAAAACACATCCCAACCCAAGCTTGGAGGCATCAGTATCCACTACGAAATCATTGGTACCCTCCGGCAATGTTAGGATTGGGCGCTACACAACAATTCCTTCAAGGATTGAAATGCTTTTGCTTGTTCCTCGGACCAAACAAATTTAACATTCTTCTTCGTTAAAGACGTCAAAGGCGTTGCCACACGTGAAAAATCCTTAATGACTTACGGTAGTAACCCGCTAACCCAAGGAAGCTCCTCACTTCCGATGGAGTCCTAGGAGGCTCCCAACTCTTGATGGCCTCAATCTTGGCCGGGTCTACCTTTATACCGTCTCGAGACACAACATGACCCAAAAACTGAACACCTCTTAGCCAAAACTCGCATTTTGAGAATTTCGCATAAAGCTTCTCCTTCTTCAATAGTTGCAATACTTGACGCAGGTGTTCTTTATGGACTTCTTCCGATCTTGAATAAATCAATATATCATCTATAAAGACAATTACGAACTTGTCCAAGTACGGTTGGCACACTCTATTCATTAGATCCATAAAAGCCGCTGGGGCATTGGTTAACCCAAATGGCATTACCAAAAACTCGTAAGGGCCATACCGGGTTCGGAACGTCGTTTTAAGCACATCTTCTTCCTTCACTTTTAATTGATGATATCCCGATTGCAAGTCAATTTTCTAAAAGTAGCTTGCTCCTTGCAATTGATCAAACAAATCGTCTATCCTTGGCAAAGGATATTTATTCTTGATTGTGACTTTGTTCAACTCGCGATAATCGATACACATTCGGATAGTCCCATCCTTCTTCTTGACAAGCAACACCGGTGCTCCCCACGGTGAGGTACTCGGCCAAATGAATCCCTTATCCAGAAGTTCTTGAAGTTGTGCCATCATCTCCTTCATTTCTGAAGGTGCCAATTGGAGTAGCGCCGGGTACTAAATCAATACTAAATTCAATCTGACGATTCGGCGGTAGACTTGTCAAGTCCTCCAAAAATACCTCGGGATAATCTTTCACAACAACTACCTCTTCCAACTTTCTCTTCTCTTTCTTAGCATCCACCACATATGCTAAGTAACTCACACGACCCTTCTTCATACACCGGTTAACTCTTATCATCGAAATAAGACTAGTGTTCCGGTCACGTCTATTCTCATAAATCACTACCGTCCCTCTTTCCGGCAATTGAACGTTGATTAACTTCTTATTACAGACAATGCTGGCATTGTTCTTAGCTAATCAATCCATCCCCAAAATAACATCAAATTCACCCATTGGCATAGGGTGCAACTGTAGCGGTACCAAACTACCCTCTAGTTCTAGAGAACAATCATCAAACATCTCCCTAATAGTGACATGGTTATCATCGGCTGTTTCGACTTCAAACACATGGTTCAATCTCTTAGGTTTCACACACAAATATTTCACAAAATTAGGCTACACAAAAGAGCGGTTAGCTCTTGAATCAAATAACACCTTGGCACATAAAGAGTTAACCAAGAATGTACCTGTCACTACGTCTGGTATCTCCTCAGCCTCAGCAGTAGTCATCTGAAATACACGTCCTTTCGGGCATGCCGGCTCCGACCTCTTCTCATCGCTCCTTCCACTCGATCGATTCCCTTGCATAACTACTCCTCCACTCTTCAACTGAGGACAATCTGATTTAAAGTGGTCGGGAGAACCACACTGAAAGCAAGATTTCCCCGATGAACAACCTCTAGACATATGACCGGGCAACCCACATCGGAAACAAGATCTCGGATCCGGTCCACACTCGCCTCTATGCACTCGATGACACTTCCCACATGGTCTAACAACAAACCCTTGCTTTCCTCGCGATGCGGGTCGAGAGAATCTCGCCTTCTTCGCCTCACTTCCCGCTCCTTCCGACTTTCTCTTGTCTCCAACCCTCTCAGTCATTTGCCGGTTCTTCTCCTTTTCAGTCATCTCGGCCGCATCTATCGCCGCTTGAAAAGAATAAGACATCTCATCTATCTATTACATACTCACATTTTCTTCCAAATCTATTATCTTTTCGTCGATGTGAATAATCAAATAAGACATCTCATCCACCTTTTACATACTAACCCAAAATCTTCCAAATTTATCATCTTTTTATAACCAAATAACATTACAATTCAAACTTTGAGAATATTTACATCTTTTTGTAACTTATGAGATAATAAAAAACATCGCGGTTTAACATTTGATAATATATATAAATTGATTGAAAGATGTTTTGTATACATATATATATATATAAATATATTTAATACATAAATATATATCTATACTACCTTAATATTGGTTTAGCCCCAAAGTCTTAAATACAAACTATAATGCATAAGGTACAATCATTTTATACATAAATTTTTAAAAACTCTTAAAGACAACTATTAATACATATTGTACAAGTTATTAATGCATACATTTGTATTCTGAATATTTTTAACCAAAAGGAGATGGATCAGAGTTTTGTTTTTCAATCTGGAGACTTTTCTACTACCTTTTCCAAGCTTTTGTTCTACTTTTCCAAGCTTAGCCTGCAAGAAGAGGATTCTTCCAAATTTGGTTTCAGAGTTATGGTCCCAATGTTATTCCCGCTCATCTCCTCCTCCCTTAATTTATTTCAAATTTCAAAAGATGAGGTTTATGTCTTAAATAGAATCCAGGTCCCAATGTCTCCTGCATTTCCCACGAGGTAAATCGAGTTATCCTTCTTCCTTGTTCCTCTGTTTCCGATTTAAGGTAATTTTACGATTCTTCCCTTCCTCTACTCTTCATCATTGATTCGAGGTAATTTTCTTGATTAGAGGTAGCTGTAACAGAATTTTAGAGTTTTTCATTGTTAATATTGAAACACGATTTTCAGATTGAAATCATGTTTTGGTGCACCGGTGAAACTCCATATTGCAATTATAGAAAAAGGCTGTTACCCTGTTGCAGAGATCATGGATGGAGGTAATGTTCAAAAGTCCAAGATGACCCGTGAGAAAAACTTGGAGAAAGCCAAATCTCTCGGCAAGGGTACATAATTACCACAATTCAATCAAACCCTTTTTCTTCCTATTTTCTTCGTTCCATATCTTCGATTTCAGTAATCAGTTGTTTTGTTCACAAGTTTAAACTGATTTCTGTTTGGTCTTTCCGCAGGAAGTCAGCTTGAAGACAACAAGAAAGTTATGATCATCCAGGCTTTTCTTTGATCTGTTGGCTCATCATCAATAATCTTGTTATATATTCATTTCTTCAAGCGGCTCTAAAAGTTATTTAAAATGAGAACTTTCTTTATGGCGTAGTTTGGTAGTCAACTGACTTCCCACAGGCCGGTGAGTGGTTTTATGTTTAGTTCCTCTCAAACAGAGGGAAATGTTGTCCATACATATAGTTTCCTCTGTTGCAAGTTCTCATATATTTCAAGGACACCATACTTTATCAATTTTATAAAAAAATACATGGAAAAGATACTTTAGAAGAAAACATGTGGTATTATGGGTTGAAGCATTATTTGTGAGTATATTTTGTTTTTCAGTTTTGGTGTTAATTTGATGAGGGTAGGCACTTACCTGTAAAATCTAACACGGTCAATTACTTATTGGGCAAGATCTTGGTCCACCAAAACAACATTTTATGCAACAATTTTTCGACGTCGCCCTCACCACAAGAGGTCTCAAGTCAAATTTAAGCAAAGGAGAGGTATATATATATATATATATATCCGTAACTTGAATGTGTGTATATTCTCCTTTTCAACTTGAATTTGTATGCATGTATAGATTTGTGAAAGAATCAAATGGAATTTGATTACTAGAAGTTGGGTATAAGTGTTGGTAGTTTAATATTGTGGCTTTAGAAATTGAAGAGGATGAAGATTCTAATTGCATCAAGAAAGAGCAGATGTTCAGAAAAAAATAGCTCAACGATATCCATAAATGTATACATATGTCTTGTATGCAGGTCTATGATAACTATTTTGTTAAATGGAATGGTATTGGTTAAGTCCTATAGGATTATTAAGCATTTAAATTTTACCCTAATTGTGTCTATTTACTTTAATTTAAGGTATTGAACGTTGGCAGGATTTTATAGCCTTTCTATTGCAAATTCAACATTCTTTTGAGTTTACTGTGGCCAATATGATCCTTTATGTTACGAGATTTCTTTAAACTGTCCTTTAAATTGTATGCGGTTATTGCATTGGTTTTCACTTGGTTGGAAACTCAATTTATGAGTCATTTATCAAATGCTTACTCGGGTAAGCAGTTACCAAGTCACGTTGCCTTGCTAGGTGAGTATTTCAAGGACCAAAAAAATTACCCGAACAAGAGTTGTATCCGGTAATTGAGGACGGCGACTCTTACCATGGTCATTGCTTACCTTACCGGGTAAATTGTTGTATCAGATACTGTTTTGTTTGGTGCAATAAAATCTTACCCGGTAAGTGAGTGATATCGTTTGAATTTTGCCCGATTTTAATTATATTTGTTGTATAAAATATAATATTCCATTTTGGATTTTAAATTATATTTGGAACGGATTGGAGAGCAATTATGGATTTTCATCAAATGGCATTGACTCTGATATCTCATATGTAATTTCTAAGTTATAAAAACTATTTTTATTTATTTATTGTACATTTCATGAATATTCTTGGTTTACCGTATTTATGCAATTAAGTTATTTGATGAAATATGTGAGCAAGAAATTTGCATGTGATTAGCAATTTAAGCGATTCAATAGTTTACATGCACATTAGTTATTTAATGAATTGTTTTCTGAATCAAAGACAACTTTATGTTGGATTCACTACCGTTTATTCATATTAACAAAAGATCCAACAAATCTCATTTTGCAGCTCAAAAGGTATTGAGATTTAATGGTTGTGTAAAACTTTTGGTGAGGGTTAACGTGTGTAAAAATATTTTATTGACTTCCAAGTTATTGCATCCGGTCTTTGTTTACATATATGATGCACAATCATTTTTTGGAATTGAATAAGAAGATTGACATTTATACGAACAACTTGTAAACAATTGGTTATGGTTTGGTTTCATCCAATATCTTCAATCAATTTATCGAATAATTTTAACCATATCTCTACACTAAGATGTAAAATACAACTATGACATGAAATAAGTTCTTTTCTTTTATATTTCAATAGTAATTAGAATAGATTGGATTAGTTAAAAAATATTGGATTTTAAACCTTCATAAAAAATTTCTTCGGTCAGATGTAATTTGAATTATTCCTCTTATTTATTCAAAAATGTACTTAGATGCAAAGATTACGGTTCCATTACTAAACGCTTATCTGGTAAGAGCGAAATAAGGACCAGAGTTTTACTCGGTAAATGAGGGCGATGACTCTTACCATGGTAAGCGCTTACCGGTTAAATTGTTGTATATCTAGCCTTTTTAGTGGAATAAAATCTTAATGGGTAAGTAAGTAAGTGATAGTGTTGAATTTTATCGGTAAGCATTTACAGGGTAAGTGTTTGGTAAACGACCCCTGTGTAAATCATATCATCGTTAAAATTTCATTGAACAAAACCCCCTTTGCTTCGGAATTGTTTACATTTACGACTTCCGCCGCATTGTGCGGGTACACAACTAGTATATATATATATATATATATATATTTTTTTTTTAAATCGGGTTGGTGAAAGATAATATTTAGCCAAATAATCCTTTAATTTATCAAGAGCTAAATCTTCTCATTTCTTATAAGTACATTCATTCTTCAAACTTACACTCTCTCATAAATGTGGGATAGACAAAATAACACCACAATACAAGTTTTTAAAATACTCAATCTCGTATGAAATCTAAATATTCTTTGTTTTTAGAGGCACCTTCATTTTTCAAGCTTACATTCACTTGACAATGTGGGATGAGTAAAACAACACTACAATGCAAGATTTGAGAATACTCAAATCACACATTACCACATCATTCTCTATGGAAGTTTCTTTTTTATATATAAAGAGCATCTCATCTACCTTTTGCATACTCAATCATTTTTTCAAATTTATTGTCTTTCTGTCGATGTGGGATAACCACATAACATCACAATTCAAGATTTGAGAATACTTGAATCTTCTTGTAAATTATGAGATAATAAAATAAAATCACAGTTCAACATTTGATAATATATATAAATTGATTGAAAGATGATTTGTATACAATTACATATCAATATATTTAATATATATAGATAGTTTTTTTTAGAAAAATAAGGGTTGGTGAAAGATAATATTTAGCCAACTAATATTTTAATTTATCAAGAGCTAAATTTTATCATTTCTTTTAAGTACCTTCATTCTTCAAATTTACACTCCCTCATCAATGTGGGATAAATATAATAACACCACAATGCAAGTTTTGAGGATTCTCAATGTCATGTCAAATCCAAATATTCTTTTTTTATAGGCACTTTCATTTTTCAAGTTTACATTCATTTGGCAATGTGGGATAAGTAAAACAACATTACAATGCAAGATTTGAAAATACTTTAATATTACAATGCCACATCATTCTCTAAGGTTGTTGCTTTTATGTGTATAAAGATATAGATTCTCTCCACTTCTTTATATACACACATATGTTTTCCAAACTATCATCTTCATAGAAATATAAGATCACCAAAATCAACCACATATCAAGATTTGAGAATCTTAAACTTGGTTGTTCCACATCATACTCTTTGGTTGTTACTTTTATATATGCTATTTCGTTTTTTATTTTTAAATGTATAAAAAAGATATATATATATATATATATATTGCAAAATAATGATTGGTCAAAACACCTAATTAAGCAACTCACATTTTAGTTTTGTAAGTCATTCTCCACTCTTATATATATACACATCTCTTTTCTAAACTATCATCTTCCTAGCAATGAATTATGGTTATGCTTTGTTTATCCCATATTGATGATAAACTAGAATATCAAAAAAGGTAGTTGAGTATATGAAAAAAGGAGAAATGTCCTCAGATATTGGAATGCAAATCTAATTAGAATTTAGTAGCACAAGTTTTGAGTTGATGCATCATCATAACTTTTTTATATCTTATTTGACATGTGTTTTGATCGCACAACGCGCGATGTCGAACACTAGTTAAATTAATAGCAAATCATAATTGTATTTCAATTGTCATAAATATATCATTTATATAATGATAGGTTATAATAAGGGTTTTTAATAAAGTTTTAAGTATTTATCATTAAATTTTCTTTAAATAACATGTATAATGGGTGCTATGTAAATAACTATATGTGTAATGATTATTAGTATATGTATTATGTAGATAACAATTAGTGAAAGCGGCCAAAAAAATTCATTAAATAAATTGAAACAGTGTTCCCATCATTATAAAGTTGGTTTATATAACATATTAACTGATGATATGGTGCAAAAGAAATCATCATAGAAAAATTTGATCATGGTCATCTATAGTAAGATAAAGTTATATATATATATATATATGTATAATGAGTGTTATGTAACAAATAATTGTTAATGATAATGGTAATTTATTTATATAACATAACTATATAATAAGTGTTATACAATTAATCATAATTAATAAGAACACTCATTTATTTATATAATAATATGTGCAATGACTATCATGTAGATATTGTGTATATATAATTATTTACCACAAAAAATTTCAATAAAGAAATTGGAACAATGTTTCCATCATTTATAACTTTGGTATATATAACTTACTTAAGTGATGATAAAGATGCAATATATATGTTTTTTTTTTTTTTGAACGGCATTTATAACACACACACGCTCCAGCGGTATCGGGTCTCCATTACGGGCCAACCCACTAATCCGCTGCGACCCGGTCCAACCTATGGCTGAACCCGACCGGCAGGGAAGTGGATCCCATAGACTGGATCCTCCAAGACTGCCCCGAACTCCGGCCCCCTAAGGCCTGCGCCCAAAGTCTGGATATCTCAGAAATGTCAACCGCAGGAATCGAACCCTGGTAGTGTGGCTTTCACCTCACACCCCCCAGGGATGTTACCTATCCAACTGAGCTAACACCCTTTGATAATATATATGTTTTTTATTTAACAAAAATAATGAGTGTTAATTGCAACGGGAATTTAGTTATATAAAATAACTATCTAATATTTTTTATATAACTAACAATAATTAATGAGAGGACCATCTATATATCATCAATTATTTTAGTATAATTCATTTATGTATATCACTACAACAAATATGACCTATTTAGACGACAAATGTCGTCGCTAAATATCAAAATTTCGTCGCTAAAGATCTATTGCGACGATTGTCGTCGTTGTAGATCTCGTTGCTGTTGGCCCGTTGTTGTAGCTTTCTATATCGACGACAAGTCGTCGCTAAAGCTAAAAAATAATAAAATTAATTTTTTTACCTAACGCCATGACAAGTCGTCGTTAAAGCTAAAAAATAATAAAATTAAATTTTTTACCTAACGCCACGACAAGTCGTCGCTAAAGCTAAAAAATAATAAAATTAAAATTTTTACCTATTGTCACGACATGTTGTTGCTATAGATAAAAATAGAAAATAAAATAGTTTTACCTATTGCGACGACATGTCATTGCTATAGGTAAAAATAAAAAATAAACTTTTTTACCTACTGCGACGACATGTCGTTGCTGTAGGTAAAAATGAGTTGTTTTATTTTTCACTTTTAGCAACGACATGTCATCGCAGTAGGTAATTTTTTTAGCTTTTTAAAATTGGTTGTAAAATCTATTTTAATCAAATAATTCGATATTCAAATAAATATACAATAATTTTGAAAACCATAATATAAAATTATTAACATAAAATAAATGTTAATGTTTCAAATGTATTAATACATAAATAGCTACTTGTTGTATAGTCACACTCTCTATCTCTCTCTCTTTCTCTTTTCATCATCCTGTTGTGTTGTGGTGGTTGTCGCGCATGTGTGGTCCTCGAGCAACAACGATTAATACCTAGAACACATCAGAAGGAGAATATTGGAACAAATAACGAAAGGAGTAGTAAATAACCTTATATGAATTTTGCACCAAGTCTTCTTGCAGGATCAATCTCCTATTTTCTTTTATTGAGTTCAATTAAACAAGAAACAATTATATTTTTATGCAATTTACCAAAAACAAAAAACATCAATAATAGAAAAGAAGAAGACCAGTCACATGCATTTTCATGTCCGACTCAGATTAAATAAATAGCAAAACAGAAGCTTGTAAGTCCCAAGGAAAATAAATATGTTGTGAGGAGCAGAACCAGGGCCGTTCCTAGGGCTTTTGATGCCCTGTGCGAAAATGCTAAAATGATGCCCCTATGTTTATTTGTTAAGCGAAACGACAAAACATACAGTTTTTTAAAGGGTATGGAACCTAGTCAAGTTATGTGCATAATAAAAAGATAAAACTTGGATTAAGATCGTACTTTCTTCTTTTTCCAGTTTTCCCTTTTCCACATTTAAATTATCACAATAGAACTTTTACTTCAATATATGGAACTTAAAAAACAAATGGTTAATTATAATTAGTCTTAACTAAAATAAGAGATTACAAGTTAGTTGGTTGAAAGATGAAAGTCTAAACCTAATGTGGTAATGCCAAATCTCAAAGTAAATAAAAGTCAAAAGAACAATGATAAATTATAAAATTCATAATTTAAGATACTTTGCATTGCAAAGAACAAGTGCCCAATAATGCAATATCACAATATGTTGTATTGTGCTTGTGTTGATACGGTGATGTGCACATATGCATTACAAACTTCAATTTTCAAATTTCAATATACAAGACTATGGTTGCAAATGAACAGAACGTACATGAACGAAGGCTTGTCGTGTTCGTTCGTTTAACTTAATTGAACAAACGAACGAACACGAACAGTAACAAATATAATTTTTTGTATTCTTTTTCGTTCGTAAAGAAATGTGTTCATAAATGTTCATTCGTTAAGGTGCTAAGCGAACATAAATTAAAAACTTAAATAAACATAAGTGAGCATAAACAAACAGACATGAATGGACAAAAATCAACCACTACTACTTATCATTTTCATGCGTCTAAGATTACGTAATAGATGTAAAATCGGGTAAATTTAGGGGGAACAAAAAAGGAATTCTAAAAAAAATCTAATTTAATTACAAGTTTTACATATTAATGTCAAGGGAAAAAATCAAGAGAGAACCTTGAGAAGAAGAAGAAAGAAACCCGGATAACCACGAAAAATATAGATGGAAAATATATCAAAATAGATGTCAAATTATAGCTAATAAAGTAATCGTTTTTTGTGCAATTTATTTCGTTCCAATTTTTGTTTCTTCAATTTTTGATTTAATGTTCTGTTCATTTACACCCCTATGCAAATGTTGATGACAATTTGATGCCCCATTGGGCTTTGATGCCCTGTGCGGCCGCACGTGCTGCACATGACCAGGGCCGGCCCTGAGCAGAACCACTTACGTTGAACTTGTTGGAGGCCGATAAAGTCTACGACTAAACCTAAAGCAACAATCACCTGAAGAATAATTGAGTAGCCATAAATCAAAAACTTGACATTAGCATCATATGCAAAGAAAGCCAAGCAAGATAGAGTTGCAGGTGCAAATCATTGGGTATAGGCCCAGTAAAGAAAATAATACCATGATGCTCGTTTAATAATTTTAAGTTATCCATTCCAATATGAAATACCATCAAGTCTACCATCCTGTATAACTTTTTGAACTATGTTTCTTGCAAAGATTACCATGAAACACATAGAAAAAATTGAGGGCTGAATAGAGTTTTTGCATTAGAGTTTCAGGACAAAAACAAATTGATATAAACCAACATATAAGTAAAGTCCTTAACTTTACAATCAAAAAAATTTGTCAACCATAATAGAAGGAAAGTGGAGGAGAAAGTAAATAAGAAAAGAGGAAAAATAAATGCTCTGTGAAAACACACTGTCACAAGCCCACGTTGATCAAAAAAGAAAGACACACTCACAATACGCACCACTAAATTTCAATTGGATTCTAACATTGGTGCTGCTGTGTTCTAGAACCTTATGACTCAATTTCCTCAATTTTTTAGGGAAAAACAGCAAATGATTAGCTCAAACCTCTGTTAGATTTCGGTATTTAGCTACAAAAACAATTGATTTTAAGATAAAAATGTGTTACTGTGATATCTTTTTTAAACACAAGTTAAGCTCAACTTTATACGTTATGATCAACTTCCATTTCACTTTACCCAATTGCATGACTTTGAGAATAATGGGAATAGAAATGCAGATTTTATGGTCTTTGTGGACAGGAGCATACACACAGATTATACTTCTTCAATTTAATACATGGCAAACCAAACAAATAAATGCAGCTCGGTTTAAAGTTAAATTAGATACAGAGATGAGTGACACAACAAAAATTGAGATAGAAAAAGATGAAAAGAAAAAATGAAATAGTGAAAATTAGATACAGAGAGGAGTTCCAGTACATGTACCTGGTTTGATTTCCTGATAGACGATGATGAAGACGTGTAGTGAGAGTGCACGACAATGAGAAGAGGAATGATTACAACGAACTCTGAACTAGAGATAAATGATCGATTTACTCAGCTTGGTAGCACCTGCATTGATGCCATTGAAATGCCTAAGCATAAACAACAAAATAAGAATCTGTACAAAATAACATAAACCTCAACAGGTAATAACTAAGAACCCTAAATTATGATTAGCCATATTAGAAAATCAATCACTGCTCTCTCCATTAATGAAAATCCCTCCCCTTCTGCATTACTCCCGCTCAAAAAACAATTCCCTCTGATTTAGGATATTAACCAAAGTTACTTCAAGCTCAATTTCAATACGAATTTTCAATTGAAGAATTTAAAACATTTTGCTATCGACATTCTACTTTACACTAGATAGCATTTGATGCGAATAAACAAAAACTAGAAATTGAAAAACAAAGTGTTGCATTTGAAACAGATGAGAGGCTAACATCAAAGTGATATCCTAGTTTCAGAATGCGCAGGGAGTGAAATTTACAGCAATTTGTATATCTAAACATAAGTAACCAGCTCAAATATCAATAGAGGTCGAAATTATCAAAAAACATAAATAAGCATGAGATGCAGAACATCGCAATAAGATAAATTGAAAGGAAACGATAAACAAATTTGAAGATTTTGATCGAAATAACAAAGATTTGATTGAAGAATCTGAACCGTTGTTCATACCTCGATGCGAATTTCTTCGTCAACCTTATACTCTACAGATCTGGGATAAAAAATCTCTGTTCCTGATGAGGATTGCACAAGTTAAAGACAGAAGCCGAGGAGTTAGGGTTTCAATTAATCGAGAAGAGAGACGACTGTTCAGTGTCAAATTTTCATATTCCCAAAATTATTAAAGTTGCTTAATAAATATATTAAGAAGATTGTATTTTGTTATTTTTGAAAAAAAAGTTACTCTACTGCGACGATAAGTCGACACTGCTGATTCTCCAGAATTAAAACAAATTTTCATTTACCAAAAAAAGGATTATATATTTTCTTTGAACACTTACAGCGACGACATGTCGTCGCTGCTGATTCTCATAAACTTTTATTTTTTCAAAATATACTTTTATTTGTTAAAAACCATTTAAAAAAAATTAGATACCTACTGCAACGACATGTTGTCGCTGTAGGGTTTTATTGTAAAATAAAGAATTTAAACTCTTCAAATATATGCTAAAAATGATTTTAATATCTATAGCGACGATCCCTAGTCGTCGCTACCTTCGTCGCTATAGAGTCGATTTCTTGTAGTGTATGATTATAACAGAGAAACAATACTACATTTATACTAACATAGATACATAAGGACTATAATTGGTATGTACATGAAAACTAATAGCAACATTTATATTATATATAACAATTTTCATTAAGAAATAAAAGATAGTAAATGAAAAACAATTCGAAAGTTGGACAATTTTCATTAATTAAGAAAATAAAAGATATACTAAATGAAGAAGCAAAATCACGAGTTTGTTGTTATAAGATCTATTAAAATAAGCTTTGAGTTAGTAATATATTGATGTTATATTATAATACAATAAAAAAATTAAATCTTTTAATTTTACTAAAAAAATTAAATAGTTAAAAAATAAAGCATATTAAAATATAGTAATATACTGATGTTATATTACTAAACAAATAAAAAAAATTAAAAGTTTTGGTTAATAAGCATTATTAGCTTACTAACGAAATTAATTAGTCAAAAAATATAGTTTATTAAAATATTTAGATATATTGATGTTAGATTACCAAAAAGACAAAAATAATTAAAAGTTTTGAGTTATAAATATTGTTAGCTTACTATATTGATAAAAAAACTAAAAAACTAAAAAATTAAACAATTAAAAAATATAGTTTATTAAATTAAATATGTACTAAGCAAATTAAAAAATAAAAAGTTTTGATTTATAAACATTGTTAGCTTCTAATTAGATGATTTGAATTATTCAAAAAAATATAGTATATTAAAACAAATAAATAAGTAATAAAAACTCATTTATTTTATTAATTGTTATTAATAAAAAAATGTAAGGTAATTAAAGTTCGTATTATTAATATTTTGAAAATGTTTAATTTTAAATTAATTAAAAAGAATATGAAAAGACTTGCATTTAATTTGATGAGTTGAATTAAAAATAAATCAAAAATGGAAGAAAAAAGATAAGTGGCTAAAAAAAACTCTCCTTAATCCTCTATTTGTTATCTTCCTTTATATATACTAGTGGGTGGACCGCACGATGTGCGGTGGCAATTTTTATTGTTGTAAGAAATAAATAACTAAGTTAATATGAAATGTAACTCGTTAGTTGACAACTAATCAAATGTAATATAATACATCATGTATTTTAGATCTTTTATATGTGAATTATGTCAAGAAAAAAATGATGTGGTGGTAATTGGATTATTGTAATACGTGTAAAATTTTTTATAAAGGGACATACCAAAGCCAACGATCTTTCAAGTTGATGAAAACATTACTAACTTTAGACGTGCATGCCTATAATAGCTCCTAATTAATTTTCTACCCAAAACCTATAAGTGTATCCATATCTAGATATCTAGATAAATTCTTAACCAATCATGTACCTTGATGTAAATTCTCCCTACAAAATTTATCTTTGTAAATACCAAGTAGATAAAAAGCTCAACATATTGTTAAGCTCATGTAAACAATATATACAGCCCTTGGTCCCCAACATAACAGGACCATTATTTCTTTTCCAAAATTGAGAATTCAACCAAAAGGAACTTGAAATAATTTCATTAGCAACCCCAATTTATATACTTAACCAAGTTGAAAATGTTCATGATGTTGTACTATTTACCACCAACTCATGAATCATTAATCCACCGAGTAAAGTAGCAACTAATCAAATACAATGGCTCATGATGCATCAATATCAATTAATACTCATGTATCAACATTACCCATATTGTATCTCATCTTCACAACAACAACCAATTTGATTCTTGCATCACCAGCAACATCATAGCAGTCTAGAAGTAAAGCAGAAAGCCAACAACATACACTTCAAGTACACAATAGAACCCAATCTCAATATTATATACACTTGAAGCGTCGTCAATGATTAATTAAATGAAATTTCCTGCAAACCAAAAAAACATTAGCAATAAAAATGCGTTCTTTCCCAATCCCGTAATCATCCCAAAACCAAATTTTCTTGGTCCATTCCATGTTTATCCCCACCCCAAGGTATACGATGGAGGAATTTCTCTAAAGCTTCCTTCTCTAAAACTCAAATTTCTTATAGTGTCTCTTGGTAAATTGCAACTTCGTTTCAATCTCTTTCATTAAGAAGTGGTCGGAAGATGTAAATAGCTCACTGGATGCCTTCTTACTGAACACGATAATTATTACCATGTAATAAGTTATCATCACAGGGATCTCTAAAAATAGAAAACTACTTGACAATGAGCAAATAACATTACTAAAAACTGAAAGGCAGTGTAGTGCAACGTTACATAATAATGGAAGTTTTCAAAAATCATAATACCCTGTCGTCTTAATGTAGATACATCTATTTTTGGGGAAAAAAGCAGGAGGAATATTTATCGCTATTCTGATGGACAATTTGTTTTATAAAGCAACATAATAAAAATGAGTGTGGTGTCTATTGTCTAAGGTCAAGTTTCATCTTCAAACTCATTCCAATTGTCATCGTTATCAGCTGCACATATAAGATAACTATGGTTTCACATATTTGTAGAAATATTAGTCGCAACTGCCATAAGCAAGTGCATCCTTGCTACACAAATATTCCCAATATACAACTATATAACAACTTTCTTAACAAATGTGAATCATTAGCAATGTACTACAAAAAACCATGTATTATATAAATGAAGTATGAAGCTAAAAGAAGCATGCTCCTAAAAAGCAAAGGAATCCATGTTTACTAAATATCAACTTCACCAACACTTTTGCCTTTCAATATATATAGGCTTTGACCTATTCAGTTTGAGGTGGATCTCCAAAAATTCAAAAGCATACTTAACTGCATCACCATGTTGTACTTTATGCGGGAAGCCTACATGGAAAGCTACCCCCAATGACGATTGATAGTTTGATCGAAAAGCAGTGCCCAACATATTTATTTCAATGAAATATGAGTTTACTTGCTAAACGCTAAACAATATTCATTTAGCTAAGAAAAAAATAGAAAAAAAATACGTGCTTTAGGGTTAATTTTTAAAGTAAGATAATCTAGACACAAACCGTAAAAATTCTTTGATCAACAACTGTGAAGTTTGATTTGCTGCTCCTTCTTCTCTTTCGTCAATGCTGAAGTTATAGAATAGAAAGTCTAGTAGCCTCACAATGATGGCTGCTCGGTCTGCTCCTTTCATGGACCATGGATATCGGAAGGAAACTGGTTCAAGAACGCCTCTAACCGCCTTTGAATCAACTCTTCAATTAGAAAGAGAATGGTGATAAAATAGGTTTATGTTACAGTTGATTGTCACCAGAGTTGTTTTAGAGGGTCATGTATGTTTAAAGTTGGCTCTTTTTGTCTCTTGACCTAATACCAAAATACAAGCTTAGTCCGGATGAATCATAACCTGTATAAAACAAAGAAGAAAGAAGTAAAAAAACACTAATCTAGGAAGCAGAAAAAAATCCCAAATGAATCATTCAAAAAGAAATTCACAAAACCTAATATCAAATAGAATTAGAGAAACAACTAACCTAGATTTTCAATATTTGTAGACTATATATTACGTTGACCAAATGTACTGAGCACTTGAGAAAAAGAGACTTAACCAAAAACAAAGAAAAATCATATTCAAATACATCTGTAATGGAGCATATTTGGGTGAACAGATTCTCTATTTGTGAACAATCAATAAACTATTAAACTTGATTTTATCAGTTTGACCATATAAAAGAAAAGAAATCAAATTGGGGATCTCATCATATAAAATTGATTATACAAACAGAGAATAGGAAATCAAACAATACCATGATTAGGACGGACAACAAAACTGTCATGGTTGCAAGCCTGCTCCTTTCATGGATCTCAAAAATCGGAAGGGAATTGGTTTGAGAAACGCTCGGACGGCCTCCTAATCAACTCTTCAATTAGAAAGAGAATAGTGAGCCTCTAATTAGACGCTTTCAATTGAAGTAAATAAACATCAAAGGCTTCTTGTTGAAGGTTTCTCCAAATGCTTATATGTTCTGAAATAGGATGCCATGGAACTACAAAAACCCGAATAATATAGACGATAAAAGTTATATAAAAAACCTACCTTTCAGACTCACACAGGTGTGACTTGTTGTTCTTTCTCTTTTCTCTCTCTTGAAGTTACGGAAGGGAAAATGTAGTAACCTCTGGTCGATCGTTGCTCCTTCTTCCATGGATCTCGATTCCTAGCAGAAAATCGATGCACCGCCTCTGAATCGGCTTTCGGGCAGCAAGAAGATTGTTGTGAAAATAGATTGAAAGCTTAGTCGAGGAGGAAAAATAAAAAGGAAGAAGAAAGAAGAGAATAACGTAACATAAGAACGATCGTCTCTTGGCATTGAATGCGCCTCTTCTCTTCGACTTCTTTCTCTATTTTTTCACTTCAGTTTTGATCTTAAACGACTTAAAAAATAGAAAATTGTGATTCTAATTTTGTAATGTTGCCTATGTCATAGCTTAAGGTTATTCCTTTAATATATATACAGACTAGTGTGTGGCGAGACAGTTTAGTTAGCAACACAATTAAATAATTTAAAATAAAATAAGTGTATCTTATGAGTCGGTTAAAATATGTAATTTTTGTTAAACTTGTAAAGTTTTACAATACAATGTGTATAAGAAATAAAGTGAAGAGACGAAATCCATGGAAATTGTTATTTGCACTTGTCGATATAGAAGTGCTTCACAAATTACGAACACACGTTGAAAATGTAGAATAAACATTGTAAAAACAAATTTTATTTTTCAACCCTCACCCGGACATGTGGCTTTGATTTTGCAAAAAATGATAAAAGGACATGGTTTTAGATATGATGAGTTTACATTCATCAAGGTCAACAAACTTCAAATTCAATAACCAAAGGGAAAAAATGATGTTTATTTACCTTTGGGACAATGTGAATTAGAACCATATTGGAAGGTTTTGAAGCAATCAAGAACACCATTCTCACTTGAAGTCGTGGACGTGAGCTACCACCACCTCTTTTCATGAATCTTTGTCCAAAAGTTTATATATGATATGAATTTGCAAGTTTTAGCTTCCAGATACCCATTCGACTTTGACTTACTTAAAATCTTTTTTTTTGTGAAGGGTATCCGAGGCAAAGCACCAAACTAATTCCGGTAAAGTTTTTTTGACGGAAATGATCAGCCCTGATAAAGTAAGTGGCCGCGATTGTTGAGAGCGTCTGGATTCGAACCCTAGATGGTTGGGATATCTTTCAAACCCCAGGCATTCGACCAGTAGGCCACAACCCTTGTGGTATACTTAAAATCTTTGTTATGCATTTCAACATTTTGGCAATAGTATACGTTCCCCTACATAGTGGAACCTTCTTTTGTCAACATGCCTTAGAAAAAATTAACTTTAAATTCTAAATCCTACTTTTACATGTTGTAGTTTATTGGATTTGGTTTTTGAAGTGATATTTGATTGAACAAAACAAAAAACTGACCATGTGTGAATATGTGGGTAAAAGTATGTATTTGTAGTTAATTATAATATAATGTGAAATGTGAGTATAAGAAATAATTTTATTCATCTTAATACCTGTCTTAGAAGGTACAGTTGAACACGTTTAAAAGATTGGCCTCAACACTTATTGATTGTCATTGCAAAGCATGGTGCCAATGGTAATTAAGCAAATTACATTTTAGTTTTGTAAGTCATTCTCCGCTCCTCTATATATACACATCTCTTTTCTAAACTATCATCTTCCTAGCAATGTGGGATCACCAAAAATCCACCACATACCAAGATTTGAGAATACTTAAACTTCGTTGTGCCAAATCATATGTACCATTTGGTTGTTACTTATTTATACATATATATATATATATATATTGCAAAGCAATTATTGGTCAAAGCACCTAATTAACCAACTCACTTTTTTGGTTTTGTAAATCATTTTCCCCTCCTTTATATATACACATATCTTTTCTAAACTATCTTTTTTCTAGCAATGTGGGAATTGGGATCACCAAAATCGACCACATATCAAGATTCGAGAATACTCAAACGTGATTGTGCCAAATCATATATACTCTTTGGTTGTTACTTATATACATATGTGTATATATATATATATTGCAAACAATGATTGGTCAAATCACCTAATTAACCAACTCACTTTTTGGTTTTGTAAAATCATTCTCCACTCCTTTATATATACACATATGTTTTCTAAACTATCATCTTCATAGCAATGTGGGATCACCAAAATCAACCAAATATCAATATTTGAGAATACTCAAATTTGGTTGTGCCATATTATACTCTTTGGTTGTTACTTTTATGTATACTAGTATTGGGCCCGTGCGTTGCACGACGTGACGTGACAATTTTTTTTTTATTGGAGTATTAAACAGAGTTAAAATGAAGCGTAATTTCTCATTTAACAATTAATGAAATATAATGTGAAAAATAAACCTATTTTCATAGTTGTTAATTTGCATATATTCCTATCCTTTTGTTATTACGATGAATTTGTGATATACCACTAATAATTTTATATTATATTATTTAAAACTCAAACGATATGCTCACAACCATATTACTATTATTGAATATAATATAATGCAAATTAGTTGATCAACATGCAAGACGGATCGCATCGAAAATCAGGGTAGCAAGTTATTATAGTAATTATTTTTAAAAAAATGTATGATTAATATCAACTCAATAATTTGTCACAAATACATCAGTCATCTTAAGCTATTTTATACACCATTTATTCCAATATTTCAACCTCTCGCCGGTGTGGATAATTAAAACTCAACCACAATTCGTCATTTGAGAATACTTAATCCTCATAGTGTCGCGATCAAGATCTTTTGTTCTTCTTTAATATATATATATACACACACACACACACGAAGAGTAGAAACTTTGAAAATCAAGCGGAAACCAAATATAAAATAATTTTTTTTATCAAATGTTATAATTTAGAGTAAACTACATGATTCGTCTATGTAGTTTACACTTAATAACATTGTGCATCCCTTTTTAAAAATAATTATGGATTTGGTCCCTGTGGTTTACATTTTTACACGCCTTAGATATAAATATTATTATATTCACTATCGTGTATATTAAATTTTACATATTGAGAGAAATTTCATTTACATAGTGAGTTTTTAAACTTGTTGATTAGGTATATCATTAACTGTTATGTAAATAAAAATTTAGAGTGTTGTAAAATAATAGAAAAGAACATTGTTGGTGGTTCATCCTTTAATATACATACAAATTCACTATGATGTGTTATTTTTCTAACGACTAACCTTCTTATTTTCTCTCATTCGATAAACATCAACTCACCTCCCTCCAAATTATAGAGGGAACCAAAGTCATGAAAATTAGGTGATTATATCTGCAAAAATAAACATCAAATGTCATTTCTTCTCTTGCAAAGGTCTTTAGATTCGACTTTGTAATTTGGGTCCATTTAGATTTCCCGCATGCACCTCAGATATTATTATGTGTTAATGTATGAGGGCAGTATAATCATATATAATTATAACTACAATCAATTGGAAGGATAAGTTAACTCTATATAGTAATAAAAATGTTCAATTTAATCATAACTCTACAACTTTAATAATCAAATTATAACTTCATAATAGAAATCAATTTCATGTCTAAAAAGCTCAAATAAATAATTCAACATTGGAAAAAAAACCGTAGCCATAAACTTCCACAAAGAGTGGTATCTATTGTTGAAATCTTTCATTTTATACTTTAAGTTAAATGAAACAAAACATAACATTGTGACATTTATTTGTACTCATGTATATACATTTAATCGATGACATTCAAATAGTACATAACAAAAAAGATTACATGAGCTTCTCCATAACAAAAAGATCAAATGAACTTCTACATAACAAAAAGATTACATGAACTTCTACATAACAAAAAGATTAAACGAACTTCTCCATAACAAAAAGATGACATGAATTCTTGGCCACATTTAAAAATCTTACCTTGCTTGAAGAAGATAGTAGTTACATATTTGGATGTTAGATATTGAAGACATTATTCTTCTTGATTGAGAATTCTTTGATATACCCACTCTTGAAAGCACCTCTTCCATGTCTATTCCTCAAAGATCTCTTGCCTCTTATACATCCATACGAAATACATTCCAAGGGTTTCAATAAAGAGAGAATTAAAAATGATTTAATAATGGAAGAAGCAAATGAATAGTCATAGGTTAAACACATAAATGTGAAATTACAAAAAAACCAAGTCTAATAATAAAACACACATATTTTATTTAGGGTAAATAAGTCATTTACATATTAAATAATTTAGAAAATCAAAATTTTACCTAAGTTGTATTCTCATATTGATCCCGAAGATGATCTTATTAAATAACAACAAATTAAAGAACTCGAAATAAACAAATCAAGTGATAGAAGGATAGAAAACAGTTTACCTGAACAAAGATTTTGTTGAATAAAAATGGTTTATAAAATGGAGATTTCACCAATTTATAGGGAGGAAAAAGAAGAGATCATTGATGGACAATCATGGAGTAGCATATGAAAGGTTTGTAGGTTTCAAAAAGATGAAAAGGTTGGAGGATAAAAAATTTAAAATTACAAAAATAACCCTATCATAGTGAATTTCATGTTTTAAATATAGGGACATAATAATCTTTTACATATCAAACATTTCAAAAATAAAAAATCTAAGAAAAAAGAAAAATATGCTTATAAGGCATAGAAGAGGACACCTCATTAGGCTTGGTTACTCTTTTAATATATATATATATATATAAATAAGTCATTTACATATTAAATAATTTAGAAAATCAAAATTTTACCTAAGTTGTATTCTCATATTGATCCCGAAGATGATCTTATTAAATAACAACAAATTAAAGAACTCGAAATAAACAAATCAAGTGATAGAAGGATAGAAAAAAGTTTACCTGAACAAAGATTTTGTTGAATAAAAATGGTTTATAAAATGGAGATTTCACCAATTTATAGGGAGGAAAAAGAAGAGATCATTGATGGACAATCGCTGAAAGAAAGATATGAAAGCGTTTGTAGGTTTCAAAAAGATGAAAAGGTTGGAGGATAAAAAATTTAAAATTACAAAAATAACCCTATCATAGTGAATTTCATGTTTTAAATATAGGGACATAATAGTCTTTTACATATCAAACATTTCAAAAATCAAAAATCTAAGAAAAAAGAAAAATATGCTTATAAGGCTTAGAAGAGGACACCTTATTAGGCTTGGTTACTCTTTTAATATATATATATATATATAGATAAAGACAAAGATATATATTGATGATTGATATTGATTGGACCCAAAAGTCATTTTTATTTAACAAAAACAAATTCTTCATATTGTTGTAGCAACAGGCTGCAACATCAAAATGTTACATTTTCCTTCTTTTTCACAAAACTTTTAGGCTTTCCTATCCTAATCTAGTTGCTTTACCCAAATTAACTAACATATTGAATTAATTCCTTATCTAAACCATGGTAACATGTGATCCTTTGACACTACTAGAAAAAAGGGCATTTCCGACGGATTTTACCGACAGAAAAAATCCGTCGGAAAATTTCCGACGGATTTTGGACCATTTCCGACGGATCCGATTAAAAAAATTAAAATAAATAAAAAATAAATAAACTGTCGGAAATTACCAACGGATATTATTTATAAATTAAATTAAAAATTAAAAATTAAAAATTAAAAATCCGTCGGAAATGGTCCAAAATCCATCGGAAATTACCTTACATTTTTTTATTCATACGATCTTTAACTAGATTTATTTTGTATAATGTGTTACATATATATATATATATGTATATGAATGCATGCGTGTGTCATATATGTTACTTGATTGATTGTACGTGTATTTATATGTCGTATATGTATATGTTGCAAGTAGTATATGTATATGTATATACATGTGTATACATATACGTATGTTATACGTATACATGTATGTGTTGTATATGTATGTATGTCTATATATGTATGTATGTGTCTATATGTATGTATATGTATTAAGAGTCGTTAAATCCCATCAAGACCCATTGTAGTTCATTAAGAGTCGTTAAAGCCCATCAAGGCCCGTTGTAGTTCATTAAGAGTCGTTAAAGCCCATCAAGGCCCGTTGTAGTTCATTAAGAGTCGTTAAAGCCCATCAAGGCCCGTTGTAGTTCATTAAGAGTCGTTAAAGCTCATCAAGGCTCACTGTAGTTCATTAAGAGTCGTTAAAGCCCATCAAGGCTCATTGTAGTTCATTAAGAGTCGTTAAGTCCCATAAAGGCCAATTGTAGTTCATTAAGAGTCGTTAAGTCCCATCAAGAACCATTGTAGTTCATTAAGAGTCGTTAAAGCCCATTAAGGACCATTGTAGTTCATCAAGACTCGTTAAAGCCCATCAAGGCCTATTGTAGTTCATTAAGAGTCGTTAAG
The DNA here is from genome assembly GCA_036898165.1 of Silybum marianum. Lineage (NCBI taxonomy): Eukaryota > Viridiplantae > Streptophyta > Magnoliopsida > Asterales > Asteraceae > Silybum > Silybum marianum. The sequence goes on from CM072531.1 coordinate 8,148,259, forward strand.
TCTTATAAAGGCCCATTGTAGTTCATTATGAGTCGTTAAGTCCCATTAAGGCCCATTGTAGTTCATTAAGAGTCGTTAAGTCCCATCAAGGACCATTTTAGTTCATTAAGAGTCGTTAAATCCCATCAAGGCCCATTGTAGTTCATCAAGACTCGTTAAAGCCCATCAAGGCCCATTGTAGTTCATTAAGAGTCGTTAAGTCTTATAAAGGCCCATTGTAGTTCATTAAGAGTCGTTAAGTCCCATTAAGGCCCATTGTAGTTCATTAAGAGTCGTTAAGTCCCATCAAGGCGCATTGTAGTTCATTAAGAGTCGTTAAGTCCCATCAAGGCGCATTGTAGTTCATTAAGTGTCGTTAAGTCCAATCAAGGCCCATTGTAGTTCATTAAGAGTCGTTAAAGCCCATCAAGGCCCATTGTAGTTCATTAAGAGTCGTTAAGTCTTATAAAGGCCCATTGTAGTTCATTAAGAGTCGTTAAGTCCCATCAAGGCCCATTGTAGTTCATGAAGAGTCGTTAAGTACATCAAGGCCCATTGCAGTTCATCAAGAGTCGTTAAGTCCCATCAAGGCCCGTTGTAGTTCATCAAGAGTCGTTAAGTCCCATCAAGGCCCATTGTTGTTCACTAGGAGTCGTTAAATCCCATCAAGGCTCATTGTTGTTCACTAGGAGTCATTAAGTCTCAACAAGGGCTCATTGTAGTTCATCAAGAGTCGTTAAGTCCCATCAATGCCCATTGTTGTTCACTAGGAGTCGTTAAGTCTCATCAAGGCCCATTGTAGTTCATCAAGAGTCGTTAAGTCCCATCAAGGCCCATTCTTGTTCACTAGGAGTTGTTAAAGCCCATCAAGACCCATTGTTGTTAACTAGGAGTCGTTAAAGCCCATCAAGGTCCATTGTAGTTCATTTAGAGTCGTTAAGTCCCATCAAGACCCATTGCAGTTCATTAAGAGTCGTTAAGCCCATAAAATCCCATTGTAGTTCATTAAGAGTCGTTAAAGCCCATCAAGTCCCATTGTAGTTCATTAAAAGTCGTTAAAGCTTATCAAATTCATTGTCGTTCATTAAGAGTCATTAAATATGACACAATAAGACCATATACATTTCAGTTTGAATAATCTACATTCAGAACCAAATTTGAGTTTGAATTTGAACTTTCCTCTCTGTCTCTCTGTCTCTCTCTCTCTCTCTCTCTTTCTCTCTCTCTCTCTCTATATATATATAAGATAGTTTTGTTAATTAATTTTTAATCCATAAAATATTTAATATTAATTATATATTAATATAGTTTTAAGATTAAATTAAATTTTATAAAACAAAAATCACCCTCCCTTTTTTCCCTCTTCTTTTTTTCCTCTCCCCCCTTTTTTTACTTCAAAAACCATGAGAATCATTATGATGTTTCAAAAACATTACTGAAATTGTTATGAACTTTGCAACATATGTGTTTTGAATTTTGGCATTCTACTTTTGTTTGATTGGGGCTCTACAGGTTCAACGAAAGGCTTGATTCGGGGCTGTTGGGAAATCTGAACAACAATCAACAACCAGGAAATTAAATAAGAATTTTTTTTTATGGATTTCTATCCTTATTTATGGTTTTTGTTGATTGAATGTAAATTTAGAAAATTGATATACAGGATACAGTATACTATTAAACAAGAAATTATTTTTTAATTTTTTTTAAAAAGAAATACTACATTACCGACGGATCATCGACGGAAAATCCGTCGGTAATGCTAAATATATTATTTTTTTTTTATTAATTTCCGTCGGTAAAAGTTTCCGTCGGAAATTTCGTCGGTACAGATATCCGTCAGTAATGGTTTCCATCGGAAATCCGTCGGAAAAGTCCGTCGGCAATCCGTCGGAAAAGTCCGTCGGAAAAGGCTTTTCCGACGAGGCATTTTCCGACGGATTGTTTCTGATGGATTTTCGACGGATACCACCTTTCTGACGGATTCGGCCGTCGAAAAAGGCCCCCCTTTTTTTGTAGTGTGAGTTTTGGTCACCTTGGCAATAATAATGAATCTATCTCCATTTGTTATAAGTAATGAACGCTATATATCTAGCAACATATCATGTAGTAATCAAGTCACAAAAAATAATTAATTTAAAAATTATTAATTTAACAAATTATTAATTTGCATGATCATCATAATGTATAAACATATATGTTGTCCTAAAATGCCAAACTTGAACATAAGAATGATTTGTGTCCAGGACCGGTTCTGACATTTTTAAGACCCTCTGTGAAAAACAAATCTTGCTCCTTAATTTTTACATTTTAACTTCTATTTGACATTAAATTGATCATAACTCATCTTTGACTTTTGACAGTATGTTCATCATTTTTTCTCTTTTGACTCTTTTAACGTTTGAAACATCTTTATTAGTAATTTTAATTGAAAACATGATAATCAACTTTTTTACCCAAATCATAGTTTATATATAACTAATCTAGTACTATATGCAATTACAAAAACATGTATATATCAACAAATACGTTTCACTAATAATATATTAAATTCTATTAAATAATCAAAGATAATTATAGAAAAATTATTAAAAAAACATTAGATAACCAAAATTAATGAATCTAATTCTGTATATAAAATTATAAATATGAAAGATCCAAAACAATAATATAATTAAGAAAATTGTGTTTAATTTTGAAAAACAAATTGTAAAAGAAACTTATAAAATGGAATAATAATAATTTAAATATTGAACTTAGAAAAAGTAGGAAATAAAAGAATAATAAAAATAATAATACACTTAAAAAAAACACTTCCGGAGACAAGAACCTAGGTAATAAACATTGTTTAATCACTATGCAACCAACCACTCCATAGTTGTTTTAATTAAATGATCGTATTAACAAATTTATATACAGATGTAATTATAAATAAAAATTTACAAGAATATCTGGAGGCCTTTGAAATTTACATGAATATCTGGAGACTCTTGACGATCAAAGGCCCTGTGTGGTGGCACCAACAGGACACCCCTAGGAGAGCCCCTATATGTGTCATTTTTGTTAAGACTAATATTCTCTTTCTTGATCTCTGACTGGATAAGTAAATAACATATATTGAAATTATACATTTTACTTAAGTGCATGCATGCGGGCATTTATTAAATCAAGTTCTACCAAATGACCAACAAACATTACTCATGTCTTATAGGAGGCGGCAGGGAAAAATCCAGTTTTTGATATTGCAAGCCTCATCTCATGACATTATCACACGTCCGATGACTAACATGGCACTCAATTACTAGGTGATTAGAGTTATCATCGAAGGGGGTCTATCCCACACACTAGTTCACCAACCTTAAAGGATGTTATCATACTAGGATTGCATGAGAAACACTTATGACTCTTATATGACATCCCATGTAATGTATTCACGGTGGGTCTATCCCATACACTAGTTCACAAACTTCTAATCATACAAAGATCTCTATATCAACCATATATGTCCCTATATGTTAGTCTCAATTGTATTATTTTAACCTAAGCCTCAAGTAAACTTTGACTAAACATGTTTAAAAATCTTATTCTAGTATTGTTATTCTCAGGGTCGGCCCTGGCCATAGATCCAAGGGGTAGACAGCCCATTCCAAGGTGTTGACGTGTAGTCCAAACTCAAGATTATCAAAACTCGCTATCATGCTTTGTCGCTCCTCTCTCTCAACGAACGGAGACATGAACGAACGAACGATTGGGACTTAGAAGTTTGGAGCGAACTCACTCTGGCTCTCGTCTGTCGACCTCGCTCTCTCTCTCTCTCTCTCGTCTCGGTCGTCTGTCCCCTTCTCCTTCCATGACTAGTGAAATTCCGACCTAAAGGGGTAAAAGATATCTCACGAGTCACGGCCTCACTCTCCTCTGAACTGATCTCAAGGGCATCTCACTTTAGTTTCATAGTTTGGTAAAATTCTGATTTCTGAAGTTTTGTTTCTAATTAGTTTTATTTAGTGACTTAGTGTTTATTGTTTTATTTGGTTTAGTTTAGTGTTTATTGTTTTATTTAGACTTTACTGACTTAGGGGGGTTTCGTTCGTTTTAAGGAATGAAATGAAAATAGGAATGTATACAGTTAGGAATAGGAATGAATATATCTATTGTATTACATTATAATTTATTGTTTTACATCACATCGTTTTCCAGATTGATTAATTGGAAACGGAAATGAAAAATATTTGAATAGATAGAATGAGGTACGAAAAGGATTGAACACATAAAAATTTGACTAATATTGAAATCAAAATCCATTTCTAACCCTAACAAGATCTATATGAAATAAAAAAAATTCTAGAACAAAATTCGTTCCTTTCTAACCCTAATAATATCTGTTCGAAATCAAAAAGGGAGATTGGTTTGTGAAATCAAGCAGACGAAGAACAACGAGTAGAGATGGAGATGACATCTGGAACATCGAACAAACCCAGTGATGAAAATCGAACAAAATCTTGATCTCGTGATAAAGATGCAGAAATATTAGCAAATCGAACGATTCCCTCGATCTCGTGATGAAGATGTAGAAGTTTTTACAAATCAAACGATTCCCCAATCCCGTGATGAAGGAGCATTGGCTTTTGTAAATCGAAGAGAGATGGAGGATTTCTGAAGATGGAAGGTTGCAAACCAAATGGGGGTGATGGTTGGTTTCCGTTTTAATTTTTTAAAGCAATTCGTGGCGTTGGTCTCTATTCCCTCCCCCCCCCCCTCCTCAAATTGGGGTGGAATGGATTTTAACCTAATTAATATAATCATTTATAAATATTATACAAAACTAAACATCATTATTCATTCCCTTTCCGTTAGTTATCTGAACCAAACATCACTAATCGTTATCATTCCCATTTCCTTCCTTCTAATACCCCCAACCAAACACCCCCTTAGTGTTTACTGTTTGTCTGTTTGATTTAGTTTAGTTTAGTGTTTACTATTTGATTTTGTTTAGATTAGGGTTATTTTGTTTAGTTTATGTTTATTTGTTTCCTAATTACTGATTTACTGTTATCGTTGCTAATATTGCAGAAACAAAGTTTATGAGTTTCAACCTATTTGACAATTTAGCGAACTCATGTGTTATATTTCTATTCTCTATTACTCTATATCCTACTATTTCTTTAAGAATTAAGTATGTTTCCTCATTCACAACCCTCGGGTGCTCAAAATAGGAAACGAAAGAAAAGACAAGAAGAAATTGCTCAAAAGTTACAAGGATCTCTAAATTAGTTTATTGTTAGACAACCAAATGTTACTGAAAATGCTTGTGATAAAAATGCAAATGCTAGTGATGAAAATGTTTGTGATGTGAACCACAAGACTTGTGGCATACTGGTTAAGGCTTGTGGGGGATTAGGCTAGATAACCCATCTACCCCAAGTTCGAATCCCGACGCAAACAACTTATGGCCACTGGGGAATTATCTCAAGGCTACATGCTTTAGCAGTCTTAAAATTGTTAGGGATTAGTCTAGGCAAATGCCTAGAATACCCTTTCCAAAAAAAATGTTTGTGATGTGAATGAAAATGCTTGTGATGAAAATGTTGATGATGCATTTGATGAAAATATTGACGATGCTTCTAATCATATTGGTTTGAATATATTTGATCCAAGAAATTGGGATATGTTGAATTCTAAAATGAAATATTTGCTTGTTGAAAAATGGCCTATTATGAAACCAACATCCATTTCCCTAAAGATAATATAGGTAGACACTTTTCTAAAGAATTTTATGGTTGTAAGTTACGTAATGGTGATTGTCACGATAAAAAGTGGTTAGTATATTCAAAAGAGCTAGATAAAGTCTTTTGTTTTTATTGCAAGCTTTTTAAAGAGGGTCGGTCAAAAAAAACCAATTAGCAAATGTTGGATTAAATGATTGGAAACATCTTGGGCAATGACTCAGTGCTCATGAAAATAATCCCGAGCATATGACTAGTTTTGGAATTTGATCCGAGTGGAGTTTGACATTGACTAAGAATGAAACACTTGATAAATGTTTACAAGATTTAATAAAAAAAAGGATACCGACAATTGGAAAGAAGTTTTGGTTTGAATAATTGTCGTTGATGCTTAACTTAGACATTTGAGAGGCAACCAAATTCTCCAAAAAGGAAGTGTCGCAAATTTCAGGGTCGGAAGAGTACATAAAAAAAAACTAAGCTGCTTTTCAGATTTGCAGAGATCAAGAAAAGTAACCACCATTTGAATCTTATTCATTGGATCATCTAAACTGGCCATTGAGATATACTCCTATCATCACCATTATGTCATCGTCATTTTAATCTTCACCTACTAACTTCAACATCCAAAATTTATATTTAACCAAAAAAGACATTTCTATGAACCATACAGAAAGATTATAGTAAAATATTTAACCAAGTTTTTTAATTATGAACTTAGAATAGTTATTTCTAGCATATTTTTATAACATGTATAGATGCAAGAACATACAATAAATAATGGCAAAATAAAAGCATCGATAGATTATATGCTAACAATTCCATACATGCTATATACCATTGTTTATTATAGCATCATCCAAGTAACATACAAGTTATTATTTTATTTTGACTCAATAGTGTGATGCAATTGTGGTTCTAAAAAGCATGTGTGTTTTGAGGCGAGGCGGTCCTGTAGATCCCATATTAACAAGCACAATGATATATCAACGTAATCTAATAAAAGCAATACAAACAAATAGGATTTGAATGAATACCATAGTCGTATATCTCTTGATGTATGTATCGATTACAAGAAATAATATCAGAATCAGCTCTATGATAATCGACTACCCCATATTGAATACCTACACTCCTATTTATATTGAAAGGTCTATTCTAATTAAGGAAGGAAAGAGGTTAAAGAATTATAAACTTCCTTTTACATTTAAGCATATCCATTCCTTATTTTGTCACAATAAAATACTAGACCTAACAATCTCCCCCCTTGTGGCAAAATGAGTCTTTACTTCTTGAGCTCGAACATGCCTTCGAATCTTCTTAGAGTCTGTCGATATAGGATTCTTTCGTCGATTAACCTGACAGCTTCTAGGAGAGAATTTCTTCACGCATTGCTCATCCTTGTAGTAATTTTCATATCATTAGCCAACTCTGATGCCAGTCTGTTCCGAATCCCCCATAATGTTCCATCTGAATATGCAGCCACTTCACTAAACCTAAGAAACCTTTTTTCTCCTTTCACATGCATCCAGATAACTCCATGAGTTGGATAGGTGAGGACAATAGTAACATCAATCTTACCCGTTACAGGAATAGACTGATCAGGCTTTGAAATGTGAATCTTCTTTTGTTCGATTTCTATCCCACGCTGTAGGTCATGAAGATAGTTGTACCCCAGTTCCTTCTGTATATGCCGAACCACTGCTCTTAGTGTCCTTTGCTCGTGCTCATTTCTGTTCTTCTTTTCTCCCAAGCCATTGTATAAAGTTTCAAAGTCCATGATATCCAAGCTAGCGAAATCAGCTTCAGAGAATGAATACGCCTTACCATCTTCTCTTTAGACTTTGAAAGTAGGATATTCGACTTGATAAACTCTATCTGTATCGATCTTCAGAATCCCAACTATTCTGTGCCTTGAAATCACATCAGCAGGATTTTGAGCTCTCATCTTCAAGATATGGACACACTCTTTGACTTGAGTTGGGTCCATTTCCATCACTAGATGAATGTGTGCCAAATCTTCAGACTTCTTTTCCTTCCTGAAGATCTTTTCCATTGTTTCTTCAAGGTATGGCACACGTATTTGCTGATTCACCCATTTCGACTTGCTTTCTGTCAGCATCCTTTGCCACCGAATCTGATGAGGTAACAGTCTTGGTTCATTTTGATCCCTCAAAGCATAATTCCTTGCTGTATGCTTTAGGTTCACATAGTCTTGTTCTTGAAGGACTAGTTCATATGGATCTCTGAACCAGTTTCTCACTGAGTTTCGTAGACCTTGAACGTCGACTCTTTCTTCAATCGGTTCCGGTTCGACAGGTTCAACTATACTCTCGAATTCGATATCAGCCGCAGGCTTTTCAACCGTTGGTGTATCGGCTTCTTGAGTTGTTGAAGCGCACTGTCGTTGTTGGGTTGTTTGAGTAGATGGTCTTGAAGATGTGGCAGCGACTGTTCTAGCTTGTGATCTTGAGGCCCGGCATGTCTCCCCCTCAGGACGAGTTGAAGCAGAGCCCGGTTCGTCCTGGTGAGGTCGAGAAGTAGGCATAGAAACAGCCGGGCAGCAAGACTCTTGAATCTCAGTACGCAGAGAAGTGGTAACACCCAGAATTTCATCGGTTTGGTGCTTTTGAGCAGACTTCAGGTCTCTTAGCTGTTGCTCGATGTCGGCTCGGAACACGTCAAACTCATAGCGAGTGACGGTGGGGATTTCCAGATTTCTTCTTAGAAGACCCATAAGTGAATCTTCTAGTTGACCTCTTGCGGTGGCTTCGGCTAGCAGGTTCGCATATAACATCGACATGAGCTCGTCATTATTGTACTCATATCGATGTGGTGATGGAGGCCGATCTTCATATTGGGATTGTGGCGGAGGTGAGCGACTAGAGCTTGCACGTGAAGAGCTTGCTTGTTGGGGAACCGGTTGCTTTAGGCGGGCGACTTCAAGAATTTCTCTTACGAGGGCTTCCCTCTCGGCTGTCATCAGAGCAGCATGAGCAGCTAGGGAGTCTCTTGCCTTTTGTAAGTGTGCGGCAATGATCGTTTCAGCCTCGGGGGGAATGAAGTATGTGGGAGTCGTGGTACCTGTATGGGTAACTCCGGGATCACGTAGATTGCCCGTTGACATAACAATTGAATCAACTGTATTACCTACGTTCAGCGGTGGCAAAGATGTAGCGCTGGTAGGATTTCCTCCCAATCCTCGTGGAATGTTCGGAATGGACATCACTATGGGAGTTCCAACTGGGCCACGGAGGCACTTAGTGTGTACAGACTCATGTCCCCTAGCGGGCTCTAGACTCGATGTGCTTTGAAATGAAGTCGAAGCAGGTGGGCTACTGCTTCTGGTTTCAATAGCTATGCCTCCCGAGGGGAGGGGAGCTAGATAAGGTGCTAAACCCATAAGTAATTTTGAAACTGTCGGCTGGAAGCCTTCAGAGTGGCTGGGAGGGGCGTGCGATTGTGCTGCTAGGTCCAAAGCGTCTTGTCCACTCGACATACTCAACGAATGAGTAGGACTAGTAAACGTGGTTACCTGGATGGGGGAGTCTGGTCTCGTGCTCACAATAGTTTTTCTCGTCCCATCACTTACGCTTACACTTTCTTTTTCAACTAAATCTCCCTCCGCTCTCCTTATCTCTCCAGTATAGGGCTCGGTGAATATGTCGGACATTGAGCCAGATACTTGTCCGTTGAGGAATCTGCTATCGGTGGTTATTGGCCATTTCGGTGAAGAGCTCGTTCTTCGATGGCTGTGGTCGTTGACGGCGTGAAAGAGGCTGGTTATCGGATTCATCCTCATCAGACGATGAGGGTCGTGGGCGAACAAGGTTTTGGCTGACGAGTACCTTAAATCGTGGAGGAGGTCGAGAAGTAGAAGGAGCTCTTGGGATAGTGGGTGGAGGTATTGGGATGGATGGGGCAGCAGTTGTTGGGATTGGCTGATCAGGAACACTGCCCTCGTCATGTCGCCTTACAATTCGCTCATCACTCTGTTCAGGATCCCTATGATCCTGAACCTGCTCATCTACCCTAGGACCCTCTCCTTGCACAATAGGTTCCTCATGGATTGGCTCTTGGGCAGGCACAACCGGAGGTGGTTGAGCCATTAAGCCGTGTCTCTCCCTATAAGCTATCACACTCGGTGCATTCTGATCAGCATAGGTGAGTAGGGCTTTAGGGATTAGCATGATGAAATCAAACTGTCGGTTAAACATCGGTTAACTATGGTGAACAGGGAAAACCATATGTGTGGTAGGTACATTCGCTTGAACTGTCCGGGGCTGGTGAGGGGTTCAGGTGAGTTGTATCCTAGAGCTCAGATGTTAGCACATAGTTCTTCGTCGGATACAAAAGCATCGAATGGATTTGCTTCAGTGGCAACAGGTAATCGGAGGACTTGACGAATCCTAGACAGTGTCAGGCGGGTGATGAAGTCATCGATCTTTGCCGTAAAATGATGGTCACCTTCAACCGGACGGTAAGTCAGGGTGTACCAGAATTGCTGAAGATAAAATAGCGGAACTCTATGATCTAAGGCAAAGGCAAAACCTAGGGGGTGGCGTAGGAGGATGTCAATGATGACTTGGTGTTCTATTGTGATGCCAAAGTCGAGTCGGTGGTTGTTGGGTTTGATTTTTCGAAGTTCGGCTGTAGGCATCAAGATTTCGTCTCGGTTGACTGCATTGATGCTTGGTTCGGTTGATCGCTCGGAAGGCATTGGGTGTTCATCATCAGAGAGATTTGGATCATTCATAGCCGCCATTGGTACTGGTGATGCTTTCAGATCTGAAAAATTCGAAGATTTGGGATTCTGATCTTTGATGGCAAGAACTCGAAGGGTTTAGAGAGAAAGAGGGAATTTCAAAAACTTATTTGAAAAGTTTCTATCTGTGTGGGGCCCGATTTCTTTAAATAGTGGTCATCGGGTGATGACACGTGGCAGAAGGTGATTGGGCCGGGAAAAAAAATTCCCTTTATCGAGAGGTCGATTGGGGAGGTTGTCGAGCCAAGTGAGGTCGAAAATCCATTGTTGTCGGGCCCTTAGGGGCCGAGAACCTCACTTGATATTTTTTTTATAAATGAAATGATGATAAGGCTCCCCCTTAACATGTGCATAAAATTATGTGCTCCCCCTACAAACGTGAATAAGTAAAGAAGATGAATCTAACAGAAAATGTAGAAATAAATTGAAAATACGGAATTGTAAGGAGGTTCAAAACCATTCAAGAAGGTCGTTTTGACGTCCATTTGAAAAACCACAAAGTTCTTGTGTGCCGCGTAAGCCAAGAACATTCGAATTGCTTCAACACGGGCTACGGGCGCAAATGTCTCGTCATAATCAATCCCTTCTTGTTGGCGGTATCCTTTTGCGACAAGTCGTGCTTTGTTGTGTATGACGACCTCATCTTCATCTTGCTTATTTTTAAATATCCATTTGGCGCCGATAATGGTTTTGTTTCGAGGACGGGGAACAAGGCGCCAAACTTTCAAGCTTTCAAATTGATTGAGTTCTTCTTGCATGGCCACATTCCAATCAGGATCATTCATTGCTTCGTGAATGGATGTGGGTTTGATCTTGCTTAGGAACGAAGAGAACATACAATCGTTGGCCGAGGCGGCTCGTGTAGTGACTGGTTTTGGTTGGATCGCCAATAATCTGATCAACGGGATGAGAACGGATCCATTTGGTTGTATGAGGAAGCGGATGAAAAGCATTTGGATCCGGGGTATCATCTTCATAAGAGCCTAGCGGAAGATCTTGAAGTGATTCCAAGGTTGGAGCCACGGTAGAGGATCTTGTAGCACTTGTGACATCCTTAGGGGCCAAAGTTGATGGTGGGGGAGAGGATGTCGGTTCCGTAGGACTTGGTTGAGCATCCGGTTGAGATTCAGGTGGAATGGGAGAAGCATCCGTTGGTGTGGGAGGAGCGGATGTAGATGAGCTTGGAGTTGCACCAGTTGAGATGGTTTCCGTTGTATTTTGCGGGCCGGAAAGTTCAGTGGTCTCGATAATCTCCAAGATAGGTGGGGAAAGTTGAGTAGATGTATCAGTGGGAGATCCAAAATAATCCGAGTAAAAGTACTCGAATAATTCATCCAGATTGGAAGAAGTAGATTTGGAAGTTGACGGTTGAGCGGGGTTTGGGGCAGGTTCCGAATGGATGTGTTCGGAAGCTAATATACCGGTTAGAGCGGGTCCAGAACTGTCATGTTCAGGAGCCATTTCAGCTTTAGGATCAAACTGAATATTGACGCTTTCCGTGACGCAACGTGCGTGTTTGATGTAGACCCGATATGCTGACGCGTTTGGAGAGTAGCCGAGAAAATAAGCTTCATAGGCCTTTGGCTTGAGTTTTCCACGATCTTCCTTTTCATTTAGAATGAAGCACCGAACGCCAAAGGTTCGAAGATGATTGATGGAAGGAAAGCGATCGTAGACCAATTGATACGGTGTCTTGTTGAAGCGTTTGTTGATGATGGACCGGTTTTGAGTGTAGCACGCAGTGTCAACATCTTCGGCCCAAAGATATAGTGGCAGTTTGGAGAAAGTGAGCATGGTTCGAGCCGCTTCAACGAGAGTGCAATTTTGGCGTTCGACCACCCCATTTTGTTGTGGAGTTCGAGCCGCAGAAAACGTGTGTGTAATACCAACTGATTCGAGATAGCCATCAAGGGTACGATTTTTGAATTCGGTTCCATTATCGGTGCGGATGGTTTGAGCAGTAAGTTCCAGTTTAACTTGGATGGCTTTTAAGAATGTGATAATTGTTTCCGGAGTTTCATCCTTCGAGCGAAGAAATTTGACCCACGTGAAGCGAGAAAAGTCATCAACCATCACTAGAACATACTTCTTTCCATGTGTGCTTTGAGTCCGCATCGGGCCACATAAGTCCATATGTATGAGTTGAAGAGGTCGAGTTGTGCTATGAACCACCTTGGGTTTGTGAGAGACCTTCTTCATCTTTCCCATCTCGCATGCGTCACATAAGTGTGGTTTGTCGAATTTTATGGCGGGAAGACCGGTGACTAGTCCGCGAATGGAGAGGCGATTGATGTTCTTGAAGTTCAAATGAGATAGACGTCGATGCCATAACCAAGTCTTCGGACTAGAGACCTTTGAGATTAGACAAACAGTTGATGGTGCGGTCACTTGAGAAAGTTCGATGGTGTACAGATTGGACTTGCGTGTGCCGGCTAATAACTCTTTGCCATCAAATGTGTGTACACAATATCTTTCGGGTCGGAAATTGACTTCAAGTTGTTTGTCATAGAACTTTCCGATACTAACAGATTGTGGCTCAGGCCTTGAACGTATGAAACGTCAGAAATGGTGATGTTGTTTTGGATGATATCACCATATCCTTTGATGGGTTCTAGGTGATTGTTGCCAAATTTAACAAAGCCGCCCTTTTTCTCCGTGTAATTGGCAAGCAACTCCTTTTGTCCGGTCATGTGTTTGGAGCAACCAGAGTCTAAGTCCCACACATGACCGATCTGCACAAAATCAGACAGATTTAGGTACCCATTTGTAAATGGGTCCATTGGGGTTAGTTGACATTGCACCTTTGGGTACCCACTTGAAGTGGGACTTAGTGGCGTTAGTCATGTGATGTTTAGGAACCCATTTATAAATCGGCGATGATGGATAAAAGATATGATGGGAATTATAAGAATTATGCATGTTAGGAAAATAACCATAACCATAAATCAGATTTAAGCGCACAAAATCATTCACACCGCAATTGGAACAACAAAGTTGATTACTAGAAAATTTAATTAAATGTCGAAATGAATGAATCTTATAAGGAAATCTAAAACGATTATGGTTTATTTTGACATTTGAATGAGAAAAATTGTCTTCTTTGCGGGAGGATGACTTTGTTGTACTCGTGCCCCTTTTGACCCAAACTTTTTTGGTTTCTATAGTATGAGCAGCTGAAACTTTAAGAGGGACACGGTTAGTATGATTTTGAAATAAATGAGTGGAGTTTGTTTGTTTAGTAGTGTTGTGATTTTGACTCGTGGAACACTCCGTTGGTTCCTCCGGAATAGAAACCGATTCCATTGGTTGTTTGCCTTTGTCCAAAAAATCCGTGTGATTTGGAAGCACAGGATGGAAGTCAAAGTCAGCACACATGTCATTCAAACACTCGTCCGATTCAAGTGAAGATTGATTAGAAAGGGCATCTAATTCATCATTGATTTGGTCGTCGAAAAAAGAACATTTTTGTTTTGGAGGATTGTAATTTGGATCACGTTTAAACAACTCTTCACAATCATCTAAATAATTGCTACGAAGGCTTTACATGTGGATATATTTGAAATAGTATCATTCTCAAGATTTTTGGTGAATTGTAAGTCTCGTTCTCAAGCTGTTGTATTTTTGTTAAAAATGATTCCTTTTCCTTTTCCACCAGAGAACGTTCAGATTCCAACACTCTTTCAAGTTGAATAATTTTCTTTTCCAAAAATAGAGTGGGAATGTAAGGTTTACATTCAGGAATTTTATTTTGAAGTTCCTCGACAGAATAAGATGGAAAGTAGTCGTTTGGAAAAGATTCTTTTGAAGATTCCTCTTCTACTATTTGAGGATAGCAGAAAGGAATTTGATAAAAAAATTTGTTTTGTCTCTTCCAATCTTCCCTTTCTTCGACATTAGAATCCGACTTCATAAATTGAATTTGATAATCCGGATCAAGGTTCAGATATTCGAATTTATAAATTGTCGGAGTATTATAGATTGCCTTTTCTAAATGTTTCGGGTTTTCAAATCCTAACCCGGCTTTAGAACTTAAATCTTTCGGAGCATTTAAGTGAATTGTATGTTCAGTTTGACCGATTTTGTATAGTTTTAATTTCAAATCTTTGAGTTTTTCTAAGAGGTCTTCTCTTTGAAAACTAACAAAGTCAAATTTGGATGAAAATGCGGCAGTCTCACTCCGAGACGTGTTAAGTTGAAGTGTGAGATCAGATATTTGGTGTTTGAAAAGATCATTTTCTTCTTGTAAAATCATTTTTTCCGTTTCGTGATTGTGAGCTATACTTCTAGATGTTACAAGTTCGGATTGTATAAGAAGCAGTTGATTATGATTATTTTCTAAGCGTGCTTCTAAGTTGGAAACCAAGAGTTTTCGGTTTTCAATTTAGATTGTAATTCTTTTAATTTACTCATTAGATCATGCATTTGAGATACAAAAGCATCATAGTCGGAATGGGTTACCTCGGGCGAGTAGCCGGAAGCGTGAGAAGGAGTGTCATCGGTGTAAGCCATCAAACTGAAATGCGCTTGAGTATCCTTTTCCATATCATCATCATCATCATCTTGATTGAGCCATTGTTCATCTTCAGCTAGAAGAACTTTGCCGGCTTGTTTTTGTTTTGCCAACATTAGTTTGTATGTGAAATAGTTGGAATCTTTGACTATCGGCTTCTTGCATTCCCGTGCGTAATGACCAGATTTTCCACAGTTGTAGCATAGGCTCATCTCATCCTTGAACTTGTCTTCTGGTTTGGGTGTCGAGCGAGGTTCTTCTCTTCTATGTTTGGGCTCGAACAGGGCCTTTCGCTCATGATTCTTAGATCCCGAGGCATATCTTTGTTGATTGGGATTTGAGCGGCGTGAGAACTTTTGTTGGAAAGATCTCGTAAGGAAGGCCAGCTGTTGTTGAAGTTTGGCAATTTCAGGATCATAATCAAAGTCTTCTTCGTCTAATTCAGGAAACATCTCTTGAGAATTTGAAGAAGAGTCTTTTGCCACCAATGCTATTGGATCAGGGTTCTTCTTAGTGTTCAACCCCATCAATTCAAGGACCTCCTCTTCGTCTTGTTGAAGGGTTTCATAGACTTCGTGCAGATCGAGTTCAGAAAGATATTTGCTGTGTTTGATTTGGTTAGCAAACCGGCGCCACTCCGGTTGAAGATTGCTAACAAATTTTACGTTATTCTCGATCTTAGTCTTACGAATTTCATTTTTGCTTAGCTCGTTCACCAGTTGTACGAAATGAGTATAAGTGTTGGTAAGACTTTCTCCTTCTTTGGCTTTGAATTCTTCGTATTGGGAGATGCCATTAGTGATCTTGAGTTGTGTGCCAATTTTAGTTCCAACCATGAACTTTTCGATTACCTCCCACATTTCTTTAGCCGTTTTCTTGTGGCTATCGATGCTCATGTAGATGTCGTTTGGGAGGCTCATCAGTAGATATGATCGAGCTAATTGATCACCTTTCATTATTTTCTTTTCATTTGCATCCCATGCATGTTTTTGTTTTACTTCCCTTCTTGCAAGCATCGGAGGATCATTGTTTGGCATGGCAGGGAAATCTTGATAGAAAGTAGGAGGAGGACCTTCTTTTATTGAACGCATGATCTCATCGGCATAATCATTGCGTTCAATAAAGTCAAGAAATTGATCCTTCCATTGAGAATATTCCCCCGGAAAGAGAATAGGGGGTTTGGTGTCTGAACCAATTGCCATGGCTTCACGGGTAGTCATTGTACTTTACTAGTTGACCTCGATCAGTGAGTTTTTAAAAATTTCTGAGTTGTCTCGTGAAAAAGTGGGTTTTTATCGATACACAAAGGATCGAATATAAAATTATCGATAACAATTATTGTCGAGTGAAAGAGACTCGATAAAACTAAAAAAAATTGAATCCATAAAACAAAGTATTGTCGATTACAGAGTACTCGATAACTTTGTTTTTCTCGATAGGATACTGAGTCGATAAAATTTTAATCGATTCCTGAAGACTCGAAGAAAAATTGTTGTCGACTTAAAAGGACTCGATAATAACTCAATGATACTTAATCCGAGTTTTCTGTAATTGATAAACCAGAAAAAAAAAAAGGGTTCTTGACTAAAAAAAACAAGTCTTTTTGTGGACAAAAATGTCTAAGTTCTCGAGTTTCTTATTCTTTCAGTTACAAAAAAAATCAAGATTACGAGAGTTTATGATTTTACTAGGGAATTCTTTAGTAAGAAAAGCTGCAGGAGTCACTAGTTCCTGAGTTTTCTTATGTAAAGAAATTCAAAAGTAAATAAAATAAACTAAAGTAATTTTAACTAACACAGATTAAATATTTTGTGTGTTAAGCGAAAAAAAATCAATAAACAGCAGTATGAGTCGATAACAATTAATTAAGCAGGGGTAAGAGTCGATAAATAATTATGCAATAGATTTTTGAATCGACAAAAACATAGAAGTAATATTCGATAAATACGCACAGTAATGGATATAAAAATCGAGAAAAATAACAGATATGTGTATGAATCGAAGAAAAAAAATATGAAGTTTTGTCGGGTAAAGCTGTGAAAAGGGGGGACTCGACAAAAACTCACAGAACAGAAAAAAATGCAGAAATCGAGAAAAATACCTTCTGTTTCGTCGATATCCTCAGAAAATCGTAAAAACTCAGATCATAGGCTCTGATACCACTTGTAGATCCCAGATTAACAAGCACAATGATATATCAACGTAATATAATAAAAGCAATACGAACAAATAGGATTTGAATGAATACCGTAGTCGTATATCTCTTGATGTATGTATCGATTACAAGAAATAATATCAGAATCAGCTCTATGATAATCGACTACCCCATATTGAATACCTAGACTCCTATTTATATTGAAAGGTCTATCCTAATTAAGGAAGGTAAGAGGTTAAGGAATTATAAACTTCCTTTTACATTTAAGCATATTCATTCCTTATTTTGTCACAATAAAATACTAGACCTAACAGGTCCAAAATCGCATTTGAGGCGGTGTCTCTCAGTCCCAGACAAGACGTATGCCTTAGTTGTCTGACGCGGTGACCGAGGAGGACATGAGTGAGGCGGTGGAGAGGCGTACGCCTCACTACATAGGGTTGTACCATCATATTTGCAAGAAAGAAACACACGACGATTATATCAATCATTGAATTAAATTCAAGGGGGTTTGTTCAAACTTTAGGAGGTACATAGACCACCATACTTACCAGCCGAGAATGACGAGAAAAAGACTAAGATCTCTCTTAATGATAAGTTTCAAGAGGTTGTAGGATCTTGTGCACCTGGTAATCCTAAAGCCTGTTATAGAACCAAGAAAATCTTCCCTCAACAATCATTCAAGTATAGCATTCCCAAGATTAAAATTATCAAAATCCAGTCGAATATTTAAAGACTACACACATATGCACCATCGAAAACAAATAATTTCTTAAGATCAGAAAAGAAGAAATTATGAGAATACTGATAAAAGAATTGAATAATACTTAAGAAAACGCCAATACTTTAGAATGTTATACCTCGGCTTGGTTGATTTTGTCAGAAAAGAAAGTAGGATTCGGATGAAATTTAAAGCACATCTTCAAAATCCAATCAAACCTCATAGGATTCAAATATATATAACAACATCTAAAACCATAGGTTTGAATTTGAACAACAAATTCATACGTAATCATATCTCAAAACCATCTTACCTTAAAGGCCAGTAAGCCATTAATACTTAGTTCTTGAAAATACAAGAAAGGATCAGGTTACATGTATGTGGCTAGATACACATTCAATCCTTGATCAAGAACAACAAAAAAATACAAAATCTGAAGCAGAAATCAAAGGACGAAAAGAAATTAAATGAAAAGGAAACGAAATGTACCTAATTGAAAAAAAACCGATTTCTTCTTATCAAGACCTTCTGAGTTTTGAGATTTCATCACCTAATTGAAAATTAACTTATGCTAAAATTAAAACTTGTCTGTTATTGAATCGAATGCCTCAAACTAAAGAAAGAAGAATTGCATGATGATGGAGAGATTAAGCAGACTGGTTAGATAAGTAAGGTATAACGCGAATTGATAAAGCCGAATAATCGTGAATCTACCAATGAGGGTTTTGGGGACGTGGGTTTTGGAGTGGTTTCTAAGACGTGGTCGTGGGTTTAGGAGAGGTTGAGGAGAGTGGGCCTAAACAGGTTGAACCGAAGCCGGAAAGGAAGGAGACGATGGGAATTGGGATGTAACTGTAAAATACTGAATTTAAACCGACAAGATCAAATCTAAGATATAATTTAAAGGTTCAGATTAAAAGCACTCACCGTGCTTAGTAATTTATATAATTGGTTGGTACTACCGTACCAACTTCATAAACTTTGTGGTACTGAAAATCTTGTACCACGGTAATGTCGTACCGTATCGACTTTTATATTTATATATATATTTTTAAATTATTTATTATACAAGAAAATTAAATAAATTATATTTGATTATTAATTTATTATTTACCATTTAACGGTTTGTATTTTTAGTTTTTAAAGTTTTGAGTTTTACACTTTTAGTCTTTTATACAGCTTACTCTTTGATGACTTCAGACTTCAGCCACTTACATTCTTATTGAAAATCTTATACCCCGTTAGTTATGTTTCTTGAAAGTGGATGTAGTTTAGTTTAATTCATTTTAAAATTACTGATCTAGTTTAAATTTATGTTTGAAAGTGGATTTAGTTTAGTTTTATGATAGTTAAATTTCTTGAAAGTGGATTTAGTTTAATTTAGTTCGATTTAGCATTACCAATTTACTTAAGTTTCTTGTTACGATACTGTTTTTTCCAACATTTGTGATACTGTAAACTTTTGTATTAAATTTTGTAAACTTTACATAGCAGGTTTGTATTAAACTTTGTAACCTTTTGAAATGTTGGTACAAACACCGTACTAACATGTACCAACTGAAAAAAGTTGGTACCAATTATAGTTGGTTGGTAGACGGTATATATATATATATATATATATATTGAATACCAATTATAATTGGTTGGTATACGATCTTGCGAAAAAAAAAACATGGTACCGTACCATGTTCACCCCTAGTCATAATAACTTGTGGTAACTAACTGTTTTCTGTAGAAAGCGGATTTATTAGTTATATATATTTTAAAATTCGTAAACTGTGTCTTACCGGTTCCTAGTACTCGTCAATTGTGTCTATGTCATCAAATTTTAATGCAGATAAACAACTACGTCTATGACGCTCTTGAGGTATTGGAGGTTGCTAAACACGTGTTTTTCTGAAGATTGTGTTTCTAAGAAGAACGCCTATGAGTAGTGGTGTGAGTGGCAGGTTCACGAATTAAATTCTTTAACGGTGTAATTATCTCCATGAACTTTCTTAGTAAACTAAGTTTACTAGATCTCGACTGGTTTTTGAATTGCGCATTCAACATTTCAAGTTCATCTTCATAACTAATTTCATCATCTTTCATAGATATGCATGTCGATAAATCAAGTTTCTTCCAAAACAGATCGAGCGAATCAATTGGAATCGGTTGATGTTTAATGAAGTACATGGTTTGCTCATGCGCACATGGTAACCCATGACTTGTACGCAACTGACATCCACAATT
The DNA here is from genome assembly GCA_036898165.1 of Silybum marianum. NCBI lineage: Eukaryota > Viridiplantae > Streptophyta > Magnoliopsida > Asterales > Asteraceae > Silybum > Silybum marianum. The sequence goes on from CM072531.1 coordinate 8,168,341, forward strand.
TTCAGCTAGTAACCTAACAACCTATGCGCGCTCATATTCTTTGAAGATTATATTGAGTGCATGGCTTGAAACGAAACCACACAATTCCTCAAAGTGTGGCATATTGAAGCGATGTCGAACATGATCTTGCTCTATTTGATATTTGCTTTGATAGGCGTGACTTGAGACTAGATGACTTAATGAATACGCATTATTGTCTTCTCCAGATCTAATTTTGACGAGTCTAAATATCGTTTTAACTTAGCATGTTGACTCTCAACTCTGTTGGTTGTGTGATTTCCAAAATTAAGAAATTTGTAGTTCCGAACAATATACAAACATTTCTTTGTACGGTGTCAACCACACTTTATTCAGATAAGCCAAAAAACCTGAAACATTGGACAAACTCATACCAATTTCATTACGTGATTTACAAACATATCAATATTTTCAAATATATATATATATATACTTGGATAATTGAGTAAAATTGCTTCAAGTTGTGCCAAATTGAGCATATATGCGTCTTCCATTTGAGATGCAACTAATGCAGTCCATCACTTGTTGAAAGAACTCCAAGTACTTTTGATTGTATTGACGATTTACCTTCATTGTGCCATGTACATAGTAACTTTTTAGCGTCCGGGAATACAACATTGTATGCTTTCTTTAGAGCTAAATCTATATCTATCACGATAACACGTGGAAGAATACATTCACCATTAACGATTCCAAACAACTTAAAGCCCATGTATAGTTGGATTCATCTTTTTTATGCATTAGCACAAATGATATGCAAAATGTCATATTTGTTGGAGTTACACCAACAATCTCAAGAAGAGGCAACACGTATCTTTTTGTGTAATATAATAATAATAATAATAATAATAATATAAAATTAATTTAAACCAAATTTACAAGTCAAAGAGTTGCATTGGGTATTCATTTGATATGTTTTATTTATCAACACCACGTGTGGAAATAGATGCCACAACTCCAATGATTTTGGATGAGCAAAGAAAAAAATTTCCAACTCGTTAGTTGAATGATTTACACGTCTTTCATGAATATAAGATTCCTCATGTAAAAATGACATAACAACCTGCATTTGTGTTCTACCCGATTTCTCTAGCATCCAAATTTTACAGCATGCATTGTATATCGTTGAGTATTGATTAGATATCCTGTGGCTTCACGTTTTTTCTTGATAAATATTCCACCAATCGAGCTTTATTATCGGAGAATCGTCGTGGATATAGATGACCTTCCATGTTTAATGCAGACTCATGATTATGTAATTCACATATCACCCTTAATGCTCAAGAATCTTCCATTGGAAAGCGTTTCCCTTCTAGTTCGAAGGGACAATTTATCTTTTTGGTGCTCGTATGTTTGGTGGAGATATTTTTACTTTTGTATGCACTGTTGCGCAGTTGCGGTCACAATGAAATACAATTTTAGAGGTCTTGGGCCTTTTAGTAACAGCCACATAACCAAGTGAATTTCCCACTTGGTGAACCCAATCCATTAAATCTTGACGAGAACTAAACACCTGAAAATGAAGAAACGAGACAGAGATACAAAAATATCTAAAGGTTTAGGTAAAATGTCACTAAAGCCAATACCTTTAGAGAAGTTTCTTTGTAAACCTTCTTTGAAAGGGGTCTCTAAACAAAAACACACCCTTCAAAATCCCTTCCTAAAACCTTTACCTACCGTTAAATAGAGAAGCTTTTTGACGGAAATGAAAAGCTTCTTTAAAGATTTTAGAGAATCTTTTAACACTTTTAAGTACAAATAAGAACCTTCTCTGAAGGTCGTTTTTCTTGTAGTGAGACCATTTTCTCCTTTTTTTTCTGGCCGCCTTTTGTCTCCCAAGTAACACCCAGCAGCTTCCCAAACGCCTCCAACCCCTCCTGACTATTTGTACTTTTAACTCGTTGTCGAGGATTACCTTGGTTACTGTAACACCCGGAAAATTCGTATCTAAAACTTATGATCATGGCTTTGTAAAATGTCATTTTACAATTAAACGAAAGGGGTTAAAAGTGTATTATATTGGAGTACTTTTGGATCGGAGAAAATCGAATGAAAACGAAGCAAAACGGGCGCGGGACTCCCTGGCTAGGCTGCCAGGCGATGCTGCCAGTGGCAGTATCGCAGGGCAGTATCGCCCGTGGCTCAAAACATGGGTTTTTGTGGATTTTACCTACGGTACACTCTCGGCTATGCTGCCGGCGATGCTGCCATGGCAGCATAGCATGGCAGTATCGCCCTTGAGGGGTTCAGGGCACAATAAGGTGCGATTTTTAGCCCTATTTCTCATTTTATCAGTTACAATTATCAGTGTCGGGAGCAAAAGATCAGAGGCGATTTTTAGGGCTCATAACTCTTCACCTACCCCTTCCAAAGAGCATTGATTGTTGCATTAAGTGAAGATCCAAGAGCTGATTCCACCATTAAAGCTTCAAGTAGTGGTGTTCTTGATTCCTTTCAGATCTCTTGATCACCTCCATCTTCTTAAGAACTTTTCTAGGGTTCTCCTAACTCTAGTCTTGTGAGTTCAAATCCAAACCCTTTAATCTCAAATACATGTTGTAAATGTCGTGTCTCGTTGACTTTAAACTTATATTGTCAAGAGTTTATGTATTTGGTTGAGTTTGGAGGTTTTAGGTCAAAATGAGGTATTTTGGGGATTTTTGAGCTAGATGATGAAATGAACATTTTAGTTGGTTTAAAATACTTGAGAAGGCTTTATATAATGATAAACCTTGATTTTGGAAACGAAATGTTTTGACCTAACTTTTGGTGGAAAGTGTATTTCAAAGAGAAATGATGTTGCAAGGGTTTTCGGTGTTGAGAAAACTATAAATACGTCTCGTTTGATGTATTTGGAGAGTAGACTATTATGTAATGGATCCATAGGCATTTAGTCGGTTTTAAGGCGGGATTGTTGTCCCTTTTTGGTTTCAATTGTAGTCATCGGGGGCGTTACACTTAGGTGTTTTAGTCGGTAATTACCGATTGTCATTGACTACGTTGGGTGCATCGGGGGGTCATCGAGGGCTTTGCACTTTAGTGTATTAACCGGAGATTTGTCGGTTGCCATTGACCTATTGCACGGGCATAGTAAAAGTCATCGGGGCCATTAGCTGGGGTTGCCAGTTGCCATTGATTCCTATGAATAGCTTGAACATCTAGTAGTGACTTACATTTGTATCTGTCACACAAGATGGAACATCGGGTCTCCCCCGATTGTTTTTAAAATATCCTTGCTCACCAAGAGTAAGCTTTCAAGTCGAGTTAAATGGGATAAACTAAACTGTTTCGTTGTTTAAATATTTCACTAATTTATCCATTTAACTGTTGTTCTCACTAGGCGTAAGCCTAATACTTGATTTTAAATGTGGCATAGCAGGTGATCGGGTTGGAGAGGCTCCCTAGAAGGGAGTGGAGCGTAGTGCCGGTGGAGGCACCTTTTGAGGAATGTACTTAGAGTGTACATGATTGGAGTTATTAGAACTATTATTTTTGAGGTTGCTAGTAACACCCGAATGTAATCTATATTCCGAATTGTATAGATTAACAGGTTGTTATTTTTGTATCCATGTCTAGGTGAAAATTCCCATACTCTCTCCCTCCCCATTTTTGGGTGATTTTATATATTCCACATTTTATTATTCAGTTTTATTTTACTATAATTTTTAGGGTGTTACAAGTTGGTATCAGAGCCTTAGTTTAAGTGAACTAGGTGTGAATCTGAAATGCCTAGACTTAAGCTGAGATTTTAAGTGTCGATTTGTGAGATGTGGGTAGACACCATTAAGATAGAAGAGCTTTAGAGTCGACGGAAATGCACTAATCATGAAATGTGACTTTGGTAATGGGAATTCTTATGCGTATAATATATCCAAGATGTCATGTAGCTAATGCTATTTTGGGTACATTGTATTCTGAGCATGCTTACTTTACTATTGTTACGATGATTGGTGAATGTGTTATACGTATTTATGTTAGCCTTGTCTTACCCTACTCTACCGTCTTGACAGACTAAGATGGTGAATACGCGTACTAGATCTCGGAATGAAGCGGAAGGAGCGACCAACAGTGTTACGAACCCAGAACCAATAACGGTGGTGGAGGTTACTCAACGACCTCCGGCTATTCCTCCTTTCACCATTAGAGACCCGCCCAGAATATCTCTTATCCCACCGCTTAACCTCAACGCGGGAGGTCCTCTAATGGTAGAAGCGGGTTTTCAGGACGAACTGCAAGTCCGGTTATTACAGGCGGTCAATACTCTCATGACGCAGCAGCATGAGTCGGTTCTTAAAATGTTCGAGGAAAGAGATGCCAGTTACCTGTGACATCCGTCAAATTTAAGCTTCTAGATTAGTATTTATTAAGCCCTTGTTAGTGTTATTTTAGATAAGTTATAAGAATAGGAGTTAGTTAGATTTGATTGGCCGAAAATTTTCTAGAGTTCCCGATAGTTGCTTAGAAAGTCCGGTTCGGACCCGTAATTATCTGAAACGTCCTATATAGTGCCAAATGCTCTAATTTATATCCAAATTACATAAAATATATAGTTTTAGTGTTTTAAATATAAAACTTTTATTTTTATATAATTTAACCACTTTTGGGCTTGCATTTTGAGGAAAAAGGTCAAAATTGAGAAAAATGACATTTTAAAACATTTTGGGCCTTACATTTATTTAATTTAATAAAAAAATATATGAAACACCATGGTTTTGGGCCCCCATGGCCGCCTCCCCCCATACCCCACATATAAATACAATTTTTTTTTCTAAAATCCCTCATTTTTACATTTCAAAATCAAGATTTTCCCTTCTCTCTCTAAAAACTCAAGGGACACTCCAAGAGCATCTCCTTCTTCTAAACTCCAGCCAAATTCAAGCTCATTTCATAATCAAAAAATCAATTTTCATCAAAGCCTTGAAGCTCTAGTCATCAATTAAACAAGGTAACAACTTTACCCTCATCATTTCTTACAAATTTTGTTGAAAACCCTATTTTTTTTTGGTGTTCTTTGTTGTTTTTCAACCATCCACGAATTTGTTAATTCTAAGGGGAGATTATACACCAAGATATGTGAAACATATCTATGATAGTGATAATCTATGACTCAAACACATAGAACACAATAAATCTAAGCAAAAACACATTTGCATGGTGGATTGGTTCATAAAAATGCATTTTTGGTGCTGACAGATTATACATCAGTGATTATGTCGCCCATTTCTTGTAAAATTTCTTGTTCAAAAGACATGATTTTTCTTCTAAAAGTTTATTTATTGAATTGGGGTTTTAATCCAAGTGGTCTATCTCAAAAACATTGAGTTTTAACCCCCCAAACACTCAAAACAAGTTGGATGTGCATCTGGGAGTTTTTCAGTAGGTAAACCCTATTTTAAACAACCATAACTCTCTAAATAATCATCCAAATCACTTGATTTTTCTTCTGGAATTCAATATACTGAGTTAGCTTTCAAATGCATTTGGTCTCATTCAAAAATATGAAGATTTGACCATTTGAAACCTTGAAACAAATTTGTTGTGCAAAGAATACAATCTGGACAGATTGTTGCATGTGTATTAAAAATGCTATAACTCCCTCAAAACTCTATGAAAAAGGATGATTTTTCTTTTGAGAGTTGTGTTTATGAGTTATCTTTACAACCAAAGTTGTTTCACTCAAAAATATGAAGTTTTGAACCTCCAAACATCCAAAACATTTTGGTTGTGCAACAGTGAACTCACCAGTAATTGAACCCTACTTTGCATGTTTGTATCTCTTTATTTATTTAGTCAAATTACATGATTTATCTTCTAAAGTTTTCTTTTATGAGTTAGGTATGAATCTGGTTGCATTCAAAAATATGAAGTTTTGAGGTATTAACCAACTTATTTAAGTTGAAAGTGCAACCTGTCAATCAATGACAGATGTGTGCATGCAACTTTGAGGTGTCATATCTCCTTCATAACTCATACAAATTGAGTGATTCTTCTTTTATAAGTTCCCTCTATGTGTTATGTTTACATTCCAACTGGAATTTCTCAAAAACATTTAGTAGAACTCCTCAAATGGTTGTTTTACTAACAGTGTGTAATCTGCCATATCTGCTGTGTCACATAGTTTTGTGTAAAGTATTTGAACCCTTTTTACATCTTTTTAGGGCATGAAATTTGGTCAAAATGACCTTAACGCAGTAAGGTATCATATATAAAAATATGGGAAATTTTATCATTTTGAATATTACTCAAAACTGACCATTTTTAAGACCTATAGTTTCTATCAGAAAATGAAAATGCCTAAATGTTTGATTTTATGAATTTTATTCCTTTGAAGGACTATAATGTTACATTTTCGGTATAAATTATCATATTAAAGAGCATATGTGCATTATGTATAACGGGACTATAGATAATCAAGTTGGGCATATAAGGACTTATAAGCATTCTCTTAGTAATCGTTAGTCAAATAAGTGGTCATTTGGGTATTTTGCTTTGATAGGAAAGCGTAAGGCGTCAAGCGGACGTCTCTTGTATTTAACTGGAAGCATTTGCTAAAAGGTGAGTGTTCACAGCCCCTCTTTTAATGTTTTATATGTTTTGGGGAGAAAAGCATGTTTAATGTTGAATCTTGATTTATTTACGTAAAAGAATGTGAAATTGTTGATATGAGCACTAAGGCATGTACACTAGTAGTTTGTATTTGAGTAAAATGTAACATAAAAGTTTGTACACTACTATTAACTCAAGTGAGGAGCCGAGGGTATTTGTGGATAGCGTTATTTGGACGGACAATCTCACCTAAAAACCGACAAAGTAGGGGTGTGGATAGCAATCCCACCTAGAAACTACAGGTAGGGGTGCACTATACCTATAAAAACGAAGGTTCTACATATGTGGGGTTTTAGTCCCACCGCTAAGGTAGAATTATAAAAAGATATTTTTGTGTGGTCGAAAGGTTTAGTGGTGGCTCTATACTTGCTATGAATTAGAGTACATTATGCCTTGACACGTTTCTCAATACAAGGAGTAACTAAATGCTCATAAATTTCACTATTTTATACTTGGTGTGAACGTTCGTTCCACAAGAATTGAAAACTGCATAAAAACTGTTTTGTGCATATGAAAACCTGTGAACTCACCAACTCTTTGTAGTTGAGCTTGTTTTTATCATGCTTTTCAGGGGTAATAAGTAAGCTTCTGTAGATAAAGCTTAGTAAGGATCCAAAAGTGTACCGCGTGAAGACTTGAACGTTTTTGCAAAGACTTCTTTTAATTATGGATTGTTGTAATTTTACTTAAAGAACAATATGTAAAACTTCTATTATATTCTAAATGCCTATGGTTGTTTATCTAAATCTGTGGCTGTGTCATCGTTAAAGCTGTCGCGCCTCGTGTTTCCGCTTTAGCAGGGTGTGACATTACCCAAGACACGAAGTGACCGCGGAGAACCAAGTAGGGGGTTCCAGCGGGAATGGAGCCGTTCACATTACTGAAGAGACGCCTGCGACAGAAATAAGAAGGGCGGGTAAGGGTTGCTCTTACAAAACCTTCTTGTGCTCTAAACCACCCGAGTTTTCCGGGACATCTAACCCTGTAATCTGCATGGATTGGCTCCAAGAAATCGAGCAAGATTTTGGCTTGAGTGAATGCGAAGAAAATAAAAAGGTGAAGTTCGCTTCCCAGATGTTGAGAGGCGCGGCCTTAAGGTGGTGGAATGTCACCACCAAAACTTTTGGTCCCGTCATTGTCGCAATGCTTACTTGGGAAATGTTCAAAGCGAAAGTCTTGGAGGAATATTGTAAAGAAAGGGCCATTGATCGCATAGTGGATGAGTTCCGAGCCCTGAAGAAGGGGGATAAGACCGTGAGGGAGTATACAGAACTGTTTGTGGAAAAGCTGAATTTGGTGGAGCACGCGGCTCCCACTGAAAAGGAAAGGATGAAGGCGTATATTAAAGGATTGCCATCTAGCATGATGGTAATGGTTCAAACGACGCGGACCTCTACTCTAAAAGAGGCAATAGACAAGGCGCAAATGGTGGAGGATACCTACGAGTTAGGTAAAGAAGAAAGGAAGATAGTGGGAGAGAAGAGGAAGTGAGAGGGCAACTCTGTGCCTTCAAAGAAATCGAGTTACAACAACAGCAACAGATACAACAACAACAACAATAACAGTTACAGCAACAACAGCAACCGAAGGGTCAATAATAGGAGGGAGCCCAATTGGTGCCCCAAATGCCGGAGCAAACATTTAGGACCATGCAACTCACCCTCCGAGGGTTGCTACAAATGTGGTAAGAGTGGGCACCTCGCTCGGGAATGCCCAGCCGGGGGAATCGTCTGCTTTGAGTGTAAGGAACCGGGGCACTTCAAAAGGGATTGCCCGAAGTGGAAAGCGGAGGGATACTCGGGGAAGAAGGAAGATCCCCTTAAGGCCAAGGGGAGAGCCTTCAAGATGACCACGGAGGAGGCAAAGGCGACAGCGGACGTTGTATCGGTACGTTCCTTGTTAACTCCGTCCACGCTCATGTACTTTTTGATTCTGGTGCTACTTTTTCTTTTGTGTCTTCTACCTTCTACCCGAAACTTCTTACACCTCTTAGCACCCTAGAAGATGCTTACGTGGTTGAAATAGCCGATGGTAAGCAAGTGGTAGTTCGGGATGTCCTTAAAGATTGTAAGTTAGGGATCAAAGGAAGTGAGTTTGGAGTAAATCTCGTGCCTATGGCTATAGGAAGATTTGATGTGATTATAGGAATGGATTGGTTGGCCGAGAACCATGCCGAGATTGTTTGCTTAAAGAAATTGATCCGGATTCCACTACCGGATGGCAGTATGGTGGTGGCGTACGGGGAAAGAAGGAAGGGTGAAGTAGCATTGTTGACTTTAGCAAAGGCGCGCAAGTGTTTAACGAAGGGATGTCCTTCATTTTTGGCATATGTCCTAGATGCTAATTTGGAAAAAGGAAAACTCGAAGATCTTCGTATTTTTAGGGAATTTCCGGATGTCTTTCCTGAAGACTTGCCCGGGTTGCCACCCGATAGGCAAGTAGAGTTCCGAATCGACCTTGTGCCAGGAGCTGCTCCAATAGCTAGAGCACCTTACCGATTGGCACCGTCAGAAATGCAAGAAATGATGTCACAACTACAAGACCTCTTAGAGAAAGGCTTCGTGAGGCCGAGCTCATCGCCATGGGGAGCACCAGTTTTGTTTGTGAAGAAGAAAGATGGCACGATGAGGATGTGCATTGATTATAGGGAATTAAATAAGGCGACCGTGAAGAATAAGTACCCTCTCCCGAAAATTGATGATCTCTTTGATCAACTTCAAGGGGCGGGTTGTTTCTCAAAAATTGATTTTCGTTCGGGTTATCACCAAGTGAAGGTGAGAGAAGAGGACGTGGCAAAGACGGCTTTTAGAACGCGGTATGGTCATTACGAATTCCTAGTAATGCCATTCGGTTTGACAAATGCACCGGCGGTATTTATGGACTTGATGAATCGAGTATGTAGGCCTTTCCTTGACAAGTCGGTAATCGTATTCATTAACGACATACTTGTGTATTCTAAGGATGAGGCGGATCACGAGCAACACCTTCAGAAAGTTCTTGAAGTTTTAAAAGGAGAAAAGTTTTACGCTAAATTCTCCAAGTGTGATTTTTGGTTGAAGGAAGTCCAGTTTTTGGGTCACATTGTCACTCAAGCCGGAGTGAAAGTAGACCCTTCTAAGATTGAAGAAATGTTGAATTGGGAAACGCCAAAGAGCCCGTCAGAGATTTGAAGCTTTTTGGGATTAGCGGGTTAATATAGGAGATTTATTCAAGATTTCTCCAAGGTCGCTTCTTCTTTGACGGCCTTGACAAGGAAAAATGTGAAATTTGTATGGACCGAGAAGCAAGAGCAAGCTTTTCGGACTCTTTAAAAAAAGTTGACCAACCTTTAGAGAAGCTTCGAATGTGATTCTAAAGCCTCAAAAAAGGGGTCTCTAAACAAAAACACACCCTTCAAAATCCCTTCCTAAAACCTTTACCTACCGTTAAATAGAGAAGCTTTTTGACGGAAATGAAAAGCTTCTCTAAAGATTTTAGAATATCTTTTAACACTTTTAAGTACAAATAAGAACCTTCTCTGAAGGTCGTTTTTCTTGTAGTGAGATCATTTTCTCCTTTTTTTTTCTGGCCGCCTTTTGTCTCCCAAGTAACACCCAGCAGCTTCCCAAACGCCTCCAACCCCTCCTGACTATCTGTACTTTTAACTCGTTGTCGAGGATTACCTTGGTTGCTGTAACACCCGGGAAATTCGTATCTAAAACTTATGATCATGGCTTTGTAAAATGTCCTTTTACAATTAAATGAAAGGGGTTAAAAGTGTATTATATTGGAGTACTTTTGGATCGGAGAAAATCGAATGAAAACGAAGCAAAACGCGCGTGGGACTCCCTGGCTAGGCTGCCAGGCGATGGTGCCAGTGGCAGTATCGCAGGGCAGTATCGCCCATGGCTCAAAACATGGGTTTTTGTGGATTTTACCTACGGTACACTCTCGGCTATGCTGCCGGTTATGCTGCCATGGCAGCATAGCATGGCAGTATCGCCCTTGAGGGGTTCAGGGCACAATAAGGTGCGATTTCACCTCTATTTCTCATTTTATCAGTTACAATTATCAGTGTCGGGAGCAAAAGATCAGAGGCGATTTTTAGGGCTCATAACTCTTCACCTACCCCTTCCAAAGAGCATTGATTGTTGCATTAAGTGAAGATCCAAGAGCTGATTCCACCATTAAAGCTTCAAGTAGTGGTGTTCTTGATTCCTTTCAGATCTCTTGATCACCTCCATCTTCTTAAGAGCTTTTCTAGGGTTCTCCTAACTCTAGTCTTGTGAGTTCAAATCCAAACCCTTTAATCTCAAATACATGTTGTAAATGTTGTGTCTCATTGATTTTAAACTTATATTGTCAAGAGTTTATGTATTTGGTTGAGTTTGGAGGTTTTAGGTCAAAATGAGGTATTTTGGGGATTTTTAAGCTAGATGATGAAATGAACATTTTAGTTGGTTTAAAATACTTGAGAAGGCTTTATATAATGATAAACCTTGATTTTGGAAACGAAATGTTTTGACCTAACTTTTGGTGGAAAGTGTATTTCAAAGAGAAATGATGTTGTAAGGGTTTTCGGTGTTGAGAAAACTATAAATACGTCTCGTTTGATGTATTTGGAGAGTAGACTATTATGTAATGGATCCATAGGCATTTAGTCGGTTTTAAGACGGGATTGTTGTCCCTTTTTGGTTTCAATTGTAGTCATTGGGGGCCTTACACTTAGGTGTTTTAGTCGGTAATTACCGATTGCCATTGACTACGTTGGGTGCATCAGGGGGGGTCATCGGGGGCTTTGCACTTTAGTGTATTAACCGGAGATTTGCCGGTTGCCATTGACCTATTGCACGGGCTTAGTAGAAGTCATCGGGGGCCATTAACTGGGGTTGCCAGTTTCCATTGATTCCTATGAATAGCTTGAACATCTAGTAGTGACCTACATTTGTATCTGTCACACAAGATGGAATATCGGTACTCCCCCGATTGTTTTTAAAAGATCCTTGCTCACCAAGAGTAAGCTTTCAAGTCGAGTTAAATGGGATAAACTAAACTGTTTCGTTGTTTAAATATTTCACTAATTTATCCATTTAACTGTTGTTCTTACTAGGCGTAAGCCTAACACTTGATTTTAAATGTGGCATAGCAGGTGATCGGGTTGGAGAGGCTCCCTAGAAGGGAGTGGAGCGTAGTGCCGGTGGAGGCACCTTTTGAGGAATGTACTTAGAGTGTACATGATTGAAGTTATTAGAACTATTATTTTTGAGGTTGCTAGTAACACCCGAATGTAATCTATATTCCGAATTGTATAGATTAATAGGTTGTTATTTTAGTATTCTTGTCTAGGTGTAAACTCCCATACTCTCTCCCTCCCCATTTTTGGGTGATTTTATATATTCCGCATTTTATTATTTATTTTTTATTTTACTCTAATTTTTAGGGTGTTACAGTTGCCATTGAAGACGACCCCCCTCCTTTGCTCTCTTTTGAACTTACTTTTTTCTCGGATATGCCATTTTTTTACCGTTTTCTTCTTTGCCATTTGTTTCAAGTAATGATGGCTTACCTTACTTCTACCAACACCAAGAGTTTCTAGTTTCATGTACCTAGGTCTACCATCGTTGCCTCTCGTTGCCCTCTCCCGACTCTGTAAATTCACTTTACTTTGCGCTCTTCGATCGTCCTCTTCCATGGTCATGTTTTCTCGATCTTGATCTGTATTGTTATGTCCTACTGTCGAGGTTTTTTTCTTGATTAACTCCTCTGCTCTACATTGTTTCCCCTTGTCTGACGTATCGATTTAGTTTTTTCCTTGGTTGCTTCAGCTTTGGCCTAGTTCTGAGTCACAAGTTTAGGCAACTTTTGGCCTCTGGATCAATAGGTGTCTTTATTAGGCCCAACACATTCTCTTTGCCATAAATACCTACATTTTGATCCCGTTGATTAACTTCTATTAAAACACTCGGTTAAATTAAGGATATTTGGTCCCTCTGATTTACTTTTTGCCATAAATATTACATTTTGGTCCCTTTTGATTAACATTTTGATCCCTCTGATTTACTTTTTGTTATCCTTTTTTTTTGTTTTGTTAGATTATTGAAATATGGGTTTCTAATTTCCCCTAAATCAGTTTTCCTTCGCTTCTTCGCTGGTTTCTTTTTTCCAAATCATTTCAATTTCCAAGGTTACAGATCATTTTTTTTACCTTTCTTACTATAACTTTTATTTTCACCACCATATAACAAATAATTAAATTGTCTCTGTATATTGAATTAAGATTAGATAATTTTAAACTTGAATGATTAATCTATAACGTAAATTCTTAACACCAAATATATTGCAAAAGATAGTTAATACATAAAATTTATGTTTTATTGTTCATAACATAGTGTTTTTAAGTGTCAATTGTAGTAGTTTAAAAAAATTCGTAAATAGAAGAGACACAAAAAATTTAGTATCTAATGTTGAAATAAGTTCAAAGTTGCCAATCTTGAGTTTCTTTAAGTGTCTTTTCTGTCAAGTTTTGTAGATAAGAGTTGATATTTTCAAGGGTTGTAAAGCTGAAGGGTTGAAGGGTTGTGCCTCACATTTGTTGTGTCTTGAAGGGTAGCGAAGCATTTTTGGTTATAGTTCAGGGGGCTATTTCATAATTGTTGATAAATATATATCATATGGTTTTCTTATTTCTAGAATATCTCTTCATAATTTTGTGATAATCAAATCTTTTCTCTGAAACGGTTTAGGGTTTCTTTCTCTCTAAGTTTGAGTAGTATTTTGTTATAAACTAGTTTAGGTTCTTTGTGTTTTACATTGTATCTAGATTAGGTTATTGTATTTTGTATTTGGTTTGTAATATTTGTAGATAAATGTGTTTTGGTTATAGATTTTTATATTTAATAGGACCAATCAAAAATTTGGTATTACATTAGCTATTAAGGGATAAAAATTACTTGTCCTATTCCTATTCCACCAATAAAATTAAGACACATCAGCTTTCCATTTATTTTAAATCTATTTAATTCATTTTTATTTTCTCTTTCTGCTTACGTGTATCCATATGATTGGTGGACATGGATGAGACATGAAAATTTAGGACGTATGATTTTCATCCGCTATTAAGGCTCAAACATGTACTAATTAAATACATTGGAGAAAAAAAAGTAAAAATATTAATTGGTCGTTCATTTTATAATATTGCTTAATGTTTCTTTAATTTTTTTATCTAACACCAACGTCTAAAATTATTTGTCTAGAAAACCTTGATATATTCTCCATAATTCATCTCCAATTGAAAATTTTGATTACTTCATCCTTACATGTATTCTATTTTTGTGCATTAGAATATAGTAGATTTTTCTTGTTATTATCTAAGAAGACCCTATCTTTTGAAAAAAAATATATCAATCATATGAGACGATACAACTTATATCTATATTTATAATTCCAAAAACTATAATTTTTTTTTATATTTGTTGTTTATTATCTAACATTAAGTGCATAAATATAGGTACTCTCCTATCTCTAAAAGAAGAAGGAGATCTCAAACTATAACTAACATGTGTTATTTACGTATAAGATTGATGATTTCAGAAAAGTTTGTTTTGACCCTAAGATTATGTTCTTGAGTATTTTATTATGAAGGAAAGGAAGATAAAGTAATAGGGAAAGAAAAAATATATTATGTTCTTAAGTTTTTTTTAGGGAAAGGAAAAGAAAACCGAAAAAAAAAAGAATTTATATCAAAATTTATATTTATTTCATTCTCTTTCCTTCTTCTCTCTTCTCTATCAAAAATATCAAAATTGTGATAAAAATGTAAACATTAGGTGATATAGAAAACCAACTTATTTACATTAGTTTATGGATATTACTCGATAAAGAGAAGAATTAACATTGTTATCTAAATGATATCATTTTATATAGCAAATATATATTATAGGATGTTTTTTTATGACGATGCTATGTGAAAATGTTATGGTAGGTAATATTAATTTAAAAATAATTATTGATTGATCTAATGTTTATGAATACTCGAAAAAAACAGTTTTATATATGAATTCAATGTTATTTCTGAGTATATAAACAATACTAAAAAAAATTGTAATTTTTTTTACAACTCGATCAGGGCCTATGAAATGTCTAGAACGACTTTAAATATAATTGTGCAAGTCTTGTACCCAATGCATGTTTGTTGAGTTTTTTGCAAAAATAGGGCTGTTTTAAAAAAGTTATGTAAAAATAGAGTTGTTTAAAATTCTTTTGTAAAAATAGGGGTGTTTCAAGATTAAACATTTTTATAATTTCAACCCCTTAACTTTTGAAACAAATTTTAATCCAAAAGGTTAAACAACTTTACAACTTTAACCCCTTAACTTTTTAAACAAATTTCAATTATACAATTTTCTTTTCTTTATTTTTATATTGCGTATTTGTTGTATTTTAGGTTACACTTAGGCAACATAGACCCATACTTTGCCTAAGAGGAAACGAAGGCAACATATAATAGCCTTAGTTACCTTAGTGTATCTTAAACAACATAGGCAATTAACATTTGTTGTCTAAGACAACATATGATGTAGTAAACCATCTGGTTCAATATTTTTTTCTACTACCATTGCCACCCTCTTCGTGTTCATTGCAGAAATGGAACCATGGAACAAGTGGGATAATGTTACATTTTTTCATCAAGATCAACAATAATGTTAATTTTTTCATCAAGATCAACAATAATGTTACATTTTTCATCAAGATCAATAAATTGTTTTTTTCTTAATTTGACATGGTTTTGTTTACATATTATAACATCCGGAAATTTTTAGAAAGTTAATTGATTTAGTGAAATCGTATTTTTATAAAAAAAAGTTTAAAATAATGGTTGATTTAATTTCGGGAATAATTTGGCAATTAATTGGAGAATTATTATTGAAAATTATTTTATATAAAGATGGTTTGATGGAGAAACTTGTATAATAATGATAGAGCCTTGGGTAAAATCGAGACGCATCTTAGGCGAAAGCGATGTCGAAGTTAATCAAAGGAAGTTGAAAGGGAAGGAAGAAATAAAAGAATCGCTGGTTGTTATTTAAACAAAAAGAATCGAGACGCATCTTAGGCGAAAGCGATGTCGAAGTTAATCAAAGGAAGTTGAAAGGGAAGGAAGAAATAAAAGAATCGTTGGTTGTTATTTAAACAAAAAGAAGAAAAGGGCGTAGTGGTAAGCGCCTTGGTTGTCTGTGGGAGGTCTTGAGTTCGAATCCTAGTATGCTCCATTTTGTAATCCTTTTTTTTATTGAAGCTGAAGTTGGTTTGGGTCTCTCTGACGCGCGCGACTAGGCCCGCGATCTAAGGTCGCGGCCCAGCCCGCATAACTCACTATTTGGGCTCTTCTCTTTGCACGTGGCTTGGTTTTCTAGGGTTTTCCTAACCCTAGCTATGTGAGTTCAAATCCAAACTTTATAAACTCAAATACTTGTTATAAATGTTGTATTTACTGATTTTAAGCTTATGATTTCAAGTATTTTGTATTTGGGTTAAGTTTGGAAGTTTTAAGTCAAAATGAGAAATTGGGCATTTTGTTATAGATGATAAAATGAGTTTCATAAATGGTTTATAACACTTGGAAAGGTTCTATGATGAGATAATCTTTGATTTTAGAACTAAAATGGTTTGACCTAATTTTCGGTAAAATGCGTATTTCAAAATGAAAATATTTATATAAAGGTTTTCAGTGTTTGGAACACTATCAATACGTCTCGTTTAATGTAGTTGATTATTAGTCTAGTATGATATGGATCCATATGCATTAGAGTCGGTATTTTAATGTTGTGAATGATAGAATGAACCCACTTTTAAATTGGAAATAGACATTGTGCTAAATTGTGTAATTTCCAATCTATCATTTCACTCTCTCGGAATATGCATTGTGGTTAGCATGCAATTCTTGAGGCTCGAGCTTATGTGCACAAATGACTAAAGATTGTATTGTGGTTGATGTCAATGGCTACCAGACCTTTATGTGCCGCTCTATAACATTGGTTTGTGGCCAACTTGGAGTTCCGTCACAACTAATGGTAATATCGGGCCTCCCCCAATTGTTTTAAAAGACCCTTGCTCACCAAGAGTAAACTTTCAAGTGAAGTTAAATGGGATAAAGTATACCGCACATTTATTTAAAATATTTTACTGTTTTATCCATTTAACTGTTTGTACTCACTAGGCGTAAGCCTAACACTTTGATCTTAAATGTTGTTTAACAGATGATCGGGCTAAGGGGGATTCTTAGAGAGGAGCGGAGTGGGGTGCCGGTGAAGGCACTCTTTTTGGGATTACACTCTAGAGTGTAAATATAGGAGATACTTGAACAATTATTTTGAGGAATATTAGCAACACCCGAATCTAATATATGTATTGTACTATGTAGATTATTAGGTTGTTGATGTAGTATTCCATTAATAGATGTAAACTCCTATACTCTGTCCCCATCTTTTGGGTGATTTAATATATTCCGCATTTACATTTCGGTTTAAATTTGCTCTAATTTTTAAGGTGTTACACATATCATTACTTAAAAATAAACAACAAGTGACTTGAAAAATGCTAAACAGGAATAGGTTATTGGTGAAATTTTTAGACATCATTTGGCTTAAACATAAGCGGTAATATATCAACCAGCTGCGCATAATTCGTACTAAAGAGTAAATCGGTGTTATTTAGACGATTGGTTCAAATAAAAAAGTAAATTAATGCCATACACCCGTACAAAAAAGTAAACAATACCACCAATTTATTCGTACAAAACTTAATAAATTTTTTGACAAACAGTTCCAAAGTCTAACTTCTAAAAATTCTATTAATAAGCAACAAGATACACATGGTTTCAAATATATGCATTTCGTTACATTAAAAAATGCCGCACGGATTGGACGTCGTAAATCTAATGCATTTAAAAATTAAGGAAAACTTGTTACGTTAAAGAAAGGCCACACAAATGTAAATGAGTAAAATCTATGCCATACATTTTGAGAAAACTCGTTAGGTTAAAACAAGTCGGATATAGATAGTAAGAGCATCTCTAACAGGTTTTTTATAATTTTTTTATAATAAAGAAGTAAAAGTAAAAATCTTTAAAATGAATTGCAATTAACTCCAATAGATTTTCTATTTTAGACATTTTATCATCAATTATATTATTTAAATATTCTATAATTTTTGGATCCCAATACACTTTAGAGAAAAATATAAATAAAATGATATTTATTTAATTCTAATTGGTGGAATGAATAAAAAACTCATTTCTCTCTCCTCTATTTGGAGATTTAGAAAAAATTTTATATTTGGAGATTTTTCCATGAATGTTTATTTTAGATAATAAGATAGAGAAGCTGTTGGAGAAGGTTAGAGAACAAAAATGTGATTTTCTCTATTTTAAAGATGTTGTTGAAGATGCTCTAAAGTCTACAACACTTTTAAGACAATATAAGTTAATTCCTATATCTAATTAACAAAAACTATATAACTACATATAAAAAGAGGTGTAAGACCATTTAAGAAAAAAAAGTTAAGGTATGAATTATACGTAGCTGGTTGATATTTCTTCATATTTCGGTTCTTGCAATTTTTTAAAATCTGTTCCGTAATTTCTTTAAAACTCGGTTCTCGCATAATTGGCTCCTCCAATAATGTTTTCCGCTTAAGTGATTTTGGTTTTTGTTATTGTGCTTAATGGTCAACGGTGAAAAATGGTAGTCGTCCCAAAAAATGGTACCAAACGTCTCTAGTCCCGAAAATCCCGGTACCGAATCGGTACAGGTATCGGTTCAGTATTCGGTATTGATTTTTTCCACTCCCGGTTTCGGTACTACCCGATATCGGTACTGAACTCATCCCTAAAAGGAAATCTGAATCATTGATCACTTTATTTTGAAAGACAAGCTAGCACACACACACACACACACACACTTTCCCGGAGTATTCGGACTCCCACTTAAAGGTGCTACATCATTGATCACTTTGAATCTCATGTTTAACTATGAATTACGCTTTGCAAAGGAATTAATCTAGTACATCTTGATGCACTTTGTTAGTGTTGACATTCAATTAAGATTGATCCAAATGTGAAGATCTCTTTTTACGTTTTTTATTGTAACTTATCTTTTCACCGAAATTCAACCCAAATAAAAGATCCTAGGAGAGTATAAGTCACAAATCTAGATATATACGCTCTAAAATAAAATTGATCTATATCATCCTCATCGTTGAATATCACCTGTCCTAAATTTTCATGTTTCATTCATTTCCATCAATCATATGAATATACGTAAACAAAAAAAGAAAATAAACATGAATTAAATAAATATAAAATAAATAAAAATTTAATATGTCTTGATTTTATTGATAAGATAGAAATAAAACATGTAAATTTAAGATAGATGATTTTTATTCTGATTTTCATCCCTCATCGTAAGCTCCATAAACCCAATTTTATAATTAGAATACAAAAATATATTCTGATCAAACTACGATACAGATATGTCTTTTAAGTCAAACTTCAACCATCTATTTGTAATTTCACATGGAAAACGAAGGGGACACGTGTTAGCGAGAATGATACGTGGGGTTCTTCGAACTGAAACGTGGCATCAATTCATCAAGTTTTAACTTTTAATTACACGTTTGAATAAGAATGAAACCACGGACGAAATCTTATTGCATTATTTGGGTTTAGAACTTTTTATAATTTTTTATCTATTTTTATTTGTCAAATTATCTAACTTTTAGGTCGTCGGTCGGGATCCATATGTTATTGTAATTATTCTTCACCGACAGTAACAAAAGATTTTAGACCCTGATAAAAAAATAAATGGGTGTCATCAAAAATATTTATGAGATATTTTTAATAAAAATATAATAAATTAGTTTTAGTTATCTATTTATAATTACTAAATTTATATAAAATATATGATGAAGGTATAATATAAAAACTAATAAAAAGGTAAGGATGTAACTAGAATTTATTATTATATTAAACAGATTGAATTTAAAATAGTTATAAGGTCTACTATCCTATTTTTATAAAATAAATTTAAAACTACCCTATTTTTACAAAAAAAAATTAAACAACCCTATTTTTAAAAAACATTTTTAAAATAACCATATTTTTACAAAAAAAAAAAAAAAAAAAAAAAAAAACTCCATGCTTGTTAGATCTAAGGTCACTCACATTTGCCGAAACATGATACACGTGTTGACTTGATCATGTTTTCACAAGTTATATATAATATATTAGTTGCAGAGCAACACAAACAAGTTCACCAAGAATTAAACAAACTCATAATTAAGCCACGCAATCAGCCATGGCCGACGACCACAATGGCAAACAGCTTCACGTAGCAATGTTCCCATGGTTAGCCTTTGGCCACCTTATTCCATTCCTTCAATTAGCAAAGCTTTTCGCCATTAAAGGCCATAAGATTACCTTCATATCAACTCCACGTAACCTCCACCGATTACCTCAAATCCCACAAACCTTAAAACCATTCATCACTTTCTTCGAAATCCATCTTCCAAAAGTTGACAATCTCCCTGAAAACGCTGAATCCACTAAAGATTTACCTTTCAATAAGGTTAAGTACCTCAAAATCGCCTGTGATGGTCTCCGACAACCCATCACAGACTTCCTGAAAACATCATCACCGGATTGGATCATTTATGATTTCGTTACGTACTGGTTGGGACCAATAGCGGCTGAACACGGCGTCCTCACGGCTTATTTTAGCGTCTTTCCGGCGGTTATTCTTGGTTACGTCAGTTCACCGGAGTTGTTGATGAAGAACAATGATGATAATAATGAGCCACGAGATTTTAGCAACTTACCAAAGTGGGTTTCGTTCGAGTCCCATGTTCGACCTAGTCTTTTTCAGATTATGAGATTACAAGGAAGTTCCAAAAATGATGATGAGGGTGAAAATGTTTCTGATGCGTATCGGTTTGGAGCCACCGTCCACGGCTGCAATGCAGTTGTTATCAGAAGTAGTTTCGATTTCGAGCCGGACTGGTTGAAACTCCTGAACGAACTTTACAAAAAGCCTGTCATTCCGGCAGGGCTTTTACCGGCAGTGGCGGCAGAAGGTGGGGCCGCCACCGACGACGAGAATACAAGTTGGCCGGAAACAAGACAGTGGCTGGAGAAGCATGAGAAAGGATCAGTTGTTTATATTGGTTTTGGAACCGAAACGAAACCGAGTCAGTACGAGTTAACTCAGCTAGCTTTAGGGTTAGAATTGTGTGGTTTACCGTTTTATTGGGTGTTAATCGATCAACGTGGGTCATCAGATGACGTGGTTATTGAGTTGCCACGTGGTTTTGAGGATCGGACACGTGGACGTGGGGTGGTGTGCACGAGGTGGGTACCGCAGTTCAAGATACTGAGTCATGACTCGGTTGGGGTGTTGCTGATTCATTCAGGTACGGGTTCAATGGTGGAAGGGCTTCAACTTGGTAAACCACTTGTATTGTTGCCATTCTTATTTGATCAAGGTTTAATTGCAAGTTATTTGGTGGAGAAAAAGATGGGGTATATGGTTCCTAGGGACGAGTTGGACGGGTCATTTAGTCCGGAATCGGTGGCTGACTCACTGAGTCTTGTGATGATGAAAGAAGAGGGGAAAATATACAGAGACAAAGCTAAAGAAATGATGGCGATATTTGGTGGCAGAGAGATTCAAGACAAGTGTGTAGATGAGTTATTGTCTTTTCTTAAAAAGTCATTGAAATAAATAAAATTAAATGTGGTTCTGTTTGGTTTTGAGGGCTTGTGGCTTTTTTTTTGGTTGGAATATGTTTGCTGGTAGTGGTAAATTGCTAATGTATTTGCTAATGTGTTTGTGCTTAACTGTGATTCAAATTTTGATGTGGGTGGTAATAATATTTTGCTTTTCAAAAAAAAATTAAATGTATTACTAGTTGTATATCCACATAATACACGATAGATGTATAGATGTAAATATAAATGATTTTGAAACTTTGATGGCTTTGTTATAAGAGATTTATGCGTAGTCTTTACATATTAATTCTCTATATGTTAATACATTTTGAATAAATAAGTGTCAAGGTTCTATTGGAGCTCATAAAAATTTGTATGACCAATTCAATCTTTTATTGCTTAAAACTATGAATTTAGAATTTATGATGTTTAAAGTGAGAACTTATAGGTATTAACATTGTAAAAACATTTTCCAAAACTTGTAAATATTTTATAGCAATCTAAATTAACATGTTTACATTTAGAAATCAATAAGCATGTAACCATGTTAACTGAGTCTCCAATTGATTCGAGTCTCAATTGATTTCTCTACCTTTAGCTACTCGGATGTTTTAGTTCCATTAACCTCCTGATATAAATAATAGCACATAATTTAAGTACTCTTTCCCGTTTCTTCTTTTATTGAATTCATCTCAACAATTTAGTGAAATCAATTTAACTATTTGATGAAATAAATATAATGGCAAACAGACTTTAAATTCTTTTGCTCACTATTTACTCCAAAGTTTTTTTTAAACAAACATACCACACAACTTAAAAAATTCAAACATTTAATACTCAAGTCCAACTCCTGGGGTTAAAGTAGGGTTATAGCATTGTTCTAAAGAGCACAAGATGAAAAACTTTTAAGAAAATTCAAGTCTAAAAGAAAATTCAAGATGCATCTAATAGAGTAATCAACAAATAGAACCCTGAACCAATTTTGATTATGTTTAAAAAAAATACAGAACCCTAACACATTGAAGTGAAGATGAAGGTGAACAACGATATTTGAATGGAATCAATAGATGAGCAATTTATCGAGGATGGAAGCACAGGTATAGTAATTTCATCACAAACCTAAATTCAACATGAACTAGTGCGATTCATCACAAATATAGATTATAATAAAAACAAAAACCTAAAAAATGTAAAACCTAAACGGGAGAAAATTGGAGATGGATGAATAAATTTGTTGGAGATGGATGAATATATTGTTGCCTCAGATGGATTTGTGAGTCGTCACCACCTTGGGAACATTGATAGGAGCTTCAAGGACAATAGTTTTGGGCCTGCAAAAACGAGTTTTGAAGACAAAATTTGTAAAATATGCATATCAATAACATCAATGTCTATAGAAAGAACTGATAACAAAACAAAATCGATTCCATGATAACAAACCAAAATCGACACAGAAGTAGAGAAAACTGATAAAGAGCACTAGCCTTGAATATATACAGAAGGATGAAAGAACAAAAAGATATACAGAGAAGTAGAGAACTTGAATCGTTGGGAAATCAATTTAGGAGGATGCTTTATTAGAATCGATTTTGATCTAAAGAGTCATATTGGAGAAATAAATGGGAGGATGAAGAGTTACATTGGAAACAGGAGTCTTTGCCACAAGTTATAAATTTTAAAAAATATGCTTAAGATGTTGTAATTTGTGCTTAAAAAGTTGTCTAAGACTTTTAGACTTTTAAGAGCATCTCCAACAGCTTCTCTAATAGAGAAAATCAATCTTTTGTTCTCTAAACTATTCCACCAGCTTCTCTATCTCATTCTGTAAAATAAATATTGAAGAGAAAATTTTTAAATATAGAGCATTCTCTAAAACTACAAATAGATGAGAGAGAAATGGGTTTTTTTTATTTATTCCACTGATGAGAGTTAAATTAATATCATTATATATATATATATATATTTAAAGTGTATTGGGATTATAAAATTATATAATATTTAAATAATATAATAAATAATAAAATCTTTAAAATAGAGAATCTGTTAGAGTTGATTGCAATTTATTTTTAGATACTTTAACTTTTAATTCTCTATTTTAGATAAAATTATAAAGAAGCTGTTGGAGATGCTCTAATACTTTAAGACTTTTAGCTAATTTCATTTATATGGTAGTATCGATATCGATATCGATAAATAAGCACTAAATTATTGTTTTAATTGTATTTGAAATCAAATTTATATTGGAAATGACTTGATAAATTATTTAAATGAAGAATTTGAAAGGTTTTAGTGAAAACTACTACCACATGATATAGGCAACGGAAGCATATTTTGAAAATCATCTATGACAATATTAAACTAACAATCTATAAGGATACATACCTTCTAGATATTTAACTACAAAAGGATGAACAAAAATTACTTACTTGTTTATTGTGATTGTCGAAAACCACAATTATGAATCAAACCTTTTTGATCTTGCTTCTTGGATGTTGAGGAACAATAGTATGAATCCCTCTAGTGGCTCACACTTAAGAACACCAAAATCTAACAATCAAGAAGAGGCTTAAATCTCAAACCCTTATTAGGATTCTCGATTTTGGGAGAGAGGGAGAGGGGATATCGATCCAACAGAGAGAGAGAGAGGAAAGACTCAAAAACTTGATCTAGGGATTGACCCCTAGCAATCTATTTATAACCTTTTCTGCTTTTGTATTTTACACTTAGCCCCCTTGAACCGATAATCTTGATTAAACTATTTTAATCAATTATCATTATCCCTATACTTTATATACTATATATAATTAATCTAATTAATTATATATTTTATCTTCTAATTAATTTATCATCAAATGACAAATTAACAAACTACTCCTTTTATCTTCTGATTGTTTATTTGGGTCTTAAGGGCAACCCAAAAGGACTCTGCTATTATAAGAAATGTTACCAACAGTTAATAACTATGGACACTATATCCAACAGTCTCCCACTTGGACAAGTTATTAACTCTATTTGGTCCAACACTTTCGAATAATCAGCAGAGAGCAAGCCATCCAATGCACCTGCCGAACTCTGATAAAATTCGGTCCTAAGATAAGTGATTTAATGTTCCTTTGTTCTACAAGATATCATATGAACATGAGACATGGATAATTATCTATCTCATGGATCAAGATTATGTTTCCCGATTTCCGATATGTGTTGAATTCATCAGACTACTCAATCGAACACATCAATTCTAGTCAGGGTTTGGCCAAACAATTAATGTCAACACCAAATCATCGAGGGGCCCATGGATATCGCTTCTCTTGTTTAGGCAGAAGGAATAAATAAACTTTGACTACACAGTTCATTCCCTTCATCATATTATACATGGACATATCCTGTATAACCGCTTGTTATGGACAGCGTTGGAGCACACCAAAGCATAACAGAATCCTAAAGCAAAACTCTATGTATCTCCATTTGAAGAACATAAAATATTATCATCTGAAATTACTCTGACTTAATCCATGAAGTAAACTTTTGAGTGCGGGTTATTCCAATACTCAAATCACTATTAAGTACTCATGAGTGTTAGTTGCAGTCTCTATGCTTCTAACACTCCATGACAGTCTTGAATCACTACTTACTTCCAGGAGTATGACTGACTGTGGAGGTTTAAGTAAATTAATACTTACGAAGTTTGTTCTAAACATGCAAAACGAAAATCGATAATAAATTAAATGCAAATGGACGCAATCTAGTATATATTATAATCTCCATATAATAATCTCCAAATCAAATACAATTTATTATGTTTTAATATATAAATCAATCTAATAACTAAAACATTCAAGATGTATTGATAATTCTAACACCTATGGGTTCAGTATGATACTCATGCTTGGAGTCATCCACCTTGACCTGTTTGGAACTTTTCCAAGTCACGACCCCACCATTCAAAAAGAACACCCATCCTGACTGTGAGCGGGAATCATCCCGATCTTCCTGGAAACTCGCATCAGTATAACCTGTTACTCGTAAGTCATCTTTTCCACCATCGACCAAGAACACTTCTTTAGTCCTCCGAAGATACTTAAGAATATTCTTTACAGCCGTTCAATGGCTTTCGCCTGGGTTCCCTTGATATCTACTCACCATGCTTAAAGCAAATGAGATATCAGGTCTAGTACATGTCATGGCATACATGATCGATCCTATAGTAGACTCTCTTGATCTATATCCTGCAAAACAAACATCAATTTCAAACAATTAGCAGGGAAAACACCTTTCACCAGAATGAGTTATATTGGACAAAAAAAATGCCACAAAGAATCAGCGTATGCATTTATAATTCCACAATATGTCCAAAATCGTTCATTCTTACAATAGTCTTAATTTTGCATTTAGAGAAGTTAACGACTCTTGAAGCCAACACCAGGGATATGAAATTTTGATTTTTTTCTACTTAACATAATTCTAAATGAGTGGGTGAATGTAGCGTGAATCGTAATGACTGTCAAATGTAGCATTGCCTGACTCTTTCAAAAGTTCTTTCATCAGATTCACTGCATCATTATAGAGGCTTCTGAGGGAGCGACAACATTTATCAACCTCTGAATATCTGCAACTAAAGATCCATACTCTGAGACAGAGATGGTGACTTCTTGTTGAAGGATATCATCTGGAATGTGGAAGATGGCTTCTGCATTAGCCTTGATTCCAGGATCCAATCTGTTGAAGTGGTCATCTGCAGAACCTATAAGTTCAAAAAATACATCTAAAGTTTAGTTCATGGCTCTACAAACATTTAATATGTGCGAACTAAAACATGGACATAACAATTTATTCCTATGACTACACATGTAATTTAATATCTTATAGTTATCCAAGTTATTACCATAGCCAGTGATGTAATCAAATGATTCAAGAGCCTCATAAGGACTTTTGTATATATTTGGTGATAAGATATGCACCAAGTGGTTGTCCGCTCAACAGTAAAAGTTTCAATCATAAGCAATGTGTCAACTTCATGGAGATCAATTCTCAATCCTGTAAATATCAAGTCTCTTCTAAATGATCAAAGGATCATACCCATGCCCCTTGAGAGCTTCATCATCCTCAAAGATAGAATCAAGATGAATCCTTTGGAACATTTGATCAATAATTTCTGCAACATCAAGCATACTTTCTTCGGGAATAATTTAAAAAGAACAATGAACCATAAATAAACAAATAACTTATTTTGCTATTTATTTCCCAAAGCTTACTTTGTGACCAAAAAACTTACTACAACATTCTAATGGTGCAAATATCTTGGGAATCAGACACAACAGAATAATATTATAAGGAAACTATAAATTCTTATATCTTTATGGTGGAAACATCCTGCAAATCAGACAACATTTCAGAAACACCAAACAATCAATCTTTCAGTTTCTTACAAGCGAAGATTATCTTTAATCAGAGAATTTCATGAATATCTTACCAGGACCAAGTTGGACCAAGTTGAAGATTCTAGAGATGGAGAGGGAGAGAGATGCAATAGGGGGTGGAGCAAATGGTTTCAAGAGAGCACACTTTTTTTTTAATAAAACCCTAAATCGCCACCCTCTTACCTGAAAGTTGAAGATTCTAGAGATGGAGAGGGAGAGAGATGCAATAGGGAGTAGAGCAAATGGCTTCAAGAGAGCACACTTTTTTTTAACAAAACCCTAAATCGCCGCCCTCTTACCTCAAAGAACCTATCCTGCGAATCAGACAACATATCAGAAATAAAATAACAATGAAGATTTAGTTGGCGAAGATAATCAATTTCCATTTCCATAGAAGCAACGACTATCTCTAATCAAAAATTTCATAGATATCTTACAAGAAGTAGGTTGAAGAATCGAGAGACGCATAACAAAATAATTTTAACGAAAATACAACAGAAACACTTTCAACATCTCATAACTTTGAAACCCTACATCAATCGTAAACACGCTAATATATACAAAACCAATAGATACGTAAACGTTAGCAACAATTGCCCAGAAACAAAAGATCAAATGTTCAAACCAAGTGTGTGTGCATCCTGAAAACTATGAGGGGATGTAGCAATTATTTAAAAAGCTGAAAAATATATACCAAGATAATCCTATTTAAAGCTTTTCATAGAACAAGTTTTAAATCAACAACATGTAGAATTAACTCTTAACAAGGGGGTGTTTGGGATTGCTTATTTGAAACAACTTATTGTTTTTCTACAAAAGTGCTTAATGACATCCCGTCGTATTGTGTGGGCATATAACTAGTACTTGTATATAACAAATCATTAATTATTGATGTTACAAATATAATTTTGGAGTTATTTATAAACTATCACCATATAACTTATTTAGAAGATAAAATAATGCATATAAAGTAATTATTGTAAAACAAAAATCGATAAAAAATAAACAAAATAGTATAAATTAAAACAATAAACAATTAAATAATAACTATTAAAAATATATAATTTAATGATGACATAATGATTAATTAGTTTGTGGGGATGGGTGGGTGTGGGATGGGGTGTGTTTAAAAAAAAGTAGGATGTCAATAAGAAAATCCTTGTCCAAATTGATTGACTAAAGTAGTTTACAAATTTTAAAACATATATCTATACTATAGCTTAAATAGTAAGAGTTGAAAAATTAAGAGATACTATCCATTACACTTGATGTACAACTACATATAGCACCAAACTAACTATTCTCATCCCACCAGGGCCGTCACTGAGGGAGGACAGGCCGGGCGTATACCCAGAGCCCAAAACAAATAGGGGCCCAATTTTTTTTCCCGTATATATATTATATAATATATGGTACTAGTTCAAAAAAGTTAATATATAAAATATACAAATTATTTTAGTATCTAATATGGTCAAAAAAGAACTTAACATTATATTAAAGGCCCAAACATGTATTAACTAATTAATAATGGAGAAAAAGTTGACCCAGTGTGATGACTGGGTTCCGGGTTAACTGGTTCAACCGGTTCAACCACCGGTTCAACCGGTATCAATAATTCTGTTGTATTTTTTTCATTTTTCTGTGTACATTTTCCTGGCATCAAATACAAGAGTTTGTAAACCACATTCTTGAAGGAAATAAGGTACTTCTTTACTAGACATAACAAATTTAGTTGATGAATTCTGTTTTGGAGTTATTTGAGCAACACAAAGATAAATTCAAGAGCAACACAATACATAAATTCGATTATATTCATGATTTTTCAAACATATATTAGTTTTCTACACATTTATACAAGATTTTCCAAACAAAGTTACCTGTGAAGAACTAGAGATCGAGAGCTAGGGAGATGAGATAGACGGCTGAGCAAGATCGATTTCTTGAGATGGCCGAGCAAGATCGATGGGAGCAGATGAGTCACGAGATCGATTTCTTGAGTTTTTTGGTCGACTCGTTTTTTAGCGTTTTAGGGTTTGGGTCTTTGGGAGCAGAAAGAGAACTTTTTTTTTTAAGTTTTTTAAATTTTAGCAAAAACCGGGTTTTGAAAACGGGTTTGAGACCGGTTCAACCGGGAAAATCGAGAAACCCGGCCGGGTTGTACCGGGCCGGTTAGAGACTTTAACTCGGTGATTATTAACCCGGTGAGTAGACCGGGTCCCGGTCCGACCGGCCGGGTTGACCCGGGTTTTAAAACACTGAGAAAAACTATGTAAAAAATTTTTAGTTGGTTGTTCATTTTATAGTATGATTTATTGTTTCTCTAACGTTTTTTAGTTACTACTAAAATTTAAAATTATCTTGCCTAGAATTAGAAAACATTGATATATTCTCTAACATTGATATGATCTTCCACCACTCTTTTAATTATTCCATCCATATGAATTTTATTTTGTATTAAAATACAGTAGAATTATTGTTATTAACAGACAAAACTCCTACCTTTTGAAAAAATTATCAACTATATGAGACGATTTCAACTTATATCTATATTTAGAGTTTCAAAACTACTATTTTTTCAGTTTTTTTACCTAATATTGTGTAACAGCCCGTATAAACCAAAAGCCCAAAATACATAGATTCATATACATAACGAGTTCCAAGTATTACAACTTATTTATATTACAAGTACACCACAAAAGCTAGCATAACAAGTTACATCTTGTTCTTGCCTTTCCTTTCCGACTGATGCTGCCCTGTAAAATTTATTTTTGAAAGATAGAGGGTTAGACCAAAAGGCCTAGTGAGTCATTTCCCTCGTGTTTAAACCACGATCTGAGGAAAACTTTAAAACCTTTTTGTGACAATTTATTTTATCGCAACACCTAGACCCGACAACAAAAGTTATCGGATCCAGGGTCCGATATCCAAGGTTCTCGAATCAAATAGATCCGACAAACAAGAAAATCGAATCATATAGATCCGACAAACTTGCTCCTCGGGCTATATAGGTCCGACAACATTTTCCTCGGGTCCCATAGGGTCGACATGGTGTTTCATCGGGTCATATAGAGCCGACAAACCCACTTGTCGAGCCAAATAGATCCGACAAGATTTCTTGTCGGGCCATAAAGAGCCGATAAGATTTCTTGTCGGGTCATATGGAGCCGACATAAAACCATTCACAAACTCAAAGGACTCGATGAGTCCAATTCTCGCATCAAAGGGATCGATAACCATTTTCCTCGGGTCAAACGGACCCGATAAACATTCTTAACAATTCAGGAATCAGATTCCAATCATAACCCAGGTCTAGAGGCATCACATCCTCTCAATATTCTCAACCGGTATTACTCTTACCAGGTTCTTTCTCTCGTTCTTTCCAAACCATTGCCTGCTTCACGAGCAAATGGTCCGGTTCACGCCATTCAAAATGGCTAATTCATATTGATTATTCCACCCACAATCATTTATATGTTTTCTCCGTCCACTCATCGCGGATTCACCGCCACAATTCTCGTGACCCAAATACTTTGGTCAACCTCTTTACTTGTTAGTTTCACAAATTACTAACAATCAAAATCATAAAATATGATTTATATGAAATAAATCACGTGTAACGGAAAAACACGTATTTTACAAAAAGCTTTGTAACCACTCACCTCGAACGATATCAATCGATAACTTCAAGACTTCTAACCGGTAACGATCAAATCACAACGTATGACTCAAGTTTACTTCACTTCTTTCTGCGTATTCGAAACCACAGAGACCGAAAACTCTAACTCATTTATAAAGTTATGAATTACTAAAATCCATAATTTCTATTTAAATGAGACAAAGAGGATGGGAGGTGGCGGTGGTTGCTCCGCCTGACACCACACCAAATAAATACATGCATACACACATGTATGTGCTTGCTAGCACATGATTGGAAAACATAACAGGTGGGCACGAGTTGGTGAAATTATTTTACCACCTCAAACCTTCAACTTTAAACAACTAAATATTTACAACCCTTAACTTTCAACCAAAATTTATAATAAACCCGGTTATTACATATTGAGTGCATGAATCTTAAGTACTTTCTTATCTCTACTACAACAATAAGATCTCAAATAATAAGCAATATGAACTTTTGATTCTAAGATTGAATATTCTAAAAAGTTTGTTTTAACGATACAAGTTTAAAATGGTAATAAAAACATTAACATGATTATACATGGAAACCGAGCTGATTTATATGTTGATTTACATAAAGTGTTATTCTGAATAATCATCATTGTGACCCCAAATGATGTCAATGTATATAATAAAAGCTATGTAAAAATGATATGATTGATAATGTTAATTAGAAGTAATTATTGATTGATTTTGCATTTCGGAAATAACGGAAAAAACGGTAAAATAAAAACAATATATTGAAGAAAAAATTGTACTTATTGAGGACGCATTTTTAAATCTCGCCCAGGGCCTAAAAATTGTCAGGAACGGGCCTGTACATAACAACCACTTCATGCAGTGTGAGCGAAAAGAAATGAAACATAAAATAATGAGAAATGGATTAAAAAAACTACCTTCGTCCCAAAAATGCAATGTTTTCTTTCTTTGATGGTTTCTCCCAATGGCTAAATTGACAATCAATACATTGATATTGGTTGTGTTTCACAAGGTTATTAGTTTTGTCTAGGGTATTTTACTATTTTAAGTATTCAATCATTAGTAAAAAAACTTTTGGTAAATTGTGTGCCAAGTCAATTGTTGTTTAATTTTTATTCCTCAGGCCAGAAAGGGCTCCACGTAGACCCATAACACTGTGAATTAAAGAAAGCGTATTTTGGATTGAAGAATTTGCTTAAGAAGACCAAAAGTGTAAACCGACAAACTATTAGTGAGCAACCAGTCATTTGAGTTTTCTTTACCTCCCTATTTATGTTGTTTTGGTGCTCAAACTTCGTCTTTAATTGCAGATAGAAGATAATGAAAAGAAGGGCAAGTTGTGTGTTGCTGTGGAAGACTATAATGTAACCCTTGCTAACCATGCCCTTGCTAACCATGAGGCACGTAATGTGCATCTCCATTTAGGTTTGTGTAAACTCTTTGTTAAGCTTGGTAGGGGAAAGGATGCTCAAAGTGTTTGTACAGAAGTTCTTAACATTGATGAAGAACATGCCAAGCTTTGGTTCAGGTTCTCTGTTATAATCATTTAGGTTTAATTAGCCCGGTCCACGATTAAGGAGAGAAGTATATAAACCTTCGTTGTCTCATTTAACTCATAACACACTTTGGAAATTATTGAGAGCCAAGAAAAACTCTTCTCTCCTCTCGTCTCTCTTGATCGACGGCCACACACACATAAACACCAAGAAATCGATTTTCTTAGTGTTCTTCGGTTATCCTGGCTAGCAACCATTCGTGATCGGATTCATACTCGCGTGGATACCGCTATAGGAGATCTACTTTGATCTTTTACGCTTTGTGTTAATCAACCACAGCAATCATTGAGGTATACTTCTTAACACCCTATGGTTATGTTATTTAATTCTTTAAAGTTGTTAGTAACAGATATGGGCTTATAAAGTTTTGCCGGTTATTGTTTTATTTCCGCTGCATGTTTATGATCCCGGTGAAACCCTACAAGGTGTACATCTCCACCTATATATTATCATCTCTTTCGCTCACACTGCATGAAGTGGTTGTTATGTACTTGAAAAATGTGGTGTCTTTATTCGTTGGGCTCACCATGTAAGAGTCTTCTCCTTTACTTACCGGGTAAGATTATCGATCCGTGATATGTCTTTTACCCGGTAATGGACTTGTCAAAACAGTTCACTAAAAAGTACAAACCCAGATCGGTCCTGATCTGACAGGTTATAGATTAATTAATGACTAATGGTCCAGACCATTTTGAGCTTTATCCGATATGATTCATGCTTTAAGCGATCCTAAGGCCTTACCGACTTGACCAAATAGGGCAGACATATTTCCAACTCTAGAGCTTGTTGATTATCTTTGTAACTGAATTCCAAAGTTCATCTGGATTGGTCCGCCTAAAAAAAAGTGAAACTGACAGTTCTTCCTGATCTGAGCTGATGATGAAGATATCCGATCTAGATCAAAAATGTAATACCCAAAATTTTAAGTACAGGCACACTATTCTATCAAACTAAACACACAGATAGTTTGATGCGGAAAAGAACAGGCACACTATTCTATCAAACTAAACACACAGATAACAGTAATTAACTTATACACTAAGGAAGTTAAAACAATACTGTTATTGCACACAGCTTTGCCACAGTCACACAAATAATCACTCTGAAGATTTGTTGAAAGCGTGAGATTTCTGGGAAGGACTTCATCTCCTTTTATAGTGCCCATGCATGGGATGCATGTGGACAGCTGTCAAGGTTTCATTAGCTGGAAGTTTATCTGCTGGACAAAGGAAGAGACTACTTCATTTGTACTAGAATAATGGATGAACCATTCCTTGTAGCACGTAATGTCAGATAACTTTATCTTCTTTTCTTCATGCTCTGTGAAGTCCCATCAAACCTTTTAGCTAAAAGACAAATATTCCTTTTATAAGAATAAAAAAGAATGTCTTTATTTAAGGGTTGATGCCCAAGTTCTTGCTGGCTCACGTGTCTTGCAATTGATGTGAGTCAAGAACTTATCTCTTTGAAATTGCTAAGTGATACATCACACTATGTATCACATCGGTGGATACCTTGTAAGGCTGGAATTGATAAGTGTACACTTTGCTTGATAAACTTCATCTTTCACTAAATGCCAAAAGTGTACACCCTTGAACTTGTGACTTGATATCACAGCCTTAGAAAATATACCTGCAATTTCGGTGACCAAGATTATAGTGTCGGTGACCATGACATCAAACTTGATGACCTTATCTTATTTGATGTCCTTAGTACTTTTGATGACTTTTGAGTGTACCATCGGTGACCCACTATATTGGTGACCCAATCTTGACTTGGCAAAATGATCTGAATATTGAAGTTGGTTGATACATCTAAAATTCCACTTTTTGATGTACAACCCTTGATTGAATAGTCTTTGACTCTTCAATACTTGAAGCATATTTCAGACCTTCAAAAGAACCTGTAAAAGTTCATTCTTACAAAGGAAGGTGGTTCATCACCAAATCATCGGTGACCCAACAATCTCCCCCTATTTGATGATGATACCTGTAAGTTAGAAAAGAATTCTTTTTGAGCCTTTCTATTTTTCTTTTGGGTTCTTTTGACTCAGATTTCTTTTTTTTTTTTTGATTTTTTTTTTGTTTTTTTTTAACTGAGTATGTACAGTATAAGTATAAGAATAAATGTAAGTATAAGTATGTGTAAGAAAAAATAAAAATATTAACAAGAATTTTTAAGGAAGAAGAGTATGAACTTTTATTAATCAACACATAGTTTGAAAAATAAAGTTCACACTATATGAAGAATATTCAAGGAGTGGGTTCTCTTATTTTTAGCTCATCCAAGATAAGCCTAGTGATCCCATGGTCTTCAACCGGAGGTACTCCTAGAATAGCAGAGAGGAAGGAGCTGTGAGCCCTTGGGATGTCAAAAGCTCTGAAGAAACCGATGTTTCCAAAGATGTCTTCAAAGAAAACCCCAAGCTCAGGAGTAGTCAGCATGGTTTGCTCCGGGTAAGCAATAGGAGTAGGAATGGAAAGATCTATACCCGAAGCATTTATCTGGATGTCTCTTTCATGAAGCATAACAAAGTGTCCCTTCTTCTTGTTTTTAGGAGCTGTGATGACCTCTCCTTTAAGACCCTGTTGTATGAAGTACATTAGTTGTGCTTCAAGATATGTTACAAGAATATCATTCTCCTTTTGGATGTTGGGCATCTTGATGAAGAGTTTTCTGAGAATATTAAGTACCAGCTCCTTGTACTTGCTTTTGCTCTTGGAGATGCATTTACCAACTTCCATCCACTCAGTCATCCCAAGAACTTCCAACCATTCAACTTCATATACCTTTGAGAGAGTGTCAGCTCTCTTAAGGGTGACAAGTAACTTTGGAGAATTTTTGGTCGGAGGTTGAATGGTGGCACTGATAATCTTGGAATCAATCTCCTTTTAAACCACTCTACTTCCTTTGCCTTCTTGGCTTCATCAAGCATCTTTGCAGCTTCAGATTTCTTCTTTATATTTTCAAGCTCATCTTTTTGAGCTTGAATTGCATCGGTGACTTTGGCATGAACAGCTTCATCATGAGCTAGCTTGAGTACATTAGTCTGATCAAATTCAAGCTGATCCCTGACTGCTTCTTCTTTTTCAGCTTCAGTTAGAATTACCCCAAGAGGGTCGGTCAGTGCGGGGGCAGGCTAAAGTCTGAGAGTATCTGCTTGAGAACTTCTCATCCTTTTCCTTCTTCTTTTCTCTTCCTGTTGATCTTCAAAGGAAACTGGTTTCTTTCCTTTGGCCTTCTCTTTTCTCTTCTTTTCTTCTTCAGTTTCAAGGGGTTGAGCACTGTTACTCTCCCCCTCAACAGCTGCTCCAGTAGACTCGGTGACCACGTGAGGAGTCACCTCGGTGACAAGGGGAGGAGTCACCTCGGTGACCGTGATCACAGCAGCACCATCGGTGGCTGGGGATACCACCACATCGGTGGCTGCCATATCGGTGGCTGCCACATCGGTGGTTTGGATGGTGGTGGTATCGGCGGCTGAGGTGGTAGCAGTGGCCTTCTCATTTTTCTCCCCCTCAGTGGTTGAACCCTTGAAACCCACTGAAGAGAGAAAAGTCTTGATCCTTTCTATATCAGAAGCCATGCTATTTACTTTTCTTTCAATTCTTTGAAGAACAAATCTGTCTTGTTCCTGAAAGAAGGAACCATCCACATCAAGCTCAATTGTTGGAGAAGAGATTGGAATCTTGTCAATTTTTGTGAGAATAGTGGGCAAGAGACTCCAAAATGTTCTCTTGAGTAGAAGAAAGAGAAGCCAGTCTTTCCAAGTCTTTGGCTGCTTGGTCTTCCAAAGTTTCCACCCGACGTATAGTGTCACGGGTAAAGCTGGTGAAAGCTTGGAGAAGATCATCTCCTTGTTTGGAAGACATGGGAGCAGAAGGTTGAGGCTGTGGTGGTTGATCAGCATCATCATCACTTGAAGAATAATCCACCAAACCTGTAGGTTTTCTTGGGGGGATTTAGGAGATGTGGGGGAGACACGTTTAGGAGAGTGTCTATGAGGCGATTCCTCAGTAATGGGTTCTTTCACAACCTTGGTACGTATGGGAGACGTATGTGTCCAAGGTGTAGTGTTAGAAAATAGAAAATCAGTAAATTGGGATGCTCCATCAAATGCACCTGGTTGTGATGCACTCTCATGTGGAGTAAGGAAAGGGAGCTGTGAGAGCTCACGGGGTGGAGAAGAGGCAGCTTGGATGGGAGAGTCCAAGTCTTCTTCATCAACTAAAGAGAAAGTTGATGAAGGAATAATAGGGATGTCCCTTTTTACAACCATGTCCTTTTGGGAGGGGATGGAGGAGCTAGGTTGGGTTAACTGGTCCTTGGGTCGGGTAGGAATCTTTTCGACACTTACTAACTTTTGGGAGTTAGTAGGTGGCTTGTGAGGTGAGACCCTTTGGGTACCCTTAGACTTCTTTGAGGAAGTCTTTGGGGGGCTTTTGGAGTGTCTCCGCTTTTGGGACTTAGATACTTGGGTAGAAGCCAAAGGTTCTTTTGGCTTCGTAGCATCGGTGGGTGCGGAGGTAGATGTGCCCGACGCTTTGGATCTCTTACGAGATTTGGACACATCAGTTACTCTAGGTGCAGAAGGAGTAGAAGACATACCTGAGGTCCTTTGCAGACGGGGCTCATTTTCTCCCCAAGATAGAGTTGCATTCCTTGCAAACTCAACCATAGATGGTCGGAGAGGATTGTCTGATGCTAAGACAGCCTTTTTCATAATTTGATTTCCCACTTGATGAAGAGGGAGATCATATATGATGTCATCTCTTTTCTCTAGTTTATCTGCCAACTTTGCATGAATAATAAGAGAGAAAAGTCGCTGAAAAGGTACCTGAGGACGTCGGATGGTAGAGAAGGAGGAGATCATTTCATTAAAGAAATAGCTTGCAAAGTCTATCCTCCTTTGAAAAATTAAAGCATGTGCCAATTCTGTCACTTGGGAAGGTGACTGATCCGGGCCACCTGTCTTTTTGCTTAGGCACAGAATCAGATAAGCAAAAAGGAAGTTCCATATGTTTCCCATATTCTTGCGCAGTAAAGTACCTGGACCCTTTGACTTTGAGCCCTTCTTCTCTTCCAAATAGTTCAACACATCAACCACCATTTGGTGTTCATTTCTAAGAGGAAAAGGTTCATAGGAATCATAAGCAGGAAGCTTGAGAATGCTTCTAACATCTTCCACATTGAAGATCACATCATGTTCATTATTACTTAGAACAGATGCAAGAATTTGATCCGATGAAGCATCAAATGTGCAAGTCAACCAAAAGTTTCCAAGAAGAAACTTACTCATTTTGGGTTTAGCTGTGATTGCATATTGTAGAGGGCATCTCTGAAGAAACCAGCAAACATCATTGTACTCTGGATGAGCATTGTCAACTCCTATTCTTCCAAAGTAATTGCATGTAGGAAAGGAGATAGATCCAAATGTCATTGTTTGTTCTTCTGAAGTTCTTGAAGGAGAAGCCATTGAAGAGGATGGGAGTTGCAGGTTTGAAGTTTTTGCTTTTGAAAGAGAAGGAGAGTGGGTGCGAGAAAGGTGGTGAAGTAGTGGGGGAAGAGGTTATATAAGAGAGGGAAATTTCAATTTTCAAAAATAATGATTACTTTTGGTGATTGAAAGGTCAGAATTCTAAGGGTTTTAGGGTTGAATTCGGCGCATGTACTGACATTGATGATGTCATTAGGGATAAGAACAAAGAAATTTGCTTATCAAGAGTGGTAAGTCAAGAGTTATCTTTAAGGGGTTAAGAAAGTGAAAGGTTTGTAACGGTTACCTCGGTGAGTGGACAACGTCGGTGGATGTATCTGAGAGAGAGAGACGTCGGTGGCTAGAAGAGAGGGTAAACGTCGGTGGCTTTGTGAAAGAATGCAACAACGTCAGTGGCTCATAGGATGGACGTCGGAAAGCTGACGCCAGCAAGATGTCGGTGGCTGAGGGCAGGGGCCGCCGTCGGTGGATGCGTTCACGGTGGTTTAATCAGTGGCTAGTGTATGGTGGTTATCGGCGGTGACAGGGTTGTCGGAAAGTGAGGCGTCGGAAGGTGGACGGACGACCGTCGGTGGTCGTCGGCGTACGGACACGGCGACGTCGGTGGCTGGAAGTGGGGGTCGCCGTCAGTGGGTAGACGGATGACGTCGGAGGGCGACCGTCGGTGGTTAGTGGTTTGTCGGAGGCTTGAGGGTGCTCGATGGGTGATTATGGTGGTTAACGGTGGTCGCTTTACATTTGGGGTTTTGAGTGAGAGAAGAGAGAGAAAGAGAGATCGTTGGTGACCTAGTCACCGACATTAGGTATATATATTATATTTTTTTATTTATTTATATATATATATATATAACATATATAATATATATAAGTTATAAAATATATAAATGTATATAATATATATATAGAATATATATATATATAAAATACATATTTATATAAAATATATATATTAGTCTATGTTTATCATACCTAATTCACCAATGAGGAATTTGAACCTTGCTTCATCAAGGGGCTTTGTGAACAGATCAGCTAATTGATAATTGGTGGGAATGAAATGAAGCTCCACATCACCTTTAGAGACATGATCCCTTATAAAGTGATATCTGATATCAATGTGCTTAGATCTTGAATGAAGCACAGGGTTGTTGGCAATGGCTATTGCACTTGAGTTGTCACACATTATTGGGATTTTTGAGAAAATCTGATTATAATCACACAACTGATTTTTCATCCACAATATCTGTGCACAACAACTTCCAGCAGCCACATATTCTGCTTCAGTAGTAGAAGTAGACACCGAATGTTGTTTCTTACTTGACCAGCTCACAAGCTTTCCACCAAGTAACTGACAACTTCCAGTTGTACTTTTTCTGTCTATTTTTGAACCTGCAAAATCAGAATCAGAGTACCCGATGAGATCGAAACCTGAGTCTTTGGGATACCAGAGACCCAGATTTATGGTACCTTTCAGATACCGAAAAATCCTTTTCACAACAGCCAGATGTGATTCTTTAGGATTTGCTTGGTATCGGGCACACAGACAAGTAGCAAACATAATGTCAGGTCTACTTGCAGTCAGATAAAGAAGGGATCCTATCATGGCTCTATAATTTGTAATATTAACAGAAATGCCATCAGGATCAGAAAAGAGTCTAAGAGGAGGAGCCATAGGAGTTTTCATGGTAGAGCAAGTATCAAATTGAAACTTTTTCAGAAGATCTTTAATGTATTTACTTTGATTTATGAAAATACCTTCGGAGACTCGTTTTACTTGCAAACCAAGAAAGAAAGTTAACTCCCCCATCATGCTCATTTCATACTCTTTTTGCATGAGGGAGCTAAACTCATCACACAAGGATTCATCGGTGGCTCCAAAAATAATATCATCAACATAGATTTGAACAAGAATGATATTACCTTGTGATTTCTTGAAGAAGAGAGTGTTGTCAACCTTGCCTCGTATATACTTATTTCTAAGTAGATATTCTGAGAGAGTGTCATACCAGGCACGAGGAGCTTGCTTCAGTCCATACAGAGCTTTATCCAGCCTATACACATGATATGGATGGACTGGATCTTCAAACTCAGGAGGTTGCTTCACATACACTTCTTCAGCTAATTCACCATTCAGGAAGGCACTTTTGACATCCATTTGGAATACCCGAAAATTATTGTAAGCTGCATGGGCAAGAAATATTCGGATAGCTTCCAATCTGGCAACAGGAGCAAAAGTTTCATCATAATCAATTCCTTCCTCTTGCCGATATCCTTGAGCAACCAGCCTTGCTTTGTTCCTTATGGCAGTTGCTTCTTCGTCCATCTTGTTTCGAAACACCCATTTTGTTTCAATAATAGTTTTATTGGATGGACGAGGAACTAACTTCCAGACTTTATCAGCTTAGGCTCATCAATGGAAACAAAGTTGACATATAAGCACAGATTGCTTATGCCTCTTCTGGTTTTTACACCAACTTGTGGATCACCTATGATTTGATCTATTGGATGATCCATGGTCCACTTTAGTGCAGGAGGTAAGGTAGGAGGTAGAGAAGAGGATGAGGTAGGAATTTGAGATGGTGAAGATAGGTTTGTGGGAGATATGGTGTTTTGGTGGGTAAGGTCTTCTGTAGAGTTAGTTTCAGGAGGTGGAGAAGAAAGAGAAGGTTCTGAAGGTAAGGTGGTGTTTATGGGAGGCTGAGAAGAGTTGCTATCTGGAGGATTGGGTTGAGAGGAGGATGGAATTTCACCAACACATGAATTTATCCATAGGTTTAATTCTTCTGCATCACAAGATAATGAAGAAGTTTCAAACTCATCAAACTTCACATACATAGATTCATCTATGCATTGTCTTCTTAGGTTGACATGCACAGCCAAACACATGGAAGAAGTCAACTGCAGGTTTTCAATGGAAAACTTCATAAGGAGTCTTTGCCTTTTGACTATGATAGACCTATTTTGAGTAAAGCATGCAGTGTTAACTACTTCTGCCCAAAAATAGGTTGGCAACTTGGATTCACTCAGCATTGACCTTGCAGCTTCACACAGTGTTCTATTCTTTCTTTCAACAACACCATTTTGCTGAGGAGTGCGTACGGCAGAAAAGTTCTGAGAAATTCCTTTTAGGTCAAAGAAATCTTCCAGAGCAGCATTCTTGAATTCTGTGTCATTATCACTTCTGAAGGACTTCACCAGTTTATCATTCAAATTTTCAATTTTTCTTGTAAACCTGATGATTTCTTCAGCAGCATCACTCTTGTGTTTCAGAAAGAACACCCAAGTATATCTAGAGAATTCATCGACGATTACTAGCATATACTTTTTACCACCTGCATCGGGTGTGCTTACTGGACCGCACAGATCCATGTGAAGCATTTGAAGAGGTTGAGAGATAGAAGAGCATTGTTTTGTTTTAAAGGAAGTTCTGGTGAGTTTTCCTTTTTCACATGCTCCACACAACTTTTCTTTTTCAAAAACTATTTTTGGCATTCCAACAACCAGCTCCTTGTTGGAGAGTTTGTTCAAGGTTTTAAAGTTTAGATGAGAGAACCTTTTATGCCAAATCCAACTTTGTTTGGCTAGTTCTTGAGAGAGGAGACACACAGCTTCTCCTATTGCACTTTCCTTCATGTTGATTATGTATACGTCATTCAGTCGGGTTCCTGCTAGTACAATCTTGTTCTGTACATCAAAGACCAAGCACAGACACAGCTGGAACATGACCTTATAGCCCAAATCACATATTTGGCTGATGCTTAGAAGATTGTACATTAGCCCTTCAACATGGGCTACTCTAGAGAAAGTGATGGTTCAATTTGAAATGGTACCATATCCTTTGGTGACCCCTTTTCCATTTCCTCCAAAGGAAACAGTGGGTCCCTTTTCTTTTAAAAAGTTAGAGAGAAGAAGTTTGTTTCCGGTCATGTGTCTTGAACACCCACTGTCCATGTACCATATCTTATGGGCAATTTTTAGCAAGATGAAGAGTGTTGCCACAATTATAGCACTTCTTTAAAGAAAAGGCCTTTTTAAAATCCCTATCATCAAAACTTTGGACAAAGGTTGACGACTAAGAAGAAGAGGGATGTCCAACACCTGGTCTTGGTCCAAGGATACCTTTACCTGGATTTCTTGATTTCTTCAAGTTCACTGACCGAGGAATGAAATCAGTAACTATTTGAGATTTCCTTTTAGATGAAAAATTTGATTTAGCAAAATTTTTCTTTTGAGGAGAAAATCTTTTTGGAGAGGGATACTCAGCAACAACAGATGGCTGCTCCTGGGAGTACCTTGACTCATGGAGACTTAAGGAGTTTAAAAGTCTTTGGATAGGTTTGGGAGAAGAAGAAGAGCTTGGAAGAGTTGAAACTTTTGAAGACTCAGAAGAGATTTCTTTAGCTTTAACAAAGACTCCAAACTTCTTAGAACCAGATTCTACTTTGAGCATGTCAAGTAGATCTATAGAGTGAACGGAGGTAGAATCCTCAAATGAGTAACCGAAGAGATCATCATCGTCATCGGAAAGGAAACCAGCAGGAAAACCTTAACACTCAGAAGAAGGAAGTGGAAGGTCAAAAGGTTGAGGAACATCTTTTCCATAACCAAGGCCAGACTTATCCTTGCTGGTGATTTGATCTTGAAGGATCCTTTCAAGATTCTTAGAGGATTTAGTCCATTTAGACAGATACAAGGGTAGTGTAGAGTGACTTTTCCATGTCTTCCAGCTCATCGATTTTGGCCATGAGGCATTTAGTGACATATTCACTCTCACTCTCAGAGGTTTGCTCATCTTCCCAGCAATGAGCCTCGGCAACCAAAGTTTTATTTTTACTTTGGTTTCTTTCTTTTTCCCTCTTGTATTTGGCTTTGTACTTCTTATACCTGGAAGTTTCTTTTGATTCAGAATTTTCTTTAGAGGATTGGCTATTTATCTCTTCATGCTTCCTAGAAGCTGATTTTGAGAAGTCATGGCCATAAGAAGAAGAAGGTTTGAGAGAAGAGGAAGCTTTTGATCTGCACTCAGAAGCAAAATGACCTTTCTTTCCACAATTGAAGCATTCTTCATTTGCTTTATCAGAAGAGGATTTTTGAGAAAAAGGTTTTCTATTAAATTTGGAGCGGTTTGAAGAAAATCTTTTATTCTTAAGGTTTCCAGCAAGCATTGCCATACTATCAGAAAATATGTTAATGGCTGATTCTTCTCCTTGATCATCAGTAGCACTATAGTATGCATCTGACAGATGAGAAGAGTCTTCCTTAATATCTTTTTCAGAGTCAGAAGAAGGATAGGTGATTCTAGGAATACAAGAAGAAGATTTTGAATCACCTATCAAAGCAACAGAAGAGGATTTGATATCCTTTATAAGAGATTTTCTCTGGTTCTTAGTTTGTTCATAGTGAAGAAGAGTTCCATAGAGAGCAGTTAAAGGCATTATTTCTAAGTCCTTGGTTTGCTTGATGCAAGTACAGATGGTTTCCCAGAAGTCTGGGAGACAATCCATGAACTTGCAGAGAACTTCTTCATTATCATAAACTCGTCCAAGAACTTTGAGATCATTGAGAAGACAGTTAAAGTGATTAAAGTAGGTAGAAAGAGATTCTTCTTTTTCATGGGAGAAGAGTTCATACTTTCTAACAAGACAGATCCTGTTAGATTTCTTGACTTCTTTGGTGCCTTCATATAAGACACCCAAAGTATCCCACATTTCTTTAGCAGTGGGAAGGTTAAGAAGAGAGTGATACACTTCATCAGGAAGGGATACAACAAGAGCAGATTTGACTTTAGTGTCTAAAGCAACTAGGCGTTTATCATCTTCACTAAATTTGTTTGAAGGTTTGATGATATATCTACCAGTTTTCTCACTTCTTTCATCATCTGACTCTATGTCCTTTCCTTCAGTG
Organism: Silybum marianum; assembly: GCA_036898165.1. Taxonomy (NCBI): domain Eukaryota; kingdom Viridiplantae; phylum Streptophyta; class Magnoliopsida; order Asterales; family Asteraceae; genus Silybum; species Silybum marianum. The sequence goes on from CM072531.1 coordinate 8,211,733, forward strand.
TCCTTTTGAGGGCCAAAGCGAGCCCATATTTTAGGAACAATAGGTCCCTCACTGAGAATGTTGGGATACCTGCAATCGATCCCTTCCAAAAATAATAACATGCGATTTTTCCATAACCCAAAGTTATTTGGGTTGAACCTTGGAGGTTTAGCCAAGGATCCTAAATCATATGTATTACAGGAAGAGGTCTGCAAGGTACCATCAACATTTGAGGTAGTAGCCATCACAGATCTGGTTTATTGAATTAAACCAACTGCTCTGATACCACTTGTTAGTCTCCAAGGAGAGATGGCTAACTAAGAGAGGGTTTTGTAGAAGGGGGGGGGGGGTTGAATATAAAACACACAGAATATACTCTTTTTAAATTTTTTAATATAAATATTAAAAATTTACACACAGATAATTTGATGCGGAAAAGAACAGGCACACTATTCTATCAAACTAAACACATAGATAACAGTTATTAACTTATACACTAAGGAAGTTAAAACAATACTGTTATTGCACACAGCTTTGCCACAGTCACACAAATAATCACTCTGAAGATTTGTTGAAAGCGTGAGATTTTTGGGAAGGACTTCATCTCCTTTTATAGTGCCCATGCATGGGATACATGTGGACAGCTGTCAAGGTTTCATTAGCTGGAAGTTTATCTGCTGGACAAAGAAAGAGACTACTTCCTTTGTACTAGAATAATGGATGAACCATTCCTTGTAGCACGTAATGTTAGATAACTTTATCTTCTTTTCTTCATGCTCTGTGAAGTCCCATCAAACCTTTTAGCTAAAAGACAAATATTCCTTTTATAAAAATAAAAAGAATGTCTTTATTTAAGGCTTGATGCCCAAGTTCTTGCTGGCTCACGTGTCTTGCAATTGATGTGAGTCAAGAACTTATCTCTTTGAAATTGCTAAGTGATACATCACACTATGTATCACATCGGTGGATACCTTGTAAGGCTGGAATTGATAAGTGTACACTTTGCTTGATAAACTTCATCTTTCACTAAATGCCAAAAGTGTACACCCTTGAACTTGTGACTTGATATCACAGCCTTAGAAAATATACCTGCAATTTCGGTGACCAAGATTATAGTGTCGGTGACCATGACATCAAACTTGATGACCTTATCTTATTTGATGTCCTTAGTACGTTTGATGACTTTTGAGTGTACCATCGGTGACCCACTATATTGGTGACCCAATCTTGACTTGGCAAAATGATCTGAATATTGAAGTTGGTTGATACATCCAAAATTCCACTTTTTGATGTACAACCCTTGATTGAATAGTCTTTGACTCTTCAATACTTGAAGCATATTTCAGACCTTCAAAAGAACCTGTAAAAGTTCATTCATACAAAGGAAGGTGGTTCATCACCAAATCATCGGTGACCCAACAGTCATGAAATGCAGTTAAGGCAAGCAATATCCTGATAGACTTAATCTTTGCCACTGGTGAGAAGGTTTCATCATAATCAATCCCATGAGTTTGAGTGTAACCATTTGCAACCAGTCTAGCCTTGAATGTTTGCACATTCCTATCCATGTCGGTATTCTTTATGAAGATCCACTTAAACCCACCTGTCTTGCGACCTGGTGTATGATCAACCAATTTCCAAACTTGGTTATCGTACATAGATTGAATCTTGCTCTCCATGGCCTCTTTCCACTTGGCAGCCTCAGGGCCTGCCATCGCTTCCTTGTAGTTGGATGGCTCATTCGCACTATCAAATGTTTTATCATTAACTAGTGTATCTCCTTCCTTTGTAATATGGAAACCATAATAAAACTCATAAGGTCGATTAACTCTACTAACTCTATTTGTTCTGCGAAGAGGTGGTGGAGATATGTTAGTTTCCGCAACAGGTGGTTCAACCTCATGTTGAGTGCTAGTGTCAACTATAGGCTCATCATTAGTTGTATCTTGAATTTCTACAAGATCAATATTGCTCCCACTGTCCTCTTTGGAAATGAGCTCCCTTTCTTGGAAGACCCCCCTTCGAGCTACAAACACTTTGTTCTCAGAAGGTTTGTAAAGTATATATCCAAAGGATTTGTAGGGATAACCAATAAATCGACATTTCTCCGCTCTAGGTTCTAGCTTGTCTTTAGTCTCGCGCCGAACGAAGACTTCACAACCCCAGACCTTTGTATGTGCTAACGTGGGACGAGTCCCAGTCCACATTTCAGAGGGAGTCTTTGCAACCTTCTTAGTTAGAACGAGGTTTAAGATATGAGCTGCAGTTTCTAAGGCATAGCCCTAAAATGATATTGGAAGTGTAGCACTACTCATCATTAACCGAACCATATCAAGTAGTGTTCGATTTCTTCTCTCGGCAACACCATTGAGTTGTGGTGTTCTAGGAGGAGATAATTGTGAAACTATTCCACAATCCCTTAGATAGTCGTAGAATTCATGACTCAAGTATTCTCCACCCCTGTCGGATCAGAGCATCTTGATCTTCTTACTCAGTTAGTTTTCTACTTCATTTTTAAATCCTTTGAACACTTCAAAGGTTTCTGACTTATTTTTCATCAAATAGACTAATCCATAGCTACTGAAATCATTAGTGAAAGTAAGGGCTTGTTTGTTTTTTAAAATTCAGAGCTGAATATGTCTGAAGTCTAATTCGGTAAGTGTTTTTTACTTTCAGATTGTTTGTTTTTTTTTTCCAAATAAGAGCTTAAAAGCTATGAGTTTTCTCTGAAACTTTAAGTGGTAAACTAAACTCTTAAAACCTCTTAAAACTCTCCTCTCTCTCTCTCTCTATCTATCTGAACTACCGATTCACAACAAATCTCTCATACCTTTTGATTTCCAGATCTGCTCTCAAGGTATTCATGTCTCATCTCTCAAGATCTCCAGATCTAGATCTCTTTTCTTTGAAATTTCTACATCTTTGCAGCTTTCGATCTCTCATCTCCATCTCTCGATCTCTCACAGAAGCTCTCTCATCTTTGCAGCTGTCAATCTCTCATCTCCATCTCCTTGCTAAAGATAATGTGTGGGTTATGCTAATAGACCAGAGGGTATATACATATATAGTATAGATATATAATATATACAATTAAAGAATTGAAGAAATGAAATGACAGTAGGCGTCCTTTTTGCTTTTAAAGTTTGCTTTTAAGTTTGCCTTTTGTTTATTTTTTTCTATTGTTTTAAATATTGATTTTGTTATGATACTTTATTTATGTTTTTTATTGTGTTGAATCAATTAGGTATTTTAGTTGAACTTTTTAGTGTCTTCAAAATTAATGGTAGTTTACAAATAGTTTAAACGATTGGATATTTCGGTTGAATTTAATTAAAATTAATTCAGACTTTCAGACGTAAAAACAAACAGTCTGACTGGTTTAGATTTCAGACTTCAGCACCACCTCTTATAATTCAGAAATGAAATCAGACTTCAGACTTCAGCACCTCTTAAAACACAAACGCCACCTAACAAAGTATCTCTCACCGTTTCTCGTGGCAAATCTGAACAGTCCACATACATCTGTGTGGATTAAGTCTAATAGATCTTTACCCCTTTCCATTTTTCCTTTGAAAGGTGCTTTAGTCATCTTGCCAAGTAAGAAAGACTCGCATCCTTCATCCGACTTTAAGTCAAATAATTCCAAGATTCCATTCAATTGGAACTTGGCGATGCGTTTCTTGTTTATGTGGCCAAGACCATGATGCCATAACGATGATTTATCCACTTCACTATTGGAGGAACCAACATTTAGACTTAAGTTATTATTATTTCTACCAACACAAATCACACTTTTATACACACCATTACAAAGAGAAGCTTTAAAATAAAATGAACCATGCTTATAAACCAAAATGCAAACATTATTATTATCAAATTGAAATTTAAAACCATCCTTGTACAATGCATGAAAAGAAAAAATGTTTCTAGCCATTTCTGGCGAATAGCAACAATCTAATAACTTTATTGAAAAACCACTACTAAGCACGAGCTCAAAATCTCCAATCTTGGTAACAGCGGCAGTCTTCCTGTTTCCCATGATCAAATTTAGCTCCCCATGTTTCAACGTTCTACTTTCCTTAGTCCCAGAGAATCGGTGCAAATGTGAGTACCGCATCCCGTATCAAGAACCCAAGAGTTAGAAATCGAAGTACTATGGAGTTCAATCATAAAAATACCTAAGGTGTCACACCCTTTGACCTTGTTCATTTTCAAGTCCTCAAGATATTTTGGGCAGCTTTTCTTCCAATGGCCCTTTTCTTGATAGTAAAAGTATATGGCTTGCTTAGGGTCACTTATGGGTGCTATGTCAGAAGAAACAGCTTTTTCTTAAGGCCTTGGTTGCGAGAAACAACTTTAGCCTTTCCCTTCCCTTAGGGATGAGAAACTTTCTTCTTCTTACAACCACCTTCCCTAATGGCCAGGATGGGAGCAGTTGAGTGAGCAATTTGGGTCTTACCCATACTTGCTTCAACAGATCTCAACATGCCATGGATCTCCATCAAGGTCTTGTCCATATTGTTCATATTGAAGTTCACTATGAACTGTTTATATGCCCCACTAAGAGAGTTTAGCACCATGTCAATCACAAGCTCTCTTGGGAAATTGACACATAGATTTCCCAACCTATGAATGTATGCTTTCATCTTTTGCACATGCGCACATACAGGGGCACCGTCCTGTTGCTTACATTCCACAAGCGATTTTACGACTTGGAACCTTTCTTGTCACGCTTGATCCTGAAACATTTCACGAAGCTGCTCATTTAGTTCTATTTAAGAATATATAAATATAGTAAGATAATAGAATAAATATATAAGATGGGCTAAGAGAGAGAATACCTAGAATGATTGCGCTCATATTCATCACTGTAGGAATTGGGTTCAAGCTTTCCCCAGCCCCTTCTCATCTATATCTTCGATATAGAAATTGAAAGGATCCGATTCAAGCAAATTTTCAATTGGCTAAAGTTGCAAAAATAATTGCTTGAATACCACTTGTAAATAATCCAAGGAACATGACAGGGATAGGAACCACTGAAGGTACTAAAGAAATGTATCCTAATTTTTGGCCTAATTCTTCTTCTGATGATCGATTCAACCTCTCCCCCATGTTCTCGAAATTCTTTTGAAGTTCCGGGGACATGGACGCCAACATGAGACGCGATTTTTGTGGATTCCGCGAATTGCTTGTTTTATTGAGTTACTGTTTCAGGGATTGCATCATCATTTAATATAGGAAGATCCTCATCGAGCAAATACTCTTTGTCTTCGTACCTCAAGGCAATTCTCATGGCACGAATCCAATCCAAGTAGTTTGGCCCAATCAGCTTATCTTTACTTAGGATATAGAGTAGCATAAGGTTGGATGTTGAGTGAGTTGGAGGGGGAGGGGGAGGAGGAGGAAGATTTTCAGCCATCTGTAGATATAGTTTCAGTTAGTTTGATTTTTTACCCTTAAAAATAATTACCCAAATATTTAACAAGGCTAGGATCCATATTTCACTTCATGATGCAAAAAAGGATGTTGTAATCACATCACAAAGTTTATTAGGTAAACAAATGCTATTTATTAATTTCGTTCACTATAAAACTCGTATTTCTTTTGAGATTCATTGACTTATGTCAATGGCATGTTAATCTCGATTATGCTTATCTTTTATTTGTGACTGGGATGTTGAGGATCACAAACCAGATAGTGAATTGACCATAAAAAAACACATGGACCCCTCGGCTCAAATACGCTTGAGAATCGCGAGCGCCATATCATTTTCGACTATAGTTTCAGTATAATGTGTCGGCAAACCGCACACTCTCCGTTAACAAACTATAAGAATATGTGTGTTCTTTTTATAGGTAGCATAAGGCTTTCACATTTCTTAGTATATCTAAAATGGGTTTTTGTTTTATTCTCCATAGTTAATACATTTAACTTGTCACATTGACCTATCAAACCTTTTCGGTAATTCCACCGGTCCACACAAGAGGCGGTGAGTATGGTAACGCCGGAGCATTTTAAAAACCATTAACTAATTCGGCACCATATTATAGGTAGCCTCCTTAAACCCCTTAGAGTGATTATAGTGAGTACGCCTAGTCTCGGTTTAAATATCAATGTATTTGTTGGGTCACCGATGATTTGGTGATGAACCACCTTCCTTTGTATGAATGAACTTTTACAGGTTCTTTTGAAGGTCTGAAATATGCTTCAAGTATTGAAGAGTCAAAGACTATTCAATCAAGGGTTGTACATCAAAAAGTGGAATTTTGGATGTATCAACCAACTTCAATATTCAGATCATTTTGCCAAGTCAAGATTGGGTCACCAATATAGTGGGTCACCGATGGTACACTCAAAAGTCATCAAAAGTACTAAGGACATCAAATAAGATAAGGTCATCAAGTTTGATGTCATGGTCACCAACACTATAATCTTGGTCACCGAAATTGCAGGTATATTTTCTAAGGCTGTGATATCAAGTCTCAAGTTCAAGGGTGTACACTTTTGGCATTTAGTGAAAGATGAAGTTTATCAAGCAAAGTGTACACTTATCAATTCCAGCCTTACAAGGTATCCACCGATGTGATACATAGTGTGATGTATCACTTAGCAATTTCAAAGAGATAAGTTCTTGACTCACATCAATTGTAAGACACGTGAGCCAGCAAGAACTTGGGCATCAAGCCTTAAATAAAGACATTCTCTTTTATTTTTATAAAAGGAATATTTGTCTTTTAGCTAAAAGGTTTGATGGGACTTCACAGAGCATGAAGAAAAGAAGATAAAGTTATCTGACATTACGTGCTACAAGGAATGGTTCATCCATTATTCTAGTACAAAGGAAGTAGTCTCTTCCTTTGTCCAACAGATAAACTTCCAGCTAATGAAACCTTGACAGCTGTCCACATGTATCCCATGCATGGGCACTATAAAAGGAGATGAAGTCCTTACCAGAAATCTTACGCTTTCAACAAATCTTCAGAGTGATTATTTGTGTGACTGTGGCAAAGCTGTGTGCAATAACAGTATTGTTTTAACTTCCTTAGTATATAAGTTAATTAATGTTATCTGTATGTTTAGTTTGATAGAATAGTGTGCCTGTTCTTTTCCGCATCAAACTATATGTGTGTAAATTTTTAATATTTATATTAAAAACATTAAAAAGAGTATATTCTGTGTGTTTTATATTCAACCCCCCCCCCCCTTCTACAAAACCCTCTCTTAGTTAGCCATCTCTCCTTGGGGACTAACAAGTGGTATCAGAGCAGTTGGTTTAATTCAATAAACCAGATCCGTGATGGCTACTACCTCAAATGTTGATGGTACCTTGTAGACCTCTTCCTGTAATACATATGATTTAGGATCTTTGGCTAATCCTTCAAGGTTCAACCCAAATAATTTTGGGTTATGGAAAAATCGCATGTTATTATTCTTGGAAGGGATCGATTGTAGGTATCCCAACATTCTCAGTGAGGGACCTATTGTTCCTAAAATATGGGCTCGCTTTGGCCCTCAAAAGGACGCTGAAGGAAAGGACATAGAGTCAGATGATGAAAGAAGTAAGAAAACTGGTAGATATATCATCAAACCTTCTAACAAATTTAGTGAAGATGATAAACACCTATTTGCTTTAGACACTAAAGTCAAATCTGCTCTTGCTGTATCCCTTCCTGATGAAGTGTATCACTCTCTTCTTAACCTTCCCACTGCTAAAAAAATGTGGGGTACTTTGAGTGTCTTATATGAAGGCACCAAAGAAGTCAAGAAATCTAACAGGATCTGTCTTGTTAGAAAGTATGAACTCTTCTCCCATGAAAAAGGAGAATCTCTTTCTACCTACTTTAATCGCTTTAACTGTCTTCTCAATGATCTCAAAGTTCTTGGACGAGTTTATGATAATGAAGAAGTTCTCTGCAAGTTCATGGATTGTCTCCCAGACTTCTGGGAAACCATCTGTACTTGCATCAAGCAAACCAAGGACTTAGAAATAATGCCTTTAACTGCTCTCTATGGAACTCTTCTTCACTATGAACAAACTAAGAACCAGAGAAAATCTCTTATAAAGGATGTCAAATCCTCTTCTGTTGCTTTGATAGGTGATTCAAAATCTTCTTCTTGTATTCCTAGAATCACCTATCCTTCTTCTGACTCTGAAAAAGATATTAAGGAAGACTCTTCTCATCTGTCAGATGCATACTATAGTGCTGCTGATGATGAAGGAGAAGAATCAGCCATTGACATATTTTCTGATAGTATGGCAATGCTTGCTGGAAACCTTATGAATAAAAGATTTTCTTCAAACCGCTCCAAATTTAATAGAAAACCTTTTTCTCAAAAATCCTCTTCTGATAAAACAAATGAAGAATGCTTCAATTGTGGAAAGAAAGGTCATTTTGCTTCTGAGTGCAGATCAAAAGCTTCCTCTTCTCTCAAACCTTCTTCTTCTTATGGCCATGACTTCTCAAAATCAGCTTCTAGGAAGCATGAAGAGAGAAATAGCCAATCCTCTAAAGAAAGTTCTGAATCAAAAGAAACTTCCAGGTATAAGAAGTACAAAGCCAAATATAAGAGGGAAAAAGAAAGAAACCAAAGTAAAAATAAAACTTTGGTTGCCGAGGCTCATTGCTGGGAAGATGAGCAAACCTCTGAGAGTGAGAGTGAATATGTCACTAAATGCCTCATGGCCAAAATCGATGAGCTGGAAGACATGGAAAAGTCACTCTACACTACCCTTGTATCTGCTGAGGGATCCACTTCAGGAACAAAGCCTCAGGTACATCCTTTTACCTTTCTCTCTGATGATCAAAAGGCTGATGCCTTTGATTCTTTAACTGTTGACTTCTGTGACTTAAAGATTCAAAAGAAAAAGGCTGATATGCATATAAAATGTCTAAATGATCAACTCCTCTCTTGCTTTTCAAAATTAAAAGACTTTGATAAAATGAAAGCTGATCTGGAAAACCTACGGTATTTAAACGACAGTCTTTCTGAGGAAAAATCAAAAATCTCTTCCACTCTTGAAAAGGAACAAGAGGTTCTGTCTAAATGGACTAAATCCTCTAAGAATCTTGAAAGGATCCTTCAAGATCAAATCACCAGCAAGGATAAGTCTGGCCTTGGTTATGGAAAAGATGTTCCTCAACCTTTTGACCTTCCACTTCCTTCTTCTGAGTGTCAAGGTTTTCCTGTTGGTTTCCTTTCCGATGATGATCTCTTCGGTTACTCATCTGAGGATTCTACCTCCGTTCACTCTATAGATCTACTTGACATGCTCAAAGTAGAATCTGGTTCTAAGAAGTTTGGAGTCTTTGTTAAAGCTAAAGAAATCTCTTCTGAGTCTTCAAAAGTTTCAACTCTTCCAAGCTCTTCTTCTTCTCCCAAACCTATCCAAAGACTTTTAAACTCCTTAAGTCTGCATGAGTCAAGGTACTCCCAGGAGCAGCCATCTATTGTTGCTGAGTATCCCTCTCCAAAAAGATTTTCTCCTCAAAAGAAAAATTTTGCTAAATCAAATAGTTACTGATTTCATTCCTCGGTCAGTGAACTTGAAGAAATCAAGAAATCCTGGTAAAGGTATCCTTGGACCAAGACCAGGTGTTGGACACCCCTCTTCTTCTCAGTCGTCAACCTCTGTCCAAAGTTTTGATGATAGGGATTTTAAAAAGGACTTTTCTTTAAAGAAGTGCTATAATTGTGGCAACACTCTTCATCTTGCTAAAAATTGCCCAAAAGATTTGGATCTTTGCAAAACTAAAATGCCTTCTAATCCCAAAGGACCCACCTCAAAATGGGTACCGAAAGTCTAAATTTGTTTCTGGGTGCAGGTACCAAATAAAGATCACATATGGTACATGGACAGTGGGTGTTCAAGACACATGACCGGAAACAAACTTCTTCTCTCTAAATTTTCAAAAGAAAAGGGACCCACTGTTTCCTTTGGAGGAAATGGAAAAGGGGTCACGAAAGGATATGGTACCATTTCAAATTGAACCATCACTTTCTCTAGAGTAGCCCATGTTGAAGGGCTAATGTACAATCTTCTAAGCATCAGCCAAATATGTGATTTGGGCTATAAGGTCATGTTCCAGTTGTGTGTGTGCTTGGTCTTTGATGTACAGAACAAGATTGTACTAGCAGGAACCCGACTGAATGACGTATACATAATCAACATGAAGGAAAGTGCAATAGGAGAAGCTGTGTGTCTCCTCTCTCAAGAACTAGCCAAACAAAGTTGGCTGTGGCATAAAAGGTTCTCTCATCTAAACTTTAAAACCTTGAACAAACTCTCCAACAAGGAGCTGGTTGTTGGAATGCCAAAAATAGTTTTTGAAAAAAGAAAAGCTGTGTGGAGCATGTGAAAAAGGAAAACTCACCAGAACTTCCTTTAAAACAAAACAATGCTCTTCTATCTCTCAACCTCTTCAAATGCTTCACATGGATCTGTGTGGTCCAGTAAGCACACCCAGTCTGGATGGTAAAAAGTATATGCTGGTAATCGTCGATGAATTCTCTAGATATACTTGGGTGTTCTTTCTGAAACATAAGAGTGATGCTGCTGAAGAAATCATCAGGTTTACAAGAAAAATTGAAAATTTGAATGATAAACTGGTGAAGTCCTTCAGAAGTGATAATGGCACAGAATTCAAGAATGCTGCTCTGGAAGATTTCTTTGACCTAAAAGGAATTTCTCAGAACTTTTCTGCCGTACGCACTCCTCAGCAAAATGATGTTGTTTAAAGAAAGAATAGAACACTGTGTGAAGCTGCAAGGTCAATGCTGAGTGAATCCAAGTTGCCAACCTATTTTTGGGCAGAAGCAGTTAACACTACATGCTTTACTCAAAATAGGTCTATCATAGTCAAAAGGCATGACAAGACTCGTTATGAAGTTTTCCATGGTAGAAAATCGGCAGTTGACTTCTTCCATGTGTTTGGCTGTGCATGTCACATGCTAAATGACAGGGAACAACTTGGAAAGTTTGATCCGAAGTCTGATGATGGAATTTTCATGGGCTATTCTCTCTCCTCAAGAGCCTTCAGAATTTTCAACCTAAGTAGACAATGCATAGATGAATCCATGCATGTGAAGTTTGATGAGTTTGAAACTTCTTCATTATCTTGTGATGAAGAAGAATTAAACCTATGGATAAATTCATGTGTTGGTGAAATTCCATCCTCCTCTCAACCCAATCCTCCAGATAGCAACTCTTCTCAGCCTCCCATAAACACCACCTTACCTTCAGAACCTTCTCTTTCTTCTCCACCTCCTGAAACTAACTCTACGGAAAACCTTACCCACCAAAACACCATAGCTCCCACAAACCTATCTTCACCATCTCAAATTCCTACCTCATCCTCTTCTCTACCTCCTACCTTACCTCCTGCACTAAAGTGGACCATGGATCATCCAATAGATCAAATCATAGGTGATCCACAAGTTGGTGTAAAAACCAGAAGAGGCATAAGCAATCTGTGCTTATATGTCAACTTTGTTTCCATTGTTGAGCCTAAGCTGATAAATGAAGCCCTAGCTGATCCTAGCTGGGTAATTGCCATGCAAGAAGAACTCTCACAATTTGAGAGAAACAAAGTCTGGAAGTTAGTTCCTCATTCATCCGATAAAACTATTATTGGAACAAAATGGGTGTTTCGAAACAAGATGAACGAAAAAGGAACTGTCATAAGGAACAAAGCAAGGCTGGTTGCTCAAGGATATCGGCAAGAGGAAGGAATTGATTATGATGAAACTTTTGCTCCTGTTGCCAGATTGGAAGCTATCCGAATATTTCTTGCCCATGCAGCTTACAAGAATTTTCGGGTATTCCAAATGGATGTCAAAAGTGCCTTCCTGAATGGTGAATTAGCTGAAGAAGTGTATGTGAAGCAACCTCCTGGGTTTGAAGATCCAGTCCATCCATATCATGTGTATAGGCTGGATAAAGCTCTGTATGGACTGAAGCAAGCTCCTCGTGCCTGGTATGACACTCTCTCAGAATATCTACTTAGAAATAAGTATATACGAGGCAAGGTTGACAACACTCTCTTCTTCAAGAAATCACAAGGTAATATCATTCTTGTTCAAATCTATGTTGATGATATTATTTTTGGAGCCACCGATGAATCCTTGTGTGATGAGTTTAGCTCCCTCATGCAAAAAGAGTATGAAATGAGCATGATGGGGGAGTTAACTTTCTTTCTTGGTTTGCAAGTAAAACAGTCTCCAGAAGGTATTTTCATAAATCAAAGTAAATACATTAAAGATCTTCTGAAAAAGTTTCAATTTGATACTTGCTCTACCATGAAAACTCCTATGGCTCCTCCTCTTAGACTCTTTTCTGATCCTGATGCATTTCTGTTAATATTACAAATTATAGAGCCATGATAGGATCCCTTCTTTATCTAACTGCAAGTAGACCTGACATTATGTTTGCTACTTGTTCGTGTGCCCGATACCAAGCAAATCCTAAAGATTCACATCCGTTTCTTTGTGAAAAGGATTTTTCGGTATCTGAAAGGTACCATAAATCTGGGTCTTTGGTATCCCAAAGACTCAGGTTTCGATCTCATCGGGTACTCTGATTCTGATTTTGCAGGTTCAAAAATAGACAGAAAAAGTACAACTGGAAGTTGTCAGTTACTTGGTAGAAAGCTTGTGAGCTGGTCAAGTAAGAAACAACATTCGGTGTCTACTTCTCTTCTTGAAGACGAGAATATGTAGGTGCTTGGAAGTTGTTGTGCACAGATATTGTGGATGAAAAATCAGTTGTGTGATTATAATCAGATTTTCTCAAAAATCCCAATAATGTGTGACAACTCAAGTGCAATAGCCATTGCCAACAACCCTGTGCTTCATTCAAGATCTAAGCACATTGATATCAGATATCACTTTATAAGGGATCATGTCTCTAAAGGTGATGTGGAGCTTCATTTCATTCCCACCAATTATCAATTAGTTGATCTGTTCACAAAGCCACCGACGTTTACCCTCTCTTCTAGCCACCGACGTCTCTCTCTCTCAGATACATCCACCGACGTTGTCCACTCACCGAGTACATGCGCCGAATTCAACCCTAAAACCCTTAGAATTCTGACCTTTCAATCACCAAAAGTAATCATTATTTTTGAAAATTGAAATTTCCCTCTCTTATATAACCTCTTCCCCCACTACTTCACCACCTTTCTCGCACCCACTCTCCTTCTCCTTCAAAAGCAAAAACTTCAAACCTGCAACTCCCATCCTCTTCAATGGCTTCTCCTTCAAGAACTTCAGAAGAACAAACAATGACATTTGGATCTCTCTCCTTTCCTGCATGCAATTACTTTGGAAGAATAGGAGTTGACAATGCTCATCCAGAGTACAATGATGTTTGCTGGTTTCTTCAGAGATGCCCTCTACAATATGCAATCACAGCTAAACCCAAAATGAATAAGTTTCTTCTTGGAAACTTTTGGTTGACTTGCACATTTGATGCTTCATCGGATCAAATTCTTGCATCTGTTCTAAGTAATAATGAACATGATGTGATCTTCAATGTGGAAGATGTTAGAAGCATTCTCAAGCTTCCTGCTTATGATTCCTATGAACCTTTTCCTCTTAGAAATGAACACCAAATGGTGGTTGATGTGTTGAACTATTTGGAAGAGAAGAAGGGCTCAAAGTCAAAGGGTCCAGGTACTTTACTGCGCAAGAATATGGGAAACATATGGAACTTCCTTTTTGCTCATCTGATTCGTGCCTAAGCAAAAAGACAGTGGCCGGATCGGTCACCTTCCCAAGTGACGAGAATTGGCACATGCTTTAATTTTTCAAAGGAGGATAGACTTTGCAAGCTATTTCTTTAATGAAATGATCTCCTCCTTCTCTACCATCCGACGTCCTCAGGTACCTTTTCAGCGACTTTTCTCTCTTATTATTCATGCAAAGTTGGCAGATAAACTAGAGAAAAGAGATGACATCATATATGATCTCCCTCTTCATCAAGTGGGAAATCAGATTATGAAAAAGGCTGTCTTAGCATCAGACAACCCTCTCCGACCATCTATGGTTGAGTTTGCAAGGAATGCAACTCTATCTTGGGAAGAAAATGAGCCCCGTCTGCAAAGGACCTCAGGTATGTCTTCTACTCCTTCTGCACCTAGAGTAACTGATGTGCCCAAATCTCGTAAGAGATCCAAAGCGTCGGGCACATCTACCTCCGCACCCACCGATGCTACGAAGCCAAAAGAACCTTTGGCTTCTACCCAAGCATCTAAGTCCCAAAAGCAGAGACACTCCAAAAGCCCTCCAAAGACTTCCTCAAAGAAGTCTAAGGGTACCCAAAGGGTCTCACCTCACAAGACACCTACTAACTCCCAAAAATTAGTAAGTGTTGAAAAGATTCCTACCCGACCCAAGGACCAGTTAACCCAACCTAGCTCCTCCATGCCCTCCCAAAAGGACATGGTTGTAAAAAGGGACATCCCTATTATTCCTTCATCAACTTTCTCTTTAGTTGATGAAGAAGACTTGGACTCTCCCATCCAAGCTGCCTCTTCTCCACCCCGTGAGCTCTCACAGCTCCCTTTCCTTACTCCACATGAGAGTGCATCACAACCAGGTGCATTTGATGGAGCATCCCAATTTACTGATTTTCTATTTTCTGACACTACACCTTGGACACATACGTCTCCTGTACGTACCAAGGTTGTGAAAGAACCCATTACTGAGGAATCCCCTCATAGACACTCTCCTAAACGTGTCTCCCCCACATCTCCTAAATCCCCCCCAAGAAAACCTACAGGTTTGGTGGATTATTCTTCCAGTGATGATGATGCTGATCAACCACCACAGCCTCAACCTTTTGCTCCCATGTCTTCCAAACAAGGAGATGATCTTCTCCAAGCTTTCACCAGCTTTACCCGTGGCACTATACATCGGGTGGAAACTTTGGAAGACCAAGCAGCCAAAGACTTGGAAAGACTGGCTTCTCTTTCTTCTACTCAAGAGAACATTTTGGAGTCTCTTGCCCACTATTCTCACAAAAATTGACAAGATTCCAATCTCTTCTCCAACAATTGAGCTTGATGTGGATGGTTCCTTCTTTCAGGAACAAGACAGATTTGTTCTTCAAAGAATTGAAAGAAAAGTAAATAGCATGGCTTCTAATATAGAAAGGATCAAGACTTTTCTCTCTTCAGTGGGTTTCAAGGGTTCAACCACTGAGGGGGAGAAAAATGAGAAGGCCACTGCTACCACCTCAGCCGCCGATACCACCACCATCCAAACCACCGATGTGGCAGCCACCGATGTGGTGGTATCCCCAGCCACCGATGGTGGTGCTGTGATCACGGTCACCGAGGTGACTCCTCCCCTTGTCACCGAGGTGACTCCTCACGTGGTCACCGAGTCTACTGGAGCAGCTGTTGAGGGGGAGAGTATCAGTGCTCAACCCCTTGAAACTAAAGAAGAAAAGAAGAGAAAAGAGAGGCCAAAGGAAAGAAACCAGTTTCCTTTGAAGACCAACAGGAAGAGAAAAGAAGAAGGAAAAGGATGAGAAGTCCTCAAGCAGATACTCTCAGACTTCAGCCTGCCCCCGCACTGACCGACCCTCTTGGGGTAATTCTAACTGAAGCTGAAAAAGAAGAAGCAATCAGGGCTCAGCTTGAATTTGATCAGACTAATGTACTCAAGCTAGCTCATGATGAAGTTGTTCATGCCAAAGTCACCGATGCAATTCAAGCTCAAAAAGATGAGTTTGAAAATATAAAGAAGAACTCTGAAGCTGCAAAGATGCTTGATGAAGCCAAGAAGGCAAAGGAAGTAGAGTGGTTTAAAAGGATATTGAAGAACAGGAAGGATGATTCCAAGATTATCAGTGCCACCATTCAACCTCCAACCAAAAAATCTCCAAAGTTACTTGTCACCCTTAAGAGAGCTGACACTCTCTCAAAGGTATATGAAGCTGAATGGTTGGAAGTTCTTGGGATGACTGAGTGGATGGAAGTTGGTAAATGCATCTCCAAGAGCAAAAGCAAGTACAAGGAGCTGGTACTTAATATTCTCAGAAAAATCTTCATCAAGATGCTCAACATCCAAAAGGAGAATGATATTCTTGTAACATATCTTGAAGCACAACAAATGTACTTCATACAACAGGGTCTTAAAGGAGAGGTCATCACAGCTCCTAAAAACAAGAAGAAGGGACACTTTGTTATGCTTCATGAAAGAGGCATCCAGATAAATGCTTCGGGTATAGATCTTTCCATTCCTACTCCTATTGCTTACCCGGAGCAAACCATGCTGACTACTCCTGAGCTTGGGGTTTTCTTTGAAGACATCTTTGGAAACATCGGTTTCTTCAGAGCTTCTGACATCCCAAGGGCTCACAGCTCCTTCCTCTCTGCTATTCTAGGAGTACCTCTGGTTGAAGACCATGGGATCACTAGGCTTAACTTGGATGAGCTAAAAAGAAGAGAACCCACTCCTTGAATATTCTTCATATAGTGTGAACTTTATTTTTCAAAGCTGTGTGTTGATTAATAAAAGTTCATACTCTTCTTCCTTAAAAATTCTTGTTAATATTTTTATTTTTTCTTGCACATACTTATACTTACATTTATTCTTATACTTATAATGTACATACTCAGTTAAAAAAAAACAAAAAAAAATCAAAAAAAATAAAAGAAATCTGAGTCAAAAGAACCCAAAAGAAAAATAGAAATGGTCAAAAAGAATTCTTTTCTAACTTACAGGTATCATCATCAAATAGAGGGAGATTGTTGGGTCACCGATGATTTGGTGATGAACCACCTTCCTTTGTATGAATGAACTTTTACAGGTTCTTTTGAAGGTCTGAAATATGCTTCAAGTATTGAAGAGTCAAAGACTATTCAATCAAGGGTTGTACATCAAAAAGTGGAATTTTGGATGTATCAATCAACTTCAATATTCAGATCATTTTGCCAAGTCAAGATTGGGTCACCAATATAGTGGGTCACCGATGGTACACTCAAAAGTCATCAAAAGTACTAAGGACATCAAATAAGATAAGGTCATCAAGTTTGATGTCATGGTCACCGACACTATAATCTTGGTCACCGAAATTGCAGGTATATTTTCTAAGGCTGTGATATGAAGTCACAAGTTCAAGGGTGTACACTTTTGGCATTTAGTGAAAGATGAAGTTTATCAAGCAAAGTGTACACTTATCAATTCCATCCTTACAAGGTATCCACCGATGTGATACATAGTGTGATGTATCACTTAGCAATTTCAAAGAGATAAGTTCTTGACTCACATCAATTGAAAGACACATGAGCCGGCAAGAACTTGGGCATCAAGCCTTAAATAAAGACATTCTCTTTTATTCTTATAAAAGGAATATTTGTCTTTTAGCTAAAAGGTTTGATGGGACTTCACAGAGCATAAAGAAAAGAAGATAAAGTTATCTGACATTACGTGCTACAAGGAATGGTTCATCCATTATTCTAGTACAAAGGAAGTAGTCTCTTCCTTTGTCCAGCAGATAAACTTCCAGCTAATGAAACCTTGACAGCTGTCCACATGCATCCCATGCATGGGCACTATAAAAGGAGATGAAGTCCTTTCCAGAAATCTTATGCTTTCAACAAATCTTCAGAGTGATTATTTGTGTGACTGTGGCAAAGCTGTGTGCAATAACAGTATTGTTTTAACTTCCTTAGTGTATAAGTTAATTACTGTTATCTGTGTGTTTAGTTTGATAGAATAGTGTGCCTGTTCTTTTCCGCATCAAACTATCTGTGTGTAAATTTTTAATATTTATATTAAAAAATTTAAAAATAGTATATTCTGTGTGTTTTATATTCAACCCCCCCTTCTACAAAACCCTCTCTTAGTTAGCCATCTCTCCTTGGGAACTAACAGTATTTATAATTTAATTATACATATATATATATATAATTAAGGTCTATTATATATATAAATTGAAGGGAATTTTAAAACAATTTTTAAAATTGTGATCATCAAATTAATTCTAATTAACCATGTGAGGACACATACTAATTATTAATGTAAATATTTGACATACAATTTATATTCACTATATAAGTAATGTTAATATTTATCTTACAATATTATCCAACTTAAATATATTTAATGTTAATATATATCTTATAATGTTATTCAACTTAAATATATTCAAGGTTAATATTTATCTTGAATATTTATCTTATAATATTTAAGATTATCTTTTCAATATTTGCCAAAACTCAATTTGTGTATTTTAGGCAAGTTAGGAAACTATCCAAAAAATTAATTAGGGTATTTAAGGAAAGTTAGGAAACTAGCCAAAATCAATCAGGGTTTAATATTGTATAAAAAAAACAACTACCCTATACCCTTTAGGGATTTCGATAAAACTTAATTGCAAATAATACAATCTAGTTAAAACCCTATTTTTCAAAAATTAGGTTTTGAGGTTATGACCATGAAACCCTAACTTGGGGATTAAGCAATCCAATGGCCACAAAAATTTTGAAATTGATTTTGTAAGCTCAAACCCTAAATTTCGAAAAACCCTAAATCACCACAAACAGTTTTGCAAATCAAATTGAAACTACTTTAGAGTTAAAATCTAAGAACTATAGCTCTGATACCACTGAAAGGTTTTAGTGAATCTACTACCACATGATATAGGCAACGGAATCATATTTTAAAAATCATCTATGGAAATATCAAACTAACAACGTATAAGGATATATACGTTCTAGATATTTAACTACAAAAGGATGAACAAAAATTACTTACTTGTTTATTGTGATTGTCGAAAACCACAATTAAGAATCAAACTTTTCTGATCTCGCTTCTTGGATGTTGAGGACCAATAGTATGAATCGCTCTAGTGGCACACACTTAAAAGCACCAAAATCTAACAATCAAGAAGAGGCTTAAATCTTAAACCCTTATTAGGGTTCTCGATTAATTTTGGGAGAGAGGGAGAGGAGATATCGATCCAACAGAGAGAGAGAGAGAGAGAGAGAGAGAGAGGAAAGACTCAAAAACTTGATCTAGGGTTTGACCCCTAGCAGTCTATTTATAACCCTCTTCTGCTTCTGTATTTTACACTTAGCCCCCTTGAATCGATAATCTTGATTAAACTGTTTTTATCAATTATCATTATCCCTATACTTTATATAATTAATCTAATTAGTTATATATTTTATCTTCTAATTAATTTGTCATCAAATAATAAATTAACAAACTACTCTCTTTATCTTCTGATTATTTATTTGGGTCTTAAGGACAACCCAAAAGGACCCTGCTATTATAAAAAATGTTACCAACAGTTAATAACTATGGACGCTATATCCAACAAAATTAATTAAGCACCTATCAGATTTTCCACAACTTAAAAGTAATTAATGAGTTGAATAATATTATTAATTTTTTTATTGGCTTAAATTGTGTGATTTTAGTTTTTCAATAAAACAATAACTTTATCGTCATAATAACTTGTGGTAACTAGTTTCTATAGAATACTAGTAGGGTACCTGTTGCAATGCGACGGAACAAAAATGTTCTTGTGAAACTAAGGTCTAGAAAAATAATGCAACCATAAAAGTGAAAATCAATTGATTGTACCTTCGTTTTGAAACTCAAATCTCGTAACATAAAAGAAAATTCAAAGAATCTGTATATGTAGTAGAGCATACAAGTATTGATGGTGTTGTTGCTTTAGCTCTCTTTATCATCCTACTTCACCATAAGTCAAAACTCTAGTATTGGTTTGAAATAATTGAGTTGACAAAATAACAAATCCCTCCCCTTGAGAGACTTCGTTATTGAGCTTAGGTTGTTCTGTGTTATTAAGATGCAGTCTTTCTTTGGTAGGCTGATTCTTCGCTGCTTAAAAGTATGGATACATGTTTTCTTGCCAATAACTCAATATTGTCCGAATCTGCAGCTCTCTCTGAACAATCTAAAATCCATCTTGATTACTTGCAAGAAAAATCATTATTTTGCAAGGATGTTGAGAGAAAAATTTTCACTACGCAAATATGAGAACTTGTATCGAGTCTCAAACAAGTTGACTTGAAAATGATATATCGTCAGACATAAAACCAAGCCCTTTCAGAAGCTTTGAGCCAAGCTTGTCTGCAACCTGCAAGAGTGAGTCGTGGATTTATGGAGTAGCATAAAAAATTTAAACTGTCGCATTATCAAGAATGGGCTTCCCTCAGATCTAATAGACAATCCAGTTCGTTCAGGAGACATAAACTACACAATCAAAAAATAAAAACCACTAAAAAAAGGTCAAACAAACAACCACCGGGATTGACGGAATATCTTCCCTATAAATGAATTTTAGTCATATGGACCTTTCATTATTTGAGGGTGAATGTCATATAGGGAGGAATATCCATTTTAGACTCGGACTAGAATCAAAGGCATTTTATGATGTTATTGGCTTTTTCCAGTTTAAGAAACTCCATGCTTGGTTTGTATTTGGATCAAACTCAAAATGAAAAAAATCCCCTTTTCAAACTTGATTGTTATCCTTCATTTACATATAAAATGATTTTTCAAATTAGTAGGTAAAATAGCATTCGAAGGATAAAATTCAACAAATAAGTTGTCTACCTCTATATACATATATATATGTGTGTGCGCGCGCGCACGTGCACGAAAGGAACACCTTAGTTGTGTCTCTTCCATAGAAGTCAGTGGCCATGTATGTGTAGAAGGACAAAAACGAAACACGATTTACATTAAATGTATACCTTTAGTAGACACAAGTTCCCACCTTCCGTAGCTCTTCAGTTCCCTATTATAGCTTATGTGTATTTAGAGCATCTCTAATGCAAGGTTCTTATAAGCAAAAAATGCATTAGCTTATAAGAACTACCATTGTGTAGAGGTTCTTATAAGAACCTAACAAGCCATAGGTACCCCAACAAAAACCTTGGTTCTTACCATGATTTTTGTGAAAAATGTCATTTCAATTATTTTTTATTTATTTAGTTTAACTTATTTAATTATTAAATATAATTTATTTAAACAATGGGACCCATAAAAATGAGGTTCTTATAAGAACCTCCATTGTGAAATTTTTGGTGAGCTGCTAATTTGTTGATATGGCATTGAGATGGCAACAAAATGTACAAAAAGGAGGTTCTTCTAAGAACCTCCATTGGAGATGCTCTTAGGATAACCAAAATCATTGGATTATGTCAAGTAATTCATATTGCCATGTTTTAACATTCTACTTCAATATTGGTCATTTCTTATTATTATTTTGATTACTATATGTATATATTCGAGATGACTACTATATAATCATTATATTTCTTTAATTTCTCCATACTTTTGGGTTCACCGAAAAAAATTCCGAAACTTTCCAAAATACCAATTACTTAAAATTTTGGGTATTACATTTTTGATCTAGATCGGATATGTTTCACTTTTTTTTAGGCGGACCAATCCAGGTGAACTTTGGAATTCAGTTACAAAGATAATCAACAAGCTCTAGAGTTGGAAATATGTCTGCCCTATTTGGTCAAGTCGGTAAGGCCTTAGGATCGCTTAAAGCATGAATCATATCGGATAAAGCTCAAAATGGTCTGGACCATTAGTCATTAATTAATCTATAACCTGTCAGATCAGGACCGATCTGGGTTTGTACTTTTTAGTGAACTGTTTTGACAAGTCCATTACCGGGTAAAAGACATATCAAGGATCGATAATCTTACCCGGTAAGTAAAGGAGAAGACTCTTACATGGTGAGCCCAACGAATAAAGACACCACATTTTTCAAGTACATAACAACCACTTCATGCAGTGTGAGCGAAAGAGATGATAATATATAGGTGGAGATGTACACCTTGTAGGGTTTCACGTGGGATCATAAACATGCAGCGGAAATAAAACAATAACCGGCAAAACTTTATAAGCCCATATCTGTTACTAACAACTTTAAAGAATTAAATAACATAACCATAGGGTGTTAAGAAGTATACCTCAATGATTGCTGTGGTTGATTAACACAAAGCGTAAAAGATCAAAGTAGATCTCCTATAGCGGTATCCACCGAGTATGAATCCGATCACGAATGGTTGCTAGCCCGGATAACCGAAGAACAATAAGAAAATCGATTTCTTGGTGTTTATGTGTGTGTGGCCGTCGATCAAGAGAAACGAGAGGAGAGAAGAGTTTTTCTTGGCTCTCAATAATTTCCAAAGTGTGTTATGAGTTAAATGAGACAACGAAGGTTTATATACTTCTCTCCTTAATCGTGGACCGGGCTAATTAAACCTAAATGATTATAACAGAGAACCTGAACCAAAGCTTGGCATGTTCTTCATCAATGTTAAGAACTTCTGTACAAACACTTTGAGCATCCTTTCCCCTACCAAGCTTAACAAAGAGTTTACACAAACCTAAATGGAGATGCACATTACGTGCCTCATGGTTAGCAAGGGCATGGTTAGCAAGGGTTACATTATAGTCTTCCACAGCAACACACAACTTGCCCTTCTTTTCATTATCTTCTATCTGCAATTAAAGACGAAGTTTGAGCACCAAAACAACATAAATAGGGAGGTAAAGAAAACTCAAATGACTGGTTGCTCACTAATAGTTTGTCGGTTTACACTTTTGGTCTTCTTAAGCAAATTCTTCAATCCAAAATACGCTTTCTTTAATTCACAGTGTTATGGGTCTACGTGGAGCCCTTTCTGGCCTGAGGAATAAAAATTAAACAACAATTGACTTGGCACACAATTTACCAAAAGTTTTTTTACTAATGATTGAATACTTAAAATAGTAAAATACCCTAGACAAAACTAATAACCTTGTGAAACACAACCAATATCAATGTATTGATTGTCAATTTAGCCATTGGGAGAAACCATCAAAGAAAGAAAACATTGCATTTTTGGGACGAAGGTAGTTTTTTTAATCCATTTCTCATTATTTTATGTTTCATTTCTTTTCGCTCACACTGCATGAAGTGGTTGTTATGTACAGGCCCGTTCCTGACAATTTTTAGGCCCTGGGCGAGATTTAAAAATGCGTCCTCGATAAGTACAATTTTTTCTTCAATATATTGTTTTTATTTTACCGTTTTTTCCGTTATTTCCGAAATGCAAAATCAATCAATAATTACTTCTAATTAACATTATCAATCATATCATTTTTACATAGCTTTTATTATATACATTGACATCATTTGGGGTCACAATGATGATTATTCGTAATAACACTTTATGTAAATCAACATATAAATCAGCTCGGTTTCCATGTATAATCATGTTAATGTTTTTATTACCATTTTAAACTTGTATCGTTAAAACAAACTTTTTAGAATATTCAATCTTAGAATCAAAAGTTCATATTGCTTATTATTTGAGATCTTATTGTTGTAGTAGAGATAAGAAAGTACTTAAGATTCATGCACTCAATATGTAATAACCGGGTTTATTATAAATTTTGGTTGAAAGTTAAGGGTTGTAAATATTTAGTTGTTTAAAGTTGAAGGTTTGAGGTGGTAAAATAATTTCACCAACTCGTGCCCACCTGTTATGTTTTCCAATCATGTGCTAGCAAGCACATACATGTGTGTATGCATGTATTTATTTGGTGTGGTGTCAGGCGGAGCAACCACCGCCACCTCCCATCCTCTTTGTCTCATTTAAATAGAAATTATGGATTTTAGTAATTCATAACTTTATAAATGAGTTAGAGTTTTCGGTCTCTGTGGTTTCGAATACGCAGAAAGAAGTGAAGTAAACTTGAGTCATACGTTGTGATTTGATCGTTACCGGTTAGAAGTCTTGAAGTTATCGATTGATATCGTTCGAGGTGAGTGGTTACAAAGCTTTTTGTAAAATACGTGTTTTTCCGTTACACGTGATTTATTTCATATAAATCATATTTTATGATTTTGATTGTTAGTAATTTGTGAAACTAACAAGTAAAGAGGTTGACCAAAGTATTTGGGTCACGAGAATTATGGCGGTGAATCCGCGATGAGTGGACGGAGAAAACATATAAATGATTGTGGGTGGAATAATCAATATGAATTAGCCATTTTGAATGGCGTGAACCGGACCATTTGCTCGTGAAGCAGGCAATGGTTTGGAAAGAACGAGAGAAAGAACCTGGTAAGAGTAATACCGGTTGAGAATATTGAGAGGATGTGATGCCTCTAGACCTGGGTTATGATTGGAATCTGATTCCTGAATTGTTAAGAATGTTTATCGGGTCCGTTTGACCCGAGGAAAATGGTTATCGATCCCTTTGATGCGAGAATTGGACTCATCGAGTCCTTTGAGTTTGTGAATGGTTTTATGTCGGCTCCATATGACCCGACAAGAAATCTTATCGGCTCTTTATGGCCCGACAAGAAATCTTGTCGGATCTATTTGGCTCGACAAATGGGTTTGTCGGCTCTATATGACCCGATGAAACACCATGTCGACCCTATGGGACCCGAGGAAAATGTTGTCGGACCTATATAGCCCGAGGAGCAAGTTTGTCGGATCTATATGATTCGATTTTCTTGTTTGTCGGATCTATTTGATTCGAGAACCTTGGATATCGGACCCTGGATCTGATAACTTTTGTTGTCGGGTCTAGGTGTTGCGATAAAACAAATTGTCACAAAAAGGTTTTAAAGTTTTCCTCAGATCGTGGTTTAAACACGAGGGAAATGACTCACTAGGCCTTTCGGTCTAACCCTCTATCTTTCAAAAATAAATTTTACAGGGCAGCATCAGTCGGAAAGGAAAGGCAAGAACAAGATGTAACTTGTTATGCTAGCTTTTGTGGTGTACTTGTAATATAAATAAGTTGTAATACTTGGAACTCGTTATGTATATGAATCTATGTATTTTGGGCTTTTGGTTTATACGGGCTGTTACACAATATTAGGTAAAAAAAACTGAAAAAATAGTAGTTTTGAAACTCTAAATATAGATATAAGTTGAAATCGTCTCATATAGTTGATAATTTTTTCAAAAGGTAGGAGTTTTGTCTGTTAATAACAATAATTCTACTGTATTTTAATACAAAATAAAATTCATATGGATGGAATAATTAAAAGAGTGGTGGAAGATCATATCAATGTTAGAGAATATATCAATGTTTTCTAATTCTAGGCAAGATAATTTTAAATTTTAGTAGTAACTAAAAAACGTTAGAGAAACAATAAATCATACTATAAAATGAACAACCAACTAAATTTTTTTTACATAGTTTTTCTCAGTGTTTTAAAACCCGGGTCAACCCGGCCGGTCGGACCGGGACCCGGTCTACTCACCGGGTTAATAATCACCGGGTTAAAGTCTCTAACCGGCCCGGTACAACCCGGCCGGGTTTCTCGATTTTCTCGGTTGAACCGGTCTCAAACCCGTTTTCAAAACCCGGTTTTTGCTAAAATTTAAAAAACTTAAAAAAAAAGTTCTCTTTCTGCTCCCAAAGACCCAAACCCTAAAACGCTAAAAAACGAGTCGACCAAAAAACTCAAGAAATCGATCTCGTGACTCATCTGCTCCCATCGATCTTGCTCGGCCATCTCAAGAAATCGATCTTGCTCAGCCGTCTATCTCATCTCCCTAGCTCTCGATCTCTAGTTCTTCACAGGTAACTTTGTTTGGAAAATCTTGTATAAATGTGTAGAAAACTAATATATGTTTGAAAAATCATGAATATAATCGAATTTATGTATTGTGTTGCTCTTGAATTTATCTTTGTGTTGCTCAAATAACTCCAAAACAGAATTCATCAACTAAATTTGTTATGTCTAGTAAAGAAGTACCTTATTTTCTTCAAGAATGTGGTTTACAAACTCTTGTATTTGATGCCAGGAAAATGTACACAGAAAAATGAAAAAAATACAACCGAATTATTGATACCGGTTGAACCGGTGGTTGAACCGGTTGAACCAGTTAACCCGGAACCCAGTCATCACACTGGGTCAACTTTTTCTCCATTATTAATTAGTTAATACATGTTTGGGCCTTTAATATAATGTTAAGTTCTTTTTTGACCATATTAGATACTAAAATAATTTGTATATTTTATATATTAACTTTTTTGAACTAGTACCATATATTATATAATATATATACGGGAAAAAAAATTGGGCCCCTATTTGTTTTGGGCTCTGGGTATACGCCCGGCCCGTCCTTCCTCAGTGACGGCCCTGGTGGGATGAGAATAGTTAGTTTGGTGCTATATGTAGTTGTACATCAAGTATAATGGATAGTATCTCTTAATTTTTCAACTCTTACCATTTAAGCTATAGTATCGATATATGTTTTAAAATTTGTAAACTATATGTTTTAAAATTTGTAAACTACTTTAGTCAATCAATTTGGACAAGGATTTTCTTATTGACATCCTACTTTTTTTTAAACACACCCCATCCCACACCCACCCATCCCCACAAACTAATTAATCATTATGTCATCATTAAATTATATATTTTTAATAGTTATTATTTAATTGTTTATTGTTTTAATTTATACTATTTTGTTTATTTTATCGATTTTTGTTTTACAATAATTACTTTATATGCATTATTTTATCTTCTAAATAAGTTATATGGTGATAGTTTATAAATAACTCCAAAATTATATTTGTAACATCAATAATTAATGATTTGTTATATACAAGTACTAGTTATATGCCCACACAATACGACGGGATGTCATTAAGCACTTTTGTAGAAAAACAATAAGTTGTTTCAAATAAGCAATCCCAAACACCCCCCTTGTTAAGAGTTAATTCTACATGTTGTCGATTTAAAACTTGTTCTATGAAAAGCTTTAAATAGGATTATCTTGGTATATATTTTTCAGCTTTTTAAATAATTGCTACATCCCCTCATAGTTTTCAGGATGCACACACACTTGGTTTGAACATTTGATCTTTTGTTTCTGGGCAATTGTTGCTAACGTTTATGTATCTATTGGTTTTGTATATATTAGCGTGTTTACGATTGATGTAGGGTTTCAAAGTTATGAGATGTTGAAAGTGTTTCTGTTGTATTTTCGTTAAAATTATTTTGCTATGCGTCTCTCGATTCTTCAACCTACTTCTTGTAAGATATCTATGAAATTTTTGATTAGAGATAGTCGTTGCTTCTATGGAAATGGAAATTGATTATCTTCGCCAACTAAATCTTCATTGTTATTTTATTTCTGATATGTTGTCTGATTCGCAGGATAGGTTCTTTGAGGTAAGAGGGCGGCGATTTAGGGTTTTGTTAAAAAAAAGTGTGCTCTCTTGAAGCCATTTGCTCTACTCCCTATTGCATCTCTCTCCCTCTCCGTCTCTAGAATCTTCAACTTTCAGGTAAGAGGGTGGCGATTTAGGGTTTTATTAAAAAAAGTGTGCTCTCTTGAAACCATTTGCTCCACCCCCTATTGCATCTCTCTCCCTCTCCATCTCTAGAATCTTCAACTTGGTCCTGGTAAGATATTCATGAAATTCTCTGATTAAAGATAATCTTCGCTTGTAAGAAACTGAAAGATTGATTGTTTGGTGTTTCTGAAATGTTGTACGATTTGCGGGGATGTTTCCACCATAAAGATATAAGAGTTTATAGTTTCCTTATAATATTATTCTGTTGTGTCTGATTCCCAAGATATTTGCACCATTAGAATGTTGTAGTAAGTTTTTTGGTCACAAAGTAAGCTTTGGGAAATAAATAGCAAAATAAGTTATTTGTTTATTTATGGTTCATTGTTCTTTTTAAATTATTCCCGAAGAAAGTATGCTTGATGTTGCAGAAATTATTGATCAAATGTTCCAAAGGATTCATCTTGATTCTATCTTTGAGGATGATGAAGCTCTCAAGGGGCATGGGTATGATCCTTTGATCATTTAGAAGAGACTTGATAGTTACAGGATTGAGAATTGATCTCCATGAAGTTGACACATTGCTTATGATTGAAACTTTTACTGTTGAGCGGACAACCACTTGGTGCATATCTTATCACCAAATATATACAAAAGTCCTTATGATGCTCTTGAATCATTTGATTACATCACTGGCTATGGTAATAACTTGGATAACTATAAGATATTAAATTACATGTGTAGTCATAGGAATAAATTGTTATGTCCATGTTTTAGTTCGCACATATTAAATGTTTGTAGAGCCATGAACTAAACTTTAGATGTATTTTTTGAACTTATAGGTTCTGCAGATGACCACTTCAACAGATTGGATCCTGGAATCAAGGCTAATGCAGAAGCCATCTTCCACATTCCAGATGATATCCTTCAACAAGAAGTCACCATCTCTGTCTCAGAGTATGGATCTTTAGTTGCAGATATTCAGAGGTTGATAAATGTTGTCACTCCCTCAGAAGCCTCTATAATGATGCAGTGAATCTGATGAAAGAACTTTTGAAGAGTCAGGCAATGCTACATTTGACAGTCATTACGATTCACGCTACATTCACCCACTCATTTAGAATTATGTTTAAGTAGAAAAAAATCAAAATTTCATATCCCTGGTGTTGGCTTCAAGAGTCGTTAACTTCTCTAAATGCAAAATTAAGACTATTGTAAGAATGAACGATTTTGGACATATTGTGGAATTATAAATGCATACGCTGATTCTTTGTGGCATTTTTTTTGTCCAATATAACTCATTCTGGTGAAAGGTGTTTTCCCTGCTAATTGTTTGAAATTGATGTTTGTTTTGCAGGATATAGATCAAGAGAGTCTACATGGAAATACGTTAATTGGTTCTTCTGATAACCGGGACCTAAACCCCATAGGACGGAGGTCCGAAAGAACCCGATTACATCTTACCTTGTTCTACAACCAAGGCCCATTTTGCGTATTCGGTTCCAAACACACACCAACTTATAGTATTAATGTACTAATGTTGGTCAGGATTTCGAATCCCCATTTGCTTCCGCTTTTGCAAATTTCAGTTCTCATCACACCCTTGGATGGTCCACTAGATAAATCCTTTTTCTTGGGGGTAGCTCAATTGATCAGGCCATGGGTTTACTTCTATATGGATGTGGCTAGAAAGTGTAGCATTATAGAGGCATATCTTATGTAGGTATTATTGATTGAACTTAGGACTGTTTATGGCTAACATAATACATACAAGATAATATTTTTCTAAGCACCTTGCTATAGTAGTACAATATATAATGAAGTTGAGATCTCTAAAATGCAGATGTGATATCACATTTATGCCATACTAACGGTAAAATCCTTCATATTGTTGTATTAGTGGTTTAGAAATGTAACTGTAGTTGATGTCATAGTATTATAATCTTTAATTAATGAGGTCATTAGACTTCTTGAGATACATTATGGTTTTAGTATCCAAAGTTCACTTTCAACTTAAGTTGATATTGGTGTTTGTTAGTTTATCCAATATAATATTTATACCATTCAAAAGGAATATGTTTATATAGGAACTTGATTGGATTTCTATATTTTTTTAGTTGGATCTTTGCATCGATTTTGAGTGATTGATAATGATGAATTTGAAAGTATTTGTGTTATTTTTTGATATAAATCTAACTTGTTTTACTAAGATGCACCTTTTTTACGAACACTTTACTAGCTTTGGTTAAACTTGAAGAGATAACTCTTTTACCCTTTCTATTTAATATAAAGATACGTAGAGACTTTGGTTTAAAGTTTTTTAATTATACAATATATTTTAGAAGTTTCTAGCATCATAGATTATTCTTTCTAAAATAGGCATGCCATCTTTACGTTTTTAAAGTTATATTAGTACAAGAAGTTATATTTTGTATATTACTCAATTAGCTTTTTGTCAAATGCTCCAAGACTAGCTTACAGATGAGCTAGCTTATGTGCACCTTGATTAATTTTATGGAATCCTAAAGGTAGTAGACAGGAAAGTCCCTATCTTTAGTGCCCTTAACGAGACTCGAACTACCCTCTAGCCCTCAAGGTTGGCAAGTTTAAACCGGATCATAAATCGAATACACACATGGGTGTGCTTTTTTTTGAAAAACATTTAAGGACATTTCATTATTTTAATCAATCAAAGAGCTGCTTGATAGATGGATATTTCATTATTTTAATCAGTCAAAGAGCTACCTGATAGATGGTTTACCTTTTAATCAATCAAAGAGCTGCCGGATAGATGGGTTAGATAAGTCAAAAGAATTCTTTGCTACAAGATGCAATGAATGTTGTTGGGATCAACTCAAAAATCTTAAAGAAGCCAAACTCAAAAGGTAAAGATTGAACCACCATATCATTGTTTATTTGTTTTTTTTATTGTTATTTTAGTCTACAAGATACAATTATTAATTTATTATGGTTGTAGTTGTGATTCTTCACTTGGGGAACAAAGAATTTACAAAAGGAAAGGAAATAGACTCATCTATGCCCAAAGATTGAAAATCTTCGTTTCATCTTAAAAATGATTGTGGCGCTTATTTGTTTATGTGTGAGTCAAAAATCTTGGATTAGTTTTTCATTTTTGGAATTTTTTTTTATTAACCAGCATATCCAACTCGTTATACGAGCCGACTAATCTCAGGTCGACTACCTGCTTTGTGGGTAGCCCGAAGTCACCGGATTTAAACCTCCGTAGCCACAAGAGGATTTTCCTTACCCCTCCCTGGATTTTATCCTGGGACCTCCTGATACTGTTGACCTTTGGAGTCCAAGCTCAGACCATTGAGGCACCACTCTTGTGGTTCATTTTTCGATTTAGAGTACACCCTAATTGCATTGTAAAAAATCCTTAATACAACATAGGAACCACCAAATATTTCAAAAATATCATATAATTATGTGATATTTTAAAGGGGAAAACTCTAAAAAAAACTCAACAAACTACTTGATTTTGAATGATTAAGTCTTTAAACTATTTTTTTTAGTGATAAAACCCTTAAACTTTCTAAAATCGGTTAAATATATATTTGTAACCTATAAAAACATGTTAATGTGATAACAATTTGGGAAAAGTCTAAAAAAACTCAACAGACTTTTTCCAGGTTTTCATAACATTTTCTTGACTTAATCATTCCAAATCAGATAGTTTGTTGGGTTTTTTTAAACTTTTTTCAAGTTTTCATAACATTAATATATTTTTACAGGTTATAATATTTAACCGGTTTCAAAAAGTTTAAAAGTTTTATACTTCAAAAAAATGGTTTGAAGACTTAATCGTTTAAAATCAGATAATTTATTGAATTTTGTACTTTTCTCATTTAAAAGTTGAATTTATCTTTGATAGGTACTTTACATCCCGCTGCATTGCATACTACACCAAGGATTTAGAGCATCCACAGTGGTGGAACCTCCAAGAACTCACTTGTCATATTTTTTTTCCGCCACATCATTAACACATCAACAAAACAAAAACCTCCGTAAAAATCTACAATAAAGGTTCTTAAAAAACCTCATTTTTTTTATTTCTAATTTATAAAATGTAATTTTATTTTTAGACTATTATCTAAAGTTAATATATGTATATATAATAAAATTATTAAAAAAATCAAATAAAACTTATTAATTTTACTTTTCTCTATTAATTTTAATTTATTAATTTATATATTTTGTTGATATGTTTAAAAAATAATTAAAACATAAACATAATTTTATACTGCAATTAAAAAAATTATAAAATTACAAAAATATTAATTTTATTAAAAAGTAACACTAAATAACGAATAACAATATATACTCATAATATCAATTCGACCAAATATGTTCAACCAAGTCGAATCGGAATAAATAATATATGGGATGGTTAAAAACTTGTATAAAATTTCACAACAAACGAAAAATAAAAAAATTGTTTTATAATAATTGTTTTATATTTTTTGCATAAATTTTAACTTATACGTTGTATAGATTATTAAATAAAATGGTTAAGAAATAATTAAAATAATAAATAAAATAATTACAGAAAAGAAAAGTATGAAAGAATCCGAAATTTTATTCAAATACCTGAATTCTAATAAAAATCTATAACTGAACAAGAACCTTTGTCTACAGTAAAGGTTCTTATAAAAACTTTAAGAAAAACCTGACTAGGATCATCCGTTGTGATGCTCTTAGGGTCTACAATCTTTTGTTACTGTCGGTGAAAAATAATAACAATAACATATGGATCCCGACCGACGACCTAAAAGTTAGATAATTTGACAAATAAAAATAGATAAAAAATTATAAAAAGTTCTAAACCCAAATAATGCAATAAGATTTCGTCCGTGGTTTCATTCTTATTCAAACGTGTAATTAAAAGTTAAAACTTGATGAATTGATGCCACGTTTCAGTTCGAAGAACCCCACGTATCATTCTCGCTAACACGTGTCCCCTTCGTTTTCCATGTGAAATTACAAATAGATGGTTGAAGTTTGACTTAAAAGACATATCTGTATCGTAGTTTGATCAGAATATATTTTTGTATTCTAATTATAAAACTGGGTTTATGGAGCTTACGATGAGGGATGAAAATCAATATAAAAATCATCTGTCTTAAATTTTATTTCTATCTTATCAATAAAATCAAGACATATTAAATTTTTATTTATTTTATATTTATTTAATTCATGTTTATTTTTTTTTTTTGTTTACGCATATTCATATGATTAATGAAAATGAATGAAACATGAAAATTTAGGACAGGTGATATTCAACGATGAGGATGATATAGATCAATTTTATTTTAGAGCGTATATATCTAAATTTGTGACTTATACTCTCCTAGGATCTTTTATTTGGGTTGAATTTCGGTGAAAAGATAAGTTACAATAAAAAACGTAAAAAGAGATCTTCACATTTGGATCAATCTTAATTGAATGTCAACACTAACAAAGTGCATCAAGATGTACTAGATTAATTCATTTGCAAAGCGTAATTCATAGTTAAACATGAGATTCAAAGTGATCAATGATGTAGCATCTTTAAGTGGGAGTCCGAATACTCCGGGAAAGTGTGTGTGTGTGTGTGTGCTAGCTTGTCTTTCAAAATAAAGTGATCAATGATTCAGATTTCCTTTTAGGGATGAGTTCAGTACCGATATCGGGTAGTACCGAAACCGGGAGTGGAAAAAATCAATACCGAATACCGAACCGATACCTGTACCGATTCGGTACCGGGATTTTCGGGACTAGAGACGTTTGGTACCATTTTTTGGGACGACTACCATTTTTCACCGTTGACCATTAAGCACAATAACAAAAACCAAAATCACTTAAGCGGAAAACATGATTGGAGGAGCCAATTATGCGAGAACCGAGTTTTAAAGAAATTACGGAACAGATTTTAAAAAATTACAAGAACCGAAATATGAAGAAATATCAACCAGCTACGTATAATTCATACCTTAACTTTTTTTTCTTAAATGGTCTTACACCTCTTTTTATATGTAGTTATATAGTTTTTGTTAATTAGATATAGGAATTAACTTATATTGACTTAAAAGTGTTGTAGACTTTAGAGCATCTTCAACAACATCTTTAAAATAGAGAAAATCACATTTTTGTTCTCTAACCTTCTCCAACAGCTTCTCTATCTTATTATCTAAAATAAAGATTCATGGAAAAATCTTCAAATATAAAAATTTCTCTAAATCTCCAAATAGAGGAGAGAGAAATGAGTTTTTTATTCATTCCACCAATTAGAATTAAATAAATATCATTTTATTTATATTTTTCTCTAAAGTGTATTGGGATCCAAAAATTATAGAATATTTAAATAATATAATCGATGATAAAATGTCTAAAATAGAAAATCTGTTGGAGTTAATTGCAATTCATTTTAAAGATTTTTACTTTTACTTCTTTATTATAAAAAAATTATAAAAAACCTGTTAGAGATGCTCTTACTATCTATATCCGACTTGTTTTAACCTAACGAGTTTTCTCAAAATGTATGGCATAGATTTTACTCATTTACATTTGTGTGGCCTTTCTTTAACGTAACAAGTTTTCCTTAATTTTTAAATGCATTAGATTTACGACGTCCAATCCGTGCGGCATTTTTTAATGTAACGAAATGCATATATTTGAAACCATGTGTATCTTGTTGCTTATTAATAGAATTTTTAGAAGTTAGACTTTGGAACTGTTTGTCAAAAAATTTATTAAGTTTTGTACGGATAAATTGGTGGTATTGTTTACTTTTTTGTACGAGTGTATGGCATTAATTTACTTTTTCATTTGAACCAACCGTCTAAATAACACCGATTTACTCTTTAGTATGAATTATGCGCAGCTGGTTGATATATTACCGCTTATTTTTAAGCCAAATGATGTCTAAAAATGTTTCACCAATAACCTATTCCTGTTTAGCATTTTTCAAGTCACTTGTTGTTTATTTTTAAGTAATGATATGTGTAACACCTTAAAAATTAGAGCAAATTTAAACCGAAATGTAAATACGGAATATATTAAATCACCCAAAAGATGGGGACAGAGTATAGGAGTTTACATCTATTAATGGAATACTACATCAACAACCTAATAATCTACATAGTACAATACATATATTAGATTCGGGTGTTGCTAATATTCCTCAAAATAATTGTTCAAGTATCTCCTATATTTACACTCTAGAGTGTAATCCCATAAAGAGTGCCTTCACCGGCACCCCACTCCCCTCCTCTCTAAGAATCCCCCTTAGCCCGATCATCTGTTAAACAACATTTAAGATCAAGTGTTAGGCTTACGCCTAGTGAGTACAAACAGTTAAATGGATAAAACAGTAAAATATTTTAAATAAATGTGCGGTATACTTTATCCCATTTAACTTCACTTGAAAGTTTACTCTTGGTGAGCAAGGGTCTTTTAAAACAATCGGGGGAGGCCCGATATTACCATTAGTTGTGACGGAACTCCAAGTTGGCCACAAACCAATGTTATAGAGCGGCACATAAAGGTCTGGTAGCCATTGACATCAACCACAATACAATCTTTAGTCATTTGTGCACATAAGCTCGAGCCTCAAGAATTGCACGCTAACCACAATGCATTTTCCGAGAGAGTGAAAGGATAGATTGGAAATTACACAATTTAGCACAATGTCTATTTCCAATTTAAAAGTGGGTTCATTCTATTTCACAACATTAAAATACCGACTCTAATGCATATGGATCCATATCATACTAGACTAATAATCAACTACATTAAACGAGACGTATTGATAGTGTTCCAAACACTGAAAACCTTTATATAAATATTTTCATTTTGAAATACGCATTTTACCGAAAATTAGGTCAAACCATTTTAGTTCTAAAATCAAAGATTATCTCATCATAGAACCTTTCCAAGTGTTATAAACCATTTATGAAACTCATTTTATCATCTATAACAAAATACCCAATTTCTCATTTTGACCTAAAACTTCCAAACTTAACCCAAATACAAAATACTTGAAATCATAAGCTTAAAATCAGTAAATACAACATTTATAATAAGTATTTGAGTTTATAAAGTTTGGATTTGAATTCACATAGCTAGGGTTAGGAAAACCCTAGAAAACCAAGCCACGTGCAAAGAGAAGAGCCCAAATAGTGAGTTACGCGGGCTGGGCCGCGACCTTAGGTCGCGGGCCTAGTCGCGCGCGTCAGAGAGACCCAAACCAGCTTCAGCTTCAATAAAAAAAAGGACTACAAAATGGAGCATACTAGGATTTGAACTCAAGACCTCCCACAGACAACCAAGGCGCTTACCACTACGCCCTTTTCTTCTTTTTGTTTAAATAACAACCAACGATTCTTTTATTTCTTCCTTCCCTTTCAACTTCCTTTGATTAACTTCGACATCGCTTTCGCCTAAGATGCGTCTCGATTCTTTTTGTTTAAATAACAACCAGCGATTCTTTTATTTCTTCCTTCCCTTTCAACTTTCTTTGATTAACTTCGACATCGCTTTCGCCTAAGATGCGTCTCGATTTTACCCAAGGCTCTATCATTATTATACAAGTTTCTCCATCAAACCATCTTTATATAAAATAATTTTCAATAATAATTCTCCAATTAATTGCCAAATTATTCCCGAAATTAAATCAACCATTATTTTAAACTTTTTTTTATAAAAATACGATTTCACTAAATCAATTAACTTTCTAAAAATTTCCGGGTGTTATAATATGTAAACAAAACCATGTCAAATTAAGAAAAAAACAATTTATTGATCTTGATGAAAAATGTAACATTATTGTTGATCTTGATGAAAAAATTAACATTATTGTTGATCTTGATGAAAAAATGTAACATTATCCCACTTGTTCTGTGGTTCCATTTCTGCAATGAACACGAAGAGGGTGGCAATGGTAGTAGAAAAAAATATTGAACCAGATGGTTTACTACATCATAT
This sequence comes from Silybum marianum, assembly GCA_036898165.1. Lineage (NCBI taxonomy): Eukaryota > Viridiplantae > Streptophyta > Magnoliopsida > Asterales > Asteraceae > Silybum > Silybum marianum. Next base: position 8,248,018 of record CM072531.1, read on the forward strand.
GTTGTCTTAGACAACAAATGTTAATTGCCTATGTTGTTTAAGATACACTAAGGTAACTAAGGCTATTATATGTTGCCTTAGTTTCCTCTCAGGCAAAGTATGGGTCTATGTTGCCTAAGTGTAACCTTAGGTAACATATAAATGATTTTATGTTGTCTGCATTTATCTTAGACAACACATTAGCCAACATTGCCTTGGTTTAATGTTGACCACTCATATTTTTGTTAGAAATCGGTCAAAATTACTTAGGCAACATATAATCTATTGTGTTTGTTACCTGTAAAACCCTGATTTTGTCCCAGTTGAAGAAAGTGTTAAACCGAACGATTCAATAACCAAATGTTAATTTCAGAGTTTGAGTAGTGGTGCCGTATGAGAGTGACATCTGTCACAATAGCACCGATGGTACTCAGAGTATGGTCGTCTCGACTATTGTACCATGCGGTTATGACATCTGTCACAATAGCACCGGTGGTACCAAGTGGTTGGTGGTCCCAACAATTGTGCCATGTTATAGTGACAATGGCACAATGTATTAATCGGGGCTTTGTAAAGCGCAATCCCGAGTCCTCTTTGTGTCCCACTCTTAGAATAAATGGAATAGGTATTTTGAAGTTAATTATATTAGGTATCATCTACTAGACGAGAAACAGGATCAAAACGGGTGAAAAGTAGGAAAAAACACTTCGGTACAACTCATGCAACAATGCCATGCTACAATGACAGCGTCACAATTGCATGGCATAGTCGTCGGGAAATCACCTGATGAAATTTGAGTCTCGGTACATAGCGGGCGACTATGCCTTGCGACTATGACATGGCATAGTCGCGTGTCATTGTCGTGGACTGCCTCTAGTGCTTAAAATCGAGATTTTCTCATTTGGTCATATCTCTCTCATTTCTTATCCGATTTGGACGAATCAAAGTGTTGTGGTTTCGTCTTTGGAAGCTCTTCAACATGAAAGATATATAGAGGTGATGATTTTGGAGCTCATAGGAGCGGAAGGTAAGATCATATCTCCGAAATCTTGGATCTAGGGTTTGGGTTTTTGCACCAACAACTCTTATTCTCCATTGGGTTCTCTTTTGTGTATGTTTTAGAAGATATGTAGGTGTTCTTGAAGGGATTACATCATGGATATAGAGGTTTAGCTTGAGGATCTAAAGTCTTCACCGAATGGAGCTCGGTATTGGGGTAAAATCTAGATTTAGCCTAAATCTAGCAAGGTGAGTTCAAGATACTTTGTGAAAACTTTGTACATGCCAAAAACGTCCATTTTGAAGTATTAACATGTTTTACTTGTTATTTATCAAATGTGTGAGTATTTGGGTAAGTTTGCATATTTGGTATAAAAGGATTTATAAATCGTGTAAAAGGCTTATACTTGGATTTTAGACATTTTGACAAATAAATATAAGTGTGGGTTGTTTGGGTGCATTATCTTTTAAATGAAAACCATTTGGTTGTATTTGCATCTTCAGAGTATTGAATTTATAAATCGTTGGAAAATACATGTTATTACATTATGAGTCATTTTGGGAATACATGAATATGATTTCATTTGGAAAATGGTTCGTCTCAACTAATGTTTTGAGTAATTACATAAGTGTTGAGCTATAGAGCATTTGCTCGGTTTTGACTAAAATGTGTCTCATGGACATTTGTCCGATTTAAATAATATTTTAAATGCTTTGAGTGCGTTGGGCATTCATGTCGGAGTCATGTAACGTATACCGAGTTGCATTTGGATCCACAGGCATTAAGTTGGTTTTAAGGCGGGATTGCTGTCTCCTTTCGGTCACGTTTGAAGTCATCGAGGGCTTTGCATTAATGTATCATTGGTTGTTGCCAATTGCCATTGACTATTACGTATGTGCTATGTAGAGTCATCAAGGGCCTTGCATTAATATATCATTGTTTGTTGCCAATTGTCATTGACTCTTACGTATGTGCTAAGTAGGGTCATCGAGGGCCTTGCATTTATTGTATCATTGGTGGTTTCCAATTGCCATTGACCTTTAGCACGAGCTTTGATTGGGATCATCAAGAGCCTTGCATTTATTGTATCATTGGTTGTTGCCAATTGCCATTGATTCCTTTCATAAGCTTAACATTTAAAAGTGGCTTACTTATGTGTGCCGTCACTACAAATGGTAAAACGGATCTCCCCCGTTATCTTCGGATATTTTTATCCCTTTCAAAGATACGCGTGAGTTAACGGTTTATAAAACATTGGTTAAAGTTGTGTTTCTATCTTTACGTTTATAAACTTATTCATGGTCGTGTGAGTATTGGGTTTGGTACCACGTTAAATGAGTATTCCTATTTAAAGCTTTCACTTCAAATGTCATTTTGGCCTAAAGCTTTTTATTATGGAAATATTAAATTTGGGAAAGATGTTGCTTTTATAATAAAGTTATTTCATTTGAGAATTATATTTTATCAAGCAAATCTTTTGGTTTCAAATCAATTATAAATATGTTATAAACTTTTGAGCACACTAGGCGTTAAGCCTAACCTTTTTTCTTTGTCGGCATGTGCATCAGGTTATCGTTGGGGTTGGTACTAGCGACACGTGTAGACTTGAGTGCTAAGGAGTAGCGCGTTAAAGATCTAATCTTGGTGATGTTTTCCGCATTCAGAGATAGCGACACTTTTGGTTTAGTAACACCCGAATATAATTATGTCTTAGTATAAGACTTGACCTATCAATACTTGACCTTTTGGTTTGGCTTTTTGCCTTTCATTTTCTCTCTTTTATCTTTATAAATTGCCTGGGGGTTTTCCTCCTTTCAGTATAAGACTTGATCTATCTTTTGTAGATGTTTATATATAATTGTTATTTGAGGAACTTCAAGTATTGAATTATAGGAAGTGATTTATCCTTCAATTGAGGTAATATTGAAAATTTTAAATTAGCCGCTCTTTTCAAATTTGAGGGTGTTACAAGTTAGTATCAGAGCATAAGTTTGAGAGATTTAGGTATTGATTTACATGCCTAGACTCAAACTAGCATATTGTTAAGTGATCAGATGTGATATGTCACAATTAGACACTTTAGAATAGGATGTTTGGAGGTTAATAGATGCACTAGAATTGAGAATCATGATGATGGTAATAAGGATCCGCATGTGAGGTAAATTTTTATTATCATTCGGCCGGTGATAACATGAATTTACAAGTTACGTGTGTGTGCTTGAGTCGCATTGTCGTGATGACCGATGGGGTAGTGAATGAGTTCTCATGAGTTAACCGTTGAAAGAATTGGTGTTTGTAGCTTTGTCATTTTGGGTGACAACTAAGTACAACGAAGGTGTAATTTCGATCGTTTAGGGGTCGGAGTTAATGCATGGTTGTAAACCATAAGCTTGTCGAATCAATCTTATTCCAAGAGGAAATTGTAAATCGATGGATTTAGTGTTGGATGATGGTCTTAAGATATGAAGCTTTCCAATGTCGGTCTTGTGGTAGACTTGGCGAGCGTGGTTCTAAGACTTCGGGTCCCAACCGGATGCATGCACGGCACTTATTTTAGAAAGTAAATTGCAAAATTATTTTGGGTTTGTCAAATGAGTTATATCTTACAAGTTATTATTTTGGAAAATATTTTGGGGGCAAAATTGTTAAATTATTCTAGTTGCATGAGAAATGCATACGTATTTACTAAGAATTTAATTCGTACCATTTTGGCTAGAATTGTAAATTTTGGGATTTATATCTCAAGAGAGTTTAAATTTGAAACTAACCTAAGTTGTTTCGTTTGTTCTTGAGAAACGTGCACATATTTTTTTGCGAATTTTTTGAAATTATTTGGTGTACGTGAGTTTTGGGTCAAATTTGAAATGCATGAACTACCGTACCTCCTACAGTTGTTTATAAGTTTCATTGAAATTTTGGGTGCGTAATGTTCATGTTTCAATTATAAAATTTTGGGAATTTTATGAGTTCGCTTTATTGTCGGTGTTGCGTTTGAGAGCTTATTGAGGATTTTGTTTCACGTTATTTATTTTGGATATAAAGATTTTGATGTCGTCAAAAATATAAAGTTCCCATCAATATCATTTTAATTTAATTGGAACCATTTGTTGCATAGAGTTTGCATACACTCTATTTGTAGCATCTTAAATTTATGTAGCCAACATATTAGAAAAGTGTAAGCCTTTTGTTAATTGGCTTCGAATTTGAAATCCAAATCAAATTGATTTCATGATATGTCCAAGATGCATGCATATAACGTTTGGATAGTTTTGAGAAAGTAAACTGACGCATGCATTGTTGTTGAGAAACTTTACTTCATGCCTCCTTATGACTAAAAGAAGAAAATCTTTGGAGAATTTGGCACAAACATTTTGTAGCATTCTATTTTAGTGCATGTGTTATTTTACATGCATGGCATAAATAAATGTGTGCCAAGACCATATCGATTCATTTTAAAAGTTTACTAATTGTATTCTCGTTGTTGTCATTATTAGTTTAAATGATGATTACATAGCTTTAAAATGGTTTTACATGATGACGTTCGGTCACTTTTCATAGTTACCTGATTTTACCAATACCTATAGTTTGAAATTTTTACAACTCGATTAGGCATCGGTTTGCTTCGGGTTGAGTTATTTTACGTCCGGTTGGGTTGGGTTGATCGGGTTGGTCGGTTTGGTCGGTGTGTTGAGCACCCCTAGGCAGAAGTGTATTTTTTTTTGGGTTAGTGTGGACAAGAGTAGAATTCCATCGAGCGAATAAGTCTCCTAATGCCCGAATAAGCTTTAAGTAAACACATTTTTTGGTTGTGCAAATAAGCCCTAAGCCCATTAAGTCTCAAATAAACACTCCCTTTTTTTACTTGGTGTATTATATATAGCGGTGCTCAGAAACCTACCAACCTGATCAACCCAGCTCAACTCAATGCGAAATAACTTAACTCGATGTCTATCGAGTTGTAACATTTTCAAATCATAGTTCGCATGATTACTTTTATTTGAACCCAACCCAATAAACCCAATAAACCCGATATCCATATAATTTTCTTGGATTAATATTATTGTTGACTCTCTATTTATTTGTACATTAGACAATTACACCATCACGTACTCTCTTCATGTACATATATTTGCAATCCATTATCCATCTCTATATAACTCATTTGTATTCAATAACTGTTAACATATATATAAGGCCAGGTTCAGAGAACCTTCAAAAAAAAAACAGAAGAACACCATCGGAGTCCTCCATCTGGACGGTATGCACAAATACATACTGGTAATTTGTAACATGTATTTGTGCATATGTACTAATGCATAATATGCATTTGTGCATAGAAAAAAAAACAGCTTCAATCGCTTGTATGCACAAATGCATCCAGTCCAAACTCTAGATGGAGGGCTCCCATGACGTTCTTCAGTTTTTTTTAAGGTTTTCCCTTAACCTACCTACCTCTCTCTCTCTCTCTCTCTCTATATATATATATATATGAGAAAATTGAGAAATTTAATTGAATATAATATACCCAAGATTTAACAAGTATGGATAAGTTGTATTCAAGTGAACAAATTAGCTACAAAGAAATTAATTTCAAACATAACATCTATACTACCTTAATAATAACCATTTGAGTGTAAAGTCTTAATTACAACCCTTTAAGCATAGAGTACAAATACTTAAGGCACAAAATAATAAAATCTCTTAATTACCAATTGTTTTGCATAATGTACAAGTTTTTGATGCATCACATTGTCTTCCCAAAATTATAGAGATTATTTTTAAAGCAACCATACTATGAAATCCAAACGTTATCTTCTTCTTCTTCTTCTTCTTCTTCTTCTTCTTTTTCTTGTTCTTCTTCTCTTCTGCTCTTTCATGTCTGAAACTCATGTCGCACCACCATACTGAGAGTACCAACTCCATACTGAGAGTACCAACTCCATACTGAAATGGAAGATTTCTTCTACGTGCTGCTTGATGGCTTCCAAGATTTCACACATATAAATCATACTACCTACTACTTGAGACCAGTAAATCTCTCTCTCTCTCTCTCTCTCTCTCTCTCTCAAACACATTGTATCCCAAGCTTTGTCAATTTGATTTTGATTTGAAGAGACCTAGACTTCTCCTCTCTGATTTTGATTTTAGGTATTGTATGAGAAACCCTAACTCTTGATTTCATCCATTTAATAAATGTTCCCTTTCATCCTCTAATCTTGATTTTGATTTCGTTTTTGCAGCTAAGCACCTCACATCTGATTTGGGTTCATCTGTTGATTTGGCTTCACGATTTAGGTATGTTTAGTTTCGAGATTCATGATATTTATTACATGTCTCTAGGTATAAGTCTAGCCAACATGAGATTCAAATAAAATCTATACATAAATTGAAGATATAAATAAATACTGACATGTGAGCCCAAATAGAGTTCCAAAAGTAGCATGAACCAATTTGGAAGACAATTGATTGTGATGCAGGGAGAATTCAAGAGTTAATGAAGCTTTTCACGTATCATTGGAAAAGAAGAAAATGGGCTCGAGAGAAGCTCGTAAATTTGCATCGAAAACTGAAAAACAGTTTCTTGCGCAACTTGGGTCATATGCCGGGTCGAGGGCGCGTTCGGACGGGTCCCGAACGAATTTCCTTTATCTGTTTATTTAATTATTATGTTTCTTAATTAATTTAGGATTACTATTAAAAGCATTGGTTATTTATTTTCTAAATTAGATTAGGATTATTATTAGTTTCCTTTTATTAAATAGTTTCCAAGTTGGTTTAGAATTAGGATAGATTTATTTTCATAATTATGTTTCCTAGTTTTAGATTACAAATAGGGTTTATTATTTGATTGTTAATTAAGTTTTTAATCATTAATAATATTTCTTCTCTTTTGAGAATTGTTTCGAGTTCTATCTCGTTGTTATTTAGTGTTACGCCTGTAAGTTCTAACCTTTTTGGATTTAGACGTTTGTCGATTCATTCCGCGTTTCCCACTGCGTCAGATTGACAGAGTCTTATGGAACCAAAAACAAGAAAGTAGCCCATGAAATGAAAATGAACCACATTGCAAGTTTGAGAACCCATTTGGTAGATTTTAGTAAAAAAATGTTTGTTTGATGTAAGAGAAGCCTTATGTGCCCATAAATTTGCTTTCAAAATGAAAAGGAAATCAAGTAGATCAATTGCTTTTGCTTTAATAGATCTTTTTAGGAGCTGTTTGGTTGGATTAATCCAAGTAGTTCAAACTCTGGTGAACTAATCTTTATACTTTCTTTCAAATATTTGGCTTCATTTTTCTATTGGTGTATGGATCGTGCTACCTTTTGACAACCCTCTAATCATTTTATCTATTTCAAATGTCTATTATTTTTTCTTATGGTAACAAAGCATCCCACTAATGCCATTTTCCATTTAGTTTATCCATGAAACAAGATTATTGTTTTACTTTCAAGGTGAAAGATATAACTTTTCAAATTAGAAGTGATACGGGCTTACTTATAAATTATGTCACTAACATCTTTTTTGTATTACATAACGATTTATGTGGCATTTTCTTTCAAAATTAAGTGTTGCTGTTTGGTTTGCAGCTCAATATCATTATCTCAGCATCTGATTTGTGTTCATAGGTCAAGTTCAAGTTCAAGTTCAAGAGCTCTTACATAGTTGATTTTATCCATGTCCGTCTTTCCTGGTATGTAACTTACAACATTATTGTAGATTTTGTTTGGGAGGTTTTTTTTTTCATAAACAAAAGAAACGTGTTTTAATTGGGACGGACAGATTTGAAGAAATCTTGGCTTTCTACATAAAGCTCCCCCTAGACGCTTACTGAATAAGCCACTTTCTATATTATTAATAGACTAATAAGCCATTTTCTATATTATCAAAGGTATGTTTGTTAGCAGCTTAATGAGCTTAATGAGACTTGCAACTTATGAAGTAATTGCAAGATTAAGTTGGAAAAAAGAATCCAAGATCAAAATGTTCGATTTCATAGTGACATAAAGAAAAACACCCATTTGGCAGATCAGAAAAAATGGTTCATAAGATCAAAACTTTCAATGATTATGATCAAGATTTAGAATCAAATTAGATGAACAAAAGACTTTGACCGATCTGAAACCCATAATTCAACTATAGTTCCGAATGTTGTATTTTGGATTGCAATATTTTTTCCAAAATCAATATAGTTTTAAGTTATAAATAGAGTTAAATACAAATTTGGTCATTGTGGTTTACAAGTTTTAACGGATAACGTCTCTGAAAGAATTTTTTTAACGAATAACGTCCCTATACTTTTCATTGTATAACATATAGGGTCCCTTGTCAGTAACACAGTTAATAAAGTGTAGTTAATAAAGGGCTAAATTCGTCCATTCATTTAATTTAGTTTTGTTAACAGATTTTCCTAAAAATTAGGATAAAAAAACCCTTTCATTTACTTGCCGCCTAATCTAACAAAACCCTCAAAATATGCGATTAAAAAAAGATTCATGGTGATCGTATAATCCTTCATCCAACCAGTGCATTCAAGTTTTGATTTCTTCATCAACCAATGGTGCGATTCAGTGGTACAATTTAGTTTCTTCATCAATCTCTTTGATTTCTTCACGTTTTGATTTATCTTCAAGTTATTCAATGGGGCGCACACAGTGGGATGTTCGAAAGGAGTCTGAAGGGGATATGGTATATCGTGAAGTATATGGTATGTGAAGATTTTCCCATTTAAGCTTTTAAGTTTTTACTTGTTTTAATTTCATATGGAAGTCTTTACTTGAAACCATTACTCATACCATATATTTGACAGTGCGGTTTTCGTGGGTTTTTCAAGTGATGATTTTCCTTTTGAAGTTGTATTTATATGTAATCTTGACTATAAAACAATGTTTTCAACAGATGTTTATCCTACATTGTTTATCTTGAAGATACATCATGGGGGGTTGTTCACCAAGGCTCCTGATGGAAAATATATGAATGATAAGATTGCTATCATTGACTTAGTAGATACAGATGACTTTTCTATGCATGAGTTGCAGTCAATGTTGCAAGAGATTGAGTATAGGAAACAATTACCAACATCTTATCATTTTAGAGTTCCTAATCTAGACTTAGATTTTGGTCTGAAAGCTTTACAAAATGAAGTGGATGTGTTAACTCTTTTGACATACTTTCCTAGTTGTAAAATATTTGATATATATATACTGAGCATGAATTGGCTAATGAGATGGGGATATGCATTGAGACAAAGTTGAACAAAAACAATGTTTACAAACATGCTGATGAATTAAGTAAGATAGAGTATGTTGGAATGTTTACTGATGCTTTTGATCCATTTTGGGAACCTGCCAGCCATAATATAGCAGATACATATGTTGAAGACGAGAAATCAGACAGTGAGAGTAGTAAAGACAGTGACTTCATGGTTGAACCCCATAATCTGGTTGATGAAACTGATGTAGACATGCAGACCTTTCGATTAAACACCGATCTTGATGTAGAATGGGTTGGGAAGAATGATTTGATGATTGTAAGTTCTAATGTCGATGGGGATGCAAATACAATTAACTTGGAAGATTTTGAGAGCAATTCAGATGAAAATGATTTAGAGAGCGATAGAAAAAAACAATTGAAGAATCTGAGAAGAAATAAGGCAGATAGTAGTGGAAGTGGTACGTGTTCAGCTCCTTTCTTTGTTGGTAAAGTATTTGGGAATAAACAGGAGGTAAAAAAAATTGATTGACATCCATGCAATAGAGACTCAAAGACAAATTCATATTACTAAGAATGACAAGGTGAGGATAAGGGATGTATGTGAAGTAACCCTACATGGAATGGAGGAAGAAATTGATGTGTCTAGTAAAGGTAAAAAAGCCAAAGCAAGTGGGCCATCTTGTCCTTGGGTTTTGCATGCATCTAGGGGTAAGTATGATGATACATGGATAGTTAAAACATAAACTAGCAGCTTAATCTGGACAACAGCAACATACAACTGTATGTTGCTGCTCAGACGGCTTAATGGGACAACAACTCCATACAGTTGCTGCAGCGCAGACAGCTTAATGGCAGCAACTTGACTTGGTTGATATGCACAGACTAATGAGGACATAAAGCTTAATACGACCATCTTTTATGAGTTTATGTACTCTTATTAGCCTAGGAAAGTATAAATTATTTACATTTTTTAAATCTAAGTTTATTCTTTATTTTGTCCAACTTTTTAGTTTCTTTACTATGTTTGTGTATGCTAGGGGATAGTCCCTGAAATTTCAAAGGTATTCCCTTGTGCGGAACACCGATTTTGCCTATGACACATCCATGAAAACATGAAACATACTTAGAAGGGGAAGTTGTATAAAGATCACTTATTGAATGTTTCATGTTTCCAAGTTTGAATGTCTAACCAGACTTACTTCCCCAACACACCATACCCAAGTGGGTAGGCCAAAGAAGAAGAGGATGAAGTCAGTTGGAGAGTTGGCTGAAGCGGGTAGGAAACTTAGAAGAGTTGGTATAATAGTAAGGTGTACAAAGTGTAAGAAACAAGGCCACAAGTCACGCAAATGCAAAAGACAGGAACTTTAAGTTGTGAAGTTTGATTTTTTTTTTGTTCAAAACTTCATGAAATTACCCCTTCTTAGCTTTATTGTACCTAATGGCTACTATTTTGGGATTATTATTGTAGCAACTTTGGCTGCTGGTTTGGGGTCATTTTTGTGGCAGCTTGTCTTTATTAATCATCTTTTTTTTAAGTTAACCAACGTCTTCAACTTGAATCTATTTAGCATCTTCAACATATTCTTTTAGTTTGTCTTCATGATTCTATGCTTCACAATCACAAAGGTAATGGTTGTGACTTTTTGTCTTTTCACCCAACAGGTAGTGGTTGTGACTTTGGGTTCAAGACTTATATCCATGCTTCTGTCCAAAATATGCTAGTACTAGGTTTGGAGATTAATTATATTTAATTTTTAAGGGATGCTAATTGTTATTTTTTGTATACAACAAAGATCAAATTTGCATTCAAAGAGGTTCTGAATACAACAGATTAATGGATCAGTTGCTCTAAGCCATCTGGATACAACAGTTTAATGGATCAGCTGCTCTAAGCCGTCTGGATACAACAGTTTAATGTGGCTTAATGGATCAGCTGCTCTAAGCCGTCTGCATACATGGATACAGTCGTTTAATGTGGCTTAATTATAATAAAATTCTAATTATTGTCGCTAAAAAAATTATATTCAAAGAGGGACCAAATATGTTATAAAGTATGAAAAAAGTTTAAATTCAAAGAGGGACCAAATATGTTATAAAATATGAAAAACATCAATTCAAAGAGGGACCAAATATGTTATAAAATAGTTTAAAAAGGTTTTTTATCCTGATTTTTAGGAGGACCAAATTTGTTAACAAAACTAAATTAAATGAATGGACGAATTTACGCCTTTATTAACAGTGTTACTGACTTACTAACAAGGGACCCTATATGTTATAGAATGAAAAGTATAGGGAAGTTATTCGTTAAAAAATTCTTTCAGGGACGTTATCCGTTGAAAATTGTAAACCACAGTGACCAAATTTGTATTTAACTCTTATAAATAAAAATAGATATATAAAGAGACTAGAATACACTTCCAAACAATAATGTATAACTGACCAAATAAGCTGTGATTCTCATTAAGTTCATTAAGCTGCTAACAAACAGACCCTTAATGGAAAACCAACCAAACAGACAGATTCATCCCCACTATTACACTACTAGAAATTTGAGTATTTTCAATGGAATTTTTTCAACGAAAAATGTTGTTGAAAATTTTCTACGAATTTTAAAGGGATTATTGATATAACATAAATTTTGTATGAATTTTCAACGAATTTCCGTTGAAAATCTTTCACAAACATGCATTTTCAACCAAAATTTTCAACCAAAACTTTTTCAACGAAATGTCTCGTCAAATTTTTTTTGGTTGAAAATGCATTTTGTGAGAGATTTTCAACGGTAGTTCGTTGAAAATTCGTTGAAAATTTATGTTATCTCAATAATCCCTCTAAAATCCATTGAAAATTTTCGACGACATTTTCCGTTGAAAATACTCAATTTTCTAGTAGTGTTAGTCTCATTAAGTTCAGTCTCATTTAGTTCGTTAAGCTGTATAACTGACCAAAATAAGTGGTAGGCCCCATTGAATCAGATATGATTTTTTAATGTGTAAGACCCACATCATATGTGGTCCACAAGGTGTTCCTTTGTCCCTTTAAATAGGGGATGTTCTTATATCATCCCTCCCCTATATATATATATATAACATATAAGAAAGACAAATTCATTAAGATTATTCAATTTGCAAATTGGAATTTCAATCTAAAGGTTGAAGAAATCCTGAAATTGAGGACGTTGATCATGTTGTTCATATGAACAGTGTTCACGTTAAGGCTTTGTTTGTTAACGCTTAATGAACTTAATGGGAATCACAACTTATTTGATCAACTATAAATAACTGTTTGATAATGGCCTAATTAAATAGAAAGTGGCTTATTAAGTTTTTTGCCAACCCTGTCCAAGTTTTATATAAGAGTGTAACAAAGCAACATATTAAGTCACTCCTGACATTGTCAATCATGTCCCTTCAGTTTAGAAACTTGGCTTTCTGCATAAAGCTCCCCTTAGAAACATACTAAATAAGTCACTTTCTATATCATTAAACCACTTCCAAACAGTAATTACTGAACAAATAAGTTACGAGTCTCATTTAGTTGCTAACAAACATGCCCTTAATGGAAAACCAACCAAACAGACAGATTCATCCACCCAGTCAGTCTCATTAAGTTCATTAAGTTCAGTCTCATTTAGTTCATTAACCTGTATAACTGACCTAAATTGTCGAGTCTCATGATTGTAGGAGTCTATTTTATGTGAAAAATAGATCGAGGTTCTGTTAACCAAATTGCAATATACTTGTAAATTAACCAAATAACCTGTCAATCTCATTAAGTTCATTAAGCTGCCAACAAACACCCTTAATGGAAAACCAACTAAACAAACAGATTCATCCACACAGTTAGTCTCATTAAGTTCAGTCTTGTTGAGTTCATTTTGGATGTACGGATAAGCATTGTTTACAAATGGAAAACCAACTAAACAACATTTTGGATATTCAAGAATTTCAAGTCTTGTTGAGTTCATTTTGGATGTACGGATAAGCATTGTTTTCAAATGGAAAACCAACTAAACAACATTTTGGATATTCAAGAATTTCAAGTTTTGTAACGAGTTCGGAGTATATTTAGAAATCCAATACGTGTGCAATTATTTTTCCATTCAATCTTACGAATATACCATGTTAACCTTCAACTTTATATATTAGTTGACTTACGAATATACCATGTTAACCTTCAACTTTATATATTAGTTGACTTACGAATACACCATGTTAACCTTTAACTTTATATATCAGTTGACTTGGAAAATAACCATGCAAACTAATGAAATAAAATAGAAAGTGATAAAGAAACATAATTCAGGGCTAAACTAATGTTTCGAAATTATAATTCACCCACACTGCATCGCATGGTTACACTACTAGTACACTGATACACACCCATTTTATTCACTACCTTTAATTATTTATACACATCATATTGATAAAGTATGCTAGGGTACCATGCATGTATATATATATGTATAAATTATTATATATATATATATTTATTATATAATTTCATTAGGTAATTAAGTAGGTATAGGTCAAGCTGCACAAGTGACACAGGTGCAACCTTGTTGGCACTTGCATGCGGCCTTTCCCGTTCCTGACGACGGTGTTGCTTTGGGACAGTTGCAAGGGTTGCATCCACAGTGTTCACCACAAGAACATGTCTTGTGCTCCACCTCCCCACCGCCACTGCTCTGTAACCCACCACTCTTGCATCTGCAACCATGGTCACTTCATTATTACTATCTATAATAGACATGGGATTATTTGGGATTATGTAACACCTCGACTGTTTACATGAGACCCATTAAACTATATTTTTCATTCGGAACTTCGCACCAAGCACTCCTTCACAGTATTTTTGTTATAGAGGTTCGTATTTTTTTTTTACTTTGATGGTGTTTTTTGCTGTGAAGTTCTAAGTTTAAAATTTTGGTCTCACATATTTTTACTTTCACATTGGTTTTTGTTGTGATGTTGCAAGTGTAAAAATATGGTCTCACGAGTTCCATGAAAACAGGTTGGTCTCATGTAAACCCAACCCGATATTAATATATAATGATAGTTTGGTAGGGAAAAGTTGAAATGGGAAGTGGTAAATACTTGATAACTAAAAAAGTGATATAACCCTTCATCTGGTTAAGATTTGCGGCTTTAACCGTGAAGCATGAGATAATTTCTCAAATGGATATGCGAAAGATAGAGGTGTAATTTTGCAACTTTTATAAATAACGTCAAACAGGTTCACATATGAATATATAAATTACATATTCATATGTGAACCCGTTAATTAGATCAAATGTGAACTATTTTAACCGATTCATGCACGAACCTACAGATTCATATTCATATGTGAATTACATGCATTCATATATGAATCATTAATTAGTTCATATGTATAGTAGTTGATTACTTCATATATATATCATACATATTCATAAGTGAACCGGTTAAAATAGTTTATAGGTTAATTACACGAGTTTGTATGTGAATCGCATATGTTCATATATAAATATATGTTTGTCGTCTATTTGTAAAAGTTACGAAACTACTACTTCTATGTTTCTCATAGTTGTAATTATTGATCCATCAAAACTGTAATTATTAACCAATTAAATCCTCAACCGTATAAATGCTAGGATATCACTTTTTTTTGGAAAGGGTATCCAGGCACTTGCCTAGACTAATCCCCGGCAATTTTAAGACTATTAAAGCACCTGATATAATTCCCCAGTGGTCACAAGTTGTTTGCGCCTGGATTCGAACCTGAGGTAGATGGGTTATCTAGCCTCATCCCAACAAGTTTTAAACAGTACGCCACAAGCTTTAATCACCTTTTTACTTCTCACACAAGTTTTAACCGGTACGCCACAAGGTTTAATCACCTTTTTACTTCTCACAAAAGTTTTAACCAGTACGCCACAAGCTTTAATCACTTCTTTACTTATCAAATGTTTACCATTTATTCGAGAGATGTTGGTTCAAATACAAACCAGTTGAAAGGTATAAAATATACAAACCAGTTCAAATCAATATAAAAAAATTCATGATTTTTTTTCATCAAATACTATAATTTAAAACATTACTACGCATATGTTTGTTTCACCTTGTAAAAAGATTACATACAAGCTTTAATCAGTTTTTTACTTCTCACAAAAGTTTTAACCACTACGCCACAAGCTTTAATCACTTTTTTAATTATCAAATGTTTACCATTTATTAGAGAGATGTTGGTTCAAATACAAACCAGTTGAAAGGTATAAACTATACAAACCAGTTCAAATCAATATAAAAAAAATTCATGATTTTTTTTCATCAAATACTATAATTTAAAATATTATTACACATATGTTTGTTTCACCTTGTGAAAAGATTACGTATGAAACTTTTATGATATGAAATAAATACATGTGAAACTTTTTTATCAAAAAAATATGATAAACTTTCAACTTATGAAAACAAATACATTGAAACTTATATATTATGAAACAAACATATTTATAAAAATATCTTAAATGATAAATTTGATGAAAAAAATTTATGAAAAAAAGTATTTTTATATTAATATGAACAAGTTTGTATAGTTTGTACTCTTCAACTGATTTGTATTTGAACTTTCCTATATATATAGACGGAGGTTCAAATGAGAGCTTTGCATTTTTTAAGAAAAAGGAACACCCTTAAAACCACATATGATGTGGGTCCCACACAATAAATAATTATATATGATTCTACAGTGGGCCCCATTGAATCAGATATGATTTTTTTATTTTATGGGACCCACATCATATGATTCTAAAGGGAGTTCTTTTGTTCATTTAAATAGAGGGTGTTCTCACATGATCCATCCCATATATATATATATATATATATAGAGGAAAGTTCAAATGAGAACTTAAATTTGGTTGTGAATGTGACTACAAATGAGAGTGCGACACGTGTCTGAATATAGATTATTCGGACTGAATATACAAAAAAATATCCAGACTGAATAAACATTATTCAGACCGAATAAATACTATATTCGGTCTGAATATTTTTTTGCATATTCAATCTGAATATTTCTTTGAATAAGACACGTGTCGCTTCTCATTTATATTCACGTTCACAACCAAATTTAAGTTCTTATTTAAACTCGTCCATATATATATATATATATAATTTGAGAAGAGTCTAAGAGAGAACCTGCATGCAACTCCGCCGGGACAAGGTGAAGGACAACCGCACCTCTCATCACAGATAACACCGCTTCCTCTCATGTCCGCCATTGCTTAGTTCAATTCTGATTATAATTATTATTAAATTTTTCTCCTATATAATATTTCTTTCCTGAGATATAATATATATATATATATGTATGTATTTATAGATAGAGATCCAGGGGTGTGAAGGTGCAAGGTGGCAAATGGTGCTAGAGAGGTTGACATATGGACATGTCGTGGCGTTACAAGATTTAATTATATATTTTAGGGTTAGGTCTACGTGAGACCAGTTTGTTTACTTGAGACCGGTAAGACCATATTTTTACAATTGAAACTTCATAGCAGCAAATCATTGTAAAGGTAAAAAGTTTCGAAACTTCACAGCAAAAATACTATTATTGTTATCTCACAGTGTTTTACTATGAAGTTTCAAGTGTAAAAAAATGATCTCATAAAAACATTAAATTATTTTTACCTTCACAGTGATTTACTATAAAGTTTTAAATGTAAAAATATGATCTTACAGTGATTTACTATAAAGTTTTAAATGTAAAAATATGATCTCACACGAGTTTGACGAAAATAAGTTGGTCTATCTCAAGTCAGACACACCATGCATATACTCATAAGTTATACCCAGACATGACACATGTATATATATGTTCCTTAAATCCACCTTTTGACTCTAGTGTATGAATTTCATGTATCTTTTGGCAATTCCACGGAATTAATTTTATATCAACACCGCTCAAACTAGATGATGACCGATGATACATATTCATTCCATATATACATGATTAGTTATATACGATTTTTTATTGGTGGGACCCAGATCATATGTGGTCTTAAATGAGTCTCTTTGTTCCTTTAAATTAGAGGTGTTCTCATTTAACCCCTCTCCTATTATATATATAGGAGTGGTATCCGTTGCAAACTAATCGATTTTTGCAAACTGTGCAAACTCGTAGTGAACACAATGATAAAGCACCAATTGGATATTCATGAATGTTGAAAGTGTTCACGAATAGTGAAAGTGTATTCACGAATGGCGAATGTATATTCATGAATGACGAAACTTGCCGGAAAACTCGCCGGAGAAGACGAAGTCGTCGGAAAGTGTGTTCATGGCAGCAAATTAGTGAATATTAATTAAAAATGGTTAAACTATAAAATGATGATGATACCCTCAATGAATTAATAAATTATTAAAAAACTAATAAAATATTAATACAATATCATCCACATGGCTTATTTCTATTGGATAATGGTGAGTTTGCACAGTTTGCAAAAATCGATTAGTTTGCAACGGATACCACCCCTATATATATATATAGGAATGTTCAAATGAGAACTTTGCATTTTTAAAGGAACAAAGGGACACTTGTGGATTACATATGATATGGGTCCCATATAATATTAAATCATTTATGATTTAATATTATGTGGGACCCACATCATATGCGGTCCACAATTTGTTCCTTTGTTCCTTTAAGGAGGGGTGGTTCTCATTTGATCCCTCCAATACATATATATATATATATATATATATAGATATATACATATATATATAGATATATATATATAGAGGAAAGTTCAAATGTGAACCTATCTTTGATTATAAACATGAGGACAGATCTCAGCCCTTGATCTGAGCCATATTCAAGCTGCCCCTTAAATGTGGCTTGAAGGGTAATTATGACAAGTTTTATATTTTAAACAGATTCTCCTTTATTCTTTTAAACAGATTCTCCTTTATTCTTTGCTTGTTATCGTTGATATCACTCCCGCTATTTTCTTCCTTCTCTGTTTATCGTTTTCTTCTCTGTAAATCGAATTCTTCTCTATTAATCGGATTCATTGCTGTGAATAACTTCTCTGTTAATCGAATTTCTAATTCAATGGATTCTATTTCTTCGTCGCGAGGTTCAATTGAAATTGATCCAGTTGAAAATTCTACTCTATTTGTTGATCAAACATGTGATTTGTTCTCTTATTGCGATTCGATTACGGATGATGATATTACAGATCGAGAATTTTGTTCTAATGATTCGGTCACAGATTTGGAAAAACAGAGCATCAAAAATTTTGTTCTAATGTTGAAGATGCTTTAATCTGTAAGTATTTTATTAATCTAGTTTCTAAATCTTTCGAGTATTAGTTTATATTCATTCTGAATATAAGCTACAAAAATACACACCACAAAATTCTTTAGTTTAAATATTAGTTTATATTCAGTCTGAATATAAGCTACAAAAATAGACACCACACAATGATTTAGCTTATATTCAGTCTGAATATAAAGTAGTTGTTCATATTACACACTAATCTTTATATTCAGTCTGAATATAAGTATGCAGATCCCAAATTCTTTTATCTTACATTCAGACTGAATATAAGCTACAAGCATACATTCCACAAAATGCTTTAGCTTATATTCAGACTGAATATAAACATAACTTTTTCATATTAAACATTAATGTTTATATTTTGAAATTGTAGATTATATTCAGACTGAATACAAGTTACAATTACCCAATAACCAAATTGTAGTTTGTATATTCACTCTAAATATGAGCACTACCACTGTTAGTGTTCATATTCAGACTGAATATAAGCACTAACAGTGGTAGTGCTCATATTCAGTCTGAATATACAAAGTACGTTATAAGCAAATTGTATATCATATTCAGACTGAATATGAGCACTACCACTGTTTGTGCTCATATTCAGTCTGAATACAAGTTACAATTGCAAAATAACAATGTAGTAGTTTGTATATTCAGACTGAATATGAACACTAACAGTAGTTTGTGCTCATATTCAGTCTGAATGTTATGCTTATACATTGTGATTTATCACAATGTTATGCTTATATTCAGACTGAATATAAGCTAAAATTATGAGTTTGTACCTTATATTCAGACTAAATATAAGCTAAAATTATGAGTTTGTATAATTGTCCCTTGTATTCAGTCTGAATATAAGCTAAAATTATGAGTTTGTATAATTTTAGCTTATATTCAGACTGAATATATACATAACCTTTTCATATTAAACATTAATGTTTATATTCAGTCTGAATATAAGTATGCAGACCTCAAATTGTTTTAGTTTATATTCAGACTGAATGTAAACTTAACCTTTTCATATTACACATTAATGTTTATATTCAGTCTGAATATAAGCTACAATCATACTCACCACACAATGATTTAGCTTATATTCAGTCTGAATATAAAGTAGTTGTTTATATTCAGTCTGAATATTAGTTAATATTCATTCTGAATATTGTATTTGTTTTAATAATACCCTGTTTTCACTATTTTTTGTAGATGAATTTTATAGTGGAGGTGAAGATCGTCATTCATGTATTAGTATTGATGGTGATGTTGGATTGAAATATTGGATTCCTGTTGTAGATGATAATTTGAAACCTGTTGTTGGAACAGTGTTTTGTACATTGGATGAAGGTATAAAAATGTATGAAAACTATGCTTCTAAGTCAGGATTTGATAAAAGACTAAGTACTGTTAAAAGAGATGCAAATTTGGTAATTACTTTAAGGTATTTAGTATGCAATAGAGAGGGTTTTCCTGATTCTATGAACTCCAACAGTTTAGATAGATCTGATAAGCAAGTGAGAACTACCAGTATAATCAGAACCGGTTGTAAAGGAAATGTTAAGTTCAAGATTGCTGGTGTTTCTAATAGGTATTATATTTTATATGATTTTGAAGAGAAACACAACTACTGTTTATTTGATGAAGATTTAAGGCATTTGTTGAAGAGTAGTAGGAAGCTAGACTATTCTAAACAAAGGTGGATCATGAAAATGTCGAATGCTAATATTGGTGCTACAGAAGCCCACAATATTCTATGTCAGCTTAAGGGTGGTTATGAAATGGTAGGTGGTTCCAAGGTAGAGTATAAGAACTTTCAAAGGGATCGTAATTGTTTTATTGGAGATAGTGACGCAAACTTGTTTGTTAGGAAGATGTATGTTCCAAACTATTCATTCGAGTATAAATGCAACAAAGGAATGTTGAATTATGCTTTTTGGGCTGATGAGACAGCTAAAGTCAATTTTGAGCTGTTGGGTGACATTATCTCATTTGATGCAACCTTCCGAACAAATAAGTATGTATTTGTTCTATTTTGTTTTATAGTTTTTCATTCTTGTTGTTGTTATTAATAGTTTCTATTTATGATATGTTATTTAGGTACTGTATGGTGTTTGTTTCATTCACCGGAATTGACAACCACAAGAACTGTGCGACTCTTGGTGCGGCCATTCTTGATTCAGAGGACATTCCTTCCTATATATGGTTGATGCAATCATTCTTGAAAAAATTTGGAAGGCAACCGAAGTTGGTTGTTACTGATCAATGTCCTGCTATCAAGCAAGCTGTTGCTGAGGTTTTTACAGAGTCAAGACACAGGTTTTGTATGTGGCATATTAGCACAAAACTGCCTGCAAAGGTATTTGAATTTTTTATATTATTATTCATTTTGAGTTATAATATATTCACTATGTGAGGTTTTTTTTTTTACTATTTTATTATTCACTTTGAATATAGCAAGTAATTTTTCATTCTGAATATAAGCTACAATTTGTTGTTTTTACTTAATTGTAGCTTATATTCAGTCTGAATATAAGCTAAAACAATTTGGTGTTTGCTTACGTGTAGCTTATATTCAGACTGAATATAAACTAAAACATTTTGGTGTTTGATTACTTGTAGCTTATATTCAGTCTGAATATAAACATTGTTATGTATTATTACATTCTTATGTTTATATTCATTCTGAATATAACCTGAAACATTTTTTCTTTTTGTATTCTTGTAGTATATATTTGTTTATTGACATTCATTTTGTATGCAGGTTACTTCAAACGTGTTAGAAATTCTGATTTCAAGAAACGTTTCCATGTAATTATATGGGATGAACAAATTGATGCTAAAGAATTCGAAGAGAGATGGACTACTCTAATGACAAATTTTGGTCTTATTGGGCATAAATGGTTATCTTATATGTTTGAAAATAGGCGCAGATGGATCACATCTTTTTATAGGAAAATTCCAATGGCTTGTTTAATGAGAA
This sequence comes from Silybum marianum, assembly GCA_036898165.1. NCBI lineage: Eukaryota > Viridiplantae > Streptophyta > Magnoliopsida > Asterales > Asteraceae > Silybum > Silybum marianum. Next base: position 8,269,509 of record CM072531.1, read on the forward strand.
CAACATCAAGATATGAAAGTGAGAATTCATTTTTTTCACTATTTTTTCATCATGGTGCAAATCTTATGAAGTTTATGGATTCATTTGATTCCGCTATGGACAAACAACGCAATAATCATCGGCTGCTAAACCATCAGACAAAAACAACAGTACCAAGGCTGAGCATACCACTTCCAATTGAAGTTCATGCTTCTAAGATCTATACGCGTTCTATCTTTAGGGATGTTTAGAATGAGATAAAGCAGTCAGTTTGGTCGTGCTTTCAATCATCTATGAGCTTGGAGGATGGTTGTGATGTTATTGTTGTTGTTGAAAAGAAAAAGGTGCAAACTAAAGAGAAGGATTCTGAATGCAGCACCAATCCAGAGTTTTTTATGATACATTCTGAGCACAAGGTACATCTTATTTAGAACCAAATATACTTTTAAATATTCTAGCTTATATTTAGACTGAATATAAGCTACAAGTATGCAATTTCCAAATATGTTAGATTATATTCATACTGAATATAGTCTACAGGTATATAAACAACTGATTGTAGAGTATATTCAGACTGAATATGAGCTACTAGTATTCAAAATGAATATAAGCTTATATTCAGACTGAATATACTCAAAAATCATTCATACAGTGAATTGTAGCTTATATTCAGACTGAATATAACCTACAAGTTCATTGAAATTCAATAATTATAGAATATATTCAGACTGAATATAAGGTACAAATTATCATTCATTGTGAATAACGAATTTTTGTTTAAATTGATTTCAGGTTGTGCATAATAAGTCCACTGGATCATATGATTGTAGCTGCTTATTTTTTCATCATTTTGGTATTTTGTGTCGTCATATATTTTGTGTTATGAAAAATTTTGGCGTTGAAGAAATACCTCGGCAGTATATTGTGAAGCGGTGGAGAAAAGCTCTGATTTCTTCTGAATTATTGAAGAAACATCATTATGTTGGAGAAAGAAATGAGCGTCGTGAGATACTTGAAAATGATGCCCAAGCTGCGTTTGATAGTTGTCTTGGTCTAGTAGTTGATGATATGGAAAAGCTTCAAGATTTTGTTCTGAAAATGCAAGAGTTGAAGGATACTTTGTTGGCAAATGGCTGTAGTGCTCCTCGTCGTAATACAGAAGAGATGATGGAGTCATTGCTTGGGGTTTCAAAACCAGATATTATTGACATTCAAAATCCGAAAGATATAAGAAACAAAGGTTGTGGTACAGGCAAAAGGTTTAAGAGCGGTAAAGAAAAAGCAATTGCTAAAGCTCAAAAGGCAAAGAGATTATGTAGGGTTTGTAAACAAATGTGTAATCATGATTCACGTAATTGCCCATCAAAAAATGATTGAATTTGTGTTTGTGTTCTGCAAATAGTCATTCAAATAATGAGTTCATTTTTTAATTGAAAATCAATAAAACTTAATATTCATAATGAATATATAGTGTTTTAGTCTTCTCCTTTAGCATGAATATAAGTTGTAGTTTGCTTATTCTATCATTGTATGTTAATATTCATTCTGAATATAAGCTACAAGAATACAAAACAAAAATTGATTTAGCTTATATTCAGTCTGAATACAAGCTAAAACAATTCTTGTATCTTATATTCAGACTGAATATAAGCTATAATTTGCTTATCTTTTAATTGTGGCTTGTATTCACACAGAATAACAAAGTAGTTCTTTGTATATTCAGTCTGAATATAAGCACTGTTAGTGCTTATATTCAGACTGAATATACTGTATAAGCAAATTGTATCTCATATTCAGACTGAATATGAGCACTACCACTGTTTATGCTCATATTCAGTCTGAATACGAGCTACAATTGCAAAATAACAAAGTAGTTCTTTGTATATTCAGTCTGAATATAAGCACTAACAGTGTAAACACTGTTAGTTCTCATATTCAGACTGAATACAACCTACAATTGCATAATAAGGACGTTGTAGCTCATATTCAGACTGAATATGAGCACAAACACTGTTTGAATACAAGCTACAAGAATATATTCAGTCTGAATACAAGCTACAAGAATACAAAACAAAAATTGATTTAGCTTATATTCAGTCTGAATACAAGCTAAACAATTCTTGTATCTTATATTCAGACTGAATATAAGCTATAATTTGCTTATCTTTTAATTGTGGCTTATATTCACACAGAATATAAGCTACAATTGCAAAATAACAAAGTAGTTCTTTGTATATTCAGTCTGAATATACATTGTTAACCAATTTTAATCTAGAACAACATATTTAATAACATTGGAAACCAAATACATCATTTAATTTATAGAACACATCAAGTATGAATAAGTTACAAAACAAAGTTAAAAGAATTGTTCAATAGTCTTAGAAACTAAAAGCATCATGCAAATAAACTTAGTCGTTCTTCTATCTTCAACTTTGCTTCTTTTCTATTCTCATCTCTTTTAGGCTTTGGTATTAATGCGTATTCGTTAGCTTTCTGCAACACCCACTCCTTCTTCAGGTTCATTTCTGACATTAACATATTGGTTAAATACTTGTACCTTAAGCTATTTAAGATTCTTTTCTGCTCGTCTTTTTTTGTCACCAATCCACAATCCCAATTTTTTATAGGGCCTCCCACGAAGGTCTCCATATGTCTCATTACAAAGATTGAACAATCTTTGTGATTATTAGTTGTCCTCCACTTCGTGGCCTCTCTTTTGGATGGGACTTCGATTAGCTTCTTAAGTCTTGAATCCTTAATGCTTGCAAGGAATTTTAGGAACAGTTTATGCTGCATTATATAAAAATAGTTAAACAATATGAAAAATATAATATATTGATATGATATTTGTTATTCATATAATGTAAATGATATGTTCTTCTTACCAATATTATAGGCACACTTCCGTATTTGTCATCAAACTTCACTTTTGTGGCACTGTTATCAAACAGGTGTGCCATTGAAATTTTTAAATCATAACAGATTACCTAAAAGTGATCTGATTTTATGATTGGAAAGAATACCTGCAGAGGAATATTCTAGTTAATTTGTGTTTTATTCATTAAGAAAAGAACAGAGGATACATATTAAAAAAAGATGCAAAGTTTTTTCAAAGTTTCATTAATATCTAATATTCAGACTGAATAATGGCTAGTAATTTATTTTCTTAAATGTATTTGTGTCATACCAGGTCAAACTTCTTTATATTATCTAAATTATTCAATACTTTTTCTTTGATATTCTCTCTGAAAGTGTCAGCATATGTATGCCAATCAAAGTCTGGGTTGAACACATCATGTCCCTGTTCAAAAATTAACAAATGTTAAATTAATAAAAAAAATAATTTGTAATTTAAATTAGAAAAAAGATTAGTGATCTTACAAGAATATCTGTTGTCATAAATAACCTGCTTGGTGAGTCTTTGTTTTTTAGTCTTTCTTCAAAATTTAGAACTTCTGCCCAATTGTCTATGACATTTGAAAATGCTTCTGAATCTTCAATGATGCTTTCAAAAATTATTTTGAAAGCACTTTTATTTGAAGCAGTTTCAAAAACAACTGACCTGTTGAAACAAATTATATTTAAGTAAATTTTATGATAAACAAAATTGTTTATATTCAGTATATTCAGTATAATAAACTGTTGGTTTGTACCATTTTTTAGATTATATTCAGTCTGAATATGAACATTACAGTCTATATTCAGTATGTATATAAGCTAGAAGTATCCAAATCACAAAATTTCATCTCATATTCAGTTAGAATATAAGATAGAAGTATACAAACCAACAAGTTATAGATTATATCCAGACTGAATATAACCTTTAAATATCCAAACAACCAAATTGTATCTTATATTCAGTCTGAATATAAGATATAAATATATGTAGCACAAATTGCACAACTTATATTCAGTCTGAATATAACCTTCAAGTATCCAAACCACCAAATTGTTTCTTATATTCAGTCTGAATATAGTCTATAAGTATCCAAACTACAAAATTGTAGCTTATATTCAGACTGAATATAACCTAGAAACAATTGTTCAATAATATGAACATTACAGTTTCGTGTTTCACTGAAGTTTTTATATTTAGTTTGAATTAACTTGTTTTTAAATGATTATTATACAGAATAATAGTAAATTTAATTTGATACTTACAGAGCGTCATCTGTTAGTGAGAACACCCATTCACCAATCTTCCTCTCTAGTGAATATAATTTTGCTTCAGCATCAACAACTCTTTGTACATAAGGTGATTTTAGAAGATCACCTACCTTCTCTATTCTCTTCTCTTTATCTTCAACCTGATCTTTAGGTTTTGCAATTTGCTTATCCTTTGCTTTTATTTTTACAACAAGATTATCTTTCTTTGATTTGGATGGTTTTGGAGGGGAATCAGAATCAGTGAATAGCTTGAATGTTGGACAACTTGCAGGAGGAGTTTTTTCACTAATATCTGTCTGTTGTGAAACTTGTGGGGTAATCAAATCCTGGCTTTTCATTATGGCATGTTGTCCTTCTCCCCTTGTCTCATTTCGCTCCTCTTCTAAAGCTTTATCTTTCTCATTTCCCTCCTCTTTTTTCTTCTCATCTTCCCTTCCTCTTTCTTCAGTATTAATGTCATCAACAATATTAGCTATTATTGCTTCAGGACTAGTCTCTACATTCTCTTCTCTTCTTTCTTCATTTGTCTGCAACACATCAGCGATCATGTTTCTTGAAGCTTCATCATTAGCTTCTTCATTCTCTTTTCTTCTTTCTTCTCTTGTTTCTTCTCTTTTTTCTGCATTCGGCTGCACCCCACCAATTATCATGTTTCTTGAAGCTTCTTCATTCTTTTTTCTTCTTTCTTCTCTTCTTTCTTCTCTTGTTTTTTCTCTTCTTTCTTCATTCGGTTGCACCACTTCAACGATCATGTTTTTATTAATCTTAAATAGGCTTTCATATTCAACCTTCCATTCCTTTAATGGTTGATCGCTTGGATATAGCATCATTGCTCTTGTCATCTTAAACTCAATCTCAGCTTTCATTATCATCAGTTCTTCAAGATCATGGTTAAGGCTTGCTAAGAATTCCTGTTTTTTTATGTTTTTTTATTAGTAAAGATAATTATAATTAATATTATTATAAACTACACAGTTTATATTAAGTTTGAATAAAGGTTAGCAAAGTATATATTCAGAATGAATATAGGCTACAAATAGTATTTTGAACTTCAAGTTTTAGCTTATATTCAGACTGAATATAAGAAGCACTAAGATTCAATTTATCTCATATTCAGTCTGAATATAAACAATAAAGTGCATAGTTACACTATTAGTACTTATATTCAGATTGAATATAAACTACACTACGAAATAATATTATAAACACTAAATAATATTTGTAGCTTATATTCAGTCTGAATATAAAAGCTAAATAATATTATACTCTGCAGTGTTTATATTCAGTCTACAAATATTATTTAGAACTTCAAGTATTAGCTTATATTCAGACTGAATATAAACAATAAGGCTCATTGTAACACTCTTAGTGCTTATATTCATTCTGAATATAAGCTAACCCACAAAATCTTTTAGATTATATTCAGACTGAATATAACCTACGGTTAAACAAACAACTAATCGTAGCTTATATTCAAATATGAGCTAAAATTATTAAAATACTATTTCTTTACATTATATTCAGACTGAATGTAGGTTAATATGATAAAAACTACATACCCCTGCTGTTTTCTCTCTGTTTGAGGCCATGCAATCCTGTACCTCATCGGTGTTGAGTTATAACCTTCCAAATCCACCACTTTCAATCTCATGGTTTTCTCTCTCTTTTAACTTCTTGGACGTCCACTCAAGGATTGCAGGTTTTAATCGTCTATGATTAACTTCATCACAGCGTGTTGAATTCACATACATGACCTGCATTTTTGGTAATTAAAATTAGATTGACTATGTTATAAATTTTTTAAAAAACATAAATATTATAAGCGAATACATACCGTAAGGAATGTTGTTGGTCCTGTATAGAAGTCAGTTTTGGAGTTGCTGTTCCAGAAAAGCTTGCTTATCATTAACTGATTATATATGTAATCGCACCAGTTTATTTTTTTTAAATCATAATTTTCTCCAACATTGGTCAAGAAGGTGGTATTGCAGATTCCCATCTTCATTGTCTTGACCATTGTGTTTATGAAAAGAATGATGAAGTTCAGCTTGAATTTGATATCCAAAATTGTTGATTCCTTGATTAGTTTGACGAGGTGCTTCTGCCTAATCTTTTTTTGATCTTCAAACTGCGCCTTTCCACTCTTCGCTAATTCTTTCATGGTCTGGTTCAAATTGAAGTTGATATATATCGTCTCCTTCATTCTTTAATCCAAGGATCTCTGTAACAGAGTCCTTTGTTATCTTTATATCACCCTTCAATGTTTTGATCACCATGTCCTTTGAATCAAAACTGTCAACAACACTATAAGCTAGTTTTGAGGGGATAATGTCGATATTCATGTCAAGGATTGGTCCTAATCCAATATCATTAATCCATTGTATTTGTACTTGGCTTAAACTCCCTTTTATCGCCATTAGGTTCTTTGGAGATGTTCGTATTTGTAAACACTTGTACGTTGCATGCTCTGAAATTTCTGAATGTTTCTCATCAGTTGAATTTCTTTTGAATTTCTTTTTCATTGGACTTCCTTCACCTTCATTCTTGTTTTTGTTTGTTTTTGTTGCTTTTTTCTCTTTTTTTCTCTGTCCTGTACTTCTTGTGCTTTCCCCTTCTTCTGTTTTTTGTCAGCCCCTGTCTTCTTCAGATTCTTAGACATTTTGGCTGTTGATGATTTCTTTGTTTTTGTAGATGCTCCTTCTATTATATAAACATCAATTTATTATCTGTCTTTATATTTACAACATTACAAACACCTAATTGTACCTTATATTCAATCTGAATTTAGACATTACTTTGTAAGTTAATATTTATGTTTGTGTTACTGCTCATATTCAGACTAAATACAAGCTAAAATTACACAATATCAAAATTGTAGTTTGTATTTACAGTCTGAATATGAGCAATAACACTGTTAGTGCTCATATTCAGACTGAATACAAGCTTATATTCAGTTTGAACAAACACTGTTTGTGCTCATATTCTGACTGAATATACAAATATTTAATAGTAGAATATATTCAAACAGAATATAAACATAATGGTGTAGTATTTAAATGTTAAGTTTGCATTATGCATGAATATAACCCACAATTAAAGAGTATATTCAGTCTGAATATAAACTACAAACAAAAGATATCTCAAACTCTATAAGTGTTTGTATATACAGTCTGAATATGAGCAATAACACTGTTATTTCTCATATTCAGACTGAATACAAGCTTATAACACTGTTTTGTGTTCATCATCAGTCTGAATACAATCAATAACACTGTTTTGTGTTCATCATCAGTCTGAATATAAGCTCCAAATTCTAGCTTATATTCAGACTGAATATAGTATTTAATTGTAGTTTATATTCAGACTGAATACAAACATAACACAAACATTTATTTGTACACTATATTCAGTTTTTATATGTACAATCATACAAATACAAAAATATATGTTATATTTCAGAATGAATATAAAATATTGATAGAAATAAATAAACATTAAATAACATTATAAGAATAGATTTCAAGCATTTATTGATCAAATGTGATTTTATACCGAATGCATTCATTAAATGTTCAGTAAAACCAGAAAACGGAATATTCAGTAGATTTCAAGCATTTATTAAATAACAAACCCTAGCTATGGATAATACTATAAAAACTCTTAAACTTGCCTGTTTCAGAAGGCTCTGTATACGAAACAATCTGCATATCCGTTTCTGGGTCCATTGTTTGTTGTTTGAACTTAAAGGAAGAAGTTCGTTCTTATTGACGTGAACGACGATGGTACTGGTAGAGAGCAGAGGGTTTTTAGTGAGAGAGTATATTTCGTGAAATGATGAATGTGTGCATTGTTAGAATTCCATCGTGTTCTATAGTTGGCTTTGAACCGTCATGATTTATTTACAATAATACCCCTACGCGCTAAAAATAAGTTTTAGATTTAATTTCATATTTCGGCCTAGTTGTATAGTGGTTTTAATACTTTGGGTCCCTAAACATATTTGTAGCTTATATTCAGTTTGAATATAAGCTACAATTATACAATCTCATAATTTTATCAAAATGTAATGCTTATAATCAGTCTGAATATAAGCTACAATTATACAAACTCATAATTTTAGCTTACATTGAGTCTGAATATAAGGTACAGACTCATAATTTTAGCTTATATTCAGTCTGAATACAAGCTACAATTATACAGTAGCTTGTATTCAGACTGAATATAAGCATAACATTGTGATAAATAACAATGTTATGCTTATATTCAGTCTGAATACAAGCTAAAATAATACAAACTCATAATTTTAGCTTCTATTCAGACTGGATACAAGCTACAATTATAAAAACTCATAATTTTAGCTTCTATTTAGTCTGAATATAAGGTACGAATTCATAATTTTAACTTATATTCAGTCTGAATATAAGCTAAAATTATACGTACTCATAATTTTAGCTTTTATTCAGACTGAATACAAGCATAACATTATACAAACTCATAATTTTAGCTTATATTTATTCTGAATACAAACTACAATTATACAAAATCATAATTTTAGCTTATATTCATTCTGAATATAAGCATAACATTGTGATAAATAAATTACAATGTAATGCTTATATTCAGACTGAATACAAGCATAACATTATACAAACTCATAATTTTAGCTTATATTCAGACTGAATACAAGCTACAATTATACTAAACTCATAATTTTAGCTTATATTCAGTCTGAATATAAGCATGACATTGTGATAAATCACAATGTAATGCTTATATTCAGTCTGAATATTATCTAAAATTATACATACTCATAATTTTAGCTTATATTCAATCTGAATACAAACTACAATTATACAAACTCATAATTTTAGCTTTTATTCAGTCTGAATACAAGCATAACATTATACAAACTCATAATTTTAGCTTATATTCAGTCTGAATATAAGCATAACATTGTGATAAATCACAATCACAATGTAGTGCTTATATTCAGAGTGAATACAAGCATAACATTATACAAACTCATAATTTTAGCTTATATTCATTCTGAATACAAGCTACAATTATACTAAAATCATAATTTTAGCTTATATTCAGTCTGAATATAAGCATAACATTGTGATAAATAAATCACAATGTAATGCTTATATTCAGACTGAATACAAGCATAACATTATACAAACTCATAATTTTAGCTTATATTCAGTCTGAATACAAGCTACAATTATACAAACTCATAATTTTAGCTTATATTCAGTCTGAATATAAGGTACAAACTTACAATTTTAGCTTATATTCAGTCTGAATATAAGCATAACATTGTGATAAATCCCAATGTAATGCTTATATTCGGTCTGAATATAAGCTAAAATTATACATACTCATAATTTTAGCTTATATCCAGTCTGAATACAAGCTACAATTATAAAAACTCATAATTTTAGCTTTTATTCAGTCTGAATATAAGGTACAAACTCATAGTTTTAGCTTATATTCGGTCTGAATACAAGCTACAATTATACAAACTCATAATTTTAGCTTTTATTCAGACTGAATACAAGCATTACATTATACAAATTCATAATTTTTGCTTATATTCAGTCTGAATACAAGCTACAATTATACAAAGTACATTACAAGCAAATTGTATCTCATATTCAGACTGAATATGACCACTACCACTGTTTGTGCTCATATTCAGTCTGAATATACAAACTATAATTTGGTTATTATGTAATTGTAGTTTGTATTCAGAGTGAATATAAGTTGTTCTATCATCCACAGATTCAATCAAAAAGATTCTAATATATTATGAACATAATCACTGAATAATTCATTCAAACCACATTAAACCACAAATAAAAGTACTTAAAAAAACATCTTAACAAACAATTGTCTTGATTTTCAACCAATAAAAGTACTTAAAATAATATCTTAAATTCATGTGCCACTTTTGCATTTGACTCCTCCACTGAATATTTCTCCACCTCTTCTGCCTCCTTCTCTCTCTCCTCTGCATCCTTCTCTCTCTCTTTATTCTCTTTCTCTTTATCTTCTTCCTCCACCTCTCTTTCTTTACTCTCTTCTGCTACATGAACAATCTCTTCATTCTCCTTCTCTTTCTCTTCACCATCTTCTTCATTAACATGTGTTTCTTCACCAACATCAACATCATTATGTTCTTCTTGAACCTCTTCTTCTTGAACCTCCATCCTGCCTTTTTGATTGAATTGAAAAAAAGTGTCATATGTTTTTTTCCATTTCTTCAAAACTTTGTTGTTTGGATAAAGCTCTCTTGCTTCATTGAAATTGGATTCCAAGTTATTTTTGTTTGCAAGAAGCTCTTCCAAATCATCATTCAGCGATTTTACAAGCTCCTGTTTTTCAATTTTTATGTAAGTAAGTGTAAGAAGTAGTACAATTCAATCTTTATAACACATTATGAATAATTGTATTTAAGTAATAATAAATGTTCTTAATGAGTATGATAAAAGTTAATACCGTCACTGTTTTCTTTTGTGGCTCCGATCTTTTTGAGTTTCCTGTTGCTTCAGCATATGGTTTCTTGAGGTTTCCCAATCCGAAACCTCCTAGGCTCAACTCCTTTCTCTCCCTTATCTTCATTCTCTCTGATGTCCACCACGTTGTAGCTGGACACATTCTTTCATGATCAAGCTCTTGACATGTAGTGGGGTCAAGTTATAATAGCTGCATATCATTCATAGTGAATAGATAAGTGAATAAAGGTTGATAACAAAATTTTAGCTTATATTCAGACTGAATATGAGCACTTGCTCATATTTAGTCTGAATACAAGTTACAATTGCACAATATCAAGATAGTATTTTGTATATTCAGTCTGAATATAAGGACTAACAATGTAAACATTGTTAGTGCTCATATTCAGACTGAATATTCAAACTACATAATAAGATATTAAAATCACATATATACCGTCAAAAACGTGATAGGCCCTGTGTAAACACATTCATCTGTCTCTTTCTTCCATGCTTGTGTGCTTTCTTTTGCACATTTGATGATGTATCAGCACCAATTAATTTTGGACAAATTCAATGTTTCTTCATCAAGTTTTGAGAGAATGGATAGGTTGCATGTTCCCATCTTCATCGAAGATGCCATAGCATTTACAAACACAACAATGAAATTTTCCTGGAAAATCCATTTTGCATGATTGCATTCTTTCATTTTGTCCACAACATCTCTTGGACGGATGTGTGAAGTGCTCCCAAATTGGCTTTTCCAATTCAATAGCAGTTCACCACAGTTTTCTGCCGTCTGAATATCATCTTTTATGTCCATTCCCTCATTTTTAAGTCCTAATATTTGACTAACAGATTCTTCATTCACCGGTATTTCTCCGGCTGGTATTCTTATGACCATCTTCTCAGCATCAAAGTTGTTACCAACATAAAAGGCCAACTTTGATGGTATTGAATCTATCTTCATCTCAAGAAGATTCTCGAATCCAATTTGTTTCAGACAATTGCATTGGTGTGTTTTCAACTGTCTTATTGTTGTCATTAAATTCTTTGTTGTTGTCCTTGTAGACAGCGATTTAATTACTTGTTGTTGTTGTTGTTGTTGTTGTTGTTGTTGTTGTTGTTGTTGTTGTTGTTGTTGTTGTTGTTGTTGTTGTTGTTGTTGTTCAACTTTAACACTTTTTCTTATTTTCTTGCTTGTCTCTTCTTCAGTGTGTTTTTCTTCTTCTAAATCTTCTTCAACTGTAATATTTTTTTTTTGACTCTCCAGTCTTACTGAAGTTCTTCTGCTCTTGTTTCCACTACTAGAAAGTTGAATATTTTCAACGAAATTTTTCAACGGAAAATGTCGTTGAAAATTTTCTATGAATTTTAAAGGGATTATTGACAAAACATAATTTTTATAACGAATTTTCAACGAATTTCCGTTGAAAATCTCTCACAAAATGCATTTTCAACCAAAAAAATTTTGACGAAACATTCCGTTGAAAAAAATTTGGTTGAAAATGCATATATGTTTGTGAGAAATTTTCAACGGAAATTCGTTGAAAATTCGTAGAAAATTTATGTTCTGTCAATAATCCTCTAAAATTCGTAGAAAATTTTCAACGACATTTTCCGTTGAAAATTAATATCCGTTGAAAATACTCAATTTTCTAGTAGTGTTCTTATTTCTCCTATTTAATTTGACATTTAAACAGTGGTTAAAATTATAAAATCGACATATGTTATGAAATACAACAGTTTCATAATGATATCCAAATGTTATTCTTATTATTCAGACTGAATATATATACTACAACTTTTTAAACACATAATTTTAGCTTATATTCAGAATGAATATAACCTACAATTATACAAACACGTAATTTGTAGACAATTATATTCTGAATATCACAATGTCATCTTTATATTCTCCAGTCTTAATTATATCCTATATTCAGACTGAATATAAGCTACAAGAATACACACTTATAATTGTATCTTATATTCAGTCTGAATATAAACACGACATTGTGTTATTATAATTTTATGCTTATATTCAGAATGAATATATATACAACAACTTTTTAAACACATAATTTTATCTTTTATTCATAATGAATATAAACATGACATTGTTTTATTGATATGTTATTCTTATAAGCAGACTGAATATATACTACAAATATTCAAACACTTAATTTTAGCTTATATTCAGACTTAATATAAACACATAATTTTATACTATATATTAAGTACAAGTGCATGCATTATAAGGTATAAATATATTTGGAATGAATATAAAAATGACATTGTTTTATCACTATGTAATTTTTATAAGCAGACTGAATATACAAACTACAAGTATTCAAATACATGACTTTAGCTTATATTCAGATTTAATATAAACACATAATTTTAGACTATATATTAAGTTCAAGTGCATGCATTATAAAACATAAATATTAAAAATAAACTTTTATTTATGCATTAAGACTTTTACCTTCTTCTTCAAATACTTTAATAAGAGGAACGTAGTTGCTTTGTTCACTGTTTGAATCCATTTTAATCTTTTAAAATAAAACCTAAATACTTTGTAGCAAATAACTTGCTTGGAGAAGATGAAGATGGTGATGGTGATGGTGTTGATGAATACTTTTGTGTTTTTTAATAATGGTGATTAAGAGTTTTGGGGGCGACGTCTTTTGCAGGAGCAGCAGTATTCAGAATTATGATGGCCTATGTCTTATTTAAAACAATGATCATGCTAATTTTATTGAATAATGGCCCGAGTTTTCAACTTATTTACAAAAAAGGTTAATTTCAAATTTAGCTTATATTCAGACTGAATAAAAGCTACTATTTTAAAAACTTCAAAATTTAGCACAATGTTATGTTTATATTCAGTCTGAATATAAACTACAATTATGTATTTGAAGAATTTTAGCTTATATTTAGAATAAATTCAAATTAATATTTTGTAGTTTTTATAATATAGGTTAATATTATTAAAAAAAATTGTAGTTGTTATATTCAGACTGAATGTAAGAACTAAGATTCAAATTAGCTCATATTCAATTTGAATTGAAATACTAAAGTGCATTGTTACACTCTTAGTACTTATATTCAGTATGAATATAACCTACGATTAAACAAATAACTAATTGTAGCTTATATTCAGTAAGATTATTAAAAAATACTATTTTATAGCTTTTATTCATTCAATAAATATTCAGTAAAACAAGAAAACAAAATATTCAGTAAAACTCTAAAACTTGCCTGTTTCAGAAGGCTCTGTAATATAAAGAATCTGCACATCGTCATCTCCTTCCATAGTTGATTTTTTGAAGTTAAATGGTAGAGAGCAGACGTTTTTTAGAGAGCAGTTGTGGTAATGATAGAGAGCAGAGGTTTTTTAGTGAGTGAGAGAGTGTTTTTTTGAAATGATGAAAATGTGTATCGTTCTGGATTCCATCGTGTTCTATAGTTGGTTTTTAGCATGATTATGGAATATGTGTAATTTGAACCGTCATGTTATATTTTCGATGTTGTCCGTACACACTAGTAATTAATAATACAATTATTATGTGTGTGTAATAATAAATTATTAGTGTTTCTATTCAGAGTGAATATAAGTTAAAGTTGAATCGTAGTACTTATATTCAGTCTGAATATAAGTTACGATTTTAGCTTATATTCAGTCTGAATATAAGCACTACTATTAGTGCCTATATTCAGTCTGAATACAAACACTATACCCTACAAAATCTTTTAGCTTATATTCATTCAGAATATAACCCACTATTAAACAAACAACTATTTGTAGCTTATATTCAGTCTGAATATAAACACTATAGAGTATAAAATTATTTATTGTTTATATTCAGACTGAATATAAGCACTAAGATTCAATTTGACTCATATTCAGTATGAACAGAAACACTAAAGTGCATTGTTACACTTTTAGTGCCTATATTCAGTCTGAATATAAGCTACCCTACAAAATCTTTTAGCTTATATTCAGTCTGAATATAACCCACTATTAAACAAACAACTATTTGTAGCTTATATTCAGTCCGAATATAAACACTATAGAGTATAAAATTATTTATTGTTTATATTCAGACTGAATATAAGCACTAAGATTCAATTTGACTCATATTCAGTATGAATAGAAACACTAAAGTGCATTGTTACACTCTTAGTGCCTATATTCAGTCTGAATATAAGCTACCCTACAAAATCTTTTAGCTTATATTCAGTCTGAATATAACCCACTATTAAACAAACAACTATTTGTAGCTTGTAGTTTGTATTCAGACTGAATATAAGCTACAATTATTCAAAATACTTTTTGTAGCATATAATTTATTTAGTGTTTATATTCAGTCTGAATATAAGCTACAAATAGTATTTGGAACTTGAAGTTTTAGCTTATATTCAGACTGAATATGAGCACTAAGATTCTATTTAGCTCATATTCAGTTTGAATAGAAACACTAAATTCAGTGTTAGTGCCTATATTCAGTCTGAATATAAGCTACCCTACAAAATCTTTTAGCTTATATTCAGTCTGAATATAACCCACTATTAAACAAACAACTATTTGTAGCTTGTAGTTTGTATTCAGACTGAATATAAGCTACAATTATTCAAAATACTTTTTGTAGGTTATAATTTATTTAGTGTTTATATTCAGTCTGAATATAGGCTATAAATAGTATTTGGAACTTCAAGTTTTAGCATATATTCAGACTGAATATGAGCACTAAGATTCTATTTAGCTCATATTCAGTCTGAATAGAAACACTAAATTGCATTGTTACACTCTTACTGCTTATATTCAGTCTGAATATAAGCTACCCCACAAAATCTTTTAGCTTATATTCAGTCTGAATATAACACACGATTAAACAAAAAACTATTTGTAGCTTATATTCAGTCCGAATATAAACACTACAGAGTATTATATTATTTAGTGCGTATATTCAGACTGAATATGAACTACGAGTAAACAAGCCATACATTTTAGGTTATATTCAGACTGAATATAACTTGCTGATTAATTGATTCAAAGCAAAACACAAGACAATCATTCATAACCCAAAATATATTAACATACAATTTTTTTAATGTTCAAATGTTAATCTAATATTCAACAAACATCATATCCTTGAAAATAGTGATCTTCACCATTCTTTTTCCATCACCTTCCACCACCTCCCTGAATCACCTAAGTAAATGCTGCAAACCTTGCATCAATTTCCTTCTTTGTTTTTTTTTTAAATACTTACTCTTAAAACTTGGTTCAAGGTTAAGAAAGTATTTGACCTCTTCTATGACATAGTCTCTCCTTTTATTCACATCTATCAACAATATTTTAGAAAGATATTTTGTTCTCAGACTATTGAGTTGTTTTTTTTGGTTTTTTGATGCTTCATCATCCAATCCACAATGCCAAGTATTCAAATGCTCCCCTCCATTGACGATTTCCATGTGCAGCATCATGAATATCGAGTAGGGGTGAGCATAACCGGGTACCCGGTAATTTTCCATGGAACCGGACCCGGAACCGGAACCGGCGGTTCCTGGAAATCTGGAACCGGAACCGGAACCGATGGGAACCGGTTCCGGTACCGGGTACCCGGTTTCACTTCTTTTTTTAATATTTTTACATTGCATACGTTAAAAATATAATTATAAACTACAAATGGTCAAAAGTAATTCGATAAAAACTAATTATTATATAAACAAACTGGAAAGTTTGAGTTTTTATTTATTATTTATAAATATATAGAATATTTTTTATTTAAGAATGGCGGGTAGCGGGTACCCAGCGGGTAACGGTTCCAGAAAAATGAGAACCGGAACCGGACCCAATCACATCGTTCCGGTTCTGGAACCGGCAGTTTCGAAGCGGTTCCGGTTCCAAAAGAGGGTACCCAGTTCCAATGCTCACCCCTAATATCGAGCAGTCTTTGTTATTTTTTTTGCTCCTCCATATCATTTCTTCCCTTTTAGGCTTTATGTCTTGTAATGATCTGTGTCTTTCATCCCCAATCTCTTTCAGATAGTTGATGAAGAGTGTTTGCTTAATGATGAAAATTTTAATGAAAACCTTATTAAAATCCGAAATAATAATAATATAACTCATTAAAATCTCTTTTATATTCAGACTGAATAACATTCTTACCACAGTTTCTGGACACCCTGATATTTTTTAGCATTTGATTGTTTTGCTGCACTGTCTAGTATATGGATTGATCTATTTCTCAGGTCAAAACAAAATCATATAATAGTGATTACTCCTCACAACAGGGAAAAATACCTGCATAAATAGTTTATGTCATTTTTATAAATAATGTATAAATAAAAAGATAGTTAATTGAATAATATTAAAATGCTTGTTTCATACCAAATCTACATTCCCCATCACTGCAATATCTACAGATTTATCCAGATTATGAAGCAGATTTTTTGAGAATATGGCCTGGTTTTTCTTGACATCAAACTTTTTGTCCAAGATGTCATGGGGCTGTTGTAAGAAACAAAAATGTTAAACTGGTATTCATCATGAATGTCTATGAAGATTATAATAATTATATTCTTACCAACACTTTTGTTGAACAATATAACTTTTTTGGTTTATTGTTTGTCTTCAACATTTCTTCAGAATTTAAAATGTAGATAAGGTGTCTATTACATTTGAAAAAGGTTCCGATTCTGGAATCAAGCTTTCAAGCAAAACTTTTATAGTTGTTTGCCCTGTACTTGATTCAAAAACCTCGTCCCTGTGATTATGATTATTTCTTAGAATTTATATAAAAACATCTTGATATTCAGACTGACTGAATAAAAGGGTGTGCTCAATGTTAAAACTTACACATGATCTCCTAAGAATTAGAACATCCATTGGGCAACATTCTTCTCAGTGTCTGTTTCCTCTGTCCGTGGATCCACTGGTTTTAAATTATATGGTGATCTGAATTCATCTTCATCTGTTGACTTCTTTTTTCTTTTTGGTGAAGAACATTCTTCTTGACTCTTTCTTTTTCTTCCTGTTTTAATTAAATATTTATTATCAATATAACATGTTTTCCTCAAAATAGACTGTAGTCCTTACATTCATGCTGAATATAACTTACAATTTTTGGTTTGTGTAATTGTAGTTTATATTCGGTCTGAATATAAACACTAAATTGCATTGCAACACTCTTAGTGCTTATATTCAGACTGAATATAAGTTAAAATTATTTCAAAATATTATTTGTAGCTTTTATTCAGTCTGAATATAAACACTACACAGTATAATAGAATTTAGTGTTTATATTCAGACTGAATATAAGCTACACCACAAAATCTTTTACCTTATATTCAGACTGAATATAAGCTAACATTATTCAAAATACTATTTGTAGCTTTTATTCAGTCTGAATATAAACACTACAGATTATATTAGAACTTAGAGTGTTTATATTCAGACTGAATATAAGCTAAAATTATTTCAAAATACTATTTGTAGCTTATATTCAGTTTGAATATAAACACTACACAGTATAATAGAATTTAGTGTTTATATTCAGACTGAATATAAGCTACACCACAAAATCTTTTACCTTATATTCAGACTGAATATAAGCTAACATTATTCAAAATACTATTTGTAGCTTTTATTCAGTCTGAATGTAAACACTACAGATTATAATAGAATTTAGAGTGTTTATATTCAGACTGAATATAAGCTAACATTATTTCAAAATACTATTTGTAGCTTTTATTCAGTCTGAATATAAACACTACACAGTATAATAGAATTTAGTGTTTATATTCAGACTGAATATAAGCTACAAAGGTTATTATTAGACCGTAGTTTTTATATTAACGCTTAATACAAGTTTTTGCAAGTATGAACACCATTTAACAAGAAGATATTCAATACGATTACATTAAAAACTCTAAATATTCAAAATAAAAATTTATATAAACAGAAAAACTTTTACCTTCTTCTTCAAAAGCTTCAATTAGATTAATCTCGTTGCATTCTTCGCTACTAGAAGCCATTTTTGTTTTCTGAATAAGAGTAATCTCGTTGATTTTCAGTAGAAAATGGAATTTAGGGCAAAATTTTCTTTTTGGGAAGATGAACTCAAGAAATTTGGGACGGAATCGAAAACGCGTAAGTGTACGGAGACGTGTTTCTGATTTTAATTGTAAGGTAGTATTTACGATTATACCCCTAACGGCTTAATATTCTTTAAGCCGTGACCTGAGTTTTCCACTTATTTACGAAAATGCGATCGCACGTTTTACCCCTTTATTTTTTGATCTGATTTTAAATGGATGACTGACATTCATCCTCATGTTCACAACCAAATATAAGTTCACGTTTGAACCCACCCATATATATATATATACACCCATGTGATGTACGTAATATGATGTAAAAGTTTGACCATCTTTTTGTTAAAAATGGTTAAAAACTTGCCCCTGACGATGAAAAAACAAAACAAACCAAAAAAAAATAGAACTAGCTAGGCTAGATCAAAAGATACTTTGCCTTTTTGTTTGTTTATTGAATTCCATATAATGAAACACTGGTATAAATCTAATAAAAAATTCAAAAGAGTATAATATAAAGATAAAAGAATATATATATACAAATAAAAGACAATAAAAATTTCGTTTTTCTTGCTTGATTTTACAATTTTCTTAAGATTTTCTTTCCTTTGTTATAAAAATATTAATATGATGTGTAACCAGATATTGTAACAATGGTTCAAATATATCTATATATATATATAGGCTCTTTCAAGTGTTAACTCAATTATTTGTGTTAACCGTGTTAACCCATCGATTACTGGTGAACACCATGCTCGTTCACTGGTGAACACGATGCTCGTATACTAACGAACACGATGCTTGTTCACTGATGAATGGTGTTCACCAGTGAACGAGCATGATATTCACTAGTGAACGATGGGTTAACTTGGTTAACAGAAATTACTGGGTTAACACAAGAAGTCACCTCTATATATATATATATATATAAGTCTTCACAATCAATGATATGTCAATATACCATATAGTTAACAATGTAAAAAGTGTAAGGAAGAGTCCGTACAATGGTTCCATGCATCAATAACCTTGGTCTTGTTTTTACTATAGCAACCATGAGATGTCTACCGGTCCTAGAAATAGAAGCATACAAGAAAATGATATGGGTGAAGTTACAACATCGCGTTTAGTCGATTAATTCTTACTAATAACCATCTCTCATTTACTAGTGTTCGTATTCCTTATCTAGGAAGCCACTCGACCTACAGGAGAGGAGAGGTGGTAGAAGGCCGTTTCTTTTTACTGAGAAGCATGTATAGCAGTTTTGGAACAAAACCAGCATACAGTGGGGGCTGTGGAGAGCAATGTCATCGCTACTACGAGCCTGATCAAGGTAATAGTTTTAAGCTAACATCCTTGCATGCATGCATGCGAAAGAATAAATCAAACAAAAGATAGCTTTACAATTAACAACACCGATCCACACATCCATCTCATAATTATAATTTATAATCAGAATCCTCCCACCAACATAAATGAATTTTGACCGATCCCTGAAGAGTTTTCTTTTTTGTAAAAGTAGGATAGTTTTTAAAATGTTTTGTAAAAATAGGATAGATTAAATTTGTTTTGCAAAATTAGGATGGTAGATCCACAACTATTTTAAATTCAAACTTACATTCATTTTAGTTATTATATTATACTCTCATTATATATTATGTATAAATTTAATATGATAAGAAATTTCAATAACATTTCAACAACATCCTTACATTCATTTTAGTTATTATATTATACTCTTATTATATATTATATATAAATTTAATTATTGTAAATATATAACCAAAATTAATTTATTATATTTAACAGTTTTATTTATTAAAAATATCTTATCAATATTTTTAATAACACCCCTTTATTTTTTTTATTTTTCTATTACATTTTTTAATATTTTTATGCATAAGTGTGATTTATGTATAAAATAAAATAGCTAAAAAGTTTAAAATGTCTAAAATCAATGCAGTTTAAAATGTTCAAAATTGTATAAAATCAAATCAACGTAAAAAGTTTAAAATCGTGTAAAATCAAATGAACAAAAAAATATATTGTTTAATATTGTGTGTAATCAAATCAAATGATTTATTTTTTTAAAATGTATAATATCAATTAAGTTGAAAACATTTAAAATTATGTAAAATCAAAATGAACATAAAAATTTAAAAGTGTAAGATCAAATCAATATAAAAATTTGAAAATCGTATAAAATCAAATTAATATAAAAAGTTAAAATTTATGTAAAATCAATTCAACAAAGAAAAATATGAATAAATATATAAATTATAAATAATTGTGTAAATCTTTTTTGTCCTACTATATTTTATTTTCTTAATTATCTATTATATTTTTAAAACATAAATAAATATATAACTTATAAAATAGAATAATAAATATAAAAAAACAAACAAATTGCTAATATTGTGTGTAATCAGATCAGAAAATAAAATAATAATAATAATATTCAATTGGTGTCAAAAGCATTAGTAAAACATTTTTAATAAAGTAATTAATTAAAAATAATGAAAAATAGCTTTATAAAAAATTGTGTAGTTGAATAGAAAATGATGTAATAGAAAACGACAGACTTGAATAAAGGATGTAATTGAAAAAAATAATAAAGGATGTAATTTAAAAAAAAAATATGTATATAAAAACCATATATTTGAAAATAGAAGTATTAAAAATTTAGATATATAAAAAAATAAAGATAAGAAAATAGTCTAATTGAAATTTGTTTAACAAGTCAAGGGACTGAAGTTGTAAAACATATTAGAACTACCCTATTTTTACAAATCACTTTAAAAACTACCCTATTTTTACAAAAACTCATCCATGAATTGGATCTCACTTGAATAGCCCCATCTATCCTCCTGAGGAGAAGTTTGGTTTCAAACCCCGATTCGAACAGGAGGAGTACGCCATGCTAATGTATCTTTGTCTATTTGGTATCCAAAATTGTACAAATCATATGAAAAGTCAACAAAGATAGCCAAATAACTGAATTTTCTTGCCATTTAACAACAACAGAAAACATTTCCACTTTAGCATACCACAATGCTATCGCGGCTTAAGAAATTAACAATATAAAATATGTCATTGACCAAGACACCACAACTCAATAGTCACATAAGGAGAAATAGCAAGGGATATCCATGGAGCTGGTACATAACCCCTGCTTGAACAAAAATCTACATAAGGCCTTAGTAAGAGGATAGAGAACTCCATGACAACTAAAAGCGCCCATACACCAGGGTCTAGGAGATAAAGTTCACTACTAAACGAAAGACTATTGTCTACGGACTTTTCTTTGGAAAATCTGTCGCTAAAAACTGATTCCTCACAAAACAGTCACAAAAGTTGATGGGTAATTGTTGGTGGGTAATTCAAATTAGTGATAAATTACCCAGAGATTTTCGGGTGATTCGTTGGTATTTTCTAGGTGATTTGTGGGTAATTAGCGACGAAAATTTTCCTGGATAATTTTTATGGGTAAAAATCATTTGTTTTGTAGTCGTTGACTTTACATTAGCATCCAAACAAGCCATAGCATCACTCGGGTATTCAATATATTATATGCATGGATAAAAAGCACCACCCAATGATTGGTGCTAGGGGTGTAATTGTGAGTAGAGCTCGAGTATCGATATACGTACTCGACTCAACCTCGATAGCCATTTATCACTATTAGAAAATTGGGCATTACCGACCAAAAAATCCATCGGTAATTATCGAGGGATTTCCGATGGATCCAAATAAATATTTAAAAAATAAAAATATGTCGGTAATTACCGACAGATTTAAGTAATTTTTTTTGTTTTTCCAAGTTTTCTTATTTATATAAGCTTTAATTTGATTTAGTTTGTATAATTTGTTATGCGTATATGTATATGTATGCATTCATGTGTCGTATATATGCATATGTATCCATGTATGTGTGTCATATATGTATATATATGTTGTAAGTAGTATATGTATACATATGTGTATGCTATATTATGTCTATATATGTATGTATATGTATATGTATATGTATATGTATATGTATATGTATATGTATATGTAGGGGAGGGATCATACGAGAACCACCCCTCTTTAAAGGAACAAAGGAACAATTTGTGGACCACATATGATGTGGGTCCCACATAATATTAAATCATTTCTAATTTAATATGATTTAATATTAAATCAGAAATGATTTAATATTATGTGGGACCCACATCATATGTGGTCCACAAGTGTTCCTTTATTCCTTTAAATTTACAAAGTTCTCATTTGAACCTTCCTCTGTATATGTATATGTATATGTATATGTATATGTATATGTATATGTATATGTATATGTATATGTATATGTATATGTATATGTATATGTATATATGTATGCATCCATGTGTTGTATATATATATATATATATATGTTGTAGGGTTAGGTTCAAATGTGAACTCATTTTTGGTTGTGAACGTGAGGACGAATCTCAGCCACACATCTTCGGTTATGGTGGACGCGATCACAGAGGATTGACGCGATTTATGGGAGGGTGGAGATTATTAAAGAAGGGGAACCAGGTCAAAGCCGTCTTTATTGACCGGATAAGTGGCTGAGATCCGTCCTCAAGTTCACAACCAAAAATGAGTTCACATTTGAACTTTCCTCATATGTTGTATACATATATGTATGTTATCCTATTTATGTATACGTATATGTATGTTGTACTATATATGTATATAGGTGGTGACTTCGTATGTATACATATATGTATGTTATCCTATATATGTATGTTGTACTATATATGTATATAGGTGGTGACTTCGAATGAGAACTCAAATTTGGTTGTGAAATATGAGGAAAAATGAGAGCTCGATTCGTGTCATATTCAAATTGAATAATGAAGGAAACTATTCAGACTGAATGTAGTATTATTCAGACTAAAAAAATACTACTAGGGTTGAGCATCGGGGCAGGTCAGGTGGGTCGGGGGGAGGAAACAACACCCCGATCCGGTCCGGGGATTTCGGGTGGGTGGACTTTGGGTCATTGGGTGGACAGGGAGGTTTCGGGTCATCCGAATTCTGTAAAACAATCTAAAAGCTCTGTTTTCTTTTCTTTTCTGTTTCTGTTTCTAGATTCCAACTTTCTGTTGTTGGCTCCTGTTGTTGTTTTATGTTTCCCCGCACAGTTAAATCTGTAAATAATAACACAATCTACAAAAAGTAATACCAATTACATTAACTACTTAATTTAAACAAAATCAAATACCAAAATACCAAATGTGAAATGTGAAATGTCCAAATTAGAAATTACCAACCAATAAGAGTACCAATAATGTACCATATTACGGAATACGGTCTACCTTCTACCAAAGTACCAAACTACGGACTACCAAAGTATTAAATAATAACACTACTAACTAAAGCACCAAACAAAGTTAACAAATATTCAAATACCAAACAAGCTGCAAACCAAGTTTCATCAAAAGAATTTCAAAGTTCAGACCATCATCCATTAAAACATATCTTCAAAC
The DNA here is from genome assembly GCA_036898165.1 of Silybum marianum. Lineage (NCBI taxonomy): Eukaryota > Viridiplantae > Streptophyta > Magnoliopsida > Asterales > Asteraceae > Silybum > Silybum marianum. The sequence goes on from CM072531.1 coordinate 8,293,774, forward strand.
TTGAGTCGGAGCCGAACCATCATCATCATTAACAACACTTCAATCCTTAAATTTGTCAATGCTCCAATTTTATAAAACATTAAAAATTAAACAATAAACATCACACATAAATAGTAGATTATTATATTGCTAGATATGAAAAGTTAAGTGTACCTTCTTCCAACTTCTCTATTTCTTCCAAATTTTCCTCAACCGTAAGTGGTTTATTAGGACCCCTTAACCAATCGTGTGTACATGAGAGTGCTTGTACTATTTTACGAGTTAAAAAACTCCTAAAACTCTCCAACACCCTCCCACTTGTGCTAAATGTCGATTCATACGCCACGATTGAAATTGGCACGACAAGGATATCTCTAGCAAGTTTGGAAAGCCCGAGAAACCTTGCACTGTTTACTTTCCACCATGTAAGAAGATCAAAGTCATTTTCATTATCCTCTTCAGTGGCACTCAGTTAAATATATTTCAAGCTCACTATTTTTGTTTACTGAGTCCCCGCTTTCCATCTTTTACCTTTTCAATTGAATTTTTAGTCTATATTGTACCCTTCCAATAGGGATGGCATTTTCACTTGTAGTGGGTGGAGGAGAAGGGCAATTCATGACATTGGCACTAGAAGCTCCATAATCAGATCTAGAATATTTTGTGACATAGTCGTCAAATAAAGCAATTAATTTGGACTTTACCTTCTTAACAAAATATTCACCTTCATCTTTACCAAACATCTGATTGAACTGGGTTAGCATGTATTCCATTTTATCTCTTGGGTCCAATATGTTTGCAAATAATATTATGAAATTCATCTTTGTCGGAGCACCCCAATATTTATCGTACATCTCTTTCATCTCTTCACACATGTCCTATTTACAAATAAAGAAAGATTACAAGATGATAGTAAGTCAACTAGTCAAGAAAAGTAACATATGATAAGTAAGAAAAGTAACATAATTAAGTATTTAAGTTTTACCCTTTTAGTTCTAGTGGAAGCTTGCATTATGTCCGCAAGAATGTAGCTCAAATCAGATAACTTGGATAAGAAAGAATTAGAAGTCACATAAAGAGAATCAGATATTCTCACTGTCATCTCATAAAATTCTTCAAGAGGATTACAAGGCTCTCGATATATAACCAATCGGCAGATGTAAACATAGAATCTTCACCCAAATCATTCTTCAAAGACTCGTCATAGTAGGATTGAAAAACTTCTTTAAACACAGCCGCAGTCCTGATCATCATAAAGTTGAGTTCCATCTAGTAGAAACATCAAGGCATAAAGAACTTCTGTTTTCAACCCCAAGTAAATTTACCATTTGTCTAAACTTTTGAATCCTAGCCGGAGATTCCCTAATCCACCTAATACAGTCCCTAAACCGTTTAATCGACGAGTCTGCCAATTTAATCCATCTTGCACCACCAAGTTCAAAATATGTGCAATGCATCCCATATGCAAATATTGCACCCTCACAGATGAACATCCCACCGACACTATCTTGCTTCTAAAAAATGCAACGACCACATCATTACTAGAGGCGTTGTCTACTATGATAGTACTTATTAGTTTTACGCCCCAATCTACCAAACAATCCTCTATTGCTTTTGCTATTGATCCCCCCTTGTGTGAATTGATTTGCACAAAAGAGATGACCTTTTTATGCAATTTCCATTCGGTATCAATATAATGTGCTGTTATGCACATGTAATTGATCCTTTGCATAGATGTCCAAGTGTTGGTCGTTAAACATACCCTTTTTTATTTTTTCCTTAAAGATTTTCTTAAGGTTGGCCCTCACTTTCAAAAAGATACCATATATGTCTCTATTGACAGTCCACCTAGATGGTATCTTAAACATAAGACATGCAAGATCCATAAATTGCTTAAACCCCCTCCCTCCACAAATACGAAAGAAACTTCATCAATTATAATCATCTTTGCTAATCATTTTCTAGTGGCCTTTTGATTAACTATCCAATTAGTAAGAACACTTTGACCATCTTCCGACTTAGAAGCTTGGAATGCCAACATAGATTGCCTAGTTTCTTTGGAATGAGGGTTCTTAAGGCACGAAAGCATGTGACCTTTTAAGGAGGAAGTCCCATGCTTTTTTACCTCCGTTGTATAAGATTTTTCACAATACTTACATTGTCCTCTAACCAACACACCATTGCTATCTAATATTTTCTCAAAATGGTCTCACACTATCGATCTTGTTTCTGTAGCTTTTCGTTTCTTAATTTCAGGAACCGGAACAGAACTAACAGATTCAGATATCTAGAAATTGAACGAATCAACAATTAATAATTAAGTAAAACAATGATTAAAAAACTCACTATTGTAAAAAAACTCACTGTTGACAGTTGACACGGACACAATAAACACAACACAGACACAGTGAATACAACACAGACATAGTCACTGTATGATAAAGCATTAGACTATCAGTCAAACAAATTTTTATAAAAAGTTAACACAGTTACATAGACACAGTCAATTAGTCAAACAAATTTTATAAAAAATACTCATTGTATCATTCAAACACAGTGAACACAACATTATAACTAATCACTGTATCATTCAAACATAATATGATAATACAATCATTGTTACAAAAAATCACAAATGAAAAAACCTTAGAAGCTAGAACCTAGAAATTAGAACCTGAAAACTCAAAACCTCGCTGTCAAAACTCAAAAACCTCAAGAGTCAAGATTAGAACTTTTAGGTTAAGATTAGAAAATAAATCAACAAAACTATAACACTTTTAAACCTTTTAGGTTAAAACTTTAAAAAATTAGAAGAATAGAAGTTTATAGTTTACACATAAGTGGTCAATGGAGACGGTGGAGGGTCGTGGAGAGGACTAGAGGAGACTGGAGACGATGGAAAGGTCAGAAGACAGTGGTCACCGCCGGCGTGGGATGCTCATTGGTCGTCATCGTCTCGTCTTTACTCAAATTGTTGTTGGAGTCATGGTCATCAAGCGTAAGGAACTAAGGAATAAAATTTCAAATTAGGGATTTCAGGTAATATTATAAAATATAAAAAAAATGTCGGGTCATCGGGTGGGTTGGGGCGCGATACCCCAACCCCAACCCGCCCCTACTATATCCGAAGTAATATCGGGTTCGGACCACATCGGGTATCAGGTTTCGGGGTTAGGTTTTCCCTTTATTTTCGGGTCGGGTTTGTTCGGGGTTTTAGGGTTTTGCTCACCCCTAAATACTACATTCAGACTGTGTAACGCCCCTAAAAATGGGAGTTAATTTAAACCAATAAAACGCGGAATAACTTCTACTTAAATAAATCATCACCCATAAAGATGGGGAGAAGGTTAAAAAGAGTTTTCAACATCTACAGGATTATTAAATGACAACCTAGTAATCTATACAATTCAAATACATATTAAGTTCGAGTGTCACTAAAATCCTCAACATAATCTTCAATGTAACTCCATCTATACACACGAGGTGCACTTCCAAGAATGCCACTACCGGCACTTAGCTTCTCTCATCCCATCAAGCCCCATCCGCTTGATCACCTGATATACATGTCATTTTAAGAAAAAGTGTTAGGCTTAAAAGCCTAGTGAGAACAAACAATTCAAAATATAGAAAAGCCATTTAAACTTCGAAAACGGTAAATAAACATATAACCGAAAGCTTTTCTCAAAACATCTCTTTTTCTTTACTTCTGCGATTTACACCTGAAAGATACGCTTTACTTCTCTTGGGGGAAACTTCTACGGGAATGACCCGTCATCACATTAATCCTCACGAGTTCAACCCCAAACCGGGATCTATTACAAGTGCCCTCCCCAAGTACTTCTGAATATATGTGCCTATGGATCCATTACACTATTCTAACATCTTAATACAACTATTTCCAATGTATTACTTCTCTCCATAAAACCTGTGAAGTATGACATCTTAATACACTTGTTTCCAAGGTATTACTTCTCTTCACAAAACCTGTGAAGTATAACATTTTGCTTCCCAAAACCTTCCTTCCAAAGATTAGGTCAAATAATCATTTAGGTTTATATATCATATTTCTCATCAAAAACACATAAGGGTGTTTTAAAACCGTTCTTCGTACTCATTTCATCATTTCAAAGAAAAACCATAAATGACACATTTTGACCTAGTTTTTACCAAAACCTTCCAAGTATAGAAATACTTATTTTAAACATCACATTAAGGCAAAATACTTCATTTTGACATGTATAAAGTTTTAAAGGTAAGAATGAACTCACAAGTTAGAGTTTGACAAAACCCTAGAAAATCTCTAAGATGAAGATGATCAAGAAATCTGAAAGGAACCAAGAATGCTATCACTTGAAGCTTTAACTCCCAATGTCCAACTTGATCTCTCCTCTTTAATGTTGTATTAAATGCTTGGAAGAAGGTTGGTGAAGAAGACCCAAACCCTAAAATCGTCTCTGCTGTTTTGCTCTCGATGCTAAAACCCGTATCTCATAAAATGAGATGAAGAGCTGAAAATCGCACCTTAATGTGCCTGCTGGACCATGCCGGCGACTATGCCCTTGGCGACTATGACATGTCATAGTCGCGAGTCATAGTCGCGAGATTTGTACCGAAGCTGAAAATCGAAATTGTCATCTGGTGCTTCTTGGCGACTATGCCATGCGACAACGACATGGGCATTGTAGCCTGTCATTGTCGCCCAAAACGTACCGAAGGTCGTTTTCTGTCCGGCGTTCATTCCTTTCCTCCAATCCATTGCAACCCAACATTATACACTTGAATCCTTCCATTTAGCCAAAAATAACAATATTAAAATCTAGATTCATGGTCCTTTCATACGAGATTTCCGGGTGTTACAGACTGAATAATACTACATTCATTCTGAATATTTTCCTTCATTATTCAGTCTGAATATGACACGTGGCGCACTCTCATTAGTCCTTACGTTCACAACTAAATTTGAGTTCCCATTTGAACTTTCCTCTATGTATGTATGTGTCTATATGTACATATATTGGAGCACACGTGTATTTCCCGGACACTAATGTTCGTTGGTCTTGGGTTCGATCCCAGGCCCCCTCGCAATCGTCTTGCCGCTGAGTGAGTCAGGTATGCCCCTCACATTGGGAATTGGCAGCCTGTGTGGGCCGGTTTGCGTATATGTACGCATATGTATACTAATGTTCGTTAAGAGTCGTTAAAGACCATCAAGGTCTGGGGATGGTGATTTGCTCTGCCCGTCGGGGAACCCGGTTCACCCATCCCATTCGGGGCGGGGGATTCCCTGTTAAAACAGGTACCGGGGTCGGGGATCCCCTATTGTTGAAAACCGAGATCGGGGCCGGGTAGTGTATTCCCCAACCCGTCCCGTCCCCATATGTATATATTAAATAAAAAATATATTTTTAAACAAATTTTTACTCTTTTTTAAACAATTTATTGTTTAACCGGGGATTAACCGGGGATAAGCACAAAATATCCGGGGTCGTGATTGAATTCCCCGTACCCGCCGGGGACCGGGCCCGGGGCCGGGGATTGCATTCCCCGCCGAATCCCCGCCCCATTGCCATCCCTATCAAGGTCCATTGTTGTTCGTTAATAGACATTAAAACCCACCAAGGCCCATGGTTGTTCCTTAAGAGTCGTTAAAGCCTACGAAGGTCCATGGTTGTTCATTAAGAGTCGTTAAATCCCATCAAGGCTCATTGTTGTTCGTTAAGAGACATTAAAACCCACCAAGGCCCATGGTTGTTCCTTAAGAGTCGTTAAAGTCTACCAAGGTCCATGGTTGTTCATTAAGAGTCGTTAAATCCCATCAAGGTTCATTGTTGTTCGTTCAGAGTCGTTAAATTCTATCAAGGCCCATGGTTGTTCGTTAAGAGTCGTTAAATTCTATCAAGGCCCATGGTTGTTCGTTAACAGTCGTTAAATTCCACCAAGGCCCATGGTTGTTCATTAACAGTCGTTAAAGCCCACCAAGTTCCATTGTTGTTCATAAAAAGTCGTTAAATCCCATCAAGACCCATGGTTGTTCGTTAAGAGTCGTTAAATCCCATCAAGGCTCATTGTAGTTCGTCAAGAGTCATTAAAACCCATCAAGGCCCATTATTGTTTGTTAAAAGTCGTTAATTAAAGCCCATCAAGGCCCATTGTTATTCCTTAATCAATAGTCGTTAAGTTTGACTAACTAAGGGGTATTTTAGTCATTTTAGACAATAGACATATTTTTAAGACGACTAAAATACCCCTTAATTAATTAAATAATTAATGGAAAAATAAGAATAATGGTTAAAAATTAAAAATTAAATAATTTATTGTGTTAATAATACTTAAAATAACATAATATAATTTTTTAATAAACAATATTGAAGACCGTCGGAAATCCGCCGATAATTTCCGATGAAACTTATCTGTTAGTAATTGCCGACGTATTTTCGACCACTATAAATTCAACAATACGAGCCCTAACAAATTTTGTTCCTTGATTTCAAAACAGAAGCTCGGTCTCCTTTGTTTCCCAAGCCCTTACCAGTTTGGCCCACCACTGTCTTTGTCCTTGCCGCCGCCCACCCACTCACCGTGCTCTCCTCTCAATTTGGAGCTCCCTTCATTGATAACAGTTTTGAGTTATTTGTAGTTTCTTGTTTTGAGTTGGGTTTATTATTCATTGGTAATCTATTAATCGATTTGGAGCTCCCCTTCATTGGTAATCTTTATAAATAATAGTTCTTGAGTTGGGTTTCTTGTTTATTTCTAAGGTTTTATATATGTTAAGCTTATGATACATGTTGAAATGGGTACTTAAATTTCACAAATAGTTTAAATTTGCTTAGTTTTCTTATACCTTATGTCCAATATTAACGGTTTCATGTATATACTTGTTAGGATTATTAAGCTTATGATACATGTTTAAATTATGATGGTTATGTAAAGTATTTGTTTCTAGTAGTTGTTGTTTTATGATGGTTATGTAAAGTTTCTTTTAAATAGATATAAAATCATATTGTATTATATCTTTTTTTCTAGTTTATATTAACATAAAAAATCATAATGATTTCATTCTTTTGTGGCCATTTTGGTTTTGATTTGAACAGATTGTAATATGAGTTGTTTGCTACTTTGGTTTAACCCCATTAAACTAATTATGTTCAAGTTTATCAAAACTTTTAGTTTATATTGAGTATTCAAGTTTATCAAGTTTAGATAGTTGGTTGCCATTTGTTAGGCAAATAATAGGCTCGATTTAATTTAAAAATATTCATTTTATAGCCGTTATGATGGCAAAATTTTAAAAAACATATCTTAGGGTTTTAAAGTCATTTAAAACACCTTTATTGATTTAAAACCAATGGTTTGACTTCCAAATAGACAAATCAGGGGCGGACCTATAGTGTAACCCACGGTGGCATGAGCCACCGTATTATTTCTCCGGCGAAAGGTAAAAAAATTAGGTTTATGAAATGTGCAACCGTATCTTTTTGCAGTGTCCCACCATATATATTTTAAAACTGCAATATGGACAAAAGTTTTCCTTGGTAGAGTTGGTTTGCAAGGCATTTCCTACCCCCAAAACCCAAGTTCGAATCTTGATAGTGCCATTTTCTTAGCTTTTTGCTTTTAATTTCAAATTTATTATGTTTCTAAAAAAATGCATAGTAAAAAACTTGAACCCGAGACCTCACGTATGAAAATCAATGAACCAACTAATAGACCAATTATGATGTTGTAAACAATAAGCAAAACACTAAGTCTGATACCAACGATTGGAAAAAAAACCAAGTCTGATACTAACCCTACATGCTTAGTGTTTACAAATCTGTTTTGTGCTTGCTGTTTAATTTGCCATGAATCTGCTTATTGTTAAATTTTGGTTTAGCAAGTTGTTAAATGTTAAAAAGGGCAGTGGACTTTCATGGTTATCCTTTCATGTTAAATTTGGGTTTTTTGAATGTATTCCCATCAACAGATGAAATTTAACCTTTCATGGCTTGTTTTTCCTTTTTTTTTTGCATTAGGGATGTTGCATCTTTTGTAATAGCCTATTTCTTATGCGGTTTATAGACCGGAAATAGCCGGACTTAGTCTCACAACATGTAACCATAGGTAATGAGATTGTTTTTGGATGAAGCTATGAGCACTATTATTTGGTTTTTCATTATAGTTTGTTGTTTAGTAGCCTAACATACAAGGTTACGCCATTTTTTTGATATTTGTTGTAAAATAGGCATGTGTATGATAGTGACACCATGTGGATATTAGTATATCACAAATTAGGATGGATAGAAGGTGTTTCAAAAAATTATGTGATATGCTTGAAAGATTAGGAGGACTACAAGCAACTAGTAAATATGAATATCGATGAACAAGTTGCCATTTTCCTTCACATCGTTGATCATATGTTAAAGAATAGGGTTGTCACATGTCGTTTTCATCATTCGGGGAAAACAATTAGTAGACTTTTTACTCGAGTTTGCATCCACATTTACCTAAAAAACCCGAACTTGTTCTTGAGGACTCTATTGATCGAAGATGGAAGTGGTTTAAAGTAAAATTTAAGAATATTTTTTTTTGGTTTGTAATAGTACCATTTGATATATTAGCTAAACCACACACTGAGTCTAGAATCAAAACCATGAAAAAAGATTGGCAAATCGTACATGATATGTTACATGGTACAAATATAAGTGATTTTGGGTATGATAGTTTGAAAATGTGTGATTATACACAAAAAGTTGAATTCAGTGAACCAGGGCCGTCCCTAACTTTTTGGTGGCCCTGTTACATTTACATCAAGATTTTTGTTATTCCATTACCAAAACCAAACCAGCAGTACATACCAAAAAAACCAAACTTCCTTTGATGGAAGCAAAGCTGCTGCAAATAGAAACAGCAAAGCTGCAGCAAATAGAAACAACAGGTTACTATCTAAACACAAAGATATCCAATTTCACACAACTAGGAACAAACTGAATAATAATTAAATAAAAAGTTTCAAAATATATCGAAAGTCTTACATAGAAAAACAACCAAAAGACAAAGTAAGATGTAAATTTCACTTGAATAGAATTATTCTTTAACCATTCTTTGAAATAAAATCTTCAATGAGATCTTCATAATCCACTTTCTCCAAAAAGTCATTTTCAATTGCTATCATGGCAAGTCCGTTAAGCCTTTCTTGTGTCAATGTGGAGCGCATATAAGTCTTCAACAGCTTCAACTTTGAGAAACTTCTTCTCGGATGCAACGATTCTGAGGAATGGTCAACAAAACTCTATAAGCAATAATAGCATTAGGGAAGCACTCGATATGTTTCAAATACTTTAAAATATCAAGAGGTCCCATTGTTTGTTCGGGTAAAAAATCTTGAAGTATCTTTAACTCAACATACAAGTCATTCCCATCTATATCAGATTGGTTTTGATTCTTTAGTGCATTTTCAAAATTAGTACAAGAAGACTTTAAACATATATCATCCAAAGCACGCAATTTATCAGATGTAAACAAAAATCCAAACACACTTTCAAATTTAAGTTAAGACTATGAAGACTTTAACATTCTTTGAAATAAAATCTTCAATGAGATCTTCATAATCCACTTTCTCCAAAAAGTCATTTTCAATTGCTATCATGGCAAGTCCGTTAAGCCTTTCTTGAGTCAATGTGGAGCGCATATAAGTCTTCAACAGCTTCAACTTTGAGAAACTTCTTTGAGATGCAACGATTCTGAGAATAGTCAACAAAACTCTATAAGCAATAATAGCATTAGGAAGCACTCGATATGTTTCAAATACTTTAAAATATCAAGAGGTCCCATTGTTTGTTCGGGTAAAAAATCTTGAAGTATCTTTAACTCAACATACAAGTCATTCCCATCTATATCAGATTGATTTTGATTCTTTAGTGCATTTTCAAAATTAGTACAAGAAGACTTTAAACATATATCATCCAAAGCACGCAATTTATCAGATGTAAACAAAAATCCAAACACACTTTCAAATTCTTGATATTGTTCAAATCTCCTACTTAGTGAAGCAATTGCATGATCAACGAGACATAAAAAATAATTAACTCTAAATGACTCCTCCGTTGATTGTGAATTAATTTCAGATGCATCACGTGGATTTTCATCAAAATGCCTTTTTCTTCGAATTTCACGTCTTTGAGGAAACAACGGATCAATATTCAATTCAGTGGCAATCTTCTTTGCTGATTCTATAGCATCTAAAAATCCCGTTTCTCTATATCCTTTAAAAAAAGAAATCAACCCCTTAACTTGATCAATAGCAACATCAATTAACATGTTTTCTGACTGCAAATTCTTACTAACCAAGTTTACAGAAAATAATATTTCATACCAAACCAAAGAATGACACTAGAAACTCAAAATCACCAAGCTCATTGTGTGCTAAAGATTTTGCTTCACTTCTAATTTTTGAATCATTATCCATTTCAGACACTTGAAGTAAAGCTTCTCTTACATCTAACAATTGAAATCTTATTGCTTTTACACTATCAATACGACTCTCCCAACGAGTCGTTGACAATGACTTGACGGTCCATCCTTTCACATTATCTTTAAACACTTGCCATCTTTTAATGGAATTAGCAAATATTGTATAAATACGCTGAATAATTCCAAAAAAGTCTCTAGCTTTACCACAAGTATTGGCTATATCACACAAAGTTAAGTTAAGACTATGAAGACTTTAAACATATATCATCCAAAGCACGCAATTTATCAGATGTAAACAAAAATCCAAACACACTTTCAAATTTAAGTTAAGACTATGAAGACTTTAACATTCTTTGAAATAAAATCTTCAATGAGATCTTCATAATCCAATTTCTCCAAAAAGTCATTTTCAATTGCTATCATGGCAAGTCCGTTAAGCCTTTCTTGTGTCAATGTGGAGCGCATATAAGTCTTCAACAGCTTCAACTTTGAGAAACTTCTTTCTGCAGATGCAACAGTTACAGGAATAGTCAACAAAACTCTATAAGCAATAATAGCATTAGGGAAGCACTCGATATGTTTCAAATACTTTAAAATATCAAGAGGTCCCATTGTTTGTTCGGGTAAAAAATCTTGAAGTATCTTTAACTCAACATACAAGTCATTCCCATCTATATCAGATTGGTTTTGATTCTTTAGTGCATTTTCAAAATTAGTACAAGAAGACTTTAAACATATATCATCCAAAGCACGCAATTTATCAGATGTAAACAAAAATCCAAACACACTTTCAAATTTAAGTTAAGACTATGAAGACTTTAACATTCTTTGAAATAAAATCTTCAATGAGATCTTCATAATCCACTTTCTCCAAAAAGTCATTTTCAATTGCTATCATGGCAAGTCCGTTAAGCCTTTCTTGTGTCAATGTGGAGCGCATATAAGTCTTCAACAGCTTCAACTTTGAGAAACTTCTTTCTGCAGATGCAACAGTTACAGGAATAGTCAACAAAACTCTATAAGCAATAATAGCATTAGGGAAGCACTCGATATGTTTCAAATACTTTAAAATATCAAGAGGTCCCATTGTTTGTTCGGGTAAAAAATCTTGAAGTATCTTTAACTCAACATACAAGTCATTCCCATCTATATCAGATTGATTTTGATTCTTTAGTGCATTTTCAAAATTAGTACAAGAAGACTTTAAACATATATCATCCAAAGCACGCAATTTATCAGATGTAAACAAAAATCCAAACACACTTTCAAATTCTTGATATTGTTCAAATCTCCTACTTAGTGAAGCAATTGCATGATCAACGAGACATAAAAAATAATTAACTCTAAATGACTCCTCCGTTGATTGTGAATTAATTTCAGATGCATCACGTGGATTTTCATCAAAATGCCTTTTTCTTCGAATTTCACGTCTTTGAGGAAACAACGGATCAATATTCAATTCAGTGGCAATCTTCTTTGCTGATTCTATAGCATCTAAAAATCCCGTTTCTCTATATCCTTTAAAAAAAGAAATCAACCCCTTAACTTGATCAATAGCAACACCAATTAACATGTTTTCTGACTGCAAATTCTTACTAACCAAGTTTACAGAAAATAATATTTCATACCAAACCAGCAATGACACTAGAAACTCAAAATCACCAAGCTCATTGTGTGCTAAAGATTTTGCTTCACTTCTAATTTTTGAATCATTATCCATTTCAGACACTTGAAGTAAAGCTTCTCTTACATCTAACACTTGAAATCTTATTGCTTTTACACTATCAATACGACTCTCCCAACGAGTCGTTGACAATGACTTGACGGTCCATCCTTTCACATTATCTTTAAACACTTGCCATCTTTTAATGGAATTAGCAAATATTGTATAAATACGCTGAATAATTCCAAAAAAGTCTCTAGCTTTACCACAAGTATTGGCTATATCACACAAAGTTAAGTTAAGACTATGAAAACTTTAAACATATATCATCCAAAGCACGCAATTTATCAGATGTAAACAAAAATCCAAACACACTTTCAAATTTAAGTTAAGACTATGAAGACTTTAACATTCTTTGAAATAAAATCTTCAATGAGATCTTCATAATCCACTTTCTCCAAAAAGTCATTTTCAATTGCTATCATGGCAAGTCCGTTAAGCCTTTCTTGTGTCAATGTGGAGCGCATATAAGTCTTCAACAGCTTCAACTTTGAGAAACTTCTTTCTGCAGATGCAACAGTTACAGGAATAGTCAACAAAACTCTATAAGCAATAATAGCATTAGGGAAGCACTCGATATGTTTCAAATACTTTAAAATATCAAGAGGTCCCATTGTTTGTTCGGGTAAAAAATCTTGAAGTATCTTTAACTCAACATACAAGTCATTCCCATCTATATCAGATTGATTTTGATTCTTTAGTGCATTTTCAAAATTAGTACAAGAAGACTTTAAACATATATCATCCAAAGCACGCAATTTATCAGATGTAAACAAAAATCCAAACACACTTTCAAATTCTTGATATTGTTCAAATCTCCTACTTAGTGAAGCAATTGCATGATCAACGAGACATAAAAAATAATTAACTCTAAATGACTCCTCCGTTGATTGTGAATTAATTTCGTATGCATCACGTGGATTTTCATCAAAATGCCTTTTTCTTCGAATTTCACGTCTTTGAGGAAACAACGGATCAATATTCAATTCAGTGGCAATCTTCTTTGCTGATTCTATAGCATCTAAAAATCCCGTTTCTCTATATCCTTTAAAAAAAGAAATCAACCCCTTAACTTGATCAATAGCAACATCAATTAACATGTTTTCTGACTGCAAATTCTTACTAACCAAGTTTACAGAAAATAATATTTCATACCAAACCAGCAATGACACTAGAAACTCAAAATCACCAAGCTCATTGTGTGCTAAAGATTTTGCTTCACTTCTAATTTTTGAATCATTATCCATTTCAGACACTTGAAGTAAAGCTTCTCTTACATCTAACAATTGAAATCTTATTGCTTTTACACTATCAATACGACTCTCCCAACGAGTCGTTGACAATGACTTGACGGTCCATCCTTTCACATTATCTTTAAACACTTGCCATCTTTTAATGGAATTAGCAAATATTGTATAAATACGCTGAATAATTCCAAAAAAGTCTCTAGCTTTACCACAAGTATTGGCTATATCACACAAAGTTAAGTTAAGACTATGAAGACTTTAAACATATATCATCCAAAGCACGCAATTTATCAGATGTAAACAAAAATCCAAACACACTTTCAAATTTAAGTTAAGACTATGAAGACTTTAACATTCTTTGAAATAAAATCTTCAATGAGATCTTCATAATCCACTTTCTCCAAAAAGTCATTTTCAATTGCTATCATGGCAAGTCCGTTAAGCCTTTCTTGTGTCAATGTGGAGCGCATATAAGTCTTCAACAGCTTCAACTTTGAGAAACTTCTTTCTGCAGATGCAACAGTTACAGGAATAGTCAACAAAACTCTATAAGCAATAATAGCATTAGGGAAGCACTCGATATGTTTCAAATACTTTAAAATATCAAGAGGTCCCATTGTTTGTTCGGGTAAAAAATCTTGAAGTATCTTTAACTCAACATACAAGTCATTCCCATCTATATCAGATTGGTTTTGATTCTTTAGTGCATTTTCAAAATTAGTACAAGAAGACTTTAAACATATATCATCCAAAGCACGCAATTTATCAGATGTAAACAAAAATCCAAACACACTTTCAAATTTAAGTTAAGACTATGAAGACTTTAACATTCTTTGAAATAAAATCTTCAATGAGATCTTCATAATCCACTTTCTCCAAAAAGTCATTTTCAATTGCTATCATGGCAAGTCCGTTAAGCCTTTCTTGTGTCAATGTGGAGCGCATATAAGTCTTCAACAAACCTTCAACTTTGAGAAACTTCTTCTCAGATGCAACGATTACGGAGAATAGTCAACAAAACTCTATAAGCAATAATAGCATTAGGGAAGCACTCGATATGTTTCAAATACTTTAAAATATCAAGAGGTCCCATTGTTTGTTCGGGTAAAAAATCTTGAAGTATCTTTAACTCAACATACAAGTCATTCCCATCTATATCAGATTAATTTTGATTCTTTAGTGCATTTTCAAAATTAGTACAAGAAGACTTTAAACATATATCATCCAAAGCACGCAATTTATCAGATGTAAACAAAAATCCAAACACACTTTCAAATTCTTGATATTGTTCAAATCTCCTACTTAGTGAAGCAATTGCATGATCAACGAGACATAAAAAATAATTAACTCTAAATGACTCCTCCGTTGATTGTGAATTAATTTCAGATGCATCACGTGGATTTTCATCAAAATGCCTTTTTCTTCGAATTTCACGTCTTTGAGGAAACAACGGATCAATATTCAATTCAGTGGCAATCTTCTTTGCTGATTCTATAGCATCTAAAAATCCCGTTTCTCTATATGCTTTAAAAAAAGAAATCAACCCCTTAACTTGATCAATAGCAACATCAACTAACATGTTTTCTGACTGCAAATTCTTACTAACCAAGTTTACAGAAAATAATATTTCATACCAAACCAGCAATGACACTAGAAACTCAAAATCACCAAGCTCATTGTGTGCTAAAGATTTTGCTTCACTTCTAATTTTTGAATCATTATCCATTTCAGACACTTGAAGTAAAGCTTCTCTTACATCTAACACTTGAAATCTTATTGCTTTTACACTATCAATACGACTCTCCCAACGAGTCGTTGACAATGACCTGACGGTCCATCCTTTCACATTATCTTTAAACACTTGCCATCTTTTAATGGAATTAGCAAATATTGTATAAATACGCTGAACAATTCCAAAAAAGTCTCTAGCTTTACCACAAGTATTGGCTATATCACACAAATTTAAGTTAAGACTATGAAGACTTTAAACATATATCATCCAAAGCACGCAATTTATCAGATGTAAACAAAAATCCAAACACACTTTCAAATTCTTGATATTGTTCAAATCTCCTACTTAGTGAAGCAATTGCATGATCAACGAGACATAAAAAATAATTAACTCTAAATGACTCCTCCGTTGATTGTGAATTAATTTCAGATGCATCACGTGGATTTTCATCAAAATGCCTTTTTCTTCGAATTTCACGTCTTTGAGGAAACAACGGATCAATATTCAATTCAGTGGCAATCTTCTTTGCTGATTCTATAGCATCTAAAAATCTCGTTTCTCTATATCCTTTAAAAAAAGAAATCAACCTCTTAACTTGATCAATAGCAACATCAATTAACATGTTTTCTGACTGCAAATTCTTACTAACCAAGTTTACAGAAAATAATATTTCATACCAAACCAGCAATGACACTAGAAACTCAAAATCACCAAGCTCATTGTGTGCTAAAGATTTTGCTTCACTTCTAATTTTTGAATCATTATCCATTTCAGACACTTGAAGTAAAGCTTCTCTTACATCTAACACTTGAAATCTTATTGCTTTTACACTATCAATACGACTCTCCCAACGAGTCGTTGACAATGACTTGACGGTCCATCCTTTCACATTATCTTTAAACACTTGCCATCTTTTAATGGAATTAGCAAATATTGTATAAATACGCTGAATAATTCCAAAAAAGTCTCTAGCTTTACCACAAGTATTGGCTATATCACACAAAGTTAAGTTAAGACTATGAAGACTTTAAACATATATCATCCAAAGCACGCAATTTATCAGATGTAAACAAAAATCCAAACACACTTTCAAATTTAAGTTAAGACTATGAAGACTTTAACATTCTTTGAAATAAAATCTTCAATGAGATCTTCATAATCCACTTTCTCCAAAAAGTCATTTTCAATTGCTATCATGGCAAGTCCGTTAAGCCTTTCTTGTGTCAATGTGGAGCGCATATAAGTCTTCAACAGCTTCAACTTTGAGAAACTTCTTTCTGCAGATGCAACGATTCTGAGGAATAGTCAACAAAACTCTATAAGCAATAATAGCATTAGGGAAGCACTCGATATGTTTCAAATACTTTAAAATATCAAGAGGTCCCATTGTTTGTTCGGGTAAAAAATCTTGAAGTATCTTTAACTCAACATACAAGTCATTCCCATCTATATCAGATTGGTTTTGATTCTTTAGTGCATTTTCAAAATTAGTACAAGAAGACTTTAAACATATGTCATCCAAAGCACGCAAATTATCAGATGTAAACAAAAATCCAAACACACTTTCAAATTCTTGATATTGTTCAAATCTCCTACTTAGTGAAGCAATTGCATGATCAACGAGACATAAAAAATAATTAACTCTAAATGACTCCTCCGTTGATTGTGAATTAATTTCAGATGCATCACGTGGATTTTCATCAAAATGCCTTTTTCTTCGAATTTCACGTCTTTGAGGAAACAACGGATCAATATTCAATTCAGTGGCAATCTTCTTTGCTGATTCTATAGCATCTAAAAATCCCGTTTCTCTATATCCTTTAAAAAAAGAAATCAACCCCTTAACTTGATCAATAGCAACATCAATTAACATGTTTTCTGACTGCAAATTCTTACTAACCAAGTTTACAGAAAACATATTTCATACCAAACCAACAATGACACTAGAAACTCAAAATCACCAAGCTCATTGTGTGCTAAAGATTTTGCTTCACTTCTAATTTTTGAATCATTATCCATTTCAGACACTTGAAGTAAAGCTTCTCTTACATCTAACACTTGAAATCTTATTGCTTTTACACTATCAATACGACTCTCCCAACGAGTCGTTGACAATGACTTGACGGTCCATCCTTTCACATTATCTTTAAACACTTGCCATCTTTTAATGGAATTAGCAAATATTGTATAAATACGCTGAATAATTCCAAAAAAGTCTCTAGCTTTACCACAAGTATTGGCTATATCACACAAAGTTAAGTTAAGACTATGAGAAGCACAAGAAGTATAAAATGCTCGAGGATTTATATCTAGTAATTTCTTTTGTACTCCTTGATGTTTTCCCTTCATGTTTGAACCATTATCATAACCTTGTCCTCGCACATCATCTAAATCCAAACCAAGACACTTTAATCCAGCTACTAAAACATCAAACAAACCTTGGCCCGTGGTATCATATACCTCCAAAAATCCTAGAAATGATTCCTCAATGCAAACAGTTTTAGAAGACACATCTACATACCTTAATATCATGGACATTTGTTCTTGATGACTTATATCGGGAGTGCAATCAAGAATAACAGAAAAATACTTTGCCTCTTTTACTTTATTAACAATTTCACTTTTAATTCTCCTAGCAAGCAAAGTTATCAACTCATTTTGAATTCTAGGACCAAGATAATGAACATGTAAATCATCATTTGTAATACGTTGAACATGATCCTGAATAACTAGGTCAAATTCAGCTAACATCTCAATCAAGCCCAAAAAGTTACCATTGCTATTTTCATACAGTTTCCCCTTACTTCCACGAAATGCAAGATTATGTTTTGCAAGAAACTTTACAATAGAAACAACCCTTACCAAGACTTTTTTCCAATGATTTTTTTCTCTCTTTATTTGGGTTTGAACAACTTTGTCAATGGTTTGAGTCTTTTGAAGTCTTACCCGCAAATCATACCAAGTTTTCATATTCGTTACATGGTCTATACTTGTTTCATGCTCCTTAAGTCTAGTACTAAGGTGCGACCAATCCCCAAATCCATCATTTGTTAACGAACCTTTTACATGTCTTTTTTTTAAAAATTTACAACAAAAACAAAATACCTTATCAAGCTCTACCGAATATACAAGCCAATCTCTATCGCATTTCTCCCCATTTGGTAAGATTCTAGTATACAATTAATGTGGCAGAAAATCGTTTAGAAAACTTATCTTTAGGACCTTTTTGAACAGACAAATCTCTTTTAGGACCTTTAGCAACTAATACATCAATCATTTTAGAATCTAATGCATCCCAATTTCTTGGATCAAATATATCAAAATGAGTAAAAACATCATCAATATTAGTAGCATCATCATCAATATTAGTAGCATGTGGAACATCATTAGAAGCATTATTAGCATTAAGATTAATATCATCTAAACCAACGGTAGTATCAACATTTGTAGTTAAATTCTCACGAGGGTCATTTGGAGTGCCAACTGAATTCACCAAGTTAGGATTTTCATTAGAAGCATCAACATATGTATCATCCAAATTAATATCAATATGCTCATTGTCAAGAGAACTTTGTGGTTCTTTTATGACAAACTTATCAAGAGATCCTTTTTGAGATTGAATCATCTCTTCCATTCTTTTCTTTTTTTTACGTTTTTGGCATCCAGAATCATATTTTCTAACCTTGGAAGACATTGAAACTGAAATATGTAACAAATAAATAAGGAACAAAAAAACCTGAGTCGACGAACAGCGGAACAAATAACTGAAATAACCTTGGTCACTGGTCAGTTGGTCCTCCGTCCTCCCATGTCCCAATCTGAAATTTGAAAAATAAACATAAACCTTAATTCCTTAAATATTAACAATCTGAAATCAAATAACATATTAACAATATGACATAACAGATTACACATATTACATATACATATATTAAAATAAAATTGAAATCAATGTTCTTGAAAGTTCTACACAACTCAAATTACTTAACTTGGATGGAAATTGAAATCAAATAATCAATGTTCTTGAAAAGGAATGGAGTTTATTATTTACCTATAATCTCTTAGCAACAATACTCAGACTCAGAGGACAACAAGTTAGCAAATAGCAATGGGTAGAAAATTAGGAATTACCAAATGCTAATAACCAAATTAGGTTAAAAATTAAAATCGATGAACACTTGAACAACAACAGAATTAAGGATTGTTCAGACTTTAGTTTCTCATACTTTGAAAGGTGAAAAAATCTAAGAACTAAATGAAGAATCTTATATATAAATCGCCTAAAATCGTACCGTTGTACAACCAAATCGCTAGCCATCTTTGTATTTTCAGACTTTGGGGATATCAATCGAATCGTTGAATGCTTGATAGTTGAAGTGAATCGGGAATAGAGCGATAAGAGATCGAAGCGTCGACTGTGATGATGATGATTGTCGATGATGATGATTGTCTTTGTCGACTGATTTTGTTTTGATCGGCGCCTAGTCCACATATGAGGAGAGCGTACGTTAAAGGAGGCCCAAGATATATGAAATTTGGGCCCCAAATTTTTGGGGGCCCTGTTCTGAATCTCACTTTTAACAGCCCAAAGGACGGGCCTGCAGTGAACTAAAATTCTGATTATATAACTCAGATCCCATCTTCCAAAATGCGTCAATGGTTTATTTCTCCATCAACTAGTAGTGTCTATTTGAATCTTAGGCTTGTAAGGGATTGAACCACAACAAATCAATTCTTTTGTCTAACAAAATAAAAACCCAAAATGTGGAAAAACTAGGCTTATTGTTTTATAATTGTGAGAATATATCAAACCCCCGGATCACTCTTCAAAAGAGCCCTTGAGAAGAAATAGGAGGTTCTAACATATATATATACAGGAGCGATGGCCCAAGTCTAGCTAATGAGGGACTCCAACACGCCCCCTCCAACGGAGGCTAGATGGACACAAATTGTCCTGGGTATCGAGAGGCCAGAGGGGGTTAGCGAGAGTGCCAGAGCTTGGCTCTGATACCATGTGAGAATATATGAAATGAGTGGTCATGGCCGTAGTCAGTTCTTGGTTGGCATTTGATGAAAACAAACTGATCAAACCTAATGTAATAAACCCAAAGCAAACATATGAACTAGGCAGAGCTGAGCAAAGAATACAAACCATAATCAACCAAAACCACAACAAAATCAGCATATGTAAATTTTATAAGATCTGATTGTGGCACACAATCACTAGACCCAAAGCAGCATATGTAAACCCACATTTCATAGAAAAATCAAATCAGCATATGTAAACCCATATGTAATCACTAGAATTAAATTAGCATATATAACACACAATCAGTAGACTCAAATCAGCATATGTAAACCCACATTGTACTCAAATGTAGTCTTATATATGCTGATTTGTGTCTATTGATTGTGTGGTACAATCAAATCTTATAAAATCTACATATGTTGATTTTGTTGTGATTTTGTGTGATTGTGGTTCGTATGAGTTTGTTTTCTTTGCTTGGCCAATTTTCATGTGTTTGCTATTACAATAGGTTTGTATAAGTTTGTTTTCATCAAATGTCACCTTAGTATTTTGACTGAGGACTAACTACAGCCATGACCACTCTTGATCTTTTTGTTACAAAACAATAAGCTTGTTGACTCTACTTTTTCCACATTTTGGATTTTTATGTTGTTAGCCAAAAGCTTTTTATGTTGTTGGGCACTTATTATTTACAATGCACATTATCATAGATTATGAATTTTACGATGTATCATATTTTTTTTTTACATTCGTTTACTTTAAGGTTTGACATTCCCACGTTAGATTTAGACTTTAGTCTTTATACCTATAACTTTATGGTTTTTTCACTTTCCTTATTATACACTACCTTCAATGTAATTTACTATTTTAGTAAAAAAACTAATTATAGTTTTCCTTATTTTAATCTAGGTTTTATCCGTTTATCATTCTATATCTTGTAATTCGGGTTGACGAGTTGTAAATGGGTTGGCGGGTCATAAACGGGTTGGTAGGTGACCTAATAATGCAACCAAATTCAAACATCCAAATTTAAACAAAAAGTCTAAACACAAGTTTCAACAAATAAAAAGTTCAAACACAAGTTTCAAAAAAATAAAAAGTTCAAATACAAGTAAATTCACCTAATAATACAACCAAATTCAAACATCTAACTTTCAAACAAATAAAAAGTCCAAACACGACCAAATTTAAACAAATTCATTTTGAATATTTGAGACTTTTAAATAAAATATATAATATATTTATTTAAAAAATTATTATTTTAAAAAACAAATATTTTTTGGCGGGTTGGCGGTCGACCCGCTACCTGTTTGGGTCAACCTGAACACGACCTGTTTATTTGGCGGGTTGACGTGTCAGAAACTTCAACGCTAACCCGTTTATTTTTGTGTTGGGTTCGTGTCGTGTCGAGAATTGCCACCCCTAACGTTTTATCAATGAAAGGGAAAAGATCTTGTGAGGGTCAAAAATGTAATTTGCTTTTTTTTATAGGATAAACGTCGTAAATTCTCTATTTTGTTTTCTCATCACTTTGGTTTCTTGATTAGGGTTTCAAGTTCTCCACATCCTCGTCTGTCGAATTAGGGTTGTGAACAAAGAAACAAGTATGTAGAACGGAATCGGATTGCATACAGAGCAACAAGTTGTTGGTCAAAGCCCAAGACCAATAAGGTATCACTCGGAAACCTAACAAAGATATTCTCGAGCATGACCGCAAGCGCCAGACAGGGGCGAAACACAATCATTATAGTCTCGGGGGCCGAAAATATAATATTACAAAAATTTAGAAATCCAAATGATACGTACAAAACCTTTTTATTCTTATTTTTTATGCTATAACAATAAATTTTAAAGAAAATTTGTTAATGAATACTTAAGGGTTGTTTACCAAACAATTACCAAGTTATATTAACTTATCGGATGAACATGACAAGTACCAAGAATCTTATCTGTTAAAAATGATGGTAAAGATCAAGTGTCTTACTTTGTAAATAAAGGTGACGACTCTTACATACTCGGTTAGCATTTATCGGGTAAATTTTTGCATATAATGTTATTTTGATGGAGTACAAATATTATCCGATAATATTTAACGATAAGCGTTTACTGGATGGATAAGTAATTGGGTAAATAGTATCTAAATCTCAAAACCTTTAAACTATTAACCAAAAAATAGTGATACAAATTTATGTTTTGGTACTATTATTAATTTAATAAAAATAAAACTTTTTTAATTTATTAGTGTAACACTATATATAATAACTTGGTATTTTTATATTTTTAAAAACTATTTTTTATATAAATTTGATATTAATAATTTAAAAACTAATATATGTATTTGATATTAATAATTTAATATCATGATGATGCATGAAGGAAGGGCAAAAATTTGGAAGGAAAATTAGAATAGAAAAAGAATAAGTGATAGGATTCGATCCCAGGACCTAGAGGACATAGGCCAAACATGTAAACCACTGCAATAGAGAGACATTATGTGTCATTTAATGGGAATACGCAGTATATAACTGAAAATAGCGGGGAGGCCATGGCCCCCAAAAGCCCCTATGGGGTTCCGCCACTGGCGCCAGATCCAGATCCAGCTTAAGCTTGTTATTCTTGAAGATAAGCTCGTTGATCAGGGATATACCGATGATGAAATCGCTCAAAAGCTAGATGAAGCTCGTATCACTTTGGAGGCTGCTTTGGCATCCGCATGCAGTAGTCATCCACTCTGATCATAAGTAATTTTCATTTTCATTTTCAGTTTACTTTACTTTACATGATATGATCTACTAATCCTTATTATTGAATGTTCATCTTCATCTTCATCTTCATCTTGGTGTGAAAATTGTGAGATATATGTGTGTTTGTTTTTGTGTTATGCTAATAACCTATACACATGTATGAATCTGTTTGTTTACTAACCTTATTCAAGTATTCGGACGTTCATGAAGCTAAGTAATTTTGGCACCTCTGTGTGAAGTATAGTATATTGCTAAAATGGATTTGTGTAGTCACTCTATGGCTATTCACATTACCGAAAGTTTTAATCAGTTAAAGTATCTTTGTCAATTTTTTGGGCAATCTGTAATGCGTAGTTGGTGGGTGGTTGAGGGTTTCAGATTCTCAGACTCATCAAGTAGCAGCACGTAAAGAGAAGCAAATGGAGACCTTAAAAAATGCTCTTGGGATAGTCACTGAAGATGATATGAAGAATGAAAAAAATCGATGATGTTGATAATAAAGCAAGAAACAATAAAAAATACGATCCTGATTTTGATTTTGATTTTAATGGTAAAGTTGAAAAAAAAGATACTAACGATGGGCTTGACGAGCTCAAACATTACAAGAAAAAGACAAGCAAAAGAAGAGACGCTTCTTCAGATAGTGACAGTGATGGTGTTATTCAGTGTTCTTTTTTTAGCATTTTCCTTTGAAACCTTCTCTGAACCCTCCTCTCTCTCTCTCTCTCTCTCTCTCTCTCTCTCTCTCTCTTTATATATATATATATGAGTAAACTACGATTTTCGTCCTTGTGATTTGGTGTTTATAACGATTTTCGTTCCTGTGGTTTAAAAACTGCTTTTTTCGTCCTTGTGGTTTGGATTTTGTTGCTTTTTTCGTCCCTTAAGTTAACTCTGTTAAAAAGATCCATTAAATCAGTAATGGTCTTTTCCCATGTTTTATTGTTATCATTTTTCAAACCACAGGGACCAACTATGTAATATTCCAATTAATTAACAATTTTCTATTTTTGAAACTTTTAATTACCAGTTAAAGAAAATCAATTCCTTTTATATGTAGAGAGAGAGAGAGAGGTAGATCTATCTAGGAAGGAAGGAACCCCACAGGCCATGGCTGCAACTCAGGCCATCCCTCTCCGGCAGCGGCCATCTTCCGCCGACAGCGACCACCAACTCGCCGGCACCCACAACTCCGACCACCATTCGCCGGTACCCACAACCCTAACTCCGGCCACCTCTCGCCGATAGCTACCACCACTCGCCGGCACCTGCAACTCCGTCTCCATCTCCAGCCGCCTCCATTGACGACAGACGCAACCACCCAACGTTTGGTTCCATCTTCATCTTTGATCTCCGTTTTCTTTGTCTAATAGAATGGATCTATGGATTCTTTCATTTGAGTTTTCGTTTTCCAGGGTTAAAAGGTTTGTCAGATGGGTTTATCAAAGTTGATAAAGTTAGGGTTTTCTATTGTTGTTGATTTTGAGTTTTCGTTTTCTAAGGTTTTCTATTGTTCTTCATTTGAGTTTGCGTTTTTTAGGGTTAAAAGTTTATCAGATGGATATGTGGATTCTTCATTTGATGGGTTCTGCATTTGGGGTTAAGGGATGAAGTTAGGGTTTTCTATTGTTCTTGATTTTGAATTAGAGGAAGAAATTGATGGAACTATTAATTTGTATTAACAATATTTGATTGGGGTTTTTTTTATTGTTCTTGATTTTGAGTTAGGTTAGGATAAATAGAATTGATTTGATTTTGAATTCAGACTTGTAACTGATTTTACTTTTGAAGTAGGGTTGTTGTTCTTGATTTTAGGGTTTTTAATTAATGGAGAAGATGAAGATTTAAAGAAAAAAAATATTTATTATATATTATATAATGATAAGGATTTGATCCTTTGATATGTCAATTTTTATATAATTAGTCCTCTATCTTCATTTATTATAAAAAAAGCAAGATGTTCCTCATTTAACAGAATTTTTTAACTTTATTAGGATGAAGGACGAAAAACGTTATGAAATACAAACCATAAGGACGAAAAAAGCAGTTTTTAAACCACAGGGACGAAAATCGTTATAAACACCAAACCACAGGGACGAAAATCGTAGTTTACTCTATATATATAGAGGGCCCTTCAAGTGTTAACTCAATTATTTGTGTTAACCGTGTTAACCCATCGTTCACTGGTGAAGACCATGCTCGTTCACTAGTAAACACGATGCTCGTATACAGACGAATGGTGTTCACCAGTGAACGAGCGTGCATGTATGGAACCATTCGTTCACTGATGAATGGTGTTTCACCAGTGAACTAGCATGCATGTATGGAACCATTCGTTCACTGATGAATGGTGTTTCACCAGTGAACGATGGGTTAACACGGTTAACACAAATGATTGAGTTAACACTTGAAGGGACCTATATATATAGAATATATACAACCTGTGTGAACTTTGAAGTTGCAAAGTTGAGTTGGTATGTATTGTTTGTTACATGCTGACAATTACTTTTGAAGAGAATTGCAAAGTATGTTTAGAATGAATTTAGACAAGTGTTTGTTCTGATTGTTTATGTTTGTTTTCAGGTGATGACTGGAAATGATGGCTGGCTTTCTTTCTTTAATTAAGTTTAATGTAATATCTTTTGATGGATGAATGCAAGTAATATATTATGATGTTGGTAGATTTAAAAATTTGGTTTCTTGTTTATATCATCTTCACCCATGGATGTGATTATTATTATTATTATTTTAATTACTTGCTATTTTTGTTTTTCTTCTTGTGAATTACATTTCCTTGTCTCTTTCTTATTTTTAGTTTTTGGTCTCTTAAATTCATTTAGTGGTCATGTTTCAAACCCCAAACTAGAAACGGTAACATTGACACATAGCCTCTTCTAACAATGTTAAGAAAGGAATTAGTTTGGGTTTCGATACACAATAACTGATTTACTTTATAAATTTTAGAGACCAAAATAAAACATGTACATCACCCTTTTTGTCTTCAAATGTCTGTTTGTTATTGACTGAATGAGCTTTATAGCCCATATAACTTATTTGCTCAACTATAAAAGACTTTCAAATCAAAACCCCTCACATTCCAAATCTTTTTGTGAAATCCAAATCCCTCAAAACTATTCTATCAAACCAAATGTCCTTTGGGTTGTATAGATTTTGGTTTATTTTTATTTTAGGCTTTTGATTTAAACTAGATTTCATTTGATTTACTTATAATACGGTGTTTGATGTAATAAGATTTGATCTACAGATTTGGTTTGTTGTTATTTAATGAGTTGTTTACAAAGTGGTGGTTGTTTGATGATTTGTTTACAAAGTTGTTGTTCTATGATTTGTTTGTTCTTGTTTAATGTACAGTTTGGTGTAAGATTTGTATCAAACGTCTTTTTGTTTTTGGTAAAATTTGATCTATAAATGTTCAATGTAAAACAATTGGTATTTAAAATAGTCATTTTCATCCTTTGATTTGTTCATTAAATTTGTTGAATCTTGGCTTGTATGCTAATATTACATCATCAACGTATGCCCAACAGCCAAAAGCTCAGGGCTTTCTTCAGTGGATTATGTTGAAGTATGTGTTAATTACCAATCTTGACTTATAATTGTGGTTATTTTTCAGTTTTGCTTTTTGAAGAACATTTTGGGTTGCGCTTCACTTTGCATAAAAAGTTCAGGGTTAGCGGAGTCATTTCTACATTCTTAAGGGGTTGTGTTGTAAATATTGTGTATACATATAGAGTAAGAGGGTGTTAGTTATGCATACATAGGTCAGATTTATACTTTGCTCCAAAAATTGCAGAGAATTTTGATAAAAAAATCGTGTAATGAAATGGAGGAAAAGCAAGATATTTATACCTTTGCTCCAAAAACTAAAAATAACTAATGAGAGCTGTCCAGAGACGAATGTAGATTTGTGGCGGGTTCATACCCGCATGAGAAACCGCTTTACCCACTGTTTCGATAAACACAGAGTCTAATGCGGGTTTGATGCGGGCATGCAGCTTATGATCGCACGGAACTTTCTTTCTCCACTGTTTCGTAAAGTATAAAAAATTTCGGGTTTTGATCAATAGAGCCCCAAGGCCGAGTCTTTTGATCATTAAATATTAACTAAGCCCATACCAAAGTCCAACACAAATCAATTGTGTGGGCTCTTATTCAATTCGGTAAGTAATGTGGCTTAACTCTTATAAATCCATCATTTCTTTTAGAATTTTCCTATATGGGACAAATTGTAAAGCTAATACCCAACAACGGTTGACCCGACCCGAGACCGTCCTGACAATTCTTAACCGGTTAAAACATTTTTGGAAATTTCACGGCTCGTCCTGGAACCAGTTATGCATACCTAGGTCATATTATATATATATATATAAGTTTTCATTAATTATACATCAAGTTTTTCAATATATCTACAAGATTTTCAAGATTTGTTTTACCAAAAACTTCAATGATCGGTAATTCGACCGACGACTCTAAGGGCATTTGCACGGGCCTTCCAGCTTAGTTGAGTAAAATAGTAGGTAGGGCGGACTACTCAATTTACCCCAGGGTCTTTTTTAAGTTTTTCAAGTGTTTTTTTTTACATTTTTCAAGTTTCCACAAATGTTCCAATACTAAATCTCAAAAATCCTAACTATAAAAACATATATATATCATTTAAAAAATATATATTTTAAAGTATTTTTTTAAGCGTTTTTGAGGGACTCAATTAGATTTTTTAAAGTGTATTTAAATAATATATTGCCCAAAAAAAAGAATCTTCAAACAACATTTTTTTATGTTCAAAATTGATTTTTTGGTAGAAAAATAATTTGGGACCGATTTGGGTCTAACCTAGGACCGGGATAAGTTCTAGGAACCGGTTACAAAGCATAGAGACCAGGCCTTGGTATTTTGGTCGGGACTGGTTATGTAAAGGCAAATTAGGGACCAATTTTTGGATAAAGGTTCACATTTATATTATTTATGCATGTGCATTTTAAGAAAGTGATTATAAACAAAATTTAGGTATATGTCAGACCGGCCTAAGCCCATGGTGGAAGGACATGCCCACCTTGGTCGAAGGATAAAAAAAAGTTTAAGTTGATAAAACTATAAAAGGCGTATTCATATTGTTTTAAAAGTTGTAACCGTATTATTTTAGAAATTTCAAGAGTATAACTGAAACTGAAAACAAGTTTTCTTAGTAAGAGATGGTTTGTAAAGCTCTTTTTCCATCTAAACCTGAGTTCAAATTTTATTAGTATCATTTTCTTACTCAAATAATTCCACCCTTTAAAAAACTTTTTCCTTTATTTATTTCTTAGAGTTAAATGATAACAGTTTTTAAAAAAAATCCGTACATTTATTTCTTATAACTAGAAGGGTACTCGCGCAATGCAGCGAGATACATCTCGATTTCAAGTTTCATTTTAAAATATCAACAACAAAAAAAACTTACCTCGCAAAACAGCAAACAAAACAGATACCCAAAAATCGGTCAAGAGTCTTGTGTTGTGCCTTGTGCGTGTGCCAAACAGAATAATAACAGATTAACAGAGGGAAGCTCAGAATTCGTTGAATATGAAATTATGGATTATGGAGAGGTAGACCGTTGTAGATGGATTATGGAGAGGTCGACCAATGTATTTATATTTAAAAGGAAGGGAAAAGAAAATCAGTATCAATTAAAATCAAAATAATTTAGGAACAAATATGTGTATAAAAGTATTGAAGATAATCAATAATTCAATATCAATTACTTAATTAGAAGATTAAACATATATGTTGGGATTTAGTTAAAAAAAAGAATGATTTTGACCCAAAAAATAAAGAGTTTTTAAGTAATTAGCATTAAACAACAGTATGTATGACTTAAAATGTTGTTTTTAATAGTTTTTGCCCAAATACTTTATAATATAGTATAGATATAGATAAAGATAAATGGTGTCAATCGTTTAAAGAAACCTTGTGGGTGGTCATGGCCTGGTGTCAGCAAAGCCCAGACGCAGCCTAAGAAAAAATTGTTTTATTCTTTTAGATTTAATCAGAATTTGGGCTTTGTTATATAAACCAAACACTTTTTTATACCTCTGAATAAACACCCTCTGAATCATCTCACCAGAAATCGCGCTGATGTATAAATCGCCCTGTTCCGCACTTCAACTGTTACAATTGATTGTTGATTTGTGATTTGTTGCCCTAAATTTCCGATTGCTCCTAAACCGTCGACTACTAACTCCAGTGCGCCTAAATCCCTAAATCAGGTATTTGTTCTCAGTTTCTTGCTTACTGATTAGAGGATAAAAAATTAAAAGAATGGGAAACATCAAATATGTTTATTTCGTAGGTTCATAATTAGATCTTGAGCTGTGATTTGTGATAGAAAAAAATTGAAAAGTTGTCATCTGTGATTTGTCAAATCGGTTAGAAATAAGAAAAATTTATGATGATTTAGACGATGTTTGCTTAGTTAGTATTTAGGATTTTAGGTTTATATCATTAATCATTACCTTTGACCAATTCCCTCTGTTTTCGCCTTTCTTTGCGTTAGGATTACAATGGAACTGAATTTTTGGATCAGGGATAATGATCCACATGAGATATAGATCGAGAGATGGTGTGCTTTAACAAGTTGTACCAAAGTAATAAAAACTTGTAAACTTGAAAAATAAGTAATTTGGCTTTAATTATCGATACATTATGCTTAAAGTGTTGTTTTTAAGAGTTTTGGGTAAATGTTCTATAATATAGTATAAATATAGATATAAGAGTGATATAAGCAAAACGTTACAAATGATAAATACCAACATGATTTTGCACTACAATACTATCTGTAGATAAGTTTTGCCACAAACTTTGGGCATTCGAGAAGTATGTATTAGCAGTCTCAATAGACTGTGTGCTTTGACCTTACTGTTTTTCATGAAGATAGACCCGGGAAACATCTTACTCAAATCGGCGTGGGGTTTAGCCAATAGCAACTAGTTTGACTGGGGGGTTGTTTGGCAGTTGCTTAATGGTTTGATGCATAATGATTAAGTGGTCAGAATGATTAAGAGGCTCTTATGATATAGTGCAAAATGAGATATAATTGCTTGGTAATCGTTAGGATGTAATAAGGGCTCTTAATGATTAAGGGAAGTCCAGAATACAAAAAGATTCAGAGGATTTTGGAACCATTAAGAGGCAGACTTATCTTTTACTAAATAGGATTCACCTCTTAGTATTCAGAGGCTGCCTCTTAATGGACCAAACCATTCAGCAGCTGCCAAACAGCCCCTTGTAGTATCAATAGAATTGGCTACGTGTTATGTTGTTTATTATCCAATTTGGTGTCTAAATTGGTGGTGATTTGGGCATGTGTTAAGAGAGTTCATGCATGTACTTTTCCATATTCTCAAGTAATATTTTCAACATCGAATTGATGACTTTATCAACAAATATGCAAGTATGATTAACTAACCACAAGTAATAAGCTACTAGGTATGAAAAAATATCATGCTTTCATACCACCTTTTATCAAACAATGTAGTATCAAGTCGAAACAACATGTAGTTCTCTTGCTGGTTTTTAAAGAGTTTAAACCATCTTCCAACTTAGGGGCAGCTTTGGTTCGTGCTTTGGTTCTTGTTTGGTGATTTGCACATTATGGTGGAGTGTTGAAAGTCTTGACTTTGATGTTGTACAAATACCTATGGACAAGTACATACGTATCATGCATGCATGCAAGGGAAAAGGAAAATTACTTTGTCATATTAGGTAACTTGCTTCCAAATTATGGATTAACTTCTTTCCAACAAATGAAGACTTTCTTGCAAGCAAAAGAAAGGGTTAACTTGCTTCCAAATTATGGATTAACTTCTTTCCAACATATGAAGACTTTCTTGCATGCAAAAGAAAGGGTTAACTTGTTTCCAAATTATGGGTTAACTTGCTTCCTTATTTTGAAGACTTTTGTTGTCACCTTTTACCAACTTTCTAGCCAATCTTGGATATAAATAGAAGCATGGAGATGGAGATAATATTAAGTGGGAAAAACATGAAGAACTAAGAGAACTCTCTTTCTCTTTTGCTTCTTCTTCATCGTTTCTTCCATCTTCTATTTCTTCTTCTTAGTTTTACTTATATATATACACACATATATAAGTTTGTTTTAGAAAATTTTGGATAGTTGATTCGTTGATCTACGGATCTTGTAAACACATTGTAATCTCTCTCGGTTGGTAATATATCGAGCTCTCTCTCTTTGGTGGATGTACACTATCACACCGATAATGGAACCACGTAAATTCTCGTTTTGCTAATTTTATTTTGGTGAACTTGTCATTTACGTAGATAATAACATTTATTGTTATTATCTATATTCGAGGGTTGTTTATTTCGTTAGAGTCATCGTGCAGCATCTAGATCTTGTTATCCGCATTTGTTGTCGGGTTATTTGTGTCCTTGGATTTCTATTCTTTTTTTTATTTGGGACCCAAGAAGCACATTTCGTGACATAAATTACCTAACAATTGGTATCAGAGCTTCGGATCTAGATTTGTAGTTTGTGTAGAAAATATACATACACTAGTTTGCACACATACTTGTCTCTATGTCTGAAGCCGAAAACCCATTTGGTGCCGGTTCCTCAAACCAAACCCATAGATCGTACCAAGAGGGTACCTTTAATTTATCTGGGCCTGGGATTCGTATACAAACTTGGAATGGTGATGGTGATTTTGGTAAATGGCAGTTCACAACATCTGCCGCACTTAGAAAAAATGGAATCCATCCGGTAGTATTTGCCAAAGACGAGTTAGACCCTAATATGTCTGACCTTAAAGCTAGAGAAATGGATGCATGGGAATTTACTACTTTGCAGATGGCTATGGGAGAGAACGTCATTTTTGAGATCGTTTCAGAAAAGACTGCCGACGGTATCTGGAGTAAACTTGAGAATCTTTATCTCAAGAAAACTCTGACAAACAGGTTGTTATTGATGCGATCATGTCTTTTCTTCAAAATGAAGGAAGCCACTTCTATTAAACCTCACATGACCGAGTTTGAAGATATCATAATGAAGTTGAAGTCTACAGATGCGCTTCTTGCCAAAGATGAAGAAGTTCTTGCTATGATTCTGTTGTATTCACTTCCCGAGAAATACTTACAATTCACTAACAGTTTTATATATGGAAAGGAATCTCTTTCTTTATCTGACGTGAAGACAGGTATGATATCTGAAGATCAAATGATTCATATGAGGATCGATAACAACCCAAGAGAGAACAATATTAGCCATCGCCTATTTGCTGATAGAGGCCGTGATGATCAGCAATCCTCAAGAGGAAGAAATCGTGGACGCTCTCAATCTCGCAAAACGGCCCCTAGAGGGAAATCAAAGATTCGTGGTGATTGAAATTATTGCCACAAACCGGGCCATTGGGTGAAAGACTGTCCGAACTTGAAAAATAAGGACAAGTCAAAAGGCGAATCTTCTGCAGTTGCAACCGAACATGATGTAGGCTTCTCGGCAACGGCTACGTCACCGAATGGTGTAGACGTTGGGTGTTGGATACCGGATCCTCTTGTCACATGACACCGTTTCGTGATCATTTCTCTACCTTCGAAAAATATGAAGGTAATAGCATATATATGGGAAATGATACATCATGTTCTACTCAAGATATTGGTACGGTTCGTATCAAGATGTTTGATGGCATTGTCCGAACATTGTACAATGTCAAATACGTTCTGGGCATGTCTCGTTCCTTGATCTCGCTTGGACTTTTGTCCAAAAATGGTTGCAAGATTCGTATTGAAGATGAGAGCATGCGTATATCTCAAGGGAACTTTGTTGTTATGAAAGGCAAGCAAGCGGCAAACAATTTATTTCATTTGGTTGGTGAAACAATTTCTTTAAAATCATGTGTGGCGGAAAGTACAAAAACTGTGGATGCTACTCGTTTATGGCATCTACGGTTGGGTCACACTTCGGAGAAGAACTTGGAGGTTTTACGAAAGCAGAAGCTCATTAACGTCAACACGTCGACAAGCCTTCATTTTTGTGTCGGATGCGTCAAGGGGAAACAAACACGTGTTTCTTTGGGTGTTGGAAAACACAACACCAAAGGAATCTTGGATTATGTTCATACGGATGTTTGGGGACCATCGAGCACACATTCCCTAAGTGGAGGGAGATATTTTGTATCCTTTATTGATGATTTCTCACATAAAGTTTGGGTGTTTGTTTTGAAGCACAAATCGGATTTCTTTGAAAATTTCAAGACTTGGTTAGCACACGTGGAAGTCGAGACCGAAAAGAAATTAAAGGTGCTTAGGTTCGATAATGGTGGAGAGTTTACTAGCGGTAACCTCAAGACATTTTGCTCGAGTAAAGGCATCCACCGTCACTTCACTACACCTGGAGATCCCGAATCTAATGGGGTTGCGGAGCGGATGAATAGGACACTGTTGGAGAAAGTCCGATGTATGCTTTTGACATCGGGGATTTCTAAGACTTTTTGGGCCGAAGCTTTGCACACCGCGGTGCATATTGTGAACAGGTTACCTTGTTCGGCCATTGGAGGAAAGATACCGGAAGAGTTGTTGAGAGGTAAAAAGAATATCTGTATAAAATACATACGTGTATTTGGTTGTCCTGTTTATGTTCATGTTTTAGGCCAGGACAAGTTAGATCCTAGAGCCACCAAAGGATCTTTGCTCGGCTATACAGATGGCATCAAGGGATATATACCGAATATGGAATCCCTTGACTCGTAAAGTGATTCATTCTCGACATGTAACATTTGATGAATCTCCTATGTTGAAGTCCTCATTGGACTCTCAATCCTCTCAAGAACCGGAAGTCATCTCTACTGTTGCTCCTAGTGTCGATGATGTGGAGACAGTAGACAGTCCTATTGTTATGAGCTCATCTACTCGTAAAATTATCCTTGGATCACCTGATGATGAAGTTGTTGAAGAAGTCATCCCACCAGTGACTCCTTCTAGTGATCCTTTGTCTTCTACTGATGAAGACATTACAAATGATGGTGGAGATCAACGTGACAAGGAAATCCCACAAGTGGCGCCTACCAGACGTAGTCAGAGAACTATTCGTCCCCCTAACAGGTATGGTGATTGGGATTTTGCTAATATGAGTTTTACAGATCAGTTGGAGTTTACATTACATGTAGGAGAAGAGGAGCCACTTGATTTGAAGGAAGCATTGGCTTCAACCCACAGTTCCAAATGGCTATCCGCCATGCAAGAAGATATGGAAGCTCTCTCAAAGAACAAGACTTGGGAACTTTGTCCACTACCGAAATGTAGCCGGGCAATCGGGTGCAAGTGAGTGTACAAGGTCAAGGACGATGATCGTTACAAGACCCGTCTCGTTGCTAAAGGCTTTGCTCAACGGAAAGGTATCGATTATGACGATATTTTTGCTCCCGTTGTTCGACATACATCTATTAGAGTTCTTTTGCCAATCGTGGCTATGCACGATTTGGAGCTAGAACAGTTAGATGTGAAGACCGCCTTCCTACACGGAGACTTGGAGGAAACCATCTATATGAAGCAACCCAATGGTTTTGTTTCCGAAAGCAAACCGGAGTATGTTTGTAAGCTTACGAAGTCCCTTTACGGACTGAAACAATCGCCTCGTCAATGGTATAAGAAGTTTTATTTGTTTATGCTAACCCTTGGTTTTGAGCCCAGTGAAAAAGATGCTTGTGTCTATCATAGACAAAGCAGTGGCGTTTTCACTTACTTACTTCTTTATGTAGATGACATGCTTATTGTCTGCAAGGACCGGAACGACTCAAAGATAAATTGAATTCGGAATTTGAAGTGAAAGATCTTGGTGCGGCGTAGAAGGTTTTGGGCATGGAAATCGTACGGGACAGAAAGTCCCGAACACTCAGGTCAACACAACGAGCATATATTCAGAAAATTCTGAAGCGGTTCAATCTTGATGGTGCCAAAACGTCTAGCACTCCGCTACCGAAGCACATCAAGATTACAAGCGAATATTGTCCGAAGGATGACAAGGGAAAGGCCGAAATGTCAAAAGTTCCATACGCCAGTGCGGTCGGGAGTCTTATGTACGCCATGGTGTCCACTCGTCCCAATCTCGCACAATGTGTCGGAGTGGTGAGTCGGTTTCTCGCGAATCCGGGTCAATCACATTGGGTTTCCGTTAAAACGGTGTTCCGATATTTGAAAGGAACCGAGACACATGGTCTTATATTTGGTTTGCACAATGACTGTGAAATTGTTGGATTTTGTGATTCTGACTATGCAGGTGATCTAGTCGGTTGGAGATCCACATCCGGTTATGTATTTAACTTGGGTGGAACAACCGTTAGTTGGAGATCATGGTTATAGTCTATTGTGGCATTGTCAACCACAGAAGCCGAACTTGTTGCGGCGGTTGAGTCTGCAAAGGAAGCGTCCATTTGAAAGAACTGATGAATGGCTTGGGCTTCGAGCAACCGTCCGTACGCATTTTCTGTGATAATCATAGTGCCATTCATTTGGCAACTAATTTGGCTTTCAGTTCCCGGACAAAGCACATAAATGTGCGTGATGCATATCTTGTTAGATTACATGAAGCAAATGTCGTCTATTTGAAGAAAGTCCTGACAAACGACAATGCTGTTGATATGTTCACTAAGTCGCTACAGGCCAGCTAAGTTTGAGCATTTCTCAAACTTGATCCAGCTTCGTTTGTGTTAGTGCCATTGGGCACTTTGGCAGAGAGAGAGAGAATATTACCACAGGTGACAAAAACGACATGTTTGGGGAGTTATTACTTGGTACGTGTTTTGGGTTGTTTAACTCGTTCGTTTTATTGAGATTGCACACTTGAGGATTTTTTGCTTTTGGCTTTGACGGGTGATGGCCGAGCCGAAGCTCGTCACGGTCAAAAAGCATTTTGTTACCTCGTGTCAATCTCTATCAGCTATTTGTTCGTGCTCTACGGATTGGTTCGTGCTTTGGTTCTTTTCTGGTGATTTGCACATCATGGTGGAGTGTTGAAAGTCTTGCCTTTGATGTTGTACAAATACCTATGGACAAGTACATACGTATCATGCATGCATGCAAGAGAAAAGGAAAATTAATTTGTCATATTAGGTAACTTGCTTCCAAATTATGGATTAACTTATTTCCAACATATGAAGACTTTCTTGCAAGCAAAAGAAAGGGTTAACTTGCTTCCAAATTATGGATTAACTTCTTTCCAACATATGAAGACTTTCTTGCAAGCAAAAGAAAGGGTTACCTTGTTTCCAAACTATGGGTTAACTTGCTTCCTTATTTTAAAGACTTTTGTTGTCACCTTTTACCAACTTTCTAGCAAATCTTGGATATAAATAGAAGCATGGAGATGGAGATAATATTAAGTGGAAAAAACATGAAGAACTAAGAGAACTCTTTCTCTTTTGCTTCTTCTTCATCGTTTTCTTCTATCTTCTATTTCTTCTTCTTAGTTTTACTTATATATATACACACACATATAAGTTTGTTTTAGAAAAATTTGGATAATTGATTCGTTGATCTACGGATCTTGTAAACACGTTGTAATCTCTCCCGGTTGGTAATATATCGAGCTCTCTCTCTCTCTTTGGTGGATGTACACTATCACACCGATAGTGGAACCACGTAAATTCTCGTTTTGCTAATTTTATTTTGGTGAACTTGTCATTTACGTAGATAATAACATTTATTGTTATTATCTATATTCGAGGGTTGTTTATTTCGTTAGAGTCATCATGCAGCATCTAGATCTTGTTATCCGCATTTGTTGTCGGGTTATTTGTGTCATTGGATTTCTATTCGTTTTTTTTTATTTGGGACCCAAGAAATCATTTGATAGCACATTTCGTGACATAAATTACCTAACACATGCGAGCCCAGCTGTGTAGGATTTCTCCTCGGGATCAACTCTGGAATGACATTGAGTACATATTTCAATTTGGCCAATGACCAGAGGCGGAACACAAGCTTTCCAATCGAGGGGGCCGAACTTAACTGATGCATCTCATAAAAATATATATAAGATAAAAAGTTTCCAATCTGACTGGTGTATCTTATTCAATGGTGAATGAAAAATATAACCCCCACAATCCTTATTAAATGTGATACTTAGGGAATTAGGGGTCGTTTATCAACCCTTTACTTGGGTAAGTGCTTACCAACAAAATTCAACACTATCACTTACTTACCAGGTAAGATTTTAGTCCACCAAAACAACATGGTATGCGACAATTTACCCGGTAAGCGTTTACCATGGTAAGAGTTTTCGTCCTTACTTATCGGGTAAAATTCATGGTCTTTGCCTCTCTTACTCACTAAGTTTGTTTGTCCTTACCCTATTCACTCATTAAGGTAATCTGACTTGGTAAGCGTTTGGTAAACTAGAATTATAAAATAGAATTATAGTAAATATGATACTTGAATGTAAAACCTTCACATATTCACAATTTAGAAAATAATTATACATAATTTATATGTAAAAGAAAAAAAAAATATAATGCAAAATATAAATAATATGTAAAAGAAAAACAATTTTACTAAAAAGAAAAAACATTTTTAGCAAAAATAAATAAATAAAGAAACATCATTGGTATTTATGATTAATAAAATGGAGAGAAGGTTTTTTTAAAAAGAAAGATAGTACCATGGTTTGAAACTGCAACCTCCCAAAGGGGCCAAGTCATACATTCTCAACTGAGCTAAGTTCAATTTAGTGTTCAAAGTGCTAATATTTCATATTTAACAGATAAAGCGCAGGGGCCATGGCTTCCTTAGGCCTCTACTGTCTTCCGCCACTGGCAATGACCATTGCAATTAAAATACCAAAAATGTTCAAAATCCTAATACAATAACCATACACTGCAGGATCTTTAGAGGGACAACAACGATAAGATATGGTAATTTGATATGAAAAAAAAAAACACCAATGGTCAAAACAGAACAAAAAAACCAGTTGTGTGCACAAAAGAAGGTTTCTTGGTTTTCTCTTAGTTATTTTGTACTTCTATATGTTTTCTACGCTCTTACAATCACATTTAGCACTTATACTTCTAGGTGTTTTTATACTTCTCAATTCCTATTCCTCCTTCCAATATCAAAATACTAAAACCTTATATTAGCATCAGTTATATATTTCACAAGTCTCGGGTAATATTGCAAATGTAATGAACAAAAACACACTGAAAAAAAGAAAATCAAAATCTAGATTACAACTACAGCATACAAAAAAGTTCAAATATTTACCTCGGTATAAATAGGAGTATTCTCATCTCGAAAATTAGTGTTCTTTCGGCATTTGATGGATTAACAGTCAAAATGTTGTAATACCATATTCCCACGGTCGCACAATCAGAAAAAGAAGAAGATGAGAAAGAACGAAAGATGACTAACCTTAATCCACGATAGGAACAAAAATTGGCTTCGATTCGATTCTTCCGGCTTCAAATTGATTTTGATATATCCCACTGCTCAACCAAATAAGACCTTCCACTATTGCGTTCTACTTTTGGTCGAGAGAGAAGCAGATTGTAGGATGCGTGTTAATTTTTCTCAACTTGGGAGCCGATGACATTGGGTTGAGGGAGAATTCACCTAGAATTAAGAGGAGTGGGATGACGTTTTTAATATCAGCACGTCAATTATGGGGAGGAGGTGGGAGGTTTATATGTTTTGAGTTGTACATGGCCGTAAGAGGGTTGTACTGTTTTTGTTTTC
Organism: Silybum marianum; assembly: GCA_036898165.1. NCBI lineage: Eukaryota > Viridiplantae > Streptophyta > Magnoliopsida > Asterales > Asteraceae > Silybum > Silybum marianum. The sequence continues at coordinate 8,332,415 of CM072531.1, forward strand.
AACAATAACCTTTAGCTGATAGAGTTGTACACTATGCACAAGAAAATATACCTCTTAAATTTCATCGTACCCAGCGGGATGCGAAATTTGATGTAAACTAAGAATGTAAAAATTAAGAGTAAACTACGATTTTCGTCCCTGTGGTTTAATGTTTATAACGATTTTCGTCCCTATGGTTTAAAAATTGCTTTTTTCGTCCCTGTGGTTTATATTTGGTTTCCTTTTTCGTCCCTGAGCCTAACTCTGTTAAAATAATGCCGTTAAGTTAGGGGTAAAAAGGGCTTTTCAGTTTTACCCTATGAATATATTTTTGTACGGAATTTAAAAGTATATTATTATAATATATAAAGTACATATAGGCTGACACATTCCAGAGAAACCCTTTCCCCTTTGCACGTGTCTGGTGGAATCGACTAGTGAAGAAGCTCTCTGATACATCTATGTATTCAAAAGTAGCCCACGACCCAACTCTTGTAGGTAGTTCTCCGGTTGAAAACTATTTTAGAAATTTGAATTCTTTGAATTCTTCATGGATTGTACCGGAAAAACTGTTTTCAAACCGGTGACCGAAAAATCAATCGAAAACAGTTTTAACAAACCATGATAACCTGCAAATCAACTCTTGTAGGTAGTCTTCATGATAACCTGCAAATCAATCGAAAAATGATGTGAAATCGGAACCTGCATCGACGATGGAAAATCACGATGAAAAAACCCAACACCTTTAACAAACCATGGATTTGGGTTCACCATTAACAACTGTTTCTTTGGACTTCCAAATCTTCAAGAACCGATTACATTGGAAATAGGGGTATCTATGTCTATTTGCATCCATTTACTTACATTAATCACCAAAAGAAGGTGTTCTCTGTGTCATCTTAGAAGTTTTATTGTTCTTAGGTTAAATTAATGACTTTATAATATGGGTTTTGGAAAATGAATTTGTGTTTTGGTCCATCTCCGACGATCGAAAAAAACCCCTCCATAATTCCTCTCTTACAACGATCTATGCGATTACCCATCTCGCAAAAACCATCATCCATTATACGATAAGGAAAACAAATTTCCCGAAATCAGCAACTTTGACGACATTGATTCAATGATTAGGGTTCTTGGATTATCGGATTTTGATGGAAAACAGCCGGAGATGTCTGATGTTGGAGATGATGAGTTTTAAGAGAAGATTGTGCAGGTGAAAGGACCCAAATGCAAACTTTTCAGCAATGAAAATTGGATGCATGGAGGTCACCACCATTGTTGCAGGTTGTGGATTATATATATATATATATATTAATTAGTATATATATATATAGAGAAGGAGGTTCAAATGAGAACTTTTGATTTTTAAGGGAACAAAGTGACACATTATGGTTCAACTTTGACGACATTGATTCAATGATTAGGGTTCTTGGATTATCGGATTTTGATGGAAAACAGCCGGAGATGTCTGATTTTGGAGATGATGAGTTTTATGAGAAGATTGTGCAGGTGAAAGGACCCAAGTGCAAACTTCTCAGCATTGAAAATTGGATGCATGGAGGCCACCACCATTGTTGCAGGTTGTGGATTATATATATATTTTAATTAGTATATATATATATAGAGGGAGGTTCAAATGAGAACTTTTGATTTTTAAAGAAACAAAGGGACACATTATGGTTCAACTTTGACGACATTGATTCAATGATTAGGGTTCTTGGATTATCGGATTTTGATGGAAAACAGCCGAAGATGTCTAATTTTGGAGATGATGAGTTTTATGAGAACATTGTGCAAGTGAAAGGACCCAAGTGCAAACTTCTCAGCATTAAAAATTGGATGCATGGAGGCCACCACCATTGTTGCAGGTTGTGGATTATATATATATTTTAATTAGTATATATATATATATAGAGGGAGGTTCAAATGAGAACTTTTGATTTTTCAGGGAACAAAGGGACACATTATGGTTCAACTTTGACGACATTGATTCAATGATTAGGGTTCTTGGATTATCGGATTTTGATGGAAAACAGCCGGAGATGTCTGATGTTGGAGATGATGAGTTTTATGAGAAGATTGTGCAGGTAAAAGGACCCAAGTGCAAACTTCTCAGCATTGAAAATTGGATGCATGGAGGCCACCACCATTGTTGCAGGTTGTGGATTATATATATTTTTTAATTAGTATACATATATATAGGGAGGTTCAAATGAGAACTTTTGATTTTTACGGGGACACATTATGGTTCAACTTTGACGACATTGATTCAATGATTAGGGTTCTCGGATTATCGGATTTTGATGGAAAACAGCCGAAGATGTCTGATGTTGGAGATGATAAGTTTTATGAGAAGATTGTGCAGGTGTAAGGACCCAAGTGCAAACTTCTCAGCATTGAAAATTGGATGCATGGAGGCCACCACCATTGTTGCAAGTTGTGGATTATATAAATATTTTAATTAGTATATATATATATATAGAGGGAGGTTCAAATGAGAACTTTTTATTTTTAAGGGAACAAAGGGACACATTATGGTTCAACTTTGTCGACATTGATTCAATGATTAGGGTTCTTGGATTATCGGATTTTGATGGAAAACGGCCGGAGATGTCTGATGTTGGAGATGATGAGTTTTATGAGAAGATTGTGCAGGTGAAAGGACCGAAGTGCAAACTTCTCAGCATTGAAAATTGGATGCATGGAGGCCACCACCATTGTTGCAGGTTGTGGATTATATATATATTTTAATTATTATATATATATAGAGGGAGGTTCAAATGAGAACTTTTGATTTTTAAGGGAACAAAGGGACACATTATGGTTTAACTTTGTCGACATTGATTCAATGATTAGGATTCTTGGATTATCGGATTTTGATGGAAAACGGCCGGAGATGTCTGATGTTGGAGATGATGAGTTTTAAGAGAAGATTGTGCAGGTGAAAGGACCCAAGTGCAAACTTCTCAGCATTGAAAATTGGATGCATGCAGGCCACCACCATTGTTGCAGGTTGTGGATTCTATATATATTTTAATTATTATATATATATAGAGGGAGGTTCAAATGAGAACTTTTGATTTTTAAGGGAACAAAGGGACACATTATGGTTCAACTTTGACGACATTGATTCAATGATTAGGGTTCTTGGATTATCGGATTTTGATGGAAAACAGCCGGAGATGTCTGATGTTGGAGATGATGAGTTTTATGAGAAGATTGTGCAGGTGAAAGGACCCAAGTGCAAACTTCTGAGCATTGAAAATTGGATGCATGCAGGCCACCACCATTGTTGCAGGTTGTGGATTATATATATATTTTAATTAGTATACATATATATATGGAGGTTCAAATGAGAACTTTTGATTTTTAAGGGAACAAAGTGACACATTATGGTTCAACTTTGACGACATTGATTCAATGATTAGGGTTCTTGGATTATCGGATTTTGATGGAAAACAGCCGGAGATGTCTCATGTTGGAGATGATGAGTTTTATGAGAAGATTGTGCAGGTAAAAGGACCCAAGTGCAAACTTCTCAGCATTGAAAATTGGATGCATGGAGGCCACCACCATTGCTGCAGGTTGTGGATTATATATATATTTTAATTATTATATATATATAGAGGGAGGTTCAAATGAGAACTTTTGATTTTTAAGGGAACAAAGGGACACATTATGGTTTAACTTTGTCGACATTGATTCAATGATTAGGATTCTTGGATTATCGGATTTTGATGGAAAACGGCCGGAGATGTCTGATGTTGGAGATGATGAGTTTTATGAGAAGATTGTGCAGGTGAAAGGACCCAAGTGCAAACTTCTCAGCATTGAAAATTGGATGCATGGAGGCCACCACCATTGTTGCAGGTTGTGGATTATATATATATTTTAATTAGTATATATATATATAGAGGGAGGTTCAAATGAGAACTTTTGATTTTTCAGGGATCAAAGGGACACATTATGGTTCAACTTTGACGACATTGATTCAATGATTAGGGTTCTTGGATTATCGGATTTTGATGGAAAACAGCCGGAGATGTCTGATGTTGGAGATGATGAGTTTTATGAGAAGATTGTGCAGGTAAAAGGACCCAAGTGCAAACTTCTCAGGATTGAAAATTGGATGCATGGAGGCCACCACCATTGTTGCAGGTTGTGGATTATATATATTTTTTAATTAGTATACATATATATAGGGAGGTTCAAATGAGAACTTTTGATTTTTACGGGGACACATTATGGTTCAACTTTGACGACATTGATTCAATGATTAGGGTTCTCGGATTATCGGATTTTGATGGAAAACAGCAGAAGATGTCTGATGTTGGAGATGATACGTTTTATGAGAAGATTGTGCAGGTGTAAGGACCCAAGTGCAAATTTCTCAGCATTGAAAATTGGATGCATGGAGGCCACCACCATTGTTGCAAGTTGTGGATTATATAAATATTTTAATTAGTATATATATATATATATATAGAGGGAGGTTCAAATGAGAACTTTTTATTTTTAAGGGAACAAAGGGACACATTATGGTTCAACTTTGTCGACATTGATTCAATGATTAGGGTTCTTGGATTATCGGATTTTGATGGAAAACGGCCGGAGATGTTTGATGTTGGAGATGATGAGTTTTATGAGAAGATTGTGGAGGTGAAAGGACCCAAGTGCAAACTTCTCAGCATTGAAAATTGGATGCATGGAGGCCACCACCATTGTTGCAGGTTGTGGATTATATATATATTTTAATTATTATATATATATAGAGGGAGGTTCAAATGAGAACTTTTGATTTTTAAGGGAACAAAGGGACACATTATGGTTTAACTTTGTCGACATTGATTCAATGATTAGGATTCTTGGATTATCGGATTTTGATGGAAAACGGCCGGAGATGTCTGATGTTGGAGATGATGAGTTTTAAGAGAAGATTGTGCAGGTGAAAGGACCCAAGTGCAAACTTCTCAGCATTGAAAATTGGATGCATGGAGGCCACCACCATTGTTTCAGGTTGTGGATTCTATATATATTTTAATTATTATATATATATAGAGGGAGGTTCAAATGAGAACTTTTGATTTTTAACGGAACAAAGGGACACATTATGGTTCAACTTTGACGACATTGATTCAATGATTAGGGTTCTTGGATTATCGGATTTTGATGGAAAAGAGCCGGAGATGTCTGATGTTGGAGATGATGAGTTTTATGAGAAGATTGTGCAGGTGAAAGGACCCAAGTGCAAACTTCTCAGCATTGAAAATTGGATGCATGCAGGCCACCACCATTGTTGCAGGTTGTGGATTATATATATATTTTAATTAGTATACATATATATATGGAGGTTCAAATGAGAACTTTTGATTTTTAAGGGAACAAAGGGACACATTATGGTTCAACTTTGATGACATTGATTCAATGATTAGGGTTCTTGGATTATCGGATTTTGATGGAAAACAGCCGGAGATGTCTGATGTTGGAGATGATGAGTTTTATGAGAAGATTTTGCAGGTGAAAGGACCCAAGTGCAAACTTCTCAGAATTGAAAATTGGATGCATGGAGGCCACCACCATTGTTGCAGGTTGTGGATTATATATATATATATATATATTTTAATTAGTATAATATATATAGAGAGAGAGGGAGGTTCAAATGAGAACTTTTGATTTTTAAGGGAACAAAGGGACACATTATGGTTCAACTTTGTCGACATTGATTCAATGATTAGGGTTCTTGGATTATCGGATTTTGATGGAAAACAGCCGGAGATGTCTAATTTTGGAGATGATGAGTTTTATGAGAAGATTGTGCAAGTGAAAGGACCCAAGTGCAAACTTCTCAGTATTAAAAATTGGATGCATGGAGGCCACCACCATTGTTGCAGGTTGTGGATTATATATATATTTTAATTAGTATATATACATATATATAGACGGAGGTTCAAATGAGAACTTTTGATTTTTCAGGGAACAAAGGGACACATTATGGTTCAACTTTGACGACATTGATTCAATTATTAGGGTTCTTGGATTATCGGATTTTGATGGAAAACAGCCGGAGATGTCTAATATTCGAGATGATGAGTTTTATGAGAAGATTGTGCAGGTGAAAGGACCCAAGTGCAAACTTCTCAGCATTGAAAATTGGATGCATGGAGGCCACCACCATTGTTGCAGGTTGTGGATTATATATATTTTTTAATTAGTATACATATATATAGGGAGGTTAAAATGAGAACTTTTGATTTTTAAGGGGACACATTATGGTTCAACTTTGACGACATTGATTCAATGATTAGGGTTCTTGGATTATCGGATTTTGATGGAAAACAGCCGGAGATGTCTGTTGTTGGAGATGATGAGTTTTATGAGAAGATTGTGCAGGTGTAAGGACCCAAGTGCAAACTTCTCAGCATTGAAAATTGGATGCATGGAGGCCACCACCATTGTTGCAAGTTGTGGATTATATATATATTTTAATTAGTATATATATATATATATAGAGGGAGGTTCAAATGTGAACTTTTGATTTTTAAGGGAACAAAGGGACACATTATGGTTCAACTTTGTCGACATTGATTCAATGATTAGGGTTCTTGGATTATCGGATTTTGATGGAAAACAGCCGGAGATGTCTAATTTTGGAGATGATGTGTTTTATGATAAGATTGTGCAAGTGAAAGCACCCAAGTGCAAACTTCTCAGCATTAAAAATTGGATGCATGGAGGCCACCACCATTGTTGCAGGTTGTGGATTATATATATATTTTAATTAGTATATATATATAGAGGGAGGTTCAAATGAGAACTTTTGATTTTTAAAGGAACAAAGGGACACATTATGGTTCAACTTTGACGACATTGATTCAATGATTAGGGTTCTTGGATTATCGGATTTTGATGGAAAACAGCCGGAGATGTCTAATTTTGGAGATGATGAGTTTTATGAGAACATTGTGCAAGTGAAAGGACCCAAGTGCAAACTTCTCAGCATTAAAAATTGGATGCATGGAGGCCACCACCATTGTTGCAGGTTGTGGATTATATATATTTTTTAATTAGTATATATATATAGTAGGAGGTTCAAATGAGAACTTTTGATTTTTAATGAACAAAGGGACACATTATGGTTCAACTTTGACGATATTGATTCAATGATTAGGGTTCTGGATTATCGGATTTTGATGGAAAAGTAGGAGATGTCCGATTGGAGATGATGAGTTTTATGAGAAGATTGTGCAGTGAAAGGACCCAAGTGCAAACTTCTCACATTGAAATTGGATGCATGGAGGCCACCACCATTGTAGGGTTGTGGATTATATATATATTTTAATTAGTATATATATATATATAGAGGGAGGTTCAAATGAGAACTTTTGATTTTTAAGGGAACAAAGGGACACATTATGGTTCAACTTTGACGACATTGATTCAATGATTATGGTTCTTAGATTATCGGATTTTGATGGAAAACATGGAGATGTCGATGTTGGAGATGATGAGTTTTATGAGAAGATTGTGCAGTGAAAGGACCCAAGTGCAAACTTCTCAATTGAAAAATTGGATGCATGGAGGCCACCACCATTGTTGCAGGTTGTGGATTATATATATATATTTTAATTAGTATATATATATATAGAGGAGGTTCAAATGAGAACTTTTGATTTTTAAAGGAACAAAGGGACACATTATGGTTCAACTTTGTCGACATTGATTCAATGATTAGGGTTCTTGGATTATCGGATTTTGATGGAAAACAAATGGAGATGTCTAATTTTGGAGATGATGAGTTTTATGAGAAGATTGTGCAGTGAAAGGACCCAAGTGCAAACTTCTCGATTGAAAATTGGATGCATGGAGGCCACCACCATTGTTGCAGGTTGTGGATTATATATATATATTTTAATTAGTATATATATATATAGAGGGAGGTTCAAATGAGAACTTTTGATTTTTAAGGGAACAAAGGGACACATTATGGTTCAACTTTGACGACATTGATTCAATGATTATGGTTCTTAGATTATCGGATATTGATGGAAAACAGCCGGAGATGTCTGATGTTGGAGATGATGAGTTTTATGAGAAGATTGTGCAGGTGAAACGACCCAAGTGCAAACTTCTCAGCATTGAAAATTGGATGCATGGAGGCCACCACCATTGTTGCAGGTTGTGGATTATATATATTTTTTAATTAGTATACATATATATAGGGAGGTTCAAATGAGAACTTTTGATTTTTACGGGGACACATTATGGTTCAACTTTGACGACATTGATTCAAAGATTAGGGTTCTTGGATTATCGGATTTTGATGGAAAACAGCCGGAAATGTCTGTTGTTGGAGATGATGAGTTTTATGAGAAGATTGTGCAGGTGTAAGGACCCAAGTGCAAACTTCTCAGCATTGAAAATTGGATGCATGGAGGCCACCACCATTGTTGCAAGTTGTGGATTATATATATATTTTAATTAGTATATATATATATATAGAGGGAGGTTCAAATGAGAACTTTTGATTTTTAAGGGAACAAAGGGATACATTATGGTTCAACTTTGTCGACATTGATTCAATGATTAGGGTTCTTGGATTATCGGATTTTGATGGAAAACAGCCGGAGATGTCTAATTTTGGAGATGATGAGTTTTATGAGAACATTGTGCAAGTGAAAGGACCCAAGTGCAAACTTCTCAGCATTAAAAATTGGATGCATGGAGGCCACCACCATTGTTGCAGGTTGTGGATTATATATATTTTTTAATTAGTATATATATATAGAGAGGGAGGTTCAAATGAGAACTTTTGATTTTTAAGGGAACAATGGGACACATTATGGTTCAACTTTGACGATATTGATTCAATGATTAGGGTTCTTGGATTATCGGATTTTGATGGAAAACAGCCGGAGATGTCTGATTTTGGAGATGATGAGTTTTATAAGAAGATTGTGCAGGTGAAAGGACCCAAGTGCAAACTTCTCAGCATTGAAAATTGGATGCATGGAGGCCACCACCATTGTTGCAGGTTGTAGATTATATATATATATATATTTTAATTAATATATATATATATAGAGGGAGGTTCAAATGAGAACTTTTGATTTTTAAGGGAACAAAGGGACACATTATGGTTCAACTTTGACGACATTGATTCAATGATTAGGGTTCTTGGATTATCGGATTTTGATGGAAAACAGCCGGAGATGTCTGATGTTGGAGATGATGAGTTTTATGAGAAGATTGTGCAGGTGAAAGGACCCAAGTGCAAACTTCTCAGCATTGAAAATTGGATGCATGGAGGCAACCACCATTGTTGCAGGTTGTGGATTATATATATATTTTAATTAGTATATATATATATATATAGAAGGAGGTTCAAATGAGAACTTTTGATTTTTCAGGGAACAAAGGGACACATTATGGTTCAACTTTGACGACATTGATTCAATGATTATGGTTCTTAGATTATCGGATATTGATGGAAAACAGCCGGAGATGTCTGATGTTGGAGATGATGAGTTTTATGAGAAGATTGTGCGGGTGAAACGGACCCAAGTGCAAACTTCTCAGCATTGAAAATTGGATGCATGGAGGCCACCACCATTGTTGCAGGTTGTGGATTATATATATTTTTTAATTAGTATACATATATATAGGGAGGTTCAAATGAGAACTTTTGATTTTTACGGGGACACATTATGGTTCAACTTTGACGACATTGATTCAATGATTAGGGTTCTTGGATTATCGGATTTTGATGGAAAACAGTAGGAGATGTACGTTGTTGGAGATGATGAGTTTTATGAGAAGATTGTGCGGGTGTAAGGACCCAAGTGCAAACTTCTACATTGAAAATTGGATGCATGGAGGCCACCACCATTGTTGCAAGTTGTGGATTATATATATATTTTAATTAGTATATATATATATATAGAGGGAGGTTCAAATGAGAACTTTTGATTTTTAAGGGAACAAAGGGATACATTATGGTTCAACTTTGTCGACATTGATTCAATGATTAGGGTTCTTGGATTATCGGATTTTGATGGAAAACAGCCGGAGATGTCTAATTTTGGAGATGATGAGTTTTATGAGAACATTGTGCAAGTGAAAGGACCCAAGTGCAAACTTCTCAGCATTAAAAATTGGATGCATGGAGGCCACCACCATTGTTGCAGGTTGTGGATTATATATATTTTTTAATTAGTATATATATATATATATATAGAGAGGGAGGTTCAAATGAGAACTTTTGATTTTTAAGGGAACAATGGGACACATTATGGTTCAACTTTGACGATATTGATTCAATGATTAGGGTTCTTGGATTATCGGATTTTGATGGAAAACAGCCGGAGATGTCTGATTTTGGAGATGATGAGTTTTATAAGAAGATTGTGCAGGTGAAAGGACCCAAGTGCAAACTTCTCAGCATTGAAAATTGGATGCATGGAGGCCACCACCATTGTTGCAGGTTGTAGATTATATATATATATATATTTTAATTAATATATATATATATAGAGGGAGGTTCAAATGAGAACTTTTGATTTTTAAGGGAACAAAGGGACACATTATGGTTCAACTTTGACGACATTGATTCAATGATTAGGGTTCTTGGATTATCGGATTTTGATGGAAAACAGCCGGAGATGTCTGATGTTGGAGATGATGAGTTTTATGAGAAGATTGTGCGAGGTGAAAGGACCCAAGTGCAAACTTCTCGGATTGAAAATTGGATGCATGGAGGCAACCACCATTGTTGCGAGGTTGTGGATTATATATATATATATATATTTTAATTAGTATATATATATATATAGAAGGAGGTTCAAATGAGAACTTTTGATTTTTAAGGGAACAAAGGGACACATTATGGTTCAACTTTGACGACATTGATTCAATGATTAGGGTTCTTGGATTATCGGATTTTGATGGAAAACAGCCGGAGATGTCTGATGTTGGAGATGATGAGTTTTATGAGAAGATTGTGCAGGTAAAAGGACCCAAGTGCAAACTACTCAGCATTGAAAATTGGATGCATGGACGCCACCACCATTGTTGCAGGTTGTGGATTATATATATTTTTTAATTAGTATACATATATATGGGGAGGTTCAAATGAGAACTTTTGATTTTCGGGAACAAAGGGACACATTATGGTTCAACTTTGATGACATTGATTCAATGATTAGGGTTCTTGGATTATCGGATTTTGATGGAAAATCGGAGATGTCTGATGTTGGAGATGATGAGTTTTATGAGAAGATTTTGCAGGTGAAAGGACCCAAGTGCAAACTTCTCAGAATTGAAAATTGGATGCATGGAGGCCACCACCATTGTTGCAGGTTGTGGATTATATATATATTTTAATTAGTATATATATATATATATAGACGGAGGTTCAAATGAGAACTTTTGATTTTTCAGGGAACAATGGGACACATTATGGTTCAACTTTGACGACATTGATTCAATGATTAGGGTTCTTGGATTATCGGATTTTGATGGAAAACAGCCGGAGATGTCTGATGTTGGAGATGATGAGTTTTATGAGAAGATTGTGCAGGTGAAAGGACCCAAGTGCAAACTTCTCAGCATTGAAAATTGGATGCATGGAGGCCACCACCATTGTTGTAGGTTGTGGATTATATATATTTTAATTAGTATATATATATATATATATAGAAGGAGGTTCAAATGAGAACTTTTGATTTTTCAGGGAACAAAGGGACACATTATGGTTCAACTTTGACGACATTGATTCAATGATTAGGGTTCTTGGATTATCGGATTTTGATGGAAAACAGCCGGAGATGTCTGATGTTGGAGATGATGAGTTTTATGAGAAGTTTGTGCAGGTAAAAGGACCCAAGTGCAAACTACTCAGCATTGAAAATTGGATGCATGGAGGCCACCACCATTGTTGTAGGTTGTGGATTATATATATTTTTTAATTAGCATACATATATATAGGGAGGTTCAAATGAGAACTTTTGATTTTTAAGGGAACAAAGGGACACATTATGGTTCAACTTTGATGACATTGATTCAATGATTAGGGTTCTTGGATTATCGGATTTTGATGGAAAACAGCCGGAGATGTCTGATGTTGGAGATGATGAGTTTTATGAGAAGATTTTGCAGGTGAAAGGACCCAAGTGCAAACTTCTCAGAATTGAAAATTGGATGCATGGAGGCCACCACCATTGTTGCAGGTTGTGGATTATATATATATATATATATTTTAATTAGTATATATATATAGAGAGAGAGGGAGGTTCAAATGAGAACTTTTGATTTTTAAGGGAACAAAGGGACACATTATGGTTCAACTTTGTCGACATTGATTCAATGATTAGGGTTCTTGGATTATCGGATTTTGATGGAAAACAGCCGGAGATGTCTAATTTTGGAGATGATGAGTTTTATGAGAAGATTGTGCAAGTGAAAGGACCCAAGTGCAAACTTCTCAGCATTAAAAATTGGATGCATGGAGGCCACCACCATTGTTGCAGGTTGTGGATTATATATATATTTTAATTAGTATATATATATATATAGACGGAGGTTCAAATGAAAACTTTTGATTTTTCAGGGAACAAAGGGACACATTATGGTTCAACTTTGACGACATTAATTCAATGATTAGGGTTCTTGGATTATCGGATTTTGATGGAAAACAGCCGGAGATGTCTGATGTTCGGGATGATGAGTTTTATGAGAAGATTGTGCAGGTGAAAGGACCCAAGTGCAAACTTCTCAGCATTGAAAATTGGATGCATGGAGGCCACCACCATTGTTGCAGGTTGTGGATTATATATATATTTTAATTAGTATATATATATATATATATAGAGAGGGAGGTTCAAATGAGAACTTTTGATTTTTAAGGGAACAAAGGGACACATTATGGTTCAACTTTGTCGACATTGATTCAATGATTAGGGTTCTTGGATTATCGGATTTTGATGGAAAACGGCCGGAGATGTCTGATGTTGGAGATGATTAGTTTTATGAGAAGATTGTGCAGGTGAAAGGAACCAAGTGCAAACTTCTCAGCATTGAAAATTGGATGCATGGAGGCCACCACCATTGTTGCAGGTTGTGGATTATATATATATTTTAATTATTATATATATATATAGAGAGAGAGGGAGGTTCAAATGAGAACTTTTGATTTTTAAGGGAACAAAGGGACACATTATGGTTCAACTTTGACGACATTGATTCAATGATTAGGGTTCTTGGATTATCGGATTTTGATGGAAAACAGCCGGAGATGTCTGATGTTGGAGATGATGAGTTTTATGAGAAGATTGTGCAGGTGAAAGGACCCAAGTGCAAACTTCTCAGCATTGAAAATTGGATGCATGGAGGCCACCACCATTATTGCAGGTTGTGGATTATATATATATTTTAATTATTATATATATATATAGAGAGAGGGAGGTTCAAATGAGAACTTTTGATTTTTAAGGGAACAAAGGGACACATTATGGTTCAACTTTGTCGACATTGATTCAATGATTAGGGTTCTTGGATTATCGGATTTTGATGGAAAACAGCCGGAGATGTCTGATGTTGGAGATGATGAGTTTTATGAGAAGATTGTGCAGGTGAAAGGACCCAAGTGCAAACTTCTCAGCATTGAAAATTGGATGCATGGAGGCCACCACCATTGTTGCAGGTTGTGGATTATATATATATTTTAATTATTATATATATATATATAGAGAGAGGGAGGTTCAAATGAGAACTTTTGATTTTTAAGGGAACAAAGGGACACATTATGGTTCAACTTAGTCGACATTGATTCAATGATTAGGGTTCTTGGATTATCGGATTTTGATGGAAAACGTGGAGATGTCGATGTTGGAGATGATGAGTTTTATGAGAAGATTGTGCGGTGAAAGGACCCAAGTGCAAACTTCTCAGCATTGAAAATTGGATGCATGGAGGCCACCACCATTATTGCAGGTTGTGGATTATATATATATTTTAATTATTATATATATATATAGAGAGGGAGGTTCAAATGAGAACTTTTGATTTTTAAGGGAACAAAGGGACACATTATGGTTCAACTTTGTCGACATTGATTCAATGATTAGGGTTCTTGGATTATCGGATTTTGATGGAAAACAGCCGGAGATGTCTAATTTTGGAGATGATGAGTTTTATGAGAAGATTGTGCAGGTGAAAGGACCCAAGTGCAAACTTCTCAGCATTGAAAATTGGATGCATGGAGGCCACCACCATTATTGCAGGTTGTGGATTATATATATATTTTAATTATTATATATATATATATATATAGAGAGAGGGAGGTTCAAATGAGAACTTTTGATTTTTAAGGGAACAAAGGGACACATTATGGTTCAACTTTGTCGACATTGATTCAATGATTAGGGTTCTTGGATTATCGGATTTTGATGGAAAACGGTCGGAGATGTCTGATGTTGGAGATGATGAGTTTTATGAGAAGATTGTGCAGGTGAAAGGACCCAAGTGCAAACTTCTCAGCATTGAAAATTGGATGCATGGAGGCCACCACCATTATTGCAGGTTGTGGATTATATATATATTTTAATTATTATATATATATATAGAGAGAGAGGGAGGTTCAAATGAGAACTTTTGATTTTTAAGGGAACAAAGGGACACATTATGGTTCAACTTTGTCGACATTGATTCAATGATTAGGGTTCTTGGATTATCGGATTTTGATGGAAAACAGCCGGAGATGTCTGATGTTGGAGATGATGAGTTTTATGAGAAGATTGTGCAGGTGAAAGGACCCAAGTGCAAACTTCTCAGCATTGAAAATTGGATGCATGGAGGCCACCACCATTATTGCAGGTTGTGGATTATATATATATTTTAATTATTATATATATATAGAGAGAGGATGTTCAAATGAGAACTTTTGATTTTTAAGGGAACAAAGGGACACATTATGGTTCAACTTTGACGACATTGATTCAATGATTAGGGTTCTTGGATTATCGGATTTTGATGGAAAACGCAGTAGGAGATGTCTGATGTTGGAGATGATGAGTTTTATGAGAAGATTGTGCAGGAGAAAGGACCCAAGTGCAAACTTCTCAGCATTGAAAATTGGATGCATGGAGGCCACCACCATTTTTGCAGGTTGTGGACTATATATATATTTTAATTATTATATATATATATATAGAGAGAGAGGGAGGTTCAAATGAGAACTTTTGATTTTTAAGGGAACAAAGGGACACATTATGGTTCAACTTTGTCGACATTGATTCAATGAATAGGGTTCTTGGATTATCGGATTTTGATGGAAAACGGGAGATGTCTGATGTTGGAGATGATGAGTTTTATGAGAAGATTGTGCAGGTGAAAGGACCCAAGTGCAAACTTCTCAGCATTGAAAATTGGATGCATGGAGGCCACCACCATTACTGCAGGTTGTGGATTATATATATATTTTAATTATTATATATATATATATAGAGGGAGGTTCAAATGAGAACTTTTGATTTTTAAGGGAACAAAGGGACACATTATGGTTCAACTTTGACGACATTGATTCAATGATTAGGGTTCTTGGATTATCGGATTTTGATGGAAAACAGCCGGAGATGTCTAATTTTGGAGATGATGAGTTTTATGAGAAGATTGTGCAAGTGAAAGGACCCAAGTGCAAACTTCTCAGCATTAAAAATTGGATGCATGGAGGCCACCACCATTGTTGCAGGTTGTGGATTATATATTTTTTTTAATTAGTATACATATATATAGGGAGGTTAAAATGAGAACTTTTGATTTTTAAGGGAACAAAGGGACACATTATGGTTCAACTTTGACGACATTGATTCAATGATTAGGTTTCTTGGATTATCGGATTTTGATGGAAAACGGTCGGAGATGTCTGATGTTGGAGATGATGAGTTTTATGAGAAGATTGTGCAGGTGAAAGGACCCAAGTGCAAACTTCTCAGCATTGAAAATTGGATGCATGGAGGCCACCACCATTATTGCGAGGTTGTGGATTATATATATATTTTAATTATTATATATATATATAGAGGAGGTTCAAATGAGAACTTTTGATTTTTAAGGGAACAAAGGGACACATTATGGTTCAACTTTGTCGACATTGATTCAATGATTAGGGTTTCTTGGATTATCGGATTTTGATGGAAAACGGCCGGAGATGTCTGATGTTGGAGATGATGAGTTTTATGAGAAGATTGTGCGGTGAAAGGACCCAAGTGCAAACTTCTCATTGAAAATTGGATGCATGGAGGCCACCACCATTATTGCAGGTTGTGGATTATATATATATTTTAATTATTATATATATATAGAGAGAGGGATGTTCAAATGAGAACTTTTGATTTTTAAGGGAACAAAGGGACACATTATGGTTCAACTTTGTCGACATTGATTCAATGATTAGGGTTCTTGGATTATCGGATTTTGATGGAAAACGGCCGGAGATGTCTGATGTTGGAGATGATGAGTTTTATGAGAAGATTGTGCAGGTGAAAGGACCCAAGTGCAAACTTCTCAGCATTGAAAATTGGATGCATGGAGGCCACCACCTTTATTGCAGGTTGTGGATTATATATATATTTTAATTAGTATATATATATAGAGGGAGGTTCAAATGAGAACTTTTGATTTTTAAGGGAACAAAGGGACACATTATGGTTCAACTTTGACGACATTGATTCAATGATTAGGGTTCTTGGATTATCGGATTTTGATGGAAAACAGCCGGAGATGTCTGATGTTGGAGATGATGAGTTTTATGAGAAGATTGTGCAGGAGAAAGGACCCAAGTGCAAACTTCTCAGCATTGAAAATTGGATGCATGGAGGCCACCACCTTTATTGCAGGTTGTGGATTATATATATATTTTAATTAGTATATATATATATAGAGGGAGGTTCAAATGAAAACTTTTGATTTTTAAGGGAACAAAGGGACACATTATGGTTCAACTTTGACGACATTGATTCAATGATTAGGGTTCTTGGATTATCGGATTTTGATGGAAAACAGCCGGAGATGTCTGATGTTGGAGATGATGAGTTTTATGAGAAGATTGTGCAGGAGAAAGGACCCAAGTGCAAACTTCTCAGCATTGAAAATTGGATGCATGGAGGCCACCACCTTTATTGCAGGTTGTGGATTATATATATATTTTAATTAGTATATATATATATAGAGGGAGGTTCAAATGAGAACTTTTGATTTTTAAGGGAACAAAGGGACACATTATGGTTCAACTTTGACGACATTGATTCAATGATTAGGGTTCTTGGATTATCGGATTTTGATGGAAAACAGCCGGAGATGTCTGATGTTGGAGATGATGAGTTTTGTGAGAAGATTGTGCAGGAGAAAGGACCCAAGTGCAAACTTCTCAGCATTGAAAATTGGATGCATGGAGGCCACCACCATTGTTGCAGGTTGTGGATTATATATTTTTTTTAATTAGTATACATATATATAGGGAGGTTAAAATGAGAACTTTTGATTTTTAAGGGGACACATTATGGTTCAACTTTGACGACATTGATTCAATGATTAGGTTTCTTGGATTATCGGATTTTGATGGAAAACGGCCGGAGATGTCTGATGTTGGAGATGATGAGTTTTATGAGAAGATTGTGCAGGTGAAAGGACCCAAGTGCAAACTTCTCAGCATTGAAAATTGGATGCATGGAGGCCACCACCATTATTGCAGGTTGTGGATTATATATATATTTTAATTATTATATATATATATAGAGAGAGGGAGGTTCAAATGAGAACTTTTGATTTTTAAGGGAACAAAGGGACACATTATGGTTCAACTTTGTCGACATTGATTCAATGATTAGGGTTCTTGGATTATCGGATTTTGATGGAAAACAGCCGGAGATGTCTGCTGTTGGAGATGATGAGTTTTATGAGAAGATTGTGCAGGTGAAAGGACCCAAGTGCAAACTTCTCAGCATTGAAAATTGGATGCATGGAGGCCACCACCATTATTGCAGGTTGTGGATTATATATATATTTTAATTAATATATATATATAGAGAGAGGGATGTTCAAATGAGAACTTTTGATTTTTAAGGGAACAAAGGGACACATTATGGTTCAACTTTGTCGACATTGATTCAATGATTAGGGTTCTTGGATTATCGGATTTTGATGGAAAACGGCCGGAGATGTCTGATGTTGGAGATGATGAGTTTTATGAGAAGATTGTGCAGGTGAAAGGACCCAAGTGCAAACTTCTCAGCATTGAAAATTGGATGCATGGAGGCCACCACCATTGTTGCAGGTTGTGGATTATATATATATTTTAATTAGTATATATATATATATAGAGGGAGGTTCAAATGAGAACTTTTGATTTTTAAGGGAACAAAGGGACACATTATGGTTCAACTTTGACGACATTGATTCAATGATTAGGGTTCTTGGATTATCGGATTTTGATGGAAAACAGCCGGAGATGTCTGATGTTGGAGATGATGAGTTTTATGAGAAGATTGTGCAGGAGAAAGGACCCAAGTGCAAACTTCTCAGCATTGAAAATTGGATGCATGGAGGCCACCACCTTTATTGCAGGTTGTGGATTATATATATATTTTAATTAGTATATATATATATAGAGGGAGGTTCAAATGAGAACTTTTGATTTTTAAGGGAACAAAGGGACACATTATGGTTCAACTTTGACGACATTGATTCAATGATTAGGGTTCTTGGATTATCGGATTTTGATGGAAAACAGCCGGAGATGTCTGATGTTGGAGATGATGAGTTTTATGAGAAGATTGTGCAGGTGAAAGGACCCAAGTGCAAACTTCTCAGCATTGAAAATTGGATGCATGGAGGCCACCACCTTTATTGCAGGTTGTGGATTATATATATATTTTAATTATTATATATATATATAGAGAGGGAGGTTTGAATGAGAACTTTTGATTTTTAAGGGAACAAAGGGACACATTATGGTTCAACTTTGTCGACATTGATTCAATGATTAGGGTTCTTGGATTATCGGATTTTGATGGAAAACAGCCGGAGATGTCTGATGTTGGAGATGATGAGTTTTATGAGAAGATTGTGCAGGTGAAAGGACCCAAGTGCAAACTTCTCAGCATTGAAAATTGGTCGCATGGAGGCCACCACCATTATTGCAGGTTGTGGATTATATATATATTTTAATTATTATATATATATATATATAGAGGGAGGTTCAAATGAGAACTTTTGATTTTTAAGGGAACAAAGGGACACATTATGGTTCAACTTTGTCGACATTGATTCAATGATTAGGGTTCTTGGATTATCGGATTTTGATGGAAAACGGACGGAGATGTCTGATGTTGGAGATGATGAGTTTTATGAGAAGATTGTGCAGGTGAAAGGACCCAAGTGCAAACTTCTCAGCATTGAAAATTGGATGCATGGAGGCCACCACCATTGTTGGAGGTTGTGGATTATATATATATATTTTAATTAGTATATATATATATATATAGAGGGAGGTTCAAATGAGAACTTTTGATTTTTAAGGGAACAAAGGGACACATTATGGTTCAACTTTGACGACATTGATTCAATGATTAGGGTTCTTGGATTATCGGATTTTGATGGAAAACAGCCGGAGATGTCTGATGTTGGAGATGATGAGTTTTATGAGAAGATTGTGCAGGAGAAAGGACCCAAGTGCAAACTTCTCAGCATTGAAAATTGGATTCATGGAGGCCACCACCATTGTTGCAGGTTGTGGATTATATATATATTTTAATTATTATATATATATATAGAGGGAGGTTCAAATGAGAACTTTTGATTTTTAAGGAGACAAAGGGACACATTATGGTTCAACTTTGACGACATTGATTCAATGATTAGGGTTCTTGGATTATCGGATTTTGATGGAAAACAGCCGGAGATATCTGATGTTGAAGATGATGAGTTTTATGAGAAGATTCTGCAGGTGAAAGGACCCAAGTGCAAACTTCTCAGCATTGAAAATTGGATGCATGGAGGCCACCACCATTGTTGCAGGTTGTGGATTATATATATTTTTTAATTAGTATATATATATATAGAGGGAGGTTCAAATGAGAACTTTTGATTTTTAAGGGAACAAAGGGACACATTATGGTTCAACTTTGACGATATTGATTCAATGATTAGGGTTCTTGGATTATCGGATTTTGATGGAAAACAGCCGGAGATGTCTGATTTTGGAGATGATGAGTTTTATAAGAAGATTGTGCAGGTGAAAGGACCCAAGTGCAAACTTCTCAGCATTGAAAATTGGATGCATGGAGGCCACCACCATTGTTGCAGGTTGTGGATTATATATATATATTTTTTAATTAGTATATATATATATATATAGAGGGAGGTTCAAATGAGAACTTTTGATTTTTAAGGGAACAAAGGGACACATTATGGTTCAACTGAGACGACATTGATTCAATGATTAGGGTTCTTAGATTATCGGATTTTGATGGAAAACAGCCGGAGATGTCTGATGTTGGAGATGATGAGTTTTATGAGAAGATTGTGCAGGTGAAAGGACCCAAGTGCAAACTTCTCAGCATTGAAAATTGGATGCATGGAGGCCACCACCATTATTGCAGGTTGTGGATTATATATATATATTTTAATTATTATATATATATATAGAGAGGGAGGTTCAAATGAGAACTTTTGATTTTTAAGGGAACAAAGGGACACATTATGGTTCAACTTTGTCGACATTGATTCAATGATTAGGGTTCTTGAATTATCGGATTTTGATGGAAAACGGCCGGAGATGTCTGATGTTGGAGATGATGAGTTTTATGAGAAGATTGTGAAGGTGAAAGGACCCAAGTGCAAACTTCTCAGCATTGAAAATTGGATGCATGGAGGCAACCACCATTGTTGCAGGTTGTGGATTATATATATATATTAATTAGTATATATATATATATATATATATAGAAGGAGGTTCAAATGAGAACTTTTGATTTATCAGGGAACAAAGGGACACATTATGGTTCAACTTTGACGACATTGATTCAATGATTAGGGTTCTTGGATTATCGGATTTTGATGGAAAACAGTCGGAGATGTCTGATGTTGGAGATGATGAGTTTTATGAGAAGATTGTGCAGGTGAAAGGACCCAAGTGCAAACTTCTCAGCATTGAAAATTGGATGCATGGAGGCCACCACCATTGTTGCAGGTTGTGGATTATATATATATTTTAATTAGTATATATATATATAGAGGGAGGTTCAAATGAGAACTTTTGATTTTTAAGGGAACAAAGGGACACATTATGGTTCAACTTTGACGACATTGATTCAATGATTAGGGGTCTTGGATTATCGGATTTTGATGGAAAACAGCCGGAGATGTCTGATGTTGGAGATGATGAGTTTTATGAGAAGATTGTGCAGGTGAAAGGACCCAAGTGCAAACTTCTCAGCATTGAAAATTGGATGCATGGAGGCCACCACCATTATTGCAGGTTGTGGATTATATATATATTTTAATTATTATATATATATAGAGAGAGAGGGAGGTTCAAATGAGAACTTTTGATTTTTAAGGGAACAAAGGGACACATTATGGTTCAACTTTGTCGACATTGATTCAATGATTAGGGTTCTTGGATTATCGGATTTTGATGGAAAACAGCCGGAGATGTCTGCTGTTGGAGATGATGAGTTTTATGAGAAGATTGTGCAGGTGAAAGGACCCAAGTGCAAACTTCTCAGCATTGAAAATTGAATGCATGGAGGCCACCACCATTATTGCAGGTTGTGGATTATATATATATTTTAATTATTATATATATATAGAGAGAGGGATGTTCAAATGAGAACTTTTGATTTTTAAGGGAACAAAGGGACACATTATGGTTCAACTTTGTCGACATTGATTCAATGATTAGGGTTCTTGGATTATCGGATTTTGATGGAAAACGGCCGGAGATGTCTGATGTTGGAGATGATGAGTTTTATGAGAAGATTGTGCGGTGAAAGGACCCAAGTGCAAACTTCTCAAAGATTGAAAATTGGATGCATGGAGGCCACCACCATTGTTGCAGGTTGTGGATTATATATATATTTTAATTAGTATATATATATATATAGAGGGAGGTTCAAATGAGAACTTTTGATTTTTAAGGGAACAAAGGGACACATTATGGTTCAACTTTGACGACATTGATTCAATGATTAGGGTTCTTGGATTATCGGATTTTGATGGAAAACAGCCGGAGATGTCTGATGTTGGAGATGATGAGTTTTATGAGAAGATTGTGCAGGAGAAAGGACCCAAGTGCAAACTTCTCAGCATTGAAAATTGGATGCATGGAGGCCACCACCTTTATTGCAGGTTGTGGATTATATATATATTTTAATTAGTATATATATATATAGAGGGAGGTTCAAATGAGAACTTTTGATTTTTAAGGGAACAAAGGGACACATTATGGTTCAACTTTGACGACATTGATTCAATGATTAGGGTTCTTGGATTATCGGATTTTGATGGAAAACTAGGAGATGTACGATGTTGGAGATGATGAGTTTTATGAGAAGATTGTGCAGGTGAAAGGACCCAAGTGCAAACTTCTCAGCATTGAAAATTGGATGCATGGAGGCCACCACCTTTATTGCAGGTTGTGGATTATATATATATTTTAATTATTATATATATATATAGAGAGGGAGGTTTGAATGAGAACTTTTTGATTTTTAAGGGAACAAAGGGACACATTATGGTTCAACTTTGTCGACATTGATTCAATGATTAGGGTTCTTGGATTATCGGATTTTGATGGAAAACAGCCGGAGATGTCTGATGTTGGAGATGATGAGTTTTATGAGAAGATTGTGCAGGTGAAAGGACCCAAGTGCAAACTTCTCAGCATTGAAAATTGGTCGCATGGAGGCCACCACCATTATTGCAGGTTGTGGATTATATATATATTTTAATTATTATATATATATATATATAGAGGGAGGTTCAAATGAGAACTTTTGATTTTTAAGGGAACAAAGGGACACATTATGGTTCAACTTTGTCGACATTGATTCAATGATTAGGGTTCTTGGATTATCGGATTTTGATGGAAAACGGACGGAGATGTCTGATGTTGGAGATGATGAGTTTTATGAGAAGATTGTGCAGGTGAAAGGACCCAAGTGCAAACTTCTCAGCATTGAAAATTGGATGCATGGAGGCCACCACCATTGTTGGAGGTTGTGGATTATATATATATATTTTAATTAGTATATATATATATAGAGGGAGGTTCAAATGAGAACTTTTGATTTTTCAGGGATCAAAGGGACACATTATGGTTCAACTTTGACGACATTGATTCAATGATTAGGGTTCTTGGATTATCGGATTTTGATGGAAAACAGCCGGAGATGTCTGATGTTGGAGATGATGAGTTTTATGAGAAGATTGTGCAGGAGAAAGGACCCAAGTGCAAACTTCTCAGCATTGAAAATTGGATTCATGGAGGCCACCACCATTGTTGCAGGTTGTGGATTATATATATATTTTAATTATTATATATATATATAGAGGGAGGTTCAAATGAGAACTTTTGATTTTTAAGGAGACAAAGGGACACATTATGGTTCAACTTTGACGACATTGATTCAATGATTAGGGTTCTTGGATTATCGGATTTTGATGGAAAACAGCCGGAGATATCTGATGTTGAAGATGATGAGTTTTATGAGAAGATTCTGCAGGTGAAAGGACCCAAGTGCAAACTTCTCAGCATTGAAAATTGGATGCATGGAGGCCACCACCATTGTTGCAGGTTGTGGATTATATATATTTTTTAATTAGTATATATATATATAGAGGGAGGTTCAAATGAGAACTTTTGATTTTTAAGGGAACAAAGGGACACATTATGGTTCAACTTTGACGATATTGATTCAATGATTAGGGTTCTTGGATTATCGGATTTTGATGGAAAACAGCCGGAGATGTCTGATTTTGGAGATGATGAGTTTTATAAGAAGATTGTGCAGGTGAAAGGACCCAAGTGCAAACTTCTCAGCATTGAAAATTGGATGCATGGAGGCCACCACCATTGTTGCAGGTTGTGGATTATATATATATATTTTTTAATTAGTATATATATATATATATAGAGGGAGGTTCAAATGAGAACTTTTGATTTTTAAGGGAACAAAGGGACACATTATGGTTCAACTTTGACGACATTGATTCAATGATTAGGGTTCTTAGATTATCGGATTTTGATGGAAAACAGCCGGAGATGTCTGATGTTGGAGATGATGAGTTTTATGAGAAGATTGTGCAGGTGAAAGGACCCAAGTGCAAACTTCTCAGCATTGAAAATTGGATGCATGGAGGCCACCACCATTATTGCAGGTTGTGGATTATATATATATATTTTAATTATTATATATATATATAGAGAGGGAGGTTCAAATGAGAACTTTTGATTTTTAAGGGAACAAAGGGACACATTATGGTTCAACTTTGTCGACATTGATTCAATGATTAGGGTTCTTGAATTATCGGATTTTGATGGAAAACGGCCGGAGATGTCTGATGTTGGAGATGATGAGTTTTATGAGAAGATTGTGAAGGTGAAAGGACCCAAGTGCAAACTTCTCAGCATTGAAAATTGGATGCATGGAGGCAACCACCATTGTTGCAGGTTGTGGATTATATATATATATTAATTAGTATATATATATATATATATATAGAAGGAGGTTCAAATGAGAACTTTTGATTTATCAGGGAACAAAGGGACACATTATGGTTCAACTTTGACGACATTGATTCAATGATTAGGGTTCTTGGATTATCGGATTTTGATGGAAAACAGTCGGAGATGTCTGATGTTGGAGATGATGAGTTTTATGAGAAGATTGTGCAGGTGAAAGGACCCAAGTGCAAACTTCTCAGCATTGAAAATTGGATGCATGGAGGCCACCACCATTGTTGCAAGTTGTGGATTATATATATATTTTAATTAGTATATATATATATAGAGGGAGGTTCAAATGAGAACTTTTGATTTTTAAGGGAACAAAGGGACACATTATGGTTCAACTTTGACGACATTGATTCAATGATTAGGGTTCTTGGATTATCGGATTTTGATGGAAAACAGCCGGAGATGTCTGATGTTGGAGATGATGAGTTTTATGAGAAGATTGTGCAGGTGAAAGGACCCAAGTGCAAACTTCTCAGCATTGAAAATTGGATGCATGGAGGCCACCACCATTATTGCAGGTTGTGGATTATATATATATTTTAATTATTATATATATATATATAGAGAGAGGGAGGTTCAAATGAGAACTTTTGATTTTTAAGGGAACAAAGGGACACATTATGGTTCAACTTTGTCGACATTGATTCAATGATTAGGGTTCTTGGATTATCGGATTTTGATGGAAAACAGCCGGAGATGTCTGCTGTTGGAGATGATGAGTTTTATGAGAAGATTGTGCAGGTGAAAGGACCCAAGTGCAAACTTCTCAGCATTGAAAATTGGATGCATGGAGGCCACCACCATTATTGCAGGTTGTGGATTATATATATATTTTAATTATTATATATATATAGAGAGAGGGATGTTCAAATGAGAACTTTTGATTTTTAAGGGAACAAAGGGACACATTATGGTTCAACTTTGTCGACATTGATTCAATGATTAGGGTTCTTGGATTATCGGATTTTGATGGAAAACGGCCGGAGATGTCTGATGTTGGAGATGATGAGTTTTATGAGAAGATTGTGCAGGTGAAAGGACCCAAGTGCAAACTTCTCAGCATTGAAAATTGGATGCATGGAGGCCACCACCATTGTTGCAGGTTATGGATTATATATATATTTTAATTATTATATATATATATATAGAGAGAGAGGGAGGTTCAAATGAGAACTTTTGATTTTTAAGGGAACAAAGGGACACATTATGGTTCAACTTTGACGACATTGATTCAATGATTAGGGTTCTTGGATTATCGGATTTTGATGGAAAACAGCCGGAGATGTCTGATGTTGGAGATGATGAGTTTTATGAGAAGATTGTGCAGGTGAAAGGACCCAAGTGCAAACTTCTCAGCATTGAAAATTGGATGCATGGAGGCCACCACCATTATTGCAGGTTGTGGATTATATATATATATTTTAATTATTATATATATATATATAGAGAGGGAGGTTCAAATGAGAACTTTTGATTTTTAAGGGAACAAAGGGACACATTATGGTTCAACTTTGTCGACATTGATTCAATGATTAGGGTTCTTGAATTATCGGATTTTGATGGAAAACGGCCGGAGATGTCTGATGTTGGAGATGATGAGTTTTATGAGAAGATTGTGAAGGTGAAAGGACCCAAGTGCAAACTTCTCAGCATTGAAAATTGGATGCATGGAGGCAACCACCATTGTTGCAGGTTGTGGATTATATATATATATTAATTAGTATATATATATATATATATATATAGAAGGAGGTTCAAATGAGAACTTTTGATTTATCAGGGAACAAAGGGACACATTATGGTTCAACTTTGACGACATTGATTCAATGATTAGGGTTCTTGGATTATCGGATTTTGATGGAAAACAGTCGGAGATGTCTGATGTTGGAGATGATGAGTTTTATGAGAAGATTGTGCAGGTGAAAGGACCCAAGTGCAAACTTCTCAGCATTGAAAATTGGATGCATGGAGGCCACCACCATTGTTGCAGGTTGTGGATTATATATATATTTTAATTAGTATATATATATATAGAGGGAGGTTCAAATGAGAACTTTTGATTTTTAAGGGAACAAAGGGACACATTATGGTTCAACTTTGACGACATTGATTCAATGATTAGGGTTCTTGGATTATCGGATTTTGATGGAAAACAGCGGAGATGTCTGATGTTGGAGATGATGAGTTTTATGAGAAGATTGTAGGTGAAAGGACCCAAGTGCAAACTTCTCAGCATTGAAAATTGGATGCATGGAGGCCACCACCATTATTGCAGGTTGTGGATTATATATATATTTTAATTATTATATATATATATATAGAGAGAGGGAGGTTCAAATGAGAACTTTTGATTTTTAAGGGAACAAAGGGACACATTATGGTTCAACTTTGTCGACATTGATTCAATGATTAGGGTTCTTGGATTATCGGATTTTGATGGAAAACAGCCGGAGATGTCTGCTGTTGGAGATGATGAGTTTTATGAGAAGATTGTGCAGGTGAAAGGACCCAAGTGCAAACTTCTCAGCATTGAAAATTGGATGCATGGAGGCCACCACCATTATTGCGAGTTGTGGATTATATATATATTTTAATTATTATATATATATAGAGAGAGGGATGTTCAAATGAGAACTTTTGATTTTTAAGGGAACAAAGGGACACATTATGGTTCAACTTTGTCGACATTGATTCAATGATTAGGGTTCTTGGATTATCGGATTTTGATGGAAAACGGCCGGAGATGTCTGATGTTGGAGATGATGAGTTTTATGAGAAGATTGTGCAGGTGAAAGGACCCAAGTGCAAACTTCTCAGCATTGAAAATTGGATGCATGGAGGCCACCACCATTGTTGCAGGTTATGGATTATATATATATTTTAATTATTATATATATATATATAGAGAGAGAGGGAGGTTCAAATGAGAACTTTTGATTTTTAAGGGAACAAAGGGACACATTATGGTTCAACTTTGACGACATTGATTCAATGATTAGGGTTCTTGGATTATCGGATTTTGATGGAAAACAGCCGGAGATGTCTGATGTTGGAGATGATGAGTTTTATGAGAAGATTGTGCAGGTGAAAGGACCCAAGTGCAAACTTCTCAGCATTGAAAATTGGATGCATGGAGGCCACCACCATTATTGCAGGTTGTGGATTATATATATATTTTAATTATTATATATATATATAGAGAGAGGGAGGTTCAAATGAGAACTTTTGATTTTTAAGGGAACAAAGGGACACATTATGGTTCAACTTTGTCGACATTGATTCAATGATTAGGGTTCTTGGATTATCGGATTTTGATGGAAAACAGCCGGAGATGTCTGATGTTGGAGATGATGAGTTTTATGAGAAGATTGTGCAGGTGAAAGGACCCAAGTGCAAACTTCTCAGCATTGAAAATTGGATGCATGGAGGCCACCACCATTATTGCAGGTTGTGGATTATATATATATTTTAATTATTATATATATATAGAGAGAGGGATGTTCAAATGAGAACTTTTGATTTTTAAGGGAACAAAGGGACACATTATGGTTCAACTTTGTCGACATTGATTCAATGATTAGGGTTCTTGGATTATCGGATTTTGATGGAAAACGGCCGGAGATGTCGATGTTGGAGATGATGAGTTTTATGAGAAGATTGTGCAGGTGAAAGGACCCAAGTGCAAACTTCTCAGCATTGAAAATTGGATGCATGGAGGCCACCACCATTGTTGCAGGTTGTGGATTATATATATATTTTAATTAGTATATATATATATATAGAGGGAGGTTCAAATGAGAACTTTTGATTTTTAAGGGAACAAAGCGACACATTATGGTTCAACTTTGACGACATTGATTCAATGATTAGGGTTCTTGGATTATCGGATTTTGATGGAAAACGGGAGATGTCGATGTTGGAGATGATGAGTTTTATGAGAAGATTGTGCAGGAGAAAGGACCCAAGTGCAAACTTCTCAGCATTGAAAATTGGATGCATGGAGGCCACCACCATTATTGCAGGTTGTGGATTATATATATATTTGAATTATTATATATATATATATATTTAGAGAGAGAGAGGGAGGTTCAAATGAGAACTTTTGATTTTTAAGGGAACAAAGGGACACATTATGGTTCAACTTTGTCGACATTGATTCAATGAATAGGGTTCTTGGATTATCGGATTTTGATGGAAAACAGCCGGAGATGTACGATGTTGGAGATGATGAGTTTTATGAGAAGATTGTGCAGGTGAAAGGACCCAAGTGGAAACTTCTCAGCATTGAAAATTGGATGCATGGAGGCCACCACCATTGTTGCAGGTTGTGGATTATATATATATTTTAATAAGTATATATATATATATATATATAGAGGGAGGTTCAAATGAGAACTTTTGATTTTTAAGGGAACAAAGGGACACATTATGGTTCAACTTTGACGACATTGATTCAATGATTAGGGTTCTTGGATTATCGGATTTTGATGGAAAACAGCCGGAGATGTCTGATGTTGGAGATGATGAGTTTTATGAGAAGATTGTGCAGGTGAAAGGACCCAAGTGCAAACTTCTCAGCATTGAAAATTGGATGCATGGAGGCCACCACCATTGTTGCAGGTTGTGGATTATATATATATTTTAATTATTATATATATATATAGAGGGAGGTTCAAATGAGAACTTTTGATTTTTAAGGAGACAAAGGGACACATTATGGTTCAACTTTGACGACATTGATTCAATGATTAGGGTTCTTGGATTATCGGATTTTGATGGAAAACAGCCGGAGATGTCTGATGTTGGAGATGATGAGTTTTATGAGAAGATTGTGCAGGTGAAAGGACCCAAGTGCAAACTTCTCAGCATTGAAAATTGGATGCATGGAGGCCACCACCATTGTTGCAGGTTGTGGATTATATATATTTTTTAATTAGTATATATATATATAGAGGGAGGTTCAAATGAGAACTTTTGAATTGTAAGGGAACAAAGGGACACATTATGGTTCAACTTTGACGATATTGATTCAATGATTAGGGTTCTTGGATTATCGGATTTTGATGGAAAACAGCCGGAGATGTCTGATTTTGGAGATGATGAGTTTTATAAGAAGATTGTGCAGGTGAAAGGACCCAAGTGCAAACTTCTCAGCATTGAAAATTGGATGCATGGAGGCCACCACCATTGTTGCAGGTTGTGGATTATATATATATATATTTTTTTTAATTAGTATATATATATATAGAGGGAGGTTCAAATGAGAACTTTTGATTTTTAAGGGAACAAAGGGACACATTATGGTTCAACTTTGACGACATTGATTCAATGATTAGGGTTCTTAGATTATCGGATTTTGATGGAAAACAGCCGGAGATGTCTGATGTTGGAGATGATGAGTTTTATGAGAAGATTGTGCAGGTGAAAGGACCCAAGTGCAAACTTCTCAGCATTGAAAATTGGATGCATGGAGGCCACCACCATTATTGCAGGTTGTGGATTATATATATATTTTAATTATTATATATATATATATAGAGAGGGAGGTTCAAATGAGAACTTTTGATTTTTAAGGGAACAAAGGGACACATTATGGTTCAACTTTGTCGACATTGATTCAATGATTAGGGTTCTTGAATTATCGGATTTTGATGGAAAACGGCCGGAGATGTCTGATGTTGGAGATGATGAGTTTTATGAGAAGATTGTGCAGGTGAAAGGACCCAAGTGCAAACTTCTCAGCATTGAAAATTGGATGCATGGAGGCAACCACCATTGTTGCAGGTTGTGGATTATATATATATATTAATTAGTATATATATATATATATATATAGAAGGAGGTTCAAATGAGAACATTTGATTTATCAGGGAACAAAGGGACACATTATGGTTCAACTTTGACGACATTGATTCAATGATTAGGGTTCTTGGATTATCGGATTTTGATGGAAAACAGTCGGAGATGTCTGATGTTGGAGATGATGAGTTTTATGAGAAGATTGTGCGGTGAAAAGGACCCAAGTGCAAACTTCTCGGCATTGAAAATTGGATGCATGGAGGCCACCACCATTGTTGCAGGTTGTGGATTATATATATATTTTAATTAGTATATATATATATATAGAGGGAGGTTCAAATGAGAACTTTTGATTTTTACGGGAACAAAGGGACACATTATGGTTCAACTTTGACGACATTGATTCAATGATTAGGGTTCTTGGATTATCGGATTTTGATGGAAAACAGCCGGAGATGTCTGATGTTGGAGATGATGAGTTTTATGAGAAGATTGTGCGAGGTGAAAGGACCCAAGTGCAAACTTCTCGGCATTGAAAATTGGATGCATGGAGGCCACCACCATTATTGCGGAGTTGTGGATTATATATATATTTTAATTATTATATATATATATATAGAGAGGGAGGTTCAAATGAGAACTTTTGATTTTTAAGGGAACAAAGGGACACATTATGGTTCAACTTTGTCGACATTGATTCAATGATTAGGGTTCTTGGATTATCGGATTTTGATGGAAAACAGTAGGAGATGTCGATGTTGGAGATGATGAGTTTTATGAGAAGATTGTGCGGTGAAAGGACCCAAGTGCAAACTTCTCAGCATTGAAAATTGGATGCATGGAGGCCACCACCATTATTGCAGGTTGTGGATTATATATATATTTTAATTATTATATATATATAGAGAGAGGGATGTTCAAATGAGAACTTTTGATTTTTAAGGGAACAAAGGGACACATTATGGTTCAACTTTGTCGACATTGATTCAATGATTAGGGTTCTTGGATTATCGGATTTTGATGGAAAACGGCCGGAGATGTCTGATGTTGGAGATGATGAGTTTTATGAGAAGATTGTGCAGGTGAAAGGACCCAAGTGCAAACTTCTCAGCATTGAAAATTGGATGCATGGAGGCCACCACCATTGTTGCAGGTTGTGGATTATATATATATTTTAATTAGTATATATATATATATATAGAGGGAGGTTCAAATGAGAACTTTTGATTTTTAAGGGAACAAAGCGACACATTATGGTTCAACTTTGACGACATTGATTCAATGATTAGGGTTCTTGGATTATCGGATTTTGATGGAAAACAGCCGGAGATGTCTGATGTTGGAGATGATGAGTTTTATGAGAAGATTGTGCAGGAGAAAGGACCCAAGTGCAAACTTCTCAGCATTGAAAATTGGATGCATGGAGGCCACCACCATTATTGCAGGTTGTGGATTATATATATATTTGAATTATTATATATATATATATATTTAGAGAGAGAGAGGGAGGTTCAAATGAGAACTTTTGATTTTTAAGGGAACAAAGGGACACATTATGGTTCAACTTTGTCGACATTGATTCAATGAATAGGGTTCTTGGATTATCGGATTTTGATGGAAAACAGCCGGAGATGTCTGATGTTGGAGATGATGAGTTTTATGAGAAGATTGTGCAGGTGAAAGGACCCAAGTGCAAACTTCTCAGCATTGAAAATTGGATGCATGGAGGCCACCACCATTATTGCAGGTTGTGGATTATATATATATTTTAATTATTATATATATATAGAGAGAGGGAGGTTCAAATGAGAACTTTTGATTTTTAAGGGAAGAAAGGGACACATTATGGTTCAACTTTGTCGACATTGATTCAATGATTAGGGTTCTTGGATTATCGGATTTTGATGGAAAACGGCCGGAGATGTCTGATGTTGGAGATGATGAGTTTTATGATAAGATTGTGCAGGTGAAAGGACCCAAGTGGAAACTTCTCAGCATTGAAAATTGGATGCATGGAGGCCACCACCATTGTTGCAGGTTGTGGATTATATATATATTTTAATAAGTATATATATATATATATAGAGGGAGGTTCAAATGAGAACTTTTGACTTTTAAGGGAACAAAGGGACACATTATGGTTCAACTTTGACGACATTGATTCAATGATTAGGGTTCTTGGATTATCGGATTTTGATGGAAAACAGCCGGAGATGTCTGATGTTGGAGATGATGAGTTTTGTGAGAAGATTGTGCAGGAGAAAGGACCCAAGTGCAAACTTCTCAGCATTGAAAATTGGATGCATGGAGGCCACCACCATTGTTGCAGGTTGTGGATTATATATATTTTTTAATTAGTATACATATATATAGGGAGGTTCAAATGAGAACTTTTGATTTTTAAGGGGACACATTATGGTTCAACTTTGACGACATTGATTCAATGATTAGGGTTCTTGGATTATCGGATTTTGATGGAAAACAGCCGGAGATGTCTGTTGTTGGAGATTATGAGTTTTATGAGAAGATTGTGCAGGTGTAAGGACCCCAAGTGCAAACTTCTCAGCATTGAAAATTGGATGCATGGAGGCCACCACCATTGTTGCAAGTTGTGGATTATATATATATTTTAATTAGTATATATATATATATAGAGGGAGGTTCAAATGTGAACTTTTGATTTTTAAGGGAACAAAGGGACACATTATGGTTCAACTTTGTCGACATTGATTCAATGATTAGGGTTCTTGGATTATCGGATTTTGATGGAAAACGGCCGGAGATGTCTGATGTTGGAGATGATGAGTTTTATGAGAAGATTGTGCAGATGAAAGGACCCAAGTGCAAACTTCTCAGCATTGAAAATTGGATGCATGGAGGCCACCACCATTGTTGCAGGTTGTGGATTATATATATATTTTAATTATTATATATATATATAGAGGGAGGTACAAATGAGAACTTTTGATTTTTAAGGAGACAAAGGGACACATTATGGTTCAACTTTGACGACATTGATTTAATGATTAGGGTTCTTGGATTATCGGATTTTGATGGAAAACAACCGGAGATATCTGATGTTGGAGATGATGAGTTTTATGAGAAGATTGTGCAGGTGAAAGGACCCAAGTGCAAACTTCTCAGCATTGAAAATTGGATGCATGGAGGCCACCACCATTGTTGCAGGTTGTGGATTATATATATTTTTTAATTAGTATACATATATATAGGGAGGTTCAAATGAGAACTTTTGATTTTTAAGGGGACACATTATGGTTCAACTTTGATGACATTGATTCAATGATTAGGGTTCTTGGATTATCGGATTTTGATGGAAAACAGCCGGAGATGTCTGATGTTGGAGATGATGAGTTTTATGAGAAGATTTTGCAGGTGAAAGGACCCAAGTGCAAACTTCTCAGAATTGAAAATTGGATGCATGGAGGCCACCACCATTGTTGCAGGTTGTGGATTATATATATATATATATTTTTTAATTAGTATATATATATAGAGAGAGAGGGAGGTTCAAATGAGAACTTTTGATTTTTAAGGGAACAAAGGGACACATTATGGTTCAACTTTGTCGACATTGATTCAATGATTAGGGTTCTTGGATTACCGGATTTTGATGGAAAACAGCCGGAGATGTCTAATTTTGGAGATGATGAGTTTTATGAGAAGATTGTGCAAGTGAAAGGACCCAAGTGCAAACTTCTCAGCATTAAAAATTGGATGCATGGAGGCCACCACCATTGTTGCAGGTTGTGGATTATATATATATTTTAATTAGTATATATATATATATAGATGGAGGTTCAAATGAGAACTTTTGATTTTTCAGGGAACAAAGGGACACATTATGGTTCAACTTTGACGATATTGATTCAATGATTAGGGTTCTTGGATTATCGGATTTTGATGGAAAACAGCCGGAGATGTCTGATTTTGGAGATGATGAGTTTTATAAGAAGATTGTGCACGTGAAAGGACCCAAGTGCAAACTTCTCAGCATTGAAAATTGGATGCATGGAGGCCACCACCATTGTTGCAGGTTGTGGATTATATATATTTTTTAATTAGTATACATATATATAGGGAGGTTCAAATGAGAACTTTTGATTTTTAAGGGGACACATTATGGTTCAACTTTGATGACATTGATTCAATGATTAGGGTTCTTGGATTATCGGATTTTGATGGAAAACAGCCGGAGATGTCTGATGTTGGAGATGATGAGTTTTATGAGAAGATTTTGCAGGTGAAAGGACCCAAGTGCAAACTTCTCAGAATTGAAAATTGGATGCATGGAGGCCACCACCATTGTTGCAGGTTGTGGATTATATATATATATATTTTTTAATTAGTATATATATATAGAGAGAGAGGGAGGTTCAAATGAGAACTTTTGATTTTTAAGGGAACAAAGGGACACATTATGGTTCAACTTTGTCGACATTGATTCAATGATTAGGGTTCTTGGATTACCGGATTTTGATGGAAAACAGCCGGAGATGTCTAATTTTGGAGATGATGAGTTTTATGAGAAGATTGTGCAAGTGAAAGGACCCAAGTGCAAACTTCTCAGCATTAAAAATTGGATGCATGGAGGCCACCACCATTGTTGCAGGTTGTGGATTATATATATATTTTAATTAGTATATATACATATATATATATAGATGGAGGTTCAAATGAGAACTTTTGATTTTTCAGGGAACAAAGGGACACATTATGGTTCAACTTTGACGATATTGATTCAATGATTAGGGTTCTTGGATTATCGGATTTTGATGGAAAACAACCGGAGATGTCTGATTTTGGAGATGATGAGTTTTATAAGAAGATTGTGCACGTGAAAGGACCCAAGTGCAAACTTCTCAGCATTGAAAATTGGATGCATGGAGGCCACCACCATTTGTTGCAGGTTGTGGATTATATATATATATATTTTAATTAGTATATATATATATAGAGGGAGGTTCAAATGAGAAATTTTGATTTTTAAGGGAACAAAGGGACACATTATGGTTCAACTTTGACGACATTGATTCAATGATTAGGGTTCTTAGATTATCGGATTTTGATGGAAAACAGCCGGAGATGTCTGATGTTGGAGATGATGAGTTTAATGAGAAGATTGTGCAGGTGAAAGGACCCAAGTGCAAACTTCTCAGCATTGAAAATTGGATGCTTGGAGGCCACCACCATTATTGCAGGTTATGGATTATATATATATTTTAATTATTATATATATATATAGAGAGAGGGAGGTTCAAATGAGAACTTTTGATTTTTAAGGGAACAAAGGGACACATTATGGTTCAACTTTGTCGACATTGATTCAATGATTAGGGTTCTTGGATTATCGGATTTTGATGGAAAACAGCCGGAGATGTCTGATGTTGGAGATGATGAGTTTTATGAGAAGATTGTGCAGGTGAAAGGACCCAAGTGCAAACTTCTCAGCATTGAAAATTGGATGCATGGAGGCCACCACCATTGTTGCAGGTTGTGGATTATATATATATTTTAATTAGTATATATATATATAGAAGGAGGTTCAAATGAGAACTTTTGATTTTTCAGGGAACAAAGGGACACATTATGGTTCAACTTTGACGACATTGATTCAATGATTAGGGTTCTTGGATTATCGGATTTTGATGGAAAACAGCCGGAGATGTCTGATGTTCTAGATGATGAGTTTTATGAGAAGATTGTGCAGGTGAAAGGACCCAAGTGCAAACTTCTCAGCATTGAGAATTGGATGCATGGAGGCCACCACCATTGTTGCAGGTTGTGGATTATATATATTTTTTAATTAGTATACATATATATAGGGAGGTTAAAATGAGAACTTTTGATTTTTAAGGGGACACATTATGGTTCAACTTTGACGACATTGATTCAATGATTAGGGTTCTTGGATTATCGGATTTTGATGGAAAACAGCCGGAGATGTCTGATGTTGGAGATGATGAGTTTTATGAGAAGATTGTGCAGGTGAAAGGACCCAAGTGCAAACTTCTCAGCATTGAAAATTGGATGCATGGAGGCAACCACCATTGTTGCAGGTTGTGGATTATATATATATTTTAATTAGTATATATATATATATAGAAGGAGGTTCAAATGAGAACTTTTGATTTTTCAGGGAACAAAGGGACACATTATGGTTCAACTTTGACGACATTGATTCAATGATTAGGGTTCTTGGATTATCGTATTTTGATGGAAAACAGCCGGAGATGTCTGATGTTGGAGATGATGAGTTTTATGAGAAGATTGTGCAGGTAAAAGGACCCAAGTGCAAACTACTCAGCATTGAAAATTGGATGCATGGAGGCCACCACCATTGTTGCAGGTTGTGGATTATATATATTTTTTAATTAGTATACATATATATAGGGAGGTTCAAATGAGAACTTTTGATTTTTAAGGGGACACATTATGGTTCAACTTTGATGACATTGATTCAATGATTAGGGTTCTTGGATTATCGGATTTTGATGGAAAACAGCCGGAGATGTCTGATGTTGGAGATGATGAGTTTTATGAGAAGATTTTGCAGGTGAAAGGACCCAAGTGCAAACTTCTCAGAATTGAAAATTGGATGCATGGAGGCCACCACCATTGTTGCAGGTTGTGGATTATATATATATATATATATATATATATATATATATATTTTAATTAGTATATATATATAGAGAGAGAGGGAGGTTCAAATGAGAACTTTTGATTTTTAAGGGAACAAAGGGACACATTATGGTTCAACTTTGTCGACATTGATTCAATTATTAGGGTTCTTGGATTATCGGATTTTGATGGAAAACAGCCGGAGATGTCTAATTTTGGAGATGATGAGTTTTATGAGAAGATTGTGCAAGTGAAAGGACCCAAGTGCAAACTTCTCAGCATTAAAAATTGGATGCATGGAGGCCACCACCATTGTTGCAGGTTGTGGATTATATATATATATTTTAATTAGTATATATATATATATAGACGGAGGTTCAAATGAGAACTTTTGATTTTTCAGGGAACAAAGGGACACATTATGGTTCAACCTTGACGACATTGATTCAATTATTAGGGTTCTTGGATTATCGGATTTTGATGGAAAACAGCCGGAGATGTCTGATGTTCGAGATGATGAGTTTTATGAGAAGATTGTGCAGGTGAAAGGACCCAAGTGCAAACTTCTCAGCATTGAAAATTGGATGCATGGAGGCCACCACCATTGTTGCAGGTTGTGGATTATATATATTTTTTAATTAGTATACATATATATAGGGAGGTTAAAATGAGAACTTTTGATTTTTAAGGGGACACATTATGGTTCAACTTTGACGACATTGATTCAATGATTAGGGTTCTTGGATTATCGGATTTTGATGGAAAACAGCCGGAGATGTCTGTTGTTGGAGATGATGAGTTTTATGAGAAGATTGTGCAGGTGTAAGAACCCAAGTGCAAACTTCTCAGCATTGAAAATTGGATGCATGGAGGCCACCACCATTGTTGCAAGTTGTGGATTATATATATATTTTAATTAGTATATATATATATAGAGGGAGGTTCAAATGTGAACTTTTGATTTTTAAGGAAACAAAGGGACACATTATGGTTCAACTTTGTCGACATTGATTCAATGATTGGGGTTCTTGGATTATCGGATTTTGATGGAAAACGGCCGGAGATGTCTGATGTTGGAGATGATGAGGTTTATGAG
Organism: Silybum marianum; assembly: GCA_036898165.1. Classification (NCBI taxonomy): domain Eukaryota; kingdom Viridiplantae; phylum Streptophyta; class Magnoliopsida; order Asterales; family Asteraceae; genus Silybum; species Silybum marianum. Next base: position 8,370,721 of record CM072531.1, read on the forward strand.
AAGATTGTGCAGGTGAAAGGACCCAGATGCAAACTTCTCAGCATTGAAAATTGGATGCACGGAGGCCACCACCATTATTGCAGGTTGTGGATTATATATATTTTAATTAATATATATATATATATAAACGGATGTTCAAATGAGAACTTTTGATTTTTAAGGGAACAAAGGGACACTTTATGGTTCAACTTTGACGACATTGATTCAATGATTAGGGTTCTTGGATTATCGGATTTTGATGGAAAACGGCCGGAGATGTCTGATGTTGGAGATGATGAGTTTTATGAGAAGATTGTGCAGGTAAAAGGACCCAAGTGCAAACTTCTCAGCATTGAAAATTGGATGCATGGAGGCCACCACCATTGTTGCAGGTTGTGGATTATATATATTTTTTAATTAGTATATATATAGAGAGGGAGGTTCAAATGAGAACTTTTGATTTTTAGGGAACAAAGGGACACATTATGGTTCAACTTTGACGACATTGATTCAATGATTAGGGTTCTTAGATTATCGGATTTTGATGGAAAACAGCCGGAGATGTCTGATGTTGGAGATGATGAGTTTTATGAGAAGATTGTGCAGGTGAAAGGACCCAAGTGCAAACTTCTCAGCATTGAAAATTGGATGCATGGAGGCCACCACCATTATTGCAGGTTGTGGATTATATATATATTTTAATTATTATATATATATATATATATAGAGAAGGAGGTTCAAATGAGAACTTTTGATTTTTAAGGGAACAAAGGGACACTTTATGGTTCAACTTTGACGAAATTGATTCAATGATTAGGGTTCTCGGATTATCGGATTTTGATGGAAAAAAGCCGGAGATGTCTGATGTTGGAGATGATGAGTTTTATGAGAAGATTGTGCAGGTGAAAGGACCCAAGTGCAAACTTCTCAGCATTGAAAATTGAATGCATGGAGGCCACCACTATTGTTGCAGGTTGTGGATTATATATATATTTTAATTAGTATACATATATATAGGGAGGTTCAAATGAGAACTTTTGATTTTTAAGGGAACAAAGGGACACATTATGGTTCAACTTTGACGACATTGATTCAATGATTAGGGTTCTTGGATTATCGGATTTTGATGGAAAACAGCCGGAGATGTCTGATGTTGGAGATGATGAGTTTTATGAGAAGATTGTGCAGGTGAAAGGACCCAAGTGCAAACTTCTCCGCATTGAAAATTGGATGCATGGAGGCCACCACCATTATTGCAGGTTGTGGATTATATATATATTTTAATTAGTATATATATATATATAGACGGAGGTTCAAATGAGAACTTTTGATTTTTCAGGGAACAAAGGGACACATTATGGTTCAACTTTGACGACATTGATTCAATGATTAGGGTTCTTGGATTATCGGATTTTGATGGAAAACAGCCGGAGATGTCTGATGTTCGAGATGATGAGTTTTATGAGAAGATTGTGCAGGTGAAAGGACCCAAGTGCAACCTTCTCAGCATTGAAAATTGGATGCATGGAGGCCACCACCATTGTTGCAGGTTGTGGATTATATATATTTTTTAATTAGTATACATATATATAGGGAGGTTAAAATGAGAACTTTTGATTTTTAAGGGGACACATTATGGTTCAACTTTGACGACATTGATTCAATGATTAGGGTTCTTGGATTATCGGATTTTGATGGAAAACAGCCGGAGATGTCTGTTGTTGGAGATGATGAGTTTTATGAGAAGATTGTGCAGGTGTAAGGACCCAAGTGCAAACTTCTCAGCATTGAAAATTGGATGCATGGAGGCCACCACCATTGTTGCAAGTTGTGGATTATATATATATATTTTAATTAGTATGTATATATATAGAGGGAGGTTCAAATGTGAACTTTTGATTTTTAAGGGAACAAAGGGACACATTATGGTTCAACTTTGTCGACATTGATTCAATGATTGGGGTTCTTGGATTATCGGATTTTGATGGAAAACGGCCGGAGATGTCTGATGTTGGAGATGATGAGTTTTATGAGAAGATTGTGCAGGTAAAAGGACCCAAGTGCAAACTACTCAGCATTGAAAATTGGATGCATGGAGGCCACCACCATTGTTGCAGGTTGTGGATTATATATATTTTTTAATTAGTATACATATATATAGGGAGGTTCAAATGAGAACTTTTGATTTTTAAGGGGACACATTATGGTTCAACTTTGATGACATTGATTCAATGATTAGGGTTCTTGGATTATCGGATTTTGATGGAAAACAGCCGGAGATGTCTGATGTTGGAGATGATGAGTTTTATGAGAAGATTGTGCAAGTGAAAGGACCCAAGTGCAAACTTCTCACAATTAAAAATTGGATGCATGGAGGCCACCACCATTGTTGCAGGTTGTGGATTATATATATATTTTAATTAGTATATATATATATATATATAGACGGAGGTTCAAATGAGAACTTTTGATTTTTCAGGGAACAAAGGGACACATTATGGTTCAACTTTGACGACATTGATTCAATGATTAGGGTTCTTGGATTATCGGATTTTGATGGAAAACAGCCGGAGATGTCTGATGTTCGAGATGATGAGTTTTATGAGAAGATTGTGCAGATGAAAGGACCCAAGTGCAAACTTCTCAGCATTGAAAATTGGATGCATGAAGGCCACCACCATTGTTGCAGGTTGTGGATTATATATATTTTTTAATTAGTATACATATATATAGGGAGGTTAAAATGAGAACTTTTGATTTTTAAGGGGACACATTATGGTTCAACTTTGACGACATTGATTCAATGATTAGGGTTCTTGGATTATCGGATTTTGATGGAAAACAGCCGGAGATGTCTGTTGTTGGAGATGATTAGTTTTATGAGAAAATTGTGCAGGTGTAAGGACCCAAGTGCAAACTTCTCAGCATTGAAAATTGGATGCATGGAGGCCACCACCATTATTGCAAGTTGTGGATTATATATATATTTTAATTAGTATGTATATATATAGAGGGAGGTTCAAATGTGAACTTTTGATTTTTAAGGGAACAAAGGGACACATTATGGTTCAACTTTGTCGACATTGATTCAATGATTGGGGTTCTTAGATTATCGGATTTTGATGGAAAACGGCCGGAGATGTCTGATGTTGGAGATGATGAGTTTTATGAGAAGATTGTGCAGGTAAAAGGACCCAAGTGCAAACTACTCAGCATTGAAAATTGGATGCATGGAGGCCACCACCATTGTTGCAGGTTGTGGATTATATATATTTTTTAATTAGTATACATATATATAGGGAGGTTCAAATGAGAACTTTTGATTTTTAAGGGGACACATTATGGTTCAACTTTGATGACATTGATTCAATGATTAGGGTTCTTGGATTATCGGATTTTGATGGAAAACAGCCGGAGATGTCTGATGTTGGAGATGATGAGTTTTATGAGAAGATTGTGCAAGTGAAAGGACCCAAGTGCAAACTTCTCAGCATTAAAAATTGGATGCATGGAGGCCACCATCATTGTTGCAGGTTGTGGATTATATATATATTTTAATTAGTATATATATATATATATATAGACGGAGGTTCAAATGAGAACTTTTGATTTTTCAGGGAACAAAGGGACACATTATGGTTCAACTTTGACGACATTGATTCAATGATTAGGGTTCTTGGATTATCGGATTTTGATGGAAAACAGCCGGAGATGTCTGATGTTCGAGATGATGAGTTTTATGAGAAGATTGTGCAGGTGAAAGGACCCAAGTGCAAACTTCTCGACGTGAAAATTGGATGCATGGAGGCCACCACCATTGTTGCAGGTTGTGGATTATATATATTTTTTAATTAGTATACATATATATAGGGAGGTTAAAATGAGAACTTTTGATTTTTAAGGGGACACATTATGGTTCAACTTTGACGACATTGATTCAATGATTAGGGTTCTTGGATTATCGGATTTTGATGGAAAACAGCCGGAGATGTCTGTTGTTGGAGATGATGAGTTTTATGAGTAGATTGTGCAGGTGTAAGGACCCAAGTGCAAACTTCTCAGCATTGAAAATTGGTTGCATGGAGGCCACCACCATTGTTGCAAGTTGTGGATTATATATATATTTTAATTAGTATGTATATATATAGAGGGAGGTTCAAATGTGAACTTTTGATTTTTAAGGGAACAAAGGGACACATTATGGTTCAACTTTGTCGACATTGATTCAATGATTGGGGTTCTTGGATTATCGGATTTTGATGGAAAACGGCCGGAGATGTCTGATGTTGGAGATGATGAGTTTTATGAGAAGATTGTGCAGGTGAAAGGACCCAGATGCAAACTTCTCAGCATTGAAAATTGGATGCACGGAGGCCACCACCATTATTGCAGGTTGTGGATTATATATATTTTAATTAATATATATATATATAGAGGGATGTTCAAATGAGAACTTTTGATTTTTAAGGGAACAAAGGGACACTTTATGGTTCAACTTTGACGACATTGATTCAATGATTAGGGTTCTTGGATTATCGGATTTTGATGGAAAACGGCCGGAGATGTCTGATGTTGGAGATGATGAGTTTTATGAGAAGATTGTGCAGGTAAAAGGACCCAAGTGCAAACTTCTCAGCATTGAAAATTGGATGCATGGAGGCCACCACCATTGTTGCAAGTTGTGGATTATATATATATTTTAATTAGTATGTATATATATAGAGGGAGGTTCAAATGTGAACTTTTGATTTTTAAGGGAACAAAGGGACACATTATGGTTCAACTTTGTCGACATTGATTCAATGATTGGGGTTCTTGGATTATCGGATTTTGATGGAAAACAGCCGGAGATGTCTGATGTTGGAGATGATGAGTTTTATGAGAAGATTGTGCAAGTGAAAGGACCCAAGTGCAAACTTCTCAGCATTAAAAATTGGATGCATGGAGGCCACCACCATTGTTGCAGGTTGTGGATTATATATATATTTTAATTAGTATATATATATATATATAGACGGAGGTTCAAATGAGAACTTTTGATTTATCAGGGAACAAAGGGACACATTATGGTTCAACTTTGACGACATTGATTCAATGATTGGGGTTCTTGGATTATCGGATTTTGATGGAAAACGGCCGGAGATGTCTGATGTTGGAGATGATGAGTTTTATGAGAAGATTGTGCAGGTGAAAGGACCCAGATGCAAACTTCTCAGCATTGAAAATTGGATGCACGGAGGCCACCACCATTATTGCAGGTTGTGGATTATATATATTTTAATTAATATATATATATATAGAGGGATGTTCAAATGAGAACTTTTGATTTTTAAGGGAACAAAGGGACACTTTATGGTTCAACTTTGACGACATTGATTCAATGATTAGGGTTCTTGGATTATCGGATTTTGATGGAAAACGGCCGGAGATGTCTGATGTTGGAGATGATGAGTTTTATGAGAAGATTGTGCAGGTAAAAGGACCCAAGTGCAAACTTCTCAGCATTGAAAATTGGATGCATGGAGGCCACCACCATTGTTGCAAGTTGTGGATTATATATATATTTTAATTAGTATGTATATATATAGAGGGAGGTTCAAATGTGAACTTTTGATTTTTAAGGGAACAAAGGGACACATTATGGTTCAACTTTGTCGACATTGATTCAATGATTGGGGTTCTTGGATTATCGGATTTTGATGGAAAACAGCCGGAGATGTCTGATGTTGGAGATGATGAGTTTTATGAGAAGATTGTGCAAGTGAAAGGACCCAAGTGCAAACTTCTCAGCATTAAAAATTGGATGCATGGAGGCCACCACCATTGTTGCAGGTTGTGGATTATATATATATTTTAATTAGTATATATATATATATAGACGGAGGTTCAAATGAGAACTTTTGATTTTTCAGGGAACAAAGGGACACATTATGGTTCAACTTTGACGACATTGATTCAATGATTAGGGTTCTTGGATTATCGGATTTTGATGGAAAACAGCCGGAGATGTCTGATGTTCGAGATGATGAGTTTTATGAGAAGATTGTGCAGGTGAAAGGACCCAAGTGCAAAATTCTCAGCATTGAAAATTGGATGCATGGAGGCCACCACCATTGTTGCAGGTTGTGGATTATATATATATTTTAATTAGTATATATATATATATATAGACGGAGGTTCAAATGAGAACTTTTGATTTTTCAGGGAACAAAGGGACACATTATGGTTCAACTTTGACGACATTGATTCAATGATTAGGGTTCTTGGATTATCGGATTTTGATGGAAAACAGCCGGAGATGTCTGATGTTCGAGATGATGAGTTTTATGAGAAGATTGTGCAGGTGAAAGGACCCAAGTGCAAACTTCTCAGCATTGAAAATTGGATGCATGGAGGCCACCACCATTGTTGCAGGTTGTGGATTATATATATTTTTTAATTAGTATACATATATATAGGGAGGTTAAAATGAGAACTTTTGATTTTTAGGGAACAAAGGGACACATTATGGTTCAAATTTGACGACATTGATTCAATGATTAGGGTTCTTGGATTATCGGATTTTGATGGAAAACAGCCGAAGATGTCTGATGTTGGAGATGATGAGTTTTATGAGAAGATTGTGCAGGTGAAAGGACCCAAGTGCAAACTTCTCAGCATTGAAAATTGGATGCATGGAGGCCACCACCATTGTTGCAGGTTGTGGATTATATAAATTTTTTAATTAGTATATATATATATATAGAGGGAGGTTCAAATGAGAACTTTTGATTTTTAAGGGAACAAAGGGACACATTATGGTTCAACTTTGACGATATTGATTCAATGATTAGGGTTCTTGGATTATCGGATTTTGATGGAAAACAGCCGGAGATGTCTGATTTTGGAGATGATGAGTTTTATGAGAAGATTGTCCAGGTGAAAGGACCCAAGTGCAAACTTCTCAGCCTTGAAAATTGGATGCATGGAGGCCACCACCATTGTTGCAGGTTGTGGATTATATATATATTTTAATTAGTATATATATATATATAGAGGGAGGTTCAAATGAGAACTTTTGATTTTTAAGGGAACATAGGGACACATTATGGTTCAACTTTGACGACATTGATTCAATGATTACGGTTCTTGGATTATCGGATTTTGAGGGAAAACAGCCGGAGATGTCTGATGTTGGAGATGATGAGTTTTATGAGAAGATTGTGTAGGTGAAAGGACCCAAGTGCAAACTTCTCAGCATTGAAAATTGGATGCATGGAGGCCACCACCATTGTTGCAGGTTGTGGATTATATATATATTTTAATTATTATCTATATATATAGAGGGAGGTTCAAATGAGAACTTTTGATTTTTAAGGGAACAACGGGAAGTCTCGAACACTATCTAATATGATAGTGGTTTCGACCTCAACTCCAGATCAATGCAAAAGAAAGCATCTAAAGAGGAAGGCTCCTTGTAGAGCTAGAAAGCTGCTACTTTCTAAAAGAATCTCTTGAATGTAGTACGGTATTACCAACCCGACCGTGAGCGCAGCTATTTCATCCGGTCTGTCTGTAGTAATTAATTCCTTTCCTGCGGTCTCTCTCTCAGTCTATCCTCTCATTCCAGGCAAGCAAGGAAGGCAGTTCGGTAGCTCTCCAACGGGCAAGTCAGTCCCAAGAGTGAAAGGGTGTGAACATTTAGGGTAAATACTTTATTGTATTGTACGAGATTAGTTGAGAGCTTATTCGCTAACATCCTCATCTGGAAGAGTTCGTTCTGTGCCACCTCTTCTGTGAAAAAGGCTTGCGCTCCTATAGGGCACATCCCGAGGGGCGTTCCATGATTGACTGAAAACGGGCAAATCTTGTATGATAAAGCACTCTCTCTCCTTTCTTTCCCTGTGTATGATAGTCTGATGTTCTTCTCTCTAGCTAGTCCCATTCTCTTTCCCTAACCAGATGCGCGCTTCGGCAAATACATCAGCTGATTATCGGTTTGTCCTCGCCTATGGACCCACAACCTTAGCAGTTCTCTCATCTCCCGGTCGAAGAAGACCGCTTCATGATGACTTCGTCTCTTCTACCTTAGGAGGCCATCCGCGGAACTTATGTGCACTCACTAACATCTGACCGTGCGCTCAATCCAAATCAACTTCACGGCTGAACTGCACTTACGGGCTTTCGAATTGGTCTTTAGGACAACAAGCAAAGAGTTATGCTTTCATTTCTTTGTTGAGATTGAAATCAAGTTCTTTAAAAAGGGGGTAGGTATAATGAACGCAGGCCAAGTCAAGAAAAGGACTTCCTTACTTTTAGTCTTAATTACTAGTAGTTTGAAGCGAAACCGGTTTTTTTTGGCACTCGGTTCCTTCGTCTTAAGTCAAGTTCAGTTGACTTTTTTGATTCGGAACTCTTAGTCGAGCTGATGGCGGGATCTTTTTTTTGTTCGAGACATATCTGCATAAAAAATTCCACTATTCTAAATTCAATTAAGGCGTTTCTAATCTTCCTCGCAGCAAGACTTCTGAAAGCCAGTTGCTAAGAAAAAGATTAGAACAAGAGGGCTCTAGCGATTTCGGAACTAGCTTGACTCATTCCACCCAGCAAGTCTGGGGTGAACGAGAACTAGTTCATCACCAACATGCTTAACTCCTAGGACTTTTGGGATTTAATACTCTTACTCTTTTTGACCAAAAGATGGTGAAGAGAGGAGCTAGATAGAAGTAGTTTTTAATGAGGAGAGGGAAATATGGCCATTAGTTAAGTCATTTTTTGTTTGGTCATAAGTTGGTTAGAGAAACCGCTGATCATTTCATAAAACATATATGCTTGACCTTTCTCGATGCTTTTTTTGGGTGACTCACCAACCGACCCAGCAGTGATCGATGACAGAATGGTACGAACAAATCAAAGTCATTGGATTTGGTAGTTCTCCATGGACTTCTCTCTTTAGCCCTTTGTATATGTTCATAAATGGGTGTGCACCTCCAGGGACCAGACGCGTGATCCATGAGGTTGGCCGCCCAGCGTCGGCTCTACGAACTAACAAGGGGTCGGTCGCGAGAGATAGAAGGGGCGGTCCGGCGGGTAGGCTGGAGGGGGCTCGTCAGGGGGAGCAAATCGAGAAGTTCTTCGAAAGATAGTTCCTAGTTAAAGTGTAGGCCTTTTGGACTTAAGCTGGGATTTGGTATTTCGAAGGCCCCAGATGTTACTATCATTTCTAGGCATCGTCACATTATGGTTCAACTTTGACGACATTGATTCAATGATTAGGGTTCTTGGATTATCGGATTTTGATGGAAAACAGCCGGAGATGTCTGATGTTGGAGATGATGAGTTTTATGAGAAGATTGTGCAGGTGAAAGGACCCAAGTGCAAACTTCTCAGCATTGAAAATTGGATGCATGGAGGCCACCACCATTGTTGCAGGTTGTGGATGATATATATATTTTAATTAGTATAAATATATATAGGGAGGTTCAAATGAGAACTTTTGATTTTTAAGGGAACAAAGGGACACATTATGGTTCAACTTTGATGACATTGATTCAATGACTAGGGTTCTTGGATTATCAAATTTTGATGGAAAACAGTCGGAGATGTCTGATGTTGGAGATGATGAGTTTTATGAGAAGATTGTGCAGGTGAAAGGACCCAAGTGCAAACATCTCAGCATTGAAAATTGGATGCATGGAGGCCACCACCATTGTTGCAGGTTGTGGATTATATATATATTTTAATTAGTATATATATATATATAGAGGGAGGTTCAAATGAGAACTTTTGATTTTTAAGGGAACAAAGGGACACATTATGGTTCAACTTTGACGACATTGATTCAATGATTAGGGTTCTTGGATTATCGGATTTTGATGGAAAACGGTAGGAGATGTACGATGTTGGAGATGATGAGTTTTATGAGAAGATTGTGCAGGTGAAAGGACCCAAGTGCAAACTTCTCAGCATTGAAAATTGGATGCATGGAGGCCACCACCATTGTTGCAGGTTGTGGATTATATATATATTTTAATTAGTATACATATATATAGGGAGGTTCAAATGAGAACTTTTGATTTTTAAGGGAACAAAGGGACACATTATGGTTCAACTTAGATGACATTGATTCCATGATTAGGGTTCTTGGATTATCGGATTTTGATGGAAAACAGCCGGAGATGTCTGATGTTGGAGATGATGAGTTTTATGAGAAGATTGTGCAGGTGAAAGGACCAAAGTGCAAACTTCTCAGCATTGAAAATTGGATGCATGGAGGCCACCACCATTGTTGCAGTTGTGGATTTTATATATATTTTAATTAGTATATATATATATATAGAGGGAGGTTTAAATGAGAACTTTTGATTTTTAAGGGAACAAAGGGACACATTATGGTTCAACTTTGTCGACATTGATTCAATGATTAGGGTTCTTGGATTATCGGATTTTGATGGAAAACAGCCGGAGATGTCTGATATTGGAGATGATGAGCATTATGAGAAGATTGTGAAGGTGAAAGGACCAAAGTGCAAACTTCTCAGCTTTGAAAATTGGATGCATGGAGGCCACCACCATTATTGCAGGTTGTGGATTATATATATATTTTAATTATTATATATATATATATATAGAGAGAGAGAGGGAGGTTCAAATGAGAACTTTTGATTTTTAAGGGAACAAAGGGACACATTATGGTTCAACTTTGACGACATTGATTCAATAATTAGGGTTCTTGGATTATCGGATTTTGATGGAAAACAGCCGGAGATGTCTGATGTTGGAGATGATGAGTTTTATGAGAGGATTGTGCAGGTGAAAGGACCCAAGTGCAAACTTCTCAGCATTGAAAATTGGATGCATGGAGGCCACCACCATTGTTGCAGGTTGTGGATTATATATATATTTTAATTAGTATAAATATATATAGGGAGGTTCAAATGAGAACTTTTGATTTTTAAGGGAACAAAGGGACACATTATGGTTCAACTTTGATGACATTGATTCAATGATTAGGGTTCTTGGATTATCAAATTTTGATGGAAAACAGTCGGAGATGTCTGATGTTGGAGATGATGAGTTTTATGAGAAGATTGTGCAGGTGAAAGGACCCAAGTGCAAACTTCTCAGCATTGAAAATTGGATGCATGGAGGCCACCACCATTGTTGCAGGTTGTGGATTATATATATATTTTAATTAGTATATATATATAGAGGGAGGTTCAAATGAGAACTTTTGATTTTTAAGGGAACAAAGGGACACATTATGGTTCAACTTTGACGACATTGATTCAATGATTAGGGTTCTTGGATTATCGGATTTTGATGGAAAACAGCCGGAGATGTCTGATGTTGGAGATGATGAGTTTTATGAGAAGATTGTGCAGGTGAAAGGAACCAAGTGCAAACTTCTCAGCGTTGAAAATTGGATGCATGGAGGCCACCACCATTGTTGCAGGTTGTGGATTATATATATTTTTTAATTAGTATATATATATATAGAGGGAGGTTCAAATGAGAACTTTTGATTTTTAAGGGAACAAAGGGACACATTATGGTTCAACTTTGACGACATTGATTCAATGATTAGGGTTCTTGGATTTTCGGATTTTGATGGAAAACAGCCGGAGATGTCTGATGTTGGAGCTGATGAGTTTTATGAGAAGATTGTGCAAGTGAAAGGACCCAAGTGCAAACTTCTCAGCATTAAAAATTGGATGCATGGAGGCCACCACCATTGTTGCAGGTTGTGGATTATATATATATATATATATATTTTTTAATTAGTATATATATATATAGAGGGAGGTTCAAATGAGAACTTTTGATTTTTTAGGGAACAAAGGGACACATTATGGTTCAACTTGACGACATTGATTCAATGATTAGGGTTCTTGGATTATCGGATTTTGATGGAAAACAGCCGGAGATGTCTGATGTTGCAGATGATGAGTTTTATGAGAAGATTGTGCAGGTGTAAGGACCCAAGTGCAAACTTCTCAGCATTGAAAATTTGATGCATGGAGGCCACCACCATTATTGCAGGTTGTGGATTATATATATATTTTAATTAGTATATATATATATATATAGAGAGGGAGGTTCAAATGAGAACTTTTGATTTTTAAGGGAACAAAGGGACACATTATGGTTCAACTTTGTCGACATTGATTCAATGATTAGGGTTCTTGGATTATGGGATTTTGATGGAAAACAGCCGGAGATGTCTAATTTTGGAGATGATGAGTTTTATGAGAAGATTGTGCAAGTGAAAGGACCCAAGTGCAAACTTCTCAGCATTAAAAATTGGATGCATGGAGGCCACCACCATTGTTGCAGGTTGTGGATTATATATATATTTTAATTAGTATATATATATATATATAGAGGGAGGTTCAAATGAGAACTTTTGATTTTTTAGGGAATAAAGGGATACATTATGGTTCAACTTTGACGACATTGATTCAATGATTAGGGTTCTTGGATTATCGGATTTTTATGGAAAACAGTCGGAGATGTCTGATGTTGGAGATGATGAGTTTTATGAGAAGATTGTGCAGGTGAAAGGACCCAAGTGCAAACTTCTCAGCATTGAAAATTGGATGCATGGAGGCCACCACCATTATTGCAGGTTGTGGATTATATATATATATTTTAATTAGTATATATATATATATAGAGAGGGAGGTTCAAATGAGAAATTTTGATTTTTAAGGGAACAAAGGGACACATTATGGTTCAACTTTATCGACATTGATTCAATGATTAGGGTTCTTGGATTATGGGATTTTGATGGAAAACAGCCGGAGATGTCTAATTTTGGAGATGATGAGTTTTATGAGAAGATTGTGCAAGTGAAAGGACCCAAGTGCAAACTTCTCAGCATTAAAAATTGGATGCATGGAGGCCACCACCATTGTTGCAGGTTGTGGATTATATATATATATTTTTTTAATTAGTATATATATATAGAGGGAGGTTCAAATGAGAACTTTTGATTTTTTAGGGAACAAAGGGACACATTATGGTTCAACTTTGACGACATTGATTCAATGATTAGGGTTCTTGGATTATCGGATTTTGATGGAAAACAGCCGGAGATGTCTGATGTTGGAGATGATGAGTTTTATGAGAAGATTGTGCAGGTGAAAGGACCCAAGTGCAAACTTCTTAGCATTGAAAATTGGATGCATGGAGGCCACCACCATTATTGCAGGTTGTGGATTATATATATATTTTAATTAGTATATATATATATATATATAGAGGGAGGTTCAAATGAGAACTTTTGATTTTTAAGGGAACAAAGGGACACATTATGGTTCAACTTTGTCGACATTGATTCAATGATTAGGGTTCTTGGATTATGGGATTTTGATGGAAAACAGCCGGAGATGTCTAATTTTGGAGATGATGAGTTTTATGAGAAGATTGTGCAAGTGAAAGGACCCAAGTGCAAACTTCTCAGCATTAAAAATTGGATGCATGGAGGCCACCACCATTGTTGCAGGTTGTGGATTATATATATATATTTTAATTAGTATATATATATATAGAGAGGGAGGTTCAAATGAGAACTTTTGATTTTTTAGGGAACAAAGGGATACATTATGGTTCAACTTTGACGACATTGATTCAATGATTAGGGTTCTTGGATTATCGGATTTTTATGGAAAACAGCCGGAGATGTCTGATGTTGGAGATGATGAGTTTTATGAGAAGATTGTGCAGGTGAAAGGACCCAAGTGCAAACTTCTCAGCATTGAAAATTGGATGCATGGAGGCCACCACCATTATTGCAGGTTGTGGATTATATATATATATTTTAATTAGTATATATATATATATAGAGGGAGGTTCAAATGAGAACTTTTGATTTTTAAGGGAACAAAGGGACACATTATGGTTCAACTTTGTCGACATTGATTCAATGATTAGGGTTCTTGGATTATGGGATTTTGATGGAAAACAGCCGGAGATGTCTAATTTTGGAGATGATGAGTTTTATGAGAAGATTATGCAAGTGAAAGGACCCAAGTGCAAACTTCTCAGCATTAAAAATTGGATGCATGGAGGCCACCACCATTGTTACAGGTTGTGGATTATATATATATTTTAATTAGTATATATATATATATAGAGGGAGGTTAAAATGAGAACTTTTGATTTTTTAGGGAACAAAGGGATACATTATGGTTCAATTTTGACGACATTGATTCAATGATTAGGGTTCTTGGATTATCGGATTTTTATGGAAAACAGCCGGAGATGTCTGATGTTGGAGATGATGAGTTTTATGAGAAGATTGTGCAGGTGAAAGGACCCAAGTGCAAACTTCTCAGCATTGAAAATTGGATGCATGGAGGCCACCACCATTGTTGCAGGTTGTGGATTATATATATTTTTAATTAGTATACATATATATAGGGAGGTTCAAATGAGAACTTTTGATTTTTAAGGGGACACATTATGGTTCAACTTTGACAACATTGATTCAATGATTAGGGTTCTTGGATTATCGGATTTTGATGGAAAACAGCCGGAGATGTCTAATGTTGGAGATGATGAGTTTTATGAGAAGATTGTGCAGGTGTAAGGACCCAAGTGCAAACTTCTCAGCATTGAAAATTGGATGCATGGAGGCCACCACCATTGTTGCAAGTTGTGGATTATATATATATATATTTTTTAATTAGTATATATATATATAGAGGGAGGTTCAAATGAGAACTTTTGATTTTTAAGGGAACAAAGGGACACATTATGGTTCAACTTTGTCGACATTGATTCAATGATTAGGGTTCTTGGATTATCGGATTTTGATGGAATACGGCCGGAGATGTCTGATGTTGGAGATGATGAGTTTTATTAGAAGATTGTGCACGTGAAAGGACCCAAGTGCAAACTTCTCAGCATTGAAAATTGGATGCATGGAGGCCACCACCATTGTTGCAGGTTGTGGATTATATATATATTTTTTAATTATTATATATATATAGAGGGAGGTTCAAATGAGAACTATTGATTTTTAAGGGAACAAAGGAACACATTATGGTTCAACTTTGACGACATTGATTCAATGATTAGGGTTCTTGGATTATCGGATTTTGATGGAAAACAGCCGGAGATGTCTGATGTTGGAGATGATGAGTTTTATGAGAAGATTGTGCAGGTGAAAGGACCCAAGTGCAAACTTCTCAGCATTGAAAATTGGATGCATGGAGGCCACCACCATTGTTGCAGGTTGTGGATTATATATATTTTTTAATTAGTATATATATATATATAGAGGGAGGTTCAAATGGGAACTTTTGATTTTTAAGGGAACAAAGGGACACATTATGGTTCAACTTTGACGATATTGATTCAATGATTAGGGTTCTTGGATTATCGGATTTTGATGGAAAACAGCCGGAGATGTCTGATTTTGGAGATGATGAGTTTTATGAGAAGATTGTGCAGGTGAAAGGACCCAAGTGCAAACTTCTCAGCGTTGAAAATTGGATGCATGGAGGCCACCACCATTGTTGCAGGTTGTGGATTATATATATTTTTTAATTAGTATATATATATATATAGAGGGAGGATCAAATGAGAACTTTTGATTTTTAAGGGAACAAAGGGACACTTTATGGTTCAACTTTGACGACATTGATTCAATGATTAGGGTTCTTGGATTATCGGATTTTGATGGAAAACAGCCGGAGATGTCTGATGTTGGAGATGATGAGTTTTATGAGAAGATTGTGCAGGTGAAAGGACCCAAGTGCAAACTTCTCAGCATTGAAAATTGGATGCATGGAGGCCACCACCATTGTTGCAAGTTGTGGATTATATATATATATATTTTAATTAGTATATATATATATAGAGGGAGGTTCAAATGAGAACTTTTGATTTTTAAGGGAACAAAGGGACACATTATGGTTCAACTTTGATGACATTGATTCAATGATTAGGTTTCTTGGATTATCGGATTTTGATGGAAAACAGTCGGAGATGTCTGATGTTGGAGATGATGAGTTTTATGAGAAGATTGTGCAGGTGTAAGGACCCAAGTGCAAACTTCTCAGCATTGAAAATTGGATGCATGGAGGCCACCACCATTGTTGCAAGTTGTGGATTATATATATATTTTAATTAGTATATATATATAGAGGGAGGTTCAAATGTGAACTTTTGATTTTTAAGGGAACAAAGGGACACATTATGGTTCAACTTTGTCGACATTGATTCAATGATTGGGGTTCTTGGATTATCGGATTTTGATGGAAAACAGCCGGAGATGTCTGATGTTGGAGATGATGAGTTTTATGAGAAGATTGTGCAGGTGAAAGGACCCAAGTGCAAACTTCTCAGCATTGAAAATTGGATGCACGGAGGCCACCACCATTATTGCAGGTTGTGGATTATATATATTTTAATTATTATATATATATATAGAGGGATGTTCAAATGAGAACTTTTGATTTTTAAGGGAACAAAGGGACACTTTATGGTTCAACTTTGACGACATTGATTCAATGATTAGGGTTCTTGGATTATCGGATTTTGATGGAAAACGGCCGGAGATGTCTGATGTTGGAGATGATGAGTTTTATGAGAAGATTGTGCAGGTGAAAGGACCCAAGTGCAAACTTCTCAGCATTGAAAATTGGATGCATGGAGGCCACCACCATTGTTGCAGGTTGTGGATTATATATATTTTTTAATTAGTATATATATATAGAGGGAGGTTCAAATGAGAACTTTTGATTTTTAGGGAACAAAGGGACACATTATGGTTCAACTTTGACGACATTGATTCAATGATTAGGGTTCTTGGATTATCGGATTTTGATGGAAAACAGTCGGAGATGTCTGATGTTGGAGATGATGAGTTTTATGAGAAGATTGTGCAGGTGAAAGGAACCAAGTGCAAACTTCTCAGCATTGAAAATTTGATGCATGGAGGCCACCACCATTATTGCAGGTTGTGGATTATATATATATTTTAATTATTATATATATATATAGAGAGAGGGAGGTTCAAATGAGAACTTTTGATTTTTAAGGGAACAAAGGGACACTTTATGGTTCAACTTTGACGACATTGATTCAATGATTAGGGTTCTTGGATTATCGGATTTTGATGGAAAATAGCCGGAGATGTCTGATGTTGGAGATGATGAGTTTTATGAGAAGATTGTGCAGGTGAAAGGACCCAAGTGCAAACTTCTCAGCATTGAAAATTGAATGCATGGAGGCCACCACTATTGTTGCAGGTTGTGGATTATATATATATTTTAATTAGTATACATATATATAGGGAGGTTCAAATGAGAACTTTTGATTTTTAAGGGAACAAACGGACACATTATGGTTCAACTTTGATGACATTGATTCAATGATTAGGTTTCTTCGATTATCGGATTTTGATGGAAAACAGTCGGAGATGTCTGATGTTGGAGATGATGAGTTTTATGAGAAGATTGTGCAGGTGAAAGGACCCAAGTGCAAACTTCTCAGCATTGAAAATTGGATGCATGGAGGCCACCACCATTGTTGCAGGTTGTGGATTATATATATTTTTTAATTAGTATATATATATAGAGGGAGGTTAAAATGAGAACTTTTGATTTTTAGAGAACAAAGGGACACATTATGGTTCAAATTTGACGACATTGATCCAATGATTAGGGTTCTTGGATTATCGGATTTTGATGGAAAACAGCCGAAGATGTCTGATGTTGGAGATGATGAGTTATATGAGAAGATTGTGCAGGTGAAAGGACCCAAGTGCAAACTTCTCAGCATTGAAAATTGGATGCATGGAGGCCACCACCATTGTTGCAGGTTGTGGATTATATAAATTTTTTAATTAGTATATATATATATATAGAGGGAGGTTCAAATGAGAACTTTTGATTTTTAAGGGAACAAAGGGACACATTATGGTTCAACTTTGACGATATTGATTCAATGATAAGGGTTCTTGGATTATCGGATTTTGATGGAAAACAGCTGGAGATGTCTGATTTTGGAGATGATGAGTTTTATGAGAAGATTGTCCAGGTGAAAGGACCCAAGTGCAAACTTCTCAGCCTTGAAAATTGGATGCATGGAGGCCACCACCATTGTTGCAGGTTGTGGATTATATATATATTTTAATTAGTATATATATATATATATAGAGGGAGGTTCAAATGAGAACTTTTGATTTTTAAGGGAACATAGGGACACATTATGGTTCAACTTTGACGACATTGATTCAATGATTAGGGTTCTTGGATTATCGGATTTTGAGGGAAAACAGCCGGAGATGTCTGATGTCGGAGATGATGAGTTTTATGAGAAGATTGTGCAGGTGAAAGGACCCAAGTGCAAACTTCTCAGCATTGAAAATTGGATGCATGGAGGCCACCACCGTTGTTGCATTGTTGCAGGTTGTGGATTGTATATATATTTTAATTAGTATATATATATATATATAGAGGGAGGTTCAAATGAGAACTTTTGATTTTTAAGGGAACATAGGGACACATTATGGTTCAACTTTGACGACATTGATTCAATGATTAGGGTTCTTGGATTATCGGATTTTGAGGGAAAACAGCCGGAGATGTCTGATGTCGGAGATGATGAGTTTTATGAGAAGATTGTGCAGGTGAAAGGACCCAAGTGCAAACTTCTCAGCATTGAAAATTGGATGCATGGAGGCCACCACCGTTGTTGCAGGTTGTGGATTATATATATATTTTAATTAGTATAAATATATATAGGGAGGTTCAAATGAGAACTTTTGATTTTTAAGGGAACAAAGGGACACATTATGGTTCAACTTTGACGACATTGATTCAATGATTAGGGTTCTTGGATTATCGGATTTTGATGGAAAACAGCCGGAGATGTCTGATGTTGGAGATGATGAGTTTTATGAGAAGATTGTGCAGGTGAAAGGACCCAAGTGCAAACTTCTCAGCATTGAAAATTGGATGCATGGAGGCCACCACCGTTGTTGCAGGTTGTGGATTATATATATATATTTTAATTAGTATAAATATATATAGGGAGGTTCAAATGAGAACTTTTGATTTTTAAGGGAACAAAGGGACACATTATGGTTCAACTTTGATGACATTGATTCAATGATTAGGGTTCTTGGATTATCAAATTTTGATGGAAAACAGCCGGAGATGTCTGATGTTGGAGATGATGAGTTTTATGAGAAGATTGTGCAGGTGAAAGGACCCAAGTGCAAACTTCTCAGCATTGAAAATTGGATGCATGGAGGCCACCACCATTGTTGTAGGTTGTGGATTATATATATATTTTAATTAGTATATATATATAGAGGGAGGTTCAAATGAGAACTTTTGATTTTTAAGGAAACAAAAGGACACATTATGGTTCAACTTTGACAACATTGATTCAATGATTAGGTTTCTTGGATTATCGGATTTTGATGGAAAACAGTCGGAGATGTCTGATGTTGGAGATGATGAGTTTTATGAGAAGATTGTGCAGGTGAAAGGACCCAAGTGCAAACTTCTCAGCATTGAAAATTGGATGCATGGAGGCCACCACCATTGTTGCAGGTTGTGGATTATATATATTTTTTAATTAGTATATATATATAGAGGGAGGTTAAAATGAGAACTTTTGATTTTTAGAGAACAAAGGGACACATTATGGTTCAAATTTGACGACATTGATTCAATGATTAGGGTTCTTGGATTATCGGATTTTGATGGAAAACAGCCGAAGATGTCTGATGTTGGAGATGATGAGTTATATGAGAAGATTGTGCAGGTGAAAGGACCCAAGTGCAAACTTCTCAGCATTGAAAATTGGATGCATGGAGGCCACCACCATTGTTGCAGGTTGTGGATTATATAAATTTTTTAATTAGTATATATATATATATAGAGGGAGGTTCAAATGAGAACTTTTGATTTTTAAGGGAACAAAGAGACACATTATGGTTCAACTTTGACGATATTGATTCAATGATTAGGGTTCTTGGATTATCGGATTTTGATGGAAAACAGCCGGAGATGTCTGATTTTGGAGATGATGAGTTTTAGGAGAAGATTGTCCAGGTGAAAGGACCCAAGTGCAAACTTCTCAGCCTTGAAAATTGGATGCATGGAGGCCACCACCATTGTTGCAGGTTGTGGATTATATATATATTTTAATTAGTATATATATATATATAGAGGGAGGTTCAAATGAGAACTTTTGATTTTTAAGGGAACATAGGGACACATTATGGTTCAACTTTGACGACATTGATTCAATGATTAGGGTTCTTGGATTATCGGATTTTGAGGGAAAACAGCCGGAGATGTCTGATGTCGGAGATGATGAGTTTTATGAGAAGATTGTGCAGGTGAAAGGACCCAAGTGCAAACTTCTCAGCATTGAAAATTGGATGCATGGAGGCCACCACCGTTGTTGCATTGTTGCAGGTTGTGGATTATATATATTTTTTAATTAGTATATATATATATATAGAGGGAGGTTCAAATGAGAACTTTTGATTTTTAAGGGAACAAAGGGACACATTATGGTTCAACTTTGACGACATTGATTCAATGATTAGGGTTCTTGGATTATCGGATTTTGATGGAAAACAGCCGGAGATGTCTGATGTTGGAGATGATGAGTTTTATGAGAAGATTGTGCAGGTGAAAGGACCCAAGTGCAAACTTCTTAGAATTGAAAATTGGATGCATGGAGGCCACCACCATTGTTGCAGGTTGTGGATTATATATATTTTTTAATTAGTATATATATATATAGAGGGAGGTTCAAATGAGAACTTTTAATTTTTCAGGGAACACATTATGGTTCAACTTTGACAACATTGATTCAATGATTAGGGTTCTTGGATTATCGGATTTTGATGGAAAACAGCCGGAGATGTCTGATGTTGGAGATGATGAGTTTTATGAGAAGATTGTGCACGTGTAAGGACCCAAGTGCAAACTTCTCAGCATTGAAAATTAGATGCATGGAGGCCACCACCATTGTTGCAAGTTGTGGATTATATATATATTTTAATTAGTATATATATATATTGAGGGAGGTTCAAATGAGAACTTTTGATTTTTAAGGGAACAAAGGGACACATTATGGTTCAACTTTGTCGACATTGATTCAATGATTAGGGTTCTTGGATTATCGGATTTTGATGGAAAACGGCCGGAGATGTCTGATGTTGGAGATGATGAGTTTTATTAGAAGATTGTGCAGGTGAAAGGACCCAAGTGCAAACTTCTCAGCATTGAAAATTGGATGCATGGAGGCCACCACCATTGTTGCAGGTTGTGGATTATTATATACATTTTAATTATTATATATATATATATATAGAGGGAGGTTCAAATGAGAACTTTTGATTTTTAAGAAAACAAAGGGACACATTATGGTTCAACTTTGACGATATTGATTCAATGATTAGGGTTCTTGGATTATCGGATTTTGATGGAAAACAGCCGGAGATGTCTGATGTTGGAGATGATGAGTTTTATGAGAAGATTGTGCAGGTGAAAGGACCCAAGTGCAAACTTCTCAGAATTGAAAATTGGATGCATGGAGGCCACCACCATTGTTGCAGGTAGTGGATTATATATATATATATATATATATATATATATATATATTTTAATTAGTATATATATATATAGAGAGAGAGGGAGGTTCAAATGAGAACTTTTGATTTTTAAGGGAACAAAGGGACACATTATGGTTCAACTTTGTCCACATTGATTCAATTATTAGGGTTCTTGGATTATCGGATTTTGATGGAAAACAGCCGGAGATGTCTAATTTTGGAGATGATGAGTTTTATGAGAAGATTGTGCAAGTGAAAGGACCCAAGTGCAAACTTCTCAGCATTAAAAATTGGATGCATGGAGGCCACCACCATTGTTGCAGGTTGTGGATTATATATGTATTTTAATTAGTATACATATATATAGGGAGGTTCAAATGAGAACTTTTGATTTTTAAGGGGACACATTATGATTCAACTTTGACAACATTGATTCAATGATTAGGGTTCTTGGATTATCGGATTTTGATGGAAAACAGCCGGAGATGTCTGATTTTGGAGATGATGAGTTTTATGAGAAGATTGTGCAAGTGAAAGGACCCAAGTGCAAACTTCTCAGCATTGAAAATTGGATGCATGGAGGCCACCACCATTGTTGCAGGTTGTGGATTATATATATATTTTAATTAGTATATATATATATATAGAGGGTGGTTCAAATGAGAACTTTTGATTTTTAAGGGAACAAAGGGACACATTATGGTTCAACTTTGACGACATTGATTCAATGATTAGGATTCTTGGATTATCGGATTTTGATGGAAAACAGCCGGAGATGTCTGATGTTGGAGATGATGAGTTTTATGAGAAGATAGTGCAGGTGAATGGACCCAAGTGCAAACTTCTCAGCATTGAAAATTGGATGCATGGAGGCCACCACCATTATTGCAGGTTGTGGATTATATATATATTTTAATTATTATATATATATATATAGAGGGTGGTTCAAATGAGAACTTTTGATTTTTAAGGGAACAAAGGGACACATTATGGTTCAACTTTGACGACATTGATTCAATGATTAGGATTCTTAGATTATCGGATTTTGATGGAAAACAGCCGGAGATGTCTGATGTTGGAGATGATGAGTTTTATGAGAAGATAGTGCAGGTGAATGGACCCAAGTGCAAACTTCTCAGCATTGAAAATTGGATGCATGGAGGCCACCACCATTGTTGCAGGTTGTGGATTATATATATATTTTAATTAGTATACATATATATATAGGGAGGTTCAAACGAGAACTTTTGATTTTTAAGGGAACAAAGGGACACATTATGATTCAACTTTGATGACATTGATTCAATGATTAGGGTTCTTGGATTATCGAATGTTGATGGAAAACAGTCGGAGATGTCTGATGTTGGAGATGATGAGTTTTATGAGAAGATTGTGCAGGTGAAAGGACCCAAGTGCAAACTTCTCAGCATTGAAAATTGGATGCATGGAGGCCACCACCATTGTTGCAGGTTGTGGATTATATATATATATATTTTAGTTAGTATATATATATAGAGGGAGGTTCAAATGAGAACTTTTGATTTTTAAGGGAACAAAGGGACACATTATGGTTCAACTTTGACGACATTGATTCAATGATTAGGGTTCTTGGTTTATCGGATTTTGATGGAAAACAGCCGGAGATGTCTAATGTTGGAGATGATGAGTTTTATGAGAAGATTGTGCAGGTGAAAGGAACCAAGTGCAAACTTCTCAGCATTGAAAAGTGGATGCATGGAGCCCACCACCATTGTTGCAGGTTGTGGATTATATATATTTTTTAATTAGTATATATATATATATAGAGGGAGGTTCAAATGAGAACTTTTGATTTTTAAGGGAACAAAGGGACACATTATGGTTCAACTTTGACGATATTGATTCAATGATTAGGGTTCTTGGATTATCGGATTTTGATGGAAAACAGCCGGAGATGTCTGATTTTGGAGATGATGAGTTTTATGAGAAGATTGTGCAGGTGAAAGGACCCAAGTGCAAACTTCACAGCATTGAAAATTGGATGCATGGAGGCCACCACCATTGTTGCAGGTTGTGGATTATATATATTTTTTAATTAGTATATATATATATAGAGGGAGGTTTAAATGAGAACTTTTGATTTTTAAGGGAACAAAGGGACACATTATGGACCACATATGATGTGGGTCTCACATAATATTAAATCATTTCTGATTTAATATTAAATCAGAAATGATTTAATATTATGTGGGACCCACATCATATGTGGTCCACAATGTGTCCCTTTATTTCTTTAAAGAGGGGTGGTTCTCGTATGATCCCTCCCCTATATATATATATATATTAATAGTATAATATTAAATGATAAATACTAATTAAAATATAATATTTTATTGTTATTTTAATCAATTATTAAACATTTTTAATAGACAATAAAATAAAATAGAAAATGATAGAAATACCCTTAATTTATTGGTTGAAATTTAACAGAGTTGGTGTTAAGGATGAAAAAAGAAATAAAATGCAAACCACAAGGACCAAAAAGCAGTTTTTAAACCACAAGGACGAAAATGGTTATAAACACCAAACCACAGGGACGAAAATCATAGTTTACTCAAAAATTAATGAAAAGTTCATAAGTAAAACACAACCTAAAATAAATTGCTATAAACCAATAATGTTAACACTTGTAAAATAATAAATGCTTAAACATAAGAGACATGCAAATTATCTAAAGTCTAACCCAATAGTCATCTCAATCGAATTTCTAATAAAATTTCAAAATTGACCTAAATGAGGGTTTGGGTGACTTAAATGAGGTTGAGCATGATCAGGAGGTCAATGCAGAAGGAATGGAGTTTAACCTAAATGAGGGTTTAGGTGACTTAAATGAGGCTGAGCATGATGAGGAGGTCAATGTAGAAGGAATGGACTTTGAATTAAATGATTTGGATGAGGTTGAGCATGATGAGCAGACAAATGCACAAGGAATGGAGTTTGATATGGACTTTGACATAAATGATCTAGATGAGGTTGAGCATGATGAGCAGGCAAATGCACAAGGAATGGAGTTTGATATGGACTTTGACATAAATGACCAAGATGGATATGATCGTGAAGAACAAAAGGAGTTGGATGTCAACTCAAGGGCCAACGCACAACATCAACATGATAAGGTTGATGAACAGGCTGACATGGAAGACTTTGAGGATGTAAGTATGGACATGGAATATTTTGAGAGTGGTGATGACTCTGAGTTTGAAAGTGGTAGGAAAAAAGCATTGCATAAACTTAAAAAAGCTCATCAAGGTAAACCAACCCATTTTTTTGTTGGCCAACAGTTTGGATGTAAGAAAGACATAAGAAAAGCTGTTTTAGAGCATTCAATTCAGACAAAGAGGGATCTTTTGTTAAAAAAAATGATAAAATAAGGATGAGGGTGATATGCAAAGGAAAAGATGTTGAAAGAGGAGGTACAAGCACTGATGGGCCAGACACTAATGGGCCAGACACTGATGGGCCTCCCATGACTCAACCACAATGTCCTTGGGTATTACTTATTTCTACTGATAACAAAAACAAAACCTGGACTGTGAAGACCTACAAACCCACTCACAAGTGTTTACCTGCCATAATACTAAGGCAATGTACAACCAGTTTTCTCTCTCAACAGGTTGAAGAAACCATAATTCCTAACCCTGAAATCCCCTTGAAAGCTTTGGCAGAAGGACTAAGCAAGAAGTATGAGCTAAGGGTAAGCAAAATGAAGGCTTTCAGAGCAAAGGGAATTGCAACAAAAAAGGTGAGAGGTGATTACAATGAGCAGTATGAACTTTTGAGGGACTATGTGTTGGAGCTTAAAAGAGCAAACCCAGGGACGACAGTGAAACTTGCAGTGGAAGATGAGGCTAACCCAAACTCTCAAACAAGACAGTTCAAACGCATATACATTTGTATTGGTGCACTTAAGGATGGCTTCAAAGCATGTGGAAAGGAGTTGGGTCTGGATGGATGTTTTATGAAAGGACCTTTTCCAGGCTAGATCTTAACTGCAGTTGGTGTTGACCCAAACCAAGGTATCTATCCCTTAGCTTATGCCATAGTAGAAGCTGAGACAACAGATTCTTGGACATGGTTCTTGGAGTACTTGGGTGATGACTTGGATTTGAGTTCAAATTCCAATTTTACTTTCATCAGTGATAGACAAAAGGTAAATTATTAACTTTTGTTCTAATTTCTTGCATTTTTAACTTATCCAATATTAACTTTTGTTTACCTTTGTTCCAAATAGGGCATTATACCTGCTTTGGCTAGGGTTTTCCCATGTGCAGAGCACAGGTTCTGTCTTAGGCATATATATGAAAATATGAAGAAGACTTGGAAGGGAAAGGTGTTCAAGGAAGCACTGTTGAAATGTGCAAAAGCACCAACAATCCCACAATTTGAAACTTGCATGGATGAATTGAAAGTATTGGATATGAAGGCTTTTGAATGGTTGAAAGACATTCCACCTGTTCATTGGTCAAGAGCCCACTTTACAAGTAAATTTCCTTCTTTGGACTGTGATGTACATGGATTAGTTTAGTAGAATGGATAATAATGCATATGTATTTCACATGTTCAGGTAGACCTCACTGTGATGTTTTATTGAACAACATGTGTGAGGTCTTCAATAGACAACTTATAGATGGTCGTGACAAGCCTATCATCACAGCATTGGAGTATATTAGAGAATACCTCATGAAGAGGATTGTAAATGTTGGAATGGTGATTGCAAAGAATGAAGGATTTCTGACACCAACAGCCACAAGAATTTTGGAGTCAACAAAGAAACAAGCTGCATAGTATGTTGTTCTTTGGAATGGTGGGGACAAGTACCAAGTCACTGGGCCATGGCAAGATCAGTGTGTTGTGGATTTAACTAGGAAGTCATGCACATGTAGGAAGTGGGAGTTGACAGGAATACCCTGTAAGCATGCTGTTGCCATAATCTGGAATATGGCATCTAATGGAGACAATGTTGGTTTACCTGAAGAATGGGTTCATGACAGTTACAGGTTAGAAACTTGGAAGAAGGTGTATGAGTTCAAGGTTGATCCTTTAAGTGGGAAGGAATTATGGCCGAAGAGTGAGTGTGCATTGAAGCTAACTCCACCAGTTCATCACACACAGGTTGGGAGGCCCAAGAAGAAGAGAAGGATGAGTGCAGATGAGTTAAGCCAACCTGTTAAAGGTTGTAAGCTTTCAAAGGTTGGAAAGACTGTCACTTGTACCAAATGCAAGAAGGCTGGGCACAACTCCAGGACTTGTAAAGGATAGGAAGACAGAGGAGTTTGAGTTGGTCTTAGTTGGTTTTTTTTGGATGTTTGATCTTTTATAACCCATAACATAACATGCTTGCTTTAGTTTATTTAACAATCCACTAATGAACTTTATTTTGTGGTTGATGAAGACTTAATGACCTTCCTTTTGTAATTTTTGTGATGTTCAATTAATGGCAATAGGTGGTTATGTAACCTTTGTTGGCTTAAATGCAATCTTATGTGGTTGTTCAATCAATGTATAAACAGGTTGCCTTAAATGTATAAACAGGGAAATTTTTTACAAATAGGTAAATTGACTTAAATGCATAAACAAGGAAATTGGTCAAACAGGTAAATTGGCTTAATGTTCATTTAATGAACCACCAAGTTAAACAACAGTCCATAAACAGGGAAATTGGTGTTTCGAAACCTTTGTTAATTTTAATGTTCATGGTTGAACAAAACAACTTAAATAAAGTGCATATGAGTATAAAATTGGTTACAAACACATATTTCATTCAATTGCAACAAAACAGTCTATTAGTATCCATGATACAAGTCGGATCCTAGATGTAGAAAAACATTTTTATTTGTAAAACGAATAAAAAAAAAACTTTTCAAAGGAAAGACAATTCCATTATTTATACTGAGAGAAACCATTTAATACATTCCAAATGATGGTTTACACAGAACAAAAACCATTGTTGATAATTGCTCAAAACACAAAGAAACGGATTAGAAAGAGGATCCAACTGATTAACAGTAATGTCTTCAATCTTCTAGCTTCAACAGCTCGTGCCCTTAATTTTTCTTCAATAACATTCTTTGACCTCAACAAACCAGATATAACCACCACGGATCGAGCACACATTGGTGGATCAAACCAACTAATAAAGGGACATTTGCTTCCCTGTCAAAATCAATGCATTCAATAGAAAGAGAAAAAAAATCGTAATCCACTAACATAAACCCTAAAAACTTACAGGGCGGGAACAAGAGAAGAATCTTCGGCCTGGGTTTGCATTTGTCCACGAGGTTTGGATAACCGTATACGCACCACAGTAACACAAAACCATGGTTTGAGCTTCAATGGAGAAAACAGTATGGAGGTTGGGTGGGAGAGGGAGCAACGGTAGGATTTGACGATGGTTTAAAAGAGAGGGGAAAGAGAAAAAAGACAAAAAAAAATAAAAAAAAATTAGGTTTGACAAAAATACCCTCGTGCATCTCACGTGGTGGGGTTTAACGGCAGGAAATAGACGGTCGTTCGCTTGAGGGACCAAATCCATGACAAAATGCATACCTGAAGGGTTTTCCTGTAAGTTTTGAAGAAAAAGGACCAATTCCATAACAAATGACAAACCTCAGGACCAAAATTGTAATTTACTCTTAGATATATGAAGTTGACAAGTTTAATATTTATATTATATGCAAGGATTATTTAACATTATAAATTGATACACATCTTTCTAAATTTGTTTTAACAATGTTCAATATTTTTAATATTGATACGACCGAAAGTCCTAAGCTTAGAAAGTTTTATAAAGAAGGAAATGATTGATTGTAATATTTCTTATTTAGTTTAATTCCTTATGGGTTTTGGCTTACCATGTAATAGACCCTACTATATAAAGAAGTTTAGGGTAGAGGATTCGTTAATGAGAGTCGTTTAATTTACTTACGCGTTTGTAATTCTTTAAGCTTTCATCAATAAAACATACGACTCGATGATTTCCGTATGATTCCTCTTTTGATCTTGTTGAATCGGACCTAACAAATATATATTAGAGTAAACTGCTATTTTCGTCCTCGTGGTTTGATGTCTATAACGATTTTCGTCTCTATGGTTTAAAAACTACTATTTTCGTCCTTGTGGTTTGCATTTCATTTCCTTTTTAGTTCTTCAAACCAATTTTATTATATTTTAACAATTAAATCAAGGGCAAAAATATATTTTCTTATTTTATCTAATTTTATGATTAAAAATTATTTAATAATTGATTCAAAAATAATAATAATATATTATATTTTTATATTTAATATTATCCTATTATACTTTATATTATATATATATATACTCTTTTATAAAACATGTTTAAAAAAATTAAAAAATTAAGAATTATAATTTATTATGTTAAATGCACAAGATTTTTTTGTGTAAATCAATGGTATTAAGTTTATGTTCATTATATAATTCAAAATTTATAATTAAAATACAATTGCATTTATAAAAGTAATAGAACATAAAGATAATTTTATTTCAAATGTAAAAAAGGAACACAAATTTAAGTATTATTTCAAATTCAAATAAAGAACCAAAGTTATGATATTTTATAATATTATTAAATCCAAAAAATATTCAATATTGAACTTATTTTAAAGTTATTGATCTGACGATCATAATAATATAATTTGTAAAAAGATATTTTTAAAATAGTATAAAATGTCATTTAAAATTTTAAAATAATTTGTTTTTATATTGTTTGAAATCGTGAGGTTAGTGAAATGTGTTCAAAATGGGGTGAGGCGTGGCGCGGCGGCGAGGTCAAGCCTCAAGCCTTAGAAGCCACGACGAGAAGGCAACGTTTTTCAAGGCATGACTTATGGTGGCAAATCTTTATATCATATAAATTATTATACATGTAAACATATCTTTTCTAATATTACCCAATGAGTCAACGAATTTAAATGATTTAAACTAGGTTGTACATTTAAAACTAACAAATAAAACATCAAAAAGAGTAAGAAAAATCAAATATTGCATTACAAAAACCGCACATTAGGTCATGGTGTGCCACATGCATAATGTAGCGTGAGACACAAGTCTTAAGCCACAGCGTGCCATGGCGGCTGTTGCGACGAGCTTTTTTGAACATGTGGAAATAGTATATCTTTAAAATCTTGTACAAGTAGCATAATAAAAGTATAAATGGTAATTTAAAATTTTAAAATGATTTGATTTTTAAATTAGCGTAGCTTTAAAATCTTGTACATTTTAACAATAAATTTTTTGCAAGTTTTATAATAATAGTGTGTATATATATATAAAGTATAATAGGATAATATTTAATATAAAAATGTAATATATTATTATTATTTTTGAATCAATTATTAAATAATTTTTAATCATAAAATTAAATAAAAATGAGAAAGACAATTTTGCCCTTCATTTAATTGTTAAAATTTGATAAAATTGGTTTGAAGGACTAAAAAGGAAATGAAATACAAACCACAAGGACGAAAGTAGTAGTTTTTAAACCACGGAGATGAAAATCATTATAAACATCAAACAACAGGGACGAAAATAGTAGTTTACTCTATATATTAATACATATACGACAATCAATTTAATTTTTTTTAAATTAATATATTATATTATTTGATTACTTTTTTTACTATCTTATTTGTATTAATTATCATATTATATCATTAGAGATTTGTTTTAATCATATTATGAAAATTGACTAATTTTTCAAAATGTTTTTTTGGTCATTAATTTTTTTTATCTAACTTATCAGTTATTTTGTCAAACACGATTTGTTTATTAGCTAGTTTGCCGAACATAACCTAGATAATCATTGGATAAACATGAACGTTTGAACCAGTTTGTACACATCTCAATTATTTCGATAATAATGTTAAATGCATTAATATAAAAAAAAACTCAGAAAACTGATCTTGTAGGGACTAGGATTTGATCTAAATTTTCATTATCGAAAATGTAAAATTAAATTCTTTTTTATTTTAATCCATTCCTTTTTTCTAACTTGGGTAGGCACTTTTGTCATTTTCTCTCCTTCCCCACATGTTTCTTCCCCTCCCCCTTTTCATTTTCACCTCCACCTAAAATTGGCATGACCCGAATTCATTGCATGAAGACCTACCAATAGAATATGTAGGAGGATTATAATTGTCGGACTCTTTTACTATATCTGATGTTGTAGCATTATAATTTGACATTCTAGAGAAAGAATGGAGGCAAGATCCATTTCAATCTGATACTAACCCAGGTTGACACTAGTTGTTGCTAGCAGCTAGTCTAGGTTGTATACTTGTATTGACCAAACCCGAAATGAGGGGTTTTGAATATATAACTGATATTAATATCAAATAACTCCTTCTTCCAGTCACTATATGTGTTGCTATGACATATTTTAAAATGAAGATAACTACTGATCAACCTCTTAAACATCAATACTTTATTGGATAAATCATCTTTTTTATTTCCCTTCTTTAATAAAGTAATAATTTGTTAAAAATTGGTTGTTGAGACATTAACCGGTCATGGAACACAAGTGATTTGTATTCCCAAAGGACCATTTGCATCGAAAAGGTTCTCTATAATATTAAATAAAATGCCCTTTTGTTTGAAACAAAAGTATTATGAAATATTTGTTGTGAAATGATAATGTGAGGAAGGGTTAGGTCCAACTCCTTAGCTGTTTTTCTCATTACATTTTTTTTTGTAAAATGGGCATCTCATCATCAAACATGTCGCAATAAGTGCATTTTGTGTTTAGGGGGCCATGTATGCCTCCACTCTTCACTTTTACCAAAATGCAAAAGATATTTTCAAAGTTGTTTGGTATCATAATTAATGCAAAATATCTAGTATTTAAATTAAAACTGTTATTGTAATCAATAAACTTTTGTACCCTCATGTCAAGGTAACCATGAACTTTAACAATCAATGAATTAAGAATGAATTACAATGTAACACCCCTAAAATTGGAAGTTAATTTAAACCAAAATAATGCGGAAATATTAAATGAATAGACATCACCCATAGAAATGGGGAGGAGTAAAAGAGTTTACAACACCAAACGGATACTAGATGACAACCTATTAATCTATATAATTGACAAATACAGATTAAGTTCGGGTGTCTCTAATCCTCAAAATAATCTTCTATGTAACTCCATCTATACACACGAGGTGCACTTCAAAAGAATGCCATTACCGGCACCTAGCTTCTCTCATCCCATCAAGCCCCATTCGCTTGATCACCTGATATACATGTCATTTTAAGAAAAAAGTGTTAGGCTTAAAAGCCTAGTGAGAACAAACAGTTCAAAATATAGAAAAGCCATTCAACGTCGAAAGCGGTAAATAAACATATAACCGGAAGCTTTTCTCAAAACATCTCTTTTCTTTTCTTTATCATCGCTTTGATATATATTTTGAAGTGATTCTCCATTTTTAGAGAGAATTTTGTGAACATGAAGAAGGTGAATGCACATAATTAAGAAAGAACTTCCTTGTTTCCATATATGGGGAAGTAGAAGGTGCATGTAAATAATTTTACAATTCTCTAATTACATTTCTTCTTTCCCAAGAAGCTTGATGAAATCAGTGAGTTTTATGTTCATCCATAAGTGTCGAGTTGCATGGGGAAGGTCTTGGGAGTTTGTAATCAGGGTTACATGCCAGTAAGTGAAGGTTCGAAGAGTGGAGAAGGTTACATATATGGGGGAGGTCGACTAGGGACAGTATTGGCAGGAAGAGGAAGGCGGCGGTGCAAGTGATGGTTTAATTAGATATATATATGATTGATATGGATCTTTTCTTTTAAATACTCTTAGCAAAAAACTACTATATAAATATATATAAATACTAGACAACGACCACTATCACCCGACTAACGACCTGCTCCATCGCTGTCTTCTAAGACCATTTCCAACTCAACACAAAAGTAGAGATATTTTCATTTCCAACACAACACTAAAACACTAAAACACTAAAAAAATAGAGAGGCAAAACATTGATCTTTATATTTTAAGATTAATAAAGTAGGTTTCTGAAAATTTATATTAATATTTCATTTAACTTTTCTAATTATATGTATATATATTAACAGTTTATTATATTAAATAATAAATACATATATTATTTTATTATTATTATTATAATATTAAAGATGTTTCTATTGTTTTTTTAGTATGTGGTTGAAGTTAGTTTTTATAGTGTTCGAGACTCCACGATCTTTAATGTTTTCAGTGTCTATTTTTTAATGTTTGGGTTGGAGATTTCTTGATCTTTTAACTTTTACCAAATCATAACCATGCAATAAAAACCCACATATATAGGTATCGGGGAGGGCGACAAGGAAGGTCTTCGAGAAAAAATGAATATGACAGTGAAAGAGGGATGGTTTACTTTAATCTTTCGTTTTTTTTTTAAATGCTTAATATACTTGTACATATTTTTTACATTAAAAACACTTACAAAATAAAAGGTAAAAAACAAAATGTATATTTGACAGTTTTTTTAACAGGTTAAAATAAAGGAAGAATTTCATATATACTTTAGAACTTCCTATATTACGTATATATTATTGTAAAGTTTGAAACAACGTATATATCTTTCTAAATCTCTAGAACTCATATATATGTTATTTTCCTAATTTAATTATTATTAAAACATTTTAAAAATACAAATCATTATCTTTAAATTGAATTTATTTTTTAAATTACTTAATTTTGGGAAGAAAATTATCAAGAATAAGAAATTCAGAAAGATAGTTAAATAATTTAGAAAATAAATTCAATTTAGAGATAATAATTTTTATTTTTTTAATATTTTAATAATAATTAAATTAGAAAAAATGACATATATATAAATTCTAAAGATTTAAAAAGATATATACGTAGTTTTAAACTTTCTGAAAATATATACATAATATAAAATTTTAAAATTTCCACTGTTCTGTAATACAAAAGACATTACTCAACTCTAACCTAATCTATAATTTTATGTAAATCAAATACACTCGTGAAATTAAAATGTGATGGCATCAAAACACTTTTTCTATCGTACATAAATAAACCTATGAATCAAATTCAAAAATAAAAAATAATAAATTAATAAAAAAAGGTTCCCACCTCTCACTTTCACTCTCACTTTTTAGCCTTTTTTTATTTTCTTTCCAACAATAACACCAGAGTACAACTTTTAATGCAAATGGTACAACAACACTAATCCTTAGCATTGGGTCCAGCACATGCCTTCAATTCGGGGCTCCATATCCATTGTACCAAAAACTTCCTACCTTTTCTACCATTCATATTAAAACTCCGACCCGACCCATCTTTCATAACCTCTCCAATATACCCACCTCCACCACCCGACCCGTATAACCCTTCACATAAATCACCGATCTCCGTCGGCGCCGTCGGATCTTCGCCGGCGTACCAAGCGTTGACCAACGGATTTGACGCCACCTCCGCCAGCTCATGCCCAATAACACTAATCATTCCGTCAACCCCAACGTCGTCGTTTGGCGGTGCAAGTGCCACCGGATCGCCGCCGGCCATATACGCCGGAATTGCGAACGGATAAGCGCAAACCTCCGGGCACTGTTTGCCGGAATTTCCAACCCATGCGTAGGGTAAAGTGTAGCCTACTTTTGATGCGAATGTGAAGTAGTGGAACCCACAAACGGCACGGCAGAAATCCTCCACCGTGACGTCGCCGGAAGTCAGAACGAGATAGATTCCGTTCTTGTGGTCGACCGGAAAAGGAGCTGAGACGACGGAGGTGGCGATGACTTCTTGGATTGTGAGACGAGTGAGGTGGGTCCCATGGGTGTATTTATGGTCGGAGTATTCGCCGGCGATGAGGATGGAACGAGAGATGTTGGCGTTGGTTTGATCGGTGTAGAGAGAAACGGTTTGCCACCAGTCAGAGACGGAGGGGTGAGGGGATTCACGGCGGCGATTGGTGGTGGTGGTGGAGATGGAGAGGAGGAAGTCTTTGATTAAGAGCATTTGGTTTGGGGTCCATTTGCCGTACCAAATGAGGTAGATGTTGATCGGAGAAGAAAGAACTGGACCCATGTGGTACCGGAGGTTGACGAGCTCCGACGAGCCTTCGAACTTTTTGGAAGTGGTGAGGGTTTTTGGTGGAAGTTTTGGGTTAAGAAAGGTGTAATCTTTGTGAGTTGCATGAAGAGGTTGTAGAGTGGGTGAAGAAGAAACAAAGGAAAAGAATGCAAAGAAGAAGAAGAAGAAGGTGAGGGATAGGAGAGACATTGTGAGATGAGATTGAGAATGGAGGATGTGTATATGTATATATAGATATAGATATAGATATAGATATACAGATGAAAGTTGAAATGCGAAATCAAATTTAGTAAACGTGGGAACAAAAGAGAGCGCGACGTGTGTCAATCGTCGGTCTGAATAATGAAGGGCATTCGGTATGAATAACGAAGATGGAGTTCATACATCATCATTCAGAATGAATAACACACGTTCAGAGTTAGAGAGAGAGAGAGAGAGAGAGAGAACTGGATTCTCGTGAAACCATAATGTTTTCGAGAGACCTATGAGAACATCAAAAATTATCAAACATTCACAGTAAAAACACCGTCAAAGTTGTACCTTTACAGTAGTATCTTGTTGTGGATATTCAATGTTATTTAGATGGCCTCGGTATCTCACAAGTCTTATAAAGAATGGATATACACTTTTGATCAATTTTAATTCCAAACCAATTCATAAAATTGCATTTTAAAAGGAAATTAATCTAATGATTCTTATTAGTGTTGATCTAGATATTCTTTTTAGTTAGGATTCACCAAGAGTAAAATCATTTCTCATCATAACTTTGGTACCCAAACACCCTCTCTCTTTGAATATATAGTTATAGAGAAATGGAGTGAAGAGTGTGTGTTTTGGAGGGAAATAAGGTGGTGACAGCTTTCAATAATAGTGTCTATCCTTTTCAGAATCATATGAAAGATCCACATTATACATACACAAAGCCTTTTTAAAGCTATATATGTATTTTGTATAATATTTATAAAAATAAATTATATTTTTGGTCAATATGGTCACTCCCCATCAATCCATTTAAAATTAACAATAATTTTTTTTTTATCATCGTGGTTGTTACTTTATTTCAGTTTTAGTCCTTTTGACTAACTTCTGTTAAAGAATCAAGTAAATGAAAGGGCATTTAGGTCTTTTACCTTTTTAGTCTTATCTTATTTTATTTCATTAAACATCATGTTTTTTTAACTCGAGCACATCTCCACCTGTACCTGTCACTTGATGCATTGTAATATAGTGGTCGAGGGGGAGGAGCCGGAAGGGGCGCCATTGGTGGTGTGAAACTAATGACAACGGTGTTGTCAGTTGTGTAACCATCTTCTTTATGTTATGTATATATATATATATAGTTAATAGAAAATATTCTATTTTTCTAACAAAAATTAGATAAAAGAGACAAAAATCTCCCTTTCTTTAATAAACTTTTTTCCGGGGTTTTTTCATCATCCTCAAGGTCTCGAGTTCGAGCCTTGGAAGTGGTGGTTTTCCTAAAAATGGTGGAGGAGTGGGGGTTTATCCCCTAAGGTGAAGGTTCGGGTTCCGTATACTGCCCATATGAATGTTACTGTGGGTCCGAATCACTAACTACTAACTACTTACTTGCCGTTCAAAAAAAAAAGAAATAAAATAACAACCATATTGACCTATAGTGTAATCATTACTAAATATGGACTATACTTAATAATAAATGACATTAATAAATAAAAACTTATTAAATTCACAACATTTTATTTATTTAACATATCATAATATCTTTAAATTCAAATAAAAATACAAAACTTGTTACTTTGAGTATCTTTAAGGTCAGTGCAAGTTTTTTTTTTGACTTTTTTTTCCTAGTTTTATAAAATTAGGCCAAGTGTGTGAACATCCCTTGGTAAAAATAAAAATAAAAATAAAAATAAAAATAAAAATAGAACTTAAGCTTTTTATTAAATCTCTAAAATTGAATTCTTTGTTTGAAAAAGTTTTAATGATAGTTAATGATTTTAAAAAGGATATTTGAAGGAGCTAGAAGAAGCTTAATTAAAATGTGAAGCAAAAAGCAAAGGATGGTTAGAACATTTTTATGTATGTTACATTTTTTTTTCTTTTAAATTTAAAGATTTTTTTTATTCTTTCATATTTTTTTAAATATTTTAAAGAATAGTTGAACATAAATATCAAAATAGTTTTTTTAAATCTTTAATTTTTCTAAAATAACATAACTATAAAAAGATATTCTAAAAAGTGAAAACTAATTAATATGGATGAAATCTAGGATGGTCCATGTCTCAATTATAAAACATAAGTTGACTTGTTACATGCCTATTATTTCAATCAAGAAATGGGAACACAAGAAATTAGAAGTACTAGTGCTAGTGTGGTATGTATTACCTTCTCTCTCTCTCTCTCTCTCTCTCTCTCTCTCTCTCTCTCTCTCTCTCACACACACACACACACACACACATACACACACACATATATATATATATATATAAAAGGGTGATTCAGATACAAATAAATTGAAGATTACTATTTCTTACAAACTAATATAAAAATATTTTTTAATGGTTATTTTTTCATCAAATACTATGATTTAAGATATTATTACACATATGTTTGTACAAAATAGTGATCAAGGGTTTAAATATCTTGTTATGTTTCTGTCCTTTGCATATAGTAATATTCGTCAAGTTAATTAGAGTCGTATAAAAAACAAAGCTTGCTTTTAACTAAGGGAGCTAGTATAGCAGTATAGATCTTCTTTCTCAACTTCAACTTTCCCTTCCATAAATACACTCCAACCCTTTAATTAGATACAAATTTCCTAAACTTTGTAAATGCTTCCACTTGGTTACCCAAAAAAAGAACCACACATTTATTAGGCTACACTATGTTTAGTCAATTAAACTCAAGAAAATTGACTAAAATAAGGTGTTACGAACCATATTTTTAATTTTTTAGCCTACTTTTTTTTTCCAATTTTCCAAAATGCCCAAAATTTCGTAAGTTTTGATTTTATAAATTGCGAAATTTTCTTTATCTAAATTAAATATAATTCTAGTTGAGTCAGCTTAAAAAATTGACACTGTCTTTTTGTCTTATAAAAATAGTTACTTGTAGGGGCGAACATGATATGGTACCATGTTTTTTCTCCAATACCGTGTACCAACCAATTATAATTGGTATTTAAAAATCTATACCATGCACCAACCAACTTAGTTGGTACCAACTTATTCGATTGGTACGTGTTAGTACGGTATTTATACCAACATCTCAAAGTTCACAAAGTTTAACGTTTAACATAAACTAATAAACATGATCTCCTATCCAAAATTTGATGTCCAAAACATGTCTAAAACTCCAAATTACAAACATGTCTAAAAGACTAAAACCTGCTGTCTAAAACCTGCTTGTTGTCCAAACTAATAAACATGTTGCTACCTTTTGTTACCTGTTATATTGAAATGGGACTAAAGAGTCTTCTAAACTCTAAAGTAAACTAAAGACAATAAGTCCCTAAGTGAGGCCCAAACCCAAACCGAAAGTGAATGTAAAAAACAGAAAAAATATAACTATAAAAACTAAACTGTAGATAGTTATTATAAAATACATTTAATTGATTTATTACATAAAAAATAATCAAAAATAATAATATATATAAAAGTCGGTACGGTACGGTAGTACCGTGGTATTGGATTTTTGATATCACGTACCAACCATGTTTGTGAAATTGGTACGGTAGAACCAACCAATATAATCGGTACCAATTTAGTTGGTATCAATTAAATTGGTACGGTTGGTATCTTAATTGGTTGGTTTGTCTCGGTACATTTTTGACACCCCTAGTTACTTGTGAAATAGCTCTTCAAAATTATATTTTATTCATAAAAAGTAGATTTTGTAAGTTATAAATTATAAAATCTTGCTATTTTCACACATCCAACCTAACTTATATATAATTCTAAAATCATGAAAGTGCTATTTTAATGACAATTTCCATTTTTTAATGATAATGTGAAATGCTGAATTGGTAGAAGTATGGTGAAAGAGTACAATGGCTCCAAGATCATCAAGTAATTACACAATCTGAAAGCATTTCAACTCATAAAATAATTCTAACAAGTCTATCTTGTTTAAGTTTGGCGACAACTTTTAAGATAAAACTATGGACAATTTAAAAAAAAAAAGTAAACGGCTATTTGAATTGCATATTAAATCACCTTAGAAAGAAACTCTAGAACGTATTTTTGGACTTTTTATGATACGATGAAATATGGAACTGTTAAAAACGAACGATCTCTTAATTTTGTTTGTCTCTAACTTCACGTGGAGAAGCACTAATAATTGTTCAAATTAGTCGTATTCAATTGATTTCGACCCTTTTGTTTTCTTCAGATATTTCATAGGAGCAATACTAAATCATTTACTGAATAACGTTTATTTCTATTTCTATTTCCATTATACTCCGAGGTACTTGGATTAATTGCACAAGTTTGCTTGACTTTTTAAAGGCGTAAGTATTTCAACTACTGTGAAATAGAAAATCTAGGGTATTTAGACTAAAAAGTATTCATATATACATATATATAGGGTTAGGTTCAAATGTGAACTCATTTTTGGTTGTGAACGTGAGAACGAATCTCAGCCACACATCTTCGGTTATGGTGGACGCGATTACGGAGGATTGACGCGATTCATGGGAGGGTGGAGATTATTAAAGGAGGGGAACCATGTCAAAGCCGCCTTTATTGACCGGATAAGTGGCTGAAATTCGTCCTCACGTTCACAACCAAAAATGAGTTCACATTTGAACTTTCCTCTATATATATATATATATATATTTGTTAGGATTTGTTTGGTTTGATCAGAGGTTTTTGAGAGATTTGGATTTCGTGAAAGAATTTAAAATTATTGGTAGGTTTAGTTTGTAGAATTTGAATTGAAATTAAATTTCATTCAAAACTCAATATTGAATAGATGATTTAGATTAGATAATTTGATATAAACCACTACCTACCACTTTCAAATGGAACAACATATATAAACTCCTTTTTTACAAATACACATCTATACGTGTATTTCTGTTTTATGAAAAGGTTCGGTTTCCAATGAAAAAGAAGTTATGTACTTATGATGAGAAGGATAAGGGGCTATTTAATAGTGTTGCTGAATGGTTTGGTGCAGAATGACTAAATCCTGTTTACTAACCTTTTATCAAACTCTTACCACCTCTTACCGAATAAGAGGTTCTTACCTTGATAAGAGGGGAGTTGTTCACCAAATCCAAAATATTTTTATTATTGCTGACCGAACGTCTTTTTAAAGATAGAGGTATCATCTACACTGCCTAGGTTCAGAGCTCCATTTTCCTAATCTACCCCAGGCCCGGCCCTGGCTATAGGCCAGAGGGACGATGGCCCAGGGCATCATCTGCTCAAGCCGAACAGTGTATATATAGGTTCAATTTGGTTTGATTTGATTTGATTAAAAACCATGTGAAATGGTTGTTAAAAAACTCTACCTAAGCTTCTAACATCGTCATCAAGTCTAAATAGAACCTAAAAAATCATATGTTTCATTTGTCTTTTTTATACATTTAGGGGCATTTTTTGGCCATTCCGTCCAGGGCATGTGAAATCTCAGGACCGACCCTGATCCACCCCTCCCTCTTTATACAATAATCTTCTTCCAGTTAACAACTTCAGTCTTCAGCATGTAAAATCGACCAGATTCCAACACTCCAAGATGTAGTGTAATGGTTTTTTTTTCTTTCTCCAGAACGTATTTTTTCTTCCCGTTGAGTTGGACGAGATGGTAGGATCCTTCTTTCGTCTTCGATCCTCTCTAACCCATCTCTATTATACGTTTTCTTATATCTAAAACAGCCACACCCATGGCATATCATAATCATATTAGCCTACCAAACAAATCACACTTCATAAAAAGCTGTTAACGTTTTCTTATTTGAGGTTTGACTTGAAACATACCTTCCAATGGAGTTTCAGGAGAATAAACAAGAAGACAAGAAGTATAAACTGGTGAAAGCAAGCAGACAGAATGCAAACAAATTTCGCCTCTTTGTTTTAAGATTACAATATAAGAAAATGGGTTTGGACTTTGGAAGATAGAAGTTGGGAATTGGGAAATTAGGGTTTTATCTAATAAAAGAAATCAAGAAAAAATATTTGGTAAATAAGGGTATAATAGTCATTTTCATTTGGCTAGCACTTGATATACAATGTATAGTAAACAACACTCTCAATCAGTGCTAACCTGAATCAGACCTCTTATTTTGGTCAGATCTCTTACTTTAGTCAACACTTGTTCAAAAAGCTTTTTGGTAAATAACCAAATGGTCAGAACGATTAAGAGACTCTTATATGATATAGTGCAA
The DNA here is from genome assembly GCA_036898165.1 of Silybum marianum. Classification (NCBI taxonomy): domain Eukaryota; kingdom Viridiplantae; phylum Streptophyta; class Magnoliopsida; order Asterales; family Asteraceae; genus Silybum; species Silybum marianum. The sequence continues at coordinate 8,411,767 of CM072531.1, forward strand.
AATGAAATATAACTATTTGGTAGTTGTTCAAGATGTATTAAGTTCATAGGGTTTTAAAACCATTAAGAAGCAGACTTATTTTTTGCCAAACATAATTCACCTCTTAGCGATTCAGAGATTCAGAGGTTGCCTCTTAATGGAACTGTTAAGAGGTAAACAAACAACCCCTAAGAAGGGATCTCCACCTTTGGATCGATCCTATTTGAAGAGAACCACTAGACAACACTAATGAGATACATCAAATCAATTATCTTAAAATGCGTAATTGATGGGTTGTTTTCGGATTAAAAGTGGTCAAAGGTCCAAACCTCTTGCTACATTTCTCACCCTAACTTTTGCTTTCACAAGATCCTTCATCTTTACCAAATTCATTCAACAATAAAAACATCATTATTAAACACTTGAAAACAATCGCCACATAAAAATTAAAAATAAAATAAAAACCAAAAATATTCTCCTTTTTTATCTTGGAGTTCCTTCTTCCTTTATTTAGGGAAAATTATCCATTTGCAAACAAATATAAATCATCATCATTTTGTGATTGAGATTTGAGGAACTGGAAGTGTTATAAAAACAAATATTTTTTCAGTTCAACTATGAGAATTAACCAACATATAAAATTGCAACACATATTCATTGTTCAATGGTTTCAGGCTGCAAAACTATATATACAACAGAACCTCATTTTCCATTAATATGAACTTGTTATTCATTATGAATTGAATGTGTGATTCATGATGAATAACACGTCCAAATCCTGCAAACCAAATAAGACCTTATATTATGAGATAGGTTTTTATAGCAATCTATTTCTCAACCATCTCTAAGGGTCTGTTTCTTAGCAGCTTAATGAGACTCGAAGCTTATTCAGACAACTATACATCATTGTTTGGTAGTGGCTTAATGATATAGAAAATGGCTTATTCAGTAAGCTTTTAGGGGGGGAGCTTTATGCAGAAAGACAAGTTTTTTCTAAACCCCCCTCCCCTCTCAATTAAAAAACATGCCCATTCAACCATGAAAACATAAACCTCCCAAACAAAAGCTTCTCAATCTATACAGACAGATTAATCCACACAGACAGCTTTATCCATACACGCTTTAATGGAATACCAACCAAACTGCCCCTAAGTAAGGATAAAGCTTAAAACTTGACTAGTTTTCTACCAATTTCATACAGAGAATGCTAGTAACAAGCCTAGCTTTTATGAAAACTCTGAAACTAGAAAGACAGCAAATTCAATAGCAGGATTATTGATCAACAATTTGGAGGGTAATTCAAACCCAATACAAATAAATAAATAAATAAAAAACTCCATATTTTTTTAAAAATCTGACACCCAAATAAATAACTAAGCTGCACACATGAAGCTTTTATTCGGAAAAAAAACTACACACTTGATCTAATTAATAAAATTCTTCCACCAAACATACACAGATAGAAACATAGTACATATACGATATAATATAAAATAAGGCACAAAAATATAAACTAACCTTCATTTCAGAAAATGATGTCCTCATCTTTCTGGTTACCCGCTAGCAAGTTATGGGCAGCATCCATCGAGATTCCTTTCTGTAAAGAAAGATTCTCAGCAATTTGATCTTCTGCAAACTGCTTAGAATTCAGCAGCTGCCTTTCAACCTCCCTTTTTTTAAAAGCTTGTATCTTCTTCAACCTAAAGAAATCCTCCCTTTCCAATTCATCCAGCTCTCCTTTGATGTAGCTTATTGTGTTCTCTAATCTCGGCTTAACAACGCTCTCTAAAGCATTCACCCTACGATTTGTCGTCTTAATGGCTTCATCAAGCGTTAAGAATGATGTCTGAAGAGATGCAAGTTCCACCAAAACCTCGATTGCTTTCACATATGCAACTTTACAGCCTTGAACTTGCTGCCCGCCTCTTGATAAGCCCGTTAAGTCGTTTTTTGTTTCTGCTTCAGTGAAATACTCGAATTTTGGGAGCTTAACACCTGCGACGTTTTCTGTACGAGATCTGACTCTGAGAGATGCGGTTTTGACGTTTTCAAGAACGGTATATTTGATGTTATCACCAGCTACGTATTTTGCTTCGGTTAAAGCAAAAGATGATGATTTCATAATGGTTCCCATTGATTCTTTTGTTGTAACAATCTTTTTGAGAATGGCTCGGAACTGGACTGTTAAAGCATCACTCTTTTTCTTCAGAAGAGCGTGACCTCTGGTTGCACCAACTAGACGAGCCTTGATAACTCCAAGGACTGTAACGGTTGGAACCACATTCAGACGCTGACCCTGTCCAGACATCTTGTCGAATATATAAACCTGTGAATAGAAGAAAGAACAACAAAATTATAGAAAGAAAAAAAAAACTATACAGCTTATTGTGGGGCTAACCAGCTGATTGATCTTATTGAGGCCCAAGAAATAGAGAACATCCTTATTTAGCAAAGGCGGCACTATATCTATTTGCCATTGACATGCTTAATGTAAAAACTCAAAACCAAATATATAAACCAAGGATGCCATTAAGATCATTTTAACAGACATGAATTTGGTCCCAACTAACGAACCTCCAAGCAGGTCCTATCTGCTTGCCAAAACATCTCTAAACAGCCCTCTTGAACAGCCTCTAAACATGGCCTAAAACAGTCCAGAAATGGCTAACCGAACAGCCCCTATTGCTGCTGATTTTTACCCACAAAACAGTCCATTTAGCTGCCGGTTTCGAGCCTGCACGGTCCATGAACCAAGGCTGTTTCGTGGGTTTAAAAACAGAACCTGAGCTATCCCTAACCATCGAGATTATCAGGTCTGCACACATCCCAAAATCGTGGTCCTTAATGGCCATTTCTCAATCGATTTACTAGGGTGGCGATTGTTTTTTTATGAGCTGCGAAGTCTCAAGTCTTATTTCACTTCGTAATTATAAGAAATGGTGCTGAAGTCCGCATCAATTAGACTGTTTGCTTTTGTAAACTGACAAACGTCTGAATCTGAATAATTATCTATAAATCCATAAACAACCCCATTTGCTTGATCAAGTTAGGTGCAGCATAAAGAGAGACGAAAACCCATCAACAAACCAACCAGAAAAATCCATCAACAAATCCTATTCATGTTAATACACAGGGATGAACCACAGAGACAGAAATCAAAACAGATACTTCGAGATCGTACAAATTCCATTCATGTTAAAAAAATACTTCAACATTCAACCACAATACGAAATCAAAACAGAAATATCTTGAAGCCACTTGGGACTGGAATCCAAGATTATTAGACACGATTTTGAGTTACTTCAGATTAAACCAAGCCAGATAAAGACAAAGAACCTTCTAAAGTTGAAACTTTTGATGCCTAAATCCATCTGTTAGCCAAATCCAATTTCTTTTTAACCTTTTGATGACTAAACCTAAATCCATCTGTTAGCCAAAAAAATTGAGTATGTAAATTACCATTAACGACTTAGAAAGTATTGACAAAATTAACACCAAGAGAGATTTCACAGAAACAAGAACAATTGATGATCGAGAGTTTGAGATCTGAGAAACATAACCTGAGATCAATTTTGTGAGACAGCAGTAATCAATTGAGAACAGCAAGAAGAATCGATTCAGAGTAACAAGAACGATCAAATTTGTTTCCCAGCTGAGAGAAATTGGATCAATTTTAGGTTTTCCATTTGGGCACTTGAGAGATCGATTGAGTGAGACAGCAGCAATCGATTGAGAACAGCAAGAAGGATCGGTTCAGAGTAACAAGAACGATCCAATCGATTTCAGCGTGATCTAGAGTTTATTCGATTGAAGTGATTGATCAGATCGATTTCAATGAGGGAGAAGCGATAAGACCTAAATAATAGGAGAGGTTACATCTTATCATTTCAGAACACGCTCAGACTTAAACAAACAATCTGAATCATCAAACCTCTGACCGAATTAGATATAAGAGGTTATTAATTAAGAGGAGATTTTTAAAAAACAAACAATCTGATTATATAACAACCCAACCCAATACCCAATTCAAACCAAACAAGAGTAGCAGCCCTAGGGTGGGTCTGGTCTGATTTATGGGTTGGGGAGATTTATACATAAAATTATTATTTAATTGTTTGATTCAAGTAGGTCACAAGTTTCTTACCTGATTAACAATCACAGACCTCACACCAAGAAGAAGGATTCAACAATGAATATCCTATGGTTTATCTAGATCTGAAAGCAACCTCAATCAGATTAAGCATTCTAACAAGAATAACCTTAAGAAGAAATGGAAATAATTACGTACCTTAATCAACAACCAAATCGACTCAGACTCCTATCACTATCTTCGTACGATTTTATTTCCCCCAACACCTAATACCCATTTCTAGATAGACAACTGGTAATGAAGGAAAGGGGAGTGGACCTTTTACCCTTGATCCTAATTTGCACAACAACCCCTTAAGAAATAGAAAAAAACATATGGACCCTTTGAACTAAAACTTTAATTGAATAATTTTGTACCGGTTATTACACTTGAACTTTCACTTGGCTTAGTTGAAGCAAATTTCATCGATTTGCCTTTCCAAATTGGAGCAAATCAGTTCAAAAGTTGAATTACTCAGATCCCATCCTCCAAAATGCTACAGTGGTTTAGTAGTATCTATTTGTATCTCAAGCTTCTAAGAGACTGAAGCACAACAAAAAGATCCTTTTGGCTAAAAAAATGAAAACCCAAAAATGTGGAAAAACTAGGCTAAACAAGCTTATTATTTTATAACAAAAACATCAAGAGTGGCCATGGCTGTAGTTAGTTCTCAGTCAAAAAACTAAGGTGACATTTGATGAAAACAAACTTATACAAACCTATTGTAATAAACCCATAGCAAACACATGAAACTAAGCAGGGCTAAGAAAAGTAAACAAGCTCATACGAACCACAATCAGCCAAAACCACAACAAAATCAACATATGTAAATTTTAAAAGATTTGATTGTACCACACAATCACTAGACACAAATCTGCATATATAAACCTACATTTCAGTGCAATGTCGGTTTACATATGCTGATTTGGGTCTACTGATTGTTTGTTGTATATGCTAATTTGATTCTAGTGATTATACATCGGTTTATAATTTATATATGCTGATTTGATTTTTCTATGAAATGTGGGTTTACATATGCTGATTTGGGTCTACTGAATGTGTGCTATATATGCTAACTTGATTCTAGTGATTACATATGGGTTTATATATGCTGATTTGATTTTTATACGAAATGTGGGTTTACATACGCTGATTTGGGTCTAGTAATTGGGTGCTACAATAAGATCTTATAAAATTTACATATGCTGATTTTGTTGTGGTTTTGGTTGATTGTGGTTTGTATTCTTTGCTCAGCTCTGCCTAGTTCATATGTTTGCTTTGGGTTTATTACAATAGGTTTGATCAGTATGTTTTCATCAAATGCCAATTGAGAACTGACTACGGCCATGACCACCCTTTTATATATTCTCACATGGTATCAGAGCCAAGGTCTGCCACTTTGGCTAACCCCCTCTCGATACCCCGGGACAATTTGTGTCCATCTAGCCTCCGTTAGAGAGGGCGTGTTGGAGTCCCACATCAGCTAGACTTGGGCCATTGCTCCTGTATATATGTTAGAACCTCCTATTTCTCCTCAAGGGCTCTTTCGGAGAGTGAGTGATCCGGGGGCTTGATACATTCTCACAATTATAAAACAATAAGCCTAGTTCTTCCACATTTTGGGTTTTTATTTTGTTTAGACAAAAGAATCGATTTGTTGTGGTTCAATCCCTTACAAGCCTAGATTAAAATAGATACTACTAGTTGATGGAGAAATAAACCATTGTCGCATTTTGGAAGATGGGATCTGAGTTATATAATCAGAATTTTAGTTCACTGAATTCAACTTTTATAGTATAATCACACGCATTTTCAAACTATCATACCCAAAATCACTTATATTTGTACCATGTAACATATCATGTACAATTTGCCAATCTTTTTTCATGGTTTTGATTCTAGACTCAGTGTGTGGTTTAGCTAATATATCAAATGGTACTATTACAAACCAAAAAAAAATATTCTTAAATTTTACTTTAAACCACTTCCATCTTCGATCAATAGAGTCCTCAAGAACAAGTTCGGGTTTCTTAGGTAAATGTGGATGCAAACTCGAGTAAAAAGTCTACTAATTGTTTCCCCCATATGATGAAAGCGACATGTGAGAACCCTATTCTTTAACATATGATCAACGATGTGAAGGAAAATGGCAACTTGTTCATCGATACTCATATTTACTAGTTGCTTGTAGTCCTCCTAATCTTTCAAGCATATCACATAATTTTTTGAAACACCTTCTATCCATGCTAATATGTGATATACTAATATGCACATGGTGTCACTACCATACGCATGCCTATTTTACAACGAATATCAAATATATGGCCTAACCCTTCTATGTTAAGCCACTAAACAACAAACTATAATGAAAAACCAAATAATAGTGCTCATAGCTTCATCCAAAAACAATCTCATAACCTATGGTTACATGTTGTGAGACTAAGTCCGGCTATTTTCAGTCTATAAACCGCATAAGAAATAGGCTATTACAAAAGAACAGATTTGGAACCTATTTTGCATTCACAAAACAGATTTGGAAGTTATTTTGCATCCACAAAACCGATTAAGAAATAGGCTATTACAAAAGATTCAACATCCCTAATGCAAAAAAAAGGAAAAAAAAGCCATGAAAGGTTAAACTCATCTGTTGATCGGAATACATTCAAAAAACTTGCTAAACCCAAATTTAACATGAAAGGATAAGCATCAAAGTCCACTGCCCTTTTTAACATTTAACAACTTGCTAAACCAAAATGAAGATGATCAAGAGACTCGAGATCTTCTACCACTGGAATAAAGATGATCAAGAGACTCGAGATCACTGCCTTTTAAAGTGTAGAAATAGCTTCGAGAGTTTGGGCATGTTATTCCAGTGGTAGAAGATCAACAACATCATTTGGAATTCAACAAGTGATTTGGCTTCAACTTGGTTGAAATTTGTTTACCAAGCTACTCTTTAATCTATGACATATATTATGGGAAGATCGCAACCAAGTTAATTTTTGGAATAAATCTTCATTTGCAAAAAAATTATTCACACGTATACAAGCTAGATCTTACAACTGGATTACGAGAATAATGCAAAAAGGTTGTATTTTGCAAGGCCTCGGCTTAGTGCGCCATTTTTATACCCCTCTGTGTGTCGTGAGTCTTTCCGGTTGCTGGTCTCGGGTTTTGGTCTTGTGTGTCGGGTTTTGGTCTCGGGTTTTGGTCACCCAAGACCAGCAAAAGATTTTTGGTCACCCAACTCGTCTGACCAATTGGAATGTTGTATTCGAGTACCTGCCACGCAAAAATGTTTACCTTCCTTAAAATTGTTTAACCACAAGGCTTATGGCATACTGGTTAAGGCTTGTGGGGGATGAGGCTAGATAACCCATCTACCCCAGGTTCGAATCCGGTGCAAGCAACTTGTGGCCACTGAGGAATTATCTCAGGGTTGCATGCTTTAGCAGTCTTAAAATTGTCAGGGATTAGTCTAGACAAATGCCTAGGATACCCTTTTCAAAAAAAATGTTTACCTTCCTTGGTACCAAACAGTTCCAACTTGTTGGCAAAGAATACCAGGTAGAAGACAAATACTTGTACTTTATTTACAATCCTCAATTTTTTCACTAAGAACTCCCCGTTGGCATCCATCTTCCACCGCCATTTGTCCCAATGCTCATGATATTATGAATCAAATTATGCAGTTTAGAAAGTTCATTCACAACACGACCACTCGGAATACGGGTCCAGTCCTACACCTAAACTGAAAGATCCCACATTGGTTGGGAACGGGAGCTAAAGTTGTTTTATAACGGCTTGATACCTCCTCTATCAGACGCATTTTAAAACCATAAGTCTAGATGTATTGATAAAACAGACAATATTTGGTACGGTTAGCTTGAGATATTATAGATGATTCTGGAATAGTGTGCCAACGAGGACGTTGAGCTCAAGTGTATGAATCACACAACCCGACACATAAAACATTGAAAAAAGTATAGCTAAGAAGCTTCCCAATACTTATTTCACTAAAAAGACAACATTTTGGACTTCCAGGCAGACAACCTTTTACCAAATTTTTCAAATTGGAAAAAAACCACCTCTACAACCGATCCAGTTGGCCATGATCTCCACATCACACTACGACACTCTAAATCTGAATATTTTGTTTTTGTAACGTTTTAATTTTAACTCAGACGCCAATTGAAAACATTCAAGGATGCCAAACAAGTTTCTTGCGTTCGACTAGACCAATCTTCAAAAAAAGATGTTGTCATCAACATTGCAAATGAGAAATAAGAATACCCCCGCGAGAAACCTTTACAACTTTGAAGATATTTGTGGAGACCGTTGTTTGCATGGCTACATTCAAACCTTCCATTGCGATTAAGAAAAAAAGGTGATAAGCCTTACACCCCTAGGCATCGAGAATTCATTTGGTGCCATTTAAGAGGATGGAAGCTAAAGTTGTCCGTAAAAATGAAGCATTTACACCATTTCTTGTCGAAGCCCATCTCTAACATCATATTCAGAAGAAAAATCAAACACTATAATAAAACATGAAGACATAACCAACAAACAAATTAAAAATACATAATAACCATAAAAAATGTGTATAAATTGTAAAATTTAATTACAAATATAATGGTACTATTAAAAATTTAACTAATTAAATACAGAAAGAATCAAAATTCAATATCTTTAAAATTTTACATTAAAATTGAAACTTCTACAATTTGATGATTACAAGATTAAATATATTATTAAAACATTTTATATGTAAAAAATATTTTATTCTTAAAGTTTTTCTCATTATTGGGAATATAATAAAAAGTTTATATTATCTTTTTTTATGGATATCCAAAAAAAAAATTCAAGAATAAACTAAAACAAAAAATTATTTAGAATCTCTATTTACACCGCTTCAAAGAATATATGAAAGATACCCTTAAATATTTATGATTCAATGTAAAAAATAATTTTATCCATTAGTATTAGTAAGAATTATTATTTACATCCCACTCTATATTTTAAAAACAAATCTAGATATATTTTTTCTAATTAAAATAGATAAATAAATATGAATGTTAATGTATCACTTATCAAAATAAATAAATACAATAGAATACGATAAAAGAAAGAAAATAAAATAAGGTGTATAAGAAAAAACCTTATTATTAATTATTTAGTGATTTGTATACATCATTATTCATTTATTTGGTGTTATATCCAACCCCCAACGTGATAAAAGATCGGAAAACAATATCTCAGGGCTGAAATTTGTATTTCTTTGTTATTGATCCCTGTTCTTTTCTTCTCGATTTCTCGCTGCACTCTACTGATCGTCTTCTCCATTACGACACCAACTACCACAGGTTCGATCTATCTATCTCTTTCTGCTGTCGATTTCTCTATTTGTTTGTCGATCTCTGCTCCAAAACTACAGATGCTTCTGGTTTCTGCAGATGATTTGATTTCTGCTCGAAAAAGGCAGATGGATTCGATCTATGCTCGATTTCTGTATTTGATTTCTGTTTTGTGAATGCATCTCTGTACAAATCGGTTTTGTGGATGCAAAATAACTTCCAAATCTGTTTTGTGAATGCAAAATAGGTTCCAAATCTGTTCTTGAGAATACATATGTTTACAAATCTGTTATGTGGATGCAAAATAACTTCCAAATGTGTTTTTGTGATTAAAAAATAACCACATGCTTACTGTTTCACTTATTGTTTGCAAATCTGTGTTGTGCTTGCTGTTTAATTTGCCATGAATATGCTAAATGTTAAATTTTGGTTTAGCAAGTTGTTAAATGTTAAAAAGGGCAGTGGACTTTGATGCTTATCCTTTCATGTTAAATTTGGGTTTAGCAAGTTTTTTGAATGTATTCCGATCAACAGATGAGTTTAACCTTTCATGGCTTTTTTTCCTTTTTTTTGCATTAGGGATGTTGAATCTTTTGTAATAGCCTATTTCTTAATCGGTTTTGTGGATGCAAAATAACTTCCAAATCTGTTTTGTGAATGCAAAATAGGTTCCAAATCTGTTCTTGAGAATTCATATGTTTACAAATCTGTTATGTGGATGCAAAATAACTTCCAAATGTGTTTTTGTGATTAAAAAATAACCACATGCTTACTGTTTCACTTATTGTTTGCAAATCTGTGTTGTGCTTGCTGTTTAATTTGCCATGAATATGCTAAATGTTAAATTTTGGTTTAGCAAGTTGTTAAATGTTAAAAAGGGCAGTGGACTTTGATGCTTATCCTTTCATGTTAAATTTGGGTTTAGCAAGTTTTTTGAATGTATTCCGATCAACAGATGAGTTTAACCTTTCATGGCTTTTTTTTCCTTTTTTTTGCATTAGGGATGTTGAATCTTTTGTAATAGCCTATTTCTTAATCGGTTTTGTGGATGCAAAATAACTTCCAAATCTGTTTTGTGAATGCAAAATAGGTTCCAAATCTGTTCTTGAGAATACATATGTTTACAAATCTGTTATGTGGATGCAAAATAACTTCCAAATGTGTTTTTGTGATTAAAAAATAACCACATGCTTACTGTTTCACTTATTGTTTGCAAATCTGTGTTGTGCTTGCTGTTTAATTTGCCATGAATATGCTAAATGCTAAATTTTGGTTTAGCAAGTTGTTAAATGTTAAAAAGGGTAGTGGACTTTGATGCTTATCCTTTCATGTTAAATTTGGGTTTAGCAAGTTTTTTGAATGTATTCCGATCAACAGATGAGTTTAACCTTTCATGGCTTTTTTTCCTTTTTTTTTGCATTAGGGATGTTGAATCTTTTGTAATAGCCTATTTCTTAATCGGTTTTGTGGATGCAAAATAACTTCCAAATCTGTTTTGTGAATGCAAAATAGGTTCCAAATCTGTTCTTGAGAATACTGTTAGAAATTAAAGTATGAGTCAAAGAAGAGATGTCTACAAAAGTCAACACACTCTTCTTGTTATAACTAATTGTTGTTACACGCTCCCTTTTAGACACATGGCACTTTGTAATTGGCTAGCATTTTGACTTTCTATTTTTGTATCTGTATAAATAGCATTATATTGTGTTTGTAAAAGAAGTCGATCAATACATTTACATTTTGAAGAATACTGTGCGTAATTCATAACTTTGTCTACTTTGATTCAAAGTTATCATTTCATAATCTTTGTTCTTCATTCTGTTTACTGTTTTATTGATTTAAATTGTTAATTGATCTGCTTCCGCATTTCACTTTGATTCAATACTCTCAATTAACAATCGGTTTAAAGGAATCTGGAACCAACAATTGGTATCAGAGCCTTCTAATCAATCTATTGATTATTAGATCTCTTCCATTGAAGAAATTCCTTTCGATCGAACAGTATTTTCTCAGATTCAAAATTTGTTTATTAATCCACTCTGTTTTACGAGATTTTGTTAAATCGTTAACAATCTTCTCTTAAATTGAGTCATTCATTTTGTAATCTGAAGAAACAGTGATATTATCGACCTGTTCTTCTATCAAATTGAGATTTAATTGTTCTAAATTTCTTTCAAATTTTCAAATTTTCTCTTCTATCCTACTCAAATGGCAAATTCGAGCTTGAATGCTGTTTATACGTCTGGGTCCCTGACTAAACCTCCAACTCTTGTACGTGATGAATACTCACAATGGAAGATTCGAATGGTTAACTTCTATGAGGGATTGGATGCTGAGTTATATCCAATTATTCAAAACGGTCCGTTTGTTCCCACCACTACTATTCCCAGAATTCCAGCCACTGCAAATACAGATGAGGTACCAGCAAGACTGGTTCAGAAGTCAAGGAATAACTGGACTGATGAAGAAAAGGCTAAGGTGGAATTAGCTAAGAAAGCTAAGTCTCTCGTTGATAATGGCCATTCCAAATGAGATTTTTCAATCTCCGGACTCATGTGACACAAAGAAAAAGATTTATGGGATCAACGGGAGAATCTCTTAGAAGGTGGTGCGAAAATGAAAAAGAACGAGAAGAGCTCAAGCTCTAAATGAATATAATAGTTTTCAAGCGGCCGATCGATGAATCTACGGAACAAACATTTCATCGATTCAACAATACGATTAATCTCTGCAAGAGATGTGACATTGTTAGATCAAAGGAAGACAACAATGTTCTATTTCTCAAAAGGTTAAACCCTGAATGGTCAAATCTATCCATGTCACTACAAGCCAATCAGGACCTTGAACAATGGTCGCTGCATGATGTATTCGGTACACTGCAAGCTCATGAAAAAGAAGTTGTTCAGAAAAGAACAAACATCGGAGGTCCTCTGGCTTTGATCTCAGAAACAAAAGGAATCAGAAGACGAAGTGATGACAGGAAGAAATCGAAGGCCTTCATATCAGAGACTGCTCCAGAAGATGACTCTGAATCAGATGATGAAATTAAAGCGTTTGCGACTCTCCGGATTTAATAACCAAGCAATTTACTAATCGTTTTGGAAATAGGTCTTTGAAAGGAAATAAACGATTTGATCGTCCCTATGTTCCTAAACAAGAAGTACGAGAGAGTAGAGAAAACGAGAAGAAGAAGAAAGAAGAAGAATTAAAAAGGAAGAAAGATGTACGCTACGGATGTGGCAAGCCGGACATTACTCGAGAGATTGCGGAGGAGCTGCGGAAAAGGATAAGACTTATTACAAAAACAATATAAGTACAATGTCACCGAAAGAGCACACTTTGCGAGAAAAAGAAAAGCGGGTGCAAGATGAATCCGGCGGTGATGAAGCCATGTTACGTGGAATGGCAAACACAAACGAATCGAGAGGATCAACCCTGCGAGTCACCGGTTAGTAATTTCTGCGGATCATCCGAGCTTGAACAAACGATTGTGATGTTATCAAACAATTTTGAGGAACTAAAGCCGAAACTCACAATCGAAAAGAAATTACGAAAAAGTACCGAGAAAACTCTTTCTACAATCAAAAGGGAAAGAGATATTTTCAAAAGAGAAATGGATTTACTTACGGAAGAAAAACTCGAATTAAATATCCGCAAAGGAAACGATTTCCATGAGTTTAAAACTTTACGAAGAAAAACTTAAAAAGGAAATTTTGAATCTCAATAAACTTACGGAAGGAAAAGAGAAAGAAATCGAGACAAAGAGAGTGATAGACTCAACTCGTAGCACTTAAAAACTATTTTCGAAGAGAGAGAATTTTTACACATTGAACTTGAACGGAAAAAGCTACGATTATAACATATCCGGATGCACGAAGGTTCATGACAAAATTAACACACAAGTAGGAAGATCCGGACTTGGTTTCGAGGACCTAGATCCCTACACGTGTAAGAAAAGGTCGGATACGAAATCTGTTTTTGTGTTGGACAAATACGAAGCCAAAGTTTCCAATTTTGTATGAAAAATCTATTTTTAAAAAATCTAGATATGAAAACCATCATAAAAAAAGCAAACTTAAATTCGAAAATATTGAATATTGTTGTAAAACAAATGTTGATCTAAATAAAGTTCAGAAGAAAGATGATATTTTCAATTTTGGTTCAAATAAACATACAATTTTGAATTCAGAGGCCGATATTTTTGTTCCAAGTCGGGCAGGAAGATCTACGACTTATGTTTGAAAACGATATTCTCTCTACGGATAAGTGTTTTAGAAATGAAACTCTTTGTGAGAATCATCCAGAGATCTCTCCGTTCATTTGAAGATTTACATCTTTACGAAACTCAAGAAAGCTTGGCCGAGATTACGTATCCATGGGAGAATGACAATAATGATGAAGAATTTTTTGATAACTCTGAAAGTTACCTTTCAAATTTAGAAATTAATTCTTTTAAATCATCAAAAGTTATCACAAATAATTCAGAAATTATTGATAAAAAGGATGATTATTTGTATACCGATAAATCTCAAGAAATCGAGCTTCGATAGAGATTGTGCTAAACTTTCAAGTGGTATACCTATTCTTCCCGTTTACGTTCCCGAACCGAGAAAATCGCATCTATACATCCGGACTTCTTAGATATGTGTCTCAAAGCCAAAACATGTCTTGAACTTGAGAAAGAGGCGAACTCAAAAACAAAGTGCAAAATCAAAAGATTTTAAACTCTACTCTTCCGAAGTTTACTAATATTCAAAAAGGCAAATGGAAATCCTCTAATTCTTATGTTCCTTTTTCGGTGAAATAACAGAGCTTTTGCAAAAGTAGATCAGAGGAAGAACACAGAGAAGAAAAAGCCAGAACTAAAACAAAAGTCTAGTCTAGATAGGTTCTCTAGAACAACTGATACTAGAAAAGACTTTAGAAAGAATAATTGTAATTACCATTCTCGCAATGAAAATTCAATTCAATCTTCTATGTTTCAGTCTTCTGAATGTTTTTCACTGTTCTTAAAGTTAAAACAATTTTTCTCGCAAACCTCTGATCATTCCAATTCACAGTATGTTTGTCACAAAAAGAATAAAACTCAAAAAAACCAAAAACCAAAAATAAAGTCTTTACCTTCTGTTAAATCAAAAAACGAGCATACTCCAAAAGCTAACATAAAAGGACCCATTATGCGATGGGTACCTAAGAAATTCGATTTTTGATTGCGAAACGAGCGTGTGCATATACGGTATCTTGACTCTGGATGCTCGAGGCACATGACTGGATCCCAAAATTTACTATCCCAATTCAAGGACAAATCAGGTGGAGTAGTAACTTTTGGTGATAATGGTAAGGGTCAAATAAAAGGCTACGGTACTCTACAAGAAGGTAATATCACCTTATCAAAGGTAGCTCATGTTTCTGGCTTGAAACATAACCTCCGTAGTGTAAGTCAACTTTGTGATTCTAAAATACTAGTAGTATTTGATGAAAAACATTGTTATTTATTCTCTAAGGCAGGTGAAGAACTTTGGAGAGCAGACAGGAAAGGTAACTTGTATATGATGAATTTTATCTCTAAGGATGGTAAGGAAACTTTATGTCTCATCTCCAAAAAGAGTGAAGTTGCGTGGCTCTGGCATCATAAAATGTCTCACTTAAATTTTAATAATCTTGAGATGCTTGTTAAAAACAAGCGGTATACGGACTTCCCGGATATTCATTTTCAAAAAGATCACCTCTGCCCTGCATGTGAAATGGGCAAAATTAAACGAGCATCTCATAAAACAAAAAGTGATCATTCTTGTACTAGACCTCTGCAATTATTACATGTGGATCTATGTGGTCCAATTGCAATTCGAGAGTCTATACGGTAAAAGTATATTACGGTACTAATTGATGAATTTTCCGGATATACTTGGCTTGCTTTCGTTCGTCAAAAGTCGAAGTCCCGGTGGTACTACGAATATGATGACCGAATTCAAGTTCTTCTACATCGAAGATTCGGCGGCTTCGAAGTGATAATGGTACGAAATTCAAGAACGCCAAGCTTGAATCGTATCTTGTTGAACAAGGAATTACTCAAAACTTCTCTCGCTCGTTCGCACTCCACAACAAAACGGTGTAGTTGAACGTCGCAACAGAACCTTGGTTGAAGCGAGCGTAACGATGCTCGCAGCCTTTCACGGTCTCCCAATTCACTTCGGGCCGAAGCTCGTTGCTCTTGCTTGTTTCACTCAAAACCGTTCAATTATTGTCAAGAGGCATCTCAAAACCTCTTATGAGCCGATTAATAAAAGAAAACCATCCGTAAAATTTTTTCATATCTTTGGTTGCGGATGTTTTATCTTAAACGCAGAGATAATCTTGGCAAATTTGATCCGAAGTCCGATGAAGCTAAATTTTTAGGCTACTCGTTAAATTCAAGAGCTTTCCGAGTTTTTAACTTACGAACAAAAACTGTTATGGAAAGCATCAAACATTGACTTCGATGATAACACCCAACTGACTTCCGAACACTCTACTTCAGAACTCAAGCTTAATACTGTTACTTCTGACTATCTTTCAGGTTCCAGAGAATCCGAGATTGATGCTATTTTTCAAGATTTTCTGGGCGACGAAGTTGTGTCAGAAGCTATGTCACCTCCACATTTGCAGATACCAGATATTCTCCAAGCCTCAGGCATTACTCTCCGGTCCTGTCTTCATTTCATCTGTCACGTCTATTTGTCCAGAAGTTCCCACTACTCCTACATCTGCCAGTCCAGAAGCTACTTCTGTTCCATCATCTGAGGGGGAGACACAAGGACAGGTGACAAAACAGATACCAGAAGGACATACAGAAGAAAATAAAGAAGATTTTGTGTTTCCAGATGAAATCATTTCGTCAAATAAAACAACCCAATCAATTTCTCAACCCAGAATGACGAAATGGACTAAATCTCACACACCAGATCTTATAATTGGTAGTCCTTCTGAGGGGGTCAGAACACGATCTGCTACTGCAAATGAAGCATTCTTTGTTAATTTTCTTAGTATGATCGAACCTAAACGTGTACATGAAGCCTTAGTTGAACCAAGCTGGGTGGATGCTATGCAGGAAGAACTACTTCAATTCGAAAGAAATAAAGTTTGGCGTCTTGTTCCTTTACCAAAAGGCAAAGTTGCTATTGGCACAAAATGGGTATTTAGGAACAAAAAGGATGAAGATGGAATTGTTGTCAGAAATAAAGCTCGTTTGGTGGCTAAAGGTTACTGTCAAGAGGAAGGTATCGATTATGATGAAACCTTTGCTCCTGTTGCAAGACTAGAAGCAATAAGATTATTCTTGGCTTTCTCTGCATACAAAAACTTCAAAGTCTACCAAATGGATGTTAAATGTGCATTTCTTAATGGATGTCTAAAAGAAGAAGTGTATGTTGAACAACCTGATGGTTTCAAAGATGCAAGATATCCAGAATATGTTTATCTTCTTGACAAAGCTTTGTATGGTCTAAAGCAAGCCCCAAGAGCACGGTATGAACGACTATCGAAATTTCGATCGCAAAAGATATGAAAAAGGTAAAATCAATACAACTGCTGTTCATCAAAAGAGGCAAAGGTATGTTAACTATAGTTCAAATTTACGTGGATGACATAATATTTGGTTCTACTCATCAAACGAGAAGTTGATTTGTTTTCTAAGTTGATGGAACCGAATTTGAAATGAGTATGATGGGAGAATTAACTTTCTTCCTAGGACTTCAAGTTAAACAAAGCACCTCTCGGTATCTTTATAAATCGTGCAAAATATGTTTCGACATGCTTAAAAAGTTTCATCTTCAAAACTCATCATCCATGAAAACACCTATCTCTCCCGGTATGAAATTAGGACTCGACTCCTCCGGTAAATCCGTTGATATTACCGCTACGGAGGAATGATTGGTTCTCTTTTATATTTAACTGCAAGTAGACACGATATTATGTTTGCCACTTGTCTTTGTGCTCGTTATCAAGCCAATCCTAAAGAGTCTCATTTGTCTTTGTAAAAAGAATTTTTAGGTACTTAAAAGGTTCACCATCGTTGGGCCTTTGGTATCCAAAAAATTCGGATTTGATTTAATGGCGTATACGATTCGATCATGCGAGGTTGTAAGCTTGACGGAAAAAGTACATCGGGTAGTCATCAACTTCGGGAAATCGACTTATAAGTTGGACATCCAAGAAACAAAGCTGCGTATCCACATCTACGGCGAAGCCGAATATGTTGTCGCTAGTTGTTGTTCACAAGTTATTTGGATGAAGACCCAACTCGAGAGATTATGGTCCGATATACGATAAGATTCCCATCCTCCGTGATTACGAAAGTGCTATCGCCATTACGAGAAAATCCGGTTCCGCATTCCAAAACAAAGCATATCGATGTCGTGTATCATTTCATCAAGGATCATGTCGAAAAGGGTACAATCGAAATGTATTTTGTTTCTACTGATTATCAACTTGCTGATATTTTCACAAAAGCTCTTGATGAGAGACGTTTTAACTTCTTAATTAGCAAGTTGGGAATGCTTAATATGTAACAATGATTTCTTCGTAAGCATCCGAAGCCTCCGAACTATTCGACGATACTTCGAAGTCATCGAAGTCTACGATGCTTTACGAACTCTTCGTAACACTTCGAAGCCTCTCGAGTTACTACGATTTTCTCGTTTCATAATAATATTTTTCTTTCAAGAGAAATCATAAAGTGCGGATTGAGAAACGAGGTAAAGAAGCTACTACGGGGGAGTTCACCATTCAAGGGGGAGTTTACCATTCAAGGGGGAGTTTCACAATGCGAGAAGATATTCGTCTAAGTCTAACTCGGTTAGTTGTCTTCGATTTACTATTTCACTTAAATTTTATTTGAATCTATCTCGCTTCCGAGTTTCTCTTGCCGCCAAGGTCTCTTAGACTTTTGATTCATTTCGAATTTTTTTAAATATAAATCAAGTCGACATGTTTTTCAACTAAATTTTCTATAAATTGATATTTCTTATAATTTCCATTAAATATATAAATTCAATCAACTCTTGCCTCCAAGGTTGTTTAAATCTATATGTTTAATGCAAATTCTTCTTTATTATTCTTTTATAGAAACTAAACTCTCATGTGATTTTTGTTTTCACTTGATCGATTTTTAAACTTAAATAAATAAAATTAAGATTAAAATTCGTGTTTATTCAATTAATTCAAAATTAATTGATTAATTAAACAGATTTTTTTATTACTTTTGTTTATTTCTCGCTTTTAAGAAAAACGACCTCGCTACTAAATCATCATCATACATGTGTCTCGTCGTACACGTGTCCCCAATCGAAACACTTGCATGTGTATACCCGCGTGCTTACATCAGCTCAAATGAACCGTTTTTTTTTCTCCCCAAACTTAATAACCCCTTCCCATTCTACAGTTTCTCTCTCACATAAAACCCCCAATTTCAACCTTCATCTTCTTCCTCGCAAAAATTCCCTAAATCAGTGTTCATTCTCTTTGCAAAGACAAAGTTTTCTATTGTCAAGCATTCGAAATTTCAAAATGGCTTCCAACTCGTGCCCGTCCTTCCAACAATGATGAAGAAAGAATCATCGATTCAACGGATAGTACTCCCATTGTGAAACTGCCATTGAAGGCGAACAATGTGCAGGTACTGCTCAACCCTAACACTTATCAACCAGAATTTCGCATCATGATCGAGTTTCTACAACAACACCAGTTGAATCGAGCCCTAACCCTAACCAACCCAAACATCCCTGAAATCTATGTCCAAGAACTGTGGCTAACAATGATCATCGAAACTGATGAAACACTCGCCGGTTCTTTCACCCATCCTGAACAAGTGGAAATTGCTGTTCAAATCCCCATCACCAAAAGAAAACTTGCCAAATATTTCCATCTTCCCCTTTCTGTGATCGAAGTGGATGGGCAAACCATTCCCAATCTGCCCTAGAAGAAAACCCTTCCACAGAAGCCCTCCTAGCCTTCATAAATCTTCTGGGTTACAATGAACCTCTTACAAGGCTGTCCGAATTCAAGAGGAAGAAGTTGCCCCCAATGTGGAATCTACTCGTCTCCATTCTCAACAAGAGCCTAACCTGCAAAATAGGTTCTCTGGATCAGGCTAGCCGAAACATTATGACTATAATGTATGGGATGTTCTTCAATCGACCCTTGGACTATGCAAGTCTCATCTTCCAAGAGATCAAAGCAGCTGTGCACACTAAGGTGATCCATCAAAGTCAGGGAAAGCCACTACCAGCACTCATGTTCCCAAGATTTCTATCTCTCATCACTCATCCTGCAATTGGGGCAATCGAAGCTCCCCGATTCGGCCCATTACGCAAAATTGCATCAATGAGCTCCCATAGATCAACCATCGACGGCATCGGCTACTGCGCACCCGGAGAATTATCCAGGTACATGCTAAACCTAATCCCATCTAGCTCTTCTATTCTCCAAATCTATAGAAGCTCTATGGTTTTCTCGGAAACGAGAGAATTCCTACCCCGCAGCACTTCGAGCCGGTGTAGGTGGTCGGGGTCCGGTGAGCATGAGCTTGAGAAAAATAGGAGTGAACATCCGAGTGCTTCTACCCATGCCGATCTTCTATTAAATGAAGGTACAGAAGATGTCCTCAGAGACACATATGAGTGTTCCTCTCCTATTCCCCAAAGGGCAACCACAACTTCTGAGGTTGATGTCACCACGTCTCCACTCATTGACTTAGAACGACCCGGTTCAAAACACCAAGAAACCAGCCGTTCAGAGGATACTTCTTCTTCTGAATCAAATTCATCTGGGGAAAGCACCTCCACTTCATCATCCTCCCAAAAGGATGATGATGATAATATAAGAGTTCATTCGCCCCAGAACTCGCCACTTCCTTCACCACATGTTCATGTCTCCGTGACTGACATACCAATACGCACGAGAGGATGAGTCCACATCCTCTCCTAGGATAGATGCTAATGAATTCCCATCGGAAGGGGTTACGGCCTAGGAATGCACCTCTTACCGGAGTGTTTACACTTCACCAAGGTAAGCATACTGTCTTCAGCACCTCATCCTCTGATGATGAGGATAATGTTGAAACAGTCAGAACAACCGAAGAGGAGCCTGTGAATAACAGCCCTCAAGGACTGGTTGGAAGTCCTTCTACACTCAACGTCAAAACAAGTGTAGAAGGCCCCTCTGAACGCGAGGGTAAAGGGGCTCCATGTGTTGGAGATGCACCGGTTACATCTTTTGATTTAGTCACAAATGCGGCGTTCTTGGCATTTCTTGATCAAATTCGAGAGATCCGTGGAAGATCTAAAATTATCCGTGACCACTAACAACTCTCTTCTTCGAGCCTTCAATTTAAAATTGAAAGTCGAACTCTCTCTTAGCGAGATCTTCGGCGCCAAATGAGTACCTCTCAAGAAGATCAGAAGGCCTATTTTGCTGAACAATTTTTGCTATTGAATAATGGTCTTCAAGCAAATGCAGAGGCAATCTCTCAACTTCCAGAATCTCTACGTGCCTCTGACTTCCCTATCTCTTTAGACTACGGCTCTGCGGTGGCCGATATACGTAGAAGATTATCAAGACCATCATTCCTTCTGATGATCCCTCTGGGTCTACGCTCGTCAAGAAATCTGATCTCGCCTCTTTCCAGAAGATTATTCTTGAGCGAATGTCTTCCATCGCTTCAAAGTACTCTTCCAAGCCCTCCACATCCTCAACGGACCGGAAAGTTGCGCCATCGAATCTACTCTATCTCAACTCGTGCCTCTGGTTTCTTCTATTGCTGAGGCGTTTAATGCCAAGAAGAAAGCCAAGGAAGAACGGGCTTGCAAAAAGGCGGGCGAAGAAAACATTCGAGGGATCAGGATCCTGATTCTCAGAAGGGGGAGAAAGGTCCTGAGCCTAAGCAAGCCAAACAAACACCACCAGAACCAAACACGACCACCGCTGACTCTTCAACTCCAAAACCATCACAGCAACCTTCTTCTTCAAAACAAGTGCCAATCACTCCAACACCTCTGGCTACGCATTCTGGGCCTCTACCCAGAGATCCAGATCTAGCTAAGTTCATTCTGGATGTTATGGGAAAAAGCAGAATCCCGAGCTCTTCACCGAAAGGGCCGAAATAGTCGAGCTCACGAAGAACGAGAACGAGCTAAAGCTGCAAAGGAAAGAGCTAAAGCTGAAAAAGAAGAAAGGGCCAGAGAGGAGGATGAGGAAGTGTTCAGAGCTGAAAAAGAAAAAGAAGAAGAGATAATACGCCAGAGGCTAATTGTTGAAGAACAAATAGAGATAGAGAGGGCTGAAAGAGAGAATCTGGAAAGAGAGAAGGCTAGACTTGAAGAAGAACTACAGAGACAAAATTTTGAAGCTGAAGAAAGAGCAAGAGTCAGAGCAGAGGCCGCTCAGAAGCAGAAAGAGATCAGAAGAGGAGAATTTGAAGAAAAATTAAACAAAGTTGGAAACATTGAACTTCCAACACTTGAAGTTGAGAAAAGGCACATGTATGCTCCAACAGATCAGAAGATTTATCTCATGATGCCTAACTTCGCAAACCAATACAATGTAAGCAATGAAGTTAAAGATAACTTCATGGCTCATAAACAAGACAGAAAGACGGTTTTCACTACTGCTCCAATTACAAAGATCACAGCCATGAAACATAAGCAGTTTCAAGATACACCCATTTGGTACACAATCTACGAGGTAGTCAGATCAAACAACAAGAGTTATTACATATGTGATAATGATTCGTTGTCCATCCATCCACCGATCTCATTTTTCCGGAAGAATTTATGAAGACTCAGCTTTCTGAACGCAAAGATCCACAAGACCATGTTGCCTACACTAGAATTATTCTATGTATGAAATCATACATTAGATACAAAAGGCGGAGTCGACTTCCGTATGGCTTAAATTTCAAAATGGATAATCCGGCTATCTGCACCAAATGAGGAACTTGAAGGGATAAGCAAATTCAGAGTGGGTAGACTTCTTACTGAACCAGAAGAGGGAATCATCTTCAAAAGACCAAATGGAAAGAACTTCTTTCGCATCAAAGAAGCTCACAAATACTCTTCTGAGGTAGTCTACATCATCAAGTGCTAGGCCGGCTTAGACACGACAAATCCGAGAGGTTGCAAAGAAAGTAGAGAAAAGACTTGATGGACTTCGAAGAAGAAGAGAGCTTATCGATAATATTTCAAGTATCATTGCTTCTTGTTGATCCTCTCTCGAAGAAAGTTTTTTTTTGACTTCATACTTAGGGGAGAATGTTAGAAATTAAAGTATGAGTCAAAGAAGAGATGTCTACAAAAGTCAACACACTCTTCTTGTTATAACTAATTGTTGTTAGACGCTCCCTTTTAGACACATGGCACTTTGTAATTGGCTAGCATTTTGACTTTCTATTTTTGTATCTGTATAAATAGCATTATATTGTGTTTGTAAAAGAAGTCGATCAATACATTTACATTTTGAAGAATACTGTGCGTAATTCATAACTTTGTCTACTTTGATTCAAAGTTATCATTTCATAATCTTTGTTCTTCATTCTGTTTACTGTTCTATTGATTTAAATTGTTAATTGATCTGCTTCCGCATTTCACTTTGATTCAATACTCTCAATTAACAATCGGTTTAAAGGAATCCGGAACCAACAAATACATATGTTTACAAATCTGTTATGTGGATGCAAAATAACTTCCAAATGTGTTTTTGTGATTAAAAAATAACCACATGCTTACTGTTTCACTTATTGTTTGCAAATACGTATTGTGTTGTCTTATTTGTTTAATTTGCCATGAATATGCTAAATGTTAAATTTTGGTTTAGCAAGTTGTTAAATGTTAAAAAGGGCAGTGGACTTTGATGCTTATCCTTTCATGTTAAATTTGGGTTTAGCAAGTTTTTTGAATGTATTCCGATCAACAGATGAGTTTAACCTTTCATGGCTTTTTTTCCTTTTTTTTGCATTAGGGATGTTGAATCTTTTGTAATAGCCTATTTCTTAATCGGTTTTGTGGATGCAAAATAACTTCCAAATCTGTTTTGTGAATGCAAAATAGGTTCCAAATCTGTTCTTGAGAATACATATGTTTACAAATCTGTTATGTGGATGCAAAATAACTTCCAAATGTGTTTTTGTGATTAAAAAATAACCACATGCTTACTGTTTCACTTATTGTTTGCAAATCTGTGTTGTGCTTGCTGTTTAATTTTGCCATGAATATGCTAAATGTTAAATTTTGGTTTAGCAAGTTGTTAAATGTTAAAAAGGGCAGTGGACTTTGATGCTTATCCTTTCATGTTAAATTTGGGTTTAGCAAGTTTTTTGAATGTATTCCGATCAACAGATGAGTTTAACCTTTCATGGCTTTTTTTTCCTTTTTTTTGCATTAGGGATGTTGAATATTTTGTAATAGCCTATTTCTTAATCGGTTTTGTGGATGCAAAATAACTTCCAAATCTGTTTTGTGAATGCAAAATAGGTTCCAAATCTGTTCTTGAGAATACATATGTTTACAAATCTGTTATGTGGATGCAAAATAACTTCCAAATGTGTTTTTGTGATTAAAAAATAACCACATGCTTACTGTTTCACTTATTGTTTGCAAATCTGTGTTGTGCTTGCTGTTTATAGCCTATTTCTTATGCGGTTTATAGACTGGAAATAGCCGGACTTAGTCTCACAACATGTAACCATAGGTTATGAGATTGTTTTTGGATGAAGCTATGAGAACTATTATTTGGTTTTTCATTATAGTTTGTTGTTTAGTGGCTTAACATAGAAGGGTTAGGCCATATATTTGATATTCGTTGTAAAATAGGCATGCGTATGGTAGTGACACCATGTGCATATTAGTATATCACATATTAGCATGGATAGAAGGTGTTTCAAAAAATTATGTGATATGCTTGAAAGATTAGGAGGACTACAAGCAACTAGTAAATATGAGTATCGATGAACAAGTTGCCATTTTCCTTCACATCGTTGATCATATGTTAAAGAATAGGGTTCTCACATGTCGCTTTCATCATATGGGGGAAACAATTAGTAGACTTTTTACTCGAGTTTGCATCCACATTTACCTAAGAAACCCGAACTTGTTCTTGAGGACTCTATTGATCGAAGATGGAAGTGGTTTAAAGTAAAATTTAAGAATATTTTTTTTTGGTTTGTAATAGTACCATTTGATATATTAGCTAAACCACACACTGAGTCTAGAATCAAAACCATGAAAAAAGATTGGCAAATTGTACATGATATGTTACATGGTACAAATATAAGTGATTTTGGGTATGATAGTTTGAAAATGCGTGTGATTATACTATAAAAGTTGAATTCAGTGAACTAAAATTCTGATTATATAACTCAGATCCCATCTTCCAAAATGCGACAATGGTTTATTTCTCCATCAACTAGTAGTATCTATTTTAATCTAGGCTTGTAAGGGATTGAACCACAACAAATCGATTCTTTTGTCTAAACAAAATAAAAACCCAAAATGTGGAAGAACTAGGCTTATTGTTTTATAATTGTGAGAATGTATCAAGCCCCCGGATCACTCACTCTCCGAAAGAGCCCTTGAGGAGAAATAGGAGGTTCTAACATATATACAGGAGCAATGGCCCAAGTCTAGCTGATGTGGGACTCCAACACGCCCTCTCTAACGGAGGCTAGATGGACACAAATTGTCCCGGGGTATCGAGAGGGGGTTAGCCAAAGTGGCAGACCTTGGCTCTGATACCATGTGAGAATATATAAAAGGGTGGTCATGGCCGTAGTCAGTTCTCAATTGGCATTTGATGAAAACATACTGATCAAACCTATTGTAATAAACCCAAAGCAAACATATGAACTAGGCAGAGCTGAGCAAAGAATACAAACCACAATCAACCAAAACCACAACAAAATCAGCATATGTAAATTTTATAAGATCTTATTGTAGCACCCAATTACTAGACCCAAATCAGCGTATGTAAACCCACATTTCGTATAAAAATCAAATCAGCATATATAAACCCATATGTAATCACTAGAATCAAGTTAGCATATATAGCACACATTCAGTAGACCCAAATCAGCATATGTAAACCCACATTTCATAGAAAAATCAAATCAGCATATATAAATTATAAACCGATGTATAATCACTAGAATCAAATTAGCATATACAGCAAACAATCAGTAGACCCAAATCAGCATATGTAAACCGACATTGCACTGAAATGTAGGTTTATATATGCAGATTTGTGTCTAGTGATTGTGTGGTACAATCAAATCTTTTAAAATTTACATATGTTGATTTTGTTGTGGTTTTGGCTGATTGTGGTTCGTATGAGCTTGTTTACTTTTCTTAGCCCTGCTTAGTTTCATGTGTTTGCTATGGGTTTATTACAATAGGTTTGTATAAGTTTGTTTTCATCAAATGTCACCTTAGTTTTTTGACTGAGAACTAACTACAGCCATGGCCACTCTTGATGTTTTTGTTATAAAATAATAAGCTTGTTTAGCCTAGTTTTTCCACATTTTTGGGTTTTCATTTTTTTAGCCAAAAGGATCTTTTTGTTGTGCTTCAGTCTCTTAGAAGCTTGAGATACAAATAGATACTACTAAACCACTGTAGCATTTTGGAGGATGGGATCTGAGTAATTCAACTTTTGAACTGATTTGCTCCAATTTGGAAAGGCAAATCGATGAAATTTGCTTCAACTAAGCCAAGTGAAAGTTCAAGTGTAATAACCGGTACAAAATTATTCAATTAAAGTTTTAGTTCAAAGGGTCCATATGTTTTTTTCTATTTCTTAAGGGGTTGTTGTGCAAATTAGGATCAAGGGTAAAAGGTCCACTCCCCTTTCCTTCATTACCAGTTGTCTATCTAGAAATGGGTATTAGGTGTTGGGGGAAATAAAATCGTACGAAGATAGTGATAGGAGTCTGAGTCGATTTGGTTGTTGATTAAGGTACGTAATTATTTCCATTTCTTCTTAAGGTTATTCTTGTTAGAATGCTTAATCTGATTGAGGTTGCTTTCAGATCTAGATAAACCATAGGATATTCATTGTTGAATCCTTCTTCTTGGTGTGAGGTCTGTGATTGTTAATCAGGTAAGAAACTTGTGACCTACTTGAATCAAACAATTAAATAATAATTTTATGTATAAATCTCCCCAACCCATAAATCAGACCAGACCCACCCTAGGGCTGCTACTCTTGTTTGGTTTGAATTGGGTATTGGGTTGGGTTGTTATATAATCAGATTGTTTGTTTTTTAAAAATCTCCTCTTAATTAATAACCTCTTATATCTAATTCGGTCAGAGGTTTGATGATTCAGATTGTTTGTTTAAGTCTGAGCGTGTTCTGAAATGATAAGATGTAACCTCTCCTATTATTTAGGTCTTATCGCTTCTCCCTCATTGAAATCGATCTGATCAATCACTTCAATCGAATAAACTCTAGATCACGCTGAAATCGATTGGATCGTTCTTGTTACTCTGAACCGATCCTTCTTGCTGTTCTCAATCGATTGCTGCTGTCTCACTCAATCGATCTCTCAAGTGCCCAAATGGAAAACCTAAAATTGATCCAATTTCTCTCAGCTGGGAAACAAATTTGATCGTTCTTGTTACTCTGAATCGATTCTTCTTGCTGTTCTCAATTGATTACTGCTGTCTCACAAAATTGATCTCAGGTTATGTTTCTCAGATCTCAAACTCTCGATCATCAATTGTTCTTGTTTCTGTGAAATCTCTCTTGGTGTTAATTTTGTCAATACTTTCTAAGTCGTTAATGGTAATTTACATACTCAATTTTTTTGGCTAACAGATGGATTTAGGTTTAGTCATCAAAAGGTTAAAAAGAAATTGGATTTGGCTAACAGATGGATTTAGGCATCAAAAGTTTCAACTTTAGAAGGTTCTTTGTCTTTATCTGGCTTGGTTTAATCTGAAGTAACTCAAAATCGTGTCTAATAATCTTGGATTCCAGTCCCAAGTGGCTTCAAGATATTTCTGTTTTGATTTCGTATTGTGGTTGAATGTTGAAGTATTTTTTTAACATGAATGGAATTTGTACGATCTCGAAGTATCTGTTTTGATTTCTGTCTCTGTGGTTCATCCCTGTGTATTAACATGAATAGGATTTGTTGATGGATTTTTCTGGTTGGTTTGTTGATGGGTTTTCGTCTCTCTTTATGCTGCACCTAACTTGATCAAGCAAATGGGGTTGTTTATGGATTTATAGATAATTATTCAGATTCAGACGTTTGTCAGTTTACAAAAGCAAACAGTCTAATTGATGCGGACTTCAGCACCATTTCTTATAATTCTGAAGTGAAATAAGACTTCAGACTTCAGCAGCTCATAAAAAAAAACAATCGCCACCCTAGTAAATCGATTGAGAAATGGCCATTAAGGACCACGATTTTGGGATGTGTGCAGACCTGATAATCTCGATGGTTAGGGATAGCTCAGGTTCTGTTTTTAAACCCACGAAACAGCCTTGGTTCATGGACCGTGCAGGCTCGAAACCGGCAGCTAAATGGACTGTTTTGTGGGTAAAAATCAGCAGCAATAGGGGCTGTTCGGTTAGCCATTTCTGGACTGTTTTAGGCCATGTTTAGAGGCTGTTCAAGAGGGCTGTTTAGAGATGTTTTGGCAAGCAGATAGGACCTGCTTGGAGGTTCGTTAGTTGGGACCAAATTCATGTCTGTTAAAATGATCTTAATGGCATCCTTGGTTTATATATTTGGTTTTGAGTTTTTACATTAAGCATGTCAATGGCAAATAGATATAGTGCCGCCTTTGCTAAATAAGGATGTTCTCTATTTCTTGGGCCTCAATAAGATCAATCAGCTGGTTAGCCCCACAATAAGCTGTATAGTTTTTTTTTTCTTTCTATAATTTTGTTGTTCTTTCTTCTATTCACAGGTTTATATATTCGACAAGATGTCTGGACAGGGTCAGCGTCTGAATGTGGTTCCAACCGTTACAGTCCTTGGAGTTATCAAGGCTCGTCTAGTTGGTGCAACCAGAGGTCACGCTCTTCTGAAGAAAAAGAGTGATGCTTTAACAGTCCAGTTCCGAGCCATTCTCAAAAAGATTGTTACAACAAAAGAATCAATGGGAACCATTATGAAATCATCATCTTTTGCTTTAACCGAAGCAAAATACGTAGCTGGTGATAACATCAAATATACCGTTCTTGAAAACGTCAAAACCGCATCTCTCAGAGTCAGATCTCGTACAGAAAACGTCGCAGGTGTTAAGCTCCCAAAATTCGAGTATTTCACTGAAGCAGAAACAAAAAACGACTTAACGGGCTTATCAAGAGGCGGGCAGCAAGTTCAAGGCTGTAAAGTTGCATATGTGAAAGCAATCGAGGTTTTGGTGGAACTTGCATCTCTTCAGACATCATTCTTAACGCTTGATGAAGCCATTAAGACGACAAATCGTAGGGTGAATGCTTTAGAGAGCGTTGTTAAGCCGAGATTAGAGAACACAATAAGCTACATCAAAGGAGAGCTGGATGAATTGGAAAGGGAGGATTTCTTTAGGTTGAAGAAGATACAAGCTTTTAAAAAAGGGAGGTTGAAAGGCAGCTGCTGAATTCTAAGCAGTTTGCAGAAGATCAAATTGCTGAGAATCTTTCTTTACAGAAAGGAATCTCGATGGATGCTGCCCATAACTTGCTAGCGGGTAACCAGAAAGATGAGGACATCATTTTCTGAAATGAAGGTTAGTTTATATTTTTGTGCCTTATTTTATATTATATCGTATATGTACTATGTTTCTATCTGTGTATGTTTGGTGGAAGAATTTTATTAATTAGATCAAGTGTGTAGTTTTTTTCCGAATAAAAGCTTCATGTGTGCAGCTTAGTTATTTATTTGGGTGTCAGATTTTTAAAAAAATATGGAGTTTTTTATTTATTTATTTATTTGTATTGGGTTTGAATTACCCTCCAAATTGTTGATCAATAATCCTGCTATTGAATTTGCTGTCTTTCTAGTTTCAGAGTTTTCATAAAAGCTAGGCTTGTTACTAGCATTCTCTGTATGAAATTGGTAGAAAACTAGTCAAGTTTTAAGCTTTATCCTTACTTAGGGGCAGTTTGGTTGGTATTCCATTAAAGCGTGTATGGATAAAGCTGTCTGTGTGGATTAATCTGTCTGTATAGATTGAGAAGCTTTTGTTTGGGAGGTTTATGTTTTCATGGTTGAATGGGCATGTTTTTTAATTGAGAGGGGAGGGGGGTTTAGAAAAAACTTGTCTTTCTGCATAAAGCTCCCCCCCTAAAAGCTTACTGAATAAGCCATTTTCTATATCATTAAGCCACTACCAAACAATGATGTATAGTTGTCTGAATAAGCTTCGAGTCTCATTAAGCTGCTAAGAAACAGACCCTTAGAGATGGTTGAGAAATAGATTGCTATAAAAACCTATCTCATAATATAAGGTCTTATTTGGTTTGCAGGATTTGGACGTGTTATTCATCATGAATCACACATTCAATTCATAATGAATAACAAGTTCATATTAATGGAAAATGAGGTTCTGTTGTATATATAGTTTTGCAGCCTGAAACCATTGAACAATGAATATGTGTTGCAATTTTATATGTTGGTTAATTCTCATAGTTGAACTGAAAAAATATTTGTTTTTATAACACTTCCAGTTCCTCAAATCTCAATCACAAAATGATGATGATTTATATTTGTTTGCAAATGGATAATTTTCCCTAAATAAAGGAAGAAGGAACTCCAAGATAAAAAAGGAGAATATTTTTGGTTTTTATTCTATTTTTAATTTTTATGTGGCGATTGTTTTCAAGTGTTTAATAATGATGTTTTTATTGTTGAATGAATTTGGTAAAGATGAAGGATCTTGTGAAAGCAAAAGTTAGGGTGAGAAATGTAGCAAGAGGTTTGGACCTTTGACCACTTTTAATCCGAAAACAACCCATCAATTACGCATTTTAAGATAATTGATTTGATGTATCTCATTAGTGTTGTCTAGTGGTTCTCTTCAAATAGGATCGATCCAAAGGTGGAGATCCCTTCTTAGGGGTTGTTTGTTTACCTCTTAACAGTTCCATTAAGAGGCAACCTCTGAATCTCTGAATCGCTAAGAGGTGAATTATGTTTGGCAAAAAATAAGTCTGCTTCTTAATGGTTTTAAAACCCTATGAACTTAATACATCTTGAACAACTACCAAATAGTTATATTTCATTTTGCACTATATCATATAAGAGTCTCTTAATCGTTCTGACCATTTGGTTATTTACCAAAAAGCTTTTTGAACAAGTGTTGACTAAAGTAAGAGATCTGACCAAAATAAGAGGTCTGATTCAGGTTAGCACTGATTGAGAGTGTTGTTTACTATACATTGTATATCAAGTGCTAGCCAAATGAAAATGACTATTATACCCTTATTTACCAAATATTTTTTCTTGATTTCTTTTATTAGATAAAACCCTAATTTCCCAATTCCCAACTTCTATCTTCCAAAGTCCAAACCCATTTTCTTATATTGTAATCTTAAAACAAAGAGGCGAAATTTGTTTGCATTCTGTCTGCTTGCTTTCACCAGTTTATACTTCTTGTCTTCTTGTTTATTCTCCTGAAACTCCATTGGAAGGTATGTTTCAAGTCAAACCTCAAATAAGAAAACGTTAACAGCTTTTTATGAAGTGTGATTTGTTTGGTAGGCTAATATGATTATGATATGCCATGGGTGTGGCTGTTTTAGATATAAGAAAACGTATAATAGAGATGGGTTAGAGAGGATCGAAGACGAAAGAAGGATCCTACCATCTCGTCCAACTCAACGGGAAGAAAAAATACGTTCTGGAGAAAGAAAAAAAAACCATTACACTACATCTTGGAGTGTTGGAATCTGGTCGATTTTACATGCTGAAGACTGAAGTTGTTAACTGGAAGAAGATTATTGTATAAAGAGGGAGGGGTGGATCAGGGTCGGTCCTGAGATTTCACATGCCCTGGACGGAATGGCCAAAAAATGCCCCTAAATGTATAAAAAAGACAAATGAAACATATGATTTTTTAGGTTCTATTTAGACTTGATGACGATGTTAGAAGCTTAGGTAGAGTTTTTTAACAACCATTTCACATGGTTTTTAATCAAATCAAATCAAACCAAATTGAACCTATATATACACTGTTCGGCTTGAGCAGATGATGCCCTGGGCCATCGTCCCTCTGGCCTATAGCCAGGGCCGGGCCTGGGGTAGATTAGGAAAATGGAGCTCTGAACCTAGGCAGTGTAGATGATACCTCTATCTTTAAAAAGACGTTCGGTCAGCAATAATAAAAATATTTTGGATTTGGTGAACAACTCCCCTCTTATCAAGGTAAGAACCTCTTATTCGGTAAGAGGTGGTAAGAGTTTGATAAAAGGTTAGTAAACAGGATTTAGTCATTCTGCACCAAACCATTCAGCAACACTATTAAATAGCCCCTTATCCTTCTCATCATAAGTACATAACTTCTTTTTCATTGGAAACCGAACCTTTTCATAAAACAGAAATACACGTATAGATGTGTATTTGTAAAAAAGGAGTTTATATATGTTGTTCCATTTGAAAGTGGTAGGTAGTGGTTTATATCAAATTATCTAATCTAAATCATCTATTCAATATTGAGTTTTGAATGAAATTTAATTTCAATTCAAATTCTACAAACTAAACCTACCAATAATTTTAAATTCTTTCACGAAATCCAAATCTCTCAAAAACCTCTGATCAAACCAAACAAATCCTAACAAATATATATATATATATATATATAGAGGAAAGTTCAAATGTGAACTCATTTTTGGTTGTGAACGTGAGGACGAATTTCAGCCACTTATCCGGTCAATAAAGGCGGCTTTGACATTGCTCTCCTTTAATAATCTCCACCCTCCCATGAATCGCGTCAATCCTCCGTAATCGCGTCCACCATAACCGAAGATGTGTGGCTGAGATTCGTTCTCACGTTCACAACCAAAAATGAGTTCACATTTGAACCTAACCCTATATATATGTATATATGAATACTTTTTAGTCTAAATACCCTAGATTTTCTATTTCACAGTAGTTGAAATACTTACGCCTTTAAAAAGTCAAGCAAACTTGTGCAATTAATCCAAGTACCTCGGAGTATAATGGAAATAGAAATAGAAATAAACGTTATTCAGTAAATGATTTAGTATTGCTCCTATGAAATATCTGAAGAAAACAAAAGGGTCGAAATCAATTGAATACGACTAATTTGAACAATTATTAGTGCTTCTCCACGTGAAGTTAGAGACAAACAAAATTAAGAGATCGTTCGTTTTTAACAGTTCCATATTTCATCGTATCATAAAAAGTCCAAAAATACGTTCTAGAGTTTCTTTCTAAGGTGATTTAATATGCAATTCAAATAGCCGTTTACTTTTTTTTTTAAATTGTCCATAGTTTTATCTTAAAAGTTGTCGCCAAACTTAAACAAGATAGACTTGTTAGAATTATTTTATGAGTTGAAATGCTTTCAGATTGTGTAATTACTTGATGATCTTGGAGCCATTGTACTCTTTCACCATACTTCTACCAATTCAGCATTTCACATTATCATTAAAAAATGGAAATTGTCATTAAAATAGCACTTTCATGATTTTAGAATTATATATAAGTTAGGTTGGATGTGTGAAAATAGCAAGATTTTATAATTTATAACTTACAAAATCTACTTTTTATGAATAAAATATAATTTTGAAGAGCTATTTCACAAGTAACTAGGGGTGTCAAAAATGTACCGAGACAAACCAACCAATTAAGATACCAACCGTACCAATTTAATTGATACCAACTAAATTGGTACCGATTATATTGGTTGGTTCTACCGTACCAATTTCACAAACATGGTTGGTACGTGATATCAAAAATCCAATACCACGGTACTACCGTACCGTACCGACTTTTATATATATTATTATTTTTGATTATTTTTTATGTAATAAATCAATTAAATGTATTTTATAATAACTATCTACAGTTTAGTTTTTATAGTTATATTTTTTCTGTTTTTTACATTCACTTTCGGTTTGGGTTTGGGCCTCACTTAGGGACTTATTGTCTTTAGTTTACTTTAGAGTTTAGAAGACTCTTTAGTCCCATTTCAATATAACAGGTAACAAAAGGTAGCAACATGTTTATTAGTTTGGACAACAAGCAGGTTTTAGACAGCAGGTTTTAGTCTTTTAGACATGTTTGTAATTTGGAGTTTTAGACATGTTTTGGACATCAAATTTTGGATAGGAGATCATGTTTATTAGTTTATGTTAAACGTTAAACTTTGTGAACTTTGAGATGTTGGTATAAATACCGTACTAACACGTACCAATCGAATAAGTTGGTACCAACTAAGTTGGTTGGTGCATGGTATAGATTTTTAAATACCAATTATAATTGGTTGGTACACGGTATTGGAGAAAAAACATGGTACCATATCATGTTCGCCCCTACAAGTAACTATTTTTATAAGACAAAAAGACAGTGTCAATTTTTTAAGCTGACTCAACTAGAATTATATTTAATTTAGATAAAGAAAATTTCGCAATTTATAAAATCAAAACTTACGAAATTTTGGGCATTTTGGAAAATTGGAAAAAAAAAGTAGGCTAAAAAATTAAAAATATGGTTCGTAACACCTTATTTTAGTCAATTTTCTTGAGTTTAATTGACTAAACATAGTGTAGCCTAATAAATGTGTGGTTCTTTTTTTGGGTAACCAAGTGGAAGCATTTACAAAGTTTAGGAAATTTGTATCTAATTAAAGGGTTGGAGTGTATTTATGGAAGGGAAAGTTGAAGTTGAGAAAGAAGATCTATACTGCTATACTAGCTCCCTTAGTTAAAAGCAAGCTTTGTTTTTTATA
The DNA here is from genome assembly GCA_036898165.1 of Silybum marianum. Lineage (NCBI taxonomy): Eukaryota > Viridiplantae > Streptophyta > Magnoliopsida > Asterales > Asteraceae > Silybum > Silybum marianum. The sequence continues at coordinate 8,446,162 of CM072531.1, forward strand.
CGACTCTAATTAACTTGACGAATATTACTATATGCAAAGGACAGAAACATAACAAGATATTTAAACCCTTGATCACTATTTTGTACAAACATATGTGTAATAATATCTTAAATCATAGTATTTGATGAAAAAATAACCATGGAAAAAAATATTTTTATATTAGTTTGTAAGAGTTTGTAATCTTCAATTTATTTGTATCTGAATCACCCTTTTATATATATATATATATATGTGTGTGTGTGTATGTGTGTGTGTGTGTGTGTGTGTGAGAGAGAGAGAGAGAGAGAGAGAGAGAGAGAGAGAGAGAGAGAGAGAGAGAAGGTAATACATACCACACTAGCACTAGTACTTCTAATTTCTTGTGTTCCCATTTCTTGATTGAAATAATAGGCATGTAACAAGTCAACTTATGTTTTATAATTGAGACATGGACCATCCTAGATTTCATCCATATTAATTAGTTTTCACTTTTTAGAATATCTTTTTATAGTTATGTTATTTTAGAAAAATTAAAGATTTAAAAAAACTATTTTGATATTTATGTTCAACTATTCTTTAAAATATTTAAAAAAATATGAAAGAATAAAAAAAATCTTTAAATTTAAAAGAAAAAAAAATGTAACATACATAAAAATGTTCTAACCATCCTTTGCTTTTTGCTTCACATTTTAATTAAGCTTCTTCTAGCTCCTTCAAATATCCTTTTTAAAATCATTAACTATCATTAAAACTTTTTCAAACAAAGAATTCAATTTTAGAGATTTAATAAAAAGCTTAAGTTCTATTTTTATTTTTATTTTTATTTTTATTTTTATTTTTACCAAGGGATGTTCACACACTTGGCCTAATTTTATAAAACTAGGAAAAAAAAGTCAAAAAAAAAACTTGCACTGACCTTAAAGATACTCAAAGTAACAAGTTTTGTATTTTTATTTGAATTTAAAGATATTATGATATGTTAAATAAATAAAATGTTGTGAATTTAATAAGTTTTTATTTATTAATGTCATTTATTATTAAGTATAGTCCATATTTAGTAATGATTACACTATAGGTCAATATGGTTGTTATTTTATTTCTTTTTTTTTTGAACGGCAAGTAAGTAGTTAGTAGTTAGTGATTCGGACCCACAGTAACATTCATATGGGCAGTATACGGAACCCGAACCTTCACCTTAGGGGATAAACCCCCACTCCTCCACCATTTTTAGGAAAACCACCACTTCCAAGCGCTCGAACTCGAGACTCGGGGATGATGAAAAAACCAGGAAAAAAGTTTATTAAAGAAAGGGAGATTTTTGTCTCTTTTATCTAATTTTTGTTAGAAAAATAGAATATTTTCTATTAACTATATATATATATATACATAACATAAAGAAGATGGTTACACAACTGACAACACCGTTTTCATTAGTTTCACACCACCAATGGCGCCCCTTCCGGCTCCTCCCCCTCGACCACTATATTACAATGCATCAAGTGACAGGTACAGGTGGAGATGTGCTCGAGTTAAAAAAACATGATGTTTAATGAAATAAAATAAGATAAGACTAAAAAGGTAAAAGACCTAAATGCCCTTTCATTTACTTGATTCTTTAACAGAAGTTAGTCAAAAGGACTAAAACTGAAATAAAGTAACAACCACGATGATAAAAAAAAATTATTGTTAATTTTAAATGGATTGATGGGGAGTGACCATATTGACCAAAAATATAATTTATTTTTATAAATATTATACAAAATACATATATAGCTTTAAAAAGGCTTTGTGTATGTATAATGTGGATCTTTCATATGATTCTGAAAAGGATAGACACTATTATTGAAAGCTGTCACCACCTTATTTCCCTCCAAAACACACACTCTTCACTCCATTTCTCTATAACTATATATTCAAAGAGAGAGGGTGTTTGGGTACCAAAGTTATGATGAGAAATGATTTTACTCTTGGTGAATCCTAACTAAAAAGAATATCTAGATCAACACTAATAAGAATCATTAGATTAATTTCCTTTTAAAATGCAATTTTATGAATTGGTTTGGAATTAAAATTGATCAAAAGTGTATATCCATTCTTTATAAGACTTGTGAGATACCGAGGCCATCTAAATAACATTGAATATCCACAACAAGATACTACTGTAAAGGTACAACTTTGACGGTGTTTTTACTGTGAATGTTTGATAATTTTTGATGTTCTCATAGGTCTCTCGAAAACATTATGGTTTCACGAGAATCCAGTTCTCTCTCTCTCTCTCTCTCTCTCTAACTCTGAACGTGTGTTATTCATTCTGAATGATGATGTATGAACTCCATCTTCGTTATTCATACCGAATGCCCTTCATTATTCAGACTGATTGGACACATGTCGCGCTCTCTTTTGTTCCCATGTTTGCAACTAAATTTGATTTCGCATTTCAACTTTCATCTGTATATCTATATCTATATCTATATCTATATATACATATACACATCCTCCATTCTCAATCTCATCTCACAATGTCTCTCCTATCCCTCACCTTCTTCTTCTTCTTCTTTGCATTCTTTTCCTTTGTTTCTTCTTCACCCACTCTACAACCTCTTCATGCAACTCACAAAGATTACACCTTTCTTAACCCAAAACTTCCACCAAAAACCCTCACCACTTCCAAAAAGTTCGAAGGCTCGTCGGAGCTCGTCAACCTCCGGTACCACATGGGTCCAGTTCTTTCTTCTCCGATCAACATCTACCTCATTTGGTACGGCAAATGGACCCCAAACCAAATGCTCTTAATCAAAGACTTCCTCCTCTCCATCTCCACCACCACCACCAATCGCCGCCGTGAATCCCCTCACCCCTCCGTCTCTGACTGGTGGCAAACCGTTTCTCTCTACACCGATCAAACCAACGCCAACATCTCTCGTTCCATCCTCATCGCCGGCGAATACTCCGACCATAAATACACCCATGGGACCCACCTCACTCGTCTCACAATCCAAGAAGTCATCGCCACCTCCGTCGTCTCAGCTCCTTTTCCGGTCGACCACAAGAACGGAATCTATCTCGTTCTGACTTCCGGCGACGTCACGGTGGAGGATTTCTGCCGTGCCGTTTGTGGGTTCCACTACTTCACATTCGCATCAAAAGTAGGCTACACTTTACCCTACGCATGGGTTGGAAATTCCGGCAAACAGTGCCCGGAGGTTTGCGCTTATCCGTTCGCAATTCCGGCGTATATGGCCGGCGGCGATCCGGTGGCACTTGCACCGCCAAACGACGACGTTGGGGTTGACGGAATGATTAGTGTTATTGGGCATGAGCTGGCGGAGGTGGCGTCAAATCCGTTGGTCAACGCTTGGTACGCCGGCGAAGATCCGACGGCGCCGACGGAGATCGGTGATTTATGTGAAGGGTTATACGGGTCGGGTGGTGGAGGTGGGTATATTGGAGAGGTTATGAAAGATGGGTCGGGTCGGAGTTTTAATATGAATGGTAGAAAAGGTAGGAAGTTTTTGGTACAATGGATATGGAGCCCCGAATTGAAGGCATGTGCTGGACCCAATGCTAAGGATTAGTGTTGTTGTACCATTTGCATTAAAAGTTGTACTCTGGTGTTATTGTTGGAAAGAAAATAAAAAAAAGGCTAAAAAGTGAGAGTGAAAGTGAGAGGTGGGAACCTTTTTTTATTAATTTATTATTTTTTATTTTTGAATTTGATTCATAGGTTTATTTATGTACGATAGAAAAAGTGTTTTGATGCCATCACATTTTAATTTCACGAGTGTATTTGATTTACATAAAATTATAGATTAGGTTAGAGTTGAGTAATGTCTTTTGTATTACAGAACAGTGGAAATTTTAAAATTTTATATTATGTATATATTTTTGTAAAGTTTAAAACTATGTATATATCTTTTTAAATCTTTAGAATTTATATATATGTCATTTTTTCTAATTTAATTATTATTAAAATATTAAAAAAATAAAAATTATTATCTCTAAATTGAATTTATTTTCTAAATTATTTAACTATCTTTCTGAATTTCTTATTCTTGATAATTTTCTTCCCAAAATTAAGTAATTTAAAAAATAAATTCAATTTAAAGATAATGATTTGTATTTTTAAAATGTTTTAATAATAATTAAATTAGGAAAATAACATATATATGAGTTCTAGAGATTTAGAAAGATATATACGTTGTTTCAAACTTTACAATAATATATACGTAATATAGGAAGTTCTAAAGGATATAGATGAAATTCTTCCTTTATTTTAACCTGTTAAAAAAACTGTCAAATATACATTTTGTTTTTTACCTTTTATTTTGTAAGTGTTTTTAATGTAAAAAATATGTACAAGTATATTAAGCATTTAAAAAAAAAACGAAAGATTAAAGTAAACCATCCCTCTTTCACTGTCATATTCATTTTTTCTCGAAGACCTTCCTTGTCGCCCTCCCCGATACCTATATATGTGGGTTTTTATTGCATGGTTATGATTTGGTAAAAGTTAAAAGATCAAGAAATCTCCAACCCAAACATTAAAAAATAGACACTGAAAACATTAAAGATCGTGGGTCTCTTGAACACTATAAAAACTAACTTCAACCACATACTAAAAAAACAATAGAAACATCTTTAATATTATAATAATAATAATAAAATAATATATGTATTTATTATTTAATATAATAAACTGTTAATATATATACATATAATTAGAAAAGTTAAATGAAATATTAATATAAATTTTCAGAAACCTACTTTATTAATCTTAAAATATAAAGATCAATGTTTTGCCTCTCTATTTTTTTAGTGTTTTAGTGTTTTAGTGTTGTGTTGGAAATGAAAATATCTCTACTTTTGTGTTGAGTTGGAAATGGTCTTAGAAGACAGCGATGGAGCAGGTCGTTAGTCGGGTGATAGTGGTCGTTGTCTAGTATTTATATATATTTATATAGTAGTTTTTTGCTAAGAGTATTTAAAAGAAAAGATCCATATCAATCATATATATATCTAATTAAACCATCACTTGCACCGCCGCCTTCCTCTTCCTGCCAATACTGTCCCTAGTCGACCTCCCCCATATATGTAACCTTCTCCACTCTTCGAACCTTCCCTTACTGGCATGTAACCCTGATTACAAACTCCCAAGACCTTCCCCATGCAACTCGACACTTATGGATGAACATAAAACTCACGTTATTTCATCAAGCTTCTTGGGAAAGAAGAAATGTACTTAGAGAATTGTAAAATTATTTACATGCACCTTCTACTTCTCCATATATGGAAACAAGGAAGTTCTTTCTTAATTATGTGCATTCACCTTCTTCATGTTCACAAAATTCTCTCTAAAAATGGAGAATCACTTCAAAATATATATCAAAGCGATGACAAAACTACTATTTTTTTCTTGGCAATCGTCTTCTCCGACATGAGAAGGTTGCAGAGGCAGGGAAGGAATAAGCGAGATATTGGTCTCATGTCGATGGGTTGTGGAAACATCTGATTGGTGCTTTGAAAATATTTTTTTGAATTAATAAGTAGAATGATCAAACCACCTCTTATTTAAGACTAGTCTAAATCCATAATTGTTGGTCCCGAGTTCAAATATATAGAAACATTTTGTAGAAGGGGGGGTTGAATACAAACACACAGATTTTTAGTTTTTAAATTAGTTTATATTGAATAAACAAATTTACAGTTACAAGCGGAATTAGAACAAGTAAACCTATTCTATTGTAACTTAAGAAATCACACAGTTTGATGCACAAGAAAATGAGAAAGAAAAGAGACAGAAGTTTTAGAAATAGAAAATAGCATGCATGAAGATGAAGAAGATATCTTCATCTTATTTATACCCGTTTGCATTTAATGCAAGACAAAAGTTATATGTCACGTGTCAAGCTTTCATAGGAAACTTGTCCTTTGTTCGAAAGCAACCATACTTTTGGTCGCGTGTGAACAGTACCATATCAGATATGATGGGGACATAAGAGACAATCCGTACGTCATTCTCTGACATAGTATAAGGTTTGACTTTTGTGCATCGATGATAAGATCAACGTTAATCTTGTTTGAGAAGCTTCACTTGATCGCTGAACTTGAAACTTGAAGGATGAACTTTCAGAGTATCGCCGAGGCTTGACAATACTTCACACTTTGGTTTAAATAATCCTTGTTATCACTGAACCGCTTCAGATCACTAGCTGATTATCTCTTTCTTCAGCTTGGCCTTCGACTTTCGTTGAATGTTCTTTTGGTGTGTTGGTTGATCTTCAGATCTTCAGAGGTAGACTTGAGGTTCTTGATTTTCAGCGATCGCTGATAACGATCAGCGTATGCTATCGCTGAATTTGAACATAAGTTTACCAATTGAATTTCACTAAGTATATAAAGGAATCATATTCAAATTATTGAGAGGAGTTATGATCAACAATAATAAAACGCAAAACAACATGGCTTGAATCCTATGTAATCTTGTGTAAATCACAAAGACTAACATTGTAATTCATTCTTAATTCATTGATTGTTAAAGTTCATGGTTACCTTGACATCAGGGTACAAAAGTTTATTGATTACAATAGCAGTTTTAATTTAAATACTAGATATTTTGCATTAATTATGACACCAAACAACTTTGAAAATATCTTTTGCATTTTGGTAAAAGTGAAGAGTGGAGGCATACATGGCCCCCTAAACACAAAATGCACTTATTGCGACATGTTTGATGATGAGATGCCCATTTTACAAAAAAAAATGTAGTGAGAAAAACAGCTAAGGAGGTGGACCTAACCCTTCCTCACATTATCATTTCACAACAAATATTTCATAATACTTTCGTTTCAAACAAAAGGGCATTTTATTTAATATTATAGAGAACCTTTTCGATGCAAATGGTCCTTTGGGAATACAAATCAATTGTGTTCCACGACCCGTTAATGTCTCAACAACCAATTTTTAACAAATTATTACTTTATTAAAGAAGGGAAATAAAAAAGGTGATTTATCCAATAAAGTATTGATGTTTAAGAGGTTGATCAGTAGTTATCTTCATTTTAAAATATGTCATAGCAACACATATTAGAGATAATTATAGAATTAGATAAATATGGAATTATTAGAGATAATTATAGAATTAGATAAATATGAGAATTATTGTATATATCCCTTTGCATTATTCTTTTACCATATTTGTATATTGTGAGCCTATTTAAAGGATTGAAAGCTAATGAGAGGAATCAAGGAATTCCAATTCTATTATGGTATCAGAGCCCAAACCCTAAACACCACTTCTTTTTTTTCTCTTTGTTCTTTCTCTTCGATCCCTCTCCTTCTCATTACTCTCGTCCTAAACAATGGGTGAAAAACCCGCCGATAAACATAAGGATTTTCCTTATCACCCAGCTCTAACCGTCACCAACATCAGGACATTCATTCCAATTACTTTAGACATTGCAAAAGTCCAATATACATCTTGGGCTGAATTGTTTAAAATTCATGTCCAAGCTTACCAGGTTGCTGATCACATCATTCCCCCACAAGATACCACCGTCGATGAAGCCTTGTGGAAACGTTTGGATGCCATCGTCCTACAATGGATCTACGGTACAATCTCTATCGACCTTCTTCAGACAATTCTTGTTCCAAACTCCACTGCTTTAAAAGCATGGGAACACCTCAAAAGCTTGTTCCAAGATAATAAAGGATCAAGAGCCGTTCTCCTTGAACAAACGTTTTCTAACATCAAGCTTGCTGATTTTCCCAATATCGAGGCCTACTGTCGCAAAATCAAGACCGTTTCTGATGAACTCGCCGATATTGGTTCTCCGGTTAACAACAGTCGTATGGTTCTACAATTGGTGGTTGGGCTGTCCGAAGCCTATGATGGTGTGGCTACGATCATCCAACAATCAGATCCCCTTCCCGACTTTACTCGTGCTCGGAGCATGTTGACCTTGGAGGAATCCCGAAAGGCAAAGCAAGCATCACTCGCCGGCGGTGATAATGCCGCGTTAGTTTCCGACGCACAACCACAACCACAACCATCAAATTCAAGGTATGACCGTCGTCCACCTCCCGATTTTCATCAATCATTCTCGTCGAAAAATCGCCATAGGTACGACGACCGCCAACCGGACACTCGTGACAGGTCCTCCCGAGGACGGGGACGCGGTCGCCACCGAGGGCGGCAATTTCCTCGGGGTGGCGGAACCGGCCGGAGCCAGCAGCAGTCGTGGTATCCCTCGCCGCCACCATATAATCGAACACCATCACCATGGCAGCCACAATGGGCAGTTCCTCCCTGCCCATATCCGACAATGCCCGTTTCACCTTGGGGAACGCCTTCATACAAGCCCAATTCCAGCAGCCCCGGCATTCTCGGCCCACATCCGGCTCAAGCCCACTATGCTAGCCAAGTTCCCACCAACATAGACTCGGCTATGCATACAATGTCGTTACATCCTCCCGACGAGCGTTGGTACATGGACACAGGCGCGACTTCTCACATGGCTACGAACCCAGGTATAATTTCTCACGTTGTTAATTCAAGCACTAAAAATCATATTCTCGTCGGGAATGGTGAAACCCTTCCGGTTACGGGTACGGGTCAATCTCACATTCCGTCTCCTTCTTCCCCTCTTACCTTAAATAATGTCCTCGTCGTCCCGAGTTTAATCAAAAATTTAATCTCGGTTCGAAAATTCACACGAGACAATTCAGTCTCACTCGAATTTGATCCCTCTGGCTTCTCTGTGAAGGATTTGAAGACGGGAACACGTATCCTCCGATGTGAAAGCCATGGCGACCTCTATCCCGTTTCAACAGCCATCACTTCCTCCGCTTTTGCTGCTCTTTCCTCTTCCTTGTGGCACAACCGCCTTGGACATCCGGGCGACCCTATCCTTCAACAACTTTTATCAAGAAATTTTATTTCATGTAATCACCCTAGATCTAGTTGTTTTTGCAATTCATGTCAATTAGGAAAACACAATCGTTTACCGTTTTATCCTTCTAGTTCTTTTTCTGTTGCACCGTTTGATTTAATTCATAGTGATATTTGGACATCTCCTGTTATGAGCTCCACGGGGCACCGTTATTATCTATTATTATTAGATGATTACACCAATTTTGTTTGGGTTTTTCCGCTCGCTAATAAATCGCAAACGTTTCATATCTTTAAACAATTTTGTGCCTATATTCAAACCCAATTTGAAAGAAAACTTAAATGCTTCCAATGTGATAATGGACGGGAATTCGATAACCTTGCTTTCACTAATTTTTGCGCATCCAATGGCATTCAAATGCGTTTTTCATGTCCCTATACTTCCGCTCAAAACGGTAAAGTCGAACGCAAGCTACAAACTTTAAATAAAATGACCCGTACACTTCTCTTGCATTCTTCTGTCCCGTCCGTTTTTTGGCCGCATGCTCTATCTATGGCATCGTATCTTCACAATATCCTTCCAAATAAAGGTCTTTCATATCGGTCGCCTACCCAACTTCTCTACCGTCGCACACCCACATACACACATCTCCGTGTTTTTGGATGCCTATGCTTTCCACACAATCCACCTACATTAATACATAAACTACAACCAAGATCAACTCCTGCGGTTTTTCTCGGGTTTCCACCAAATCACCGTGGTTATAAGTGTTTTGATCTCACCACTAATAAACTCATTATTTCTCGCCATGTGACATTTGATGAGACAACTTTCCCTTTCGCCTCACCTTCTACATCCTCCCCCGAGGATTACATATTCCTCGATGATACTCCCCACCCAATTATACGAACTTTGTTCCATACACCGCCTACACCATCAACCACCCCTCCACCATCACCCACCCATACACCACCATCCATCCCACTACCGTCAGCTCCAGATAACCCCCCACCCACTACACCACTACCCAACCCGACCCAACCACACACCGCACCCCAACCCACCCATCCAATGACTACCCGTGGAAAACAGGGCATCACAAAACCTAATCCTAAATACGCGTTGTTTCACTCTTATACACCTCCACCTTCTCCTCTTATTTCTCCTCTTCCTTCTTCCTATCTTGAGGCTATTCGTGACCGTAACTGGGGGCGAGCTATGAACGACGAATATGATGCTTTAATTAAAAACCATACGTGGGAACTTATTCCTAGGCCTCGTAACGCCAATATAATTAAGTGCATGTGGGTATTTACTCACAAATATCGTTCTGATGGGTCTCTCGAGCGCCATAAGGCTCGCTTGGTTGTTAATGGCAGGTCACAGCAAGTTGGGGTGGATTGTTATGAGACATTTAGTCCGGTTGTCAAACCGGCCACGATCCGCACCGTGCTCAGTTTAGCCCTATCAAGAAATTGGGGAATTCATCAGCTAGACGTCAAGAACGCCTTTTTACACGGCCACCTACACGAGACCGTCCTTATGCATCAACCACCGGGTTTTCGGAGTGCTGAATTCCCGGATCATGTGTGTTATCTCAAGAAATCTTTATATGGCTTGAAACAGGCCCCAAGGGCCTGGTACACTCGTTTCGCCAATTTTGTATCCACGGTTGGTTTTCGGAATAGCAAGTGTGACACCTCTCTGTTTATTTATCACCGTGGTCGGGACACCGCGTATTTGTAATTATACGTGGACGATATTATTCTCACCGCCTCATCCGAGACGCTTCGTACCCAGATCATACGGCAGCTTAGTTCCGAATTCGCAATGAAGGACCTGGGTCCCCTTCATTATTTTTTGGGTATTTCGGTCAACCGCAATTCTGATGGTCTCTTTCTCTCTCAGAAAAAGTATGCGTATGAGATTCTTACCCGGGCCAACATGGCTTCCTGCAAACCGGCTGCCACTCCCGTTGAGACCACCTCGAAGCTCAGCGCTACCACCGGCCCGCCGGTTAGTGATCCGACATTATATCGCAGCCTTGCCGGGGCCTTACGCGTACTTGACTTTTACACGCCCGGACATCTCATATGCGGTACAACAAATATGTCTCTTTATGCACGACCCTCGCGAGCCTCATCTTCATGCGTTAAAACGAATTTTAAGGTACTTACGTGGTACCTTAGACCTTGGCCTACACTTGCATCCTTCATCGACATCGGGTCTTGTGTCCTACACCGATGCTGATTGGGGTGGTTGCCCGGACACCCGACGGTCCACTTCCGGATACTGTGTTTTTCTAGGGGCTAACTTACTATCATGGTCCTCAAAACGCCAAGCCATTATATCGAGATCCAGCGCCGAGGCTGAATATCGTGGGGTAGCAAACGTTGTTGCGGAAATATGTTGGATCCGTAATCTACTGCTTGAGCTACACAATCCGGTGATGAAAGCAACGATTGTTTATTGTGACAATGTTAGTGCAGTTTACTTATCCGGTAATCCTGTGCAACATCAGCGTACAAAGCATGTGGAGATTGATATTCATTTCGTTCGCGAACAGGTAGCCCGGGGGCGTGTTCGGGTGCTTCATGTACCATCCCGGTATCAGTATGCCGATATCTTTACTAAAGGCTTACCAAAGTATCTTTTTGATGATTTCCGGTCCAGTCTAAGTGTTCGTGGCCCTCCCCCTTAGACTGAGGGGGCGTATTAGAGATAATTATAGAATTAGATAAATATGGAATTATTAGAGATAATTATAGAATTAGATAAATATGAGAATTATTGTATATATCCCTTTGCATTATTCTTTTACCATATTTGTATATTGTGAGCCTATTTAAAGGATTGAAAGCTAATGAGAGGAATCAAGGAATTCCAATTCTATTAACACATATAGTGACTGGAAGAAGGAGTTATTTATATTAATATCAGTTATGTATTCAAAACCCCTCATTTCGGGTTTGGTCAATACAAGTATACAACCTAGACTAGCTGCTAGCAACAACTAGAGTCAACCTGGGTTAGTATCAGATTGAAATGGATCTTGCCTCCATTCTTTCTCTAGAATGTCAAATTATAATGCTACAACATCAGATATAGTAAAAGAGTCCGACAATTATAATCCTCCTACATATTCTATTGGTAGGTCTTCATGCAATGAATTCGGGTCATGCCAATTTTAGGTGGAGGTGAAAATGAAAAGGGGGAGGGGAAGAAACATGTGGGGAAGGAGAGAAAATGACAAAAGTGCCTACCCAAGTTAGAAAAAAGGAATGGATTAAAATAAAAAAGAATTTAATTTTACATTTTGGATAATGAAAATTTAGATCGAATCCTAGTCCGTACAAGATCAGTTTTCTGAGTTTTTTTTTTTATATTAATGCATTTAACATTATTATCGAAATAATTGAGATGTGTGCAAACTGGTTCAAACGTTCATGTTTATCTAATGATTATCTAGGTTATGTTCGGCAAACTAGCTAATAAACAAATCGTGTTTGACAAAATAACTGATAAGTTAGATAAAAACAATTAATGACCAAAAAAACATTTTGAAAAATTAGTCAATTTTCATAATATGATTAAAACAAATCTCTAATGATATAATATGATAATTAATACAAATAAGATAGTAAAAAAAGTAATCAAATAATATAATATATTAATTTAAAAAAAATTAAATTGATTGTCGTATATGTATTAATATATAGAGTAAACTACTATTTTCGTCCCTGTGGTTTGATGTTTATAATGATTTTCATCTCTGTGGTTTAAAAACTACTACTTTCGTCCTTGTGGTTTGTATTTCATTTCCTTTTTAGTCCCTCAAACCAATTTTATCAAATTTTAACAATTAAATGAAGGGCAAAATTGTCTTTCTCATTTTTATTTAATTTTATGATTAAAAATTATTTAATAATTGATTCAAAAATAATAATAATATATTACATTTTTTATTAAATATTATCCTATTATACTTTATATATATATATACACACTATTATTATAAAACTTGCAAAAAATTTATTGTTAAAATGTACAAGATTTTAAAGCTACGCTAATTTAAAAATCAAATCATTTTAAAATTTTAAATTACCATTTATACTTTTATTATGCTACTTGTACAAGATTTTAAAGATATACTATTTCCACATGTTCAAAAGCTCGTCGCAACAAATTACCGCCACGGCACGCCGCGTTTAAGACTTGTGTCTCACGCTACATTATGCATGTGGCACACCATGACCTAATGTGCGGTTTTTGTAATGCAATATTTGATTTTTCTTACTCTTTTTGATGTTTTATTTGTTAGTTTTAAATGTACAACCTAGTTTAAATCATTTAAATTCGTTGACTCATTGGGTAATATTAGAAAAGATATGTTTACATGTATAATAATTTATATGATATAAAGATTTGCCACCATAAGTCATGCCTTGAAAAACGTTGCCTTCTCGTCGTGGCTTCTAAGGCTTGAGGCTTGACCTCGCCGCCGCGCCACGCCTCACCCCATTTTGAACACATTTCACTAACCTCACGATTTCAAACAATATAAAAACAAATTATTTTAAAATTTTAAATGACATTTTATACTATTTTAAAAATATCTTTTTACAAATTATATTATTATGATCGTCAGATCAATAACTTTAAAATAAATTCAATATTGAATATTTTTTGGATTTAATAATATTATAAAATATCATAACTTTGGTTCTTTATTTGAATTTGAAATAATACATTTGAGTTCCTTTTTTACATTTGAAATAAAATTATCTTTATGTTCTATTACTTTTATAAATGCAATTGTATTTTAATTATAAATTTTGAATTATATAATGAACATAAACTTAATACCATTGATTTACACAAAAAAATCTTGTGCATTTAACATAATAAATTATAATTCTTAATTTTTTAATTTTTTTAAACATGTTTTATAAAAGAGCATATATATATATATATAATATAAAGTATAATAGGATAATATTAAATATAAAAATATAATATATTATTATTATTTTTGAATCAATTATTAAATAATTTTTAATCATAAAATTAGATAAAATAAGAAAATATATTTTTGCCCTTGATTTAATTGTTAAAATATAATAAAATTGGTTTGAAGAACTAAAAAGGAAATGAAATGCAAACCACAAGGACGAAAATAGTAGTTTTTAGACCATAGAGACGAAAATTGTTATAGACATCAAACCACGAGGAAGAAAATAGTAGTTTACTCTAATATATATTTGTTAGGTCCGATTCAACAAGATCATAAGAGGAATCATACGGAAATCATCGAGTCGTATGTTTTATTGATGAAAGCTTAAAGAATTACAAACGCGTAAGTAAATTAAACGACTCTCATTAACGAATTCTCTACCCTAGACTCCTTTATATAGTAGGGTCTATTACATGGTAAGCCCAAACCCATAAGGAATTAAACTAAATAAGAAATATTACAATCAATCATTTCCTTCTTTATAAAACTTTCTAAACTTAGGACTTTCGGTCCTATCAATATTAAAAATATTGAACATTGTTAAAACAAATTTAGAAAGATGTGTATCAATTTATAATGTTAAATAATCCTTTGCATATAATATAAATATTAGACTTGTCAACTTCATATATCTAAGAGTAAATTACAATTTTGGTCCCTAAGGTTTGTCATTTGTTATGAAATTGGTCCTTTTTCTTCAAAAATTACAGGAAAACCCTTCAGGTATGCATTTTGTCATGGATTTGGTCCCTCAAGCGAACGGCCGTCTATTTCCTGCCGTTAACCCCCACCACGTGAGATGCACACGAGGGTATTTTTGTCAAACCTAATTTTTTTTTTGTCTTTTTTCTCTTTCCCCTCTCTTTTAAACCATCGTCAAATCCTACCGTTGCTCCCTCTCCCACCCAACCTCCATACCGTTTTCTCCATTGAAGCTCAAACCATGGTTTTGTGTTACTATGGTGCGTATACGGTTATCCAAACCTCGTGGACAAATGCAAACCCAGGCCGAAGATTCTTCTCTTGTTCCCGCCCTGTAAGTTTTTAGGGTTTATGTTAGTGGATTACGACTTTTTTTCTCTTTCTATTGAATGCGTTGATTTTGACAGGGAAGCAAATGTCCCTTTATTAGTTGGTTTGATCCACCAATGTGTGCTCGATCCGTGGTGGTTATACTTGGTTTGTTGAGGTCAAAGAATGTTATTGAAGAAAAATTAAGGGCACGAGCTGTTGAAGCTAGAAGATTGAAGACATTACTGTTAATCAGTTGGATCCTCTTTCTAATCCATTTCTTTGTGTTTTGAGCAATTATCAACAATGGTTTTTGTTTTGTACTTCTGGTTTTTGTTCTGTGTAAACCATCATTTGGAATGTATTAAATGGTTTCTCTCGGTATAAATAATGGAATTGTCTTTCCTTTGAAAAGTTTTTTTATTATTCGTTTTACAAATAAAAATGATTTTCTACATCTAGGATCCGACTTGTATCATGGATACTAATAGACTGTTTTGTTGCAATTGAATGAAATATGTGTTTGTAACCAATTTTATACTCATATGCACTTTATTTAAGTTGTTTTGTTCAACCATGAACATTAAAATTAACAAAGGTTTCGAAACACCAATTTCCCTGTTTATGGACTGTTGTTTAACTTGGTGGTTCATTAAATGAACATTAAGCCAATTTACCTGTTTGACCAATTTCCTTGTTTATGCATTTAAGTCAATTTACCTATTTGTAAACAATTTCCCTGTTTAGACATTTAAGGCAACCTGTTTATACATTGATTGAACAACCACATAAGATTGCATTTAAGCCAACAAAGGTTACATAACCACCTATTGCCATTAATTGAACATCACAAAAATTACAAAAGGAAGGTCATTAAGTCTTCATCAACCACAAAATAAAGTTCATTAGTGGAATGTTAAATAAACTAAAGCAAACATGTTATGTTATGGGTTATAAAAGATCAAACATCCAAAAAAAACCAACTAAGACCAACTCAAACTCCTCTGTCTTCCTGTCCTTTACAAGTCCTGGAGTTGTGCCCAGCCTTCTTGCATTTGGTACAAGTGACAGTCTTTCCAACCTTTGAAAGCTTACAACCTTTAACAGGTTGGCTTAACTCATCTGCACTCATCCTTCTCTTCTTCTTGGGCCTCCCAACCTGTGTGTGATGAACTGGTGGAGTTAGCTTCAATGCACACTCACTCTTCGGCCATAATTCCTTCCCACTTAAAGGATCAACCTTGAACTCATACACCTTCTTCCAAGTTTCTAACCTGTAACTGTCATGAACCTATTCTTCAGGTAAACCAACATTGTCTCCATTAGATGCCATATTCCAGATTGTGGCAACAACATGCTTACAGGGTATTCCTGTCAACTCCCACTTCCTACATGTGCATGACTTCCTAGTTAAATCCACAACACACTGATCTTGCCATGGCCCAGTGACTTGGTACTTGTCCCCACCATTCCAAAGAACAACATACTATGCAGCTTGTTTCTTTGTTGACTCCAAAATTCTTGTGGCTGTTGGTGTCAGAAATCCTTCACTCTTTGCAATCACCATTCCAACATTTACAATCCTCTTCATGAGGTATTCTCTAATATACTCCAATGCTGTGATGATAGGCTTGTCACGACCATCTATAAGTTGTCTATTGAAGACCTCACACATGTTGTTCAATAAAACATCACAGTGAGGTCTACCTGAACATGTGAAATACATATGCATTATTATCCATTCTACTAAACTAATCCATGTACATCACAGTCCAAAGAAGGAAATTTACTTGTAAAGTGGGCTCTTGACCAATGAATAGGTGGAATGTCTTTCAACCATTCAAAAGCCTTCATATCCAATACTTTCAATTCATCCATGCAAGTTTCAAATTGTGGGATTGTTGGTGCTGTTGCACATTTCCACAGTGCTTCCTTGAACACCTTTCCCTTCCAAGTCTTCTTCATATTTTCATATATATGCCTAAGACAGAACCTGTGCTCTGCACATGGGAAAACCCTAGCCAAAGCAGGTATGATGCCCTATTTGGAACAAAGGTAAACAAAAGTTAATATTGGATAAGTTAAAAATGCAAGAAATTAGAACAAAAGTTAATAATTTACCTTTTGTCTATCACTGATAAAGTAAAATTGGAATTTGAACTCAAATCCAAGTCATCACCCAAGTACTCCAAGAATCATGTCCAATAATCTGTTGTCTCAGCTTCTACTATGGCATAAGCTAAGGGATAGATACCTTGGTTTGGGTCAACACCAACTGCAGTTAAGATCTAGCCTGGAAAAGGTCCTTTCATAAAACATCCATCCAGACCCAACTCCTTTCCACATGCTTTGAAGCCATCCTTAAGTGCACCAATACAAATGTATATGCGTTTGAACTGTCTTGTTTGAGAGTTTGGGTTAGCCTCATCTTCCACTACAAGTTTCACTGTCGTCCCTGGGTTTGCTCTTTTAAGCTCCAACACATAGTCCCTCAAAAGTTCATACTGCTCATTGTAATCACCTCTCACCTTTTTTGTTGCAATTCCCTTTGCTCTGAAAGCCTTCATTTTGCTTACCCTTAGCTCATACTTCTTGCTTAGTCCTTCTACCAAAGCTTTCAAGGGGATTTCAGGGTTAGGAATTATGGTTTCTTCAACCTGTTGAGAGAGAAAACTGGTTGTACACTGCCTTAGTCTTATGGCAGGTAAACATTTGTGAGTGGGTTTGTAGGTCTTCACAGTCCAAATTTTGTTTTTGTTATCAGTAGAAATAAGTAATACCCAAGGACATTGTGGTTGAGTCATGGGAGGCCCATCAGTGTCTGGCCCATCAGTACTTGTACCTCCTCTTTCAACATCTTTTCCTTTGCATATCACCCTCATCCTTATTTTATCATTTTTTTAAACAAAAGATCCCTCTTAGTCTGAATTGAATGCTCTGAAACAGCTTTTCTTATGTCTTTCTTACATCCAAACCGTCGTTGGCCAACAAAAAAATGGGTTGGTTTACCTTGATGAGCTTTTTTAAGTTTATGCAGTGCTTTTTTCCTACCACTTTCAAACTCAGAGTCATCACCACTCTCAAAATCTTCCATGTCCATACTTACATCCTCAAAGTCTTCCATGTCAGCCTGTTCATCAACCTTATCATGTTGATGTTGTGCGTTGGCCCTTGAGTTGACATCCAACTCCTTTTGTTCTTCACGATCATATCCATCTTGGTCATTTATGTCAAAGTCCATATCAAACTCCATTCCTTGTGCATTTGCCTGCTCATCATGCTCAACCTCATCTAGATCATTTATGTCAAAGTCCATATCAAACTCCATTCCTTGTGCATTTGTCTGCTCATCATGCTCAACCTCATCCAAATCATTTAATTCAAAGTCCATTCCTTCTACATTGACCTCCTCATCATGCTCAGCCTCATTTAAGTCACCTAAACCCTCATTTAGGTTAAACTCCATTCCTTCTGCATTGACCTCCTGATCATGCTCAACCTCATTTAAGTCACCCAAACCCTCATTTAGGTCAAACTCCATTCTATCTTCTGTATTGACCTTTCTGTCTTGGTTGTTCCCTTCTGCATTGCCCTCCTGATGTGCATTTACCTCCTCATCCAGTCTAAGTTGTTCAGGTTCAATAACCTCATTTTGTTGAGTGTTCTCCAATGGAACTTTATCAGGCTCAATCCATTCAATGAATAACTGTTTTTTAGCTGATTTGGAAGAAGAACCAGCCTCAATTGTTCTAACTCTAGATCTATTCATTTTTGGAGAGTTATCCTCTAAAATCTCTTCTATAACAACTTTCCTTTGACTAGGGGACTTTTCATATGTCCTCAGGGTAGTCCTACCATGTTCAATATATATGTCTAAGATTTTCCACTTGTTTGTATACCTGATTAAGTTCAAAATATCTTGATCATTGCCCAAAGGTTCAAGGCCAAAGTCTAGGTCATGTTCTGGAATGCAAAAGTGATAATACATCCTCTGTTCAGGATCATAACCTAGATGAACCATCATCTTGTCTATTTCATGAACACTAAGCTCATCAACATCTATTAGATCAACATAACTTACCTTACCAACAATGTACTTCCTTCCCGGGCTTCTAGTGAAGACACCACCATGATGAACCTTCATTGAAATCAATCCTGGATAGCGTACTGCCAAGACAAAGAAATATTTTTTAGGTAAAAAAAACAGAGCATCAAAGAAGAATGTTTGTCGAGCTCAGTATAAGTGAGAAAGACATGCAACATACCATATACTTCGTATGGGTCCATAGGTAGGTTTGCTTCCCGTATCATCCACATATGAGTCATTTGGCGTAATTTTTCGAGCTCAGTATAAATGAGAAAGAACACAGGCAGAGCTCTGGTTTGTAAGAATGAAGATGATAAGTGAGAAACCAAGGGTTTTTGTTCGAGGCTAATTAAAACGGGAGGGAAAAGGTAGAAAGAGAAATAAATTAGGTTTGACAAAAATACCCTCGTGTGCATCTCACGTGGTGGGGGTTAACGGCAGGAAATAGACGGCCGTTCACTTGAGGGACCAAATCCATGACAAAATGCATACCTGAAGGGTTTTCCTGTAATTTTTGAAGAAAAAGGACCAATTCCATAACAAATGACAAACTTCAGGGACCAAAATTGTAATTTACTCTATATCTAATTAATTAATAAAATTTCAAAAATTATAATTAAAAATTAAATTAAATATTTAATTAAAAAATTATTATCTGTAAAATAAAATAAGTAACAACTTTATATTTTATGTGATTTAAATAAATATTTCTAGAATTATTATATTTACTTTTTGATAATTGAATATATTAAATAATAATCAAAACACATAATAATATATGCATAATTGATATGATTAATATTAATTCTAATTACGTAACGTTAATAGACAATGTATAATTAAATTAATAATTTTTTGGTTAATTTTTATTAATGATTAATATTTATTTATAATTAATAATGATAAATAACAATTAATATTAATCAATGTTATAATTGAAAAAATGTCAAAAAACTTTTAAAACGCTACTCCAACTAGTATTTCATTAAGCTAACTATGTTCATCCAAACGTGTACGTAAAAAACAAGTTAGCTTATGTTTGCAAAACGATGCTTTATAATTTAGGATGCTTGTGGTGCAGTTTAACACCAAACTACAAACAACACTGCATATAAAATTTAAACGTTTCCCAAGACCATACGCGCCTCGCATGTCTTAACCCACAAAAGAGGACTGCAAAGTACGACGAGATGCGGTTTATACGACCTATAACTAACACACTTCAATTCAATGATAGCGTTTGGCATGAGCAGTGATCGTCTTTCATCTCGAGTCCACACCATGGAAAAATGGAGTAACTCAAATAACGAATTTGGAAGTCTGATGAAGGTGTAAAAGGTAAAATTTAGAAGAATTTTCGAAAATTTAATAAATAATTTATATCTATATATAAAGCAGAAACATGAATCGTCCACTTGGCACCTCCACAACACATGAACCGTCCATGTGGCATCTCTTTTTTTTTAGTTTTTTTTAAGACTATTTTTTCTAATTTTCCATCAATAATATTAGCCATTTATTTACATTTAATTCAAACCCTTCAATTTGTAACGTCATCCTCCTCCTTATACAACCTTTTTTCCTTTTGCATCTCTTAATCTCAATCCATCAGCATTTTCATGAAGCAAGATTGAAGACAAATTAAGAAACAAGAAAGAGGACTAAAATCTTAACAACAATAATGAGAAATCGAGCTTTCTTTGCAAACCATCACTTTGTGTTGCTACTTTAACTATGTGTAAGATCATAAACCTTTTTACCTGTTCGCAATAAGCACATTTTTCAGGAATATGATTTTTACTTTTTCTTGTTGAAATTTGAAATGGTTTTCTATTGATTTTTGTCTTGGGTTTGTTTAGTTTTTTATTTAGACTATTTTTCCTAATTTTCCATCAATCAATATTAGCCATTTATTTACATTTAATTCAAAACCCTTCATCTTTTGTAACGTCATCCTCCTCCCTATACACCCTTTTTTTCTTTTGCATGTCTCAATCTCAATCCGTCATCATCTTCATGAAGCAAGATTGAAGACAAAGAAACAAGAAAGAGGACTAAAATCTTAACAACAATACTGAAAAATGGAGCTTTCTTTGCAAACCATCATTTTCTGTTGCTACTTTAATTACGTGTCAGATCATAAACCTTTTTACCTATTCGTAATAAGCACATCTTTCAGGAATATGATTTTTACTTTTCTTGATGAAATTTGAAATGGTTTTCTATTGATTTTTGTGTTTTTAGTTTGATCATTGGTATTATTACTTTTGATAATATGATGAATTGAGTGTTTTTTGTTTGTTTGGAATTAACTAATTTCTTTTGCTTATTAAAGGCTTTGATGACTTTCAAGAATACATGCTAGGCTTCAAAAACATTCTCTAACAACAAATGTACCATATAATTTTGATTTCCTATATATATATATATATATATATATATATATTGATTTCAAGAATTGGATTTTGTTCATTTGATAAATTATAACCTATATTTTGTCTTTTTGATGAATCATGATGTAAGTTTCGTTTCATTTGATGAAGATTGAGATGTTTATTTCTATTGATTTTGTGTTTTAATTGCCATGAAGCATGCATTATGATTTTATCATTGATGAATTGGGTCTATTTTGTTGGTTTGAAGTTAACAAATAAAAATTTTGTATATTAAAGGCTTTGGTAACCATAATATTGCCAGTGTTTTTAAACTTAAATTGATATTTTTTTAGGATATTTTGTTTAAACAAACTACAAGTTATGATCATGTCTATTTTACCCATATTTATAATTAGTGTTTGAATAAATTTTGTTGAAGTTATGTCTATTTACATTATATAGACAAATGATGATATTGAAACTGTTAGTCCCCAAAGAGAGATGGCTAACTAAGAGGGGGGTTTTGTAGAAGGGGGGTTGAATATAAAACACACAGAATATACTCTTTTTAAATTTTTTAATATAAATATTAAAAATTTACACACAGATAGTTTGATGCGGAAAAGAACAGGCAGACTATTTTATCAAACTAAACACACAGATAACAGTAATTAACTTATACACTAAGGAAGTTAAAACAATACTGTTATAGCACACAGCTTTGCCACAGTCACACAAATAATCATTCGTGAGATTTCTGGGAAGGACTTCATCTCCTTTTATAGTGCCCATGCATGGGATGCAAGTGGACAGTTGTCAAGGTTTCATTAGCTGGAAGATTATCTGCTGGACAAAGGAAGAGACCACTTCCTTTGTACTAGAATAATGGATGAACCATTCCTTGTAGCACGTAATGTCAGATAACTTTATCTTCTTTTCTTCATGCTCTGTGAAGTCCCATCAAACCTTTTAGCTAAAAGACAAATATTCCTTTTATAAGAATAAAAGAGAATGTCTTTATTTAAGGCTTGATGCCCAAGTTCTTGCTGGCTCACGTGTCTTGCAATTGATGTGAGTCAAGAACTTATCTCTTTGAAATTGCTAAGTGATACATCACACTATGTATCACATCGGTGGATACCTTGTAAGGCTGGAATTGATAAGTGTACACTTTGCTTGATAGACTTCATCTTTCACTAAATGCCAAAAGTGTACACCCTTGAACTTGTGACTTGATATCACAGCCTTAGAAAATATACCTGCAATTTCGGTGACCAAGATTATAGTGTCGGTGACCATGACATCAAACTTGATGACCTCATCTTATTTGATGTCCTTAGTACTTTTGATGACTTTTGAGTGTACCATCGGTGACCCACTATATTGGTGACCCAATCTTGACTTGGCAAAATGATCTGAATACTGAAGTTGGTTGATACATCCAAAATTCCACTTTTTGATGTACAACCCTTGATTGAATAGTCTTTGACTCTTCAATACTTGAAGCATATTTCAGACCTTCAAAAGAACCTGTAAAAGTTCATTCATACAAAAGAAGGTGGTTCGTCACCAAATCATCGGTGACCCAACAATCTCCCCCTATTTGATGATGATACCTGTAAGTTAAAAAAGAATTCTTTTTTACCCTTTCTATTTTTCTTTTGGGTTCTTTTGACTCAGATTTCTTTTTTTTCTTTTTTTTTTGATTTTTTTTTGATTTTTTTTAACTGAGTATGTACAGTATAAGTATAAGAATAAATGTAAGTATGAGTATGTGCAAGAAAAAATAAAATACTAACAAGAATTTTTAAGGAAAGAAGAGTATGAACTTTTATTAATCAACACACAGCTTTGAAAAATAAAGTTCACACTATATGAAAACTATTCAAGGAGTGGGTTCTCTTCTTTTTAGCTCATCCAAGATAAGCCTAGTGATCCCATGGTCTTCAACCGGAGGTACTCCTAGAATAGCAGAGAGGAAGGAGCTGTGAGCCCTTGGGATGTCAGATGCTCTGAAGAAACCGATGTTTCCAAAGATGTCTTCAAAGAAAACCCCAAGCTCTGGAGTAGTCAGCATGGTTTGCTCCGGGTAAGCAATAGGAGTAGGAATGGAAAGATCTATACCCGAAGCATTTATCTGGATGCCTCTTTCATGAAGCATAACAAAGTGTCCCTTCTTCTTGTTTTTAGGAGCACTCATGACCTCTCCTTTAAGACCATGTTGTATGAAGTACATTTGTTGTGCTTCAAGATATGTCACAAGAATATCATTCTCCTTTTGAATGTTGAGCATCTTGATGAAAAGTTTTCTGAGAATATTAAGTACCAGCTCCTTGTACTTGCTTTTGCTCTTGGAGATGCATTTACCAACTTCCATCCACTCAGTCATCCCAAGAACTTCCAACCATTCAGCTTCATATACCTTTGAGAAAGTATCAGCTCTCTTAAGGGTGACAAGTAACTTGGGAGAATTCTTGGTTGGAGGTTGGATGGTGGCATTGATAATCTTGGAATCATCCTTCCTGTTCTTCAATCTCCTTTTAAACCACTCTACTTCCCTTGCCTTCTTGGCCTCATCAACCAATTTTGCAGCTTCAGATTTCTTCTTTATATTTTCAAGCTCATCTTTTTGAGCTTGAAGAACATCATTTACCATTGCATGAGTGGCTTCATCTTGAGCCAACTTGAGTACATTTGTCTGATCATACTCAAGTTGTGCTCTAATGGCTTCTTCTTTTTCAGCTTCTGTGAGAATTACCCCAAGAGGATCGGTGGGTAATGGAGCAGGCTGAAGTCTAAGAGTGTCAGCTTCTGAACCTCTGAACATTTTCTTTCTCTTTCTTTCTTCTTGCTGTTCTTCAAAAGAGAGAGGCTTCTTTCCTTTGGCTTTTTCTTTTCTTTTCTTCTCTTCTTCAGTTTCAAGGGGTTTAGCACTGATACTCTCCCCCTCAACAGCTGCTTCGGGTACCAAAGGAACAGGGACCACCTCTGTGACCACACCACCATCGGTGGTTGTAAGGGCCACGTCGGTGGCTGCCACGTTGGTGGCTGGATGAGATGGAGAAGCCACATCGGTGGCTGGCATGATGCTGGCGTCGGCGGCTGTTTTGGCAGCGTCGGCGTCGGCAGCTGGTGAGGTGGTATTGGTGGTCTTCTTATTTTTCTCCCCCTCAGTGGTTGAACCCTTGAAACCCACTGAAGAGAGAAAAGTCTTGATCTTTTCAATATCAGAAGCCATGGAATTGATTTTTCTTTCAATTCTTTGAAGAACAAATCTGTCTTGTTCCTGAAAGAAGGATCCATCCACATCAAGCTCAATAGTCGGAGGAGAAATTGGAATCTTGTCAACTTTGGTGAGAATAGTGGCAAGAGACTCCATAATGTTCTCTTGAGAAGTAGAAAGAGAAGCCAGTCTTTCCAAGTCTTTGGCTGCTTGGTCTTCCAAAGTTTCCACCCGACGTATAGTGTCACGGATAAAGCTGGTGAAAGCCTGGAGAATATCATCTCCTTGTTTGGAAGACATGGGAGCAGAAGGTTGAGGTTGTGGTGGTTGATCAGCATCATCATCACTGTAAAAATAATCCACCAAACCTGTAGGTTTTCTTGGGGGGGATTTAGGAGATGTGGGGGAGACACGTTTAGGAGAGTGTCTATGAGGGGATTCCTCAGTAATGGGTTCTTTCACAACCTTGGTACGTACGGGAGACGTATGTGTCCAAGGTGTAGTGTCAGAGAATAGAAAGTCAGTAAATTGGGATGCTCCATCAAATGCACCTGGTTGTGATGCACTCTCATGTGGAGTAAGGAAGGGGAGCTGTGAGAGCTCACGGGGTGGAGAAGAGGCAGCTTGGATGGGAGAGTCCAAGTCTTCTTCATCAACTAAAGAGAAAGTTGATGAAGCAATAATAGGGATGTCCCTTTTTACAACCATGTCCTTTTGGGAGGGCATGGAGGAGCTAGGTTGGGTTAACTGGTCCTTGGGTCGGGTATGAATCTTTTCAACACTTACTAACTTTTGGGAGTTAGTAGGTGGCTTGTGAGGTGAGACCCTTTGGGTACCCTTAGACTTCTTTGAGGAAGTCTTTGGGGGGCTTTCGGAGTGTCTCCGCTTTTGGGACTTAGATGCTTGGGTAGAAGCCAAAGGTTCTTTTGGCTTCGTAGCATCGGTGGGTGCGGAGGTAGATGTGCCCGACGCTTTGGATCTCTTACGAGATTTGGGCACATCAGTTACTCTAGGTGCAGAAGGAGTAGAAGACATACCTGAGGTCCTTTGCAGACGGGGCTCATTTTCTCCCCAAGATAGAGTTGCATTCCTTGCAAACTCAATCATAGATGGTCGGAGAGGGTTGTCTGATGCTAAGACAGCCTTTTTCATAATTTGATTTCCCACTTGATGAAGAGGGAGATCGTATATGATGTCATCTCTTTTCTCTAATTTATCTGCCAACTTTGCATGAATAATAAGAGAGAAAAGTCGCTGAAATGGTACCTGAGGACGTCGGATGGTAGAGAAGGAGGAGATCATTTCATTGAAGAAATAGCTTGCAAAGCCTATCCTCCTTTGAAATATTAGAGCATATGCCAATTCTGTCACTTGAGAAGGTGACTGATCCGGGCCACCTGTCTTCTTGCTCAGGCACAGAATCAGATGAGCAAAAAGGAAGTTCCATATGTTTCCCATATTCTTGCACAGTAAAGTACCTGGACCCTTTGACTTTGAGCCCTTCTTCTCTTCCAAATAGTTCAACACATCAACCACCATTTGATGTTCATTACCAAGAGGAAAAGGTTCATAGGAATCATAAACAGGAAGCTTAAGAATGCTTCTAACATCTTCCACAATGAAGATCACATCATGTTCATCATTACTTAGAACAGATGCAAGAATTTGATCCGATGAAGCATCAAATGTGCAAGTCAACCAAAAGTTTCCAAGAAGAAACTTACTCATTTTGGGTTTTGCTGTGATTGCATATTGAAGAGGGCATCTCTGAAGAAACCAGCAAACATCATTGTACTCTGGATGACCATTGTCAACTCCTATTCTTCCAAAGTAATTGCATGCAGGAAAGGATAGGGATCCAAAAGTCATGGTCTGTTCTTCAGAGGTCTTTGAGGGAGAAGCCATTGAACAGGATGAAGAAAGTTTCAGGTTTGAGTATGAAGGTTATAAGATGAGAAAGAGAGAGGGTGCGAGAAAGGTGGTGAAGTAGTGGGGGAAGAGGTTATATATGAGAGGGAAATTTCAATTTTCAAAAATAATGATTCCTTTTGGTGATTGAAAGGTCAGAATTCTAAGAGAGGAGAGAGTGATAGGGGTACCGTCGGTGACTTAGTCACCGACACTAAGGTATATATATATATTATTATTATTATTATATGACTTATATAAAAATATAGTATATATAAATATATAATATTCATAAATGAATATAATATATATACATATAATATATAAATATATATAAACATGTAAATATATAAATATATACCATATATATATATAACATACATAAATGTATATCATATATACATACACATAATATATAAATATATATGTATATGTTAGTCTATATTTATCATACCTAATTCGCCGATGAGGAACTTGAACCTTGCTTCATCAAGGGGCTTTGTGAACAGATCAGCTAATTGATAATCAGTGGGAATGAAGTGAAGCTCCACATCACCTTTAGAGACATGATCTCTTATAAAGTGATACCTGATATCAATGTGCTTAGATCTTGAATGAAGCACAGGATTGTTGGCAATGGCTATTGCACTTGAGTTGTCACACATTATTGGGATTTTTGAGAAAATCTGATTATAATCACACAACTGATTTTTCATCCACAATATTTGTGCACAACAACTTCCAGCAGCCACGTACTCTGCTTCAGCAGTAGATGTAGACACCGAATGTTGTTTCTTACTTGACCAGCTCCCAAGCTTTCCACCAAGTAACTGGCAACTTCCGGTTGTACTTTTTCTGTCTATTTTTGAACCTGCAAAATCAGAATCAGAGTACCCGATGAGATCGAAATCTGAGTCTTTGGGATACCAAAGACCCAGATTTATGGTACCTTTCAGATACCGAAAAATCCTTTTCACAGCAGCCAGATGTGATTCTTTAGGATTTGCTTGGTATCGGGCACACAGACAAGTAGCAAACATAATGTCAGGTCTACTTGCAGTCAGATAAAGAAGGGATCCTATCATGGCTCTATAATTTGTAATATTAACAGAAATGCCATCGGGATCAGAAAAGAGTCTAAGAGGAGGAGCCATAGGAGTTTTCATGGAAGAGCAAGTATCAAATTGAAACTTTTTCAGAGGATCTTTAATGTATTTACTTTGATTTATGAAAATACCTTCTGGAGACTGTTTTACTTGCAAACGAAGAAAGAAAGTTAACTCCCCCATCATGCTCATTTCATACTCTTTTTGCATGAGGGAGCTAAACTCATCACACAAGGATTCATCGGTGGCTCCAAAAATAATATCATCAACATAGATTTGAACAAGAATGATATTACCTCTAAGTAGATATTCTGAGAGAGTGTCATACCAGGCACGAGGAGCTTGCTTCAGTCCATACAGAGCTTTATCCAGCCTATACACATGATATGGATGGACTGGGTCTTCAAATCCAGGAGGTTGCTTCACATACACTTCTTCAGCTAATTCACCATTCAGGAAGGCACTTTTGACATCCATTTGGAATACCCGAAAATTCTTGTAAGCTGCATGGGCAAGAAATATTCGGATAGCTTCCAATCTGGCAACAGGAGCAAAAGTTTCATCATAATCAATTCATTCCTCTTGCCGATATCCTTGAGCAACCAGCCTTGCTTTGTTCCTTATGACAGTTCCTTCTTCGTCCATCTTGTTTCGAAACACCCATTTTGTTCCAATAATAGTTTTGTTGGATGGACGAGGAACTAACTTCCAGAATTTGTTTCTCTAAAATTGTGAGAGTTCTTCTTGCATGGCAATTACCCAGCAAGGATCAGCTAGGGCTTCATTTATCAGCTTAGGCTCAACAATGGAAACAAAGTTGACATATAAGCACAAATTGCTTATGCCTCTTCTGGTTTTTACACCAACTTGTGGATCACCTATGATTTGATCTATTGGATAATCCATGGTCCACTTTAGAGCAGGAGGTAAGGTAGGAGGTAGAGAAGAAGATGAGGTAGGAATTTGAGATGGTGAAGATAGGTTTGAGGGAGATATGGTGTTTTGGTGGGTAAGGTCTTCTGTAGAGTTAGTTTCAGGAGGTGGAGAAGAAAGAGAAGGTTCTGAAGGTAAGGTGGTGTTTATGGGAGGCTGAGAAGAGTTGCTATCTGGAGGATTGGGTTGAGAGGAGGATGGAATTTCACCAACACATGAATTTATCCATAGGTTTAATTCTTCTTCATCACAAGATAATGAAGAAGTTTCAAACTCATCAAACTTTACATGCATGGATTCATCTATCCAGATCAGCTTTCATTTTATCAAAATCTTTTAGTTTTGAAAAGCAAGAGAGAAGTTGATCATTTAGACATTTTATGTGCATATCAGCCTTTTTCTTTTGAATGTTTAAGTCACAGAAGTCAACAGTTAAAGAATCAAAGGCATCAGCCTTTTGATCATCAGAGAGAAAGGTAAAAGGATGTACCTGAGGTTTTGTTCCTGAAGTGGATCCCTCAGCAGATACAAGGGTAGTGTAGAGTGACTTTTCCATGTCTTCCAGCTCATCGATTTTGGCCATGAGGCATTTAGTGACATACTCACTCTCACTCTCAGAGGTTTGCTCATCTTCCCAGCAATGAGCCTCAGCAACCAAAGTTTTATTTTTACTTTGGTTTCTCTCTTTTTCTCTCTTGTATTTGGCTTTGTACTTCTTATACCTGGAGGTTTCTTTTGATTCAGAATTTTCTTTAGAGGATTGGCTATTTCTCTCTTCATGCTTCCTAGAAGCTGATTTTAAGAAGTCCTGGCCATAAGAAGAAGAAGGTTTGACAGAAGAGGAAGCTTTTGATCTGCATTCAGAAGCAAAATGACCTTTCTTTCCACAATTGAAGCATTCTTCATTTGCTTTATCAGAAGAGGATTTTTGAGAAAAAGGTTTTCTATTAAATTTGGAGCGGTTTGAAGAAAATCTTTTATTCTTAAGGTTTCCAGCAAGCATTGCCATACTATCAGAAAGTATGTCAATGGCTGATTCTTCTCCTTCATCATCAGCAGCACTATAGTATGCATCTGACAGATGAGAAGAGTCTTCCTTAATATCTTTTTAAGAATCAGAAGAAGGATAGGTGATTCTAGGAATACAAGAAGAAGAATTTGAATCACCTATTAATACAATAGAAGAGGATTTGATATCCTTTATAAGAGATTTTCTCTGGTTCTTAGTTTGTTCATAGTGAAGAAGAGTTCCATAGTGAGCAGTTAAAGGCATTATTTCTAAGTCCTTAGTTTGCTTGATGCAAGTACAGATAGTTTCCCATAAGTCTGGGAGACAGTCCATGAACTTGCAGAGAACTTCCTCATTATCATAAACTCGTCCAAGAACTTTGAGATCATTGAGAAGACAGTTAAAACGATTAAAGTAGGTAGAAAGAGATTCTCCTTTTTCATGGGAGAAGAGTTCATACTTTCTAACAAGACAGATCATGTTAGATTTCTTTACTTCTTTGGTGCCTTCATATAAGACACTCAAAGTATCCCACATTTCTTTAGCAGTGGGAAGGTTAAGAAGAGAGTGATACACTTCATCAGGAAGGGATACAGCAAGAGCAGATTTGACTTTAGTGTCTAAAGCAACTAGGCGTTTATCATCTTCACTAAATTTGTTAGAAGGTTTGATGATATATCTACCAGTTTTCTCACTTCTTTCATCATCTGACTCTATGTCCTTTCCTTCAGCGTCCTTTTGAGGGCCAAAGCGAGCCCATATTTTAGGAACAATAGGTCCCTCACTGAGAATGTTGGGATACCTGCAATCGATCCCTTCCAAGAATAATAACATGCGATTTTTCCATAATCCAAAGTTATTTGGGTTGAACCTTGGAGGTTTAGCCAAAGATCCTAAATCATGTGTATTACTGGAAGAGGTCTGCAAGGTACCATCAACATTTGAGGTAGTAGCCATCACAGATCTGGTTTATTGAATTAAACCAACTGCTCTGATACCACTTGTTAGTCCCCAAATAGAGATGGCTAACTAAGAGGGAGTTTTGTAGAAGGGGGGGTTGAATATAAAACACACAGAATATACTCTTTTTAGATTTTTTAATATAAATATTAAAAATTTACACACAGATAGTTTGATGCGGAAAAGAACAGGCAGACTATTCTATCAAACTAAACACACAGATAACAGTAATTAACTTATACACTAAGGAAGTTAAAACAATACTGTTATAGCACACAGCTTTGCCACAGTCACACAAATAATCACTTTGAAGATTTGTTGAAAGCGTGAGATTTCTGGGAAGGACTTCATCTCCTTTTATAGTGCCCATGCATGGGATGCAAGTGGACAGCTGTCAAGGTTTCATTAGCTGGAAGATTATCTGCTGGACAAACGAAGAGACTACTTCCTTTGTACTAGAATAATGGATGAACCATTCCTTGTAGCACGTAATGTCAGATAACTTTATCTTCTTTTCTTCATGCTCTGTGAAGTCCCATCAAACCTTTTAGCTAAAAGACAAATATTCCTTTTATAAGAATAAAAGAGAATGTCTTTATTTAAGGCTTGATGCCCAAGTTCTTGCTGGCTCACGTGTCTTGCAATTGATGTGAGTCAAGAACTTATCTCTTTGAAATTGCTAAGTGATACATCACACTATATATCACATCGGTGGATACCTTGTAATGCTGGAATTGATAAGTGTACACTTTGCTTGATAGACTTCATCTTTCACTAAATGCCAAAAGTGTACACCCTTAAACTTGTGACTTGATATCACAGCCTTAGAAAATATACCTGCAATTTCGGTGACCAAGATTATAGTGTCGGTGACCATGACATCAAATTGATTTCCCAATTACTTGACGACAGTGAAATCGATTGGATTTGGGGAAGAACCACCGTGTAAACCTCTGAATCTTTCACAGAATCGGGTGGCCAATTAGGAACCCTAATCGATTCATTTAGTCATTGGGCATGTGTGAAAGGTGAAAACATAGATTTTACAATCCGCTAAGAACAACCGGAGAGGGGAGAGTGAAGCGGACATGGGAGAGTGTTGATCATAACTCCTTTTAATGATTTGAATATGATTTCTTTTTTGTACTTAGTGAAATTCCATTGTATAAGCTTCTGTTCATATTCAGCGATGTCACACGCTGATAACCATCAGCGATCGCTGAAGATCAAGGAACAACAAGCTTATCTCTGAAGATCTGAAGATCAGCTATCACACCAAAAGATCATTCAGCGAAAGTCAAATACCCTAGCTGAAGAAAGAGATAATCAGCTAAGTGAACTGAAGCGGTTCAGCGATAGCAGCGATTATCTACTCAAAGTGTGAAGTCTTGTGAAGCCTCAGCGATACTGAAGTTCATCCTTGGAGATTCAGTATCAGCGATCAAATGAAGCTTCCTTTGCAAGACTAAAGATTGATCTTATCCTCGATGCACAAAAGTCAAACCTAGAACCATGTCAAAAAAGGACGTACGACTTGTCTCTTATGTCTCCATCATATCTAATACGATACTGTTCATATTCGGCCAAAAGCATGGCTGTCTTATTAGCAAGGACAAGCTTCCTATCCAAGCTTGACACATAGCATATACCTTTTGTCTTGCATTAAATGCAAACGGGTATAAATAAGATGGAGATATCTTCTTCATCTTAATGCATGCTTCTTTCTAGCCTATACCCTCTTTATTCTTTCTTTCATCTTCTTGTGCATCAAACTTAGTCCTCAAAATCTGTGTGTGTTTGTATTCAACCCCCCTTCTACAAACTATTTACTATTGGTCTACCTCAAAATCTGTGTGTGTTTGTATTCAACCCCCTTTCTTTCTAGCCTATACCCTCATTATCATTGTAGTTACTATTGTGTTTGTAGACCCTTTAGGGACCAACAAGTGGTATCAGAGCAGTGTTTGTTTCTTAAATCTTTAAAATATTTTTTTTCTTAAAACTATTTTAAAATGTCAAACCCTAATACAAACTACAATGATAATGGATCTTTAGCTAAACCTCCAAGATTTAGCCATGATAATTTTCCATTATGGAAGGAAATAATGTCTCTATTTATAGAGGGATCTGACCTAAAGATTCCCTACTATCTAGAAAATGGACCATTTGTTCCTACAACGATAGTAGCTACTGTTCCTGCCACCACTGCTACTCCAGCCATTCCTGAAAGGGTTATTGTTAAAAGTCCTAACAGATGGACTGAAGAAGATAAGAAAGAAATTGCTATTGATTCTAAAGCTAGATCTATAATAGCAATGGCTTTACCAGATGAAGTCTATCATTCTGTCATGAAAATGAGGACTTCTAAGGCCATATGGGATACTCTATGTATCCAATATGAAGGAACTTCTGAGGTAAAAGTTACCGGATGCATAAACCTTGTAAGAAAATATGAGAGCTTTATGTATCAAAAGGGTGAATCTTTTTCTCAAATTCACCAGCGTTTCAACTGTTTGTTGATTGATCTTAAATCAGTCGACAGAGTGTATTCAAACGCTGAAATTCTGACAAAATTCATGGAGGCACTACCCGATCAATGGGCAGTGTACACTACATGTCTAAAGCTGTCAAACAATCTTGAAACCTTGTCCTTAAGTGCATTATATGGAATGCTCTTAAATGAGGAACAATCTCAACTTCTAAGGAAGAACCTCATTAATGAACCCAACGGTGCCAAAAGTACTTCTTTGACACTTGTGACTTCTGAGGGAACTCCTTCTAAAAATGTTTCTTCTTCCACTATCACCTCCATCACTGAATTAGGTCAAACTGATTCAGAAGATCAACTCACTGATGCTGACATCTCTGAGTTTGATAACTCTCTTGCTCTCTTAACTAATTAGTTTAAAAGATTTGCTAGAAAGAGCAATTTTCGAAAACCTTCTAACCTCTCTGACTCTGAAAAGCAAAAAACATTGCCCGCTGAAAAAGCCTCAGCGATATGCTTCAACTGTCAGCGAAAGGGTCACTTTGCCAGTGAATGCAGGTCGAAGAAAGTTGCAACTCCCACTACCTCCCAGACCTCTGATAAAAAGGAGAAGTATTTGAAACTAAAAAACAAATACAAGGATCTGAAGAAA
This sequence comes from Silybum marianum, assembly GCA_036898165.1. Classification (NCBI taxonomy): domain Eukaryota; kingdom Viridiplantae; phylum Streptophyta; class Magnoliopsida; order Asterales; family Asteraceae; genus Silybum; species Silybum marianum. The sequence continues at coordinate 8,479,795 of CM072531.1, forward strand.
CACCAGCAAAAAGGCAAAGGCCTTGTCGCTGAAGAAGTTGATTGGGATGTTGAAGATGACTGGGCCAAGACTTCTGAAGAGTCTGGTTCAAATGAAGAAGATCTTGCCTTCCTCTGTCTAATGGCAAGAATTGAGGACGCTGAAGAAGCCACTGAGACTTCTTCCTCTGAGTCTCCTTCTACTCAGGTAACCATTCCTTCTATCTCTTTACCTTCTGAAAGTGATAACATGTCGGCTCTCGATGTTGTGACTGTTGATTTTTACGATGCTTTAAATGGAAAAATTAAGGCCGAGAGAATTAACACTGACTTATCTGAACAATTAAAAAATTGCCATATAAGAATCAATGAACTTTCTAAAATTGAGGAATCTCTCAAGGACCAAGTCTTTGCAAATCAAACAATAAGCATCGAGAAACAACAAGCTATCGCTGATAGGGAAAAGGCTATCGCTGATCTCAAGTCTGAAAAGGCAACCATCGAAGGATGGTGTAAGGCTTCTGATAAAGTCAATGAGATCATCAATGCTCAAATACCTATGAAAGTAAGAAGTGGGTTAGGCTATAACCCTGAAAAGGAAGAATCAGAGAATGATCGTTCCATGCTCAAATTTGGAATGTTTGTCTCTTCTATCCCTGATCCTTCTTCTTCAACTTCTTCTTCCTCCTCTTCTAAAGAAAAGCTTTATGTGTTTAATTCTAAGAAAGTGATCAAGAACGAGTTTCTTAATCAAGTTCCTAAGAATAAGAAAACTCAAGATAGGAACAAGAAGTCCTCAGAGAAAGTCTCTAAAACTGGGAAGAAGGTCCCTGACTTTTCTCAGATCTCACTCCTACCCCTGAAAAGGTTGTAATACCTCCAAGGACCATGGATAAAGGAATTCTTGGACCTATCCCTGAGAAAGTTCCTGCTCCCTCTCTGATTTCCAAACCCTTTAAGTATAGGATGTGTTATCACTGTGGTGAAACTACCCATATTGCAAGCAAATGTCCTAATGCTACTAGAGCTGATAAACTAGCTCATGGAAAGAAAGTAGCTCAAGCTGATAAATCAGCAAGAGTGAAATCCACCAAGGTTGCAAAACCACCAAAGGTGAAGATATCCACTAAAGAGAGTTCTTCAGCTAGTAGCTCCTCCGCCAATCCTCTATCTAACCAAGCAGGACCAATAGTAATATGGGTACCTTTAAACAATTAATCTTTTGTTGTATGCAGAGTGCCAAAGGTATCTGGTATATTGATAGCGGATGCTCAAGGCATATGACTGACAGAAAATCGCTGCTCTCTGATTACAAAGAAGAAGTTGGTCCATCAGTGACCTTTGGTGGAAATGGCAAAGGATACACTAAAGGCTATGGAATTCTAACTAACGGAGCCACATCGTTTTCTCGTGTTGCCTACGTTGAGGGACTAAAGCACAATCTCTTGAGCGTTAGTCAGTTATGTGACAAAGACTTCAAAGTTCTATTCTTAAAGAATAGATGTGCTATCACTAACGGCAATGATAAGCTTGCCCTTACAGGCAAAAGCGTAGAAAATGTATATGTCATAAATATGAATAGTTCTCACTCTGAGAACATGTGCTTTATCTCTAAAGCATCCACTGACATAAACTGGTTATGGCATAAAAGACTCTCTCACCTCAACTTTAAGACAATAAATGAATTGTCTCAAAAAGATCTAGTCAGAGACCTCCCAAATCATACCTTTACAAAGGAATCTCTTCGTTCAGCGTGTGAGAAGGGAAAGCTGACAAAAGCCTCCTTCAGGTCAAAGCAAGTTTCTTCAGTGACCGCTCCTCTTCAACTACTCCATATGGATCTATTCGGACCTGTCAATGTCCAATCTATCTCTGGAAAGAAATATACTTTAGTGATTGTTGATGAATACTCTAGATACACATGGGTGTTCTTCCTTCGATCCAAAAGTGATACCCCTGAAACGATAATTTCTTTTATCAAAAGAATGGAAGTGTTGAACAACCTAATTGTTCGTTCCATAAGAAGTGATCATGGTACTGAATTCAAAAACAGTACTCTGGTAAACTTCTTTGAAGAAAAAGGCATTTCTCACAACTTCTCATCAGTGAGAACTCCTCAGCAAAACGGTGTTGCTGAAAGAAGAAATCGTACTATCATTGAAGTGGCTCGCTCAATGCTCAGCGAATCGCATCTACCCACTCAGTTCTGGGCCGAAGCAGTCAGTACAGCGTGCTTCACTCAAAATCGATCTCTGATAGTTAAACGATTTAAGAAGACCCCCTATGAACTATTTCATGGGAGAAGACCTACTCTGAAATATTTCCACATTTTTGGATGTAGATGTTACATTCTGAATGACAGAGATCATTTGGGTAAATTTGATCCAAAAGCTGACGATGGTATTTTTCTTGGATACTCCTCTGTATCTAAATCCTTCAGAATCTTCAACAAAAGAAGACAACATGTTGAAGAATCCATGCATGTTAACTTTGATGAATCTCGTCCCATTCATTCTTCTCACTCTCATGATGATGATGAAGAATTGAATGCCTGGATGAGATCTCATTATGGGGAACCTGAAACATATTTCAGCAATCATCCTCCTGCTGAAGAATGTGACGATGAAATCCCTGTAAATCCTTCAAGTGACAATCATCCATCTTCAGGGATGAATGTTACTCCTCTGAATCAGATTCCTGTTGCTGATTCCTCTCTTGGAAATTCGTCAGTGAACAACCAAACTATATCTGAAAATCAATCCCCTGAATTGATTCTAAATGAAGTATCTGTTGCTGAAACAACAAGTCCTATTCCAGAAACTGAAGAACAAGTCGTTGAATCTGCAGTTGATATCTCTCCTCAACCACCAGCTCAGCGATGGATTGCAAATCATCCAATAAATCAAATTATTGGTGATCCACTGCAGGTATCAAAACACGTAGAGGTACAGGTAATATCTGTCTTTATGTTAACTTCATTTCTCTCTCTGAACCTAAAAAGATAGATCAAGCTATCTCTAATCCTAGCTGGGTTTCAGCTATGCAAGAAAAACTAACTGAATTTCGTAGAAATAAGGTTTGGAATCTTGTTCCTAGACCCTCTGATAAAACTGTCATAGGGACGAAATGGGTTTTCAGAAATAAGCTAGATGAAAACGGGACTATAATTCGCAATGAGGCTAGACTTGTTGCTCAAGGTTATAGACAGGAAGAAGGAATTGACTATGATGAGACCTTTGCACATGTTGCTCGTTTAGAAGCTATAAGACTCTTTTTAGCTTATGCTGCCCATAAAGACTTCAAAATTTTTCAAATGGATGTTAAAAGTGCTTTTCTAAATGGAAAACTCAGCGAGGAAGTTAATGTTGAACAACCCCCTGGTTTCTCAGACCCTAACCATCCTGGTTATGTTTTTAAACTTGAAAAAGCTCTTTACGGGTTAAAACAAGCTCCTAGAGCTTGGTATGATACCCTTTCTAAATTTCTTCTTAAAGAAAAATTTGTTCATGGAAAAATTGACCAAACCCTGTTTTTAAGAAAATATAAAGGTCATACTATTCTCGCTCAGATATATGTTGACGATATTATCTTTGGCTCCACAAGACCCAAACTTTGCACTCGTTTCGCTGCAAGAATGCAAAAACAATATAAAATGAGTATGATGGGTGAACTAACATATTTTCTAGGTTTGCAGATTAAGCAATCTGACAAAGGAATTTTTATTTGTCAAAGCAAATATGTTAAAGACATGAATCAATGCTCAGCGATGAAAACCCCTATGGCGCCTCCTCTGACGTTGAACAAGGATCCTAATGGGAAACCAGTCAATGTCACTTTCTATCGAGGAATGATTGGATCTCTGCTGTATCTTACAGCGAGTAGGCCAGACATCATGTACGCTACCTGTCTCTGCGCTCCGTATCAAGCTGAACCGAAGGAATCCCATCTAATCGCTGTAAAGCGAATCTTCAGATATCTAAAAGGAACTCCAAATCTTGGTCTCTGGTATCCCAAAGGCTCAGGATTTGATCTTATTGGTTACTCTGATGGTGACTTTGCAGGTTGTAAGATAGATAGAAAGAGCACCACTGGAGGGTGTCAGCTACTAGGTGGAAAGCTAATAAGTTGGACAAGTAAAAAGCAAAATTCAGTGTCCACCTCCACCGCTGAAGCTGAATATGTAGCTGCAGGTAGTTGTTGTGCTCAAATCCTTTGGATGAGAAACCAACTCAGAGACTATGATCTCAAGCTCTCTAAAATCCTATCTATTGTGATAGTACTAGTGTTATTGCCATTGCTAACAACTCTGTACTTCACTCCAAAACCAAGCACATTGAGATCCGATATCACTTTATCAGAGATCATGTGATGAATGGTGAAGTCGAGCTCCATTTTGTACCCACTAAATATCAGTTAGCTGAGTTTTTCACCAAACCTCTTGATGAAACTAGATTCAATCTACTCATCAGCGAACTTGGTATGTTGAACGCTGAATAATTTATTATTCAGTGACCAACAAGGGATACAAATAAAGCCTTCAAACTTTCCATTCGTTGAACTCTGATTCAGCGATATTTGGGCCATCTCCTCAGGTATTATCTTCTTATCTTTATCACTCTTTGATATCTTTTCTCTTCAAAGAATGACTCTCTTAAAATTAAAACTCCTCACTAACAATCCTTTATTATTAGTGATGAAGATTTTTCTAAAATTAATAATGATAAACTTTCCTTATGGATAATTATCATTATAATCTTTTAAAAATAAAGAAAATGACACGTCACACCTTTTTCTGACACACGACGGATCGCGACGTTTCCATTCCAACTCCTTTCTTGGAACGTGCGCCAGGTCATCATTTCTTTTTCAAAAAGCTAAAACCGTCGTTTAGCACTCCTTTCTTTCTCTCTCCTCTTGTTATTTAAGCACTTCTTTTGCCTTACTTGATTCCTTCTGCTTTCATAACTCTCTTAAAGGCAAAAGAAACCTTCGAATCTTCAAGTTTTCTCAAGAACTCCAAGAACACGCATTAGTGTGTTTTTCCTTCCCGAAATCCACTAAGGTTTGATCTAAACCTTTACTTATAACTGGAAACATCTTGTTTAACTTCTTCTTCTCCTTACATTTCTAAAAATGATAAAAACATTTTCTAGAAACAAAAATAAAAATAATCTGGATTAAACTTAAAAAGTTTTCCTTTATCAAAACCCTGTTCTAAGTTCTTTTCTTAAAACAGAAGACTCTTTTTTAAAATTTTATTCATTTTTATTTATCTTCGCTTTTTTTAACTTGTCTTTCATTTTATTGTTTTTATAACAAGCATTTTGATCTTGTTCATCAAAATACTTGTTTCTTTGAATTTTACATTTGGTATTCTTTATACCAAACTCTGGTTTATACATTTATGTATAAAACCATGATTTACCTCTTTGGTGTTCCCATCTTTCCTACATCAATGGCCTCTACAAGTAAGACCGCTGCAACCTCTGCTGCTGAAGACACCACCTTGGTCGCTGCACCAACCTGCCATTTTCCTTTGGAAAGAGCCGTCTTCAAGTCCTGCAATTACATTGCATTGGTGGACATCCCTGCAGACCGCCCTCAATTCGCTGAAGGAGCTACCTTCATCAAGGCGTGCCCACTGATGTACGCTTTCGTCCACAACCCAGTGGGCGTCTCTTCTCATCTCCAAGCTCTATGGTACACGACTCACTGTACCACGCTGACGACTAATAAGGGAACCGAGCTCCCTGCTATTGGATTCAAGATTCCAGATCTTGGGCTCTTTTCTTTCACTGCAGGGTTTGTCAGGAAGGCTCTTCGTCTCCCTGTACGCGCAAAGAATCAACAATGGGGCGCTGAACCCACCAAGATGCAAATCGATGCATTCTTGGATTCTATTGGATATGCTTGGGAAAATCCCTCTCTAAAGACCGTGGGTTCCAAGGTAGAAAAGAAAAGGCTACCTGCTCGCTGGCAATATATCTTCACCCAGGTGATCCAATGCCTTGGGTCGAAGATCGGGTCGCATGACCAAGCGAGCAAGCACTTTCAAGATCTTGCCTATTCCCTCTACACCGGCCACAACCACAACTATGCAGACTACATCTTCAGCGGCATGGTCAGTCGCATCAGCGCCGCCACCAGACATCCCGTCATCCCCTACACTCGCTTATTCGCAACCATTATGGAGGTTGCCTTCGGGGAAGAATACCCGAAGGTCGGCGATCACTCCTTCTCCGTAGTGGGGAAGAAGTCCCTGGACATTGAAGAACGTCCAGGAGATGCTCCTTTCACTCCTTACATGCTACAAGTGATTGGAGCACCTCTTCCAGTGTCCACCTCGCTGTCCAACCCAACAGCGAGCAACCCAGACACTGTTGCCGCTGTTAAGAGGAAGCAACCATCCGATGGTCTTAAAAAGACCATCGCAACCAAACTTAAAAAGCCAAAGAATATGGTCTCTCAAAAGACCACTCTCTGATTTCGGTGTACTACCAACACCACCTAAAACCTCAGCCACTTCAACGGTCTCTTCAACCGTTGCCGCTTCATCAGCACTACCTACATCATCAGCGACTCTGGTCACTGAGGGTGTTTTAGCCGGCTCTGCTGAAGCTGGATCAGGTACTACTCTCACAGCCTTCTTAACTTCTTCTATCTCCTCTTCTTTGGTCCTCACCTCAGCAAATGACTCAGCGATAGTTGTCCCTATCCCTGATAATGCTGAAATGCACGCAGTCCAAACCTCAATATTGTTTAGACAATCTGAGTTTTGGAAGGCCAAATTAAAAGGACCTCAGAGTATCTCTCTCAGATACTCTAAGACACTAGTCAGTGATTCTCAAGACACTGCCTCTACAAATATAGTCCCTAAGAGTAATCCTCATGATACTCTCAGGGAGAAATTTTTTCATCCATCTTCTAATCCGGATGTGTTTTTGGCATCTTTATCTATGTCATCATCAGGTGTCGCTTCTCTTCCCACTTCAGCAACGACAACCACCACCACCAGCGCTCCTCCCCTCAGCAAGGAAATGGGAAGTCTCCTCAGGGTCCTCCCAGCGCTGCCCGGCTCAGAGATGTGAAGCAAGAGATGGCCGCTCCCAAGCTTCCTACTCCAGTCACTGAGCTACCTCCAATTGTCCTTCCCAACCCTACATTCCCTGCAGTTGACTATTTGGTCAGGGAATGTGCTCTCACAAGGGCTAGGGTGGACAATCTTCAGACGTCCGCTGAACTGATCTTCAAACGAATCGTTGGAACTCCATCGATCAAGACTAACGTCAGCAACCTCATCTCTGACGTTTACTCTCTGAAATAAGACAACAGGGCCTTTCATCAGACCCTGACAAGCCTGGAGCAGAAGGTTGCTGCTCAAGCAAACGTCCTTGAGTCTATTCAAAAGACTCAATCCGATATGATGCAGATGCTCACCAAGCTCTCTGAGGCTAGTTCCTCTTCTTTCAACGCTGCTGATCGGACCACGCTTCAAGATAATGATGTGAAGCTCAAGGACATTCAGACGAATGTTCGCACTCTGATGGTGCATTGTCTACCTCCTGATAACATTGAGGGGGAGAGATGTGCCAAAGAGTTCGCTGACGAACGCATTGCTGAGCATAACCAGAGGTTCCCTGGAGAGAAGATTTCTCCATACATCCAGCGAGCTGAACCTAAAGAAGATGATGATGCTGATGAAGATGAAGATGACTAAGAAGAAGATGAAGAACCTATCCTTCACTATGGGGGGATGGATGATGATGAAGACGACGATGACATTGGAACTGCCTTAGAGCACTTCAGATTGTCAAGGCCTGGAGTCGCTCATCAAGAGCCCTAGGGGGACGGACAACATCCCTCTCAGGGACACTCCGGCTCCTCAAGAAAAGGAAAAGAAGTGGTAGATCCGGATGCCACTATTCCCATATCTGAGGGGGAGACCACAATTGAGGTATCTCTTCCTCTTATCCCTTACATAACTCCTCTCTCTGAAACCCCCACACCTCCTTCACCTACAAAAACTCTTTCTGATAACTCTTTCTCCTCCTCTCCTTCCCTCATTGATCCCCGTCCCCCAAAGGACTCTACTTCATGGAAGGAACCTTCCTCTGAAGAGCAGTTTATGTACATAATAGAAACTGACTCTGAAGAAGAATAAGGCCTTATTCCCAGGCGTCGCGTTCAAAAGCCAATCATAAGCGAGCCTAAAGAAGAAGAAAGGCGAATAAAATTCCTTAGGGAATTCGAGGCTAGAAGAATAAGGGTGCCTGAAGCTGAACCCATTGAAGCTGTACCAATAAGGATGGTAGATGAATTCTACTTTCTGTCCAGAGAAGAGAGAGAACAAGCATTGGAAGCACAAAGAATCAGGGATGAGGAAATAAAGCAAACTGAGAATGATCTTGCTTTAGCAAGGAAATTGCTTAGAGAAGACTCTGCAAGAGATAAGGCGGCCAAGGATCAACTGAAAAAGAGTGAAAGGGTCGCTGAAGCTCTTGTATAGAGAGAACTTGCACAAGAAAATTTGAATGTAGATCCAATCCTTGCTCAACAAAAGATTCTAAGTGCACTGTCCGCTGAAGCCACTATGTAGAAAGATAAAGAGCTTGATTGGTGCACTGACAGACTGAAATTTCGAAGATCTGAAGCCAAAATCATTCATGCAACTATCCAAGGGCGACTCTCCAACAGAGGTGGTCCAAAGGTATATGTAAGAATGACAAGGACAAACAGAACAGAGAGAGAAGAAGCCAAGTTCTTAAGGATTTATGGATACACTGAATGGTTAGAAATCAGAGACGCCATTCAGGGTTCCAAATCCAAATTCAAGGATGTGGTGGACAGTGTACTGGATCAGTTGCCGCAACGGATGTCACAACATGTGCAAGTTCCCCCTCTCCCTTAATAATCTAAGAAGAAAAGATCAACTGCTGAAGGTAGTTCAAGTTCTAAAAATGAGCATGAAACTAAATTTGATTATCAAAGCATTCTTGGTCATCTTGAGCTCCCTGATATATCAATGCTTTGTACCTCTCTCCCTCAAGACCGAAGATACGAAGAAGATGAAATCATCTCACTGCCTGAACCTGGTATGGTATTCTTGGATAATGAAGGGTTCTTAGGACTCTTCAGAAACCAAGAGATTCGCAAGGCCCCATCCTCTCTCATAAAGATCATGCTTTGGCGCTGCTAGTCAGATACCCCTCTGATGAATCGACAGAAGACGCTTTATGAAAATGAGTTACAAAGACAAAACGAGAATATCTCTGACTAGTTATAGATTTCTATTTCCTTTGTAATATTTCTTCAGTGTATAAGTACTTTACTTTTATTGTTGTAATTTCATTTCCCTGTAATTTCTTCAGATTATTGTTAATGAAATTAATCAGAGTACTTTACTCCATCCTAGTATTGAAAAGATCCCTGAAAACAGTAAAAGGGACAATGAACATAAGAGTTCTATCTTCTTTAAACTATCTTCACTCACTGATCTTTCACTCTGAAAATTCAATCAGTGAATGTACTTTATGCTTATTTACTTGTAAAAATTGTGTTTTCATATCCTTATAAATGAAACTCAATTCAGATAGTAGACTAGCTGAAAAAGACTTTACAGATTAGTACTTAGAAAATTTTCTTTAAATGTTTTCTAAGTCCTTACTAGTCTCTTAAAGCAATTTTCCTATGTTGCTTAATCATAATCAAATAGGGGGAGATTGTTGATTATAACTCCTTTTAATGATTTGAATATGATTTCTTTTTTGTACTTAGTGAAATTCCATTGTATAAGCTTCTGTTCATATTCAGCGATGGCACACGCTGATAACCATCAGCGATCGCTGAAGATCAAGGAACAACAAGCTTATCTCTGAAGATCTGAAGATCAGCTATCACACCAGAAGACCATTCAGCGAAATTCAAATACCCTAGCTGAAGAAAGAGATAATCGGCTAAGTGAACTGAAGCGGTTCCGCGATAGCAGCGATTATCTACTCAAAGTGTGAAGTCTTGTGAAGCCTCAGCGATACTGAAGTTCATCCTTGGAGATTCAGTATCAGCGATCAAATGAAGCTTCCTTTTCAAGACTAAAGATTGATCTTATCCTCGATGCACAAAAGTCAAACCTAGAACCATGTCAGAAAAGGACGTACGACTTGTCTCTTATGTCCCCATCATATCTGATACGGTACTGTTCATATTCGGCCAAAAGCATGGCTGTCTTATTAGCAAGGACAAGCTTCCTATCCAAGCTTGACACGTGGCATATGAAAGATCTATATGCTCAAGAATCATTATTAGGATGATATTGCTAATAATATATGATCCTAAAGGGTCACACCAATAACAACTTGATAAAAATAGATTATTTATAAGAATTTGATTATTGATAAATATTTATAACTCTTATAATTAAATTGAAAGTTATTTGTTTTATGAAAATGACAATTTTCAATGTCAAGTATCAACTATATCATAAGGTATGATTTATTAAGTCATTTACATCATTTTGAACTAGTAAGACTTTTGTCTTTTAGTTAGACATGCTTCTATTATTTAAATAGGAAAGACATGCTTTAGAAGGATGTCTTGACACTATGGTTAAGCATGGGTAGGATGTCTTGACACTATGATTAATCATTAGTTGAGGTATGGACCACATGGGAAGACTAACTCAAGTAACCATATACTTGATGTATTCTCTTATTTTTTTTAAGACTCTAAAACTTGTTAAAAAAAAAAAAAGTCTAGAGAAGAATTGATACTTGCATACTCTCTTTAAGTCAAAACTTGGTTTTTGTCTTAAAGCTTAAGAGTTTAGGACTAGCATCCTTTCAAGTTGGTAATTATTGGTGAACATCTTTGGAGGAGTTCTACTCTTGCACTCTTGCCATCTTCTTCAACGATCTAGCCTCCCAAGAGGAACCAAAAGCTACAAAGGTTGTTATTCTTTTCTTCCTACGGTTGCATAATCTTTCCATACATGTAAAATGATCCTTGGTGGGTATAAACTTGTTTTATGTTGTTCAAATCTTTATTGCTTCCGTTGCCATCTATGTATTTTAGAAACCAAATTTTTGAACTAAACCCAACAATTGGTATCAGAGCCAGGTTGCTTGCATGGTTAGATTTTAGATTATTTGGATAATCTTAGTTTTTGGAAAACATGGATAACTTTCTTTTATAAGAATATGTTCATACATGTTTTCTATGACAACTTGATAATTGTTATTATTATTTTTTTTGTGACCAAAAGTTTACATGCATTTTTGGTCATAAAAGTTGTCTTAGAAAAACAAAGAGTTGTTTTATGTTTATATGTATTTTTGAGTGCATAAACAAGCCATGGACCATTTGTGATGTTGTTTGTGTTGATTATTCAAAATGGTTGTAATATTTTTTTTATTCATATGGTATGTAATAATTTAATAGTTAGTTTTTCTTCTTGTTTAATTTTGTAAGTAATAGATTAGTTTTAGACTAGTTTATCTTTATATAAAATGTAACATGATTGAAGATGGTGGCCATTTTGAAGATCCAAACTAACCCCATGGTTTTGTGAAGTTTTACAACTTCCATGGATTTTTCAACAACTTGTTACAAAGAGTTGTCTAAGCAAGTGGGAGCTTGAAGAACATCATTTAGAAGATTTGGTTCCATTTGTCCCTTTAGGAATGGACTTGGCATTTTGTGATGGCTCACAAAATGTCACTAGTTTATGGCTTGGTTTATGCACATATGCATGTTCGTGATGTTTATTTCATGTTAATATTATGCTTGATTGATAAAATGAGATTTTACATGCTAAATAATATTTTGAACATAAATATCATCACATATTTCAAAATATGACTTTTAAACTTAAGATGTATAAATTGAGACTTCAAAATAAAATAGTTTTGTTTTGAAAGCCCTATTACGACAAATTTTGAAATAATAATATTAATAAGTTTGAAATGGTGATTTTGATACTTATCCAAACTCTAAGTCTTTATAATAAAAGGAAGTTTTATTAAAAGGTTATAAATGGTTCTATAACGCTCAAACGTCGAACTTAATATAAGATATTAATTTTAAAATTTGATTGCGTCGAAATATATAAAACTATATTTATAAAGAACCTAAAACGTGATTTTGTGAAAATGATACCATGGCTTATTGGATGCATGCAATAACGATGATATCACATGTTTTAAACTAGAATTATAAAACATTTAAATCCCTTTTAAAAACGCAAGTCTATGCCATCCAATTATAGGAACATTCTCACATCATTTGTATAAGCTTGTGGGAAGAAGGATACCTAACCGCTTGTATTATCTCTTGATGGCCGAAGTGTATTCGTGATTCCTATAACTAGTTATGGGCCGATTACACAAGTTTCTTTAATTGGATGACTTGATCGGGAATCTTTTGCGATAAAGGTTACCTAAGCATAAGAGGCCCGAGGCATAGATGGGATCAAACATGTCGATTAACAAAAGTTGTTTAGGATCCCATATAACTAGGAATTACATTTTGATGTAATTAGTAAATTGTCACTTACCTTGTTGAAATAAATAAATGGGAAAAAGGATACCTAACTATTTATTTGTTTTGCAACTTGGATCCTATACTTTAATAATTAATGTTTTAGAAACATAAGGGTATTAATTTTAAAGAATTAAATACTAAATAAAACTTTGTTAAAATTTTGTAGATGGCCCCACCGCATCCGTCCCACATCACTCTCACATAATATCCCTACGATCCGTCCTAGAAAAGGCAAAACTTGATCATTCCAACTTTTGGATTGGCATCGCAATCTAAGAATAGTCCTTAAACAAGAAAAGAAGGACTACATTCTTGAGGGCCCTATTCCCGAGGAACCCCACACCACTCCTAAGGTTGCACATGACTTATGGTTGAAGCATTGTGATGATTCAATCGATGTGTCATGCCTCATGCTTGCTATGATGATCCCGGACCTCCGAAGGATGCGGAACATCACACCGCTTATGATATGATCACACACTTGAAAGAAATGTTCGATAAGCAAGCAAGAACTGAGCGTTTTGAAACTGTTCGAGGCTTGCACGGTTGCAAGATGGAAGAAACTGGGAATGTGAGCACACATGTTCTCAAGATGAAGAGCTATCTGGATCATTTGGAGAGACTTGGCTCTCCATATCCACTTGATTTGGCAACAGATGTGATCCTAAACTCTTTGCCAAAATCATATGATACCTTCATCATGAACTACAACATGAATGGTTGGGATAAACCTATCTCAGAGTTGCACTCGATGCTTAAAACTGCCGAGAAGAACATTCCCAGGAAATCATCTCAAGTGCTCATGATAAGGGAGGGGCAAATCAAGAAGCCTAAAGGCAAGAACTCCAAAGGCAAGCCATATGTTGGCAAGGGCAAAAGGAAAATGTTTCCCCAAGCCCAACAGCCTAAGAAGAAGGAGAAAGTGGCAAAAGAAGATCCATGCTTTGAGTGTGGAGTCATTGGTCACTGGAAAAGGAACTGTCCTACTTATCTTGCGGGGTTGAAAGCTAAGAAGGTCGGAGAAGGAACTTCAGGTATATATATTTTCATGATTGAAATGGGAATCTTTACTTTTTCATCTAACACTTGGGTATTTGATACTGGGTGTGGAAGGAGTAAGCAGCTAAAGGCAGGCGACATGGTATTACACATGGGCAATGGAGCAAAAGTTGCAGTCCAAGCACTTGGAAATTTTGATTTGTGTTTACCTAATGGCCTGTATTTAAAATTAGACAATGTATGTTTGATTCCTAGTCTGACTAGGAATATTATTTCAGTTGCGCGTTTAAAACAATCTGGTTTCACTTATCAATTTGTTGATGATAATATTCACTCCTTTATGAATGGAATGTTCTATTTTGAGGCTAGGCCTATTAATGGAATTTATGAGTTAAATCTTGATTGTTCTTCAAACAATAATTCCATTTATCATGCAAACACCAAAAGGGTCAAATATGATTTAAACCAAACCTATCTATGGCATTGTCGACTTGGCCATATAAACAAGAAGCGCATATCCCAACTTCAAAAGAATGGACTTTTGAAGGCAAGTGATGATGAATCATTTGATATATGCGAATCTTGCTTATGTGGAAAGATGACAAAATCCCCTTTCTCTGGTTCTAGTGAAAGGGCAAGTGATTTGTTAGGAATCATACATACCGATGTATGTGGTCCTTTCAAAACTATGTCTAGATATGGTGAGAGATACTACATCACCTTTGCGACGCATCGTAGTCGTTATGGTTATGTTTTCTTAATGAAACATAAGCATGAAGCATTTGAAAAGTTCAAATTGTTTCAAAGTGAAGTCGAAAATCAACTCAACAAGACCATTAAAATCCTTCGTTCGGATAGAGGAGGCGAGTACCTAAGCCAAGAGTTTCAAGATCATCTTAGGAGTCGTGGGATTGTCTCACAACTCACTCCACCCGAACACCACAACATAATGGTGTATCTGAGCGGAGGAACCGAACTTTATTAGATATGGTTCGATCTATGATGAGTAGAAGTACTCTTCCTTTATCGTTTTGGAGCTATGCCCTACTCATTTCTTGCTCGTATTTTGAATATGGCTCCAACTAAGAAAGTAGATAAAACACCATATGAGATCCGGAATGGAAAAGCTCCATCCTTATCTTACTTGAGGGTTTGGGGATGTGAAGCTTATGCAAGACAAGAAACTTCAAGTAAACTTGAACCAAGATCTACTAAATGCATTTTTATAGGATACCCTAAAGATTGTTTAGGTTATTACTTCTACATTCCCAGCGAGAATAATATCTTTATTTCTTGAAAAGCTGATTTCTTAGAAAGCAAGTTTCTAATGGATGAATCAAGTGGGAGGCGCGTGGAACTTGAAGAAGATCATGAACCACCGCCAGATGTATCACAAGTTGGCACTAGTTCTCAACAAGAAATTGTTGAACCTGAAAAATTAGTTGTTCATGATTCTAACGAAACACGGAGCGTTCGTAGATACGATAGAGTTCGTCAAGAACCTAAGAAATATGGATTTCTCATTGACGAATGCTTCTTGATAGATTCGATGAACCCATCAACTACTGCACCGCTATATCAGATTTTGAATCTGACAAATGGCTTGAAGCCATGAACGCAGAGATGCAATCCATGCATGAGAACCAAGTATGGGACTTGGTTGATCTTCCTCCCCATAGTAAGACTGTAGGGAGTAAGTGGGTTTTCAAGAAGAAAACTGACATGGATGGTAATCTACATACTTTTAAAGCAAGACTTGTTGCAAAAGGTTTCACTCAAACTCATGGTATTGACTATGACGAAACTTTTTCTCCAGTCGCTATGATTAAATCTATTAGGATACTATTTGCCATAGCCGCATACTATGACTATGAGATATGGCAAATGGATGTCAAAACCGCTTTTCTTAATGGACACTTACAAGAAGATGTCTATATGGTTCACGATGGTTTTGTCAATCAAAAGCATCCTAATAAAGTGTGTAAGCTTAAAAGATCCATTTATGGATTGAAGCAAGCATCTCGAACATGGAATATTCGTTTCGATGATGAAATCACAAAGTATGGTTTCATCAAGAACGAAAATGACACTTGTGTTTACAAGAAAACTAGTGGGAGCACAGTAACGTTCCTAGTCTTATATGTAGATGACATACTAATCATGGGAAATGACATTCTGACCTTGCAAGGTGTTAAGTCTTGGCTCGGAAAGTATTTCTCAATGAAAGATCTAGGAGAGGCTGCATACATTCTTGGAATAAAGATCTATAGAGATAGATCAAAGCGATTAATAGGTTTAAGTCAAAGTGCATACATTGACAAAGTCTTGAAACGGTTCAAGATGGAACACTCTAAGCGAGGATTCGTACCAATAGCACATGGCACGATTTTGAGTTCATCTCAAAGTCCTAGCACAAAAGTTGAGCTAGAGAAGATGAGTGGAATTCCATATGCTTCGGCTATTGGATCCATCATGTATGCCATGCTACGCACTAGACCTGATGTATCGTGTGCTTTGAGTATGACGAGCAGATACCAACAAAATCCAGGAGATAGTCATTGGATAGCTGTGAAGAACATTTTGAAGTACTTACGAAGAACTAAAGATATGTTCCTCGTCTATGGAGGTATGGAAGAAGATCTTAGTGTAAAGTGTTACACAGATGCTTCTTTCCAAACAGATCGAGATGATTGTAAGTCACAATCGGGATACGTCTTCATTATCAATGGAGGTGCAGTTTCTTGGAAGAGTTCCAAGCAGAGTGTTGTAGCACAGTCCACTACAGAATCAGAATATATTGCCGCTCCGAGAAGCGCAAAGGAGAGGCACTTGGATGAAAAAGTTCATTAAAGATCTAGGGGTTGTTCCTTCCATTCAAGATCCTCTAGAAATCTTTTGTGACAATGAAGGTGCCATTGCATTAGCCAAGGAACCCAGATCACATCAAAGAACCAGGCACATTCACCGGAGATTCAACTACATTCGGGATGAAGTTGGAAGTGGTGACATTTGTATTCGCAAAGTACATCGATCAAAACTTGGCGGACCCATTCACGAAGCCCCTTCCACAAGCTAAACATGAGGGTCATGCTAGAGCCATAGGACTTCGCTATTCTAGTGATTGGATTTGATCTTCTTTTAGTATTGAGTAATGGAACATTGTAAGTAACAACTATTTTAATGATTGTGATATATGGAATATGATCTTTTCATTAAATATTTGTTGTGTTCTATATTAACATGTTTAATCCTCGAATAATGTAGTTATTCTAAATGTCCATAGTCAATCATTGTTGTGGGAGCAACAATGAAGTAAGACTAATATGAATTGGATTGGTTGACAAAGCGTTGCAACCAAGTTCGTAGGTACTTGTTAAAGAACAAGTATTGGACTTGACCCATTTCAAGATCACTTCATGGATCGCTATCATAAGTGATACTTGATAAAGGTATTATCTTTATATCCTTAGACCTAAGATACATATTTGGGACTTGAGTGTGGCGAATGCTATACTTTGATATGGTTAAATGCTGTTCTTTAACCGGACGATTTATAAAGGCCATTATTAGGTATAGTATGAACTACGCAAGAGGCGTATGTAGTCAAGATGGGATTTGTTCCTCTTATGTGTTGAGAGTTAGACATCTAAGGCGCCTTATCAAAAGTTGAACACTAAATGAGATTGATTGCGATCTATATCTCATATTCAACATGATGTCTGAGACAAAGGGATAATCGATAACTTACCTTGTACATCAATTGGAGCTTTGAGCTTATTGGGAATTAGATGTTGTTGAATGGCACTTCGTCGTATGTTATTGGGGGCGGTGAAATGTTGCTAGACATTCACCATCGTCTATGTCAATATATATTGAGTCTTGAGCAAGTGGGAGATTGAAAGATCTATATGCTCAAGAATCATTATTAGGATGATATTGCTAATAATATATGATCCTAAAGGGTCACACCAATAACAACTTGATAAAAATAGATTATTTATAAGAATTTGATTATTGATAAATATTTATAACTCTTATAATTAAATTGAAAGTTATTTGTTTTATGAAAATGACAATTTTCAATGTCAAGTATCAACTATATCATAAGGTATGATTTATTAAGTCATGTACATCATTTTGAACTAGTAAGACTTTTGTCTTTTAGTTAGACATGCTTCTATTATTTAAATAGGAAAGACATGCTTTAGAAGGATGTCTTGACACTATGGTTAAGCATGGGTAGGATATCTTGACACTATGATTAATCATTAGTTGAGGTATGGACCACATGGGAAGACTAACTCAAGTAACCATATACTTGATGTATTCTCTTATTTTCTTTAAGACTCTAAAACTTGTTAAAAAAAAGAAAAGTCTAGAGAAGAATTGATACTTGCATACTCTCTTTAAGTCAAAACTTGGTTTTTGTCTTAAAGCTTAAGAGTTTAGGACTAGCATCCTTTCAAGTTGGTAATTGTTGGTGAACATCTTTGGAGGAGTTCTACTCTTGCACTCTTGCCATCTTCTTCAACGATCTAGCCTCCCAAGAGGAACCAAAAGCTACAAAGGTTGTTATTCTTTTCTTCCTATGGTTGCATAATCTTTCCATACATGTAAAATGATCCTTGGTGGGTATAAACTTGTTTTATGTTGTTCAAATCTTTATTGCTTCCGTTGCCATCTATGTATTTTAGAAACCAAATTTTTGAACTAAACCCAACAGCATATACCTTTTGTCTTGCATTAAATGCAAACGGGTATAAATAAGATGGAGATATCTTCTTCATCTTAATGCATGCTTCATTCTAGCCTATACCCTCTTTATTCTTTCTTTCATCTTCTTGTGCATCAAACTTAGTGTTTCTTAGAATAGGTTTTACACTTGTTTTTATTCCGCTTGTAACTGTAAATTTGTTTATTATATATAAACTCATTTAAAACTCAAAATCTGTGTGTGTTTGTATTCAACCCCCCTTCTACAAACTATTTACTATTGATTGAACTCTTGTAGACCCTTTAGGGACCAACAGAGAGAAACAGGGGACGTGGGAGAGAAACGGGGAGGATTCGGATGGAGGCGTAACCGTAAATTAGTGAATTTACACGGCTGAGATTTGATCTTAGAAAGAGTTTTAACGGCTGAGATCAATTGGACTCACCGCTGTCAATATACATATAACTGATATCACCAATTTTTATAATCGATATCCCTTTGTGTGTTTAAGCGTATGTTTATTTATATGCATAAAAGTGAGGGTAGTGCATTTTAAGAGAAAAAGGGAGGTTTTTATTGTTTATAATTTATGTTTTTGCTAATGATTACGTAAAGTTGAAATATTTGAGAGACGTAAAAGATTATTGGGTGTTACGATATGCAATTAAAAGTTTAAATTACAATATTACATATATAATAGGTTCATACTGACTTACTTCATTTCTTCACTTTTTTTAAAGAACCCTAATGACTACAACAATCCACGCGGAAATGTGGAAAAAAGAAGAAGTTGGAAGTTTTGAAAATTGTTAATTTAAGTATCAAAATTATGATTGAGAATGTTGATTTCAATAAAAGTGCACATTCTTGATACATTATGTGGATTCTTTTGTTCTAAAAAGAAAGATTAATAGTTTTGAATGTTATTTGAACTTCATTTGAGCATTGGACGGTTCATTACTTTTCATATTTGTTTGATAGTTTTATTCATATAGTACTGATAATTATAGTCGATGCAAAATTTTAATATTTTCTTTTTTTCATTATTATATGTATCTCAAAACTATTCAACAACTATTGAACATCAAATTAATTTGATAGTGATCGTCGCGCAACGCACGAAGCCAAAGGCTAATTAATAATGTTTTAAAACATTTACTATTAATCAATGGTAATGTGTATATATGTATAAAATATAAAAACCATAGAGTGTGGCGCTTCTAATCTAATAATTCAAAATAAATGACATGCTCATTTATAGATCAAATCAAAATAGTATTTTTTTTAATAATACCTTTGAAAAAACAAAAACAAAGAATTTAAGTAAACTTAAATTACACCCAACTAATGCAAGCAAAAAATAAATTAACGCTTATTCAACATGGCAAAAGACTTTGCTTACTTGAGATGATTGATTTTCTATTAGTGTACTCATCAAAACATTTTGAAGGTAAGTTGAAAAATCATATGGCACTAACATGTGTGCGTAGAGGTTATCAAGAATTTGGCTGAAATTAACATGACAAAAGCAATAAAAAGATATTTGCAAACCAATAGAGAATTTGTTGTCATGCAGAAATACATAAAGATGACAAAACCATTCATTTTATTATCTATTGAATCGTTAGAAAAACTATAACTCAACATCGATAATAACAATATTTAGGATTAGGATATATCTTTCGGCATTTGAGATAACCGTAGGTTTTGAAGTACCAAATGCAGCTCCACAATCGGTAATTGCACTAAAGAGTACTAGTGAATGTTTTCGCACATCCATGTAGTTATGATGAACAAATGCATCTTTCATTGGTTTTAAATTGTTAATTGCAATGTTGTATTTGTCCTCACATATTTTATAAGCAGGATTTTGATTGATAGCACCTCGTATGATATCAATAGTGCTACTGGCTTTAGCGGTTGCTAAACCAAGCGATGCTAATCCGAGGTCATAAGGAGTTGCGGCTTCAGCGGTGGATGGATCAGAGTTGAGGGTATCCGAGCATAATTTTGGATATGAAGTTTTGGCACAAACTTAATTTACCAAACTTGGATCGTCTTTTAGCAACGAAGGATAGTTGCATATTACAAGTACGCTGATAATTAAACACGAAAGCCTTAATGTGAAAAAGTTTGAGGAAAATGAAACCATGGGATTGTTTTTCTTAGTAACTTGAGATTGAAAACTGAGTTGCTCTTCTCTATTATGGATAACAAAATGAAACATATTTACAGAATTTAGTGCTCATATTTGCTTTACGTTTCACATATTGTTTGAAGCATTTATATATAATTGCTTGAATCAATTAATGTTTTTAAATTTTAAGCCGGTTTCATAAAGAATTAAGGCTCAAACCCATCCTTAAAAAACCCCAATTTTTTGAATTAAATGAAAGTCCATTAAAGTGAAGCCCAAAGACAACAAATTCAATGTCGATCTATCCCTAATCTCGGGTGTTTTCACTTGATTTCTCGCCAACAAAAAATAGTATAAATCTTAAATGATATTTTAATTAAATCCACAACATTCTGATGAGTATGAAACTATTTTTTTTCTTTAATAGACTAGAAAGCCATGGATTTGATTAAAATTCATTTAATGTTATATACCTAAGGGTCTGTTTGGTACGATGGACATGACGTGACATGACATGACATAACATACTTGTCCCATGTTTTGTGTGACCATATGTGGAACAAAGTGAAACTAACTTGGATAAGTGTGGAACATGCGTATTCCCTCCTACCCCCTGTAACTAACTGGAACAACACCAGATGTACCAATATACCCTCATAATACAAGTCGCTCTTCAGTCTTCTCTTTCAGGCCTTTCGTCGAAGACTCCTTATGTTGAAATCAAAGATCGTCTCCCTTATCGATTCATGTTTTTATTCTGAAAATGAGGACCGTCTCCTTGGTGCTAATCGATTTCCCCTAAATCAATTTCTAAATTGTCTCTGTCGTGCTAAATCGATTTCTCCTAAATCAATTTTTAAATCTTCTCCCTCCATGCTATCGAAGATCGTCTCCTAAATCCATTTCTCCTTAGTCGATTTTTCCTATAGATTTGGCCAAATCGAACGATTTCTCCTCAGGTAGTCTATCTCTCCTACATATTTCTCCTAACTGATTTCTCATACAAATTTGACCACTATGGTACGTAAATCGAAGTTTTTTGTGGTAAAGTGATTTTATGGATTGAGTTTTTTACTACTGTGATTTCATTAGTTTGAGTTTCTTGTTGATCGAGTTTTTTGACCACTATGATTTCATAAGTCTGAGTTTTTTGGCCGATGTTGAGACTTGTTATGATCACATGAGGTTTTTGGTTGATTCTTGTTGTGATTACATAAATTGTGTTTACATAAGGTTTTTGGTATGTTGATCCTTGTTGATAGAGTTTTTTGGCCACTGTTGATTCTTGTTGTGATTCTTACTGTAATTCTTGTCGTGATTATATGAGTTTCTTTTTGTGATTCTTGTTGTGGTTCTACTGTAATTACATAAATCTGCACATGTTGTGCTTGAAGCTTCCGATTTGAGAAAATTTAAGACAGAACATACTTGGATTCAGAATTATTCTGCTTTACTCTTTCAATTACAATTGTGTTTTTTAGCCACTGTGATTTCATAAATCTAGTTTTTTTTGGCTACTGTGATTATATAAGTTGAGTGTTAAAGTTGATTTTTGATATATGATTATTGGTACTTTGTTGATATATGATTGTTGGTGAACAACTAACTTGTCCCGTCCTATCTACGTACCAAACACACCCTAAATGACCCTCTCCAAGCGCTCAACACGGATTACCCTGTTCCTCACCACTCGATGACATAGTCTGTTGCTCCAGAAACCTTTATGTGGTTACATCTAACTCCAATAAAAAATCTATCGACTTAGGGCACAATTTTGTGGTTGTATCTAACTCTAATTGGTGATCACCTTATTTCTTTCAAGTAAGCATCTCTACATTTGTGTCATGTGACTTTGTCTTTGTATGAATGTTCATTTATGTGGAAATTGGAATGGTAAATTGATTTACGCGAACAAGTGGGTAGAGGTTGATTTATTCTACATCAAATATAGTTGTGTGGATCTTTAATGAACTAACGTTAAAGGATTTTAGATGTTGGTTTGCATATCTAATTGTAATATTCTTTTTTCCAGTTTCTTGATTCATTTTTAACTAAAATTGAAACAAAACCAAGGAAGACGAATCAAAGAGGTCATGGAAATTGTGTAAATATTATTCTTGTCATTCAAAATTATGGGTGAGCACACGGGTCAGATCAGATCGGGTCGGGTTCAGAGGGAAAATGGAGAACCCGGCCGGGTTTCTGCGAAAGGGGGGGGTCGGGTCGGATAAGGGAAATCCATTTGAAATCATAGTGCAAACTTTTTCAAGAACAAAATTCATTCAGTACTTCAAGATCCATTACGTGTACAAGGCCTTTTGTTCTTCTTCGCATCTGTTATTTTGGCACAAATATTTTTGGTTCTTAAAAAGAAACTTTTTTCCACTGTAATTTTGAAAATGAACGTTTAAATGTCCTTCAAAAGTTATTGGGCCTCCTCTTACTCTTGGCTCATTGGACATAAAAAAAATCAAAGCTATTTGTTATTTATGTTGATTTGTGTGTGCAACACAAGTAAAACAAAATTGCATTAAAGATGTGCATGTGTTAATGTGCTACTATTGTGCAACAAGTATTCTTTTAAAACAATGGAATTAACATAATAAAGTCATAAACATCAAACATACTGAACTAAAACATTTAAATTTTAAAATAATAAAGTCATGAATATGAAAGGGTAATAGTGACCTATTAGGCTTTACCATTTTAGGATGTTTTTAAAAAAAAAAGGTAAATATTATTCGGATTTCGGGTCGGATCGGATCGGGTGACACAATGCTATACCCCACCCGAACCTATATATCTGACATAAATTTTGGGTTTCGGACTTCAGGTACAATCGAGTGATTATGGTCGGGTCGTTCAAGGTTTTTTCGAGCCGGTTTTTAGGTACGGTTGGGTTTTGGCGTTTTGCACACCCCTATTCAAAATACATAAAAATCATATAGAAATATATAGAAAAAATGGTCATCAATGGAGACAAACATTTCACATGCATATATAGACATGGCCAAAAACCAGTCTCGGGTTAGGCCTAAATCGTCTCTGGGCCGAAACAATAGCACTCCGTAGGAGTGTACAAAAAACCTTTCAACCCGCGAAAACCGCTTAACCCAACCCGTTAACAACCCGATTAAACCTAATCCGTCAAACCACTAATTAAGAGAGTTAAAAATGAGTTATTAAAACTCAACCCAACCCAAACCGTCAACCAGGCTCTAATATATATTATTTCAACAAAATTATATATAATATTTACAGAAAATTACACCTACTATAGAAATATAATTTACAACCCATGAAATCAGAAATATTTACATATATTATTTAAATTACACCCCAAAAAGATTATACATATAGAGGAAAGTTTAAATGCGAACTTAAATTTGGTTGTGAACGTGAGGACAAATGAAAGCGCAACATGTGTCTGAATGTAGATTATTCAGACTGAATAATCAAAGAAATATTCAGTCTGAATATAACACCTAACACGCTCTCATTTGTCCTCACGTTCACAACCAAATTTGAGTTCTCATTTGAACCCGCCAGATACATATATAATTATATATTTGTCATTTAGTCCAATTTACATTTTATAGCCCAAAGCCCAAACCAATTAAGTTGTCTAAGTCCAGTAGCACTGTAGCAGTAGTCGATTGGAAGTTTGGAACCCTCCTAATTCGATTCTGCCGCTTAGCAAGATTGAACGTTTGAAACCCTCACATTCTCAATTCGATCCTACCTCTTAGACGCTGCTGCTACTTGCTACTGCTCGATTTTGCTTCTGTGAGTAATCAGTTAATCACAGGTATGGCTTATGCTCCTTGCTATGCTCGAATTAGTCGATTTTGCTTTCTCGTTTATGCTCATTTTCTGCTCCTTGCTTCTCGATTTTGCTAGTTGCTACTGCTCGATTGATGCTCGTTTTTATCTCGTTTTCTGCTCCTTTAGGTTTCTATAACGTTTCCTTTCATGTAATAATGTGTGTGGGTTAAATGTTGTTTTAATTTTCTGAATATGTTATCCTTAATTCTCCAAAAATTGAATAAAGTGACGAAGCAAACTCGTTTAAAAGAAGGGGGGGGGGGTTAGAACACTATAACTTCAAATAGATTGGGATCACTTTTCAAAAAAGGACTTTAGATGTATTTGTAATTATTGCGGAAAAGATTATACTTATCATAGTAAGAAAATTGGCACAAGTTATTTGTGGAATCACTTAAGAAACCAATGTAAGAAGTATTTGGATAGCCTTGGCGAAAAAAAAACAAAAATTGCTTAGCTTTCCTACCATCCGAGGTGTCATTTAATTAAGAAAGATGTCGAAAAGCCGTGGCTAGATTTGTGATTAAAGATGAACCGGCCGAGGTTGTGGGCAAAGCGGGCGGCTGCCCAGGGCAGCAAAACCCAAAGGGCATCACAGCCCAATACTGAAATAGGGTTTACTAGGCTCATTTTCTTAGTTTTTTTTTAAAAGTTACGGCTTCTCTCCTCACTTCTGTCCTCCCGGTTCTGCCCCTCACCCACACAATCGACTCATTGCTCTCATCCCTGCTTTCGACTCTCACTCTCGTACTCATTGCTCTCATCCCTTCTGATTTGTTTATTTTTCTTTCTTCAATCTTGTTGTAATATTTCTCTTAGTTTCTTGATGTATATTTGTTGCTATCTTGATGAATGATGATTTACCTATTTGAGAGATTTCCTTAAAACTTTTTTCAATCATTTTAGTGCTTTGTTTATTTGGTTAAATCTCAATCGTTTTCGTGCTATAACTACTGTCTTGATATTTCCAATTTTATAGACAATTAGACTTGCACAGACTTATATAGAAAACTATGAGAGGATTAAGAAAATGGTGAATGTAAGTTTGCTAAGATAAGGGAAAGAAACAAGGCACCTAATGCAAGTTTACAGAGAATTAGATAATGGTTTATTTTCTTTGGGTTTGGTGGTATAAAATCATTGGATTGTTGGTTATCTTTAACATCTTAAGAAGGCTGATTTTTTGTTATGTTCTTGATCTTGGAGTTGTCATGATTTTCAAATGTTGCAATTGGGATTTTTTTTATCAGTTTGCAAAGGGAAGGACAGATATTGGTTGTTTGAATAAGGCTGCAGGTTGCTTGAATGATAGTTTTCAGGTCTGGATGGGTAATTGGGTGCACATCCTGGTTTCTTTTTGGTTGTTTGAATAGGCTGCAGGTTGCTTGAATAAGAGCTATTGTTTGTTCAAGTTAAAGGGTTGCTGGTTTTTCATGTTTTTGGATCTGCATCCAATTTTTAAGCTGTGGAAAGAGAATTTTAAGTTGCTTTTTTGGGTTAGTATCGGTGTGTGAATTAGCCGCCTAATTATAAGTTATCTAATTATACAACCTTTTGGATTTGTATTAGTTTGTGAATGAGCCGCCTAGATTGACTAGGTTCCAAACCTTTAGAAATTTGTGTGTTTTCTATTTCTTGGATTAGGGGCATCCTTTTCACTTTCCGCCCCCGAGCCTCAAAAACCATTAGACCGGCCCTGCTACTAATAAAATTACACAAAATCTTGCAACTTGTTTACCAGTGCAGAATGCTCAATTTCACTTGCTTTATTATCACTGTCACTTGGACTAAAAACTTGATGGGTTAAAGTCTTTTTAGAATCTTCAATATTAGTTCTTCAATCCTTAGGCTGCCATTTAGTAGTTGTTATTAATGACTTAGTTCTTAATTCTTTTAGACTGCAATTTAGCCTTTAGCAAGTACTTGGAATTATAAAATGTAATCTCATTAGAATTGGAATTTGGAGTGTTTGAATTAACTGTTCATTTTGTATAAAAACGGAAATTGCCGAAAACATAAGTTTGAAAAAAAATTGTGTAGGACTTCAAAGTTGCAAAAGATCAACGAGTTTCTCTTCGGTGGAATGAGGATTGAAGATTTCACATTCTTTTTGTCTTGTTTTAAAGTTTTATTATGTTCTAACTGTCTTGTTTATGTGACACATTTGTATAAAAGACTAGGTTCAGCAATGGAGTCGATTCAGGCATCATCAAAGAAGCGAAAAAACAAAGGTTTAGGAGAAAACAACAAGAGGAAGAAGAAGCATCAGGATCTTTCTGATGTTAGAAAACTCGGTCAACAACTGCTTTCATCCAGAGCTCACATTAATAACCTCCCTCTTCTACTCAACTTTCTCGATCCAACCACCTCTTATCCCCCTGAATTCCTTCTTGAATCTCTTCTTTCTCTTCAATCCTTCTTCACCCCACTTCTTCCAAAACTCCCATCTTCTTCCGCTAAACCTACAGAAGATCCTGAATCCATATACCAAACATGGGTTCGTTCTAAATTCGATGAATTTGTTCAATGCCTAATTCAGCTTTCAGTTTCTTCAATGACTTCTGAAGAAGCTCTCAGAGTAAGTACTTTATCAAGGTTTTATTTTCTTTAACACTCTGTTCTCGAGTTTTAGAAAGAAAACAAATGGAAGGAAAGGAAAGGAAAGGAAAAGAAAGGAAAGAGAAGGGAAGATTTTTTATTTATTTGTGTTCTTGAGAGTGAGGGAAAGGAAAGAAAATAAATATTCATGTTTTTGAGCAGGAGGGAAAGGAAAGGAAAGATGTCATTTTTACATATATATCCTTATTTATTTCGTAGGAGAACGTAACTGATGGGTAGATGTGTAATTGTATAAATATTTTTAGTTGTTATAAAAAAAATTCTTTCCTTTTCCTCCCACGTTTGGGAGGAAAGTTTTGGGAGGAAAATCAACATAACTTTCCTTCATTTTCCTTCCCTTTCCCTCCTAAAAAAAACTCGAGAACACAACTTTTTTTTCTTTTCCCTACTTTCCTTCCTTTTCCCTTCCTTTCCTTCGTAAAAAAAACTCGAGAACACAGGGTAAGCATCCATGGATGTGGACGCCTTGTTGATGGAGGTTTTATTGTAAGATAAATTTTCATGTTTTAATGACCCCATCTTGATTTTGTTATTTGCTATTATAGATTTATCTTAAAACATTTTCAAATTGCAATATGCGCTTGTTATTTTTCCAAATTATGGAGTGTGACTGTAGTTAAATTATGTGGTCGTATGGATATTCAGGAAGTGGTGCTGGATACTTTGATGGAGTGTGTCAAGGTTGGAAATGCAGGGAAATTTCATTCTTCTATATACCAAAAGTTCATCTATAGCATGGTGAGTTTACTACACTCTTTTGACCTGTTCACAGAATTTGTTTATATACAGTCACTGCGGTAATTAAATAGTTACTTTTACTCATATCTAGTCTCTTGGTCTTAAGAAAGAGACACTTCTAAAATGGAAGACTTCATTATAGTTCTTGTTCTACCCTAAAATTTAGTGATGTAATAATATAGGAAATTCATTGATAACAATTAAACATATTTGAATTGAAGACCCAATATGTTTGATGAAAAGGTTGCTGTTGATTCCGTGAAGTCATGGCTTTCATGTAGACTTTATAAAAATGCTTAAAAGGTGCTACCCATTATCCACATTCATCAAAATCTACTCAAATAATCAACACCTACTTGCTCCATAACTCCCTAAAACCTAGAATTTCACAAAAATAAAATAAAAAATATTGAGTCAATTCATTTCTTGAACTAATAAGTCTTCAGCTTTTAGTTTCATGTTCTTCAATCATCCAATTGATAGACTAAAAGAGAGGATGTATAATTCAAATAAACACGTGACATATTTGATAAAAAGTTCCCTTTAATATCATGATAGTCATATTTCTTATATAGTATATACAAAATGCTTAAGGTGCTACCCAATATCTTTACATTCATTAAAAACTACCCACTTAGTTATAAACTAAATAAATTTACTTTCTAGAGACAAAAATAAACAATAAAACCATCCATGCTCCATAACATCTTAAAAACTATAATGTCACAAAGCAAAAATACGTTTTTTATATGTCACCATGCAAATTAATAGTAAAAATAGTAATGTAGCTTCTATTTTTCTTGTTAATATGGTGGAAGGTTTTCTTCTTGTGGGATCCTTTTAGTTGATTATTTACATCAGCCCATGTTCTTTTTTGTTTATGTGTTGGAAATTTTATTGATTTTTTATTATCTTTGGTGCTTTTCAGGTTTACTCTGTTGAGGAGGCTGATACTTTGTTAAACTTGCTTGTATCAAAGTATTTTAAGTACATTGATGTCCGGTAAAAAGATTTAATCATTTTTTAACGAAATTTATTATTTTTATTTCCTATTATTTGTTACTAGTATTTTTTTTTAATGATCCTTCCCTCTTTACTATGTGGCAGCTATTTTACTTACATAAGCCTGGAAAAGCTAATTCGAACACTTGATGTCAAAGAATGTTCTGGTACTTTCTGCACATACATTTTTGGTGGTTTAAGCATAAAATATTGTTATTTGTATCATTGCATTCACAATTATTGGAGTCTAATGATTTTCTCATCAGATGTGAAACTTAAGGGGGAAGATACTGAAAATGGAAGTCCAGCAAGAGCCAGGTTAGTTTATGTTGCCTAGTGTGTTTGTTAATCCCAAAACTATTTATTGTTTAAAAGTGAATTAATTTTATTGTTTTGTGGTGTTAAATAAGATACTATTTATTATAGGGTTTACCATTTGTTTGTTTAAATGCAGTGGGCAGCTTTTGATCCGCAATATATATCATGTTATATCTAAGATTCCACCTCTCGAACAACTTGATGAAAAATCTGAATATGAAATATGGAACGAGTCTGGTGAGCATTCTTTGTTTTACTTATAGATCTTATTCAGTTTATTTAATCTCGAGCTTCATATAGTTGATAGCACCATTAAAGATTCTGTCACCTGCATTTTGGAATATACGATTTTGTAATATATTTTTAAAACTTCACTCCAAATGTTATTCAAAAAATAGTATTTTTGTAAAGTTTGTTACTACATGATTTCCTTCCATCCTGCTATATATTTCATTTTTATTATGTAATATTCTTATGACTTTGCTCTGTATGTTAGGTGTTTTCACCAAAGAAGGTGTAACAGAGTCCAAGAAAATTAAGAGAACAGAAGGAAAAGATGGCAAAGTCAAGTCCAGCAAGGGGGTAAGTTGTTGACTTTTGTGATATTTAATTATTATCTATGCTTAATTATAATTAAAATCCATCATATGACTTGCCTTGTCTTCAAACTTATCTTTTATTTCCCATATTGTTCTATGAACGTGTTACTTTTCAAATGTTTCATGCAATCAACATTCAACAATGCATCAAGCTTGTATTTTTTTTACATTAATTCCAGGTTTCATCTTCGGTTAATATTTCCAAAAAGATGAAGTTAAAATTCTCTAAAGCGTGGATGGCGTTTCTTGGATTACCCGTTCCTATTGATGTGTACAAGGAGGTAAGTTTATAGAGAGAAAAGTTACAAGCAAAAACTTATAGAAACCATCTTTTTTTGGTAACTTTTTGGTAACTGTTTAACACATCACCTATAATATCCTTTTCATGCTAGGTTCTTGTTACTCTTCATCAGGCGGTAATCCCTTATTTGTCTAATCCCATTTTGTTGTGGTAAGTCACGTCTGAAAGATTTACTTTTCCGTTCATTTATTACATATTTTTTACTTTTTACAAGGGTTTGTTAACGGTCAATGTGCAGTGATTTTTTGACAAGATCATATGACATTGGAGGTGTTATAAGTGTTATGGCCCTTAGCAGCTTATTCGTTCTTATGACAGAACATGGTTTAGAGTATCCAAACCTCTATGCGAAGCTTTATGCCCTTCTTGAACCCTCTATTTTCATTGCAAAACACAGAGCCAAGTTCCTCCAGGTCAGTTGTAGTTAGTTTTCCGATCTGTCAATTACATTGTCTTTAAATATGCGGATATATATATGTGTGTATATATATATGGAGGGAGGTTCAGGAGAAAACGCTAAAAAAAAAGAAAACTGAAGAACACCCTGAGAGTCCGCCATCTGGACGGATTTTTTTTTCTATGCATCAATGCATATATATGCATTAGTGCATATGCACAAATGCATATAAGCGATTGGAGCTCCTTTTTTCTATGCATCAATGCATAAATATGCATTAGTGCATATGCACAAATGCATGTTACCAGATGGCGGCCTGCCTTCCAGGATGTTCTTCAGTTTTCTCTTTTTTGTTAGCGTTTTCTCCTGAACCTCTCCCTCTATATATATATATTTGTTGTATTTTCACTGTTGGGTACTGTTTTCTTTAACTTGTTTTTAGCTATATTATGCTGATGTCCATATTGTTTTTGGCAGCTTCTTGATTCATGCCTGAAATCACCACTTCTTCCAGCTTATCTGGCTGCTTCTTTTGCTAAGAAATTAAGCAGGCTATCCCTTATGGTTCCTCCTTCTGGAGGCCTTGTGATTATTGCTTTAATCCATAATCTCCTACGAAGACATCCTTCAATCAACTGTTTAGTGCATCAGGTAAGTAATAAAATGAGATATGATCATTTTCAGTAAATATATATATATATATATTTGAAATTACATGTACACAATTCAATATCCGTGATGATGAAATGTATTATCATAGCTTTTATATGCATGTGAAATGTTATCTTCATTTGCTTTAATTTGTTATTCCTTAATGGTGTTAACTGTTTGTTTGGTATTTGCAGGAGGACAATAATGGTGAAATGGCCAATGATGTTATTAAACCAGGGATTGATCTTTTTAACAATGAGGAAACTGATCTTCTCAAAACCAATGCCATGAGTAAGTTTGAATAAGAGGAAACTGATCTTCTCACATATGCACTTGTTTGCCGCCTATTTGTAAAAATTACGAAATTACCCATATATGTTCCGCCTATTTCTTCTTAATTTATAAAAATGAGCTTTTTGCAGGGAGTTCTCTGTGGGAAATTGATACATTGCGCCACCACTACTGCCCCCCGGTGTCAAGGTATGCATGGGGATATATATATATATATATATATATAATGTGTTCGTATCTAAATGTGTTGGTAGTTCCATGCTCACATATATAAGTATTTTGTGTAGATTTGTTTTGTCACTGGAGAATGATTTAACAGTTAGATCCAAGACAACTGAAGTTGCTATAAAGGATTTCAGTTCAGGTTCATATGCAACAATATTTAGAGAAGAGGTAATTATATATTTATATATTTTGAATGATAAGTTTTTTTTTTTAATTCTATTTTTGTGATGATAATAATAAGTAGCATCTGAATGGCACAGATACGAAGAAGGGTTAAACAAGTTCCGTTGGCTTTCTACAAGACAATACCTACTTCATTGTTTTCAGAGACTGATTTTGCTGGTTGGACTTTTCAATCTGACTGATTCAGATAGATAATACAGAAGCAGTAAAAGAGCCATTGATTCTTTCTTTTTCATTTTGACATTTTTACCTTAGTTAGTTACTAGGGTTTGAGAGGAAGAAGATGATGGTTGTATTTTACTTTGTACTACACATTTCAATTATTTAGATGATTTTGTAAGAACAAAAGTATTTATTTATTTAATATTTGGCATAAGATTGCATTTAGAATTTAAAAAAAGAAAAGGTGCAGATGGAGATCCAAGCAAGAAGGCAAACACATTCTTCCCACCCTACAAACATATTTAAAAAATTCAAAAGCAAAACAAAGGAAAGAACAAGAGAGAGGTTTCTTCAATTCAACTCCACTTTTCTTCAACCCCCATCTCATGGTTTCATGCATTAATCATCCAAAATATTTAACAATATATATATATATATATACACACACACACACAGTATACACACGCACCATGATGATGAATTTAACAATATTTCTGATTCTTGGTGGCTTCTTCTCGGCTGTATATTCAAAAACTAGTGATGATAAGGTCATAAATATAGGTTCCATTTTTACATTGAAAACCATCCATGGAAGAGTCTGCACCATTGCCATGAAGGCTGCTGTAGATGATGTCAATTCTCATCCCACAATTCTACCAGGAAGACGATTGAATCTTTCCATTTATGATGCGAATTTTAGCGGTTTTCTCTGCATTATGGGTGGTAAATATATTTAACTAAATCTATCCTATCTTAATTATAATATATATATATATATATAGAGGGAGAGAGAGAGAGAGAGAGGTTCAACGGAAAACGTCAAAAAAAAGAGAAAACTGAATAACACCTTGGTTTCCTTTCATCCTGGCGGTATGCACTAATGCATACAAGCGTTAGAAGCATTGGTGCATATGCACAAATCCATGTTATAAATTACCAGTATGCATTAGTGCATAGCGTCCAGATGTAGGACAACTGGTGTTCTTCAGTTTTCTATTTTTTTGGCGTTTTCCCTTGAACCTGACCCTGTATGTGTGTGTGTGTGTGTGTATATATAGGGTCAGGTTCAGGAGAAAACCTCGAAAAATGAGAAAACTAAAGAACATTTGGGAGCCCTCCATCTGGACGGTATGCACAATTGCATACCAATAATTTGTAACATGCATTAGTGCATATGCACTGGTGCATAACATGCACTCGTGCATAGAAAAAAACAGTCTCAATCGCTTGTATGCATTCGTGCATACCATCCGGATGGAGGGTTCCTAGGTGTTATTCAGTTTTCCGAGGTTTTCCCATGAACCTTCCCCCTCCCCCCCCCCCTCTATATATATTCTTTCAATGATCTTAAGTTACTTGTTTGATCATATTTGAATTATATATATATATATATATATTCAGCATTGAAGTACATGGAGATCAATACAGTAGCTATTATCGGACCACCAAGTTCCGAAAGGGCTCACGTACTTTCGAATCTTGTAAACGAACTCCACGTCCCATTATTATCATTCACCGCTTTAGACCCCACCCTTTCGCCACTCCAATACCCCTATTTTCTCCAAACAGCCCCTAACGATCTTTATCAAACAGCCGCTATTGCTGCTATACTATCCTATTTTCGTTACTCACAACTCACCGCAATCTTCACGGATGACGACCAGTTTCGTAACAGTATAAACGTCTTATCCAAACAGCTAGCAAACAGACGTTGTAGGCTCTCCGGTAAAGCACCACTTCCACCCGATCAGACACAAATAAATAAAGACGTTATTACAGCTGTATTACATAAAGTCATGTCGATGGAATCTCGTGTAATTCTTGTACACACTTACTCCATCACCGGTATTAAGCTCTTCGAGATTGCAAACAGCCTTCAAATGATGAAAAAAGGGTATGTATGGATTGCAACCACTTGGCTATCAACCGTTCTAGATTCTACCGGCATTCCTCCAAAGATTTCCGCTTCTCTGCATGGTGTTCTTACTCTTCGTCCTCATACAGCTGATTCATCCAGACAACGAGCTTTTAAAAGACGATGGAAGAAGGATTTAAGTAAAGGCTCTATTGGGCTGAATTCTTACGGTTTATATGCTTATGATACCGTCTGGATAATTGCATATGCAGTTGACAAGTTTCTAAAAGAAGGTGGCGAAATTTCCTTCTCTAAAGATTTGAGCTTTAGTGATATAATGAAAACCACTGGGCTGAATCTTAAAGATATAAGCATCTTTAATGGGGGAAAGCAGGTGCTTAATAACATATTTAAGACAAATAAGACGGGTTTGACAGGTCCCCTTTTATTCAATTCAGACAGATCGTTGAGAAACCCTTCTTTCGATGTGATCAATATATTAGGAACACGAGGCCAACTAGTTGGATACTGGTCTAACCATTCTGGCTTATCGATTCAGACGCCAGAGAGTTGTCTTAACGGAAAACCATGTAAAGAACAGTTGGGAAGTATAGTATGGCCTGGAAACATGAAAGATAAACCGCGTGGATGGGAATTTTCCAAAAATGGGAGACCTTTGAGGATTGGAGTTCCATTAAGAGCGAGTTTTAAAGAAATGGTTATCCAAATTAATGGTTCGAAAAAGGTTGGTGGTTTTAGTATAGATGTGTTTCTTGCTGCCATTAAGTTGCTTCAGTATTCGGTTCCTTATGAGTTCATCATGTTTGGAGATGGTTACAAGAACCCAAGCTACTCTCAACTTGTAAACCAGATTGCATCTAATGTGAGTAAAGATTATAATACATATTACATATTATTGTATAGCCATAGGTTCATTTGGTCAAGATTTGCGGCATGGTAACAGCTACGCGAAAATAGAGGGGTAGTTTCGTAACTTCTACAACCAGGTGGCAAACAAGTGCACATGTGAACCCATAAGTGCATATGTGAAACTATAGTTCATATGTGAATCACACAGATTCACATATGTACAAATAGTTCATATGTGAATCACACGGGTTCACGTATGCACTTGTTTGCAACCTATTTGTAAAAGTTACTAAGACCTTGTTTGTTTTTTCAATTTAAGCTCTTAATCATCACTTATGTCTGATTCGTTTAGACGTTTTATAACAATCTCAGAACTAAAATAAGACTTCAGACTTCAGCACCTTTTAAAAAACAAACGCCACCTAAATTTCCTCTCTCTCTCTCTCTCTCTATATATATATATATATATTTAGGATCAGGTTTAGGGGAAAACCTCAAAAAAAAAAAAAAAACTAAAGAACACCCTGGAGCCCTCCATCTCGACGGTAAGCACAAATGCATACTGGTAATTTGTAACATGCACAACTGCATGTGCATAGAATAGAAAAACAGCTTCAATCGCTTGTGCATACCGTCTAGATAGAGGGATCTCAGGGCAAACTTCAGTTCTTTTTTGAGGTTTTACCCCGAACCTCCCTCTCTCTCTCTCTCTATATATATATATATATATATATATACACATACAAATTGTTGACCTTTATGCATGTTTTAATTCGGCAGGTGTTTGATGCTGCTGTTGGTGATATTTCAATCGTAAGTAACCGTACAAAAACCGTTGATTTCACACATCCGTATATGGAGTCAGGGCTGGTTGTAGTCGTCCATATTCGTAAACCAGATTCCAGTTCGTGGGCTTACTTACAACCATTTAGTCCGCCATTGTGGGTTGTCGCTGCTTTTCTCTTCGTGTTTGTTGGGCTAGTCGTATGGTTATTGGAACACAGACACAATGACGAATTTAGAGGACCACCCAAGAGACAATTTATAACTGTATTATGGTGAACACTTACTCATTGCCTCCTTTACTTCATTTCTAGTTTGACTCATATATATATATACATATATATATATATAACTTTCTTTTGAGAAAAGTTGAGATCTTGTTTTGCAGGTTTACCTTCTCAACTATGTTTTTTGCTCACAGTAAGTGAATCTTTTTTCTTTCTTCTCTCTTTTTCTCTTTAACAGTTCCATTAAGAGGCAGCCTCTGAATCGTTAAGAGGTGAATCCTGATTGGTAAAATAATATGTTTGGCAGTTCCTGAATGGTTTGGTGCAAAATGATTAAGTGATCAGAATTATTAAGAGGATTTTATGATATAATACAAAATGTAATATAATCGTTCAAAATGAAATTAGGCCTCTGAATGGTTAAAAGAGGTCCAGGATACAAAATGATTCAGAGGGTTTTGGAACCATTAAGAGGCAGACTTATTTTTTGCCAAACAAGATTCACCTCTTAGCGATTCAGAGGCTGCCTCTTAATGGAACCGTTAAGAGGTAAACAAACAACTCTACCTCTTAATGGTTCCAATACCCTCTGAATCATTTTGTATCATGGACCTTCCGTAACCATTAAGAGCCCTAATTACATCATGAACGATTACCAAACAATTATATTTCATTTTGCACTATATCATAAGAGCCTCTTAATCATTCTGCACCAAGCCATTCAGCAACTGCCAAACCACCCCTGAGTCAATCTGAATGACTGAATGATCGAGTTGAATGTGTCAGGAGAAAACACCGTGAGCACCCTTGGTCGTGCGGTTCTAATCATCTGGCTCTTCGTGGTTCTAATCATCAACTCGAGCTACACAGCGAGCTTGACGTCAATTCTAATGGTGCAACAACTACAATCTCCCATTAATGGGATAGAATCTTTGATTGCTAGCAATGAGATTATTGGATTCCAAATCGGATCGTTTGCAGAGAATTATTTGGTGAAAGAAATGAACATTCCAAGATCAAGACTTGTTGGTCTTGGATCCCCAGAAGAATTTGCTGAGAAACTAGAGTCAGGAAGAGTTGCTGCCATTGTTGATGAAAGACCATATGTAGATCTTTTTCTTTCAAACCATTGCAACTTCCAAATTGTTGGCCAAGAGTTCACAAAAAGTGGGCTGGGATTTGTAAGTATATATGTATAGGATCAGGTTCGGGGGAAAACGCCAAAAAAAAAAAACTGAAGAACACTCTGGGAGCCGTCCATCTGGATGGTATGCACAAATGCATACTGGTAATTTGTAACATGCATTTGTGCATATACACTAATGCATATATATGCATTGGTGCATAGAAAAAAACAGCTTCAATCACTTGTATGCATTTGTGCATATACACTAATGCATATATATGCATTGGTGCATAGAAAAAAACAGCTTCAATCACTTGTATGCATTTGTGCATACCGTCCGGATGGAGGGATCGCGGGGTGTTTTTTAGTTTTCTCTATTTTTTAGTGTTTTCCCTTAAACCTCCCTCCCCCCCTCTCTCTCTCTCTATATATATATATACACCCCACTTTTTTGGTATATTTAGAGGGAGGTATAGGAAAACCCCAAAAAATTAAAAACTGAGCAACACCCTGAAAACCATTCTTCTGGATAGTATGCACATGCGCATACAAGTAATTGAAGTTGTTTATTGGTTTTTATGTACATGTGCATGTTATGCACATGTGCATACCGGACAAATTGCTTATAAATTACTTGTATGCACACGTGCATACTGTCCAGATAAATAATTATTAGGGTGTTCCTCAGTTTTTCATTTTTTTATGGTTTTTCTCGTAATGTTTATAATAATAAGCATTAAACATTGAGTAAGTGTGGTTAATTGTATAAAATTCAGGCATTTCCACGGGATTCTCCATTGGCGGTTGATATGTCGACTGCGATACTGACATTAGCTGAAAATGGGGAGCTTGCAAAGATTCACGACGATTGGCTGAAGAAAGAAGGCGGTTGTGGTGGACAACGGTTGTCATTAGTATCGGATCATCTTGAACTAGAAAGGTTTTGGGGACTATTTGTGATATTTGGATCAATTTGTGTTGTTGCAGTGTTTATACACTTTGGTATAACACTTTACAAATTCAGAAAACAATATTATGATTCCAAAAAGCCGAGGGAAAGAAGGTACCGAAGGTTTCTATCATTTTTAGATAGAAAACAACAAGTCGTGTCGAGAAAAAAGTTAAAGAGAAAGAGGATGGCGTCCAATGGCAATGGCAATGGCCGAGAGGAAGTAGAGACTATTTAACTTGATACAGTTATGATTAAATGTAGATTAAGATGATATATATATATATGTATATGATGGTGAAATTTGTTGTACATGTATGAATTAATGGTTAGAAATATTCAATGTTTTAAATGATGTGACAATGTAGTCAACTCTCAAGTCATATAGTGACTTAGGGTAGCAAATCTGTATATTATATGTGTAATTATATATCTATAGGTGGAGGTTCAAACGAAAACACCTTCATTTTACGAGAATGCGAGAACACCCTTATCACATGTGATAATACACGTGAGGGGAACTGGTGGTGTACAGATGACGTATCTTGCAACTAAGGTCACCCCAAAGGTTGTTTGCATCTATGATTCAGTGTCGCCTGTGATGGTTTTGATGAATTATAGTATTGCATCAAAAACACCCTTGTCACATGTGATAATACATGTGATGGGGCTTAGTGGTGTAAGGGCGACTTGGCCCGCAACATAGATCACGTCAAAAGTCGTACGTGTCTCTGATTTACTATCACATGTTTATCATATGTGATGGAATAATAGTGTTACTTGTGGTTGTCTATAGTCTAAGGGGCGTATGGTTTTCAGAATGTTTTTGGAAGGAATGGAATCTGTCAAAGAAATTTGACTTTGAATGAATTGGAATGGAATGTTACTAGGTTTGACCACCTGTTTGGTTGACAGATATTGGAATGGAATCTGTTAAAGAAATTGGAATTTATTTGTTTGGTTCACATAATGTAGCTTTGAATTGGAATGAAATATTGGTAAATGACCAAAATATCCTTTTTGAATATTTTGAAACCGAAATCCAACAAACGTGGTTCAGATCGATGGTGGTCGGTTGTGTTTGGCGGTGGTCGATGGTGGTTCAGATCGGCAGTGGTCAATGGAATTGATCATTCCAATTCCTTCCAATTCCGCCGGAATCCTGCGAACCGAACGCCCCCTACGGGTGTTCTCGCATTCTCGTAAAATGGATATATATATATATATATTGCTAATATTACTCTAATATAAGACCATATGGAAGTAGGTTATGTTAGAGATGGCCATTTGGGCGCGGCCCGAGACCTGGATTGGCAGAGGCCCGACCTGGGACAGGTAAGGACCGGTTATAGGACCGAAATCTGTGACCGGTTTGAGTTTTGGAAGGATTCGAAGGCCCAACTCAGCCCAAGACCGGCCTGATTTTTTCAATGTATTCTAACTTTTTAAGCGTATTTAGTTGTCCCATTTACCCTCCATTCACTATATATAAGTCATATAGTGTATGAGAGAATATACCAATTCACAAACGTTCACAATTATTTTTATAATTCGTGATTTTGACTTGTATTCTTGCAAAAAAAAGACATATTTTCTAATTTAATTTACCCAATTACATATTTTTAAGTGTGTTAGAATAACACTTTTATATCCTTAAAAAAACTTACATGAAAAATCGATTATTTTTACATATGACTGGTTTAGGTCCGGTCCAGAAGCGGACCTAGTATACCTTAACCGGGCCTTCATATTTGGGTCGAGACCGGTACCGGATACGAGAAACACTATTTGAGACCGAACCGGTTTGGACTCGACCCATTTTGGCGACCCTCCGGGTTATATACAACAACCTAATAATGGCCCCCTTGTACATAGTCCCAATGCTCAAGCCCACCAACCCATAAATCTGTTAAGCCTCAGTTTTCATCTTTTTCAGACAAAGTTCATCAATACGCTCTCGCCTCAGTCTCTGCGCTTCTTCCACAATTTGCCCTAATTCCTTTCTTCGAGCAGGTATTTTCTTTTCTAATTAATTGATTACAGATTTAGATTAGGTTAGTAGGTTATTGTTTATCAGATTATTAGGTTATTTGCGTATTTGATTATTGAATTATTTGTTTATATGCCAATTTGAGCACAAATTGACTTCATGATAACTAACCTGTTTGTTTGTTTGAAACATCTAATGTATCCTCAATCTCATTAAGGTCATTGCTATTTGCTAGCAGTAGTAAAGTAATACTAGTCTTTCCGAAATCAAGAACCTGAAATTGCTTTTTCTACATTGTGAAACAACTTTGTGGGCTTGAAGATGAAATAAATTGAACATATATAACCATGAAATAATCTAAGATGCAACTTAACTTGGTAATTATAAATAAAATCATAATATTATCATGATATCTTGACTTAGAGAGCTGAAAAGGGATAGTGAAACAGTTGCATATTGATTTAACTTCACCACAATATTATTAAGGATGAATTGATAGTTGTGAGCATTCATCAAAATGTAAGCACTTATTACATGAAGGAATATAGCAATTATATGCATTATTAACATGTTAAAACATACCCCATATCATTTACTGCTAGAGCAACAACAACACAAAAACTAGGAACACTACTCCTCATCACCTAATCATATGGTCGTTTGTTTACCTCTTAACAGTTCCATTAAGAGGCAGTCTCTGAATCGTTAAGAGGTGAATCCTGTTTGGTAAAAAATAAGCTTGTCTCTTAATGGTTCCAAAACTCTCTGAATCATTTTGTATCTTGGACCTCCCTTAACCATTAAGAGCCCTAATTACATTATGAACAATTACCAAATAGTTATATTTTATTTTGCACTATATCATAAGAACCTCTTAATCATTCTGCACCAAACCATTCAGCAACTGCCAAACAGCCCCTAATACTATGACTGATGTTAATTAAATCATCAAAACATGGGGAGAAAAGGAAGCACAGAAACAACTATATAGTACAATTGGTAGTCATAGAAGAAAATGTGTAACTTTAGGCTCGTTATGAGAAACAATTGATCGAGGCTTAGAGGCAAAACATTTACTTGCAATTACATGCTTCCAAGATACATTCAAAGAAAGACAGGAATTAACTTTGAGAAAGTAAGAATTTCAAATATTGTGCAAAAATTAAACAAATAAATATGTAAACATGATATTAAATGAGAAAAAAGAACACCCATGAAAATTTTATGGCTTACATCATATGTGTCCACAGAACCAGAAAATTGTCGGGATGAGCCGCCTAGCTTTCTTTTTTTTAATAAAAATCGGGGCATATTTTTGTTTCTTCGATTAGGGGCATATTTTAAGGTTCCAAACCCCTTAAAATATATGTGTTCTTTGTTTCTTCGGTTAGGGGCATATTTTTGACTCTCCGCACAGGACATCCAAAACCGTAGGACTGGCCCTGATAAAACACTAAAAATGTAAAAGCATTAAAAAATGATCAAATAATGCTTATAAAGAGTGTGAATAGGAGACAAGTCTTGCACCATTAGTGGCCGCCATGACAAAGCTTTTAAAACAATGAGAAATATACCATATGGGATATGACTTTAACTATTTAATTTAAATTTGTGGGAGTTATAATTTTATTTTAAACGTTAGAATCAGTAAGCAAATATAAATTATAATAATCATATACGCATGGAATACAGTCTAGGCATGGGATCATGTGAGAAGTGAAGTTAAAGTGAGAAGCGTAAGAAGAGATCTTGACCCTTGATCACTTTTAATCTCAAACCCCCCCCCCCATGAATGGCGCTTGGTATGGGGATTGATCCGGTGCATCTCGGTGTATCTAATCTCCGTGCATCTCATCTTAATGTGCATCCAAGGGTGGAGATCCCTTCTTACCCTTCTTACCATAACTTCACTTCTCACTGGAACCCAGCCCATACAGACTATTTGATATACCATATAATTTAATGAAGATTGATGAAAGCTACATGTCAGGTTGGATATATACATAAATATGAGTTGGCAATTTTTGAAATCGAAATTACTTTTTGTCCCTGTGGTTTTGAAATTGCATTTTTCATTTGTATGATTTACAATTTATTACCTAAGAGCAAACAAAGAATTGTAAATCATAAGAAAAACGAAAATGACCATAATCAATCTTTAGGCAAATTCTAAACCCTAGGTAAATAGTTTAGTTGATGCTTCTTCATAATCCCTTTAGATTGTTTGATTATCTGTGAAAATGCTCGTTTTCACATGCTTTTTTCATTTTTTGATTCATTAAGCTACTTAAATTCTTGTTTGTTTCTTGATGATTTTGCTTGATTGAAATTAGTATGTAATTGTTTAATGACTTAAATGTTCTTTACTACTTTAATGTAAAAATGTTGATATTGGGATATTGTAGTTTATTTGATTTGTCGAATACCAATATCTTTACATTGAAACAAATCAACAATTAAACTAACATACAGAAGTATAGAAAGTGGGATATTGTTTTGATTCTTTTGAAATATGGGAATGAGGGTCCTTCAATTTTATGATCTTAGGTTGTATCCAATGCTTTCAAAGTAGTAATCTTTTGAATTTTCAGAGCTTGAAGTAGGAATTGAGTGATACAATTTTAGACCTAATTTTTAGTTGTTTAATTAACTGGACTTTCTGATGATTTTAGAGGAGATTGAAACAAGAAAAAGAAGTCATCCTGCATAATAAAACCACTCTCATTTGTCCTCACGTTCACAACCAAATTTAAGTTCTCATTTGAACCCGCTCCTATATATATGTGTATATTATATATATATATATATATATAAGTGTATTGATTGGATGGGAGTCAAATTTTGATTTTGAAAAGTATCTTTCAAATTCAAAGTTGCATTGGTATTTTAAGTTTTTTTTAGCTCAAAATGTTCTCATTCATTGAAGCACTTATCTCTTATATAGTTGTATACCAACATATTACTAATTCTTTCTCTGTTATTCAGATACAATATTTTGGCTGAGCTGAATTTTTATTCTCAATTTACAATATTCTTGAAAACGCCAATCAGTCCTCCCAAAATGGCTATTTGCCATCATCAACCTCAATTCGCCATCTCTTCTTCTTCTTCTTCTTTTCCGTTTACTACTAACCTTTCAAACAAATCCCACCTTCATCTCCCATCATCTTTTCGCTGCAATATATCCATCGCCACAAATCTCGAACCCGAACCCGTTTACACTTCCGTCAAGTCCTTCGCCCCCGCCACCGTAGCCAACCTCGGCCCCGGATTCGACTTTCTCGGTTGTGCAGTTGACGGAATTGGAGATTACGTCACCCTCAAAATCGACCCCCAAGTCCCCCCCGGTGAGATCTCAATCGCCGATATCACCGGAATCGGTAATTCCGCCAAGAAACTTAGCAAAAACCCAATGTGGAATTGCGCCGGTATTGCCGCCATTTCCGTCATGAAAATGCTCAACATCCGATCAGTCGGCCTCTCGTTATCCCTCGAAAAAGGCCTCCCCTTAGGCAGCGGCCTCGGTTCCAGTGCCGCCAGTGCTGCCGCCGCTGCTATTGCCGTTAACGAGATCTTTGGCGGAAAGTTACCGGCTTTGGAATTGGTTATGGCGGGTCTGGAATCGGAAGCTAAAGTATCCGGATACCATGCCGATAATATAGCTCCGGCAATCATGGGCGGTTTCGTACTAGTCCGGAATTACAATCCATTGGAGTTGATTCCATTGAAGTTTCCGATTGAAAAGAATCTATGTTTTGTATTAGTGAATCCGGAATTCGAAGCTCCGACAAAAAAGATGCGGGCGGCATTGCCGGCGGAGATAACGATGGCGGATCATATATGGAACAGTAGTCAAGCGGCAGCATTGGTGGCGGCAGTTTTGCAAGGGGATTTGATCGGGTTCGGAAAGGCTTTATCGGGTGACAAAATAGTGGAACCTCGGAGGGCGCCATTGATTCCGGGGATGGATGGTGTGAAACTGGCGGCATTAGCGGCAGGGGCGTATGGGTGTACGATTAGCGGAGCGGGCCCCACAGCGGTGGCGGTTATAGATGATGAAGAAAAAGGGAAAGAGATTGGGGAGAAAATGGTGGAAGCTTTTATGGTGGAAGGGAATTTGAAAGCTGTGGCAATGGTGAAGAAATTGGATAGAGTTGGTGCTAGGCTTGTTAGTCAGAGATAAGCAGAAAAGCTTAATTAGAAAGCTGAATTTGTAAGGTGTGTCTTAATGGAATAAGATATGTTGTTTGTTTGTAGTTTTTTATTTCTTGGACATGATTTTTTTTTTGAACTGTAACGATTGAGGCCCGATCAAGCTTAGGCATTGCCATCACATGATTCAAAGCAAATAAACATATGAATGAATTGTTTTGTGTTTGATTTTCAGTCTTCTTTTCTCCCCTTAGCGGCTGTTTATCAAACACTTACTTGTTAAGCATTTACTGAGGGGCCGTTTACTTAAATACTTACATGATAACCGTTTACTGATAGGAGTCAACAATATAATTTATTTTACTGGGTAAGATTGTAGTACGTCAAAACAGTAGTATTGTATGCAACAATTTACTGGTGCCTCAATGGTTTGAGCTTGGGCTCCAAACGTCACCAGTATTAGGAGGTCCCAGGTTCAAATCCAGGGAGGGGTAAAAAAAATCCCCTTGTGGCCACGGAGGTTCAAATGCGGTGACTCCGGGCTACCCGCAAAACAGGTAGCGCCTTGGGATTAGTCGGCTCGCATAGCGGGTTGGATATCCAGGTTAATCAAAAAAAAACAATTTACTAGGTAAGCAGTTACCCGGGTAAGAGACTCCATCCTTATCATCGTTGTTAGCGGATAAGATTCTATTACCTTGTAGGATGAACATGGTAAGGACTGAGAATTTTCCTGGTAGGAGCAATGGTAACAACCGAAAGTTTACCTGGTAGGAGCAATGATTCTTAATTATTATCTTTATTAGAAATCATATTATTAAACCAAAATTAAATTATATTGTTATTAAACTTAAATTATATTATAATAAAAAATTAATTAAAGAAACTACATTAAAAAAACCTTTTAAATAGTTAATTTGATACTAAAATCGATATATATATTTATCAAAATTTTATTATATCTTCAAATTTTTTATTTTATTAAAAAATAAAACCATTTAAAATCGTATTATAGCATCGATAGGGACAAAG
Organism: Silybum marianum; assembly: GCA_036898165.1. Classification (NCBI taxonomy): domain Eukaryota; kingdom Viridiplantae; phylum Streptophyta; class Magnoliopsida; order Asterales; family Asteraceae; genus Silybum; species Silybum marianum. The sequence goes on from CM072531.1 coordinate 8,524,452, forward strand.
AATAAAATGAAACATTAAAATCGAAATGTATCTCGCTGTATTGCGCGAGTACCTTTCTAGTGTATATATATATATATATATGTGTGTGTGTGTGTGTGTATGAAGGTTTAAACAAGAACACCTTTATTTTACGAGAATGCTAAAACACCATAATTCTCATATAGGTCGGTTTCGTTAGCCAACAAGTATACAAACCCTATAATTATTTATTCAATTCAATCGCCATAAAAGACAATCAAAGGGGGATGAAAACAATGGATTGCAAATCACACAGACGAAAACCATATATCTCTAATTGCATTTCTAATATGATGTTTATAGATTTAGGTCCAAACATGAATGGCAGATGTCATCATGGGGTTGTGGCGTACTGGGGATGTGGTGGAATACCCTTTCCGTACTGGGGATATGGTGGAATACCCTTTCCGTCCAAGGTTCTATTCCAGGCGTACACAACAATTGTAGCCAATGAATTTATCAGGGATGATGTCTTACAATCATAATTTATCGAGATTAGTCAAGGCATAACATGGGAGACACTTCAAAGAAAAATGTCATCATGCTTCAATATCTAGATATGTAATTAAAATCTGTTTCCATATCTTTTGTGAAGGGTATCCCAGACTATGCCTAGACTAATCACGACTGCAATACATCAGACCCTGATAAACTCAGTGACCACAATTGTTGTGTACATCTAAATTCAAACCCTGGATAGATGAGATACTCCACCACATCCCCAAGTCCTCAACCAGTACCCCACAACCCTTATGGTTAATCTGTTCCGGATATGGCTCCTCAACATTATACCTCAAAATGTTCACTATTTGGTTGTAATTTCTTTGTATTAATTTGTTTCCATTTTAAACAAAATCTCATGAAAATTTTGGTTTAATTCTTACTTTACTTGTTACTTAATGAAATAAAAATTAAAAACTACAACATTAAATTTTGAATTTTCCTGTTTCAATCACAACAAAATTTAAATCAAACCCAAAAAAAAAACCAACAAATACACACACACACACACACTAACACACACTCCAAATCACTTCCTCAATTGTTCTTTGCTACAGCAGCCTGTTTTGCTCCAACAGCGAAGAACTCCGTGATAACTTCCAACGGCATTCCTTTTGTTTCCGGAACCTTCAAGAAAACAAACACCCACGATATGATGCATACGACTGCATACAATCCAAAAACACCCGAAAGCCCGATTGAAGTCAACAAAACGGGAAGAGAATAAGTGACGATGATGTCACAAATCCAAAAAGTGAGGGCACAAATCGCGATGCAAAGTCCACGAACTCTTGTTGGGAAGATTTCTGCACATAATATGTTTGGAATCGGACCAAATCCCATCACGAAAGTACAAAAATAGACAACGACACTTGCTGTCGAGATGGCTGCATTCACGACGTTACCAAAGTTTATCACACTTCCAACCACCAATACTACGAGTGTCAAAATCAACACCGGAATTGTGGTCAACAGCAAAGTCCTGCAAATAATTAATAATTCAATTATTATTTCTTTATATCTTAATCCAAGAAAGTTAAGGTGACGTTTGTTTTTTAAATGGTGCTGAAGTCTGATTTTAGTTCTGAAATGGTTATGAAACGACTAAAGGAATCAGATATAAGTGGTGGTGATTAAGAGTTTAAAATGAAAAAACAAACAAACAAGGGTATTATCTTTTTATATGATACAACAAGAAAGTTATGTGGTGTTTGTTTTTTCAGAGGTGTTGAAGTCTGAAATCTAGTTTCATTTATGATTTATAAGAGGTGGTGCTGAAGTCTGAAATATGAATCAGTAAGACTAAGACTGTTTGTTTTTACATCTGAAGTGTGAAATCTGAATCAATATGACTGTTTCTTTTCATCTTGTGATCAAAACTGTATTGTTAATGTCGTTGGGTAGGAGTCTATCTATCAACTACTCAACATTTGTGAGAGATGGTTTGAAAAAAAACAAAGTGAAAGAACCGGAAGCGTGGGAAGATTTAATAAGAGGGATTTAAGAGGTTAAGTTACCACTTATTTATTCAGATCATATTAAGTGATAAGAGGTTCTGAAAATAATAATAAAAACAAACAGTCTTGAATTATGAAACGCTATACGAATAAGATATAAGTGATGATTAAGAGCTTAAAATGATAAAAAAACAAACAAGAGAGTTAGTTAATTTACCTTCTTCCAGAAATGTCCATAAGCCTCATGGCCACAGCAATGCAAGGGAGCATCAATAAAGTTGTGATGCAACTAATAAGAAGAGACGATGATGTTGAACTAATTCCAAGATTTGCTAAAAGAACACCCACACCCGCCTCCTCAAGAATCTGAGGCGTGTAGTAAAGAACGCCATTGATGCCCGAAAACTGCAAATATTACAACATTCACAATTTTAGGAAACAAAAAGAATCTTGGGCTCTTTATGGCCGCTCCAATCTTTTTGGAGGACCTGTTATATCTGAATCTTTTGATTGCATTACATAAATGAGATAACAGAGATATATGTTAAGTTCAAAAATAGACTAAATCTAAACGATTAACGATCTGAACCTAAACCTAAATTATTAATAATTTGAACCTAAACCCAAATAATTCATAATTTGAACCTAATCAATTTCGGTTATAGCTTTACACGGGTCGATGAAACACCCTCTACATGTGTAAAAATTAAAATTGGGACCCACAATTTTAAGGTCCTGTTCAAAATCTCACATTTAACATGCTAAAAGACGGCCCTGAAACACTTCTTAGCACCCATAACTAAACTAAAGAATCAAGATAAAATCTTTCATTTTTAAAAATCTCAAAGTATTAAACTAAAAAGATAAAATCTTGAATTACAACAGTAATAGAATAAAGAATCAAGAAAATATAAAAGATTTTACCTGTTGAAGTATCTGAAGACCAATACCAACAAACAACGCATGTTTAACCCCCGGTTCAAAAAGATCCCTCCAGCTCGGACCTTTCATCGCGGCTTCAGATGGGTGCACCATAGCCGGTCCAACCGGGTGCTGGTCCACAAGATCCTTCGAATAAAGTGCCGGCTGGCTAACCAAAGCCGCAGCCTGAAACACATCACCATCTGGACCCATATGCATATCACCACCCGCAATCGAAATCAACGATCCACGTTGAGATCCGGTCCCACTTTCTTGATGCAAATAAATCCTTTTAAACCCGCCTTCCTTTTTACCATCTTCACCTTCTCTTTCCGTCCATTGCCATGCCAACTGCCAACCACCTCCGATACCCGTGCTACTAACTTGCTCACCAACCGCATTTTGCAAAGCACTTCCATGGGAAGCAGCTTGAATTGTGTCTTTTTCGATACTTGTAGTTTGTCGAGATATTAATGGAGAATGTAAATTATTTTCATCGGAATCATTCCCGCCATTATCGGATCCGTAATCTTCTCCATCTCTATCTCTATCACCGACACTTTCTTCTTCCCAATCTTCGTGTTTAGCTTGATTTCCGGTGACACTAAACATGCTTCCGAAATGTGGGAAAAGCATGCTTCCTTTGCTTCCGGAAACATCCGGAAGCTTCTCGTGGACACTTCCGAAAAGGGTAACGAGCGGGTCCATAAGAGGAACGCTCGGGTTTATGATACTTCCTTGACGAGATGCGATACCGAGTGTACTTTGTCCTGTAACGGGTCTAGCGATCCATGATACTCCTGCTTCGTGACCGTATAACTTAATTTTAGCAGCTTCTTCTGGATCTTGTTCGAGATCGTTTGCAGGGCCGATTATGTATTCTTCTATAGAAGTTTCACCACCAACTCCAAGGCCTTCGACTAGTAAAGCCATCTCACCTATCGAATCAAAAAAACGGAATTAGAACAACAAATCGTTAAAATAAACATATATATATATATATATATGTATATGGCCCTGTTTGTTTTTTCAATTTTACCTCTTAATGACCACTTATCACTTATTCATTCAGACATTTTTAAATTCAGACCTTTGTTTTTTTGTTTTTTTTTCAGACCCTCTTAAGTTTGAAAATCATCTTGGAAAAAAAGTGGTAATCTCACCACTTAATTCCTCTAAGAGCATCTCCAAGAGCTATGCTATATTTTTTCTAAAATAGAGTAAGTAAAGTTAAAATCTCGAAAACATTTTACTTCCAACTCCAAGAGCTATGTTGTTTAGAGATTATAGCATTTATTATATTATTAAAATAATTAATATATTAATAAAATATTATTTCTCTCTCATAAACGTTTTATTTCAATGACTCTTATTAGTGGAATGATTAAAATATTATTTCTCTTTCTCAAAAAGTGGTTTTAGAGATTTCTCCAAATTGGAAGATTTTTATCTTCTCTCTTCTCTCTCATCTTTTTTCTATTTTAGCATACAAGATAAACATAGCTCTCGCCTCTAGGAGCAAAGAAATTGCTAAAATCTCACTTTTCTCTATTTTAACATAGCTCTTGGAGATGCTCTTAGGGATTTATAAATCAATGATTGATTCAGATTCCAGACTTCAGACGTAAAAACAAACAGTCTAACCGATTCATATTTCACACTTCAACACCACCTCTTACAAAAAAAAAGTGAAAATCAGACTTCAGAATTCAACACCTCTTAAAAGAAAACAAACGCTACCAAAGTTAAACAAAAAGAAAACTTGCCTGAAACATCTTCCTTCCCACGCAACCTCTGCAAAACCATTTTCGCTTCTTGCATTCTTCCTTTACTAACAAGCCATCTTGGAGATTCAGGCAAGAAAAATATAGTAAGCACGAAATAAAAAAGCGAAGGGATCGAAAGAACCCCAAGCATCAACCTCCAATTGGGCGACTCCATTAACGACATCCCGAAAACCATACAATAAGAAAGAAACATCCCACCAGAACCCGTAAATTGAGGCAAAGTATTGAGTGAGCCCCTAATTTCAGGTGGTGCGGTTTCGGATATATAAACAGGAACAAGAGTGACGGCTAATCCGATCCCTAAACCATCTAATAATCTAGCCAAAAGAAGGATGTAAACATTGGGTGACCATAGCATAACTAGACCACTAACGAAATATAAAACGGATGAGATAATGAGCATGGGACGTCGGCCAAGATAATCGGATAATCCACCGGAACAAGTTGTAACTAAAGTTGCACCAATTAATGACATAGCCACTATTAGACCTTCAATAGTTGGATTGCTTTGTAGGTTGAACTCTTGTTTTATGTATAATACAGCACCTGAATAGCAAATCAACAACTTGTTAACTTCAAGAAATATAGTTTAATAGCCACCAATTCACACTATGCTGAATCACAGACATATATATATATATATATATACCAATTGGAAATAACAACAATTACCTTCAAGAAACATCAGTAATTCACACTAAGCTAAATCACAAACACACACACACACATATATATATAGGGTTGGGTTCATGTGAGACCAACCTGTCTTCGTGAGACCATATTTTTACACTTAAAACTTCACGGCAAAATACCGTGAAGGAAAAAAAAGTTCCAAACCTTCACAGCAAAAACACTGCAAGATTACCGTCACGGTGTTATGCTGTGAAGTTTCAAGTATAAAAAAGTGGTCTAATGGTCTCGCGAAACCAGGTTTATATATACCAAATGGAAATATATACCAAATGGAAATAGGGTTGGGTTCATGTGAGACTAGCCTGCCTGTTTTTGTGAGACCCGTTTGACCAGATTTTTTTTAGCTTGAAACTTCAAATCAAAACATTTTTAAGGTAAAAAAAATCTGAACAGCAAAAACACCGTGAAATTCACGGTATTTTGCTATAAAGTTTCAAATATAAAAAAGTGGTACGGCAAGACTCATGGAAACAGACAGGTCCCACTTGATCCCAACTCATATATATATATGTGTGTGTGTGTGTGTTGTGTGTGATTTTGATCTTGTGGCCAATGGATCCCTAAAGATCTGATGTTTTAGTAGCTTACCAGCAATGGTGGCGTTATCCCATCCTTGAAGCAAGTTACCAATAGCAGCAGCAACAGCCACTAGCACAGCTCCACTCATCTTCCCTAAAAGAAATTAACCTGCACAATCAAAAATCCCAATTTAGTACATCCATAAAACGAAATTAACACAGACAACACTAATCAGATACTAATCAAATTTCTTTTATTTTTTTTATAAATTAAATAAACATATCTTCAGATAAAACTGACAATTTGAAGGATAGATACAAGAATTGAAAGGATAAGCAAAAAAAAATCCAAATCTAAGAAATCATATTTTTTTTCGAACACGAATCTGAGATTCATATCAATAATACCAGCGATTTTAATGATATTTAGGCGGATGACAACATACAGAAAGAAGAATTGAGAAAGAAGAAAGCAAAATCTATGGTGTTTGAACGAAAAGCTTTTCTCCCACTTAACAAGTGATCTGAATGAACACCAAAATGATTCAGATAAAAAAATAGAAAGAAATAAAAGTGAATAGAATCAAACGATTGAATTGGCGTTCGATTATTTGTATAGTGGGGCCATGAATACACTGAAGAACTACGAATCAAACAAACAGTAGCTTCATTTGAGTGTAGGAAGAAAAACAACGAGAGAGAGAGAGAAAGAGAGAGAAAGAGGAATACCGTTGTTCACTTGATGTTGAAAAACGTCTCGATCGGTGGACTTGGTTATTTAATACAAGACTAGAGGGACTAAAAATGTTAATTAGTTATATGTATAGGGACTGTTTTTCAAAATTATGATGGACTGTTCCTTTTTGCTTTTAGGAAGAGCCGCTGAGTTAGCGACAACTCAGTCTACACGTCAGCATTTCACTTTTTTATTTTATTTTTAGATTCACTTAATTACAAAACTGGTCCTTCTCTTATTTGCTAATCTCCAAATTTTATCTTTTCTTTCTATTTATTTTTATACTAATAGTCCTTGTTGTTTTGTCTTTTTACTTTCTCAGTTTCTGGTTTATTTAGAGAAAATTACATATTTGGTCCCTACTTTTTAGGGAAAGTTTAGAGATGGAACTCCGATTCTTTCGGAAATGATAAGATCTTTGGTGCCAAAAAAAAGGGTTGAACCGTATCATCTTGACTTGGTTTCGCTTTTTTTTTTTTAATAATACTGGTTCGTCTTCTACTTGTATCGAATATAACACGATGAGCCAAATCTTTTTCATGTAGAACCTGTTTGCTGCTTTGGATCCCTATGGTTCATTTATTACACTGTCGGTCACCATAGTTTGTAATTTGCTACAAATTTTAGTCCTGCTTGTTAGCTTCGTTACAGAAATGTTGTTAATTGTGCTTTCATTTTTACGGTCTTGAAGTCCTGAATTCAAAGTTCAAATTTTGTTTTGATTTTCTTCTTGGTGGAGGGTGAAGGTTTTGTTAGAGGAAGGAATAGGGATGCATGATAGCATCTAGTTTGGTACTTTAAATTATATTTGAAGTAACGATATAAAAAAGACAAAAATGTTTCTTACTTAACATAATTTCTTGAATACAGTTAGCAAGAGGGCTCTGATTCGTAGCGAATTCCAAACCATGGTGATCATTAGGTAATAAATAAACTAGAGGAACCTGAATCGTAATTTTCCCTTAAACACCTGCACCAAATATATGATTTATTTCGATTTATTTATTTCATTCATAAAACTTGTGAGCCAATATACAAGCAATGTGGTATATTGATCATTAAATTGTAATGTTTAATAAATGATCGCCTTTAAAAAACGGTTTATATCATAAATATTAAATAAATACTTGAAAAAAAGGTATTTCCTTATAAGATAAGATGGACAACTCTTATCAAATTCATGTGATTCATCATTCTTAATTCCTTATTTGAAAATTTGTTCATGCACCAACATTAAAAATGTGTAAATCGCATGATTCATAATCTTAGTTGCCTATTTTGAAAAATGTTCATGCACTAACATTCAAATATGGTAAAAAAAAAGATTGAAAACCCATATATAAATGTTATGATTGTTGTTGGTTTTTGACATTATTATTATTCTATATATAGAGATAATATTTATATATTAAAAAATTATAAAAAGTTAACTTAATAGCTTTTTATAACTTTAAATTTATGAATCAGTTTATGTATATCTTGATTAATGGTTGTTCTTTAGCCTTCGATGCACTTTGATTTTCTTTAATCATTTTCAATCATCACTATACCGCACTGGTTTAATTTACGTGTCTGTAAATGGACAAGTTCATCCAACTAAACATCTTTAATAGATTCTTTAAAAAAAGAAAAACGAAGATCTTTGATATTTTAATTTTTTTTTGCCCTAACAAATTTTTCCAAAATCTTCTTCAAAATGGATAAAATAAATAAGAGATAATAAAATTTTCCAAATTTAAAAAACTTCCTAAAAATGATTGTTTAGAAGATTTCACCAATAAAAGTATTTGGAATTAAATAATATTTAAGAAAAAAGAATTAATTTTTTTACATAATTTTTTTTATCTGATATTAATTTTGAATAAACTTGTCGAAGCTCTTGAATCTAGTTTCACGTTTACATACACTTAGAAGTCGTTTATTAAATGCTTATTTGGTAAGTGCTTAACGCCTCACTTTATCTTATCAGATGAACATGACAAGAATCAAGAATCTTATCCGGTTAGAGCGCTGACAAAGGATCGAGAGTCTATATGATAAGTGAGAGTGACAACTCTTACCTGATAAAAGCTTATCAGATAAAAATGTTGCATAAAATGTCATTTTAATAGATTAAAATCTTACTCGATAAGTTAAGTGAAAATATTGAATCATACTAATAAGCACTTACGGGGCAAGAGTTGGGTAATTAAACGGTCCCTTAAACTGACAAATCTCTTATGTAAACTATATGCTTTAAAAAAGACTTCAAACTCTTTTTAAGTTTTTTTTCGACAGTTTGATGTTATAAATACGGGATTGTTATTCACACCCATTACTCACATTTCAATGCCCTTTATTCACACTAATGCAATCTCGATCATTTTTTTAAAATGTCACATCAGCTTTTGCAATCATTACCTACACGACATCAATATAATATCATAGATTTTTTTAAATATCGTTTTCACTAATAGAATTTAGGTGGTTGTTAGTCATTATACCATTTCTTAGCTTCAAGAATCAAGACTACCTCTCCTCTCTAGATCACAACCTTCTTGTCTGTAGTTGTCGATTTCGTTGCTACTTTATAATTTGTAAGTACATATTTTATTTATGGGAATTTTACTCAAATAACCATTTCAGAAAAACAATTTTGCCTCCTAGCCTATTTCTCCCAAAATTTCCAAAATATCCAATAGGGTCGCCAAAAATAAGGTCGGCATTGCGACCTCACTATCAAAATTAAGCATACAAAATATTAAAATATATCAATGAAAAAGATTAACGACTCTCGTATAACTTGTTAAAATAAAAATATATCAATGAAAATGGGTGACTCACTATTTTAGCGACCTCACTTCTAAACTAAACAACTAGTTTTTGAAGGTTTTTTTTTTTGAAATTTGAAACCTCGTTTTTTGGCGATCTCACTATTTAGTCTACAACTACTTTTTCAGTAAGGTCGCAATAGCGACCTTATGTTTGACGACCCTATTGACTCTTTTGTTAATTGTGGGGAGAAATGACCTTGAAGACAAAATTGTATTTCTGGTTATTTAAATAAAATTCCCCATATTTTTTTGTAATTTAATAAAAATATATAAAATGTAATTTTTTTTATTTTAGTTTAACAAAACACACACACACACATTAACTAGTATAGATTTTTTTTCCAAAAAAGAAACTAGTATAGATTTTTTTTCCAAAAAAAAAAAACTAAGGGGCCATTTACCAACTCTAACCGGGTAAGTTCTGTCCCGGGTAAGTGTGTTGACTAGGGTAAGTTCTGTCCCGGATAAGTGTTGTCCGGGTAAAAATGTTTACCAAATGTTTTTGGTAAGTACTTACCAACAACGAAATAACCATTATAACCCTATTTATAATTATATGTAAAATATAATACAATTGATTTATTTTCTCAAAAAAAAATTGTAATTGTTTTCTTTTAATATCCTCGATCTCCTAAAAAGTATTGGAATGTGTTTTTTTTCTTCTTCCTTAGCACCAAAAACCCTTGAAGGGTTTAAGATCAAGTTTTCCTCTTAGCAAAATTGGGTGGATAAGTATGGAAAGAAATGATCTGACCCGGGTAAGCATGATTTTGACACTTGTTGGGTCAGATTTCGGTCAGCATCTCGGTCAGATTTGTGGTTTGGTAAACGTTCTGACTGCTGACTGAGTCAGACCTGTCAACAGCTAATAAAACAGCCTCTAAGTATAGATTTAATAACGAAATTTTATATGTGTATGTCTAAATTTAACAACGAAATTTTGTTCTAAGAAAAATAATTTTAAAGTTTTATTAAATCTATACTAGTTAATATCTAAGTATTAATATTGATTTTAATAAAAATGTATTAATTAATTTATTAGTGTCAATTATTATTTTTGTAACTTACAAATAATTCAATTTTGACAGTACATCTCACATGTTGATTTAGCATTGCAATCACACTTTTTATACTTTGAAAGACTCTTTACAATTAGGCATGATGTTGCCCCATCATCTTGAAATGCATTTGAAAGCCTAGAAAGGCTTGTGTGTATTCATTTAATAGGGGAGTATGAAAAGATTGTCTTATAAATATATGCCAAAGACATTTCAATGTTTCACATCAAACTTTTTTATTTGAGATTTATTAGATAGATATCATTGTCTATAAGAATACAACTAACATTATAAAGTATATGTAGATTTATATGTTAAAAACTCTTCTTTGTTAAAAATATAAGTATTGATACCTTGTGTATCAATCAATAATGCCTACAAATATCAGAATATGTCTAGTTCAGTGGTAAGGTAACATCTTGGAGGAGGGGGATTTGTGGGGGGGGGGGGGGAGGGGGGGTCAGTGGAGGGTATCCCTGACTACCCGGGTTCGAACGCCATGGTGCGCATATGGAGATATCCAGCTCATGGGTCTGTGACTTAGTGTAGCGTTAATTGAGATGGGTCGTGGTCGACGGGGATTAGTCGGGTGGCACCCTTAAGTGGGAGCCCAGATACCCCGAAAAAGTATGTGTATGTGTATGTGTTAGCTTATCTTTAAAAAATAAATAATGCCTACAAATTCTTTCAACTTTTGTAGTATTCCTAATTTACCCAATTTTGTAAACAATAAGAATGGGAGTTTTTGAAACACACATTACCATTTCCATAGGAACGGATCAAGTTTTGGAAATCAACATGTTTTTCGTTAAACAAATTAAGTATAAAAAAATATATTTTATTATCTGTAATTTTGATACCTATATGTTGGGTCACCAATGATTGGTGATGAACATTCTCTCTTTATATTGTTGATCTTTTATAGGTTCTTTTGAAGGTATGAAAAATACTCTAAGGATTAGAGAATCAAAGACTATCTGATCAAAGGTAGTACATCAAAGATGTGGAAATTTGTGATGTACCAACCAATATTAAAATCCATACCACTTGCCGATAATCATGAAGAAATGCAGTCTCCAAAAATGCAGTTGCCGATCCTAAGTTCGAAATACAGTTGCCAATCCCAAGCTTAGGTTGGACTAACCGATGTGACCTTTACATCAGGTTATATGTTCCTTAACATTTTTCGAAGACAAGTTCTTGTGTCACAATAAATGCAAAAACGTGTGCAGCAAGAACGTGGGCAGCAAGCCTTAAATTTAGACATTCTTTTTTATTCTTTTAAAAGAGTTGTTTTTCTTTAGCTAAAAAGGTTTGATATGACTTCAGAAGGGATACAGTAATCTGACATTATGTACTGCAAGGAATGGTTCAACCATTATTCTAGTACAAAAGGGAGTGGCATCACCTTTTGTCCATCGGATATACTGCAATCAAATAAGACCTTGACAAGTGTCCCCATGCATTTAATGCATGGGCACTATAAAAGGAGATGTAGCCCTGCCCATAAATCTCACGCTTTCAACAAATCCTCTGAGTGATCTTTTGTTTGATTCCGGCAATCTGAGTGTTTTAGCAGTTCAATATTAGCTTTCTTAGTGTTATAAGTTAATCACTGTTATTATGTGTTTTATGTGTTAAGATTGTTAGAATAGAGTGCAATCTGTTTTTTTTCCGCAACAATCTTCTGAGTGTAAAGTTTTAATATTTATATTAAAATTTTAAAAAGAGTAAAAATTGTGTATTTGTATTCAACCCCCCCTTCTACAAATCCTTTCTTATTAAGCCATTACTTAATTAGGGACCAACAAGTGGTATCAGAGCAGTTGGTTTAAACTAATAAATCAGATCTATGATGGCTACTACTCATCCAAATGTTGATGGTGCTCTGCAAAATCCTTCCAGTGGTACATATGATTTAGGCTCTTTAGCCAAACCTCCAAGGTTCAACCCAAACAACTTTGGGTTATGGAAAAATCGTATGCTACTATTCTTGGAAGGAATCGATAGCAGGTATCCAAACATTCTGAGTGAGGGACCTATTATTCCTAAAATCTGGGCTCGCTCTGGTCCACAAAAAGACGCTGAAGGAAAATATATTGAGTCAGATGATGAAAGGAGTGATAAAACTGGCAGATACATTATCAAACCTTCAAATAAATATAATGAGGATGATAAACGCCTAGTTGCTCTAAACACTAAAGTCAAATCTGCTCTTGCTATATCTCTTCCTGATGAAGTGTACCATTCCTTACTAAATCTCTCTACTGCTAAGGAAATGTGGGATACTCTGAGTGTTTTGTATGAAGGAACAAAAGAAGTTAGAAAATCTAACAAAATCTGTCTTGTAAGAAAATATGAACTCTTCTCTCATGAAAAAGGAGAATCTCTTTTTGCTTACTTCAATCTCTTTAACTGTCTTCTGAATGATATCAAAGTGTTAGGCAAAGTATATGACAATGAGGAAGTTTTACGCAAGTTTATGGAATGCCTTCCAAACTTCTGGGAAACCATATGCACTTGCATTAAACAGACCAAGGATCTTGATCAAATGCCTTTAACTGCTTTGTATGGGACTCTTCTGAATTATGAGCAAACTAAAAATCAAAGAAAATCTCTCATTAAAGACATCAAAACTTCTTCTATTGCTTTAGTAGGTGAATCTATAAATTCTTCATGTGTTCCTAGAATCACCTATCCTTCTTCAGAATCTGACAATGAGATAAAGAAAGATTCATCTCATTTGTCAGAAGTTTACTACAGTGCTGTTGATTTGAAGGTGAAGAATCTGCCATTGACATACTTTCTGATAGTATGGTAATGATTGCAGGAAATCTAAAAAATAAAAGATTCTCTTCTAATCGGTCTAAGTTTAACAGAAAACCTTTCCCTCAAAAACCTCTTTCCAATAAAGCAAATGAAGAATGCTTTAACTGTGGAAAGAAAGGACACTTTGCCTCTGAGTGTAGGCCTAAAGTTTTTTCAAAACATAAATCTTCTTCTGGCCATGACTTCTCGAAATCGGCTACTAGAAAGCCTGAAGAGAGAAGTAGCCAATCTCCCAAGAAAAGCCTTGAATCTTCTCAATCAAAAGAAATCTCAGGGTATAAAAAGTATAAAGCCAAGTATAGGAGAGAAAAAGAGAAAAATCTAAGTAAAGGAAAAACCTTGGTTGCTGAAGCCCATTGTTGGGAAAATGAACAAACCTCATGGAGTGAGAGTGAGTATGTAACAAAATGTCTCATGGCCAAGATTGATGAACTTGAAGAAATGGAGAGATCACTTCACATCACAGCTCTTGTCTCTACTGAGGGATCGACTTCGGGAAGCAAACCTCAGGTACATCCTTTTACTTTTCTGTCTGATGATCAAAAGATAGATGCCTTTGATTCTTTAACTGTTGATTTCTGCAATCTAAAAGAACATAAGAAAAAGGCTGACTTGCATATAAAATCTTTAAATGATCAACTTCTCACGTGTTTTTCAAAACTGAAATATTTTGACAAAATGAAAGCAGACTTAGAAAATCTAAGATATCTAAATGATAGTCTTTCTAAAGAGAAAAAACAAGATTTCAAACACTCTTGAAAAAGAACTAGAAGTTCTCTCCAAATGGACCAAGTCTTCCAAAAGTCTTGAAAAGATTCTTCAGGACCAAATTTCTTGTAATGATAAGACTGGCCTAGGATATGGAAAAGATAATTCTCAAACCTCTGACTCTCAAATCCCATCATCTGAATATCAAGGTTTTCCAGCTGGTTTTCATCTCTCCGATGATGATCTCTTAGATTACTCCTCTGAAGATTCCACTTCTGTTCACTCTCTTGATTTGTTGGAAATGCTTAAAATAGAAACTAATGTCAAAAAGTTGGAGTGTTTGTAAAAGGCAAAGATCATTCTCCTGAGCCTTCAAGTAATTCAACTCTTCCAAGCTCATCCTCAAAACCTATTCAAAATCTTCTAAAAACCTTAAGTCTTCATGAGTCAAGGTATTCTTCTGTCGGGTCTGTGATTCCTGAACTTCCTGTCCCAGAAAGAACTCCTTCCTTAGAAAAGAAAAATGTTTCCAAAATAAATTTCTCTTCCAAACGCAAATCTCAAATTGTCACTGATTTTGTCCCACGATCAGTGAATCTAAAGAAATCTAAAAATCCTGGAAAAGGCATTCTTGGTCCTAGACCAGGAATCGGTCACTTCTCTTTTCAGTCACCGACTTTGTGTCAAAATTTGGATAGTATGGATTTCAAAAGGGCTTTCACTATCAAGAAATGCTATAACTGTGGAAATACTCTTCATCTTGCAAGAGATTGTCCAAAGGAAAATGATCTTCGTAGAAATAATAAGATGTCTTCTAATCCCAAAGGACCCACTTCAAAATGGGTACCAAAAGTCTAATTTATCTGTGGTTGCAGGTACCAAACAAAGATCATATATGGTACATGGACAGCGGATGTTCAAGACACATGACAGGAAACATATCTCTTCTATCTAACTTCTCAAAAGAAAAAGGACCCATTGTTTCCTTTGGAGGAAATGGAAAAGGAGTTACAAAAGGATATGGTACCATAACAAATGGAACCATCACTTTCTTAAAAGTAGCTCATGTTGAGGGACTGGTGTACAACTTATTGAGCATCAGCCAAATCTGTGATTTGGGATATAAAGTCATGTTTCAACTGTGTGTTTGCTTGGTTTATGATGTACAGAATAAAGTAGTTTTGGCAGGTACCCGAATGAATGATGTGTACATCATCAACATGAAGGAAAGTGCAATTGGTGAAGCCATATGTCTCCTCTCTCAAGAATTAGCTAAACAAAGTTGGCTTTGGCATAAAAGATTTTCACATCTAAACTTCAAAACCTTAAATAGACTCTCTAGCAAAGATCTAGTTGTAGGTATGCCAAAATTCTCTTTTGAAAAATAAAAACTGTGTGGAGCATGTGAAAAAGGAAAGCTTACCAAAACCTCTTTGAAAACAAAACAATGCTCTTCTATCTCTCAACCTCTTCAAATGCTTTACATGGATCTGTGTGGACCAGTAAGCACTCCTAGTTTAGGTGGTAAAAAGTATATGCTAGTAATTGTTGATGAATACTCTAGATATACCTGGGTTTTCTTTCTAAAACACAAAAGTGATATTGTTGAAGAAATTATTCGATTTATCAAGAAAATTGAAAATATAAATGATCAACTTGTGAAGTCTATCAGAAGTGATAATGGCACTGAATTCAAGAATGCTGTTTTGGAAGAATTCTTTGACAACAAAGGAATCTTTCAAAATTTCTCTGCAGTTCGCACTCCCCAACAAAATGTTGTTGTTGAAAGAAGAATAGGACACTGTGTGAAGCTGCAAGGTCAATGCTGAGCGAATCTAAATTGCCAACCTACTTTTGAGCTGAAGTTGTTAACACTGCATGCTTTACTCAAAATAGGTCAATCATTGTCAAGAGACACAACAAAACTGCCTATGAGGTATTTCATGGTCGGAAACCTGCAGTTGACTATTTTCATGTATTTGGCTGTGCATGTCACATGCTGAATGATAGGAAATAACTTGGAAAGTTTGATCCAAAGTCTGATGATGGAATATTCATGGGATATTCTCTGTCCTCCAGAGCTTTCAGAATCTATAATCTCAAAAGAAAATGCATTGATGAATCTATGCATGTCAAGTTTGATGATTTCGAAACATCTTCATTATCTTGCAATGAAGAAGAACTTAATCAATGGATAAACTCTTGTGTTGGGGAATTCCATCTTATTCTACTCAACAACCTTCACAATCCCATATTTCAAGTCAAGAAGATATCAATTCTCCTCAGCCCCCGAATAATACCACCATATCTCCTGAACCCATTCTTTCTTCTCCATCTCCTGAAATTAACTCTTCAGGAGAACACACTCATCAAAACTATATACCTTCCACAAATGATCTACCCTCAACCTCTCAAATCCCAACTTCACCTTCTGCTATACCTCCTTCCTTACCTCCTGCCTTAAAATGGACCATGGATCATCCAATTGATCAAATCATTAGAGATCCACAGGTTGGTGTCCGAACAAGAAAAGGCATCAGCAATTTGTGCTTATATGTAAACTTTGTATCTATTGTTGAACCAAAACTGATTGAAGAAGCCCTAGCTGATGTTAGCTGGGTAATTGCCATGCAAGAAGAACTCTCACAGTTTGAAAGAAACAAAGTTTGGAAGTTAGTTCCTCGTCCATCTAATAAAACCATTATTTGAACAAAATGGGTGTTCAGAAATAAGATGGATGAAGAAGGAACTGTCATTCGAAACATAGAAAGACTAGTTGCTCAAGGATATCGACAAGAAGAAGGAATTGACTACGATGAAACTTTTGCTCCTGTTGCAAGGTCGGAAGCTATCCAAATTTTTCTTGCTCATGCTGCTTACAAGAACTTTCGGGTATTCCAAATGGACGTCAAAAGTGCTTTTCTAAATGGTGAACTAGTTGAAGAAGTCTATGTGAAGCAACCACCTGGATTTGAAGATCCAATCCATCCATACCATGTGTATCGGTTAGATAAAGCTCTGTATGGGTTAAAGCAAGCTCCTCATGCCTGGTATGATACTCTCTCAGATTACCTTCTAAAAATGAGTATGTCTGAGGAAAAGTTGATAACACTCTCTTCTTCAAAAAGTCAAAAGGTAATATCATTCTTGTCCAAATCTATGTTGATGATATAATTTTTGGTGCCACCAATGAATCTCTGTGTGATGAGTTTAGCTCTCTAATGCAAAAGAAGTATGAGATGAGCATGATGGGGGAGCTTACCTTCTTTCTTGGTTTACAAGTAAAACAATCTCCAGAAGGCATTTTTATAAACCAAAGTAAATACATTAAAGACCTTTTGAAGAAGTTTAAACTTGATACTTGTTCTACCATGAAAACTCCTATGGCTCCTCCTCTTAAACTTGATTATGATCTTGATGGCGTGTTTGTTATTATCACAAGTTATAGAGGCATGATAGGATCTCTTCTCTATCTTACTGCAAGTAGACCTGATATAATGTTTGCTACTTGTATGTGTGCTCGTTATCATGCCAATCCTAAGGAATCATATTTATCTGCTGTGAAAAGGATTTTTTGGTATTTGAAAGGTACCATAAATCTGGGTCTTTGGTATCCCAAAGACTCAGGTTTTGATCCCATCGGGTACTCTGATTCTGATTTTGCAGCTTCAAAAATAGATAGAAAGAGTACAACAGGAAGTTATCAACTCCTTGGTGGAAAGCTTGTGAGTTGGTCAAGTAAGAAGCAACATTCGATTTCTACCTCTACTGCTGAAGCCAAATATGTAGCTGCTGGAAGTTGTTGTGCTCAAATATTGTGGATGAAAAATCAGCTGCGTGATTACAATCAGATTCTCTAAAAAATCCCAATACTGTGTGACAACTCAAGGGCAATAGCTATTGCAAACAATCCAGTGCTTCATTCAAGATCTAAGCATATTGACATCAGATATCACTTTATAAGAGACCATGTCTCTAAAGGTGATGTGGAACTTCACTTCATTCCAACTAATTATCAATTAGTTGATCTCTTCACAAAGCCCCTTGATGAAGCAAGATTCAAGTTCTTACTTGGTGAGCTAGGTATGGTAAATATAGATTAAAAGTTATATATATATATATATATAATATAAATACGTATATATATACATATATATAGTTCATTATCGAAAGTCGGTACCCAGTCTGTCGTCTCACTACCCGACGACTCACCCTAAACCATACACTCACCGGTACCTCTTTCTTTTCTAAACCCTACTCACCGACGTTCCCTTCTCTCACCACTTTTCTATGCCCTAACCAACTACCCGACGCATACACTTTCCGACACCCTAACCCTAAACTACACACTACCCGACGTTCCACACCTAACTACCCTACACATACACTTTCCGACACCCTAACCTTGAACTACACACTACCCGACACCCTAATCCTACACTTTCCGACGTCTTATCACTTTCCGATGTATACACTTTCCGAAAACTCCTCATCTCTTAAAGGATAACCCTTGAGTTACCATTCTTGGTGACTAAGTATTCTTAGTATCTATCCATATAACGTCAGCCACGTCATTAATGTCAGAAGCATGCGTCGAATTCAACCTGAAAACCTTTCGAATTCTGACATTTCAAGCACTTCACTCATCATTGTTTTTGAAAAACTGAATTCCCTCCTCTCCTATATATACTCAACCGTTCCCACTCTTTTCTCTCTTTATCATCTCCATTATCTTTCTCTCCCTCAATTCAAAATTCAAACCTGCAACTCCCAATCTCATCAATGGCGTCCTCTAACACTCCCTCAAAATCGCCTAAAGCTTCTGAAGATCAAACCCTCACATTTGGATCTCTTACCTTCCCTGCATGCAACCACTATGGTCGCATTGGTGTCGATAGTGCTTATCCGGAGTACAATGAAGTTTGTTGGTTTCTTCAAAGGTGTCCACTTCAATATGCTATCACTGCTAAGCCAAAGATGAGCAAGTTTCTCTTGGGAAACTTCTGGTTAACTTGTTCTTATGATGAATCCTCCAAACGCATATGTGCTTCTGTTCTAAGTGATGATGAACCAGATGTTACTTTTGATGTTAATGATGTTCGTAAACTTCTTCGTCTTCCTACCTACGATTCATATGAAGTCTTTTCTCTTGGGAATGAACATCAACAAGTGGTTACTACTCTCAACTACTTTGAAGATAAAATGGGTCCAAAATCCAAAGGTCCTAGTACTTTGGTAAGAAAGAACATGGGTAACATTTGGAACTTTTTCTTTTCTCATCTCATCCTATGTTTAAGTAAGAAGACAGGTGGTCCAGATCAATCCCCATCCCATGTTACCGAATTAGCCCATGCATTAATATTTCAACGAAGGATTGACTTAGCAGCCTATTTCTTCAAGGAGATGATCTCGTCTTTCTCTCCCATTCGGCGACCTCATGTACCGTTCTAAAGATTCTTCTCTCTCATTATCAATGCAAAGCTTGCCGACAAGCTTGAAAAGAGGGATGACATTGAATATGATATTCCCCTTCACCAAATCGACAAGCAACTCTTGTCCAAAGGACCTTTGGCATCAAACTACCCACTGAGACCAGGTATGATTGCCTTTGACCTAAATGCAACTTTATCATGGGGTGAAAATGAGGCACGAATTCGGGGACCCACGGTCAGTCACCGATTCTCCCACTTCTCAACCTAGAGTAACTAATGTGCCCAAATCTCGTAAGAGATCTAAAGCGCCGGGAACATCTGCCTCCGCACCTTCCGATGCCACGAAGCCAAAAGAACCTTTGGCTTCTACCCAGGCAAAGAAACAATCTCAAAAGCGGAGACACTCAAGAAGCTCCCCAGGACTTCCTCAAAGAAGTCTAAGGGAACCAAAAGGGTCACAACACAACTACCACTCACCGATTCTCAAAAATCGGTGAATGTTGAAGATATCCCCACTAGACCCAGGGAACAAACTATCACCCATCCGAGCTCCTCCACGCCCTCACAAAAGGACATGGTTGTACAAACGGGTACCCAAACTATGCCTTCACCAACTTACTCCTTAGTTGATGAAGATGACTTGGAGTCTCCCATCCAAGGAGCTTCTACACCACCCTTGAGTTCTTACAACTTGTTTCCCAGTCTCCGAATGTAGGTGCATCACCACCAGATGCATCTGAAGGAGAAATCCAATTTACCGACTTTCTTTACTCCGGTACTAACTTTGGATGCGTACGTCTCCCGTACATATTCACAAGGAAGTACAGGAGCCCATAATTGAAGAATCCCCTCATAGATACTCTCCTCACAATGTCTATCCCACACAAACTCACTCTTCGGAGCATCAGAGGTCTCCCCTCAAAACAACTCCTACAACATCTCCAATCAATATTTCGGACTCCCCGAAATCCCCCCATCCAAAAAGACAGGTCTGGTGGATTACTCTTCTTCTTCCTCTCCAAGTGAAGATAACAATCAACCACCTCCAAAGCCAATGCCTTCGGCCACTATGACTTCTGAGGATGCTGATAATCTGCTCACAGCCTTCTCATCCTTTGCTGGTGACACTCGTCATAGGATAGTCCTCTTAGAAGAACATGCCACTAGAGAAGTGGAAAGACAGGAGAAAATTGCCAAATTAATCAAAGCAACCGATAATCTTTTTACACTCCTCAAAGAAGCCACCGAAGAACTCTCTATTACTCATCCTTCACTAATCACTTGTTTAGATCTTCTTCACATGGATGTATCCGACATGCAAAAGGAGATCAAAGCGAGTAATGAAGCAGTCTCCACCATTTCTGCCCTTCAGAAGGATTTGGCTAAGCAAGCTTCCGACTTTGTCACTCTTGTCAACGATCAGAAAGCAATCTTAGATTTTTTGACTTCTCTACACTAACTTGACAAGGTACCAACCTCTCCTCCAACTATTGAAATCGATACAGGTGATACTTTCTTTAAAGCTGAAGATCAATTTATGCTGCAACGGGTTGAACGAAAACTGGGTGATTTGAGTACCGATCTTACAAATATCAAGTCTTTTCTATCTTCGTTTGGGTTCAAGTGTTCACCCACTGAGGGGGAGAAAACCACCAAGACAGCTGAAGCCACAGTCTCTGAACCACCACCACCTCTTGTTTCCGATTCAGTGGTCTCCGAACCACCTATGGTAGTCACCGATGCAGTGGTCTCCGAACCACCACCTCTTGTTTCCGATGCAGGGGTCTCCGAACCATCTACGGTGGTCTCCGACACCGTGCCACCACTGTTTGTTTCTGATATAATGACTATTGTGGTCTCTGAGGCAATTGTTACTACAGTTGCCGAAAAGAGCCAAGCCAATGAACCTCTAGTACCGGTTAACATTGGGTCATATAGAGATGAGGCTATTAAAGAAGCTGGAGCATCATCTAAGGGGGAGGAAGTCATTGTCCGAACCCTTGAAGAAATTGAAGAAGAAAAGAAGAGAAAGGCTAAAGCTGAAGGAAAGAAACCAGTTTCTTATGCACAACAGTTAGCCAAACTTCAAGATGAAAAGGAAAAGAAGAAAAGAAATAGAGGCCCCGAAGCTGACACTCTCAGGTTAAAACCTGCCTCCACACAACTCTCTGAAAACCCTGTTGGGCTCATTTTTTCCAAAGCTGAGAGGGAAGAGGCAATCAAGTCTCAACTTGAGTATGATCAAAGCAATGTACTCAAGTTTGCTCAAGATGAAGCTACTCTACCAAAGGCTGCCGACCCACTTCAAGATCAAAAAGATGAGCTTGAAAAATTGGATAAACAATCCGAAGCGAAGAAGGCTGAAGCTGAAGCGAAAAAGACTAAGGAAATAGAATGGTTCAAAAGAAGAATCAAGAATCGGAAAGATGACTCTCCGATTATTGGTGCTTCTATTCATCCTCCAACCACAAAATCCCCTATGTTACTTATCTCTATTAAGAGAGCAGATTCTCTCAACAGAGTGTATGAGATTGACTGGTTGGAAGTTCTTGGAATCTCTGAATGGATGGAAATCGTCAATCACATTTCCAAGAGTAAGAACAAACACAAGGAACTTGTTCTTAACACTCTCCGAAAACTCTTTATCAAAATGGTCAAAATTCAAAAAGAGCACAATATAGCTATTTCGGCCATAGAAGGACAACCGTTATATCTTATTCAGCAAGGTCTTACAGGAGAAGTTATTAAAGTGCCAAGGAACAAGAAGAAAGGTCATTTTTCCATGCACTATGAGAAAAGGGATCAAGATAGATGCTTCGGGTATTAATCTCTCCATTCCTACTCCAGTTTCTTATCCTGAGCAAACCATGCTTTCTGAACCTGAGCTTGGACTTTTCTTTGAAGACATCTTCAGAACTATAGGATTCTTCCGAGTCTCTGACATTCTAAGAGCTGACACTTCCTTCCTCACTGCCATTTTGGGTGTGCCTCCTGCAGAAGACAAAGGGATGTGCCGACTCATCCTGGATGAACTAAAAAGAAGAGAATCTACCAATCTCTAATTATTCTAAGTATGAACTTTCTTAATCATGTACTCTGTGTGATGTACTTGTTCTGTGTGATGATTAATAAAAGTTCATATTTTCAGCATTTTATACTTGTTCATATTTTAAGTTTTTGCACATACACTTACTTATAATTATACTGTACATACTCAGTTAAAAAAAAGAAAAAATATAAAACTGAGTGAAAAGAACCCAAAAGAAAAGAGAAAGGGTCAAAAGTATGTCTTTCTAACATACATGTATCATCATCAAATAGGGGGAGATTGTTGGGTCACTGATGATTTGGTGATAAACCTTCTCTCTTTATATTGTTGATCTTTTATAGGTTCTTTTGAAGGTATGGAAAATACTCTAAGGATTGGAGAATCAAAGACTATCTGATCAAGGTAGTAAATAAAAGATGTGGAAATTTGTGATGTACCAACCAATATTAAAATCCATACCACTTGCCGATAATCATGAAGAAATGCAGTCTCCGAAAATGCAGTTGCCGATCCTAAGTTCGAAATACAGTTGCCAATCCCAAGCTTAGGTTGGACTAACCGAAGTGACCTTTACATCAGGTTATGTGTTCCTTAACATTTTTCGAAGACTAGTTCTTGTGTCACAATAAATGCAAAAACGTGTGCAGCAAGAACGTGGGCAGCAAGCCTTAAATTTAGACATTCTCTTTTATTCTTTTAAAAGGGTTGTTTGTCTTTAGCTAAAAAGGTTTGATATGACTTCAGAAGGGATACAGTAATCTGACATTGTGTACCGCAAGGAATGGTTCAACCATTATTCTAGTACAAAAGGGAGTGGCATCACCTTTTGTCCATTAGATATACTACAAGCAAATAAGACCTTGACAAGTGTCCCCATGCATTTAATGCATAGGCACTATAAAAGGAGATGAAGCCTTGCCCATAAATCTCACGCTTTCAACAAATCCTTTGAGTGATCTTTTGTTTGATTCCGGCAATCTGAGTGTTTTAGCAGTTCAATGTTAGCTTTCTTAATGTTATAAGTTAATCAATGTTATTATGTGTTTTATGTGTTAAGATTGTTAGAATAGAGTGTAATCTGTTCTTTTCCGCAACAATCTTCTGAGTGTAAAGTTTTAATATTTATATTAAAAATTTAAAAAGAGTAAAACTTGTGTATTTGTATTCAACCCCCCCCCTCTACAAAACCTTTCTTATTAATTAGGGACCAACACTATATATAGGGTTCTTCTATTAAAAACTCGTGAATTTGTGATAATCTTGAGAACTGGCGCATCATGCATACGTTCGTCGGAACAAACAACAGAGGAAATAGAAAGGGAGCTTTCCTCTTTTGTTTCTTCCTTTGGAAATAGGGAACCAGGCAACTAGCCCATCCTTGCTAGAACAATTGACTACCAGTCTTGTATACAAGAATTAAAGAGACAGGGGCTCTATTGATGAGAGTTTTTCTTATGATTTTTTCCCATCTAAGATTATGATTTAGAATATCGATTAACATATACTTATTTCACAATGTGATTGTTTAACATGTTCTCGATCCACAATGTGAACCTTTTTTGGCGTGTTTGTGAAACAAAAAGTACACGTGAAAGAGTTTCACTTGGTGAACCAAATACATATGAGACAAACACATGTTAATCAATATATTAAATATTATACTTAGATGGAAAAAGATCATGCTAAACAAGGCCTTACGGTAGAAATTCTCACAGATCTCATAAATTTTGGAATTCTCAAATGATCAAGCCCCTATATGTATGTACATATACGTATAAGGTTAGATTCCAGTGAAAAGAGAAGTTATGATGAGAAACGTAAGAAGAGATCTCCACATTTGAGTCAATCCTAATTGAATGTCAACACTAACGAGATGTACTGGATCAATTCCCTTCTAAACCCAATTCACGGCGGGCATGATTAAAAGTGATCAAGGATCCAAATCTTTTCTTACACTTCTCACCTTAACTCTTTTCTCACTTGATCCTTCGCCTATGTATATATATAAGGTGGGTTCAAATAAAAACTCATTTTTCATTGAGAATGCGAGGACAAAGGAGAGCGCAACGTGTATCCCCTGCATCGACGGATTATTCATCATGAATGGATCATGATCGTGTGTTATTTATATTGAATGATGTGTTATTCATACTGAATGTTGTATATATATATACATATATGTATATATAGGGAAATGTTTAAATGAAAAGTGGTAAATATTTAAAAAGTAAAGAAGTAATCCTAACCCTTCATCTAGTCAACATTTACGACTTTGATCGTGAAACACCGGATAATTCCCCGCACGAGTATGTAAAGGATAGAGGGGTAGTTTAATAACTTTTACAAATAAATGCCAACCAGGTTCATATATGAACTCATGTGATTCACATATGAATCATATTTGAACTCGCTAATTAGTTCACATGTGAACTATTTAACTGATTTATATGAACCCACAAGTTCATATGTGAATTAGTTAATTAGTTATTATGCGAATCACATATGAATCAGTTAATTAGTTCATATGTGAATCACATAGATTTATATCTGAATCAGTTAAAATAATTCATATGTTAATTACACGAGTTCACATATAAAGTATATACGTATAGTTTACACGTGAATCACATAGGTTCATATATGAACCCATTTACCGCATATTTGTGAAAGTTACGAAGCTACCCCCGTCTATTTTCTCATAGTCGTTAATTTTGACCTATCAATGCGCAATTATTGATCAGTCAAATCTGACCTTGACAGTATGAATGACTAGGATCACTTATTTACTTCTCAAATGCGAACTCAAATTTGGTTGTGAAAGTGAGGACAAATGAGAGTGCGACACGTGTTTGAATGTAGATTATTCAGACTGAATATGACACATGTCGCGCTCTCATTTTTTCAGGTGTTGATTTCCGTTACAAACAACGTCAATTCGTACAAACCGCATTCAATCACTCATTTTTTTTGAAAAAATTCACGTTGTTTTAAGTATGAGGGTTGATTAGTCAATAAAATATGAAAAAAATTCATCAAAAATACATGGGGTTGATTAATCAAGAATATGTGAAATACGTTTCATCAGAATGAGAATTTCATGAAACAATTTCATTTTCATGTAGAAACAAAAATAATTTCACGAAGAAAAGAATTATACGAATCACACGGTTTGTACGAATTGACGACACGTGATTTATATTTTACAAGACAAAATTTACAAATCTTTTATCATGAGGGAGGTTCAGAGAAAACCTCAAAAAATGAAAAACAAAAAAAATACTCCATTGGTTGTTGGATTAATTGATTCAATGGATGTGATTAAAGAGGCAATTATAATTAAAAAATCTCTCACCCCTTATTTTTTAAATTGAAATACGATCAAACGAAACGAATTACACAAAACAAACAATCATATTTTTCTCGTTAACTTGACATTCATATCCATATATTTTTCATCTCCTTTATTCGTGAGTTTTTAAATTTTCATTTATTTAATATTTTCCCCTAAACTTAACTCCTTTTTAACATTGAGTAAATAAAATACTATCCTGATAAATAATTGTTAATAATAAAAGAAATCACTAATTATTTAACATCTGTTTTTCAGATGTCATTGATGATTAATCCATTAAAATATCTTAATAAAGTATAAACAAATTTTGGATAAAAAGTAGTAACTTTTGATTTTTAAATAACTTCTTTTCAATTATAATAAACAAACAAAATGGTTGCAATTTCATTGGACATACTAAAAGTTTAGTAGTTTTAGATCTAAATTTTATCATACAAAACTAAAAGTATTTAAAAGAATTTAGGTAACTTTATTTATTCGTGCCATAAAAGTTAAAAAACTTTACATATTTGATTTTCTCATAATAAAAATTAAAGTAAGCTACAATATTGGTCCTTCTCGTTTGTCGGTTGTAATACTGTTTCTAAATTTTCAAAATTATAGATTGGTCATCATCGTTTGTGAAAATCCTCAAACTGGTCATTATTCTAATGGTTGTTTAGTTTTTTTTTTTTTTTTTTTTTTTTTGAAAGGGTATCACAGGCATTTGCCTAAACTAATCTATGATAATTTTAAGACTGCTAAAGCATGCAGCCTTGAGATAATTTCTCAGTGGCAACAAGTTGTTTGCGCCTGGATTCGAACCGGGGGTAGATGGGTTATTTAGCCTCATCCCCCAACAAACTTTAACCAGTACGCCACAAACCTTGTGGTTGGTTGTTTAGTTTTAGCTGCTAAATAAAGGAAAGTATAATATTTTCTTATTCTCTCACTTCTTAATGTAAAACACTACTACAGTTATGTATATATTATTGCTTATATTAGTAAACAATCGATATATTTTATAGAAGATGATTATGATTCATTTATTATAGTCAAGATATTTATGGAATATGATATATGTACATACAGGGTTGGGTTCTGGTGAGAAGTAGAGTTATGGTGAGAAACGTAAGAAGAGATCTCCATGCTTGGATGCATATTAGGATGAGATGCACCAAGATGAGGTGCACCAAGAAACACCGGATCAATTCATGGATGGGTATGAGATTGAAAATGATCAATGGTTCAGATCTATTCTTATGTTTCTCATCTTAACTCTCTGATAACACTCATTTTGAGCGTTATTTTAGGACCACTTTCCATATAGTTTTGCTCGTTTTCCAAGCAAACGAGGCGTTTTTCTAACGGTTTAGTGCAAGTCAATACAGGAACGGAAATGTCACGAGAGGTACGAAGAATCTGGTATTTTGCGCATGAACTTTCAAATGTTCATATTATATCTCGGTTGGAGAATTAAAGAAGGAGCCTAACGACGCCTTTCGGAGTCAATTCGGAGTCAATTCGGAGTAAAAATGAGCAAAACATAGTCTAAGGCTAGTTTCCAAGTGAGTTAGGGTGGAAGTTAGTTACACAAATCCCATGCCACTTATAACTAGCATCCACAACTAGCCTTGGGTACTGTTTGCTTCGCGTGGGTTACCACGCCAGTTAGGAAATTGCAACTAGCATCCACAAGTGGCGTCAGACTCTGTTTACTCATTGATAAAGAGCCGCGTGGGATAGCCACGCTAGTTAGGAAACGTAACTAGCACGGTAACTGGCGCCGGGCTCTAAGACGTATTTTAAGCCCTTTTCAGCTAGGGTTTGGTTGGATTCAGCATCCTATCTTCTAGAGCACGACTTGGGGTGATTTTAGGAGATTTTGAAGGCGATTTCAGAGCGATTGAAGTGAAGAAACATCAAAGGATTGAAGATCTAAAGTTAATTCCATCATCTTCTCACGAGGATTCATCACTGAAAAAGGGGTTTTTATTCTTGTTTAGATTTTACTTTGATTTCCATGTCTAGATTAGAACTTTCCTCTCTTTTAGTTTTGATTTCAACCACCTCCAACATGAACTAATCTTTAGATGTTGGAGGTTGGATTACTTTTGGTTTGAAGCATATGAACACGTAAAGTTATGATTTTTATTAGATTTCTTTTTAATCAATGAAGCATATGAGTTTGTGTTTTATGCCTTTGTAAGATTGATCAACTTGCAATTTGATTTCGTTATTACAAAGTAGTTCGAGAGAAATAATTTGTAATTATATGTGTGATTCGTATGCCTAAGGTGAGAACCTGGATAGAGATATACCAGTTAAATCTTAGTATTTTTCGTACAATCTTGCTTTACAAATTTCTGGGTTTATGTATAGAGATCGAGGGATTAAATACGTATTTTCCGGGAATAAAACTATTATAACTTGAGAGAGAATAATAGTGACTTTCGTGATTGTGTATTCATAACATTAAGAATTTACCTGATAATTGTTGAAACTGAAGTGTTCTGTGTGGAAAACCATTAGAACCCCAACTCCCAACTACTTCTCTCCTATAAAGTTTCCAACTTTCTTTGTTTCTTAAATTGTTAAGAATTTTAGTTAATTAGTAGATTAATCATTCAACCACTCAATATTTTGATTATCCAGTTAGTATTTACTATAGTCATTGTGTTACTTAGTCCCTAGTTCCCTTGGTTCGATCCCGTACTTCCAGTACACTATTACTTGATTCGACCCGTACACTGCGGTTAGATTTAGGGGTGTAAACCTGCCTATCAAGTTTTTGGTGCCGCTGCCGGGGAACTAGCTTTCGCTAATAGTACTACCAGCTATCAGTAGTATTACATTAGGCCTTTTAATTTTCTGTTTTGTTTTTATTATCTTATTACACTCTGAATTTCTAGTGCACTAAATCTGAACTTTGTTTGCAGGTAATTCATAGCTTATGCTAAGAAAAACCAGTGATCCAAAGTCGTTACTATTTGATCCAGAAATTGAAAAAACCGCACGTCGATTACGAAAGGAAGCTAAAGCCGAAAAATCAAGAGCAATGGATCCCGAACAAATGAGACAAGAAGAAGAACGATTGAGACGTGAGGCAAAAAGGTTGAGAGCTGAGGCAGAAAGGTTGAGGCTACAAGAAGAGGAACTACAGAGGCGTTTAGAGGATGAAGAAAATTCTTCTGAAAAAGATGAACCGGACCCAAATGCTCGTGTTCCCATGAAAGCCTTTACGAGCCTAACGGTAAGACGCTCTAATAAGGGCGTCCGACCACCCAAGATCGATGCAAATAATTACGAGCTGAAGAATAACATCATTCAATTGGCACAAAACAATCAATTTGGAGGAACTCCAACTGAGGATCCTCATGCTCACCTTCGCGAATTCGATATAATCTGCAACACCTTTAAGCAGAATGGAGTATCGGAAGACGCTACCAAGCTCCGATTGTTTCACTTTTCTCTAAAAGGGGTAGCACGACCATGGGAACAGAATTTGAGCATAGGACCTATATGTACATGGGCTTCCCTAAAACAAGCTTTCTTGGATAAATTCTTTCCCCTAGGTCGAACTGCAGAGCTAATCGCAGAAATCACTCATTTTGCACAATTGGACCTAGAGTCATTTTATGAAGCCTGGGAAAGGTATAAGGGAATGCTCAAAAGGTGTCCCCATCAGGGACTCCATGGATGGGTGATCATTCAAACATTTTACCAAGGGCTATACCAGCAATATAAGAATGATCTCACCGCTGCTGCTGGAGGAGCCCTAATGAACAAAACTTATGAAGAAGCCACCGAACTCATTGAAAATCTCGCTTCTCATAATTATTCCATACCGAGATCCGCGATGAGACGGGTAGCCAGTGTCCAAGAATCTGAAGAGTTGAGGGCCATCAAAGCCCAATTAGCTGTCATAACGGACCAATTGAAGGTAAGTACTATTCACTCAACTCCTTATTGTTCTAACTCATCGGAATTTCATCCTTCTTCTCATACAAAACCGGAACAACCGTCCTCGGAACGATCCATTTTCCAATACTTACAATGAAGGATGGAAGAAACATCCGAACTTTTCTTGGACTCAACCACAACATAATCAGAAAGACGACGCAAGGGAACAACACTTTGGTAACAACTCTAACTTTTCTTCTTCTTCCCAATCTAACAATATTTATTGTCATCCAGGTCATTCACAAAGGAAATCTGAAGATGGACAGCCTTTCGAGAAAAAATCCGACTTGGAAAACATGATGATGAAATTCATGACAAAAATGGACAACACTGTGGGAGAACTATCATCGTCAGTGGGAACGCTTGCAACCACTGTTGGAACCGTTATATCAGCAACTAAGCAAAATACTGCCTCAATCAAAATCTTGGAAAGGCAAATAGGACAGATTGTTGAGGCACTTCAATCCAGAAATTCGGGCCAATTTCCGAGTCAACCCGACAAGAAGTCGAGAGAACATTGCAATGCCATTCATTTGAAGAGTGGCAAGGAATTGATCAAGGACCCGACTCGTGAGCCAGTTATTGAGAACTCCGATAAAGAGTAGGCGGAGACGGAAATGGTTGAAGTTGAAGATATCGACCTTGAAGACACCGCAATTGAGCACATAAATGATATAAATAAGCCAGAAGAGAAGGAAGTGAAAACTCCTTCAAAGCCGGCGGTTAACCCGTATGTGCCGCGATTACCATTTCCAAATCGCTTGAAGGCACACAAGGATGAGGAACAGTTAAAGAAACTTCTTGATGTCTTCAAGAAACTTCACATCAATATTCCATTCGCAGAAGCACTTGCATGAATGCTGACATACCTCAAGTTCATGAAAGATATCTTGTCCAAGAAGAGGAAAATCAAAGATAAAACTACAGTGAAACTCACTGAGGAGTGCAGTGCGATCATTCATAATAAGATTCCTCAAAAGTTGAAGGATCCAGGGAGTTTTTCGATACCTATATAAATTGGAACTTTTCATTTTGATAAGGTTTTATGTGATTTAGGATCTAGCATTAATTTAATGCCTTTATCAATTTTCAGGAAATTGGGTATTGGAGAGATGATACCGACATCGATGATACTTCAACTGCCAGACCGATTAGTCAAGCGACCACACGGAATAATTGAAGATGTATTAATTAGAGTTGGTAAGTTTTACTTCCCAGTTGACTTCGTGGTGCTCGACATAGATGAAGATAAAGAGGTGCCATTGATTTTGGGAAAACCGTTCTTAGCCACGAGTAAGGCCTTGATAGATATGGAAGAAGGTAACGTTTCATGCTCTTAAGAACTTAGACGTTCAGAGTCGGCAATGAAAAGGTAACGTTTCATGCTCTTAAGAACTTAGACGGAAGAGACGAACCGAAGAGAGATCAGATTAAGATTGAAAATTGTGATGACGGAAAAGCGGATGTAGGAAAAATAGGGAGAGACCATAATTGTGAGCAGTTCGATCCGACGAAAATTACCGAGCCTAACTGACACCGCAAGGTTGATCCACGACTTTAAATAAGGCAATCCACCAGGTTTGTTTATTTTATTTTATTTTCTCGTACGTTAGTGTTTTCTTTGTAGGTAGAGTCAGTTTATTGTTTCTAATAGTTAGTTTAATTTTTCAGGCGAATCTGAAGTAGGAAAGATTGAAAATCAATAGAGGTGGTTAGAAAGTCTTGCAACCAACTGTCAATTCAAATTTTGGGTCATGTGAGTTATTAAGTGAGTTTTAAAGAAAATCACAACCCACACCATAACTAGCCTTAGGAACTGTTTTGTGAACATCAAAGAGTCGCGTTGGTTAGCCACGTGAGTTACAAAACCACAACCCACGGGCCAAGTGGCGTTAGGGTCTGTTGTTGAGAGATGAGCGTCGCGTGAGTTGTCATGCTAGTTAGGAAACCGTAACCCACGCCACAGCTGAAGCCGGGTTCTGTCGGTTTTAAGTCGAGCTCCGCGTGAGTTGTAACGCCAGTTACAAAATCGTAACCAACGCCACAACTGGCGTTAGGGTCTGTTTGTCGAGAAAAGGGGCCGCGTGGGTTAGCCACGCTAGTTAAAAACTCGTAACTGGCACTGTAACTAGCACCAAGATCTGTTTCACGCACAAAGAGGGTTTTAAGACCCGATTTTTTTTCTTTTTTTTCACACACACACCACAATTCAACTTCTTGTTGTTGTTGTTGTGCGATTTCTCTCAAACACCCCCACTCTCGATCGATTGCAACACACACAAGGGACCTCGATTATCCCCTCTTTCATTTGAATCACACCACACTTTAATCTATCCCTTGGTGCATAATTTCTCTAAAATCCCTCACAGCATTGGTCGTGTGAAGAGCAATCCAAGGGCATCAATTTCCGTCATCTTTCTATTTCACTCCGCATCAAAGCATAGGTATGATTTGTCTGGTTTATTTATCTCTTTCTCGTCATCATGAAGGTGCAGATAATGTAGGGGTATTAGGTTGAGTGGAAAACTTTGGGTATGTATGAGAGGACAATTCAAACCTAGGCTTCGACCTAGGTTTGGGGTCACCATCTTATGCAAACTCCGCACATGAATGCCAATCCAACCTAGGCCAAGGCCTAGGTTTGGGGTGCCAACTCATCATCAAATACACCCATTGCACATGGTACAAACCTAGACCTCAGTCTAGGTTTGGGTTTCCCCATTTTATCAATTGTTTACTATATTTTTCTTAGTTTCAGGAAATGGGACTGCACATTCAGTCACTACAATGCCATGATGGGGGTACGTTACGGGGAATGAGAGAAGACATACACATAGAAGTAGATGACGAGCGGTTTGACACATCCCACCCCTTGTTATGTTATTTCTTATTTTCTATATTTTATTTTATTTTGGTTGGATGACTGACACATTGGGGACAATGTGATGGCTAGGTTTGGGGTGCTATACACGATATACTCGTAAGGTTTCTTTGTGTCAATACTTGATTTCCGTTACACACTTCCCGCACACACACCACTAAGATATCTGCAACACCAGAGCTTGAAAGTAAATTGTCAATTTTCATTGGCTTGAGAATCTGTGAATAGAGATATAGTGTTGAGGGAGAGTGACAGGAACATGAATAGGAGACATTAGTGGAGACCACCGTGAGAGGTAAATTGAGCCATAAATTTTAACGAAGTTCATTTCTGAGAGGTACATAAGACATCAATTCTCATACACATTTCTGTTCATTGTAATTTGATGATAGTTAGATCTCACTATTATCTTGCATTAAGTAGTAAAGACGACCATCAGGATATTATGTCAAAAGACCAGTGTACGAATCGTGTGGGCCTTAGGAGAGGATCCCAGGCATTGTGTGTTGATATCATTGAAAGCCCAACTACTACATCCCTTGTGTGCTCCCTAACCCCTTTGTAGCCAAACACAAAATTAAATTTTCATTTCAATACCCAACGTTAAACCCTAGCCCAAATACTAACCAACCTTAATCCGAAAGTGCAACACAGTATGAACGGCCAGGGAATGAAGGATCGATATGGCAAGGGAAGGAAAGGAAAAAAAGGGAAATAAGGGTGGAATAATTAGCTACTTCAAAAAAAACCAAAAAAATAAAATGGGCAAGTTCGCCTAAGAAAAAAAGAAAAAAAAGTAGCAGAAAAGAGGTACAGCAATATGGCAAAGTCGGGACTGTGGAAAGAAAGTAGGTGGAGGACGGATCATACTGTAAAGCACCAAGGACTTTGTTCCTTAATGACCTTCGTTTCTCAAGCCATAACCCCTAACCCCGTTACAACCTGAGAAAGACCTAGCTGATCCCTTGGAAAATGTGATTATGTACACTGCTATTGGCTGATATTCCTTGTCTTATTACTTGATTCCTTTCTGAGATCATTTTGTTAACATCTGTGCGTTTTTCAATCTATATTCATGCAGTTAAATAACTTGGGCATTCTTGTGCATAACGTCATACTGCATGAACCATTGTGTGTTAACCTAGGACTCGCGTGAAAATAGGGTATCCTGCAAGGTAGGGTCGAGGCGAAATCCTCTCCGAAAGTGCTCTGGTTAATTGAACTCAAAATGGCGTCTTAGTTCATAGTTTGATCTTCAATGAATACCAATGATTAGTTTTAAGCAAGGTGTAGTCAGATATCTGTTTCCAAAATTAATTATTATTGTATTGACACAATAGACACGCTTGACTAGTATACCATGTATTTTGGGAGATATGCTCTAAAACTGTATTTTTCTTTATTGTCGCTAATTTGCTTGGGGACAAGCAATGCTTGGTTTGGGGTTGTCAAAAACTTGATAGGCAGGTTTACACCCCCCTAAATCTAACCGCAATGTACGGGTCGAATCAAGTAATAGTGTACTGGAAGTACGGGACTGAACCAAGGTAGCTAGGGACTAAGTAACACAATGACTATAGTAAATACTAACTGGACAATCAAAATATTGAGTGGTTGAATGATTAATCTACTAATTAACTAAAATTCTTAACAATTTAAGAAGCAAAGAAAGTTGGAAACTTTATAGGAGAGAAGTAGTTGGGAGTTGGGGTTCTAATGGTTTTCCACACAGAACACTTCAGTTTCAATAATTATCAGGTAAATTCTTAATGTTATGAATACACAATCACGAAAGTCACTATTATTCTCTCTCAAGTTATAATAGTTTTATTCCCATAAAATACGTATTTTATCCCTCGATCTCAATACATAAACCCAGAAATTTGTAAAGCAAGATTGTACGAAAAGTACTAAGATTTAACTGGTATATCTCTATCCAGGTTCTCACCTTAGGCATACAAATCACACATCTAATTACAAATTATTTCTCTCGAACTACTTTGTAATAATGAAATCAAATTGCAAGTTGATCAATCTTACAAAGCCATAAAACACAAACTCATATGCTTCATTGATTAAAAAGAAATCTAATAAAAATCATAACTTTACGTGTTCATATGCTTCAAACCAAAAGTAATCCAACCCCCAACATCTAAAGATTAGTTCATGTTGGAGGTGGTTGAAATCAAAAATAAAATAGAGGAAAGTTCTAATCTAGACATGGAAATCAAAGTAAAATCTAAACAAGAATAAAAACCCCTTTTTCGGTGATGAATCCTCGTGAGATGACGATGGAATTAACTTTAGATCTTCAATCCTTTGATGTTTCTTCACTTCAACGAAATCGCCTTCAAAATCTCCTAAAATCACCCCAAGTCGTGCTCTAGAAGATAGGATGTTGAATCCAACCAAACCCTAGCTGAAAAGGGCTTAAAATACGTCTTAGAGCCCGACGCCAGTTACCGTGCTAGTTACGTTTCCTAACTGGCATGGCTATCCCACGCGGCTCTTTATCAATGAGTAAACAGAGTCTGACGCCACTTGTGGATGCTAGTTGCAATTTCCTAACTAGCGTGGCTAACCTACGCGAAGCAAACAATACCCAAGGCTAGTTGTGGATGCTAGTTATAAGTGACATGAGATTTGTGTAACTAGCTTCCAACCTAACTCACTTGGAAACTAGCCTTAGACTATGTTTTGCTCATTTTTACTCCGAATTGACTCAGAAAGGCATCGTTGGGCTCCTTCTTTAATTCTCCAACCTAGATATAATATAAACATTTGAAATACCAGATTTTTCATACCTCTCGTGACATTTCCGTTCCTGTATAGACTTGCACTAAAACGTTAGAAAAACGCCTCATTTGCTTGGAAAACGAGCAAAACTATATGGAAAGTGGTCCTAAAATAACATTCAAAATGAGTGTTATCACTCTCCTTCTCACACGATCCTACGCCTGTACATACATACTTCAATGAACGGTTCCCATACCCCTTGATCTATCTTTAGTAAATTCCACTGACATCCCTCCTCCGGTCATTTTCTCCGATCAAACTTCACTAGTCCACACACACGAAATCATCTACTATTGGAAGTTCCAATTGAATTCGTGTCCTCCTCTCAAGAGAGTCTCGACAGTTGTCACTAACATACATACTTCCCTTTGTTTGTGAGAGTATATTTGGAAAAAAAGTTGATTACCGGCAACCCGACCGGCCCCACACGGAACCTGTCTTTAAGGACACCAATGTGAGAGTATAGTTCCACTACAAAACAAAAGGCTTTCATCGACAAAAATATCCGTTGGTGAAAGTTTGTTAGAATGAATATGCTAGGTGAAGTCATCACTAATGGCCAAAATCCGACAGATGACCGATGAA
This sequence comes from Silybum marianum, assembly GCA_036898165.1. Classification (NCBI taxonomy): domain Eukaryota; kingdom Viridiplantae; phylum Streptophyta; class Magnoliopsida; order Asterales; family Asteraceae; genus Silybum; species Silybum marianum. Next base: position 8,560,528 of record CM072531.1, read on the forward strand.
AGGTTATGGTCACCGAGGAATAGATCACTGAGACTGATAGTACTGCCGGATCATTATGGATTTCCATCGTCGATAAAAGTGGTGGTGATAAGCCTTCTTCTAATATAGTGTTCCACCATGGTTCTCGATAGAATTATGTGATCAACTCACTACAACAAAATATTTTATAACTTTATATGATGTCTAGATTGTCTAAGCGTTCTAATATAATGCTTAATAGAACTAAGGTTTATAATAATAAATTATAAAGTTTCTTATCTAATAGTGATACAATAGATTTATAGGACACTTTTGGGCATTTTAACAAACTTTTTAGAACATTTTTAAAATAAAGTGTTCTATTACCTATTTTATAGGATATTTTTTAGATGTATCCTATAAACAAATCTTTTTACAAGACATTTGTGTTTGTAGGACACTTTTTCAAATAGCGTCGTATAAAATAGTTAACACGACACTTTATTTTGAAACCGTTCTAAAAAAAACTTGTTAAAGAAAGTCTAAAAGCGTTCTATAAGCCTATTGTAAGACATTTAGATATGACGTTTTTGATTTGGTGTTACAAACTTAAGTCCTACAAAGTATTTTTTAAAACGCTTCTACATTTTAGGCATCCTATAAAATCAAATATGTTATAATGACGATATTAGATTTTATGACAAATCTTGCAATTGATATTTCATCCACTTGCCATCTTCCTAAACCATTAATACATTCTTCCATAGTAGTACATTATAGCTCCCACCAACTAAAGGTAGTCTCATAGAAAAGAAAAGTTGAAGATCCACTGCAAATTAGAGATGATGAATATTAGGCTTCATTTTTTGAAGAAATGAAGCAAATTTAACACAACACCATATCACTTTTTGCATAAATGAACAAAATCATTAGGATTGATCAAATTCAAGAACCATCACCTACCATATAGACCCGTCTTCAAAAGCCTTCTACCATATTTGAAATAAGTTTAACTTGGTGCATTCAAGAACCGTTCCCTTCCTAATAACATTTAGGTCAAGTTTCAATTAAAAGCTTAACTTGGTGCAAGAATTGTCTAGATTGAACCTTTCAAACTTGATCTCCTTCTGACATATCTCTATCTTGTTACCAGAAGAACCATCAATGATGGAGCTTGATGGGCCATCAAGAATGATTTCTTAAACACAACTCTTCACTAGCTATATAACTCCCACCGTTGGCTACTCAACAAAGTCTATCGGGTCGGAGAACGGTAATCGGAGACTTTGATGTTGTCAGAGAATGGAAATGGTGAGGTAGGCGACATTCGACATGGAAATAGGAAGAAATATGGAGACTTTGGGACAAAGTGAATTACAATATGATATAATATTATTTTATTTTGTAAAGGAAAATGAGGAAAAAAAGAGAGGCTAAAATACCCCTCACTTAATGGGTTTTTTATTGACTGTTAATAGGAGGGACAAAATTTGATCCTTTTTGCAAAGCATTATGGACAACTTGTAGTTTCTAAATTATAGGAGCGAAAATCGTGACAATCGATAAACCAGATGGACCAAAATTGTAATTTACCCTAAGAATTATCATCCTTGTAATTTTTTTCTTTCTAAAACTTCTTTTTTATAATTATCAATTCATATTCAAATTCAATTGTTGGCATTCCTAATAATCAATCAAATATTTCATTACGTTTAGTCACATCATTGTACTTTTTTTGTTTCTTAATAAATGTAACAATTGATCAAAAATTATACGAGTAAGATAGAATGTACTAATAGAAAATTTAGTTTTGAGTCAATAATATTAAAGGCCAAAATAAATAAAACCGACAAGCATCTCTAAATCAGAAAGTTGAAATTAAAACCCCAAAATGGATTTAGGGCCTGGCCAATACAACTCAGCTAAGATCGCAAAGCCTTATGCTCATGCATGAGATTCAACGAGACTTTCATTGAGCTAATTAAAGGTGTCGTATCTCTACCGCTATCAAAATTTATGGATGTTTTATATGTTCATCATACTCTTATGGTTACTTAATTATAGTTGAATTACAGAAGTGTTCTTGGTACAATATCAAGTTTTTTTTCTTATATCAAATATTATACCAATTATAACTGCTAGACAAATTAACTACTGATATTAACCATCAAAATAGATATATCAACTTAATTGGCTATCAATAATGTTTGATTGGTACAAATTAATATTGGTACATTACTAAGACTCAAGTTACATATTTCTTTACATATTTATTTTGGGAAAAGCTTAAAATTTTGAAATTTATGGTATGTTGATGACTTTCACACTAAAGAAACAATCATTCACTATTAGATTATATAAGTTAATGAAAGAGAATATATAACAAATTAGTAAAGAAATCATGTAATATAGAAATATCTAGGGTTAGGGTTTGGTAATTTGTTTATAGTTTATCACAAATCGCATGTCACAGAACACATGTGACAATTCAAAATCATATAATACGGCAATAAGAAATAATCAAACTTCACAACAAAAGACATGACAAATTGCAGAGTCAGAACAAATATCCCATAACACAAAAGAAAAAATAGATACACTAATTAGAGTTTGATTAATTGGTTATTCACTCCTACTAAAAATTGGTAGGTCACATACACAGAGCTAGCAAAAGTGAAGGCTTCTACAAAGACGATAGACAATGGAGACCCTAGTGATGATAACGACCACAAGGAAACACAAAGTAAAAAAGATTGATGAGTATAATATATATGAAAACTTGACGATGAAAGTTGCAATGATCAATTTAACTAATATGTACCATGTAGATGGTAATTGTTAATGTGGTAAACTGTTTTAAAATAATATATTACCTAGTTACCTACTACATATATAAATAATGAGATTATTAATAAATTTGAAAAACTTAGTTGGTAAGCCTAGTATTAGAAAATATATATTGATGTTGTACCAATATTTTATAATTAATACATACAACATTATTATTTAAATATATTGGCTACCAATTTAATTTGTACTCATTACTAATATATATATATATATATATATATAAAAGTTGTTTTTTTGGATGGAAATGATATAACTTAATATATATATATATATATATATGTGTGTGTGTGTGTGTCTGTGGGGAAGTTCAAATGAGAACATCTCAATTTTACGAAAACGTAATAACACACTTATCACATGTGATAACATTCGTGAGGGGGCCTGATGGTGTGCCAAAGATCGTCTACATCTCTAACTTAGTATCATATCAAATGGATTATAGTATTACATCAACAACACTTTTATCACATGTGGTCCGCAACTAGATCGTGCCAAAAATCCTCGACATATCTGATGTAATTGATTATAATAAAATAGTAATTACATGTTCTAGTAAAACAAAATGTGTTCCTGCTTGTTTGAACCATTCCACCTCTTTATTTAGCATTGGGATTGGAATTTAATGAAATTGGACAAAAAGTTGAGATGGATGTGTTTTGGATGGAAATGAAATAATAATAGTATTATATAAAGGATGAAATGTTGGGATCCCAAACCAATTAAACTAACTAAAAATTGAGATGAATGGGGCGTGTCGGGATGTGCATGTCTCTTTAAACATCTTCCATAAATAAATAAATAAACAAATATATATATATATATATATATATAGGGTTAGGTTCAAATGTGAACTCATTTTTGGTTGTGAACGTGAGGACGAATCTCAGTCACACATCTTCGTTATGGTGGACGCGATCACGGAGGATTGACGCGATTCATGGGAGGGTGGAGATTATTAAAGGAGGAGGCAGAAGTTCGCCTTTATTGACCGGATAAGTGGCTGAGATTCGTTCTCACGTTCACAACCAAAAATGAGTTCACATTTGAACTTTCCTCTATATATATATATATATATATTATAAGGGTCATGTTTAAAAAAAAGTTAGAAGAACATTTTTGAAGTTTTCTATTTAGACGGTATGCATAAATACATACTAGTAATTTATAACATACATTATGCATATGCTGCATAATATTATACTTTTGCCTAGATAAAAATCAGATTCAATCGTTTATATACATTTATGCATACCGTCCAAATAAAAGGCTCACAAGACGTTCTTCAGTTGTTTTTTTTTTGAGGTTTTCCCTTAAATCCCTTTCTATATTATGAAATCATAAACTCCAAACAAAAAAAAGGAAACTAATTAAATATATGTGTGTGTATATGTATTTGGGATCCCATCTTCACAACTTGAAGCAATAATAAAACGCGAATGCGAAGAAAACAACAAAAAAACTAATACTATGAATTTATGGTACAATCTACAAGAACATGCATAGAATCAAAATCATCACATGCCTGCCTACCAATAAAAAAACTTTAATTTTGGCCCTTCATATTTAGTGAAAAGTTTAAATATAGTTTAATTTTGGCCCTTCATATTTAGTGAAAAGTTTAAATATAGTTTAATTTTGGCCCTTCATATTTAGTGAAGAGTTTAAATATAGTTTAATTTTGGCCCTTCATATTTAGTGAAAAGTTTAAATATAGGACCTGAACTTTGATAAGTCTAAAAATCTTTGTGTTTTTTTATTTTGATTTGAAAAATGGTCCCCAGTTACTAACTCCAGTAGACAATATATGTTAAGCGAGGGTTAGTTTTGTCTTTTTATCTTTTCCTTTGTTTCTTCATGTTTTGTCTTTTACCTATTAATCATTTCTTTTATTTTCCAATTAAAAACAGAAACATAGAAAAAAGATTATTTAATATCATATGTATATATATATACAGACACATATAGTTCAGAGCGCATGTTTTGCTTTCTAAATATGGTTCTTTTTTGTCCGGCCATCCTATACTCCCAACTTTAGTAATATATATATATATATATATATATATATATAGGGAATGATCAAATGAGAACCACCCCTCCTTAAATAAACAAAGGAACAAATTGTGGACCACATATGATGTGGGTCCCACATAATATTAAATCATTTATGATTTAATATGAGTTAATATCAAATCATAAATGATTTAATATTATGTGGGACCCACATCATATGTGTTCCACAATGTGTCCCTTTGTTCCCTTAAAAATCAAAAGTTCTCATTTGAACCTCTCTCTATATATATATATGTATACATACATCCATCTTGTTCATCTCAAGTGGGCTCCCCCAGATCGACATTCATCTTCATCCCAAGCGAAGTTCTCATTTCTCCGACTACATGTAAGGCTGAAACATAAAACACATACAAACAGACTCACCTCCGACCATATGTGTGTGTGTGTATTTTCTTCGATGAAGACTTATGATGTGTGCATGTTTGTGTTGACAGGTGTATGTGCGTGTGTTTATGTTTGAGAGAGATCAATATATATATAATAACATTTTTTCGTGTCTACGAAGGGGATTAACGGTACCCATTGGAGGAGATAGGTGATGGTGGTTTGTGATGGACATGCATAAATGGGAGATGAAGTGGCATGTTGAAGCTATGATCTCATTTTAAGATTCAATCTAGATTTGAACTTTGATAGAGATGTAGGTTAGTGTGAACTTCGATTTGGGTTTGAACTTTGGTGGAGTTACACCTCCTGTTTTGGCCAACCCCACCAGTCTACCACAACTGCCCATCTGCCTTAGTAGTCCTGATAGGAGTGAGGAAGAAATCCTCGTCGGGTTGTTAAGGAAGAAGTCTCGGCCTCTATGTGTTATTATATGATATATAATATATATATATATATATATAAGAAAAACTGTATAGATGGTAAAAAGACCAATTTGCCCCTCCACTTAACAAACATTGTTTGATGGAGTTAGTCACCAAAGACCTTTTTAGAGAAAAATAAAAACCATAAAGAACAATTTCTAGACTTATTAAAGTTTAGGCCCCACTTTTAAACTTTTCAATAAACCTCAAGGACCAATATTAGAGTTTACTAAAAAAAAGACCATTTAAGTGATAATTTATATTAGAGTAAATTACACTTGTGGTCCCTATGGTTGCCATCTACTATCAAAAGTAGTTTCTTTATTTAAACTAATTACAATTTTGGTCATTAAGGTTGCCATTTGGTTTCAATTTTGGTCCCTCTCACTAACTTCTATTAAAAAATTCAGTTAATTCAAGGGTATTATAGTCTTTCTATTGTTTCTTTTAATTTTTATTTAAAATAATACATATATTTTATTATTATACTATAATCTTTATTATTATTGTTATAAATACATAAATATGTATACATATATCACCAACGAAGACTGGTTAATGCTTTTGGTTTAACATCCCCCATCTTTCATCCATTCCACAACCCTCTCCGGTCTTCTTCCCGGCTACAACCGTATTTCTTTGGCGACATCCTCCTAACATCTCAACACCACAAAATCCATAAACCCAAACCCATATTCGATTCCATTAACGGATCCGACCTCAGAATGAAAGATTCCATTACTGTATCCAAACAATGGGAATACATTTTCAAAATAAAACCAGAAAGTAAAAATAAAGATAAGAAGAAAAACAAAGAGAGAACCGACGGTGGTTCTAGCGGTGGCGGTGGTGCGATGACGGAGTTGAATATAAATCCATGACCGTTTTCAAGGTGTAGATCTGCTGGGAACGACGGAAGTAAGCTGCATACGGCGGCCGGAAACCACTGATCTGCACCATCTTCTCACCCGCATGATTCCCCGTAATATCGAACCAATTGTAATCTAAAAATTAAAATCCAAATCCAAATCCCTTCCTTACTCTGATCAAAACCTAGTTCAAATAAAAATCAAAACCCACAAATCATAACGAAGTGAGTGTGTTCGAAATCAAATATAAGAAACCAACCTAAAAGTGAGTATGTTCAGAGTAAGTGTGATGAGAATGGGAACACACACAAATTTCTGATTTCTACTTTGTTGTTGAAGTAGATTTTGGGTTAAATACTTTGGCCATTTTGGGGAATGGATCAAGAACTTTTACTAGAGATTGAAACAAACCAAATGAACATTACCATAAAAGACAAACCAAAGATGAACAAACCCATAAAACACAGAGATATAAAACAAGCCCATCAAACACGAATTCAAAACAAACCCATAAACACAGTGATCCAAAACAAACCTATAAACAGAGACTTGAGATTAGGGTTCTTCATGTACTGGTGGCGCCTTGATGGAATCTTAACATTCTTTGTACCGGTGGCGCCTCTCTCTCTCTCTCTCATATCCATCCATTAACAACCTAATCAAGGTGTAGGTAGAATAATAGTTGGATCTAACATGGCTCCATTTCAATCTCTTCACTTTCCTCGCTGTTGCTACCGAAACCCAACAACTCCTTGTGTTGATGCATTCGTCGATGAAGACTGAGATGGAGGTCACAGTGAAGAAGAGGGCAAGAGAAGAGACAATAGAGAGGGATGTTGTGTGTATGAGATCGAACGGAGTAGATGGCTGGTGAAGAAATCGGTGGCGGCGCCAGAGGTGAAGGAGATCGAACGGAGAAGGCACAAAATGGAAGTCTTGGATTTTAAGGTTGCTGTGTGTGTACAATAAAATATGGAGATGATCAGATGACTATATGTATATATGTATTTATGTTAATTATAATAATAAAAGATATAATATAATATAAAATATTTGTGTTATTTTAAATGAAAATTAAAAGAAATTATAAAAAGACTAAAATACCCTTGAATTAACTAAGTTATTTAATAGAAGTTATTGAAAGGGATCAAAATTGAAATCAAGTGGCAATCATAATGACTAAAATTGAAACCAAGTGGTAACCATAATGACCAAAATTATAATTAGTTTGAAATAGGGACTACTCTTGATATTAGATGGCAACCCCAGGGACCAAAAGTATAATTTACTCTTTATATTATAAAGGTTTAAAAAAACATTAAATAAAAACTAAACAACTATAAATTAAGATTTACTTTTCCATCCAATCACGTACGGCTAATTCACCAACCCAACAACTATAAATTAATATTCCCATTAATTAATTTAGACATTCAATCGTTTTCATGCTAATAACCTCCACTCCACTCCTGAAATTAATTGTTAATTAGTGATCAAATGTGGTTGATTAAGATGGCATGTTATATTGGCATATTCATCTACCTAGTTGTCATATTAATATATATATATATATATATATATATATAGACCAATGAAGAAATTAAACTAAACCAACATCATGTGCTTTAAAATTATACATAATCTTCTTCAACATTTGAAATTATCATCTTCCTTGATACTCTTAAAAATAAAGGCTATATAAAAACAAAATACCAAATTAAAATAGATTGGTTTTATTTCTCTTTTCTCCATCCTAATATATATATTTAGACACACACACATATATATATATATATACAATCAATCAGATTAAAAAAATAACATTTCTTTTGCTACGTATAGATCTTAGAATCCATCCATAAATCTATGAAACTATTTTCAAAAGAAAAAGATAGGCTGTAGGCTCTCAAAGTTCTGAACATGTTATAGTAACATTTGGGGAAAAATAATTTTCGGTTTAGAAAATTCTTCATAAACACAAATGCATAAATATCACAATATCAGTTAACTACACCATTTTTTTCAACTCACCTAAAAAATGTCGATCTACTAAATATTTCTTTACTTTTTTTTTATAGTAAGAACAAGAAGGTATTTATACAGATATGATTACACACTCTTCATTTCGACAAGAGCTTGAATGGTTATACGTATTCAAATACAAGTAACTTACAATGATATGATTCACTACAAAAAAATGACTTTCATCTACAAAAAATCATTCAGGGAAAACTCTGTGGGTGATTACCACGGATCACCCAGGAAATACTAATGGTTTCGGCAAAATCCAAAGTCTTCAAGAAAATAGCAACGGATTACTCAGGGATTTATTGGGTAATCTCTCACTCATTTGATTTACTCACCAACAATTACCCATCAACTTTTGTGACGGATTTGTGACGAATCACCCTTTAGCGACGGATTTCTGAGGGAAATGTCCGTAGATGAAACCCTACATTTCAGTAGTGGTTATCAATGGAAGAACATAAGTAAGTAATTAGACTATCAAAGTGAATGAGAATAGAGAATAAACAACAACGGGGGTTCGAAAAGAATAGTTGAATGACTTGATCATCCAAAATACGAAAAAAATCGGGGGTTTTTAACTTTTCCCAAATTTTAAAGTAGTGGTTATGGTTGCTTCTCAGAGCATCTCCAACAGGTTTTCTAAAGTTTTTCTGAAATAGAAAACCAAAAATCAAAATTTCTAAAAAAACTTACATTCATGTCTAACAGATTTTATATTTTAGAAATTTTAACACAAAATATATTACTATAATATTCTTTTATTTATCATCTCAATACATTTTTTAAAAGAAACTTAATGTAAAATGGTAATAAATTAATCTTATTTGTAGGATTTAAATAAAATATTCATTTCTCTCTCCACCAACAATTTTTAGAGATTTCTCTAAATTTAAGGAAAACTCCAAATTTTCACAAGTATAGGAACTCATATAGCAAAGCTGTTGGAGATGTTTAGAGAAAAAAAAACACATTTTTTTCTATTTTAAATGCTCTCATATTCTTAAAGTCTTAGAGTTCTCATTTGAACATGCGACTTAAAACAAAATGATGGACTTACAAATATTCTCGCATTTATAGAAATCACGTATGTTCTCGTTTGAACCTTTGACCCTTTCTGTCTCTCTCTATTTATATCTCTCTAGACACACATAGTTGAATATGTATACAAGATGAACATATTGTGAACATTTTCTTAGAATGACTATTATATTTTGTGAATACACTCTAAATCTATGAGATCTGGTATAGTTTGTGAACACCAACTAAATCAATAAAACTAGATCTAAAACAATCACTTATGAATAGGGATGGCAACAAAAAAAACCGAAACCGACGATGAAAACCAAACAATTCGGGTCGGGTTCGGGAACATCTTAACGGGGATCGGGGATCATAACGGGGACGGGAATGGGAATGGGGACAATACTCACGTTATAGAGAGAGGTTCAAATGAGAACTTTTTGGGTTTAAATATATAGAGGAACAATTTCCTAGCCATATATATATTTTAAGAAATTAAAAAATTAATTAATAATAATACAATTACTTTAAGGGTATTATGGTCCAAATGTTACTATTCATGATTTCCATCAAATTGTATAATGTACAATCTTGATTAATTTTTAACATTTTAAAATTTTAAAATGTTTAAATAAATATAAGATCAAGATAAATATGAAATATGAAATATCTTTAAATAAACATAGGACCAAGAGAAATATAAGAAACCAAACTCAGTATCATATATGATTTTAGAAAATATGATTTTGTACAAATGTTAATGTAAAATCATAAATGATTTCACATATGATTTTGTACAAATATTAATGTAAAATCGTATATGATTTTGCAGAAATATAAATGTAAAATCATATATGATTTTGTACAAATGATATTCACACATGATTACAATATCAAGTATGTCAATAAAATCACATATGATTTCAGTATCATATATGATTTTGTACAAATGTTAATGTAAAATCATAGATGATATAATTATAATATAATATAATATTGTTAATCCCGTTTAGGGTAATGGCAAGTAAGTAAGAAATAGTAGAAGGGGGGTTGAGTACAATTACACAATACTTTTCACTTTTAAAATTCTTATTGATATGAATATCAAGAATTACACTTAGAAAACAGATTGTTGTGAAAAAAGAACATATAAAATCTATTCTAACAATCTAACAATTAGAAAACAAACATAACTTAAAACACAAAGAAGTTATGCTACTGCCGATCTTAGCTTCTCACTTACAAGATATCTCTCTTTTTAAAAGCATAGATTGCATGAGAGCCCTTCTTCTCCTTTTATAGTGTCCATGCATTAAATGCATGGGGACACTTGTCACAATATCATTTGTCAGCTAAGTTTCCTTTGGCCAAAAGATGAGATTCCATACTTTATGGTACAAATGAAAGGACATGGCACTATTCACCTTTTCTTCAAGTTCTTTGTTGTCACATCAATTTTTAGATAAGGGCAAACAAACCTTTGGAGAATGTTTGTATTTAAAACTTGGGGGACACGTTCTTGCAGATATTGATGACAAGAAGTATCTTCATAAGTATCCACCGATGGAGTAGAGACCTTCATTGGGGGATGAAACAACTGTAGGAGATCGGCGGCTGAAAAGCCTGATATTTGATCGGAGGTCATATCTTCATTTCCACCAATCTTGATATGTTCATTTGGTATCAGCTAGTCTTCGATTTGCTGAACTTGTTGAGTATGACCAGACTTTTACAAAGAACCCAAATACAAAATCTTTTGACTAAGGAAAGATTGAGGAGTCATCAACAAATCATCGGTGACCCAACAATCTCTCCCTATTTGATGATGAGACCAATATTTTGTCTTGAAAACTGAAAAAGAACTCTTAAGTACTCTTGACCCTTTCTTACACTTTTTGTGTTCTTTTCACATTTTTTTGGATTTATTTTATTCCGATATTTACAATCTGAAAAAAATATGTGCAACATTTGTAAAAGTAAAACATAAAGAAACAAATTTACATAGATACCAAGCATCAGGGTACTAGATGGGAATTGTTGCAGCATCAGCATCTCTACTCTTGAGTTCATTGAGGATTAAATTGTAGATAATTCTTGTTAGTCCCCAAGGAGAGATGGCTAACTAAGTGAGGGTTTTGTAGAAGGGGGAGGGGGGTTGAATATAAAACACACCGAATGTACTCTTTTTAAATTTTTTTGATATAAATATCAAAAATTTACACACAGGTAGTTTGATGCGGAAAAGAACAGACACGCTATTCTATCAAACTAAACACACAGATAACAGTAATTAACTTATACACTAAGGAAGTTAAACAAGACTGTTATTGCACACAGCTTTGCCGGAGTCAAACAAACTATCACACAGAAGATTTGTTGAAAGCGTGAGATTTCTGGGAAGGACTTCATCTCCTTTTATAGTGCCCATGCATGGGATGCATATGGACAGCTGTCAAGGTTTCATTAGCTGGAAGTGTATCTGCTGGACAAAGGAAGAGACCACTCCCTTTGTACTAGAATAATGGATGAACCATTCTTTGTAGCACGTAATGTCAGATAACTTTATCTTCTTTTCTTCATGCTCTGTGAAGTCCCATCAAACCTTTTAGCTAAAAGACAAATATTCCTTTTATAAGAATAAAAGAGAATGTCTTTATTTAAGGCTTGATGCCCAAGTTATTGCTGCTCACGTGTCTTGCATTTGATGTGAGTCAAGAACTTATCTCTTTGAAATTGTTAAGTGATACATCAAACTATGTATCACATCGGTGGATACCTTGTAAGGCTGGAAATGATAAGTGTACACTTTGCTTGATAAACTTCAGTTTTCACTAAGTGTTGAAAGTGTACACCCTTGAACTTGTGACTTGATATCACAGCCTTAGAAAAGATACCTGCAATTTCGGTGACCAAGATTATAGTGTCGGTGACCATGACTTCAAACTTGATGACCTCATCTTTTATTGATGTCCTTAGTACTTTTGATGACTTTTAAGTGTACCATCGGTGACCCACTATATTGGTGACACAATCTTGACTTTGGCAAAATGATCTGAATATTGAAGTTAGTTGGTACATACAAAATTCCACTTTTTGATGTACAACCCTTGATTGAATAGTCTTTGACTTTTCAATACTTGAAGCATATTTCAGACCTTCAAAATAACCTGTAAAAAATCAATCATACAAAGGAAGGTGGTTCATCACCAAATCATCGGAGACCCAACAATCTCCCCCTATTTGATGATGATACCTGTAAGTTAGAAAAGAATTCTTTTTTACCCTTTCTATTTCTTTTGGGTTCTTTTGACTCAGATTTTTTTTTGTTTTTTTTTAACTGAGTATGTACAGTATAAGTATAAGTATGTGCAAGAAAAATAAAGATATTAACAAGAATTTTTAAAGAAGAAGAGTATGAACTTTTATTAATCAACACACAGCTTTGAAAAATGAAGTTCACACTATATGAAGAATATTCAAGGAGTGGGTTCTCTTCTTTTTAGCTCATCCAAGATAAGCCTGGTGATTCCATGGTCTTCAACCGGAGGTACTCCTAGAATAGCAGAGAGGAAGGAGCTGTGAGCCTTTGGGATATCAGAAGCTCTGAAGAAACCGATGTTTCCAAAGATGTCTTCAAAGAAAACCCTAAGCTCAGGAGTAGTCAGCATGGTTTGCTCCGGGTAAGCAATAGGAGTAGGAATGGAAAGATCTATACCCGAAGCATTTATTTGGATGCCTCTTTCATGAAGCATAACAAAGTGTCCCTTCTTTTTGTTTTTAGGAGCTGTGATGACCTCTCCTTTAAGACCCTGTTGTATGAAGTACATTTGTTGTGCTTCAAGATATGTCACAAGAATATCATTCTCCTTTTGGATGTTGAGCATCTTAATGAAAATTTTCTGAGAATATTAAGTACCAGCTCCTTGTACTTGCTTTTGCTCTTGGAGATACATTTGCCAACTTCCATCCATTCAGTTATCCCAAGAACTTCCAACCATTCAGCTTCATAGACCTTTGAGAGAGTGTCAGCTCTCTTAAGGGTGACAAGTAACTTGGGAGAATTTTTGGTTGGAGGTTGGATGGTGGCACTGATAATCTTGGACTCATCTTTTCTTGTTTTCAGCCTTCTTTTAAACCACTCCACTTCCTTGGCTTTCTTTGCTTCATCAAGCATCTTTGCAGCTTCAGATTTCTTCTTTATATTTTCAAGCTCATCCTTTTGAGCTTGAAGTGCATCCTTTACCATTGCATGAGTGGCTTCATCTTGAGCCAACTTGAGTACATTTGTCTGATCATACTCAAGTTGTGCTCTAATGGCTTCTTCTTTTTCAGCTTCAGATAAAATTACCCCAAGAGGATCGGTCAGTGCAGAGGCAGGCTGAAGTCTAAGAGTATCTGCTTGAGGACTTCTCATTCTTTTCTTTTTCTTTTTCTCTTCTTGTTGTTCTTCAAAAGAAACGGGCTTCTTTCCTTTGGCCTTTTCTTTTCTCTTCTTTTCCTCTTCAGATTCAAGGGGTTGAGCACTGATACTCTCCCCGAAAACTCGGTGACTAAAGGAACAGAGGTGACCATGAGAGGAGTCACCTCGGTGACCCCACCACCATCGGTGGCTGTGAGAGCCACGTCGGTGGCTGCCATGTCGGTGGCTGAGATGGTGGTGGTGACTGGATTGGCGGCTGGGATGGTGGTGGTGACTGGATCGGCGGCTGTGGAGGTGGAAGCAGTGGCCTTCTTATTTTTCTCCCCCTCAGTGGTTGAACCCTTGAAACCCACTGAAGAGAGAAACTCCTTCATCGTTCCCATATCAGAGCAGAGAGCACCAATTTTCTTCTCAACTCTTTGAAGGACAAATCTATCTTTGTCCTGGAAGAATGAATCACCAACATCAAGTTCAACCGTTGGAGAAGAGGTTGGAACTTTATCAACCTTGGTGTGAAGAATGGAAAGAGACTCCATAATTGCCTTCTGATTGGCAATAATAGAAGATATTTCGGTGGCTTGCTGAGAAGATGAACTTCGAAGTTCCTGGATGGAAGAGAGCACAGATGCTTGACTTGAAGAAAACCCTTGCTGAAGATCAAGGATATCCAAGTGTAGGAGATCTAAACATGTCATTAGAGTTGGGTGACTCACCGATAACTCCTCAATGTTAGATCTAAGAGATGAGGAAAGTGAAGCCATTCTTTCCATTTCTTTTGTAGCATGATCTTCTAGAGTTTCCACCCGACGTATAGTGTCACGGGTAAAGCTGGTGAAAGCTTGGAGAAGATCATCTCCCTATTTGGAAGACATGGGAGCAGAAGGTTGAGGCTTTGGTGGTTGATCAGCATCATCATCACTAGAAGAATAATCCACCAAACCTGTAGGATTTCTTGGGGGGATTTAGGAGATGTGGGGGAGACACGTTTAGGAGAGTGTCTTTGAGGGGATTCCTCAGTAATGAGTTCCTCCACAACCTTTGCATGTACGGGAGACGTACCTGACCAAGGTGTAGTGTCGGACATAAGAAAATCGGTAAAATGGGATGCTCCATCAAATGCACCTGGTTGTGGTGCACTCTCACGTGGAGTGTGGAAAAGGAGCTGTGAGAGCTCCGGGGGTGGTGAAGAGGTACCTTGGATGGGAGATTCCAACTCATCTTCATCAACTAGAGAGAAAGTTGATGAAGGAATAATAGGAATGTCCCTTTGTACAACCATGTCCTTTTGGGAGGGCATGGAGGAGCTAGGTTGGGTTAACTGGTCCTTGGGTCGGGTAGGAATCTTTTCAACACTTACTAACTTTTGGGAGTTAGTAGGTGGCTTGTGAGATGAGACCCTTGGGGTACCCTTAGACTTCTTTGAGGAAGTCTTTGGGGGGCTTTTAGAGTGTCTCCGCTTTTGGGACTTAGATGCTTGGGTAGAAGCCAAAGGTTCTTTTGGCTTCGTAGCATCGGTGGGTGCGGAGGTAGATGTGCCTGACGCTTTGGATCTCTTACGAGATTTGGGCACATCAGTTACTCTAGGTGCAGAAGAGATAGAAGACATACCTGAGGTCCTTTGGAGACGGGGTTCATTTTCTCCCCAAGATAGAGTTGCATTCCTTGAAAATTCAACCATAGAAGGTCGGAGAGGGTTGTCTGAAGCTAAGACAGCCTTTTTCATAATCTGATTTCCCACTTGATGAAGAGGGAGATCATATATGATGTCATCCCTTTTCTCAAGTTTATCAGCCAATTTAGCATTAATGATAAGGGAGAGAAGGCGCTGAAATGGTACCTGAGGACGTCGGATGGTAGAGAAGGAGGAGATCATTTCATTAAAGAAATAGCTTGCAAAGTCTATCCTCCTTTGAAAAATTAGAGCATGTGCCAATTCAGTCACTTGGGAAGGTGACTGATCCGGGCCACCTGTCTTTTTGCTTAGGCACAGAATCAGATGAGCAAAAAGAAAGTTCCATATGTTTCCCATATTCTTGCGCAGTAAAGTACCTAGACCCTTTGACTTTGAGCCCTTCTTCTCTTCCAAATAGTTCAAAACATCAACCACCATTTGGTGTTCATTTCCAAGGGGAAAAGGTTCATAGGAGTCATAGGAAGGAAGCTTGAGAATGCTTCGAACATCTTCCACATTGAAAACCACATCATGTTCATCATTACTGAGAACAGATGCAAGAATTTGATCTGGTGAAGCATCAAATGTGCATGTCAACCAAAAGTTTCCAAGAAGAAACTTACTCATTTTGGGTTTAGCCGTGAGTGCATATTGTAGAGGACACCTTTGAAGAAACCAACATACATCATTATACTCAGGATGAGCATTGTCAGTTCCAATGCGTCCAAAGTAGTTGCATGCTGGAAAGGAGAGAGATCCGAAGGTGATTGTTTGTTCTTCTGAAGTTCTTGAAGGAGAAGCCATTGAAGAAGTGAAGAAAGTTGCAGGTTGCAGGTTATGCTCTTGTATAAGTGGAAGAGAGAGGGTGCAAGAAAGGTGGTAAGGTAGTGGGGAAGGAGGTTATATATGAGAGGGAATTTCAATTTTCAAAAATAATGATTACTTTTGGTGATTGAAAGGTCAGAATTTTAAGGCTTTTTAGGGTTGAATTCGGCGCATGGTCTCTGACATTAATGATGTTGATGATGTCATTAGGGATAAGAACAAAGAATCTTGCTTATCAAGAGTGGTAAGTCAAGAGTTATCTTTAAGGGGTTAAGAATGTGAAGGGTTGTAACGGTTACCTCGGTGAGTAGAAGAACGTCGGTGGATTGGTAAACGTCGGTGACCTGAGAGACAGGGGTAACCGACGTCGGTGAATGACGTCAATTGATGACGTCGGTGGCTTCAATGGATGTCGACGTCGGAAAGTGGACAGCGAGGGTGGTGTAGACGTCGGAAAGTGACGTCGGTGGGTTTATGGAGGCAACGTCGGTGGCTGAAAGTATCAACGTCGGTGACTATGGTTGGTTTAGATGGTCGACGTCGGTGGCTGAGGTTGGCTCGACGTCGGCGTCGGTGGCTTGTGGTGATGGTGTCGTCGGTGGCTCGACGTCGATGATGACGTCGGTGGGTTGTTCGTCGGAAGGTGGGTTCTCGGTGGTTTAATCGGTGGCTGGTGTATGGTGGTTAGCGGCGGTGACCTAGGTTTAGGGTTTTGAGAGAGATGGAGGAGGTGAGAGAGAAAAGGGATTGCCACGTCGGTGGCCTTCCCGATTTTTTATATAGATATATATTACTATTATTATTATATATATGACTTACCTATATATGAATATATAATATATATAAATATACAATATACATAAATGTATATAATCTATATACATATAATATATAAGGATATATAAAACATATAAATATATACCATATATATATATAATATACATAAATGTATATCATATATACATACACAAAAATATATAAATGTATATGTATATGTTAGTCTATATTTATCATACCTAATTCACCGATAAGGAACCTGAACCTTGCTTCATCAAGGGGCTTTGTGAACAGATCAGCTAATTGATAATCAGTGGGAATGAAATAAAGTTCCACATCACCTTTTGAGATATGATCTCTTATGAAGTGATACCTGATATCAATGTGCTTAGATCTTGAATGAAGCACAGGGTTGTTGGTAATAGCTATTGCAGTTGAGTTGTCACACAGTATTGGGATCTTTGAGAAAATCTGATTGTAATCACACAGCTGATTTTTCATCCACAATATTTGTGCACAACAACTTCCAGCAGCCACATATTCTGCTTCAGCAGTAGAGGTAGACACCGAATGTTGTTTCTTACTTGACCAGCTCACAAGCTTTCCACCAAGTAACTGAAAACTTCCAGTTGTACTTTTTCTGTCTATTTTTGAACCTGCAAAATCAGAATCAGAGTACCCGATGAGAAACCTGAGTCTTTGGGATACCAAAGACCCAGATTTATGGTACCCTTCAGATACCGAAAAATCCTTTTCACAGCAGCCAGATGTGATTCTTTAGGATTTGCTTGGTATCGGGCACACAGACAAGTAGCAAACATAATGTCAGGTCTACTTGCAGTCAGATAAAGAAGGGATCCTATCATGGCTCTATAATTTGTAATATTAACAGAAATGCCATCAGGATCAGAAAAGAGTCTAAGAGGAGGAGCCATAGGAGTTTTCATGGTAGAGCAAGTATCAAATTGAAACTTTTTCAGAAGATCTTTAATGTATTTACTTTGATTTAGGAAAATACCTTCTGGAGACTGTTTTACTTGCAAAACAAGAAAGAAAGTTAATTCCCCCATCATGCTCATTTCATACTCTTTTTGCATGAGGGAGCTAAACTCATCACACAAGGATTCATCGGTGGCTCCAAAAATAATATCATCAACATAGATTTGAACAAGAATGATATTACCTGGTGATTTCTTGAAGAAGAGTGTGTTGTCAACCTTGCCTCGTATATACTTATTTCTAAGTAGATATTCTGAGAGAGTATCATACAAGGCACGAAGAGCTTGCTTCAGTCCATACAAAGCTTTATCCAGCCGATACACATGATATGGATGGACTGGATCTTCAAACCCAGGAGGTTGCTTCACATACACTTCTTCAGCTAGTTCACCATTCAGGAAGGCACTTTTGACATCCATTTGGAATACCCGAAAATTCTTGTAAGCTGCATGGGCAAGAAATATTCGGATAGCTTCCAATCTGGCAACAGGAGCAAAGGTTTCATCATAATCAATTCCTTCCTCTTGTCGATATCCTTGAGCAACCAGCCTTGCTTTGTTTCATATGACAGTTCCTTCTTCATCCATCTTGTTTCGAAACACCCACTTTGTTCCAATAATAGTTTTGTTGGATGGACGAGGAACTAACTTCCAGACTTTGTTTCTCTCAAACTGTGAGAGTTCTTCTTGCATGGCACTTACCCAGCTAGGATCAGCTAGCGCTTCATTTATCAGCTTAGGCTCAACAATAGAAACAAAGTTGACATATAAGCACAGATTGCTTATGCCTCTTCTTGTTTTTACACCAACTTGTGGATCACCTATGATTTGATCTATTGGATGATCCATGGTCCACTTTAGTACAGGAGGTAAGTTAGGAGATAGAGAAGAGGATGAGATAGGAATTTGAGATGGTGAAGGTAGGTTTGTGGGAGATATGGTGTTTTGGTGGGTAAGGTCTTCTGTAGAGTTAGTTTCAGGAGGTGGAGAAGAGAGAGAGGGTTCAGAAGATAAGGTGGTGTTTATGGGAGGCTGAGAAGGATTGCTATCTTGTTGATCTGGAGGATTGGGTTGAGAGGAAGATGGAATTTCACCAACACATGAGTTTATCCATAGGTTTAGTTCTTCTTCATTACAAGATAATGAAGATGTTTCAAACTCATCAAACTTCACATGCATGGATTCATCTATACATTGCCTTCTTAGGTTGAAGATTCTGAAGGCTCTTGAGGAGAGAGAATAACCCATGAAAATTCCATCATCAGACTTAGGATCAAATTTTCCAAGTTGTTCCCTGTCATTTAGCATGTGACAAGCACAGCCAAACACATGGAAGAAGTCAACTGCAGGTTTTCTGCCATGGAAAACTTCATAAGGAGTCTTGTCATGCCTTTTGACTATGATAGATCTATTTTGAGTAAAGCATGCAGTGTTAACTGCTTCTGCCCAAAAATAGGTTGGCAACTTGGATTCACTTAGCATTGACCTTGCAGCTTCACACAGTGTTCTATTCTTTCTTTCAACAACACCATTTTGCTGAGGAGTGCGTACGGCAGAGAAGTTCTGAGAAATTTCTTTTAGGTCAAAGAAATCTTTCAGAGCTGCATTCTTGAATTCTGTGCCATTATCACTTCTGAAGGACTTCACCAGTTTACCATTCAAATTTTCAATCTTTCTTGTAAACCTGATGATTTCTTCAGCAGCATCACTCTTGTGTTTCGGAAAGAACACCCAAGTATATCTAGAGAATTCATCGACGATTACTAGCATATACTTTTTACCACCTGCATCGGGTGTGCTTACTGGACCGCACAGATCCATGTGAAGCATTTGAAGAGGTTGAGAGATAGATGAGCATTGTTTTGTTTTAAAGGAAGTTCTAGTGAGTTTTCCTTTTTCACATGCTCCACACAGCTTTTCTTTTACAAAAACTATTTTTGGCATTCCAACAACCAGTTCCTTGTTGGAAAGTTTGTTCAAGGTTTTAAAGTTTAGATGAGAGAACCTTTTATGCCACAGCCAACTTTGTTTGGCTAGTTCTTGAGAGAGGAGACACACAGCTTCTCCTATTGCACTTTCCTTCATGTTGATTATGTATACGTCATTCAGTCAGGTTCCTGCTAGTACAATCTTATTTTGTACATCAAAGACCAAGCACACACACAGCTGGAACATGACCTTATAGCCCAAATCACATATTTGGCTGATGCTTAGAAGATTGTACATTATCCTTCAACATGAGCTACTCTAGGGAAAGTGATGGTACCATATCCTTCGGTGACCCCTTTTCCATTTCCTCCAAAGGAAACAGTGGGTCCCTTTTCTTTTGAGAAGTTAGAGAGAAGAAGTTTGTTTCCAGTCATGTGTCTTGAACACCCGCTGTCCATGTACCATATATGATCTTTGTTTAGTACCTGCACCCAGAAACAAATTTAGACTTTTGGTACCCATTTTGAGGTGGGTCCTTTGGGATTAGAAGGCATTTTATTTTTGCGAAGATCCAAACTTTTTGGGCAATTTTTAGCAAGATGAAGAGTATTGCCACAATTATAGCACTTCTTTAAAGAAAAGGCCCTTTTAAAATCCATATCATCAAAACTTTGGACAGAGGTTGATGACTGAGAAGAGGAGGGGTGACCGACACCTGGTCTTGGTCCAAGGATACCTTTACCAGGATTTCTTGACTTCTTCAAGTTCACTGACCGAGTAATAAAATCAGTAACTATTTGAGATTTCCTTTTAGATGAAAATTTTGATTTAGAAAAATATTTCTTTTGAGTAGAAAATCTTTTTGGAGAGGGATACTCAGCAACATTAGATGGCTGCTCCTGGGAGTACCTTGACTCATGAAGACTTAAAGAGTTTAAAAGTTTTTGAATAGGTTTGGGAGAAGAAAAAGAGCTTGGAAGAGTTGAAACTTTTGAAGACTCAGAAGAGATTTATTTAGCTTTAACAAAGACTCCAAACTTCTTAGAACTAGATTCTACTTTGAGCATGTCAAGTAGATCTATAGAGTGAACGGAGGTAGAGTCCTCAGATGAGTAACCAAAGAAATCATCATCGTCATCGGAAAGGAAACCAGCAGGATAACCTTGACACTTGGAAGAAGGAAGTGGAAGGTCGAAAGGTTGAGGAACATCTTTTCCATAACCAATGCCAGACTTATCCTTGCTAGTGATTTGATCTTGAAGAATCCTTTCAAGATTCTTAGAGGATTTAGTCCATTTAGACATAACCTCTTGTTCCTTTTCAAGAGTGGAAGAGATTTTTGATTTTTCCTTAGAAATGTTGTCGTTTAAATACCTTAGGTTTTCTAGATCAGCTTTCATTTTATCAAAATCTTTTAGTTTAGAAAAGCAAGAGAGGAGTTGATCATTTAGACATTTTATATGCATATCAGCCTTTTTCTTTTGAATCTTTAAGTCACAGAAGTCAACAGTTAATGAATCAAAGGCATCAGCCTTTTGATCATAAGAGAGAAAAGTAAAAGGATGTACCTGTGGCTTTGTTCCTGAAGTGGATCCCTCAGCAGATACAAGGGTAGTGTAGAGTGATTTTTCCATGTCTTCCAGCTCATCGATTTTGGCCATGAGGCATTTAGTGACATACTCACTCTCACTCTTAGAGGTTTGCTCATCCTCCCAGCAATGAGCCTCAGCAACCAAAGTTTTATTTTTACTTTGGTTTCTTTCTTTTTCCCTCTTGTATTTGGCTTTGTACTTCTTATATCTGGAGGTTTCTTTTGATTCAAAATTTTCTTTAGAGGATTGGCTATTTCTCTCTTCATGCTTCCTAGAAGCTGATTTTGAGAAGTCATTTCCATAAGAAGAAGAAGGTTTGAGAGAAGAGGAAGATTTTGATCTGCACTCAGAAGCAAAATGACCATTCTTTCCACAATTGAAGCATTCTTCATTTGATTTATCAGAAGAGGATTTTTGAGAAAAAGGTTTTCTATTAAATTTAGAGCGGTTTGAAGAAAATCTTTTATTCTTAAGGTTTCCAGCAATCATTGTCATACTATCAGAAAGTATGTCAATGGTTGATTCCATCATCAGCAGCACTATAGTATGCATCTGACAGATGAGAAGAGTCTTCCTTAATATCTTTTTCAGAATCAGAAGAAGGATAGGTGATTCTAGGAACACAAGAAGAAGATTTTGAATCACCTATCAAAGCAACAGAGGAGGATTTGATATCCTTTATAAGAGATTTTCTCTGGTTCTTAGTTTGTTCATAGTGGAGAAGAGTTCCATAGAGAGCAGTTAAAGGCATTATTTCTAAGTCCTTGGTTTGCTTGATGCAAGTACAGATAGTTTCCCAGAAGTCTGGGAGACAATCCATGAACTTGCAGAGAACTTCTTCATTATCATAAACTCGTCCAAGAACTATGAGATCATTGAGAAGACAGTTAAAACGATTGAAGTAGGTAGAGAGAGATTCTCCTTTTTCATGGGAGAAGAGTTCATACTTTCTAACAAGACAGATCCTGTTAGATTTCTTGACTTCTTTGGTGCCTTCATATAAGACACTCAAAGTATCCCACATTTCTTTAGCAGTGGGAAGGTTAAGAAGAGAGTGATACACTTCATCAGGAAGGGATATAGCAAGAGCAGATTTGACTTTAGTGTCTAGAGCAACTAGGCGTTTATCATCTTCACTAAATTTGTTTGAAGGTTTGATGATATATCTACCAGTTTTCTCACTTCTTTCATCATCTGACTCTATGTCCTTTCCTTCAGCGTCCTTTTGAGGGCCAAAGCGAGCCCATATTTTAGGAACAATAGGTCCCTCACTGAGAATGTTGGGATACCTGCAATCGATCCCTTCCAAGAATAATAACATTCGATTTTTCCATAACCCAAAGTTACTTGGGTTGAACCTTGGAGGTTTGGCCAAGGATCCTAAATCATATGTATTACTGGAAGAGGTCTGCAAGGTACCATCAACATTTGAGGTAGTAGCCATCACAGATCTGGTTTATTGATTTAAACCAACTGCTCTGATACCACTTGTTAGTCCCCAAGGAGAGATGGCTAACTAAGTGAGGGTTTTGTAGAAGGGGGGGTTGAATATAAAACACACAGAATATACTCTTTTTAAATTTTTTAATATAAATATCAAAAATTTACACACAGGTAGTTTGATGCGGAAAAGAACAGACACACTATTCTCTCAAACTAAACACACAGATAACAGTAATTAACTTATACACTAAAGAAGTTAAACAAGACTGTTATTGCACACAGCTTTGCCGGAGTCAAACAAACTATCACACAGAAGATTTGTTGAAAGCGTGAGATTTCTGGGAAGGACTTCATCTCCTTTTATAGTGCCCATGCATGGGATGCATATGGACAGCTGTCAAGGTTTCATTAGCTGGAAGTGTATCTGCTGGACAAAGGAAGAGACCACTCCTTTTGTACTAGAATAATGGATGAACCATTCTTTGTAGCACGTAATGTCAGATAAATTTATCTTCTTTTCTTCATGCTCTGTGAAGTCCCATCAAACCTTTTAGCTAAAAGACAAATATTCCTTTTATAAGAATAAAAGAGAATGTCTTTATTTAAGGCTTGATGCCCAAGTTCTTGCTGCTCACGTGTCTTGCATTTGATGTGAGTCAAAAACTTATCTCTTTGAAACTGTTAAGTGATACATCAAACTATGTATCACATCGGTGGATACCTTGTAAGGATGGAAATGATAAGTGTACACTTTGCTTGATAAACTTCAGTTTTCACTAAGTGTTGAAAGTGTACACCCTTGAACTTGTGACTTGATATCACAGCCTTAGAAAAGATACCTGCAATTTCGGTGACCAAGATTATAGTGTCGGTGACCATGACTTCAAACTTGATGACCTCATCTTTTATTGATGTCCTTAGTACTTTTGATGACTTTTAAGTGTACCATCGGTGACCCACTATATTGGTGACACAATCTTGACTTTTGCAAAATGATCTGAATATTGAAGTTAGTTGGTACATCCAAAATTCCATTTTTTGATGTACAACCCTTGATTGAATAGTCTTTTTGACTTTTCAATAATTGAAGCATATTTCAGACCTTCAAAAGAACCTGTAAAAAATCAACCATACATAGGAAGGTGGTTCATCACCAAATCATCGGTGACCCAACAATTCTTTCATCTTTGTTGTAGAGAACCACACTTAGAATTGCTTGAAAGAAGCTGCTATCGGCAAGAGGAATATCGGTAGCCTTGGAAAAATCAGATGTTCCTAAGACCATCTTCAAAGAACATCCCATATTCTGGAGTAGTGATGTCGCTGGTTGAACTAACAAAGTTGGATTTGATAGATCAAGCTTTGTGATATTAGGAATCCTTACTTCCTTGGCTAGTTTTTGAAAGATGGATTTTTTTTCTTAGAATGGGAGAAAGAGAAATCCAGACTTTGGAGTACATCGGAAGATGACTTTAGATTGTAGGAGCGTCGAATGTCAGTCATCTTTTTTATAAGATACCACATGTAATAGAAAACATCATCATGGTACTTGTTTTTTCGTTGTTGAGGATAAGTCTGCAGATTTAGCCTTTCAGCCTTCAATATTCATCGGGGGTTAACTCCTTGCATGTCTTTGATTTTCTCCCTCTCAATAGTTGCTTCCGACTCATTCTTCTTAGAATCGCTGAGATGTTACCCCTTCCGATTTCTTCTTCTCCCCCTCAACTAATATCTCCTTTTCAGAAGATTTCTTTCTTCTTCAGTTGAAATCTCCTTTTCAGAAGATTTCTTTCTTCTTCAGCTGAAATCTCCTTTTTAGAAGATTTCTTTTCACTCAGCTGAAATCTTCTTTCAGAAGATTTCTTCTTCTCCTCCTCAGCTTATCAGGACTTTTCTCCCCCTCAACGTCTAAGGGGAGAAGAGACTTAATTGAGGTGACAAAGTGGAAGATATCGGGAAGTCCACCAGAGGGATAAACAACACTTCATAAAATAATCATTATTATTATTATTTTTTTTGGGGAGTCCACCAGGAGGAAACATCTTCTGCCAGAAGGAGGTATTGGGGAACAAGAAAGTTGTGAACTCGGGGAATCCCTCCAATTCGACTGGTTTCGTCGAATCTTCACGGAGACGTGCAAGGTCATCAAGATCATAGATCTCGGGTGCGAGGCTGTGACGTGCCGAAAAATAGTCCTTGGAACGGGGAAGGTTCCAAGTCATCCTTATGAACGAAAGAGAATGTTGATGAGGGTTTAATGAAGGTCCCTCCGCTTCTTGGAAGGGATATTGGCTTGGGTAGGTACCGAAGGCTTTTCGGTATCGTAGCCGTAGAAGCAGGTGCGGAGGTGGAAATGGTAGAAGATTTATAAGTCTTAGATTTCTTTTCTTCTTCTTAACCAGGTCCGTATCTCAGAGAGAGAAATCGGAGAACAAAATAAAATGAAAAAATCGGTGAGATTTTATGTACACGAAATCGGAGAGAATAAAATCGGAGGTTTTTTAAGTATCTAAAATTAGAAATAAATTCAGAGGCATTTTATATCCGAAATCGGGGAGAATAAAAATAGGAGGGATTTTAGAGAAGACAAAGAAATTGGAAGGATTTTTGACAGTCAAAATCGAAAGGAGTTTTGACAATAAACAAAATCGGAGTGATATTAGACAGTCAAAGATTGGACGGATTTTTTTTAGTTAAAAACCGGAGGACATTTTGACATTCAAAGATCGGAGGCTATTTACAGTCAAAGATCGGAGGCTATTTTTTTTTTTTTTTTGAAAAGCAATCGGAGGGTATTTTGACAAGCAAAAATCGAAGGAATATCTGACAGGCAAAAATCGGAGGAATTTTTGACAGTAAAAAGATTCGGAGGAATTTTTTGATAGTCAGAAATCAGAGAGATTTTTAACAAAGATATATCGGGGGATAGTATATCTTAAGTAGGGGTGAGCAAAAACCCGAAAACCCGACCCGACCCCGAATAAATGGTAATCTTCGTAACCCGATAAACCCGATAACCCGAAACCCGAACCCGAACTCTTAATCGGATTAAGTAGGATCGGGTTGGGTTTGTCATATGCCACCCGAACCGAACCGAATACCCGAATAAGATATATATATATATTTTAAATATTTAATAAATTCTTTTAATTTTAAAATTTTAAATATATATATTTAAAACCTAATTAGATTTCAGATTTCAGATTGAATCACCCCTCTCTCTCTCACTCACTCACTCACTGCCCTCTCTTCTTCACTCCAGTTCTTCACTTCTTTATTCTAAAACCTAATCAGATTCAGACCACTCCGGCGCTGCTTGCTTTCGGCGATTGTTCCACGGCTACAAGTACCACTCGACCACTCCGGCGGCTGCCTCTCTCATCTTCTCGACATCTCCGGCGGCTGCCTCTCCTTCTCACGACTTAGGGTTCTGCCTCTCTTAAAGTAATGTTGCGTACTCTATGTAATAGTAAAAAAGCCAACATTGCCATGGAGTTTTACAAGCAGATGGTTTCTAAAGAAATGGAACCAGATTCAAGTTCATACAAACTGTTATTAAATTGCTTAGCACGTCCAATAACTTTCCAAACAATTTTTAATAGAAAGTATATTAAAAATCGGGCTAACCCGAAAACCCGACCCGAAATTACCCGAAACCCGAATATCTGAATAAACCGAATATCATCGGACGGGTCCAGGCCGTGTTTTCTCCATCCGAAACCCGAGAACCCGAAAACCCGACCCGTGCTCACCCCTATATCTAAGTGAATGTACAAAGATATAGGAGAAATTTCAAGAAAGAAAACCTCGGAAGGATTTTAGCTGTCTAAAATCGGAGAGGAATATCGGAGCGGAGAGGCAAGAATTTGGGGTATGAATTTCGGGGCATGAAATACGGGGCTTGCCAAAAAAATATTATTTATTTATAAATCGGCTAGTGGTCGGCGGCTGAGATTGACAGCCAAAAAAAAATATATTTTTTAATTTGTTTTTTTAAATCGGCTGGTGGTTGTCAGCAGCTGAGATCGGCAGCTAATTTTTTTTTAAATCGACTGGTGGTCATCAGCGGCTGAGATCGGTTGTTGACGTCGGCGGCTGATCGACTGCTGAGTTTTTTTTTTGAGATTTTTTGGAGAGAGGGGATCGACTGCCGAAAAAAAAATCTTTTTTTTTATCAAAACATAACATACCTAGTTCTCCGATGAGAAAATTGAATCGGGCTTCATCCAATGGTTTTGTGAAAAGATAGGCTAGTTGAAAGTCAGTGGAGATGAAATAAAGCTCAATATCACCTTTAGAGACATGATCTCTTATGAAGTGATATCGGATGTCAATATGCTCGGATCTTGAGTGGAGAACATGATTATTTTCAATAGCAATTGCACTGAAGGTATCACATAATATGTGAATTTTGAAGTCGATCTGATCATAATCTTAGAGTTGATTTTTCATCCATAATATTTGAGCACAGCAACTTCCAGCAGCAACATATTCGGCTTCAGCAGTAGAGGTTGAAACTGAGTATTGCTTCTTTCTTGACCAGCTGACAAGTTTTCCTCCAAGAAGTTTTTTTTTTGGAAATGGTATCCTAGGCATTTGTCTAGACTCTAGACTAACCCCTGGCAATTTTAAGACTGCTAAAACATGCAGCCTTGAGATAATTCCCCAGTGGCCACAAGTTGTTTGTGCCTGGATTCAAACCTGGGCTAGATGGGTTATCCAGCCTCATCCCCCACAAGCATTAACCAGTACGCCACAAGCCTTGTGGTTTTCCTCCAAGAAGTTGACAACTCCCAGTAGTGCTCTTTCGATCTGCCTTAGAACCTGCAAAATCAGAATGCGAATACCCGATGAGATCTAAACCTGAGCAGGGACGGCCCTGGGGGTGTGCCGGCGGTGCGGCGTACGGGGCCTCCGATCATCTGGGGCCTCCAATTTTTTTAATATTTATATATTAACATATATACTAAAAATGATGCTACATGACACAAGTACCTTCCTTGTCGAGTTGGTAAAGCATGTTAGTTTTCTTCTAGCAGACTCAGGTTTGAATCCTCGTTTTGGAAATTGTCATAATTTTTAATTGAAATTCCATTTATATTAGAGTAAACTACAATGTCGGTCCCTGTGGTTTGTTGTTTTTTATAGTTTTGATCCCTATTTGATATTTTATTGTAAGAAAACCTCTCATTCATTATTATTTGTTTGTTTTTTTTATAAGGACCTTAATTTTTTTTCTCTTTATCTTTTTATTGGTTTTCTTCTATAAATAAATTTATTATTTAATTATTTATATACGTTTTTTAAGGTTTTTTTAATTTTTATTGTTAGTGTTCTTTTAATAACAATAAATTAAAAATACTGTGTTTTGTATATACCAATAATCGTTTATTGGATTTATATAAAATTGGATGTCTCGAACTAAAAAATTTAAATCGGATCATTCTAAACGTCAAAAAAGAGAATTTATCTAATGAATTGGAATTATTACAAAAACATTTACTAGATGAACACAATATAGCTAGTGCAATACTAAATTTCTTAAAAGGGCTAAACATTTCACGTCTTGCATATAAAATTTTGTTGGTTATCCCCATCACAGTTGCATCAGCTGAAAGAAGATTTTCAAAACTAAAACTTTTGAAATCTTATTTGTGAACGATTATGTCTCACGAGAGATTAAATGCTTTGACTTTGATTTTGATTGAAAATAAGTTTCTCGCAAATCTTGATTATGAAAGTATCATAGATGATTTTGCTTCAAAAAATGATTGAAGATCCATGTTTAGAACATAGTAATGTCTAATTCTCTGTCTTCATTTGAAAATTTTACGTAGTAGTACCAATTTAGTATTGAAGAATGAAAATAATTAATGTTCACTATTAAGGTATTAAATTATCTGTGTTATATATTATACTTATACTTATCATGTGGTTATTCTTAATTTTGTTGTTACTTAAGTTTTTATTCTTAGTAACATATTGATCAATAGAGATTTCTGAGTATTGATTTGATGATGTAAAAGTCAATTTTATTTTTATTTGAATCTTGTTTGGAAATATTATATGTTTCAAACTTTAAAATTTTATTTTTTGAATTTAGTATTAAAAATTTAATAAAGAATACAACTAAAAATTTACAGGGCCACATTTGTGTTTCCGCACAGAGCCTCTAAAATGTCAGGGCCGGCTCTGAACCTGAGTCTTTGGGTTACCAAAGACCCAAATTCAAAGATACCTGAAAATTCGTTTAACCATATCCAAGTAAGATTCCTTGGGATTGGCTTGATAACGAGCACAAAGACAAATAGCAAACATGATGTTAAGTCTACTTGCAGTAAGATAAAAAAGAAAACCAATCATTCCCTGATAGGTGGTAAAATTTACTGATACACCATCAGGGTCAGAATGAAGTTCAAGAGGAGGTTCCATCGAAGTCTTTATTGGTGTATAGGAGTCAAAGTTAAACTTCTTTAGAAGGTCTTTTAATACATTTACTTTGATTTATAAGAATGTCTCCAGAAAGTTGTTTAACTTGTAGATCAAGACAGAAAGTGAGCTCACTAATCATGCTCATTTCATACCAACTCTTCACGAGATAGGCAAACTCACCACACATAGTTTCATCGGTGACTCCAAAAATAATATCAACATAAATTTAAAACAAGAATGATATTACCTTCATATTTTCTGAGAAAGAGTGTTGTCCATTTTACCTCGAACAAATTCATTGTCCAGAAGAAAATCGGAGAGAGTGTCATACCAGGTGCGGGGAGCCTGCTTCAGTCCATACAGAGCTTTGTCTAGCCGATAGACATAGTCAGGATGAATGAGATCTTCTAACCAAGAGGTTGTTTCACATAGACTTCTTCTTGCCTTTGCATCGATATTGGCATCTTCATCTAGTCGGTCGCTGGACTTCTCCCCCTGAGTGTCGGTGCCTGCGACTTTAGTTGTTTCTTTGTTACCCACAACTTGTGGTTCATCGGCTGCTGCAACATCTTGAGTATCATCGGCGCCTGTGACTTTAGTAGCCTCCCCAATAGTTGTTTTGGTGCTACCCTCAACTTGTGGTTCATCGACAGCTGTAACATCTTGAGGATCATCGGCGGCTGCCTCACCCGTACATTTATCGGAGCTCTTTGGAATTTTCTCCCCCTCAGTGGCCGAATGGGGGAGATGACCAAGAGGAGAAATAAAATTCTTTATCTTCTTGATGATAGCCTTGAGTAAGCAATCTTGCTTTGTTACGAATAACATTACCTTTAAACTTTGTTTCTAAAAATCCTTTTGGTTCCTATAATGATTTTGTGAGAAGGACAAGGAACCAATCTCCAGACTTTATTTCTCTCAAATTGAGAGAGCTCTTCTTGCATGGCTGATATCCAGTTTGGATCTGCTAGAGCTTCACCAAGTTGTTTATGTTCAATGATGGAGAGAAAATTCACATAGAAACAGAGATTTCCAATTCCTCTTCTAGTTTGAACACCAGCTTGTTGATCGTCGATAATTTGATCAATCCGATGATCTTTTGTTCATTTTAAGGCTGAAGGCAAAGGAGGAGGAATAAATGGATTTGATAGAGAAGTGGAAGGAATATCGGAGAGAGAATTTAAGGACCGAGGTTCTTCTTCTAAACTAATAATTTTAGAAAAAGATGGATGGGTGTGTACAGGTTCAGAAGATAAGGTAACATTTGGAAAGGATGGAGAAAGAGGGTGATGTTCAAGAGATGAAAAGCAAGTGGACATGGACATTTTGCAATACAAGAAGCAATCCACCGATCTAGCTATTCTTTATTACTTGAAAAACAAGAAGATTGAAGATCATCAAATTTGACAAGTATGGACACATCAATACATAAGGAATATCCAACGAAAATTTCATGAAAATTCCTTCATTAGATTTGGGATCAAATTTCCCAAGATTTTCTCTGTTATTTAAGACATAGCACACTGAACCAAAATATGAAGAAAACCAATGTTTGGTTTTCGGCCATGAAACACTTCATAAGTTGTCTTATTGTGTCTTTTGATGATGATTGACCTATTTTCACATAGTTGACTGATGTTCATAAGATTATACATCACTCATTTAACATAAGCAAATTTTGTTGAAGGTTATGGTTCCATTGGTGAGAGTTCCATAACCTTTTGTGATTCCTTTCTCTTACCCACCAAAAGTCACAACTGACCCTTTTTCCTTCAAATAGTTCAAGAGAAAAGATTTGTTCCTGGTCATATGCCTTAGCAGCCGTTGTTCATATACCAGATATGATCTCTATTTGGGCCCTGCAATCATGAACAAATTAGTTTCTTGGTACCCATTTTGAGATGGGTCCTTTTGGGTTAGAAGGGTTATCATTGTTGTCCATTCGAAACAGTCCTTGGCAAGATGGAAGGTATCACCACAGTTATAGCATTTTCTAGAGACAACGACATTCTTTGGACTGGAAGATTTATTCTTATCTTTGGAACTAGAGTATATCGGAGAGACGGAGGCTCCGATGCCTGATCTTGGGCCAAGGATGCCTTTTTCAGAAGAAGGCACAGAAGAGATGGAAGAAGTCTTGACCTTGATTTTTCCCTATATTGACAGCTCTAGGAATACAATCGGTGAACTGGTTTTGAGATTTTGGATGTTTCAAAAAATAAGTATTGCTCTTGGAAGAGAAATCAAGGAAAATAGAAAACTTTCCTTTTTCAGCAAAAGAAAACTTCCTTGAAGAACTTTGGAAGTTACTTTTCAGGATTTTTTAAGATTAAAATCCTTAATGGAGAAAAACAAAATTTCATCATTTTTTAATAGGGATCGGGGCTTTCAACGCCTTAGAGGGTTGAGAGATTTAAAAAAAATCTTTTGAGCTTTGAGAGATAAAATAAAGAATTTTAGAGGGTTTTGAACAGAAAGAGTTTGTGGTTTCTGTGAGGAGATTGGCTCATCCCATCGGTTGTCTTTTGACTTGCCGATTTAGAGGAGTCATGACCGAAAGAGGTAACATACTTAAACTTTAGAGAAACTCTAGATCTGCACTCAGAAGGAAAATGTCCCTTTTTACCACTGTTGAAACACTCATCATTTGTTTTGTCAAAAGAAAAATATTTTTGATGAGAGGAAAATCGAAGATTTTCTTCCAGATCAGGATGATATGATGTTCTTGAGATTTTCAGTCATCATAGCCATACTATCGGAGAGTAAGTCTATGATTGACTCCCCACTTTCATCATTGTGATCACTAAGATGAGCCTCTGATAAGTGGATCGAATCTTCCTTAGTCTCATTGTTATAAGACTCAGAAGATGGATAAATAATTCTTGGAACACATGAAGATTTCTTATAATCACTTGCCACAGAGGAGCTTTTAATGTCCTTGATGATAGATTTTTTTTGGATTTTTGTCTGCTCATAATTATCTAAGGTACCAAATAGAGCAGTCAAAGGCATATGATTAAGGTCCTTGGTGGTTTTAATGCAGGTACAAATATTCTCCTAAAAGTCTAGAAGACAGTCCATAAATTTGCACAAAACCTCTTCATTGTCATATACCTTTCCCAACAACTTAAGAACATTTAAGAAACTGTTAGAAAGGTTGAAATAGATAGAAATAGATTCTCCCTTTTCATGAGTGAAAAGTTCATAGTTCTCACTAAAGCAATCTTCTTGCTTTTCTTTACTTCTACAGTTCCTTCATATAAAACACATAGAGTGTCCCACATTTCTTCGACAGTAGAGAGATTTACCAAAGAATGGAACATTTCATTAGGAAGAGAAACAACTAAAACAAATCTGACTTTGGTGTCCAAAGATACAAGACGTTTATCATCTTCGATATATTGTTTGGGACTTTTAGTCAGATATCTGCCATTAGCTTCAGATTTCTCTTGATCTGAAGATTCAAGAACTTACCAACAACGGTTTTCTTGAAACAAAATGTCCTTCACTCAGAATGGTAGGATCAACCCCTTCCAAGAATAGTATCATAGACTTTTCAACAAAGCAAAGTTATTTGGGTTGAACTTTGGTGGTTTGGCTGCAGAGCCAGTGTCATATGAACCAGCGAAGAGATTTTGCAGAGTAGAGCCTGGGTTTGAGGAAGGAGAGGTTGCCATTATAGATCAAGTTTATTATATTAAACTAATCTGCTCTGATACCACTTGTTAGTCCTGTTTAAGGTAAAGGCAAGTAAGTAAGAAATTGTAGAACGGGGGGTTGAATATAATTACACAGTATTTTTCACTTTTTAAATTTTTATTGATAATAATAACAAGAATTACACTTAAAAAACCGATTGTTGTGGAAAAGAACAGATAAAATCTATTCTAACAATCTAACACTTAGAAAACAAACATAACTTAAAACACAAAGAAGTTATGCTATTGCCGATCTTAACTTCTCACTTAGAAGATATCTCTCTTTTAAAAGCATAGATTGCATGAGAACCTTTCTTCTCCTTTTATATTGTCCATGCATTAAATGCATGGGAACATTTGTTATAATATCATTTATTAGCAGAGTTTTCTTTGGACAAAAGATAGGATGCCATACTTTATGGTACAGATGAAAGGACATGACACTATTCACCTTTTCTTCAAATCATTTGTTGTCACATCAAGTTTTAGATAAAGACAAACAAACATTTGGAGAACGTTTACATTTAAAACTTGGGGGGGACACGTTCTTGCATATATTGATGACAAAAAGTATCTTCATAAGTATCCACCTATGGAGTAGAGACATTCATCGGGGGATGAAATAGTTGTAGGAGATCGGCGACTGAAAAGCTTGGTATTTGATCGGAGGTCATATCTTCATTTCCACAAATGTTGATATGTTCCTTTGTTATCATCCTCTTCGATTTGCTGAACTTGTTGAGTATGATCATATTTTTACAAAGAACCCAAATACAAAATATTCTGAGTAAGGAAGGATTGAAGAGTCATCAACAAATCATTGGTGACCTAACAAATATGATATAACATTCTAATATATTAGCAATTGATTTTTCAAAATTTATATATTCATAATATATTATAAAGTAATAATATATTATAATAGTATATTATTACTATTGAGCCCTACCAATTTTACCCCTAAATGAATTTACTCTTGGTGGAAAGTATATTTCAGCATCCATTAATTAATTCTTGTGGCTTAGAAATCATTTCTTTGTTTATTTAAACATAGGGTGTTCTCGTATGAACCCTCCCATATATATATATATATATATAGGGGAGGGATCATACGAGAATACCTATGATTTAAAGAAACAGATGAACACCTTGTGGACCACATATGATGTGGATCCCACATAATATTAAATCATATCTGATTCAATGGGCTCCACCATTGAATCAGAGATATGATTTAATATTATGTGGGACTCACATCATATGTGGTCCACAAGGTGTTCCTTTAAATTTACAAAGTTCTCATTTGAACCTCTCCCTATATATATATACATATATATATTTATATTATATAATATAAATAATATTCAAAAACATAAAATGGGTTAAATATATATAAGACTTAAATAATATATATTTGGAAATTTTGTGTTTTTCTCTATTTGGGTTCGGGTTTGGTTTCGATTTCGGGTAAAACCAACGAGTAACGGTGATTTCTTTGCTTAACGGGGATCGGGGAAATCGCAGGGACCCGATGGGGACGGGGATGGTTTTCCTTATCGGTTTTGGGGACGGGGATACCAATAATCGGCCCAAACACGCCCCGTTGCCATTCCTACTTGTGAACACCATGTGAACACATTGTGAAAACTAGGGCTGGTCCAAGGGGTGCGCAGCGGCCTAGGGCATTAGAAGGCCGAGAAGCATCAATTCAGTTGTTAAGCGTGCTATATTGTTACTGGAAAAAAAACTTAAGAAATTACGATATTGTGTTATTGGGTGAAAAGAGTTATCTTCCACTTTATCGCTAAGTATCGAATATTTTTCGGGTCGTTTTAGGGTGTTACACCCCTTATTGTAACACCCCAAAACGGGCCGGAAAATATTGGATACTTAGCGAAAAAGTGGAAGATAACTCTTTTCACCCAATAACACAAAAATCATAAGATATTTGCATACTCAAACATAAACAAATTTTACTAACATTCACCATCAACACCAACAATATAAATCAACCTATAATAATAATATTAAGCCTTGACATGCTTAAAACTTGCTCCTCAGTTCCCATTTTTACATCTTGCAAGTCGAGATCTTCTCCACATGTCCTGCTAATTTACCTGAGGAATGCATGTACATTTTAAAGTCGAAGCCGGGTGAAATACATGGTTTTAATATATATAACTTCATGCCATAAAACATATTTTTGTGCATCATATCTCTTTACATGTAATGAGTGGCCAATCTCAAGGAAGTTGTGCCCACCGCCAAGAGACAAGTGCTACGGCATCCCGAGCACCATCCATCATTCCATCAAAGAACCTTACTCTCACACACCTTTGTAATCAACCAATCACATTATAATGCAATACACATAACCACACTTTCAAGCTTTTCATATAAAGGCATGAATAAACCACATCATTTAATACACACACACACATACATACATACATACATACATAGAGAGGTTGGTTCAAATACAAATCAGTTGAAGGTTACAAACTCGTATAAAAACTAATATAAAAATAATTTTTTTCATCAAATGCTATGATTTAAGATATTATTACACATATGTTTGTTTCACCTTAAATCATAGCATTTGATGAAAAAAAATCATGAAAAAATTTATTTTTATATTGATTTGTACGAGTTTGTAACCTTCAACTGGTTTGTATTTGAACTTCCCTGTATATATATATATAATGCATATCATGTATCATCATAAAACATGTAAAAATCCATGTATTCACCTTGGCTTTAAAGTACTCAACAATGACCTTTGGATGTGCTCTTTGCCATGCTTGTCATCTCTTGCTATGGGGATTCCAATACTATTGCTTTGGACTTAAATTCTACTTGCTAAAGATTAGACTATTTATCCTTCAAACTTATGTAATAACCATATTCTCTTTTGGTGGGATGGATTGAAAGACATAGATGAGGATGGAAGTAAGATTGTGAGGATGTAAGTGATGAAGATGAAGAAGCAAGTAAGGTATTTATAGAGATGAAGAGACAATTATAATCCACTTTGTCACATCTTCCTTCCTTAGGAAGTATTCCATTTGCCACCGTTTGCCATTTGTTGCAAGATAAGAAACACTTGTAAGAAACTAAGTTATTAATCACTTGTCTACCAATCATTCTTTAACACATATCCTCTACATCAATCAAATCCCAACACCTCTTTCCTATACTTTCTTTGACATATTACCAATAGATGTCTCAATTCAATTGGTGAAGCATTCATCTTATACCACATATCACCTTATCATTGATTCTAACAATCATATATTAACACTTACCAAATATAAAAGAACACACGTCTAGTTTTGCCACATAACTTCTTTTTGCATTTACTTTCAATCTCGAATTTCTCCTAAAGCATCTAAAACATGATGCTATAAATAACAAAATCCAATTACACCGTTGAGATCTTTGTAAATTCTATAGAATTCCGATCTTTATTTGATTCGTAGCACACTCAATAAAAGCAAGTATATCATCGTCGAAAAATATGACGAGCATTTGTTATATCTATCATCGTTGACATAATATGTAATGCTCTCAACATTCAACAAAGTTGACTCTTAACCTTCAAACGTCTAGCACTTACATCGCGTTGTTACAAGCTCAAACTTGAGACCTCAATAATAACATCTGTAAACACTACCATTGACTAGTGCTATATTTGTTAATCATTTTCTAGCATTTTACTTTTATTCTTTCCCACCTAAATCTTTTATCTTCATTTCATTAATCTTAAAGTTTTTTTTTCTCTAATTAATTTAAAGTTGTTTGTTCTTGTTTTAATGCCAACATATGCGTATCTGAAATAAAATAAATCACATTCAACAATTAATATTTTATATCCGTTTTTGTTTTGAGAAAACATCAACAATGTTTGAAACTTTATCATTCTTCTTCAATGTATGATTTTGTGAAACATATTTATATAGGCAATAGAGAGAGTACTTGCCTTTAATTGTGCATTTGTTGTGCATGCATGTTTAAGTTTGTCTCTAGTTTTTATAAAATGATACAAATTGGCTACAAGATGACTCTTCTAAATTTTGTTTGATAATTGGTTTCAAATAGTAACAACTTGAGCATACCATACTGCTAGATCTACAAACAATCAATGTAAAATATTTTTGAAGTATATAATATTATGGATAAAAGTTTGGATACAACTTAGTCAAATCCTTTTGGTAATCAACATAAAATGTTGTTTTAACATAAACATGTTTTAGATTGTGCCATGTATTAATGTATTTTATTTTCAACTTATTTTAAATGGTTCTTTTATAATATGGTTGCTACTTTAATTTTATATGTAGTTTTAAGAATTAAACAAAAAAAATTATGTTAATAGTCCATGTGTTGTGTAAACTTGTTGTTCGTTAACATTATGTTTAACATTGTTACAAATCCGAATTAATTTAGTGTTAGCCTGGATAGAGAAATTTTTAAGCGTTTTCTCTCAGGGCACCAAAAACCATTGGACCGACCGTGGTGCAAAACCTTAGTAAAATAATTCTTAAGTTCGTCTATATTGTGTTCACAATTTGTTCAATTTATGTGCACATTTAACTGTGCATGTGTATATGTTACGAAAAGATGAGAGAGAGAAAGAGATATCTATGAATGTTTAAAAACTACATTAATTTTTATTAATAAATAATGATAATTATCTTATTAATTAATAACATTAGTTATCTAAAATTAGTGATTTAAGATGAATCTCATTGATTTCACAAATCTTGGAGTCCTTAAATGATGAAGTGTGTGTATATATATAGAGAGAGACTCATTCAATTGTTAGCTTAATTAATTGTGTTAACTTTGTTAACCATCTAGACCATTGAAAAAACAGATCTATGGCTAAGATAAAACAATGACATATTTGTAATTAATAAATAAAAAGGGCGTGAATTCAGGGGTGAATAATAGGTGAACATATGTGAACAAGAACAAATCTGTAAATTGGTTAACCCTAACAAATTAGGAAAAAAAATCCTTATTTCCCTAAAATTACTCATCGCCCAACATTATGTTCCGACTTTTGGGCAACTTCCGGTGAAAATCAAATCATCTGCATCAATTTTGAGATCATGGACGAATTAGGAGATTACCAGACGAGAATAATATCCAGGTTTTATAAGTGAACAGACTGTTCACAAGTGTTGTGGTTCACAGGTGAACGTATTCTCTGTTTGCAAGTCTTGTGGTTCACAGATGAACATATTCTTTGTTCATACGTGAACATGTATTAAAATTAATGACCATTGACATAAATAAGTAGTAGATTTGTCATTCACAAAGTGAATATATTATATGTTCATAAGTGAACATGTATATAAATGAACTATTGGCATATAGATATTTAAAATCTGCATTTCATAGTTTATCAACTCATCATGAGTTTGACGATCAACTTCAATTTCATCACATGGTCGCCTCTCCAGGGAGATACACCCAAATTTCATCGCCTCGTCGTTACTCAGGGATGGAGATCTCGTTAGGACGATGTTGTACATCGTTGACAACTTCCGAAACGTGATCTCGTTTGACGAAGGATACTGTTGGGTCACCGATTATTTGGTGATGAACCACCTTCCTTTATATGAATGAATTTTTACAGGTTCTTTTGAAGGTCTGAAATATGCTTCAAGTATTGAAGAGTCAAAGACTATTCAATCAAGGGGTTGTACATCAAAAAGTGGAATTTTGGATGTATCAACCAACTTCAATATTCAGACCATCTTGCCAAGTCAAGATTGGGTCACCAATATAGTGGGTCACCGATGGTACACTCAAAAGTCATCAAAAGTACTAAGGACATCAAATAAGATGAGGTCATCAAGTTTGATGTCATGGTCACCGACACTATGATCTTGGTCACCGAAATTGCAGGTATATTTTCTAAAAGTTTGTGATATCAACTCACAAGGGTATACACTTTTGTCACTTAGTGAAAGAAGAAGTTATCAAGCAAAGTGTACACTTATCAACTCCAGCCTTATAAGGTATCCACCGATGTGATACATAGTGAGATGTATCACTTAGCAATTTCAAAGAGATAAGTTCTTGACTCACATCAATTGCAAGACACGTGAGCCAGCAAGAACTTGGGCACCAAGCCTTAATTAAAGACATTCTCTTTTATTCTTATAAAAGGAATATTTGTCTTTTAGCTAAAAGGCTTGATGGGACTTCACAGAGCATGAAGAAAAGAAGATAAAGTTATACGACATTACGTGCTACAAGGAATGGTTCATCCATTATTCTAGTACAAAGGAAGTGGTCTCTTCCTTTGTCCATCGAATAATCTTCCGACTAATGAAACCTTGTGTTTGTCCACTTGCATCCCATGCATGGACACTATAAAAGGAGATGAAGTCCTTCCCGAAATCTCACGCTTTCAACAAATCTTGAGTGATTATTTGTTCGACCGTGGCAAAGCCGTGTGCTATAACGGTATTGTTTTAACTTGCTTAGTGTAATAGTTAATTATCGTTATCTGTGTGTTTAGTTTGATAGAATAGTACCGTCCGTTCTTTTCCGCATCAAACTATACGTGTGTAAATTTTTAATATTTATATTAAAAAATTTAAAAAGAGTATATTCTGTGTGTTTTATATTCAACCCCCTTCTACAAAACCCTCTCTTAGTTAGCCATCTCTCTTTGGGGACTAACAATTGGTATCAGAGCAGTTGGTTTAATCTCATAAACCAGATCTGTGATGGCTACTACCTCAAATGTTGATGGTACCTTGCAGACCTCTTCCAGTAATACATATGATTTAGGATCTTTGGCTAAACCCCCAAGATTCAACCCAAACAACTTTGGGTTATGGAAAAATCGCATGTTATTATTCTTGGAAGGGATCGATTGCAGGTATCCCAACATTCTCAGTGAGGGACCTATTATTCCTAAAATATGGGCACGCTTTGGCCCTCAAAAGGACGCTGAAGGAAAGGACATAGAGTCAGATGACGAAAGAAGTGAGAAAACTGGTAGATATATCATTAAACCTTCTAATAAATTTAGTGAAGATGATAAACGCCTAGTTGCTTTAGATACTAAAGTCAAATCTGCTCTTGCTGTTTCCCTTCCTGATGATGTGTATCATTCTCTTCTTAACCTTCCCACTGCTAAAGAGATGTGGGATACTTTGAGTGTCTTATATGAAGGCACCAAAGAAGTAAAGAAATCTAACAGGATCTGTCTTGTTAGAAAGTATGAACTCTTCTCCCATGAAAAGGGAGAATCTCTTTCTACCTACTTTAATCGTTTTAACTGTCTTCTCAACGATCTCAAAGTTCTTGGCCGAGTTTATGATAATGAAGAAGTCCTCTGCAAATTCATGGATTGTCTCCCAGATTTCTGGGAAACTATCTGTTGCTATGGAACTCTTCTTCACTATGAACAAACTAAGAACCAGAGAAAGTCTCTTATAAAGGATATCAAATCCTCCTCTATTGCTTTGATAGGTGATTCAAAACCTTCTTCTTGTATTCCTAGAATCACCTATCCTTCTTCTAATTCTGAAAAAGATATTAAGGAAGACTCTTCTCATCTGTCGGATGCATATTATAGTGCTGCTGATGATGAAGGAGAAGAATCAGCCATTGACATATTTTCTGATAGTATGGCAATGCTTGCTGGAAACCTTAAGAACAAAAGATTTTCTTCAAACCGCTCCAAATTTAATAGAAAATCTTTTTCTCAAAAATCCTCTTCTGATAAAGCAAATGAAGAATGCTTCAATTGTGGAAAGAAAGGTCATTTTGCTTCTGAATGCAGATCAAAAGCTTCTTCTTCTAAACCTTCTTCTTCTTATGGCCATGACTTCTCAAAATCAGCTTCTAGGAAGCATGAAGAGAGAAATAGCCAATCCTCTAAAGAAAACTTCCGAATCAAAAGAAACCTCAAGGTATAAGAAATACAAAGCCAAATACAAGAGAGAAAAGGAGAGAAATCAAGGTAAAAATAAAACCTTAGTTCGAGGCTCATTCTTTGGGAAGATGAGCAAACCTGCGAGAGTGAGAGTGAGTATGTCACTAAGTGCCTCATGGCCAAA
Source organism: Silybum marianum (assembly GCA_036898165.1). NCBI lineage: Eukaryota > Viridiplantae > Streptophyta > Magnoliopsida > Asterales > Asteraceae > Silybum > Silybum marianum. Next base: position 8,602,008 of record CM072531.1, read on the forward strand.
ATTGATGAAATAGAAGACATGGAGAAATCACTCTACACCACTCTTGTATCTACTGAGGGATCCACTTCAGGGACAAAACCTCAGGTACATCCTTTTACCTTTCTCTCTGATGATCAAAAGGCTGATGCCTTTGATTCTTTAATCGTTGACTTCTGTGACTTAAAGATTCAAAAGAAAAAGGCTGATATACACATAAAATGTCTAAATGATCAACTCCTCTCTTGTTTTTCAAAACTAAAAGATTTTGACAAAATGAAAGCTGATCTGGAAAACCTTCGGTATTTAAATGACAGTCTTTCTGAGGAAAAATCAAAGATTTCTTCCACTCTTGAAAAGGAACAAGAGGTTCTGTCCAAATGGACTAAATCCTCTAAGAATCTAGAAAGGATCCTTCAAGATCAAATCACCAGCAAGGATAAGTCTGGCCTTGGTTATGGAAAAGATATTCCTCAACCTCTTGACCTTCCACTCCCTTCCTCTTCTAAGTGTCAAGGTTTTCCTGCTGGTTTCCTTTCCGATGACGATGATGATCTCTTCGGTTACTCATCTGAGGATTCTACCTCCGTTCACTCTATAGATCTACTTGACATGCTCAAAGTAGAATCTGGTTCCAAAAAGTTTGGAGTCTTTGTTAAAGATAAAGAAATCTCTTCTGAGTCTTCAATGGTTTCAACTCTTCCAAGCTCTTCTTCTTCTCCCAAACCTATCCAAAGACTTTTAAATTCCTTAAGTCTGCATGAGTCAAGGTACTCCCAGGAGCAGCCTTCTGAAGTTGTTGAGTATCCTTCTTCAAAAAGATTTTCTCCTCAAAAGAAAAAATTTTCTAAATCAAATTTTTCATCTAAAAGGAAATCTCAAATAGCTACTGACTTTATTCCTCGGTCAGTAAACTTGAAGAAATCAAGAAATCCTGGTAAAGGTATTCTTGGACCAAGACCAGGTGTTGGACACCCGTCTTCTTCTCATTCCTCAACCTCTGTCCAAAGTTTAGATGATAGGGATTTTAAAAAGGTCTTTCCTTTAAAGAAGTGCTATAACTGTGGCAACACTCTTCATCTTGCTAAAAATTGCCCAATAGACTTGGCTCCTTGCAAATCTAAAATGCCTTCTAATCCCAAAGGACCCACCTCAAAATGGGTACCGAAAGTCTAAATTTGTTTCTGGGTGCAGGTACCAAATAAAGATCACATATGGTACATGGATAGTGGGTGTTCAAGACACATGACTGGAAACAAACTTCTTCTCTCTAACTTCTCAAAAGAAAAGGGACCCATTATTTTCTTTGGAGGAAATGGAAAAGGGGTCACCAAAGGATATGGTACCATTTCAAATGGAACCATCACTTTCTCCAGAGTAGCTCATGTTGAAGGGCTAATGTACAATCTTCTAAGCATCAGCCAAATATGTGATTTGGGCTATAAGGTCATGTTCCAGCTATGTGTGTGCTTGGTCTTTGATGTACAGAATAAGATTGTACTAGCAGGAACCCGACTGAATGACGTGTACATAATCAACATGAAGGAAAGTGCAATAGGAGAAGTTGTGTGTCTCCTCTCTCAAGAACTAGCCAAACAAAGTTGGCTATGGCATAAAAGGTTCTCTCATCTAAACTTTAAAACCTTGAACAAACTCTCCAACAAGGAACTGGTTGTTGGAATGCCAAAAATAGCTTTTGAAAAAGAAAAGCTGTGTGGGGCATGTGAAAAAGGAAAACTCACCAGAACTTCCTTTAAAAAAAAACAATGCTCTTCTATCTCTCAACCTCTTCAAATGCTTCACATGGATCTGTGCGGTCCAGTAAGCACACCCGATGCAGGTGGTAAAAAGTATATGCTAGTAATCGTCGATGAATTCTCTAGATATACTTGGGTGTTCTTTCTGAAACACAAGAGTGATGCTGCTGAAGAAATCATCAGATTTACAAGAAAGATTGAAAATTTGAATGGTAAACTGGTGAAGTCCTTCAGAAGTGATAATGGTACTGAATTCAAGAATGCTGCTCTGGAAGATTTCTTTGACCTAAAAGGAATCTCTCAGAACTTCTCTGCCATACGCACTCCTCAGCAAAATGGTGTTGTTGAGAGAAAGAATAGAACACTATGTGAAGCTGCAAGGTCTATGCTGAGTGAATCCAAGTTGCCAACCTATTTTTGGGCAGAAGCAGTTAACACTGCATGCTTTACTCAAAATACGTCTATCATAGTCAAAAGGCATGACAAGACCTCATATGAAGTTTTCCATGGAAGAAAACCTACAGTTGACTTCTTCCATGTGTTTGGCTGTGCTTGTCACATGCTAAATGACAGGGAACAACTTGGAAAGTTTGATCCAAAGTCTGATGATGGAATTTTCATGGGCTATTCTCTCTCCTCAAGAGCCTTCAGAATTTTCAACCTAAGAAGACAATGCATAGATGAATCCATGCATGTAAAGTTTGATGAGTTTGAAACTTCTTCATTATCTTGTGATGAAGAAGAATTAAACCTATGGATAAATTCATGTGTTACTGAAATTCCATCCTCCTCTCAAACCAATCCTCCAGATAGCAACCCTTCTCAGCCTCCCATAAACACCACCTTACCTTCAAAACCTTCTCTTTCTTCTCCACCTCCTGAAACTAACTCTTCAGAAGACCTTACCCACCAAAACAACATATCTCCCTTAAACCCTTCTTCACCATCTCAAATTCCTACCTCATCCTCTTCTCTACCTCCCTCCTTACCTCCTGCACTAAAGTGGACCATGGATCATCCAATAGATCAAATCATAGGTGATCCACAAGTTGGTGTAAAAACCAGAAGGGGCATAAGCAATCTGTGCTTATATGTCAACTTTGTTTCCATTGTTGAGCCTAAGTGATAAATGAAGCCCTAGCCGATCCTAGGCGGGTAATTGCCATGCAAGAAGAGCTCTCACAATTTGAGAGAAACAAAGTCTGGAAATTAGTTCCTCGTCCATCCAACAAAACAATTATTGGAACAAAATGGGTGTTTAGAAACAAGATGGACGAAGAAGGAACTGTCATAAGGAACAAGGCAAGGTTGGTTGCTCAAGGATATCGGCAAGAGGAAGGAATTGATTATGATGAAACCTTTGCTCTTGTTGCCAGATTGGAAGCTATCCGAATATTTCTTGCCCATGCAGCTTACAAGAATTTTCGGGTATTCCAAATGGATGTCAAAAGTGCCTTCTGAATGGTGAATTAGGCTGAAGAAGTGTATGTGAAGCAACCTCCGGGTTTGAAGATCCGGTCCATCCATATCATGTATATAGGTGGATAAAGCTCTATATGGAGTGAAGCAAGCTCCACGTGCTCGGTATGACACTCTCTCGAATATCTACTTAGAAATAAGTACATACGAGGCAAGGTTGACAACACTCTCTTCTTCAAGAAATCACAAGGTAATATCATTCTTGTTCAAATCTATGTAGATGATATTATTTTTGGAGCCACCGATGAATCCTTGTGTGATGAGTTTAGCTCCCTCATGCAAAAGGAATATGAAATGAGCATGATGGGGGAGTTAACTTTCTTTCTTGGTTTGCAAGTAAAACAATCTTCGAAGGTATTTTCATAAATCAAAGTAAATACATTAAAGATCTTCGAAAAAGTTTCAATTTGATACTTGCTCTACCATGAAAACTCCTATGGCTCCTCCTCTTAAACTCTTTTACGATCCCGATGGCATTTACGTAAATATTACAAATTATAGAGCCATGATAGGATCCCTTCTTTATCTAACCGCAAGTAGACACGACATTATGTTTGCTACTTGTCTATGTGCCCGATACCAAGCAAATCCTAAAGAATCACACCTAGGCTCGTGAAAAGGATTTTCGTGTATACGAAAGGTACCATAAATGCGGGTCTTTGGTATCCCAAAGACTCGGGTTTCGATCTCATCGGGTACTACGATTCGATTTTGCGGGTTCAAAAATAGACGAAAGAGTACAACCGGAAGTTGTCGATCACTTGGTGGAAAGCTTGTGAAATTTGGTCAAGTAAGAAACAACATTCGGTGTCTACCTCTCTTCTTTGAAGCAGAATATGTGGCTGCTGGAAGTTGTTGTGCACAAATATTGTGGATGAAAAATCATTTGTGTGATTACAATCAGATTTTCTCAAAGATCCCAATAATGTGTGACAACTCAAGTGCAATAGCCATTGCCAACAACCCTGTGCTTCATTCAAGATCCAAGCACATTGATATTAGGTATCACTTTATAAGAGATCATGTCTCTAAAGGTGATGTGGAACTTCATTTCATCCCCACCGATTATCAACTAGCTGATCTGTTCACAAAGCCCCTTGATGAAGCAAGGTTCAAGTTCCTCATTGGTGAATTAGGTATGGTAAACATAAACTAATATATTTTATATTTATATATAATGTATATCTTATATATATATATTCCATATATATATATACTATATACACTTATATATTTATAACTTATATATGTTATATGTTTTATATATATATATTATATATATACTTTATATATATATTATATATTATATTATATTAATATATTTATATAAAAAGAAAATAAAAACAAATATATATATATATATACATACAGTAATGTCGGTGACTAGGTCACCGACAGTGTCTCCTCTCTCTCTTCTCTTTCTATTTTCCTCTCTCTCCAAACCCTAACCCTAAAAACCACTCTCACCAAAAAGCATCCACCATCGAACCACCGTGAGCCACCGACGGCGACCCTACGGCCACCGATAACCCTCTTCGAACCACCGACGGCGACACCGAGATCCATCCACCGTCGGCAACCATCACCACCGAGAACCACTCGGCCACCGACGTCTGGTCTCGACTCCGACGTCATCACGTGACGTCAGCTTTCCGACGTCTTGAGCCACCGACGTCATACCTCGCAACCACCCACCGACGGTGTACATCAATATCATCCACCGACGTTGCTCCCCTGTTCTAGCCACCGACGTTGCTCCCTTGATTGAGCCACCGACTCGACCTTTCTTTTGAGTCACCGACGTCTCTCTCTCTCATACAAGCCACCGACGTTGTCCACTCACCAAGGTAACCATTTCAAACCTTTCATATTCTTAACCCTTAAAAGATAACTCTTGACTTACCATTCTTGATAAGCAAGATTATTTGTTCTTATCCCTAATGACATCATCAATGTCAGACCATGCGCCGAATTCAACCCTAAAACCCTTAGAATTCTGACCTTTCAATCACCAAAAATAATCATTATTTTTGAAAGTTGAAATTTCCCTCTCATATATAACCTCTTCCCCCACTACTTCACCACTTTTCTCGCACCCATCTTCTTCTCACCTTCAAAAGCAAAAAACCTGCAACCTGCAACTTCATTTTCTTCTTCAATGGCTTCTCCTTCAAGAATTGGTGAAGAACAAACAATCACTTTTGGATCTCTCTCCTTCCCTGCATGCAACTACTTTGGAAGAATAGGAGTTGACAATGTTCATCCAGAGTACAATGACGTTTGCTGGTTTCTTCAGAGATGCCCTCTACAATATGCTCTGACAGCAAAACCCAAAATGAGTAAGTTTCTTCTTGGAAACTTTTGGTTAACTTGCACATTTGATGCCTCATCGGATCAAATTATTGCATCTGTTCTAAGTAATGATGAACATGATGTGATCTTCAATGTGGAAGATGTTAGAAGCATTCTCAAGCTTCCTGTTTATGATTCCTATGAACCATTCCCTCTTGGTAATGAACATCAAATGGTGGTTGATGTGTTAAACTATTTGGAAGAGAAGAAGGGCTCAAAGTCAAAGGGTCCGGGTACTTTATTGCGCAAAAACATGGGAAGTATTTGGAACTTCTTCTTTGCTCATCTGATTCTGTGTCTGAGCAAGAAGACAGGTGGTCCGGATCAGTCACCTTCTCAAGTAACTGAGCTGGCACATGCTCTTATTTTTCAGAGAAAAATAGATTATGCCAGCTATTTCTTTAATGAAATGATCTCCTCGTTCTCCACCCTCCGACGTCCTCAGGTACCCTTCCAACGACTTTTCTCTCTTATTATTCATGCAAAGTTGGCAGATAAATTAGAGAAAAGAGATGATATCATATATGATCTCCCTCTCCACCAAGTGGGTAACCAAATCATGAAAAAGGCTGTCTTAGCATCAGACAACCCTCTCAGACCTTCTATGGTTGAGTTTGCAAGGAATGCAACTCTTACTTGGGGAGAAAATGAACCGCGTCTTCAGAGAACCTCAGGTATGTCTTCTATCCCCTCTATACCTAGAGTCACTGGTGTGCCCAAATCTCTTAAGAGATCCAAAGCGTCGGGCACATCTACCTCCGCACACACCGATGCTACGAAGCCAAAAGAGCCTTTGGCTTCCACCCAAGCATCCAAATCCCATAAGCGGAGAAACTCTAAAAGCCCCCCAAAGACTTCCTCAAAGAAGTCTAAGGGAACCCAAAGGGTTAAAGCACATGATCCATCTACTGGCTCCCAAAAGCCAGTAGGTGTTGAAAATATCCTCACAAAACCCAAGGAACACTTAGCTACTCCCAGCTCCTCCATGCCCTCTCAAAAGGACATGGTTGTACAAAGGGACACCCCTCTTATTCCTTCATCAACTTTCTCCTTAGTTGATAAAGATGACTTGGAGTCTCCCATCCAAGGTACCTATTCTTCACCCCTAGAGCTCTCTCAGCTCCGTGTCCACACTCCACGTGAGAATGCACCACAACCAGGTGCATTTGATGGAGCAACCCTCTTTACTGTTTTTCTGATGTCCGACACTACTCCTTGGATAGGTACGTCTCCCGTACATGACAAGGGTGTGGAGGAACCCATTACTGAGGAATCCTCAAAGACACTCTCCTAAGAGTGTCTCCCCTCATCTCCTAAATCCCCCCAAGAAAATCTACAGGTTTGGTGGATTATTCTTCCAGTGATGATGATAATACTGATCAACCACCAAAGCCTCATCCTACTGCTCCCATGTCTTCAAAGCAAGGGAATGACCTTCTACAGGCTTTCACCACTTTTACCAGTGATACTATTAGAAGGGTGGAGGTCTTAGAAGAACATGCAACTAAGGAAAAGGAAAGAATGGATTCCCTTTCCTCATCTCTCAGATCTAACATAGAGGAGTTGTCGGTGAGTCACCCAACTCTAATGACATGTTTAGATCTTCTACATTTGGATATCCTTGATCTTCAGCAAGGATTCTCTTCAAGCCAAGCTTCTATGCTTTTATCCATTCAGGATCTTCGAAGCACCTCTTCTAAGCAAGCCACCGATATTTCTACTCTTATTGCAAACCAACAGGCAATAATGGAGTCTCTCTCAAGTCTACACACCAAGATTGATAAAGTTCCAACCTCTTCTCCAACGGTTGAACTTGATATTGGTGATTCTTTCTTCCAAGATACTGACAGGTTTGTCCTTCAAAGGGTAGAAAAGAAACTTGGGGGTCTCTGCTCTGATGTGGAAAGAATTAAGGAGTTTCTCTCTTCAGTGGGTTTCAAGGGTTCAACCACTGAGGGGGAGAAAAATGTGAAGACCTCTACAACAGCAGCCAAAGCCGCCGACGTCAGCATGCCAGCCGCCGACGTCAGCATGCTAGCCGCCGACGCCACTCAACCAGCCACCAATGTGGCCGCCGATACCACACCAGCCGCCGACACTACAGGCGCCGACGTGGTGGCCACGGTCACCGAGGTGACTCCTCACGTGGTCACCGAGTTATGCGGAAGCGGTTGTTGAGGGGGAGAGTGTCGGTGCTCAACCCTGAAGGCGAAGAAGAGAAGAAAAGAAAAGAAAAAGCCAAAGGAAAGAAGCCTCTCTCTTTTGAAGAACAGGAAGAAGAAAGAAAGAGAAAGAAAAGGATGAGAGATCCTCATGCAGACACTCTCAGACTTCAGCCTGCCCCAGCACTCACCGATCCTCTTGGGGTAATTCTCTCTGAGGCTGAAAGAGAGGAAGCTATAAGGGCTCAGCTTGAGTATGATCAGACTAATGTACTCAAGCTAGCTCATGATGAAGCTGTTCATGCCAAAGTCATTGATGCAATTCAAGCTCAAAAAGATGAGCTTGAAAATATAAAGAAGAAATCTGAAGCTGCAAAATTGGTTGATGAGGCCAAGAAGGCAAAGGAAGTAGAGTGGTTCAAAAGGAGGTTGAAGAATAGAAAGGATGATTCAAAGATCATCGGTGCTACCATCCATCCCCCAACTAAGAATTCTCCCAAACTTCTTATCACTCTTAAAAGAGCTGATTCTCTTATGAAAGTTTGTGAGGTTGATTGGCTTGAAGCTCTTGGGATCTCTGAATGGATAGAGGTTGGAAATTGCATTGACAAGAGCAAAAGCAAACACAAGGAATTGATACTGAATACCATCAGAAAGCTCTTTGTCAAAATGGTGAAGATTCAAAAGGAGCATAATATTCTTGTCACCTTTCTTGAAGGTCAACAGATGTACCTTATTCAAAAGGGTCTCTCTGGAGAGTTGGTCAAACCTCCAAAGAACAAAAATAAAGGACACTTTTCCATGCTTCATGAAAGGGGCATAAAGATTGACGCATCAGGTATTAATCTCTCTATTCCCACTCCTATTGCTTATCCTAAGCAAACCATGATCACAGAGCCTGAACTTGGAGTATTCTTTGAGGACATCTATGGCAACATAGGTTTCTTCAGAGCCTCTGACATTCCAAGGGCTCACAGCTCCTTCCTCTCTGCTATTCTTGGAGTGCCTCCCATTGAAGACCATGGCATCACAAGAATGATCCTGGATGAACTTAAAAGAAGAGAACCCTCCTCAGATCCTTGATCCTGCAGACGTATAGTGCAGTATGAACTTTATTAATCATGTACTCTGATCAATCCTATGTGTTGATTAATAAAAGTTCATACTTTTCTTCCATCCCATCTCTTGTTAATATTTTTACAAGCTTTGCACATATTTAAACTTATACTTATTCTTTTATTCAGTTTATACTCTATACTGTACATACTCAGTTAAAAAAAAATCAAAAAATAAAAATAAAAAATAAAAAAAAATCTGAGTCAAAAGAACCCAAAAGAAAAATAGAAAGGGTCAAAAAGAATTCTTTTCTAACCTACAGGTATCATCATCAAATAGGGGGAGATTGTTGGGTCACCGATGATTTGGTGATGAACCACCTTCCTTTATATGAATGAATTTTTACAGGTTCTTTTGAAGGTCTGAAATATGCTTCAAGTATTGAAGAGTCAAAGACTATTCAATCAAGGGGTTGTACATCAAAAAGTGGAATTTTGGATGTATCAACCAACTTCAATATTCAGACCATCTTGCCAAGTCAAGATTGGGTCACCAATATAGTGGGTCACCGATGGTACACTCAAAAGTCATCAAAAGTACTAAGGACATCAAATAAGATGAGGTCATCAAGTTTGATGTCATGGTCACCGACACTATGATCTTGGTCACCGAAATTGCAGGTATATTTTCTAAGGCTGTGATATCAACTCACAAGGGTATACACTTTTGTCACTTAGTGAAAGAAGAAGTTATCAAGCAAAGTGTACACTTATCAACTCCAGCCTTATAAGGTATCCACCGATGTGATACATAGTGAGATGTATCACTTAGCAATTTCAAAGAGATAAGTTCTTGACTCACATCAATTGCAAGACACGTGAGCCAGCAAGAACTTGGGCACCAAGCCTTAATTAAAGACATTCTCTTTTATTCTTATAAAAGGAATATTTGTCTTTTAGCTAAAAGGCTTGATGGGACTTCACGAGCATGAAGAAAAGAAGATAAAGTTATCTGACATTACGTGCTACAAGGAATGGTTCATCCATTATTCTAGTACAAAGGAAGTGGTCTCTTCCTTTGTCCATCAGATAATCTTCCAGCTAATGAAACCTTGACAGCTGTCCACTTGCATCCCATGCATGGACATTATAAAAGGAGATGAAGTCCTTCCGAGAAATCTCACGCTTTCAACAAATCTTCAGAGTGATTATTTGTTTGACTGTGGCAAAGTTGTGTGCTATAACAGTATTGTTTTAACTTGCTTAGTGTAATAGTTAATTACTGTTATCTGTGTGTTTAGTTTGATAGAATAGTACTTTGTTCTTTTCCGCATCAAACTATCTGTGTGTAAATTTTTAATATTTATATTAAAAAATTTAAAAAGAGTATATTCTGTGTGTTTTATATTCAACCCCCCCTTCTACAAAACCCTCTCTTAGTTAGCCATCTCTCTTTGGGGACTAACAGATACATATTCAACACTTCATCATCTTCATTATCCATATCTCGATTACAGTTCTCGATCAAGAAATTGTATAAACACCGGTGCGATAGTTAAACAATATGACCAAATCAAATAAAAGAAGGGAGATATATCTTCCCTACTTAACTTTCCTATATACATGGACTGTGTTATTCACGGAACAAACTTTTACCTATATTTAATTAACTAATTTATTAAAATATCATGTTACCCTTGTTGTATTTAATTCATATTAATAATTCAATAAATAAAGAAATTATCCTATTGGTTGAATTGGGTTAACAAAGTTAACACAATTTAATAAGTTAACACATGATTGGGTCTCTCTCTCTCTCTCTCTCTCTATATATATATATATATAGGGGCGGGTTGAAATGAAAACCAAGTTTTGGTTGTGAACGTAAGGACAAAGAATAGCGCGACATGTGTTTCTTACGTCCACGGGTTATTCATAATGAACATATTACGAATTCATGATCATGTGTTATTCATATTGAATGTTGTATCATTCGTTATGAATAATTTATGAACTTTACATTCGTTATTCATGTTGAATCCCCTTCATTATTCGTACTGAATGTGACATGTGTTGTGCTCTCCTTTATTCTCGAGTTTACAATAAAAAATAAATTCAGATTTGAATTTTTGTGTGTTCTTTTTCGAACCTCCCTAATGTGTCCATGGTTAAAGGATTGGCACCATTGGGCCTTTCATTTGGTTTTTTCTTTTTTATAACAAACACTATTTATCCATCATTAAATTCTTCCTATATCATTTCTTTTATATATTATTAATGAATATTTTCTATACATGGTTAAGCTCTTGCACTTCTTCTCACCTCCCATGTGCAATCTTTATTTTCCTCTTAATTACTTGACACTTTTTCCTCTAATTAATGGCATATCCTTAACACCATCACAATGGTGAACAAAAGATATAGTATAAGTCTTCAACTAGGTCTTTTTTTATATTAATTTCTCTTGTGTCAATTGCCTCATGAAATGTCATTAAATCTATTATGATATTGTTGAAAATTAATTACTTACTCCATAGTATCTAGTAACAACATGAAATTGTAACTGGTAATATTTAGTTTGATTTTAAATGATAAGTGGTATAAGGTTTTTGTCTTCTGATTCCAAGAGAACAAGATCAAACTAAGTGTTTGGTCAAATTGGTTGAGGATCTTATAAGTTAAGATTGTGTTCGAATATCAGTTATGTTCTTAATTGTTGGGGTTATGTAGATGCCAATGATGTTTTCGGGGTGATTGAAGAGAGTTGTGATGACACATCAGAGAAAATTATCGGTGTCTTGTGCTTGGTTTTCAGCCTGCATTTACGATTACTTTTGTGGTTTGGAAGACTCAAAAAATGAATAATCACATTTATTTATGGTATTCTTTATCTACCTATCATTATAAATAGAATGTACAATTTCAACCCCTTAAGAGCATCCACGGTGGTGTAACCTTCAAAAACCTCACTTGCCATATTTTTTCCTGCCACATCACTACCACCTCAACAAAGTAAAAACCTCCATAAAACCCTCCAACGAGGGTTTTTACAAAAACCTAACTTTCCTTATTTTTAATTTATAACATTTTATTTTATTTATAAATTATTATATAAATTTAAATATATGTATATATTATTAAATTATTAAAAAATTCAAATATAATTTATTAATTTTCACTTTTTTATATTATTTTTTTATATTATTTTTAATTTGTTAATTTGAGAGTTTTCTTGATTCTCATTGTCTTTTTCCATTTTCTTTCAATGAGACGTGTGAAAGATTTATCATATGGTGACGTCTATATATATAACAATTTGATGTATTTTTTAAATATAGAAAAGATATTTACAATTATTAATTTACATTTATAAACTAATTATACATATTAATCTAAATATAATAATACATTGAGATAACCAAAAAACCTTGTATACAAATTTAAAGAAAAGAAATTAAAAAAATAAAAAATAAAAATAAAAAAAGATATTTTATAATATCTAGTTTATATATTTTTTAATCAATATTTATTTATATGTTTTATAAATTTATTAAAATAAAATAAAATGATTAATAAAACAATAAAACAATAAATAAGAAAAAATGAATGTTTTGCAAGAAACCGGGTTCTTGTTCAAGCACCTGGTGCCTATAGGAACCTGTGACTGGACAAGAATCTGTATCCCACAATGAAGGTTTTTATAAGAACCTCAACAAAAACCTGTAAAAAAACTTTCATTGTGGATGCTCTAATCATTTTTAGATATGGAATCTTAGCTACAAAGTATTTTAACTATTTTTGTATACTGTAATTTATTAACTAGTTCTTACAAAACATCATAGAGTTAAGTCCATTAACCCTTTTGTAATCCTTTCTTGTTTTGCCCACCATCAACTTAATTCCCTTAATGATGTTTTTTTTTTCTTTACATGAAAACAAAACACCTATAATACTATATGCATAAAAATGTGAACTTCATTGTACTTGGACAACATATGGGATGAGACAAAAGGACAAGTGCATTAGGACATAACAACAATGGCATGAAACCAGAAAAATACAAAATGAACATAAACCCTAAATCAATATTAAGTTATATAAAACAAAACAGACTTTTGATCATTTCATTGTCTGTCGTATTCAATATCTAAATTTATGGGGTGAAACGCTCCCTCTCTTTAAGGCAGGGTTTTTCCCATAAAAGTAGAGGATGAGATTGTTTTTTCTAGAAAAATTAGCATTTTTCTTTACTCTAATCTGAACTCGATTGATCAGGGTCAAATACTTTTTTTTTCTGTTTTTTCGAACTAAATCACCATTAGTTTTTAGAGGTTACGTGACGGTGATTTGTATTCTTCTTCTTCTTCTTCATAAACCGACATGTAAGTATTTTTCTTACTAATTTAAGGAAGTTTGTGAACAAAATGAAAACAATTGCATAGTTGGAATTTGAAAATGTAAAACGTCTAGTATAAAAGGAGATGTTCATTTGTGTTTTTGTTGCCTACATGCGACCCAAATAGCCCAATAGACTATACAAGCCCAAGCCCAACAACACAAAAGTATGAGTAAACTATAAATTTCTTTCTTATGGTTTATAAAAATCATTAGTTGTCTATCTTTAGAGTTTAAAATTTATAAATATTTTGTTACTGTTTGCAAATTTTTGAAGACTTGGGGGCTGTTCGATTCGTTTACCATTAAGTCCTGTATGGATAAAGTTATCTGTATGGAATTATCTAAATTGGTGTTCGGTTACTGTGCTGAATAAATTATTGAATAATCAAAAGGACTATTTTACCCTTTTGATTTACATAACCAACAATAAATCATATGATTTACATAACCAATAACAAATCATAAACCATATAATGAACAAATAGCAAATCATAAACTATATGATAAACAACAAGTAAATTTATATAGATCAGTCACTTTTACAAGATTTGTAGAAAAAAGCCTAGATCTGTAGTCAAACCAACACACAAAAAAAGTTAGAACTCTAATCAACCAAAACCCAAAAAAAAATAGAATTGTCATCAACCCAAAACCCAAATAAAAGTCGGTAACCAAAGCAAAAAAAACAAAGATTCGGATCGAGATCTACAACCAAATCATAACTCAAAACACTTGCAACCAAAACCTAAAACGCAAAATAGTTGTTACTCCAAAAACCAAAATCCAAGATATGAAGAAACAAGCAGATGAGAATGAGCTTGACCAACCAAGAGAACCAGGAGACCTCTGTCGAAGAATGAGACCTGGAGAACAAGTCTGACCGGCCGGAGAACGAGATTTGGAGAACAAGATTGACCGTCGGAGAATGAGATATGGAGAACGAGTCTGGCCAGCCGGAGAACGAGAGGTCCAGGTCATTTCGGGGCAAGGGATCATTTATGATGAAGAGGATGAGCTTCAAGAGGATGATTCGGAGTTCGTGGAGATAGATGTAGAAGGAGATATGCAGACCGATGAAGAAGAAGTCGATGGAGATGGAATGTGTGATGGAGATTGGAGAAGGAGAAGAGATGCATGTGTGGGTTTTTTTTATCCAAAGGGGTAGAGAGGAAAAGGGTATTTGGGGGAAAATGAATGGATTTAATTAGCTGAGTCCAAAGGACTCCCTTTTTTTCTAGCTGAATCACTCAGCAATCGACTGAGTGAATAAGCATTTACCGAACAGCCAGATATGGCTGAGCGAATCAGCCATATAGGCTATTCAACCCAATAAGCATCTACCGAACAACCCCTTGGTCCCTTAATGTAACAACCATTAAAGTACTTCCTTTATGTGACCCTATATGCTAAACATTTGAGGATAACCTAGTCATTTTTTTCCTTTTATAAAATAATCTAAAAAGTATATAAAACATATGTTAAAAGAACGAAAACTATTTCACTAAAAGTAAAAAAAAAATCCTAAACTAAACTCAAACCCCCCTCCCCCAGTGATAGTTGAACGAACCAGATGGGTCGCCCAAAACCTGAAGCTGACATTGAAATCAGAAATCAACATCCAACCCCACCACCACACACACCATCATCCCCCCTTTTCTTTCCTTTTCTTCGACTGTTTTTTACATTTTCGCCTAAGAAAATGGTTCAATGGATTAAAGATGAACCTTTAGTACTTGGAGCTCATGAACAACTGGTCTAAGCTCGCGTGATTTGTGATTGGGGTAGTTAATAAGAACAACTAGAAGCTTGAAGCTTTGGGTCCACATTGCCATTAAATCTACCGGAGAAGTAGTTGAACAACTCAAAACAATATATTCTTTCTACTCTCAAAAAGCCATGGGTTTTGTTAAAACCACATAAGTATCAGTTTTAATATTTTGTAACAAACTTAAATAAGATGAGACTTAAAGTGAAGAAGTATTTATAAGATTTGTGGAATAAAACGATAAATAAAGTAATGGTATAAGTTTAATACAAAATTTGAATAGGATTTACATAACATAAACAAGACATAAGGGGAAAAAAAACAAGTTTGTTATGAGTATGCTTATAAAATCAATGCTTCTACTAAATTGATACACCAAATTAATCAAACAAGTTAAAATAATATGTGTATCATTTGAATTATTATAACATGTGGCATGTGTAATGGAATCTTTGTTGGGGGGACACACATACATACTTTGATACCACATGCATATCTTTTTCATTATTTTTTATTTATTTACCACTTTTAATCTGGATCTTTCAAACAAATTTTTTTTCTTTCTATATACCACTTTCTCTCATATAATAATCATCCTTATAAAAGATTCTGATTCAAGTTTATTTTCCAAAAGATTATTATTAAGACATAACTAGGTTCTTAATGGACATTTTTACTGCTTAACTAATATAATTAGTTAACAAGTTCTTTTTATTACATTTTGAATTTTGTTTATACACAATTTAGAGAAAGAAATAACAATATTTCTTTTAAGCAAAGTTTTAAATGACGTGAGGAGTGGCGTGACAGCAAGGCCAAGGCTCAAGTCTTAAGAGCCATGGCGAAACAATACAATATTATATATAAAAACATATGTTTTATATTTTACTCAATGAGTCAATAGTAATAAACAAGTTAATTTAGGTTATATATTAAAAAAAATAGCAAATAAGACGTTAAAAACGTAAAGAAAAATCAATTATTGAATTATGAAAACTCAATTTTTAAAACCCGGATATTTAGTTGACACAGCGTGGTGATCGGGTCCCGGGTTAACTGGTTCAACCGGTTCAACCACCGGGTTAACCGGTTTTAAAATTTCCCTTAATCCTTTATATTTTTTTTCATTTTCCTACATACATACATATATATAAAGTAATAATTTGATGTCCACAGGTTACAAAATTAAAAATACACAAACAAGAAGTTTTACATCAATCCAAATACACTAAAAAACACATATAACACACATTTTTTTTAATATAAAAACGGGTTAACCGGGTTTTTGAAAAACCCGACAGCGTTGAAACGGATTGGTCATATGCATTAACCCGACATTAGTTAATCCGGTCACTACCCCGGGTCCCGGTCCAACTGGTTCGACTGGCCAGGTTAACCCGAGTTTTAAAACATTGTGAAAACTGCGTATTAGGCCATGGCGTACCACAAGCTTAATGTGCCGTAAGACACAAGCATTCTACCATGGCACACCCTGGCGGCTAGGACTGGCAACGGGTAGGGTATGGGTAGGGTAAAGATTAATCCGTTATCCAATCCATTTAAAATAGCGGGTAACGAAACGGGTAATTATCCATCTCATAAACCTATTATCCATACGCTACCCTCCCCATTAAAATAGCGGGTAAGGGATAAATGGTAAAAAAAATCATTTTGAACTATAATAATTTTGTTAAACCTCAAACATATATGTAAGACACAAAATTCATAAATACAATAATTATTTTATATCAAATTTGTTATAGTAAACAATTTAATATTACTCTAAATATAATCATAATATAATGTTTTAAAACAATATAAAAATTGAACACTTTTCGATGTATTTATTTTCCGACCTCGTCTTACTTCTCATTTAATGACATATATGATATCATTATAAAAATATTAATATGTAGCTTAGTATATTTATGAAGATATATACTAATATTTAACTTTATTATTTCGTAACGGGTAACGGGTAAAATGGATAACAAAAAACCGTTTATCCATACCCTACCCACTAAAATTTCGGGTGAACGGGTAATGATTAAGTGGATAAATGGATAAAAATTTCTTTATCCATACCCTTATCCGACGGGTCGAAACATAACGGGTAACGGGTTTACCCTTACCCATTGCCAGCCCTACTGACGGCTGTGCGACGAGTTTTTAGAACAATGTTTCTAAGCAATTATATTTTTAGGATTTTTTTAAATTAAGAGAATCTTACCATTTTTTCATGCTCTTTGTTTTAAAGAAAGTTTTATATAATCTATTGGAACAAAACATTTTGAAGAATCTATTGAAGATGTCCTTATGTAGATTGTCAAAATCCTAATCAAATCTATTTTTCTGTATCATTTTGATTTTAATGCACACATCACTAAAATGGTGTTATGAATGATAAAAACCTAATTTTGTGTAGCACTATTTATTTACATTAAAAACAATACAAAAAATTATATTAACGTTTGTAAAATATCTAAAAAACTTGAAACCAAATTCTCATATCTCATATCACATACGAAATCGTAAAATTATATTCAAATATCATAACAAAATTTGGTTTTATGTTCAAACAAAATAGTATTATTATACTTATAAAATTAAAGAAAGGGAGAGATCATATTAAAAACAAAAAACCGATGACATCTATAAATAAGAATCAAAAGAAACAAGAAGAAAAGTATTTTGATTAGTCAAAGACAACCAAACAATACTTGTAAATATTCTATGATAATTAAACTTAAAACTTTTAAGTTATTTGTAAGAAAAGAAAAAAAGAGAATAATTGAAGTTGAATTTCTTTTGTTTCTTTTGTCATATCCAATGAATCTATGCATTTATGAGAAGTAGAAGAAATACATATATATTATATATGTATTATAATAATGGGGGAATGGTGGGTGTGACATTTTTTGTTTGCCCTTTATACCCCTGAAACCATAGATCTGTGTCTGCCCAATGCAAGTGTTTCTGATGATTGATATGTCCAAGATTGGCAATTTTTATACTTTATTGACTCTTTCAAACACTATGTTCCTTTCCTCCCTTAAACATTTATCCAATGCTCTAATCTAACCCTCTATCTAAATTAACAACATCAAATAAGATTCAAGATTTACACCAGATATCAGAGTTATAACAGATAGCAAGAAAAAAACGAAACAAAATTAAAGTGTCGTTCACCGAGTAAGTGAAACTCTTTGATGTTCATGAGGACATCTCGGTCAATGCCATCGTGGGTCAAAAGGGTGTGGACAAATATCATCATTCTTACCGTAAATGTCATTTATTTGATAAGAAACAACAGTAAATATGAGCATCTCCAATAGGTACGCTGTAATTTATTTAGAATAGAGAAATAAAAGTTAAAATCTCTAAAAAGAATTACATTCAACTCCAACAGATTTTATATTTTAGAGATTTGAACATAAATTATGTTATTATAATATTATCTAATTTATTATCCCAGTTTCATTTTAAAAAGAAATTTTATATAAAATGATAATAATTCAATCTTATTAATAGGATTGAATAAAATGATGATTTATAAACCTTACTATTAAGTTTTATAGAATTTCTAAACTGAGAGTTTTTTCATGTTTTCTCTATTTTAGAGAACATTATAGAGAAACCGTTGGAGCATTATAAAGAACAAAATATTGATTTTCTCTATTTTCGAGAAGTTGTTGGAGATGCACACCTTAGTTTGAAGAAATCAAGATCTAAGTTAGGTCCCTATAAACTAATTCTAAGGGAGTTCACTTGAGATAGATTAGATCTTGAAGCCCCAAACACCAACTCTTGAATCTATGCACTTAATAATAATCTTTTTGTTTTATGACTGATTCTCTTACCATAGTCTTTAAACTTCTCTCAAAAGGTTCACTTGCTTAACATGGTCATATTTCAGATATAGGAAATACACAACATCATATACTGACCAAACTAATTCCAAGTTAGAACTTTTCTCACTTGCTTAATATTATTATATTTCAGAAATCTGACCTTATTAAGGTCATAGTAAACAACCCTTTTAAGTATTTTTGATTTGGATGTTTATGACATCTTTTTGTTGGAAGAAGGAGTGATGGGAATATAATGGATAGATTGAGGGAGTAATGTGTAAATATTGTTGTTGGATAGAGAAAGTCAAGTAAGCTGGTCAGCACCCAAAGTTCCACCACCACCAACACCTCCTCTTCCTCCTCAGTTCCTTCTTGGCAATAACACTGAGGCTTCCTATTATTATTAGTTTTTATTTAACATAAATTTAAAGTTGTCAACACCCACCCAAAACCCAATATTCAAAATCATATTCATATGGTGGTCATCCACTAACATCATCATCCATAATCTTCTTCTTCTTCTTCTTCATTCAGACCCTGATCTCTACTTCAGTTTTATATTCATCCATCAGGTACTTTTACTAGATCTATCTCTATTTCTATATCTATTAAACTGCAAACTCCATAACTTTTTTCACTTTTTTTTAACAATTTCTCACATGGGTTTCCTATGAAATCACCAAATTTCAAAGCTTTCTTCATTTTCACCAAGTTTTCTCACATGGGTTTCCAATGAAATCACTAAATTTCAAAGCTTTCTTCATTTTCAACAAGTTTTCTCACATGGGTTTCCTATGAAATCGCTAAATTTCAAAGCTTTCTTCATTTTCAACAAGTTTTCTCACACGGGTTTCCTATGAAATCACCAAATTTCAAAGCTTTCTTCATTTACAACAAGTTTTCTCAGATGGGGTTTTTGTGATTACTTGTCTGATCTGTCACAAGATCTTTTTATCAAGAAAAGATTAAAAAAAAAAGGTCTTTTATTGTGTCACTTTTTAGTCCAATCTTTATGCTTTATTTTGGTTCAATAATTAACAAGATAGAAAGAAAGAAAAAGAAAAACAAGATTTCTTCAAGGAATGTCTGAGTTTCTGATCTGAAAGGATATTTACAGAATTTTGATAATTCTTTTTGCAGCAAATTTTTGATAAGAAAGAAAAGAGTGGATGAAAGAAAGACTATCAATCTTTGTTTGTGTTAACAAGGATTCTTGATTTGTTTTTATGGGCAACACATGCCGTGGATCTTTTGGAATAAAAAACAACACACAAGGCTTCAATAAGCCAGAAGATCATCAGTCTGTATCCAATCAGATCCCTTCTTCAAACTCTTTAGATTACTCACCAACTACCTTAATCTCCAACCACCTTATTAACCAAGAATTTTCAAAAGATCCAAACCCAAAACCCCCCCAACCTGCAGTTTCAAAGAAAGAAATCATCATGAGTCGCCATGGAAACTCAAATCAAGCTTACTATGTTCTTGGCCATAAAACCGATAACATTCGTGATGTTTACACTTTGGGTCAAAAATTAGGCCAAGGTCAATTCGGAACCACTTATTTGTGCACCGAGGTTTCAACGGGCGTAGATTATGCTTGTAAATCGATTTCTAAGCGGAAATTGATTTCTAAAGAGGATTTGGAGGATGTTAGAAGGGAGATTCAGATAATGCATCATTTGGCTGGTCATAAGAATATTGTTACTATTAAGGGTGCTTATGAAGATCCACTTTATGTTCATATTGTTATGGAGCTTTGTAATGGAGGTGAGTTGTTCGATAGAATCATTCAGAGGGGACATTATAGTGAAAGGAAAGCGGCTGAATTGACTAAGATCATTGTGGGTGTCGTTGAGGCTTGCCATTCGCTTGGGGTTATGCATAGAGATTTGAAGCCTGAGAATTTCTTGTTGGTTAATCGAGATGATGATTTCTCGCTTAAAGCTATTGATTTCGGACTTTCCGTTTTCTTTAAGCCAGGTAACGGGTTGTTTGGTTGGTTTTTTATTAAGTTCGTAAAACTGTCTGTGTGGATTAATCTGTCTGAATAGATTGGGAAGGTTTTTGTTTGGGAAGGGTTTTTCATAGATGAAAGGAAAGGAGCGTGTTTTTTAAAACTGGGAGGGGGTGGTTTGAAAAGAAAAAACTTGGCTTTCTGTATAAAGCTTCCCCCTACAAGCTTATTGAATAAGCCACTTTATATATCGTTAAGCCACTACCAAACAGTCATGTATAGCTGACGGAATAAGATGTGAGTCCCATTAAGCTGATAACAAACAGGCCCTAACTAGTTTATAAGCTAGCTAATTGGCTTAATAAAAGAGCTTATTGATTAATAAACAATGTGGTTGTGGATGGTTCAGGTCAAATTTTCACGGATGTGGTAGGAAGCCCATATTATGTGGCTCCTGAGGTGCTTTTGAAGCATTATGGTCCAGAAGCAGACGTGTGGACAGCCGGTGTGATACTTTACATACTATTAAGTGGCGTGCCTCCGTTTTGGGCTGGTAAACATTCAGCCAAAATGTTTATTTGGATTAAGTCGTTAAGAATATAATGCTGACTACAATATTCTTTTTGTTTAGAAACACAACAGGGGATATTTGATGCAGTTTTGAAGGGATATATAGACTTTGATTCAGACCCGTGGCCACTTATATCCGACAGTGCAAAGGATCTTATTAAGAAGATGTTATGCTCTCGACCCTCAGACCGCTTAACTGCTCATGAAGTTCTCTGTACGTTTTGTGAATCATATTATCTTAAGGGGCTGTTTGTTTACCTCTTAACGGTTCCATTAAGAGGCAACCTCTGAATTGCTAAGAGGTGAATCCTGTTTGGCAAAAAATAAGTTTGCCTCTTAATGGTTCCAAAACCCTCTGAATCATTTTGTATCCTGGACCTTCCTTAACCATTAGGAGCACTGATTAGATCCTGAACAGTTACCAAATAATTATATTTTATTTTGCACTATATTATTAGAGCCTCTTAATCATTCTGGACCAAACCACTTAATTCTAGTTGTTTGTTAGTATGTTACCAACTTATCATCATCGTTATCAGCTACAAGATTATTTATGCAGTTTATCTGAATCATTCAGGTCATCCTTGGATTTGTGAAAATGGTGTTGCTCCTGATAGAGCACTGGATCCAGCAGTTCTTTCTCGTTTGAAGCAGTTCTCTGCAATGAATAAGTTAAAGAAAATGGCTTTAAGGGTATGTATGCATACTACTGACTGTCTGAATCTAAACATTTATTTATGAAAAAGCCATCGAATGCTGAATGAACTTTTTTCCCTTCAGGTTATAGCGGAAAGCCTGTCTGAAGAAGAAATTGCGGGTTTGAGAGAAATGTTCAAAGCAATGGATACTGATAACAGTGGTGCAATAACATTTGATGAACTTAAAGCTGGTTTAAGGAAGTTTGGTTCTACGTTGAAAGATACAGAGATACGAGATCTTATGGATGCAGTAAGTGTTAATTTATAATTGTTATTTAAATTTAAATTTAAATGTGTTTGATTTGTGGGTGGTTTTTGATTTGATTCAGGCTGATGTGGACAACAGTGGGACGATTGATTATGGAGAATTTGTAGCTGCTACGATTCATCTGAACAAACTGGAAAGAGAGGAGCATCTTGTGGCGGCTTTCCAGTATTTTGATAAAGATGGAAGTGGTTATATAACAGTTGATGAGCTTCAACAAGCTTGTGCAGATCACAATATGACTGATTTTCTTGTAGAGGATATCATCAGAGAAGTTGACCAAGATAATGTAACTCCTCCTCTTCTCTTCCATACTTAATTTTTCTACTGTTTCCTTTTATGTATATATATATATAGAGGGGAGTATATATATATACATATATATATATAGAGGGGAGTATATATATATACATATATATATAGGACAATAATCAAATAAAAACCAAAAAAAGGTTACAAACTGGTGAAAACCGGTATAAAAATGTTTTTTACATTATTTTTTTTCATCAAAACCTATAATTTAAGATAGTGTTTCACATATGTTTGTGTTCACCTTATGAAATAATTACATGTGAATTTTTTTTTTGGATTCATCTAGTGAAACAAAAAAGCATGTATAAAAAATATTCATATGGTGAAACAAAAACATGTGAATTTTTTTTTTTTTTGGATTCATCTAGTGAAACAAAAAGGTATGTATAAAAAATATCCATATGGTGAAACAAAAACATGTGATTTTTTTTTTGGATTCATCTAGTGAAACAAAAAAGTATGTATAAAAAATATTCATATGGTGAAACAAAAACATGTTAAAGTTTCTCCTTGTGAAACAAATATATGTGAAATAAGATCTTAAATCCTAGCATTTGATGAAAATAAATCATGAAAAAATTATTTTTACATCGGTTTTCACGAGTTTGTAACCTTTTTATGGTTTTTATTTGATTAAGACCCTATATATATACATAAGGACAATCTTTTAGAAACTGTACGAAGAGGAGAAACTTTGGAAATCAAGGGGAAAACCGGTATAAAATAAAAATTTTAATCAAATGTTATGATTTAAGATATTGTTTCACATATGTTTGTGTTCATAAGAAAAAAAATATTATATATGAATAAAAAAATGATGGTTCATTTATTTGTTTCATCGTATGAATTTTGTTTCATATGTGAAAGTAAACCAACGTTTTTTTGCTCACAGATAATATTTTTTTTAATAATAACCAGAAACATATGATGAAAAATAATAATTTTATATTGGTTTTCCCCTTGGTTTCAAAAGTTTCTACTATTTGTAGAGTTTTTTTTGTGAAGGGTATCCCAGGCTATGCCTGGACTAATCCCGGCAAATTATGTCTGCAAATGTAATACATCAGTCAGTGGCCACAATTGTTGTGTACGGCTGGATTCGAATCCTGGGTAGATGGGATATTCCACCACATACCCCACTATTCGTAGAGTTTCTAAATGAAGGAACCTCTCTCTATATATATAGAGAGAAGAGAAAG
Organism: Silybum marianum; assembly: GCA_036898165.1. Taxonomy (NCBI): domain Eukaryota; kingdom Viridiplantae; phylum Streptophyta; class Magnoliopsida; order Asterales; family Asteraceae; genus Silybum; species Silybum marianum. Next base: position 8,625,804 of record CM072531.1, read on the forward strand.
AGAGAGAGACAAATAAAAGAGAAAACCGAAGAATACTCTAGGAGTCCTCCATCTAGACAGTATGCATTTGTGCATAGACGGTATGCATACAAGCGGCATGAGTGCATGTTATGCATATGCACGAATGTATGTTACAAATTACCAGTATGCATTTGTGCATACCGTCCAGATGGATCTCACGGTGTTGTTCAGTTTTTTTTCCTCGAGATTTTCCTTTGAACCTGATCCTATATATGTGTGTGTGTGTATATATGTATATATTATAATTGGGAAATTTGAATGATACAGGATGGGAGGATTGATTATGGGGAATTTGTGGCCATGATGACGAAAGGAAACGCAGGCGTTGGAAGAAGAACAATGCGCAACAGTCTGAATATGAGCATGAGAGATGCACCAGGGGCTCTCTAGCTAGTATTTCCTTTCAAAACAGACAGGTACATCCATCCCAACTGTCTCAATATATTTCACATTATCAATATAACCGTGTTAACCCATCGTTTGTGCTAACCGTGTTAACCCATCGTTCACTGGTGAAGACCATACTCGTTCACTGATGAAACACCATTCATCAGTAAACGAATGGTTCCATACATGCATGCTCGTTCACTGGTGAACACCATTCGTCAGTATACGAGCATCGTGTTCACCAGTGAACGATAGGTTAACACGGTTAACACAAATAATTGAGTTAACACTTGAAGGAGCCTCTATATAGATATATATATATATATAGAGAGAGAGAGAGAGAGAGAGAGGAAGGTTCAAATGAGAACTTTGCATTTTTAAAGGAACAAAGGGACAATTGTGGATCACATATGATGTGGGTCCCATATAATATTAAATCATTTATGATTTAATATGATTTAATTAAATCATAAATGATTTAATATTATGTGGGAGTTCCTTTGTTCCTTTAAATTGGTAGTGTTCTCATATGATCCCTCCCCTATATATATATATATATATTCTTATATGTATTACAAATTTGCAGATTGTACAGCAGAAATGATAATAGGCAAATGAGCTTGATTTAAATGGTTGCTGAAAGAATTGGACGGCCGTCGATGTTTAATGCTTTGTTTTTTATGTTTGGTGTTTTTATGTGAGAACTTAAATGAGTGCACAGTTTCTTCTTGTTCTTCTTCTTGTTGTTTTTGTTGTTATTATTGTTGTTCAAATTCTTGTAAGTGGTACAACACTTTCACCTGTTGCTTAATTTTAATAGGCTAGTTGAATCAACTTAAAACTTATTATTATACAATTCCTTTCATATGTTTCTTTTTTTGCTTATATAGTTATATACATATCAAACAAAAAACAAAAATACTTGTTAAAGAAAAATTCATTTTTTTTTATTCTATCTACTTATTTGTAAGCAAGTTTGACAATTCAAACTGCAATTTCCAGCTTAACACAAACAGCCGTTAATAGAGAAATCTTCAACCATCCATTCATTATACCGATCCTGGAGATGAAGTTTCTGATGAAGTTATGATCTCCTGCAAAAGCATCCAAATGCATACTCATTAGAAATATATAATGATGATAGGGTCAGGTTCAGGGAAAACGTCAAAAAGGAGAAAACTGGAGCCCTTCATTTGGACAGTATGCACAAAATGCATATTGGTAATTTGTAACATGCATTAGTGCATAATGCATAGGAAAAAAAAGCACTTCAATTGCTTGTATGCATTTGTGCATACCGTCCAGATGAAGGGTTATCAGGGTGTTCTTTAGTTTTTTTTTTTTTTTTTTTGCATTTTTCCCTGAACCTGACCCACAATGATAAAATGACTGAATACTTAATGAAGAAAAGCATGTACTTTTAACTCCGCGTTTCTTGAAAAGATGCATTTTGATGTGATAACGCGCCCTGCTTCCAACACCCATCCCACCTCGCACCATATATTTTCTCCGTCTTTTGTTTCTTTCACGGAACTCCACAAGTTCTTTGGGAGCAATACCAGATGCTCTTCATCTCTTACCAATTTCTCTACACCATCAACTTCTATAAATTGTTGAAGAAAACTCTGCCATGATTACAAAAACGCGTTCAAGTGGTTAAAAACTTAAAATTTAACGAAATCAAAAGGATACCCATCAATTAAAGATGCGATTTTGTTGTGATAAACTCACATGAGGAGTCTTGGAAGCGCATTAAGTGGTTAAAAACTTAAAAATTAACGAAATCAAAGCATGCCCATCAATTAAGGCTATGTTTGGCAAACTAGCTGATAAGCTAGCGGATGGCTGATAAGCTAGCGGATGGCTGATAAGCTAGCTGGTAGCTGATAAGCTACTTGATGAAAAAATCGTGTTTGGCAAAACTAGCGTATAAAAATGTAAAATGACCAAAAAGGGCATATTGAAAAATAAAAATAAAAATTAATAATTAATATTAATGAGGGTTATAATTGGAAAAAATGACAATAAGCTCCCAAAACACTACTCCAAGTAGCGTTTCAATAAGTTAGCTTATAAGCTAGCTTAAGGTTTGCCAGACGTGTATACCAGCTTATAAGCCAGCTTATTTTTGCCAAACATATCCTAAAGATGCGATTTTGTTGTGATAAACTCACATTGGGAGAGTCTTGGATGCACGTTCAATTGGTTAAAATCTTAAAAATTAACGAAATCAAAGCATAGCCATCAATTAAAGATGCTGTTTTTGTTGTTATAAACTCACATTGGGAGAGTCTTGGAAGCGCATTCAAGTGGTTAAAAACTTAAAAATTAACGAAATCAAAGCATACCCATCAATAAAGATTCAATTTTTTTCCTCATAAAACTCACATTAGGAGAATCTTGGAAGCACGTTCAAGTGGTTAAAAACTTAAAAATTAACGAAATCAAAGGATACCCATCAATATAGATTCAATTTTTTTGAAATAAACTCACATTGGGAGAGTCTTGGAAGCACGTTAAGTGGTTAAAAACTTAAAAATTAACGAAATCAAAGCATACCCATCAATTAAAGATCCAATTTTTTTGAAATAAACTCACATTGGGAGAGTCTTGGAAGCTGGCTTTGGAGTTTGAACATTGCCACACACCCGAAACTTGTGAACCACTAAGTGGTTGTGTTGAAGCAAAAGCCGAATCACGAATTGCACATCCACCCAACTGATCACCGTTTCTAAACGGGCCATACCATTGTTCGACAAAAACTTTAATGTTTTTCAACACTAACTTCTTGTTTTCATCAATACCCATAATTTGAAAGATCCTAACACGCGACTCTTTATCACGAGGATCAATCAAACAATGCTCCAATTCCAAAACTTTCGATGAACCCATTGGCCAAATAGCTGTATAGCTTCCATTGGATTGGTATGCAAATGCAGAAACCATGTTATCTGTACCTCCTATAACCTTTTCATCGATGGTAAACCGAGTGGCTGCATCAGCTTCACAACCAACTGTAGGAAGTAGCTTTATGGATTTGTATATGGCTGAAGAGGTGTCTGATTGAGCAAGAGTTGGGCATTGAGTCTGCCAATCAAACACTTTAACTTCCCATTCTCGATAAGCACTTGGGACTACGTTTTCAGGAAGCTCGATTGGTTTGCCATCAATGGTGAAATCAGCTCCAAATCCATCCCATTCTCCAGAAACGTTACGGGCAAACTCAGACCAGCATCCTTTTTCAGTTATCATCATAAAGAAATAAGAAACAACACAAATAATACATCCATATATATATATATATATATATATATATATATATATAGGGGCGGGTTCAAATGAGAACTCAAATTTGGTTGTGAAGGACAAATGACAGCTCTACACATGTCATATCCAGACCAAATAATCAAAGAAATACCCGGATCAAATAAAACTGAATATAGTGTTTATTCAGTGTCAATAATGTTTATTCAGAATAATGCTTATTCGGTCTGAATAAACACTATATTCAGTTTTATTCGGTTTGATTATTTCTTTGATTATTCAGTCTGAATAATTTGTCGTGTTCATAACCAAATTTGAGTTCGCATTTTGAACTTTCCTATATATATATATTAATCTTGATATGATCAGAAAAAAAAAAGTAAGCAATAATTGGAATCAGAAACAGAATCATTAATTACCGGCGGAGAGGACGGCGTTGTGGTGATGAGTGGGGTTGTCGACGGCGGTGTTGGGAGTGGCGGAAGTTGCAGACATGATGGATGAATGATTGAATCGGAGAGATGGGTATTGAAGGTTGAATTGGGGATGGAATTGGAATTGGAATTGGAATTGGGATATGGAAAGGGGTTTAGGAATTAGGGTTCTATGGTGGATTGCCATGAGTTTGGTGCTAGCCATAACCACGCCCGCCATCTCCGGTTTTCCTTTGAGGAGTGGAGGTTTATTGATTCCATTTTGATTGATTTGTATATAAGAAATGTGCGGTTGGAATGGATTCCGATACTTGGTGGCAGCCATCTGAAAAATCTGATTGTCAGTTACTCTTTGGATTTGTTCGTTAAAACTACATTTGTCATTTCACTTTCAAATTCTTGTTTTTTATATATTTACCTTTGATATGATTTTCATAAATAAAACATTTGATTATTGAGATTTAATATATAAGTTGTCTTCGGTTAGTTTGAGAACTAATAAATATTTGAGAAGTGAAAGAAGTAAAAAGTGATCCAAGACTACTTTTCTCACGATTAAGATCGGATTTGACTGGTTAAAATTTACATCTATATGAAAAATAGAAGGGACGGTTTCGTAACTTTTTTAAATAGACGCAACCAGATTCATATGTGAACCCGTGTGATTCACATGTAAACCATTTTAATTGATTCACATCTAAACTCGTGTGATTCACATATGACCTAATTAACTAATTCACATATAAACCCTTGTGATTCACATATGAACTAATTATAAACTTGTGTGATTCATATATGAATCCGTTTATTGCCTAGTTGGAAAAGTTATGAAACTATCCATCTATCTCCCGCATACTCATGCAAGGAATTATCTTGTATTTTATAGTTAATGCCGTAAACATTGATCAGATAAAAGGCTATGATCACTTCTTTACTTCTCAAATATTTACCACTTATCAAAGGAACCTTGTAACATTATAACAAATTAAACAAAACTTAAAACATTTTACATTCATGGACAAAGATAGAAGAAATTAAGAGAGAGAGAGAGAGAGAGAGAGAGAGAGAGAGAGTATGTTATTCCAATAGCTTTTCATGTATGAACAAAATAGAAACACAAAAGTATTTATACACTGGACAAGTACAAACCACCTCAAACTTGATCTAGGTGATTATGTATTGACAAATCACAAGCAACCACGTGTACCATACTCTAACATCTCCCCTCAAGCGAAACTCCTGGTAAGATGTGAAGCTTGGACCGTAATTGCGTAAAACGAGTAGCAGGTAGACAAGTAAAGCTTGGACCATATGAAGATTGATCTCCGTATGTTTGGTCCGCTGATAAAATATAGGATTCATGGCAAGATACATTGCTCCAAGATTGTCACACCACGGCGTAGGTGGACAAGTAAAATTCAATCGAAGTTCACCAATTAACGAAGTAAGCCACCGTAACTCTGCTGCAGCATGTGCTAAGGCTCGATACTCTGCCTTTGTACTTGAGCGAGCGGCAGTGTGTTGTTTCTTAGAGCCCCAACTCACCAAATTTGAACCAAGAAAAACACAATATCCACTAGTAGAGCACTTATCATCTGGGCAACCCGCTCAGTCAACATCAACATAGGCGTGCAAGGTCATAGAAAGAGAGCGGTGAAATATAAGCCCGTGAGCACAAGTACCACGTAGATAGCAAAGAATTCTCTTAACTGTTATCCAATGTCTATCTGTAGGACGTTGGAGAAGATGAGAGGCTTTGCTGACATCAAAAGCAATCTCTGGTCGTGTGAGGGAAAGGTACTGTAATGCACCGACGGTGCTACGATATAAGGAAGGATCATCCAAGGGAATAGTACCAGAAAACTTGGAAAGTTGCTTTCTAGGAGATATTGGAGAAGACAGAGGCTTGCATTGACTCAGTCCAGTACACTGCAAGAGATCAAGAAGATAACGTTGTTGGGTCAAATGAAGACTATCATCAGTAAACTTGGCCTGAACACCCGAAAAATAGCTAAGAATACCCAAATCTTTGAGAGCAAACTGAGAATCAACGCGTTTAATCAAATATGCAAGAAACGCCGATGAGATACCGATAATGATGATATCGTCAACATATACCAGAACATAAGCAACAACATCATGGGCCGAATACACGAACAATGACGTGTCACTAGCACACTGCACAAAACCATTAGTGACATGTAACACCCTAAAATTTAGAGCAAATTTAAACCAAAATAAAATGTGGAATAAGACTTAACAATAACACATCACCCATAAATATGGGGTGAAGTCAGAGAGTTTACAACCATAAATTGGATACTAGATGACAACTTATTAATCTATACAGTTATAAAATACAGATTAAGTTCGGGTGTCTCTAAATCCTCAAAATATATTCTTCTATGCAACTTTAACTGTACACACGAAGATGTACTCCAAAAAGGATGCCCCTACCGGCATCTATCTCCGCTCAAACCCTCAGAGCCCTACTAGCACGATCACCTGATATACATGTCATTTTAAGAAAAAGTGTTAGGCTTAAAGTCTAGTGAGAACAAACAATTCAAATATGGAAAACCAGTAAATCCGTGAAAACGGTAAATAACATTTAACCAAAAGCCTGTCCATTTATCCTTTTTCTTTTGCGCGTGATTTACACCTAAAAGATACGCAATTGAGGGAAACATACGGGAGCGACACGCTAATCGTACCGATAGAAATCAGTAAATAAGTAAGCTCGACCGAATAGAAATCTTCGGCTTACGGATAAAGAGTTCAACCCCAAACGTGGATTTATTACTCAATACCCAACTGAGCAAGTTCAACCCCATCAAGGATTTATTACTTGCCCCATCCCCAATATAAAACCGACTATTGTGCCTATGGATCCATTACACTAGTCTAGACATTATAATACGTCAACACCGATGTACTAATCATTTCTCACAAAAAATCTTTGTATGACAAGTTCTTTGTTCCAAAAACCTTCTTTTCAAAATTAGGTCAAAATAGCATCTAGTTGGTACGGTGATTACGTGATATCGAAATATGTAATCGCAGTGAGGTTAGCAACTCAGTCCATAGTGGACAGCGCAAGTATACACTGGCCACTATGATCGTTTACCAAGTAATAAAGTGGTAAGAACCAAACATCGTATCCTCAAGGACTGGAACTTAAATCAAGACACTATTGTTTTCATGAACTTTTTACAAGTTTCGTTAAAGAGGAAGCAATTCTTTTGAGTTGGTTTGGTGAAAATAATTAACAAAGTTCTTATAATTAAAAGGAGAGATGTAGTTGTGATTTTCCCCGGATTTTATATTAAATACTTGACTTATAAAAATGGTCATTGCACTGGAGCAGTGGTCACTCTCTGTCCAGAATGCCGGCTCATCTAGCACTCACATCTTTTCTAACTAAAGCTTTATATATATAGTTAACCTTCTTTGATTTGTTAATAAGTTTCCTGAACTCGGTCGAGTTTCGATGGTGTCTACGCAGTAAGCAAAAAGCCATAAGTATTTTTAATACCCAAATGGTTGCTCCTACTCCATATGGTGAAAACTTACTATGTAAAGAATTCTTTTCAAATTCCCTAGCATCATCCAAGCTCATGTCACTACGTTCCGCCCAGGTCTGGGTCTCAAACTAGACAGTAAACACTTTCAAGCTGTTAGCTTGTCCTCATCATTGGCATTATCGAACAATGAATGACCAAATAAAAAAGGGGTAAAAATATATATAAAACAGTTTGCTCTTGCTTATTCAAACAGTCCCTTACGCGGGTTATACAAGCCGCCCAATCTGAAAAATAAAATCCTGCGCCCTGAAAATTCTTGACCTACTGCACTTCCTTTATTTCCTTGGACTTCATTTATTTTCTTCAAAAAAGGAAGATCCTCTCACTCTCTCTCACGCTGCATCTCTCTCTTTAATATATGTATATATATTATTCTTTTCCCCACTTTATTCTCAATTTTCAAGCTTGTAATTGGTGGTTGGTGTTATAGATAAGGGTTAGATTTTTCCAGAGGAAATGTTGTTGCCTTACTCTCGGTTCCTAAACCTTTTCGAGATCTAAGAGGATTAAAAAAATAAAAGAAAATTACTTGGTGAAGCTAAGGGTGATTGATGGAGGTAAGATCTTCTTTCTTTTTCCCTAAAAGCTAGGGCTTATGTATTTCTGTCTTTAGACTCTTTCTTCATCTTTATATATATCAAATTTTGGTTCCTTTAGGTGGAATATATCTTTTAGGAGCTTGTGGATCTAGGAGTTGGATTATTGCTTGAAATTTCAAGTATCTTCAAGAAGAAGCTAAAGGGTTTGGTTTGGAACCTAGGTTTATTATAAATCTAGCAATGTGAGTTCTAGTTACTTTTACAAAACTATATACATATCGAAATAATCGTTTTTGGGATAAACTTGTTATCATGAAATGATTTCTTACTGAATAAAAAGTATGAGAATGATATTTTGGATATTTACACCACAAAATCGATGGAAAAACTTTATAAATGTTTTATGGGATATTTTGAGTCATCAAAGAGCTTTATTTGCAAAAAGAAATCATTTTGGGAGATTTGGAAAATGGAGCTCGTTTGTCATAATATATTTGGCGAAATGATAAATTGAGTTAAAGGAAATGAATTTCTTGGTTTCGCATATAAACCTAGCATTTATTAAATTGGTTGAAGCCAATGGTATTTGGGAATTTATATTCGAATTTTAAACATGGGGTTATCTTATGTAAACTCTTGGATTTCAAAGGCATTGATATTTGATAAACCACCTTCTCAACTTTGAGAGGTTTGATAAATATAACGTTTTGGGTATCGGGCTTTGTAAAGGATTTTACTAGGCTTTAGATTGAAGTCTTAACCAAATGATTTTGGGCATTGTCTGGATTTTATGACTCGAGACGTAAGATTTATACGTATCAATTTTATATGTCACATTTATTGGTAAATGTTTATCTTGGGAGCTTTGGTCTTACTTTCGGAGTCAAGTCAGTTGTCTGCATTGCATTGGATCCATAGGCATGTGAGTCAGTCGGTTGTCGGAAGAAATTGAGTCCCTCGTTAAGGGTCTTGAGCCAGTAGGCTTTGGTTGACGGTATTACAAGGATGGCCCCAAATGGGAATGCCCTTGCAACCGTGGGTATTACAGAGATGGCCCTAATTTGGGAATGCCTCTACGACCCTGGGTTTTACGATAAGGACACTCGTTGGAGAATGCTATCGGGACCCATATTTAGAGGTTGTTGCCTCTCATAGATCACACAGGTGTTCTGGGAATGAACTTAGTTTAAAGTCGGGTCCCATTATCATCGGTTCTTAGTGTGAGTCTAGTGTTTTCCAGTAGGTCTTGGGTTGGGGTGTTTTGAAGATGAATCCGTATGGGTCGGGCTCCGGGACCTTAGGTATTACGGTGGGTACTCGTTAATGGGTCATACACCGGGACCGTGATCTTAAGGCACTACTCCTTAACGTCTAATCCCGGCTTACTTCGTGTCCGCCGCTAAGACGGAAACGGGCCTCCCCCGTCACCGAAGGGTGTTATTTGAGTATAGAGTCCATCTTTACTTTCGGTGATTTGGGGGTATTTGAAAGAAGCGCATTTTATAAGATTCTTGGTTTAAATCTTATTTATTATTGTTCAATGATAAAGAGGCACGGTTGTTGGTATTCGGAGAGGTATTTCTTGTTTAAAGCTTTATATTTTGAAAAGCAATGGTTTTGGAAAATACCTTCCTTCATTTATGAATATTCCGTACAAAAGGATGTTTGGAAGAATAAAGATATTTCGGTTTCCATCACTTTTATTTATGGGACTGACTGCTTTAACTCACTAGGCGTAAGCCTAACCCTTTTTATTTCCGACATGTATATCAGGTATTAATAGGTTCCAAGGTCGTATTGGAGCTTGAGAGATTTCATTAAGATGGCGTAGGAGCGTCATTAGTTTTGAAGATAGCGGAGTTGGATTTTAGTAGCACCGATTATTCCTAAATCCATTTATGGATTAATTAGTTTAATTAGAATTCTCTGATATAGACTTTGTACCCTTTTGAGGGAAATTATGTATTTGGTTTGTAGACCGTTCCGAATTTGAAGGTCTTCGAAAGTTTAAATTTTCCACTATTTTCAGTGAATTTTTAGGGTGTTACATACTACCACCTTGAATCTTTACTCTTAGCCTTGATTCTTCACTTTAATGGAGAGTAAATGAGCTGGAATGAGGTGGGTGAAACAATAAATTCCCTAAAACTCGTTCTTGAGAGAAACCTTTGAGAGAAAAACGAGTTTGGAAATCAGTATGAGAATAAGGTAGCTGAATCGCACATTAAAACCCCCTGGACCATACGGGCGATTGTGCCCTGGCGACCTTGACATGGCATAATCGCCTGTCATAGTCGCCTGGCTTGTACCACGAGTTTGTTTCTCGACCTGATCGACTGCCCTTCTTCGATTATGCCCTGGAGACATTGACATGGCATAATCGCCTGTCATAGTCGCCGGGCTTGTACCGAACACTGAATTCTTCTGGTTTTCACTTCCTTTCCCTTAATCCAATGCCACCCGACATTACTCACTTGAAGCACTCCATTTAGCTAAAATAACAATATTAAAGTATTTTTTATACAATTTCGCGTACCAAATTTCCGGGTGTTACAGAACAAGTGTTGAAGAAAGCTTTTAAAACCAAGCTCGGGGAGACTGTTTAAGGCCGTATAATGCTTTCTTAAGCGAACAAACGTGATTGGGATAATTTGGATCTGTGAATCCACGTGGTTGAGTCATATACACAGTCTCGATCAAATCTCAATGTAAAAAGGCATTGTTTACATCAACTTTCCTAATATCCCACCCTCAAGAATAAGCAAGAGACGACACCAATCGAATAGTGGTGGGTTTAACGACTGTGCTAAAGATCTCTGTATAATCAACACCCTTAGTCTGGAGAAAACCTTTGGCTACTAATCTAGCCTTGTACCGGCTAATAGAACCATCTGGATGTCTCTTTATCCTACATACCCATTTATACCCCACAATATTAGCTTTAGAGGGAGCATGAACCAACAGCCAAGTTTTGTTTGAATGAAGTGCGGAATTTCATATTTCATGGCATCCCACCATAGGGACCACTTTTGGGCTTGATCAAAGGTAGAAGGTTCAATGGTAGGAGGTGAAGAAGAGACATGATAAAGCATGTGATCATAAAAATCTTTGGGTTTACGAGTGTTATCTCGTGTACGAATAATCATGGGATGAATAGTGCGAGAAGGTGGAGGCAAAAAGATGAAGTAGAAGATACATGTGGTTGTTGAGAAGATGAAGGCATTTGAGAAGGAAAAGAATTTTGAGTCGAAGAAGATTGTGAAGTAGAAGATGATGATTGAGAAGGAAACGGCCAAATAGGAATGATGATAGATGAATCTGGAGTTATTGAAGGAGAAGACTCAGAAGACAAGGGAAACTTATATCATGAAAGATAACATGACGAGATGTGTAAGTTTTAGAAGTATGCGGATCATGACAAAGATACCCCTTATGACGAGGAGCATACCCAAGATAGATGCAAGGAACAGACTTAGGAGAAAGTTTATCACCGCGAGTGGAACCAAGAAACGGATAACAAAGACAAACAAATGTTCGAAGAAGTGTATAATTAGGAGGAGACTGAATGAGTAATTCATATGGTGAAAAATGAAAAAAGTGTTTGGGATGGAAGCCGATTGATGAGATACGCAGCAGTAGCGTACACATCATACCAAACTGTTAAGGCAATGAAGAATGAAATAACAAAACATGAGCTATCTCATAAAGGTGCTTGTTTTTCCGCTCAGCAACTCCATTTTGTTGTGGAGTGTAAGTACATGAAACACGTAAACCAATGTCAGATTCATCTAGAAATTGATGCATGTGACCTTTAATTAATTCTAGTGTTCCATCACATTGAAAATATTTAATGGACCGGGAAAACAGATTTTCAACAAGAGATTTGAAGTGTCCGAACGAGTCAACAGCTTGAGATTGACAAGTTAGAGGATACATCCACATAAATCGACTAAAATAGTCAATAAAAATGACAAAGTAACGAAACCCATATCTAGAAGAAACAGGTGTTGGTCCCCATATATCAAATGAACAACATACAATGGATGAGTACTACGAGGTACTGGGACACAAATGGAAGTCTAGTACTTTTAGAAATACTACAAGGTTGACAATGTTTATTTATGGATTTATTTGTAACAAATGGAACGTAAATTTTACTGAAAATATAAGTAGATGGATGTCCAAGACGTGAGTGCCAAATATCTTGAGAAACAACAATTGAAGAAGTTGTTGCAGATGACAAAGAGTAGAGATTCCGATAACTGTGTGGAATGTGGTGGAGAATGGTACATGTCATGGTCTGAACAAAGAAACCATCAGGTGAGAAAGACACGATACAAGAATTTTTAAAAACTAACTCAACAATAGATAGTAAATTATTTGTCAGTCCTGGAACAAGTAAGACATTATTTAGAAAAAGAAAACAATTAGGAAGGGACACATAGGAGTGCCCAACATGAGTGATGTCAAGAATCATACCAATTCTGACCACAATTCTCTCAGAACGTATATATGGAACTGCCCCTTGAACTAATTGAGAATTAGGCATCAGTGGGCAGTAGCACCAGAATCGGGTATTCAGGAATCCATGAAAGTACACACATCAGAAAAAGTCATTGAGGTGGGTTGTTGAAAACCCAAAATTTGCATTGTCACTTTGTTGAGATGCCCAGTTTGCAAAGTGACCAGGTCCAAAATTCTCTTTTCTATGATGGACAAACACATTATTCCCCTTTCAACTTGACCCAGGTCCAAGAACAAACCCAAGACATTGTCCTGAACCATCTCCAGATACAAAAGTAGGACGATGAAGTCCTAAGTCAGGCGAGCTCCGACTTCCATTCTGTTGATTCCACCCAATAGAACCTCGATCTTCCTTCTGACTCCACCCAACATTGTAAGCTCTATTATCACCTCTACCATCGAATCAACCTCCTCCTTGCCCCGAATAACTACTATTTCATCCATAGTGACCACCACCAGGACTAAAATTTGAACGAAGACCACCTCTTGATCTCCACCCACGATTACTTCCTCTCGAAAAAACAGTACCTCAACCATGTTTCGTTGTCGTCGTAAACCTGAAATAACATCGATCTGCTCCATGACCAGGTTTTTGACAAATTTGACATATTGTTCCTTTGTTTGTACTAATGTGTGGTGGAGATTCAGTAAGCTGAAGTGCATTCATTGCAGATATTGCTACACTACTTTCTTCTTGTTGTGTATGTCTATGTTCATAAAGTAATAATCCGGAGCGAAGTTGTGTAAACAACGGTGAGTGATCATAATTTTCAACTTGGAGAACAAACATATCAAACATTGAGTTTAAACCATCTAAAACTTGAAGCACCAGATCTAAATCAATTACAGGTACACAATTAGATTTTAACGAATCTGCTATTTTCTTGACTGAATCACAAAAAACCGTAACAGAGGTCGATCTTTATTTTATTGTCTGAAATTGAGCCTTTAGTTAAGATTTTCGAGCAAAGGATTGTTAAAGATAAGATTCCTCTAGTATTTTCCACAACTCAACAGTAGAGGATGCACTGATAGCTAAATGAACACGTGCTGAATCAATAGTAGTATTAATACAAGTGATGAAAAAATTATCTGCCTTATACCAATCTATGAATGAACTGCAAGAAGATTTTGGAGGCTGAACTGTACAATCTATGTGTTCAAACAGATCCATCGTCTTCATAATTTTGACTATTTGATACTTCCAACTCAAGAAATTCTCTCCGGTGAGTTTGATTGAGATCAGAATACCGATAGTTGATAAGGAGAGTTGAGTAAATCCACGATTACCTCTAGTAGAATCATTTATCGGAGACTCAAATTCATTCGAGGAAACTGTAGGCATCTTGAAATCAGATTAATCAAGAATTCAGTCTTGTAAGTCCAATCTATATCAGATAACGATGAATCTAGTACAATAAAATCGAGAATCAAGATGAATAAATCTCATATGTCAGATATATTGATGTCTCTCCCTACAATCTCTCTTTACAAGATTCTCAATGTCAAATCTAAAATGAATTCTATGAAGTCTATTACAAGAGTACAATTACAATCTAAGCTACATGTTGACTTTGTTCACTTTAGCTTTGACTTCCTCGTATTCAATATTGTAATCTCGGATAAAATATATTATTCTAACAATCTCCCCCTTTGTATTCGAGATAACAATTGAGTTCTTATAATTGGTTCGACCTACCGCTGACTTGTCACCATGGAGACACAAACACAACAAACTTAATCATGCCTAGAGACACATGAGGAACACATTCAGAAATTCAAAGTAGATGTGATTGACATCAACACATCCTTAAAATCATTGGAAGCGGATCAAACTTCTTAGTTAGAATTCGGATTTTGTGATGAAATGGATGGAGCATCAGGAGAAACAATCTGTTTCTAAACAAGGGTAGTGTTAAGGGTGACCGGTGGTTCTTCACCGCCTCCTGTCAATACTCTTCCATAGGTGGCAAAGAAGATCAAACATCCAAAATTTTCTGATTTTGATCCTCAGGGTTTGTTTCTAAGGATAAACTCTACTTCGATATTCATGGTTGATAACGCCATTTGTGGCGCTATTATAATACCACTTTCCATGTAGTTTAGCCCGTTTTCCAAGCAAACGATGCGTATTTCTAACGGCTTATTGCAAGTTTGTTCAGGAATCGTCCCATCAAGAGGAATAGAATAAGTCGGAGATTTTTGACTTAAATTCAATTGTTTATATTATATATCGGTTGGAGAATTAAAGAGGGAATCCAACGATACCTTTCAAAGTCAATTCGGAGTAAAAATGAGCAAAACATAGTCTAAGGCTAGTTTCCAAGTGAGTTAGGCTGGAAGCTAGTTACACAAATCTCATGCCACTTATAACTAGCATCCACAACTAGCCTTAGGTACTGTTTGCTTCACGTGGGTTAGCCACGCCAGTTAGAATTGCAACTAGCATCCACAAGTGGCGTCAGACTCTGTTTGCTCATTGATAAAGTGTAACATCCAACTTTCTAAACTTTCTTAAATATAGTGTTTAAAAGAAAATGTTGTGTATTACTTGGATAATATACTATTTTGAGTAAAATGACATGTTAGATTTTGCTAAATGTGAGTAATAGAGTATATAAGAGGGCCCATAGGTAGGATGATTTTTGGGACAAGTGACTATTACCAACACCTCAGAATTAAGATGATTAGGTGATGTAAAGGTTTAAATTACAAAGTACATGGCCTAAATGGAAATTGGGTAGGTAACTAGAATGCCTAAATAGGAAAAATCTACCCAAAACTTGAACGGATGATCTAAATGGTGATGTAAAAGTTGGAACACCTTTGAATAAGTTAATGTGAAGTGTTGGAATTGACGGAGATCGAAAAAGTCGTGTAGATTGCACTTTATGCAAACTTTACAAAATACGTTGCTATTTCGGGAACCTACGTGCGCAAAACTCAAATGGTAGGTGTTTGATGGAATTTTAAGCTTTGGAACTAAGTTTTGGACCTATTAGAAGTTGTTGAAGGTGTCGGAAAATTTTTATGGGATTCCGAGCTCAAAATCACGAACGCAAAATTACAAAGGAAAGCATAAAACGTACAAATGTGTAAAACTGCTTTTATTGGGAGATCTTTACTGGAATATTTTTATTGGAAGTTATAGGTAATGTTACTACGAACGCGTAGGCGAAAACCTCATCGAAAACGGAGTTCCGAGCTAAAAGTTATGATATTTTTAGTGTTTAATGGTCAAAATGGGTCAAAACCGGGTCAAACCCGACCCAAACCGGATTTAAAGGGGGAAAAGGACGAAAATCAACTCATTATCCCCCAAATCAGTTTTAGAACTTCTACACACACTCAAGGTGCGATTTTCACACACTTAAGCCCAAACACACCCAATTCTTGAAGAATCAAAGCTCAAATTGTTGCTTCTTGATATATATGTGAAGACCATTCAAGGTATACTCTTAATACTTTTAATCTTTGTAATTACTGTTATTAAGGATATTAGGGCTTGCATGTTTGAGATTAATGGATAATTTTATAAGATTAAGGTTATATGATGGTTAATATCTTGTTATTTTGAAAGAAACTTGGAATAATTGTTTGTGTTGGTAAGAAAGTCATGAGGTTAAACATTGTTAGTGATGTTAATGATGATTAATTTAGGAAATCATGTTTATATGCTATTAATAATAGAGTTTCTGAGATTTTATGATGAGTATGTAATATAAGAGATGAAAACAAGAAAATGATATTGAAATACAAGAGAATTGGTCTCTATAATGGATAATATGAGTGAATTGGTCATGAAGTGTATGGTTGCAGCTTTATTCTTGAAAATTCATAGAAAATTGAAGAAAAATCTTATGAATGTGAGATTAGTGTCCTTGGAAAGATAACAAAATGAAATACAATTCATCTTCAGACCTGAAAATGTGAAATTGAAGTTAAGATGGGTAAAAACAGCAACAAGTACTGTGCTGTTAAGCTGAGTTTTGACAGCTTTGAGCTGCTGTGTTGTATAATGCATAGTAAATCACAGAAAAATCAAAAAAATGTGAGGTCAGTTGCATTAGAAAGATATGCTAGTATACTTTATTTCATCTTCAGAAGTCAGTGTCTAATTTTGTGTTTAAATGAGGTAAAACAGGGGCTGAACAGAGGGTTATGCAAGAGAAATTGAAAGTAGGATAGTCAAAGTTTAAAAGTGTATAACTTGAGATTGGTTTATAGATTGATAATGATATTTGAAATGTTTACTCCAGGGGTTATATTAAGGATATTTGAAGCTTGTGAAGGTCTAATTCTATTGTTGGTTAGAATTGGATATTGCCGCGTTCGGTTGTTTACATTGAAGCACAGTGAGTTTATATCGAACGTACACTTATGTGTAATATATGTATATTCTTTCTTACTGTAAGTTAGTTTAATATTCATATTTTACTGAGTATGTTGAGTCCTCTGGCCTAGTATTGGTATTCGTTGTTCATTTCGTGTTATCATTTGAGTCCGGATCCGAGACTGTTTTCTTTGGCCTTTTGGTAAACCATGATCTACGGGTATCACTTCGGGTGATATGTTGTAGCATGGAGTTTGACCACGTATCCCAAGGAGAGGGTGGTTGGGTGTGGCATATTGGTTTTTCGTACTCTCGTATCCCGATTGGTAAGGAGTCGGGTGTGAGTACTTTGCACGGGCCCTGTAGACGAAGAGAGGGTGTGGTGCACATGTATACCCTATTCGAGATAATGATATTTCTGTTTTGATATGTTTGTTATGCTTTAGTTGATGCTGGCATGATATGTTGATCGTTCGGTTTGCAGTTAAACTACTCTTTCTATTTTGTTCCGGTTAATATATGTATTTTACATCATATTTATACGCTTCGATATAACCTCACTAAGCCTTGTCGCTTATTCTATTAGAACAAACTTTTTATTTTCAGGAAGAATGGTAATGGGGAAAGGTAAAGATAAAGCGGTGTAGATTCAGTAGAAGGTTTCAAGATCCCGGACGACATTTTGGTACTTGTCATGTAAATATATTTCGTCATGGGTTGTAATTATGTAGTTTTTGAAGTCGGATAGTTATAAATATTTTGTCCCGACTTTTAGTACAAAAATCGTTGGTTCTAACTTTCGTTAAACTTTTGGGTTGACATGTTTATTTTGTTCGGTTGAACCGAACTTCACTTTTTGGTGAAAATCTAGAACTTATATCCCGTATTTGTTTTGAAGATTATATTATAAAAAAAATGTTTTGGGTTTATAGTAATGAGCTTAGTGTAACTCGATGTTACATAAAGAGCCGCGTGGGATAGCCACGCCAGTTAGGAATGGTAACTAGCATGGTAACTGGCGCCGGGCACTGATGACGTATTTTAATCCCTTTTTGGCTAGGGTTTTACACCATTCAACATCCTATCTTCTAGAGCATGACTTTGGGCGATTTTGGGCGACTTTCAAGGCAATTTTCGGAGCGATTGAAGCGGAGAAACATCAAGGGATTGAAGATCTAAAGCTAATTTCATCACCATCTCGTGGAGATTCATCAACATAAAGGGGGTTTTTACTTTGATTTAGATTTTGATTGACAAACCATGTCTAGACTTACTAATTCTTTTCTTTTAGTTGTGTTTTCTACCACCCCCAACATGAACTAATCTTTAGATGTTGGGGGTTGGATTACTTTTGGTTTGAAGCATATGAACACGCAATGTTGTGATTTTTATTAGGTTTATTTTTAATCAATGAAGTATATGAATTTGTGTTTAATGCCTTTGTGAGACTGATCAACTTACAATTGATTTCTTTATGATAAATTAGTTCGAGAGAATAATTTATGCTTAGATTTATGATTTGTATACCTAATGTGAGAACTTGGATAGAGATATACCAATTAAATCTTAGTACTTTTTACGATCTTATTCTATAAATTTCTGGGTTTATGTATGGAGATCGAGAGATAAAATACATACTTTTTGGAGATAAATCTGTTATAACTTGAGAGAGAGTAACAATGAATTTTGTGATTGGTATTCATAACATTAAGAAATTACCTGATAATTATTGAAACTGAAGTGTTTTGTGTGGAAAACCATTAGAACCCCAACTCCCAACTGCTTTTCTCCTATAAAGTTTCCAACTTTTTCGTTCTTTAAATTGTTAAGATTTCTTTAGTTTACTTAGTAGATTAATCAATCAACCAGCTCAAATTCTGATCGTCCAGTTAATATTTACTATAGTCATTGTGTTACTTAGTCCCTAGTTCCCTTGGTGCGATCCCGTACTTCCAGTACACTATTACTTGATTCGACCCGTACACTGCGGTTAGATTTAGGGGGGTGTAAACCCGCCTATCAATGGTACGCCTCCCCCATCTTCGCATTTATTTGGCTTAGTTGAGCATGATTGGTGCAACCCAACACTGGTTCACCATTGTGAAGTAGGTTTATCCCGATTTGACTTGGTCATAATTATCTCAAGAACTTCTTTAACGTGTTAATAGTTTAGAAACCCAAAATTCTTATGAGCAGTTGGCTACTCTTCATCAAAACGGCTTTGTTGATGATTATATTGATGAATTTGAATATCTACTATACTTGGTTCCATGTTTACCGGATCCTCAGTTAGGGGTGTTCGTGGTGCGGTTTGATGCGGTTTAGGGTCAAACCGCACACAACACCGCATATGCCTCAAACTGCAAAAGAAATCACACCACAACATGCGGTGTGGTTTATGCGGTTTTACGTTTAAGCCTAATGCATTTCAATCCAATAATTATACAATCACAACTTCACAATAGACTCGGCGATGATGCTTCTATGTTCCAAAAATAAAAGTATTCGTTACTTACTAACTGCGTAATTAAAAAAGATATAATACAAACAAATATTTTAAAATTAATCCAAATATATCTTATAAAAGTTAATTTAGATATAATTTCAACCACGATTTTTGACAAAACACAAATGAAAAAAACTCAAACAAGAATTTGTAACGTAAAAAGTTAAAAGGAAAACTGAAAAATTAGTAAATAATCAATAATATATTGATTATTTTCATTTGATAAATGATTATATATATATATATATGTTGGGTCACCGATGATTTGGTGATGAACCTTCTCTCTTGATATTGTTGATCTTTTATAGGTTTTTTTTTCTGAAATATACTTCAAGTATTGGAAAATCAAATACTATCCAATCAAGGGTTGTACATCAAAATGTGGAATTTTTGATGTACCAACTAAAATTAAAATTCAGACCACTTTCCGAAATCAAGTGTGGTCACCGACATTGCTAATGTGGTCACCGACATTACAAGAGTGGTCACCGACATTGCAAATGTGGTCACCGACATTGCAAGTGTGGTCACCGAT
Source organism: Silybum marianum (assembly GCA_036898165.1). NCBI lineage: Eukaryota > Viridiplantae > Streptophyta > Magnoliopsida > Asterales > Asteraceae > Silybum > Silybum marianum. Next base: position 8,645,931 of record CM072531.1, read on the forward strand.
TATGAAGTTGTCGATCCTAGAAGCTAACATGCTGTTGCCGATTGATGCTCTTGTACACTTGCCGATTCAAGTGTTAATATAGTTGCCAATTCAAGAATTCGTACAAGTTGCCGATCCAAAGCTTAGGAAGCACTAACCGATGTGATACATCCTTGTATATATCACTTAGCATTTTCGAAGATAAGTTCTTATGACACAATAAATGCAAGATACGTGTGCAGCAAGAATGTGGGTAGCAAACCTTAAATTCAGACATTCTCATTTTACTCACATAAAAAGGATGTTTGTCTTTAAGCTAAAAGGTTTGATGGGACTTCAAAGAGCATGAAGAAAAAGAGATAAAGTTATCTGACATTGCGTGCTACAAAGAATGGTTCATCCATTAACCTAGTACAAAGGGAGTGGCATCTCCCTTTGTCCATCAGATATACTTCCAGCTAATACATCCTTGACAGCTGTCCTCATGCATCCTATGCATGGGCACTATAAAAGGAGATGAAGTCCTACCCATAAACCTTACGCTTTCAACAAAACATCTGTGTGATCTTTTGTTTGATTCCGACATCCTGTGTGTTTTAACAGTTTCATTTTAGCTTTCTTAGTGTATAAGTTAATTACTATTATCATGTGTTTCATGTGTTAAGTTTGTTAGAATAGTGTGTCTATTCTTTTCCGCAACAAACTTCTGTGTGTAAATTTGTAATATTTATATTAAAAAAATTTAAAAGAGTAAAAATTATGTATTTGTATTCAACCCCCCCCCCCCTTCTACAAATCCTTTACTTGTTTGCCATTACCCTAACCAGGACCAACAAGTGGTATCAGAGCAGATTGGTTTAATCTAATAAACCCGATTTGTAATGGTCGTTTCTTCTTCTTCCTCAAATCCTGGAGTTACTTTGCAATATCTCTTCGCTAGTTCATACGATTCAGGCTCCATAGCCAAGCCATCAGAGTTTAATAAAAATAACTTTGCTTTGAGAAAAAGTCGTATGATACTGTTCTTGGAAGGGGTTGACAGCAGGTATCCTATCTTTCTGAGTGAAGAACTTATTTATTTTAAAAAATATGGGCACGTTATGGGTCCAATAAAATCGCTGTTGGTAAAACTCTTGAATCCTCAGATGAAGAGAAATCTGAAGCTAATAACAAATGTTTGATTAAAAGTCCCAAACAATATACTCAAGATAATAAAACGTCTTGTATATTTGGACACCAAAGTCAAATATGTCTTAGTTGTTTCTCTTCCTGATGAAGTGTTCCATTCTTTGGTAAATCTCTCTACTGCCAAAGAAATGTCGGATACTCTATGCGTTTTGTATTTCTGTTTTACTAAGTGCTTTGTATAAACGAATTTTTTTTTAAGTAAAGAAGAGTCAGGGGATTTCTTTAAAGAGAAACTATGAACTTTTCACTCATGAAAATGGAGGATCTCTTTCTGTTCGGAAAGGTATATGACAATGAGGAGGCTTTGTGCAAATTTATGGACTGTCTTCCAGACTTTTGGGAGAATATATGTACCTGCATTAAAACCACCAAGGACCTTGTTTATATGCTTTTACCTACTCTATTCGGCCTCTTACAAAATTGAGCAGACAAAAATCCAACAAAGAATTTGTCTTTAAGGATTTTAAAAGGTCATCTGTAGTTTTGATAAGTGTATCAAAGAAATCTTCACGAGTTCCTAAAATTTCTTATCTATCTTCTTAGTCTGATAACATTGAGACTAAAGAAGATTCCACCCACTTATTGGAGGCTCATCTTAGTGATGCCAATGATGAAGGTGGGGAGTCAAGTCATAGACATACTCTTTGATAGTATGGCTCTGATGGCTGGAAATTTCAAGAACAAAAGTTTTTCTTCAAATCTTCATACACTTAAGAAAATCTTCTTCCTTTCAAAACTCTCCTTCTAAAAACTGTTTCAAAACTCTTCTTCTTCTAAAAACTAAGTGTTTTAAAAATCTCCTTCTAAAAACTAAGTGTTTTAAAAATCTTCTTCTTCTAAAAACTTTGTTTCAAAACTCTCATTCTTCTAAAAACTAAGTGTTTCAAAATCTTCATCTTCTGTTAGATTAAATGATAGGTGTTTCATCGACGATAAAAAGGGACTTTCTGCTTCTAAGTGCAAAATTTAAGTTTCTCCAAAAGTTTAAGTCTCTTACCTCTTCAGGCCATGAATCATCTATATCGGCAAGTCAAAAGACAGCCGATGGGATGAGCCAATCTTTTGGAAAAATCACAACTCTTCTCAAACTAGTGACCTTGTCTTGTATGTTAAATATAAGGCCAAGTACTAAAAATGAGAGAAATGAAAGTATTCTAAGAAAAGGAAAAGGTCTTGTTGTTGAACTCTCCTCTGAAAGTGAGACCAATTAATTGGTGTAATTCTCTCAAATAAATTTTCTTTTGGCTACTGAGTGATTAATTCTTCTATCTTCTCTTATTGAAGTAAATCCTTAAAAAAGGTGAAATTTTGTTTTTCTCTATTAAGGATTTTGATATCAAAAAGACACTGTGTGATTTATTTTTGAAGTTTCATTTTTGAAAATGATGGATTAGCCAAATGATCGAATCTTCAAAATTGGTTAAGTTTTTCTTTTAGTCTCTTGAAAATGACTAAGTCTTTTATTCTCTTGAAAATGACTGTTTTTTATTCTCTTGAAAATGACTAAGTTTTTTTGTCTCTTGAAAATGACTAAGTCTTTTATTCTCTTGAGAATGACTAAGTTTTTTTTGTCTTAAAAATGACTAAGTCCTTCCTTCTTACATATATATTTTTTCATAATCGGTGAGTCTACAATCGGCAAGGCAGGTACAATCCTAAGTACCCAACGGTGAGTCAAGAACACTCATGTGTACTCAATCGGTGAGTCAAGAACACTCCTGTGTACTCAATCGGTGAGTCATGTATATAGTCGGCAAGTCAGTAACACTCACTCCCCGATACTCTTCAAACTCAAATACTTCCCGACACCTTTCAAATCTTAAACTCACCGATCTCTTTCCCTCTCTCTTTCAAAAATAATTATAGACTTTCAAAAAATGATGATCGTTAAAGAAAAAGTTGTTTTGTTAAAACAATTCTTTTTAGATCGGTGAGTAAATTAAAAAGAAAACGGGTTTCAAGGGTGGAATTTTTTAAAAAGATCTTAAGCTCTCTCTTTCATTTCCTCTATCTCTTTATCTCTCTTTCTTTATTTTATCTCTTTCATTATTGGGTCACCTCACCTTTTTTTCAATATTCTATTTTCTTCTTTTATTTCTTGATCTCTCTTATCAACTCCTCTTAACCGATATATTTCATCTTACTTGCTCTCTTTCTTAAAATTTATTTTTTACCTGTAAAAATACCCTTCGAATTTTACCTGTAAAAATACCCTCCGAATTTTACCTGTAAAAGTAACCTCCGAAATTTACCTGTAAAATTTCTCTCCGATTTTTACTTGTAAAATTCTCTCCAAATTTTACCTGTGAAAATTCTCTCCGAAATTTTACCTGCTAAAATTCTCTCCGATTTTTACTTGTAAAATTTCTCTCTAACTTTTACCTGTAAAAATACCCTCCAATTTTTACCTGAAAAAAAGTTCTCCAATTTTTACCTGTAAAAATGCTCTCCGATTGCTGTCTCTCTTAAGTCAGATACCTTGAACTCTCCGAACTCAATATTCTCTTATAATGATTCTCTGTATTGATTTGTGAAGGCAAAAAAATCAATATCCTTTGAGACATCCAAAGCTCTTGGTTGTTAAACCCATTTATATCATGCTTAAATTTCTAAGTCTTGAAGAAACCAACTCTTTTTGTCCCAAGACTTCAAAATTTCTCAAAAGTAACTTCCAAAGTTCTTTCAGGAAGTTTCTTCTGCTGAAAAAGGAAAAGTTTTCTATTTTTTCTTAATCTTTGTTCTAAAAGAAAAACTTCTTTTTTAAAACAACCAATCTCAAAAGCAGACCATTGATTTATTCTTAGAGCTGTCAATATAAGGAAAAATCAATGTCAAGACTTCTTTCATGTTTTCTATGCCTTATTCTGTAAAAGGCATCCTTCAAAGTCGCATCTCTTTCTCTCTCACCGATGCCATATAAGGAAAATAAAAGTTCTCCCAAGAAAAGTCTTTGTCTATAGAAAATGTTATAATTTTGGTGATACTTTTCATCTTGCAAAACACTGCCTGAAAGTTCATGTTGTTCGAAAGAACAAAAAGGAAATATTTTCTAACCCCAAAGGGCACACCTCAAAATGTGTACCAAGAAACTATTTTGTTTATGATTGCAGGATCCTAATAGAGATCATATCTAGTATATGAACAATGGCTGCTCAAGATATATGATAAGAAATAAATATCTTCTCTTGAAGTATTTAAAGAAAAAGGGTCAGGTGTGAATTTATGTGGGCAAGGCAAAGGAATCACAAGAGGTTATGGAACTCTCTCCGATGAAACCATAACCTTCGACGAATTTGTTCATATTGAAGGACTGATGTATATTCTTCTGAGCATCAGTCAACTATGTGAAAATAAGTCCATCATTATCAAAAGAGACAACAAAATAGCTTATGAAGTGTTTCATGGTCGAAAACCAAACTTTGGTTTTTCTTCATATTTTGGTTGTGTGTTATATCTTAAATGACAAAGAAAATTTTGGGAAAGTTGATCCAAGGCTGATGAAGGAATCTTCATGAAATTTTCATGAGATGTTCCTTATGTATTTGATAAGTCTATACTTGTCAAATTTGATGATCTCCAATCTTCTTCATGTTTCGGAGACATGCCTCACACCACTCCATGTCCACCTTATCATTCGAACCTCAACCATCTTCTAACAATGGTGTGTTCCTCCCACCAACTTTTCCCACTCACCGACATTTCCTTATACACTCATCGACACCATCTTTTCCTTCTCCACTCACCGACGTCACCATCGAAATTACTCACCGACGTCGCACCCTACCACCATACTCACCGACGTCCTTAATTTCTCTCTCCCCACTTTCCGATATTCTCACCCTAAACCTCAGACTTACCGACACCACCACTACCCGACTCAAGAGTTTCCGACGTCTCCCACACACCTCTACCCGACATCACTCACAAACTCCTTCTTCTCTTGAAATTATTTCTTTAGAGGAAGAACCTCAACTCTTAAACACCATCCTCTATATCAGCCGACATATCTTCATCTCAAACACAAATCTTACCTTTCCTCTTCAAAATGTCTCAGCCTTAATATTGACAAAAGATCACCCAATTGCTCAAATAATTGGTGATCAACAAGCTGAAGTTCAAACTCGAAGAAGGAATTGGAAATCTCAATCTCTATGTGAATTCTCTCCTTCATTGAACATAAACAACTTGGTGAAATCTAGCCGATCGAAGCTGGATATTAGCCATTCAAGAAGAGCCCTCTCATTTTGAGAGATAGTCTAGAAATTGGTTTCTTGTCCTTCTCGCAAAACCAAATGGATTTCCAGAGACAAAATGGATGAAGAAGGTATTGCTATTCACAACAAAGCAATATTGCTTACTCAAAGCTATCTTCAAGAATGGAAAGACAGGAGAAACTAAATACTTTGATTAATGCAACATAACATCTCATTGCACTTCTCAAAGATAATGTTTGAAGAACTCTCTGTCACTCATCCATCTATAGTCTCCTCCATTATTTCTGCTTTTCAACAGGAGTCGGCTAAGCAAGCTTTCAATATTGCTTCTCTTGTCAAGGATCAAAAAGCCATTTTGGATTCTCTTACTTCTCTTCATAGGAAGCTTGACAAGGTATCAACTTCTCCTCATTCTATTGAAGTTGATGGAGGTGATGCCTTCTTCAAAGTTGAAGATTGTTTTATGGTTCAAAGGATTGAACAAAGGTTGAGTAGTTTGGGCTCCGATGCTGAAGGGATCAAATCTTTTCTCTCCTCAGTTGGTCTCAAGGGCTCAACCACTAAGGGGGAGAAAACCACAAAAGCAGCAGCAGTCACCGAAGTACCTCCTGTTACCGAACCACCTCCTGTCACCGAGCAACCAGTTGTGGTCACCGAATCGGTTAGTATGGTGGTCTCCGAGGCCTTGGTTTCCGATCAACCACCACCAATTGTTGCTTCAGTTGTTTCCAATGAACCTCTAGTACCGGGTAACACTAGGTCATCTAGAGATGAGGCTAATAAAGAAGCTGGAGTATTAACTCAGGGGGAGGGAGTCAGTGCCCGAACCCTTGAAGAATCTGAAGAAAAAATGATGAAAAAGGCTAAAGCTGAAAGGGAAGAAGCAATAAAAGCTCAACTTGAGTTTGACCAAAGAAATTTGCTCAAAATAGCTCAAGAAGAGGCTACTAAATTCACAGGCGCCGACACTCAGGGGGAGAAGTCTAGTGTCCGACTGGATGAAGATGTCAATATTGATGTTAGCTCTGAGGTGGAGAAACAAAAGGACAAAGGCAAGAAGAAGTCTATGTGAAACAATCTCATGGTTAGAAGATCCCACTCATCCTGACTCAAGGGTCAAATACTCACAAGCCACTCACTGATTCCTAAAAATTGGTGAGTGTTGAAATTCTTCCTACTGGACCCAGATAATCCTTAAAACCTCCCCAGCTCCTTCATGCCCTCTAAAAAAGACATGATTGAATTTTCAGGGACCTACACTAAACCCTCTTCAACATTCTCTTTTGTTGATAAGGATGACTTGGAACCTTCCCAATCCAAGGACTATTTTTGTCACATCACAGCCTTGCACCGAAAATCTATGATCTTGATGACCTTGCAATTAGTCGAATTTTTTTTCTTGCTCACCAACATCTCCTTCTGGCAGAAATGTTTCCACCTAGTGACCTCTCCGATATATGGGTTTGAGAAATAAAAAAAAATTATTTTTTGAAGACTTATTTATCCATATGATGGACTCTCTGAATTTCTTCCACCTCACCTCATTTAGATATCTTCTCCCCTCAGCCGCTGAGGGAGAGAAAATTCAAAGTTCCTGATAAGGTTAAATCAACAGCAGCTGAGAGAAGAAAAGAAATCTTCTCAATAAATCAACTAAGACTAAAGTATTGTAAGCTGAGGAGAAGAAGAAGAAATCCTCCTCATGCAGCTGAGAGGAAAAAAAACTTCTCAAGAAATCAACTAAGGCTAAAGTATTATAAGATGAGGAGGAGAATGAGAAATCAACAGAGAAGAAGAAATTTTCTCAAAAAGAGATTTCAGTTGAAATGGATGAAATCTTCTAAGTGATAAGATATCAACTAAGGGGGAACATCTAAGTGATTCTAAGAAGAATGAGTCGAAAGCAACTGTTGAGGGGGAGAAAATCAAAGACAGACAAAAAGTTAACCCCCGATGCAGACTGGATTCTTCTCTCTCTCCCAAAAAAAAGGATTCATGATATCTCAAATTTTTGATCTATCAAATCCAACCTTGCCAGTTCAATCAACAACAACCATCATCACTGTTCCAGAATATGGTATGTTCTCTAAAGATGATCTTAGGAACAAATGTTTCTTCCAGGGCTACCAATATTCCCTTGTCGATAGCAGCTTCCTTCAAGAAATTCTAAGTGTGGTCCTCTACAGCAAAGATGAAGGAATTCTCTACAATTTAATCTTCAATGAACTCAAGAGTAGAGATGCTGATGCTGCAACAATCCCCTTCAAGTACCTGGATGCTTGGTATATATGTAAATTTGTTTATTATTTTTCTACATATGTTGCACATATTTTTTTCATACTGTATATACTCAGTTAATATATATATATATATGAGTGAAAAAAACCGAAAAGAAAAAGAGAAATGGTCAAAAGTATTTCTTTCTAACATACAGGTATCATCATCAAATAGGGGGAGATTGTTGGGTCACCGATGATTTGGTGATGAACCTTCTCTCTTAATATTGTTGATCTTTTATAGGTTCTTTTGAAGGTCTGAAATATACTTCAAGTACTGGAAAATCAAAGATTATCCAATCAAGGGTTGTACATCAAAATGTGGAATTTTTGATGTACCAACTAACATTAAAATTCAGACCACTTGCCGAAATCAAGTGTGGTCACCGACATTGCAAGAGTGGTCACCGACATTGCTAATGTGGTCACCGACATTACAAGAGTGGTCACCGACATTGCAAGTGTGGTCACCGATTATGCAGTTGCCGATCCTAGAAGCTAACATGTTGTTGCCGATTGATGCTTTTGTACACTTGCCGATTCAAGTGTTAATACAGTTGCCAATTCAAGAATTCGTACAAGTTGCCGATCCAAAACTTAGGAAGCACTAACCGATGTGATACATCCTTGTATATATCACTTAGCATTTTCGAAGATAAGTTCTTATGACACAATAAATGCAAGATACGTGTGCAGCAAGAACGTGGGTAGGAAACCTTAAATTCAGACATTCTATTTTTACTCACATAAAAATGATGTTTGTCTTTAAGCTAAAAGGTTTGATGGGACATCACAGAGCATGAATAAAAAGAGATAAAGTTATCTGACATTGCGTGCTATAAAGAATGGTTCATCCATTAACCTAGTGCAAAGGGAGTAGCATCTGCCTTTGTCCATCAGATATACTTCCAGCTAATACATCCTTGACAGCTGTCCTCACCACCGTTCGAGTTGTACTTGCACTTGCAACCAAGAAAGGTTGGAACTTATAGCAAATGGACGTGAAGAACACATTCTTACATGGCAAGTTAGATCAGGAGATTTTTTTTGAATCAACCACTTGGATTCATAAATCAAGAACAACCCGGATGTGTTTGCAAACTTCGGAAGGCACTCTACGGGCTAAAACAAGTCCCGAGAGCTTAGTACGGTAAGATTGTTGAACTACTTCTACATAGTGGGTATTCTCTTACTTCTACTAATTCTAGCTTGTTTGTTAAAGCTAATGATAAAATACTAGATATTTTACTAGTCTAAGCGGATGATTTAATCATAACAAGAGATTAGAAAGAAGATATTTCTCAAATAAAAGAGAATTTATCAGTTCGATTTCAGATGAAAGAACTTGGATGACTCAAAACACTTTTTGGGTCTGGAAATCGATCACACAGAGGAAGGGCTCTTTCTTCATCAACAAAAGTATTCAAGAGATTTGCTGAAAGTTTGGCATGTTGGAGTGTAAACCGGTGTCAACTACGATGGAGAAGAATGTCCGAATGTGTGCTCATGAAGAAAGAGACCTGGAAGACGTAACAATGTACCGAAAACTGTTGGAAGTCTAACTTATTTGACTTTAACTAGACATGAGATCATTCATTAAATAAGTGTAATGAGCAGGTACATGCAAAATCCGAATAAGCCACATCTAGAAGCAGTACGAAGGATTCTAAGATATGACAAGACCAAACTTGACTATGGGATTCTTATGAAAAAGGAAGAGATTATAGGTTAGTTGGTTACTGCAATGTTGATTTTGCTGGAAACTATGATACCTGGCGTTCAACTACAGGGTATGTGTTCATGCTGCGAATAGGAGCAATTTCTTGGTGCAGTAAAAGACAACAAACTGTGTCTTTGTCTATGGCTGAGGTAGTGTATCGAATGATAGAAATGGCGGCTCAAGAAAGTACGTGGCTTTGTCATTTGTTAAAGTATTTTTGTCAACCAAAGGAGTACGCGGTTCCGGTGTATTGTGATAACTGGTCAACAATATGTTTAGCTGAAAATCCGGTTTATCATGTGAGGACTTAACATACTGAAATCTGGTATTAATTCTTTGGGGAAAAGGTTCTACAAGAAGAAGTCGAGTTGAGGCAAATCAAGACTGAAGATCAAGCTGCTGATTAGTTCAGAAAAGGCTTGGGTGGAAACAAATTTGAAGTGTTACGTCAACAGCTTAACATCATGAAAAGAACTGAAGCTAGTGTTGACAGGGAGTGTTGAAATAGTTAACACCAGCAGCAATCCAAGTTGTACAAGCTGCATTTCAAGTAGTACTCTTTTGTTTACAATAAGTTTTTAGTTGCTCTGTTAATTGTTTGTTTACCAGGTCTTCCCACGTTGGTTTTTGATTAGTCTTCCAGTTTATTATGAGTGTGTTATCTCTATTATATTGGTTCTTGTAATCCTATAAAAAGGCTCTTTAATCTCAAAATAAAGCAAGTTTTCAACTATCTTCTTCTTTTTATGTTGTTATCTTCTTCACTATGTTTTTCACCACATTCACACCTTGATGTGATGTACTTAGCCAAGGATGTGGACCATATCCTTCATCCATCGCCAGCTAGGAGATCCCCCAATCGATTCTGCTATCAGCCTATCGGTGATGATGGTTTCCTACCCTACCCGTTTTTAAATCCACTCAGGGGTCTAAGTTGGACTCAAAAGGCCCGTTCATACAAAGCCCAATCCATCTATTAGATCAGGATTGGCCCGTTTCCACCCATCAATCCCCTTCATTGGGATCACTCACTAATTCGGCAACGATACGTCAACAAGAGATCCTTTCCCTTACTCGTTCGGAATGGGAAGAACGGTGCAAGGGGTTATGTTTTCGTTATAGTCAGAAGTACTGGCCAATTCACAAATGTATAGAGGGAAAATTGTGAGTCATGTTGATGGCCGACGATGAAGCATTTTCTGAAAAGGTCGATTTTTACACCTTGACAATTGATGATGTTGCCATAACTTCTGTCAATGACCAACCTCCATAAGAGTTATGTACTCTCTTACAATGGTATTACTTTTTTGATTTTGTTTACATGTAGAGTCATTGGCTATTTTCTTTTCATCTTGCAGTATTTTGATTTTGTCTAGTTGTTAGCAATTGCAATCTTTTTTCATATTGAAAAAAAACAGTCGATTTCCTATTAGTGATCAACATACAATGTCTTGAGTACATTTATATGCAATTTGAACTTATTGATCTTATTAGCTAACTAGTGCAATATATCCCAAAGCAGCCCGTCAAGTAGTAGCAAAAGTAAAAGAAAGCCCTAATTGATATTTTGTTCACACCTTTTCAAAATATTTGAATTGTTTCTGATATTTTTAGTTTCTAGTTTGTTATTGTAACAACCCGCATTCTTATATAACGAATACTGCAAATTATACAATTTAGACGCAACATTGTGTCTACAAGTTGGGTCTCCTTCTATACAAATTGCCAAAAATCGACAACAAGTTTTCGTGTATAATCTTCATATAAGTAATCTCATAAACATGAAGATTAAATTTATACTTCATAGCATGCTCGACATAATTTACCTTTTTAATGTACAATTAATATCATCAGCTGATACCTTGAAATGCATATTTGTTAAAACAAATTAAGGGTTAGACCAAACGGTCAAGTGAGTAAATCCCTGTTTAGCAAATCTTGACTAAAATATTCAAAATAGATTTAAAAGCCAACTAATAATTCATACCACTTAAAAAAACTAGTATTTTTCTCAACTGGAAATATATTAAATATTTCTCATCTCACGTCCCGACAAGACGACTTATACGTTTCCATTTAAAACCCCTTCCAATAAAATATAACAAGAAATTTCCCTCGGTTATAAACCATGATTTGGTAAAAACAGTAAGTTTATCGAGACAAAATGATTATTGCATCTCGCTAACACAACAACCCAAGTTATCGCATCATACTGATGCGATAACCCAAGTCCTCGCATCTAAGTGATGCGATAAACCAACTCCTCGCATTCAAGGGATGCGATAAGTTCAATCCCCGCATCTTAGGGATGTGATAACTCAGGTCCTTATATCTAACTGATGCGACCACCCAGATTCTCGCATCTCTCTGATGCGAGTAACTTTCTCTTTTGAAATCTTTCTAAGTCCTTTCCATCACCATATAACAGCGTACGAGGCTTCGCCTCTTCTCATAACTCTCAATATAACTCTAACCGTGTTAGTTCTCTCATCCTTTCCAAACAACCGCAACTTCACGTGCCCATGGTTCGGTTCACACTATTAGAGATAGCTCAATATATCGATTATGCCACCCACAATCATTTATATACTTTCCCCGTCCACTCATCGCGGATTCACGTCGCTTCATATCTATTCTATCACGGATTCCCGCCGCTCCGTATCTATCCTCGTTAATCAATAATTCCCGGTCAACCTCACGACTTGTTAGTTCAGAAAATACTAACAATTAACGTCACATAATTCCATTTATCATATTAAATCACTTGTGACGTAAAAACACGTCTTTTACAAAAAGATTGTAAAACCTTTATATATCTCTTTAAATAACACATTCTTTTCCAAGGAATTCATTTAATAATACTTTTTCAAATAAATCTCATATGTGTTAATTTTTCCAAAAACCGATAATCGAATTCCGTAACCCATATAACGATAATAATTCTATTATATCAAATCGACATATTATCGAAATAAAATCTTTTAATAACATATGCATTTCAGTTCGAAAATAGTTTATAATAAAAACTCACCTCAGTCCCATTTAGACGATAAATCTTTATCAGAGAACACTTTGGACACCGAACAACTAATAACTTATTTCTTTCTTCTCTTTTGGACACTGCCAAGACCAAAACCCGTCTTTTTTCCTTTCTTCCTTTAACCGATTCAAAGGAAAATTCTATATATATATATATATAGAGGAAAATTCTATATATATATATATATATATATAGAGGGAGGTTCAAATGAGAACCTTTTGAATTTAAAGAAACAAAAGAACACTTTCCTAGCCACATATTTATATTTAAAGAATTAAAAAATTATTTAATACTAATCAATTTACTTTAAGGGTATTATAGTCAAAATTTACTTTATGAGTACTACTATTCATCATGTCTCCATCAGATTGTACAATATTGATTAATTTTAAACAATGTTAATATGAAAATATATTTAAATAATTATAATATCAAGATAAATATGAAATATCTTTAAATAAATATAAGATCAAGAGAAATATAAAAAACCAAACTCAATATCATATATGATTTTAGAAAATTGAAAATTTACTATTTTTAAAAATTGTAATATGAAATATCTTTAAGGAAAAATTTATTATTTTTAAAACTTTAAAAACTTGAAAAAAAAATATTATTTTTAAAAATTGAAAGTAAGTTTTTTAAACGAGATGTGTTGATGATATTAATGTTTACCTTCCCAAATCGTGTAAGAACAACACATGGTTACAATGTCAATTATGTCAACAAAATCACATATGATTTCAGTATCATATGTGATTTTGTATAAATGTAAATGTAAAATCATATATGATGTTGTACAAATGATATTCAAATATGATTACAATGTCAAATATGTTAACAAAATCACATATGATTTCAGTATCGTATACGATTTTATACAAATGTTAATGTAAATTTATATGTGATTTTGTACAAATGTAAATATAAAATCATATATGAATTTGTACAAATGATATTCACACATGATTACAATGTCAAGTATGTCAAAATTACATATGATTTCAGTATCATGTATGATTTTGTACAAATATTAATATAAAATCATATGTGATTTTGTATAAAGGTAAGTGTAAAATCATATATGATTTGTATAAATGTTATTTACACATAATTACAATGCCAAATATGTTATTTTTGATATATTATATTATAATATAATATAATGTAAATGATATAATTATGTGATATAATATAATATAATATTTTTGAAGGGTATTATTATCAAACTATTACTTTTAAAAACATTTGCTAATACCATTTTACCCCTAAAAGAAATAACCCTTTGTGGAGACCAAAATATCAACATATATTAATTACTATAATGCCATCTAATATAATATCATTTGTTTTTATAAAATATGTGGTTAGAAGGAAGTTCCCTTGTTTCTTTAAATAGGGGGTGTTCTCGTATGAACCCTCCCCTATATATATATATATATATATATATATATGTGACCAAGAGAGAGAGAGAGAGGGAGAGGGTGGATGATTTTCTAAATTACATGGCACCAAAGAATTAACCAATCATCAATTAGGAGAAAAAATCACAAGTGGATGTTTTGGGAGATGACCACAAGTTGGTCAACCTAATTACCAAACCAACCCTTGAACTTCAAACCATAATATAAAAATAACCCCAAACTTCCAAGGATATTTATTTCGAAGCCGAACAATACAAACCCGGCTATTACAGTTATAGGGCGAACTAGATGTAACATATTCCATTATTGTTTTCACATTAAGACTTTTGCCGAGTGAAATTTATTTTAGTTCCGAATTGAATATCATTGTTATTCTAAATCTTTAAGTTTGTATGTTAGTATTTGTCAACCGAGACATAAATAAAGCAAGTATGATTGACAAGATGCTCGGTAAGTCGGTGTAAATAATGAGACATGACTTAAAGAAATTCTAAGATATAATTATTTGCACTTTCGGAAGGAAGATTTATGTTTTGTTTCTTCATCTCTTCAATTCTTTATCTTGACAAACGTTTTACAACATCATTGAGTTCATAAATTTATTTTATTTCGATGAATTTTAATTGTAACAAAGAAATTAAAGTACTTATAATCTTCTAATATAGCATCACCGTTATAAAACATGATTATGATTTGGTATAACCATTTTAAAACTTGGTTTTTATAATATAATAACAATTTTTATGACATCAACTTTTTTACATAATTTTTAAAGAATAACTAACTTTATAAGGAAAAAAGTATTAGCATTTGTATTTGACAACGGTTATTTTTATAATTAATATCGTGTTATTGTTGATAAATAATTTCGTATTAGTCAAAAACCAACAAAGTTTAAACCTTTAATAAAACCAAAACATAAAGCAAAATAATAAAGTTTAAACTAATTAATCAAGATGATGTCTTTGAATTCGGAATAGAAAAACTTAAACCAATTAACACCACACTGATTGAATCTATCTTTTGTGATGGATTCAATAGAAAAAAGGAGTAGAAGTATACATGTTCACTTAGTAAACATATATTAAAATGCAGTACACGAAAAACAAAGACCAATTTGTTTGAGACGATGGTGAAAACGAGATATGAGGGGATAAACACGTCCTTAAAGGTTTTATACGACCATTTTATTTGTTGTGAGTCTTCTTGCCGTAAAGCCCTAGGATTCGATGCAGTGACGTGTATTTTGTTTATCAACAACAATGATAACGAAAGTAGATGTAGAAAAAATGTAGGTAGAAGAGAGCATTTTGATGGAGATTCAATCGAGAGGGAGAGAACATATTTTCAGTGTGATTAGAGGTTTAATCCAATATTTATACTGGTTAAACCCCATAAACTTGTGGCTTATTCTGAGGTTTAGGGATCATGCTAGAGACTAAGTCTCCAACCGAATTAACCACATTTTTAATTAATTTAAAAGTTTAAATTTTGAAATTTAAAATCAGATAAAATCGAGATTAACCTGCTAAAATTCGTAGTTAATTACTGATAATTAACAGTTTATAATTAAATAGTAAATATCTAACTTTGTTTATAATTTGTACCCAAAAAATACTTGGGAGCTCAGGGCTAGGCTCTGTAGTGAAGTGTGCCTCCTCGTGCCATACCAATGACGAACCTATAGGTGTGCATATGGTGGCACGCGTCACTGTCCCCGTCGAAAGGTTAAAATTTTTACATTTATGAAAGTTGCAATCGTATCGTTTTAGAAGATGTCACCGTATGATATTTAGAAGTTCAAGAAGGTGCAACCATACCTCGTACTCAATCAAAAAACCCTCTTGAAATCAACCGAAAAAAATCAAAAAGTCTTTCGAAATCGATAAAAACCAATATTTTAAAAAACGTGTCTTAGTGCCGCCATAGTGTCGAAGCGCAGCCTTGTCGCCACGTTAACCCTGTTGGCATGGATTTAAGGAGTCGAGCTTGTTATGGCACATTACGGCCCGCCATAGCGTGTTACGGCGTTACACGTTTTTTTTAAAAGTTACGGTGTTACAAATGATATGACGTTGTAAGACATGAGAGGAAATTGCAAATTTAAATTTGAATAGGGGTAAATGTAGATATAACTTTATAATTTTTATGAGCCAAATACTTAATCATCAAAATGGGAAAAAAGAAAAAAAAGACCTAAATTACTTTTTAGCAAACGAAAAATATTGTTTAATTACTTTGATTTTCTTGTTTGATTACCAAACAGGGACCGTGAATAATGTCTACTTTGTATATTTGATATTGTTTTTTTAAACTCCGTAAATATCAAATTATCAATTCATGGTTATTATTTTGTTTATCATTTTATATGAATTTTAAATTATTAATAACTTGAACATTATTGTTTAAGATATTGAAATAAACTCACACATATACATATATATTATGTACATATTTGTCGCCTTAAGTCACGCCTTGAATAACGTAATGGCATCGCCATAACTCGTAAGGCTTGACGCTTGACCTCACCGCCACGCCATTTAGAACCTTGATAAAAACAACTTAAAAATCCTTCAAAATCAAGCAAAAAGCTTTAAAAATCGAAAGGGTGGAATTAGGCTAAAAACATATCGAGCGATATTGAACGTTAGTAAAAACATGAAGACACGTCGATAAAAACCGTTCTTTTTGTAATTATTTTTTGTTTAATATTATATTGTGTCACCATATAATGTTTTTTTTTGGGTCAGTCCTTGTGCCATGCTGCAAATTTCGTGGCCGCGACCCGCGGTCGAGACACCGCGTGTGTGTGCATTGGACCTTCCACTCATGACCTTCATCATAAGCCAATCAACTTGTTAAAACCCAATTAAGAGAAAAGTTTTATGCCTCTTTATATTTAGGCCTTGTTTCTTTTTTTCATTTTAAGCTCTTAATCACCACTTATGTCTGATTCGTTTATACGTTTCATAACCATTTATAACTGAAATCAGACTTTAGACTTCAGCATCTCTTAAAAAACAAACACCACTTTAGTCTATTTACCAATGTAGATTTCAACCTTAATAATATTTCCAACAATTAGACCAATTCAAAACGTAACAGAAAAATATGCAATGATGTCTTCTTAACATAGAAAAATTTTCATGTTCAACCACACATTAAAAGAACCTTCACTATATTAATTTTTAGAATAACATTTTTTATTAGTATATGATTTTATTGAAATATAACAACTATATAGTATGTAAATAGCTATCTACCAAATATTCAATTATGATTTTCACTCAAAAGTTAATTGTTTAATTTTGATTTACAATAAAAAAACACAAAGTAATAATTAAATTTTTTGAATCATGTTCTACTATTCTAGTAAAGATCAAGTTAAAAACCAAAATAAAAAGTAATAATTATATATATTTATAATAATTGTTAATGATGATAGAAGGTAATTAAAGAATAAAAGAAAATGAAATAGAACATAAAATAGAAAAAGAAAGTGAATTAACGAGGAGGATATTAAGCCTGGGCAGCTGGCTGTGGGTGGCAATTGTTTTGTCGGTGGCGTACACATGGACAACTCTACGCCCATTAATAAATAAATATATACACACATTATATAAAACACGTTATATATAAATATATATATATATAATGCCATACAACTATTACCTTTTTGTTTCTTCCCCCACCCCAACCCTAGGGTGTTATTATTATGTCGAGGGGTGCTTACGGGTTGAATTGATCAGGTTGAAAGTATTTCAATTTAACCTAATATTTTTGGTTTGAAAAATTTCAATATAATCCAAACTAAAGTGTAACCCATCCCAACCCGTACGGGTTGGTCTGGTTGATCGGGTTGATATTTTGGTACAACAAAATCTTCTCCTAACCTTGAATATTTTGTTATCTCTAGTGTACTCATAATTTTTTTTCACCGTCAGCCGTTTGGTACAACTTGTTCATACTTCAGTCATAAGTATATCACATTCAATTAATTTTCTCAATATATATATATATGTGTGTGTGTGTCCACATTTAATGGACATGTATATAAAGAAATTATATAGAGATAGAGAATAAATTGAAAGTATGTGTATGTGAAAAAGGTACGTGATGATGTAATTGTCTAATATATATTAATAAAGACTCAACAATCATACTCAATTCAAAAAATAAAATGATATCGAGTTGGTCGGGATGGGTTGAGTTCAAATAAAAGTAACCCGATATCAACCTAATATTTACGGTTTGAAAACTTTACAACTCAATTAGATATCGGATTGCTTCCGTTTGAGTTATTTTGTGTCGGGTTGGGTTGGATATACGGTTTGAAAATTTTACAACTCAATTAGATATCGGATTACTTCGATTTGAGTTATTTTTTGTCGGGTTGGGTTGGGTTGATAGGGTTTTTTAGCACCCTTAATTATGCCAGTAAAAACCAATCAATTCACTTATCAATCGTAATAATATAATTAAATAATAATATCATATTAACTATCTAAATTTGATTAATATATGGTATCATAATCATGTATCACGATAATGAAGATTATTTAAATGCTTGTATAAGTAAGGATAAATGATCCAACACATATCAACATGTTATGTGAATGTTCGATAATTTAGTGCATAAAGATTTAGTTGGTAAAGACGTAAATTTAAATAAGTTTTTAACTTTAACTTTTGTAAATTTAGTTGGTTACAAATATAGTTAGTTGATTAGTGATATAAAATATTACACGTTAAAAGTAAATTATGATCGATTGGTATATTGTATATTAAAAAATGATATTGTATTATGTTCACCAATCACCCCTACCCCTACCCCTACCCCTACCCCTACCCCTACCCCACCCCCATTCTATTCTATTGTATTTTATCATTTTATTATTTTATTTTACTTTTCTAAAAGCTTAACGGTCAAGGGTAATATAATAGTACACTTTACTTAATTATACCTATTCATCATTTTTAAATCTATCTAGTAACTAACTATTTGTATAATCTTTCTATTAATTTCATCCCATATGTATCATTATAAAAATTATGTTTTGAAACTAAACTAGTTTAACCCAACATATCTCATTTGAAGGTTGAGTTTAAAGATGGTAAGATAATACATAAAGAAACCCACTTGTGAAAAATATATAAGAAAAAAAGTAATTCAAAAATAATACATATTTGAAAAGCTGGTTAAGAAAAAAACATACAAATAGAGGCATAAACAAGAAAATCATATAACCAATTTCAAAAAAAAAATTGCACCCCTTTAGTCTTAACTTACTAATTGTATCTCCCATTCTTAGTATGTTACCTTAATCCTACATCTCCACGAGTTCCGATTAGAGGTCATGTTCTAAAAAATACCTAAAAACTGTCATAGTTGCACTCAGTTGCTCAGCCCACGCCCTTCTCAGACTACCTATTTTTCCCGCCCCTTGATCATCACATTTTTTATCCTCCTACAAGTTGGTTTGGTTTACATTGATTTTTCAATGTTTTGAATTGACCAAATTAAAATTAATGGAAATAACACAACCATTGAACCCTGAATGAAGCAATCCCTTCTTTAATTACTTACTTGTGCTTTTGGTCTTGAATTAAAGGTTTAAAGTAGACAAAGTTTATATATGCTTGAATTGGTATCCAAGCAAGGAATGCATTTCCTAAATTTCAACTAACATCTGGTGTCCATTTAAACCCCAACCCTCCCATCGCTCTTGTTTATCAATTAATTAATTAAAAGATATAGCTACCTAGCTAGCTTACGACATCATACCAATCATGAAGCAGGTTGATCGTGAAATTGGAGATATGATATCATCACTCACTCGTCGTCTTGCTCATCTCCAAAAGAAGTCAATGGATGGAGCCAACACACACCACCACCAGGAGGAGATGGATGAGGAGGAGGAGAACCGTAGAGCTGGTGTTGGGATCATAACTATGGCTGGAACCAACGAAGGAGCAACCATGAGAGGTGAGATAACAAGCATGGATCAGGATGACAACTCTAAATCTACAGGTAAACAAGACCAATCATCGCCACTTACATCCTACCTCAACAACAATGTTCAGAGTGTTAACAACTCGATCATGGTGGGTGGTAGTTACTCTGCCAATGATCCAGGAATCCATTTGGAGGTTGATGACCATTATCAAGGAAAGCCTACTAGGTATGGAAACAAAAACAACAACAACAACAACAACAAGAACAAGGAGTCTTCTTCAGGATCCTCTACAAGCGACCATTCTAGCTAACCAGATCGACTGCAACTTGTTTTCTTACGAATGTCATCATAATAAACTTTAATCGTTAATCTCCGATTGACCCGTATCTTGATGGAAGAGTTTTTAATTGTTTGTTGAGTACAAATAAATGGCGATTTCAAGAAATTACCCCATATATAATTGTAGGAGTTTGGATGATTAATTAATATGATAAAAATTATATATGTAACTGAGATTGAATGTAATACTAATTAAGTTGAGAGAGTCATGTTACTTTTAATATTTAATCTTATATATCAAGTTTTATCAACGTATATTATTTAGAGGGAGGTTAATAACACCTTAAGGTATGTTAATGATACCCTTACAAAAGTGAATCATCCTCACACATATCTATGTTAAAATCAACTTTTTCAATTCTCAACGCTATAAAAGTACAAGAATTTCCGTACAAACCCCTATTAAATGGGTGCCATTAGCACTTCCCATTATTTATTCTATACTATATGAATTTGCATGGAAGGTATTTGATTATTAATCAGGAGTAATTATGTTTGGAATTCAAAATAAGGAAAAATAACACTTTATTAGTGTATTATTCAAAACAACTTTTCGCCAGACCTGTAAGATAATATTTTTACTTTTAAAATTTTAAAACAACAACAACAAAGCAAAATATTGTGAAGATAAAAAAATTCTTAACCACTACAACAAGGTCACCCTCACTATTTTACTGTAAAGGTTAATTCTTAACCACTACAACAAGGTCACCCTCACTATTTTACTGTAAAGGTTCAAGCGTAAAAAAAAAAAAAAAAAAAAACATCTGATTCCAAGTCTATATTAATAATTAATTAAAGCCAAAGAAGTTGAATTTATTTAGCATAATCTATGAATACCAATTTGATGAAATAATAATACAAATAAATAATTTGATATACATATAACCATCGAACAAAGAATTGAAAGTTTACATTCAACAAAATTACATCACTAGTATTCCCCACCGACATCCACAATTTCAGATCGGAAAACAATAAACCACCACCAACCTCCATCATCATCCATGGCGATGGCGCATTCAATCAATCTTCCTTTCCATTTCCATTTCCATTTCCATATCTATCTAATTAAAAATCATAGTAAAATTTCATACAAACATAATAAACTGAATCGAAATACCTCACAGTCACAGATCATCAACTGCCGTAAGAGTTGTAACGAACGGTTTGTGGAAGTCCATTTTTATCATCAGATCTAACGAGTTTTCGGATCTCGGATCTGACCTTGAAGATGACGTGTTTCCAGCTTCCTTTCTCTTGTGACCTAAAAATGGAGGTTTCCTCTTGATTGAACTCCAGATCTTGTGCGAATACAGGTTTTCTGGAAAGGATCCATCCCCATCCCCAATCCCACCAGTTTCTGATGGAGGTAGATGCTGATTCGCCCATGGAGGAAACGGATTTAGATCGTCGCATCGCCCATGCGGTTGCAGCGGTGGTGGTGCCGGAGATTGCAGACGGCTGAATGCGTAAAGACATGGAGGAGAGTCTCCGACGCATGCCGGCGGTTACTGAAGATTGATCGTCGTCGTTGTCTGAATGAGAAACGGGAAGAGATGCTGCCTTTCGAAACATAGTAGCCATGGGAATTGAATGAAGGAATTGGAATTGGAAATGGAATTGGAATTGGGGAATTGAAAGGGTTTAGAAAGAGGGTGGTGTTTTTATTTGAAGGGTGAAGGTGGTGGTGGGATCCATCTTTCAGGCTCTAATTTGTCTCCATTTTTATATACAGATGTAAATAAAGGTGTACAACTATGCTATATGACCAAGTTTTATTTTAGATTCACACCAATCATTCTTACAGCTTTTATATATATTTAAAAAATGTATAAATTTTGCCAAACAAAAAGATGACATTTGAAGACAACTATTCAATATTAAAGATGTTTTAATTAGACCATCTACAATCCATCACTAAAATCGTTAAGAACATAAAAAATGGAGGTGTTTTCTTTTATAACCTCTATATTTAAAGGTGAATAATATATCCCTTTAAAGAATTATATTAATATTTTATTCAACTTTTTCTGGTTTTATTTATAAATTAATAGTTTAATGTATTAAAAAATAAATACATATATTATTTTAGTATTATTATAATATTAAAAATGTTTTTAGTGTTGTTTTTTAGTGTTACATTTTTAGTGTTTATCATGTTTTTAATGGTCATTTTTAGTGTTTGGGTTGGAGATGTCCTTAGGGTGAGTAAAAGCGGGTATTCAATCAAAATTTACCACTGGCGAATTCCGACCCTCACTGTACCCCCACACATCTGGTTACATGCTCATGGGATTGCTTATGGAATCGAATCTGAAATCGGTGGTTTTTGGAATAAATGAATCGGAACTACTTACATCGGTTATTTATATTTGGGAACCGGAATCACTAGGAACCGGTTCCGATACCTGGTAACCGGTGTCTACTTTTTTATATATAAATTTTAGAGTAAATTACACTTTTGGTCCCTGTGGTTGCCACGTACTATCAAGAGTAGTCCTTATTTCAAACTAATTACAATTTTGGTCATTGTGATTGCTACATGGTTTCCATTTTGGTCATTGGGGTTACCACCTGGTTTCAATTCTGGTCCCTTTGACTAACTCCGTTAACTCAAAGGATATTTTCGTCTTTTTGTTGTTCCCTTAATTTTTAATACATAGTAAATAAGTATTGTACCTTATTTTTTTAATAAAAAGGAAATAAATGTTTTATATACTCAGAATCCTAATTCCTCAAGAAGGCAAACCGGCCACTGGTCTCTCTTCTCCTCTCCCACCTCTTCGCTTACCGCCGTCGGCCACCCCACAAAGTCGTAGATCTCACCTGACCGCTCACCCCCTTCGCCGTCTCACCCCTCCATCGCCCACCCGACCCCTTTGTTGTTTCATGCCATCCCCCTCTCTGTCTCTTTCTGTCTCGAATATATGATACATTCTTATTAGTTGCAGCGTTTTGTGAAGATTTCAAGTGTTTTGGAGTTATAGGTTGTTGTAATTCGTGTTTTTCGAAATAACCCATATCATAGAAAGATAATGCCAACAACAAGTAGGGTTAGTCCAACCGGTCCGGTTTTCGGTCCTTCAAATCCTCCATTTCCGATACCGGTTTGGTGCCAATTTCTCAGGTAATTAACCGGGATTGGCCCGGAAGTTTAAGTGACAATCCAATCGTAATTTAATCACGGAAGTTCAAGAGACAATCTTATTTCAATTAATGATTATCTTAATTTCCAAAAACAATACATATTTTAATAATCAATCTAAATTAATCAAGAAAGTTCAAAAATTACTTTGGAAAAAAAAACCTCTTTCCCTCGTTCAGCACTAGTGGTAGAGTTTTAAATGAGTATTAGACTAGTTTGTCGATACTGATAGTTGAAGCTTTGTTGTGCACCCAAGATTGGGTTAGAAACTCTAGAAAGCCGTTAATAGATGACATCGACGACATCTTGAAGGACGATGATATAGTTTTGGGTATTTTTTTCAAATTTTGTTCTATTTTGAAACGAGTATTACTTTTTATTAAATACTAACAATTTTTTCGGTTTTGTGTTTATATAGAGATTGTGCAAGCTTTAAACAAAGTAGATGACAAAGACACGGGGAAGAGTGTAACACCCTGTCCCGCGTGGCCGGAGGACGGTGTTCCACAATGAAAAACATAACAACAAAACTAACATTAAACGGGAAATCCGGAGCTACTATGATTATCCATCAAAATGAAAGTGTGAGAGACCAATTTTATATGATTTTTCTAAAAACAGTGTGCAGTTCTCGTTTTTGCACAATACCAGTTATAGAAATCCATTGTTTTGAGCCTTATAGACTTGGAATCAATTCTGGACTTAAACTAAAAAGTTGTAGCACACTCAGATACCTTTCCAACGATATATCGTACACCTCAATCAGATAAACGAGCTATTTTATATGAATTTTTGAACAAACATCAGCTATTAAAATCCTCTACACAGTTCAAAACAGGCTACTTTTTGACAATTTTGCTACTATTCACAACTCAAAACAGTCCCCTTTTTTATAATTTTGGTACTAAAACCATGGTGAAACAACTATAAAACCTTTCCATACATAAATCAATTGTGTAAACTTATTTCCTCATTTATTTAACCAACAAAAAAAGGAAACTAACATCAAAAGATTAACTTAATAATCAAAACCTTATGAACCCTAACATGAACCTTCCAACTTTAACACAAATCATCAAATTAGAGAGCATACTTTGGATTGATTTGTAGAACTAGGAATTCTTCAAAGTTATTTCACCAATCTCTCAAAGCATCTTCATTTACTTAGTTGCATGAAGAGTTTGGAAATTTTTTAGGGTTCTTGAGTTTGCATACGGTCCTAGCTAGAAAGAGAAAGGGTTAGGGGCTGTTTGTTTAGATATGTATGATGCCATTAAGTGGTTGCACTGAATCGTGCAGAGGCATCAATCTGTTTGGCAAAAAAATAAGGCTCTTAAGGGTGACAAAAGCCTCTGAATGATAACTGACCTAAACCCTTGCAAAATGATCCAGACTTGCTTTTCTTCCCAATATACCCTCTTTTATCTTTTCAGTGCCTCCATCGCTCTCCCACAACCTCCCGTGCGATCTCCATGTGGTTCTCTCGCTCGATTTCTCTCATCTCTTCCACAGTATCTCTTCCACGACGAAGGTCGGCGACATCTCCGGGCAATGTGCAATGCCGCCGTCCTCCACCGTCTCAGGTATGTGTTCTGTTTGGTTTTCGACTCCTCCCGTGGCAGTGTTCTGTTTGGTTTTCGATTTCTTGCCTTCCATGTGATTTATCTTTGATTTCTTACCTTTCTTGCCTTCAATTTCTCTCATATTGGTATTTGGTATGTTCAAAATTATTTGGTATCGATTTCTTAATTATCACAGCTGATAAATATGGTATTGGTATGTGATTTCTTCATTTGGTATCGATTTCTTCATATTGGTATTTGGTATGTGATTTATCAAGAATATGATTTTTCTACAGCTGTTGCACCTTAATTATCACAGAACACAACTATTAAGCCAACTTAATCAAACTGTCGCACCTTTTTTTTTGCACAGCCGATGCACCTTTTTTTGCATATGGCGTTTGGTATGTTTCTGATTTTGTATGATTTCTGATTTCTTGTGAACACATAAATATGTGATTTCTTGTGATGTATGTTTCTGATTTCTTGTGAACTAATAAATACGTGTAATCAAAGTTGCAATTACGATTTGTAATTAGGTATGGAACTAGTTGGTGAATCTTTGAACCAAAAGAGACATAAGATTAATTGGAAACAGGATGGATTGGTCAAACATTTCTCGAAGCTTGTCTACATGAGACAATTAAAAATGGGCGGGAAGGTAGTAGTCTTAAGCCACAGTCGTGGAAGAATGTTGGTGAAGAACTGAAAAGGAAACATAACTTCATCGTTGACCAAAAAAAGATGAAAAACCACTATGATTACATTAAGGGGAAATATGTGGCTCGGTCGTAACTGAAAAACAAAACTGGGAATATCTATGATCCATCAACCAACACCTTCAATCTGTCTGAGGAAGAATGGAACATAGAGATTTCGGTCACTTTCTTTCTTATTCTTTATATTATTATTTCTTCATAATTATATATTGATATTGATATATTTTCTTTTAAACATCAAAGTAAATACATGGAACCATTGAGGAGTGCCAGTCTGCTTTTTCCTGGACTGTGTTTCCAAATATTTGATGGTGTTGCTAGTGTTGGGCTTGAGAGTTATGGAACAGCATCTACGATTCCTGATGCATATGACTCTGATCCCAACTAGAATGAAGATATACCTGAAACTCAAGAGACCAGGGGGCAAACTCAACTCAAGAAACCGTAGGCCAAACTCAACTCAAGAGTGTTCTTCACACCCTCCGATACAAAGAAAAAAATGGAAAGCTAAAGAAACTTGTACTTCAAAAAAAGCGGAAGTTGAAGAAACCATTTTGAAGGTGATGAATGTGATGCTAGAAAAGCATGAAGCACCTAAAGATGATATTGATGAGTGCTTGAAAAAGTTGGAGGAACTTGGATAGGTTGAACCGTTGCATGACATGACACTATTTATCTTAGCCGAAAACACCGACTATATCAAAATGTGGATGCGTTTAGAACCGGCGAAGTGTGAGAGTTGGATTAAACGACTTACGACACGCAAGTATGGGGGAAATGTGTTTTAGTTGGTGGGTTTGAATTAAACTTGTGTTGGATTTGTGGTTATTTTGGATTAAACATGTGTTGAATTTATGCTTATTTTGGATTAAACTTATGTTGAATTTGTGGTTTTTTTGGATTAAACATATGTTTTTTATGACCATACGTGTGTTTGTCATGTTTAATGTATGCGTGTTTATTATGTTTAATATGTTAAATATATGTGTTTGTAATGTATGTTATTTTCAAGGTAATACATGGATTTCGATGAAGATCTTTTGCTAATTATGATCATCTATTTGTATTGGAAATACAATCATCCATCAAGAATAGAACAGATAAGAGATAACACTTCTGCCTTAACCGGACATGCGTATACACTAGAATTGTTAGGCGGATCGAATAGACAATGTGTTGAATTGATGCAGCTTTCTCGAGATGCATATATACTATTATGCAACCATTTTAAACAAAAAAAACTGGTTGCAAAATAGTAGGAATGTCACCGTTAAGGAGAAGATGGCTATATTTTTGACAATTATTGGCCATAACGAACGGTTTAGAATGGTTAAACGGAGATTTCAACACTCCAGAAAGACTATTGATAGAATCTTCCGCGAAGTACTAAAAGCAATGATGAAGTTTGCGAAAGAAGCTATACGACCGACACATGGAAACGCATAATACATCAGAACGTCAAAGAAACCTAAGACAAATTTTTCCGGTACGTTTTGAATTATTAGTAATTAATTTGTATTCTTTTATAATAATACTTCGTTAGTATTCTTTTAATAAAGGGGCAATAGGTGCATTAGATGGAAGTCTCGTACATGCAATCGTACCTGTTGATCAACAAGCTCGTTATAGAGGTAGAGAAAGAGGTGAATGTTATCAAAATGTTTTAGGTATTTATGATTTTAATATGCTTTTCACGTATGTTTGGGCTAGATGGGAGGGTATAGCACATGATGCTAGAGTGTTGAGAGAAGTTGCATTTAGTCTAACCTCTGGCTTCAATTTCCTCCACGAAGTATGTATAACTTTTACCTAAATTTTAATTGTTTACTGTTTTCTTATATTGTTTATATAACGCAGTTATGTTTAAATTTCAATTATAGATAAATATTATCTTTGTGATGCTGCTTATGCCAACACCCGTGGTTTTATGACTCCATACCGCAACACGAGGTATTGGCTTGCTGATTTTCGACGACAAGTGCCTTGACAAAAGAAGAATGGTTCAACCATGCTCATGCACAACTTAGAAATGTTATCGAGCGTGCCTACGATGTCTTGAAGGCAAGTTTCCAATTTTAAAGCAAATGGCTCCCTTTCCGTTTCGAATACAAAGAAACATTGTAATTGCTTGTTTTGCGGTTCATAATTTTATAAGAAGATGCAATATTCATGATCAATTATTCATGGATTACGACAATGACCCACGTTTATTGCCGAGGGACAAGTAGAAATTGAGGGAGGCGATGAAGATGACATGGATGCAAGGCCATTTCATACTAAAAAACAACACGTACAGGACAAATTTACGTGACCATATTGCTAATCAATTAATGTCAAATGCGTCAAATTAAGAACTTTGTTCAAAAACTATGTTGACGTTTTGTTGTAATTTGTTTGTTATGTTTTTGTTTATTCTAGAACTTGAAAAAGTAATGTTATGTTTGTTTGAATTAATATAAAATGTTGTTTTCAAGTTATATTTGCAAAATAATTTTATTATTCTGATCTCTGCCAAAGAGTTAAAATTCATTCAGACTGTATCATACAGAGGGTTAAAATAGTAATTTGTTCTCATTTAGACTGCCCATTTAGAGCAGCTACCAAACAACCATTTTTCATTATGCACTATATCATACAGAGCCTCTTAAGCATTCTAACCTTCTGACCATCCAGCACTATACCATCCAGCAACTACCAAAAGGTCCCTTAAGCTCCAAATGAAGCTTTTTGGCTGAAATGAGGGCTTAAATAGTTAGTATAAGAATCCTCAATTGTCAATTATCACCCTTCATCAAAAGTCTAATTCAATATTGGTCCCTATATGGACTTTTTGTTAATCCCATATTACAACAGATCTGATAGATTGCTCAAGGAATCCTCATTTTATTGATATACTGAATATAGAAAACACACACTTACACTTTTAGATGACTCTCATATGTGGTGTTCTTCTTTCTAACTAACTAACAGACTCTCTATATATACTACAATAGAATAGCTAAAGCTACATGTATTTAAATCACAGCCCAATTACATTGAGACACGTCATCACAGACTCTATTCAGAAGTTATTCAGAACTTCAGAACAGTCTTCAACTGTCTTCAGAACTTTTACTTCAGAACTTCTCTTTCTTCAAAAGTTCTTCAGAATCACTTCAGAACTTCTCTTCTGAATATGACTTTATTTACCTTTCAGCACCAGTTCAGAACTTCTAGTTCTGAACTATTCATATTTAGATTCTTTACTCCTTTACAAAACATTCAAAACATAGTTCAAACTTGTGTTCTAACACTTTTCCTAACATTTCTAGTCCTAAACTCAATTTATTGACTACATAATTAACCCCTAAATAAAAATTTGACTTTCATTACTAGTCCAAAATACAACTATCTTAAGCAAAGGTACAAGTAGATAAAACATCATAATTTATGTAAATGAATATATCAAGATTAATCAGTAACGAATTCTAGGGTGTTATAAAGAGGGCAATGGAAAATTAGAGTATGATTTTTGTTGGTTGATTTGTATTAAACTATGAATATTTTGTTATTACTGCACAGTGATGTCATGGATTAAAAGTGTGCACGGATTACTACATAGTGATTGCATGGATTAATATGAATTTTGTTTAAAAAGTGATGTAATGGATTAATATATTTAAAAGGTTGTAAAATAATAAAAGAGATTGCATGGATTACTGCAGTGATGCCATGGATTAAAAAGCAAAAGTATAAAATTCAAAAAAAGCGAATGGATTAACAATCGGTTCCAACCGGGTTTTTGACCAGAAAACCGGGACCAACACCGGTATTGCCTATACGGTCCGGTTCTCGGTCCTAAAAATCTCTCATTTCCAGTTTCAGTTCCAAACCGGTTCGAGCCTAATGCTCACCCCTAACTTGAAGGCTACAACTAATAACTTCAGTTCTGAGTTTATTGTTTATAGAGGTGGATTGCTGTGAAGAAATTCTCGAAATAGCGTGGCCTGATCCAAAGCAGTTTGCAATATTGTTGGATTTTGTTTATTGGTTTCGACCTATCGGATCTCCATCGATTTGGGTGTTTACAGTTGTGCTTGAATTATGGTTGGAGATGAGAGAGAGCGCGAGAGGCCATTGGTAGAAGAAGGGTTGGGTGGAGGTTATGGTGGCCGGAGTTTAATGGAATGGAGGGAGGTGGATCACCTTGCTGGTTCATCTCTGTATTCAGATTAGAGATTTTGCATAAACGTATGATTCAGAGATTTTGAATGAGGGTATGATTCGAGATTTAGATTTAAGGGTTTGAGTTTGATTTTGGAATGAGGGTTTGATTCAAGATTTGTGTTTATGATTTTGAAATTCAGATTGTTATTTTGGATTTAGTTTTTTATTTTAGATAGGGTTTGATTTTGATGTTAGGGTTTTTTTTTTATCCCTTTTCGATTTTCTTGTTGATTTTGATTTAGTTTTTTGGTTTGCTAGGATTTTGACTTTTGAAGTGAAGTGGGTTGGTTGACGGTTCATCTTCGCCGGAGAAGATGAAGTGAGGTGGGTTGGTTGACAGTTCATCTTCATCTGAGGAGGGTTGGTTATAGCAAAAGAAAAAAAAATACTTGTAAAAAAGAAATTAAAATAAAAGTAAAAAGACAAAAATATCCTGATACCATATTTGTATAAAATGAAATTTACGGGACTACTTCGACTTCCGTTACTTCTAACACTTCATATTAACTTATTCAAAGTTGTTCCAACCTGTACATCACAATTTAGACCATCCGTTCAAGTTTTGGGTAAATTTTTCCCATTTAGGCACTCTAGTTACCTACCCAATTACCATTTAGACAATGTACTTTATATTGTGAATCTTCACATCATATAATTAAGTCATTTGTAAGGTGTTAGCACCAATCTTACCTCTTACATCTCATTCCAACTATGGGTTCAACTTATAACTCATTAGTACACTAAGCATTTACCAAGTTCCTTTTTTTATACACAAGTAACACATAAAACATGCTTTAACATATAATACATATTTGCTGGTTCATCTCTGTATTCAGATTAGAGATTTTGAATAAACGTATGATTCAGAGATTTTGAATGAGGGTATGATTCGAGATTTAGATTTAAGGGTTTGAGTTTGATTTTGGAATGAGGGTTTGATTCAAGATTTGTGTTTATGATTTTGAAATTCAGATTGTTATTTTGGATTTAGTTTTTTATTTTAGATATGGGTTTGATTTTGATGTTAGGGTTTTTTTTATCCCTTTTCGATTTTCTTGGTTATTTTGATTTAGTTTTTTGGTTTGCTAGGATTTTGACTTTTGAAGTGAAGTGGGTTGGTTGACGGTTCATCTTCGCCGGAGAAGATGAAGTGAGGTGGGTTGGTTGACAGTTCATCTTCATCTGAGGAGGGTTGGTTATAGCAAAAGAAAAAAAAATACTTGTAAAAAAGAAATTAAAATAAAAGTAAAAAGACAAAAATATCCTGATACCATATTTGTATAAAATGAAATTTACGGGACTACTTCGACTTCCGTTACTTCTGACACTTCATATTAACTTATTCAAAGTTGTTCCAACCTGTACATCACAATTTAGACCATCCGTTCAAGTTTTGGGTAAATTTTTCCCATTTAGGCACTCTAGTTACCTACCCAATTACCATTTAGACAATGTACTTTGTATTGTGAATCTTCACATCATATAATTAAGTAATTTGTAAGGTGTTAGCACCAATCTTACCTCTTACATCTCATTCCAACTATGGGTTCAACTTATAACTCATTAGTACACTAAGCATTTACCAAGTTCCTTTTTTATACACAAGTAACACATAAAACATGCTTTAACATATAATACATATTTGCTGGTTCATCTCTATATTCAGATTAGAGATTTTGAATAAACGTATGATTCAAAGATTTTGAATGAGGGTATGATTCGAGATTTAGATTTAAGGGTTTGAGTTTTGTTAGTCCCCAAGGAGAGATGGCTAACTAAGAGAGGGTTTTGTAGAAGGGAGGGGGGGGGGTTTGAATATAAAACACACAGAATATACTCTTTTTAAATTTTTTTAATATAAATATTAAAAATTTACACACAGATAGTTTGATGCGGAAAAGAACAGGCACACTATTCTATCAAACTAAACACACAGATAACAGTAATTAACTTATACCTTAAGGAAGTTAAAACAATACTGTTATAGCACATAGCTTTGCCACAGTCACACAAATAATCACTCTGAAGATTTGTTGAAAGTGTGAGATTTCTGGGAAGGACTTCATCTCCTTTTATAGTGCCTATGCATGGGATGCAAGTGGACAGCTGTCAAGGTTTCATTAGCTGGAAGATTATCTGCTGGACAAAAGAAGAGACCACTTCCTTTGTACTATAATAATGGATGAACCATTCCTTGTAGCACGTAATGTCAGATAACTTTATCTTCTTTTCTTCATGCTCTGTGAAGTCCCATCAAACCTTTTAGCTAAAAGACAAATATTCCTTTTATAAGAATAAAAGAGAATGTCTTTATTTAAGGCTTGATGCCCAAGTTCTTGCTGGCTCACGTGTCTTGCAATTGATGTGAGTCAAGAACTTATCTCTTTGAAATTGCTAAGTGATACATCACACTATGTATCACATCGGTGGATACCTATCCAATGTTGGGCCAAGCGTTGCCAGCCGGTAATAGCCGAAGGAAAAAAAAAAGGGGGGGAGATAGAGAAGAGGAGATTCAGAATAGTCACTCCACTCCATGGATAGTGCACACAGATTCTTCTATGTAAGGCTGGAATTGATAAGTGTACACTTTGTTGATAGACTTCATCTTTCACTAAATGCCAAAAGTGTACACCCTTGAACTTGTGACTTGATATCACAGCCTTAGAAAATATACCTGCAATTTCGGTGACCAAGATTATAGTGTCGGTGACCATGACATCAAACTTGATGACCTCATCTTATTTGATGTCCTTAGTACTTTTGATGACTTTTGAGTGTACCATCGGTGACCCACTATATTGGTGACCCAATCTTGACTTGGCAAAATGATCTGAATATTGAAGTTGGTTGATACATCCAAAATTCCACTTTTTGATGTACAACCCTTGATTG
This sequence comes from Silybum marianum, assembly GCA_036898165.1. Taxonomy (NCBI): domain Eukaryota; kingdom Viridiplantae; phylum Streptophyta; class Magnoliopsida; order Asterales; family Asteraceae; genus Silybum; species Silybum marianum. The sequence continues at coordinate 8,678,598 of CM072531.1, forward strand.
AATAGCCTTTGACTCTTCAATACTTGAAGCATATTTCAGACCTTCAAAAGAACCTGTAAAAGTTCATTCATACAAAGGAAGGTGGTTCATCACCAAATCATCGGTGACCCAACAATCTCCCCTATTTGATGATGATACCTGTAAGTTAGAAAAGAATTCTTTTTGACCCTTTCTATTTTTCTTTTAGGTTCTTTTGACTCAGATATTTTTTTTTATTTTTTTTTATGATTTTTTTTATGATTTTTTTTTTCACTGAGTATGTATAGTATAAGTATAAGAATAAATGTAAGTATAAGTATGTGCAAGAAAATAAAACATTAACAAGAAATTTTAAGAAAGAAGAGTATGAACTTTTATTAATCAACACACATCTTTGAAAAATAAAGTTCACACTATATGAAGAATATTCAAGGAGTGGGTTCTCTTCTTTTTAGCTCATCCAAGATAAGCCTAGTGATCCCATGGTCTTCAACCGGAGGTACTCCTAGAATAGCAGAGAGGAAGGAGCTGTGAGCCCTTGGGATGTCAGAAGCTCTGAAGAAACCGATGTTTCCAAAGATGTCTTCAAAGAAAACCCCAAGCTCAGGAGTAGTCAGCATGGTTTGCTCCGGGTAAGCAATAGGAGTAGGAATGGAAAGATCTATACCCGAAGCATTTATCTGGATGCCTCTTTCATGAAGCATAACAAAGTGTCCCTTCTTCTTGTTTTTAGGAGCAGTGATGACCTCTCCTTTAAGACCCTGTTGTATGAAGTACATTTGTTGTGCTTCAAGATATGTCACAAGAATATCATTCTCCTTTTGAATGTTGAGCATCTTGATGAATAATTTTCTGAGAATATTAAGTACCAGCTCCTTGTACTTGCTTTTGCTCTTGGAGATGCATTTACCAACTTCCATCCACTCAGTCATCCCAAGAACTTCCAGCCATTCAGCTTCATATACCTTTGAGAAAGTATCAGCTCTCTTAAGGGTGACAAGTAACTTGGGAGAATTCTTGGTTGGAGGTTGGATGGTGGCACTGATAATCTTGGAATCATCCTTCCTGTTCTTCAATCTCCTTTTGAACCACTCTACTTCCTTTGCTTTCTTTGCTTCATCAAGCATCTTAGCAGCTTCAGATTTCTTCTTTATATTTTCAAGCTCATCTTTTTGAGCTTGAAGAGCATCCTTTACCATTGCATGAGTGGCTTCATCTTGAGCCAACTTGAGTACATTTGTCTGATCATACTCAAGTTGTGCTCTAATGGCTTCTTCTTTTTCAGCTTCAGATAAGATAACCCCAAGAGGATCGGTCAGTGTGGGGGCAGGCTGAAGTCTGAGAGTATCTGCTTGAGGACTTCTCATCCTTTTCCTTCTTTTCTTTTCTTCCTGTTGATCTTCAAAGGAAACAGGCTTCTTTCCTTTGGCTTTTTCTTTTCTTTTCTTCTATTCTTCAGTTTCAAAGGGTTGAGCACTGATACTCTCCCCCTCAACAGCTGCTTTGGGTACCAAAGGAACAGAGACCACCTCTGTGACCACACCACCATCGGTGGCTGTAAGAGCCACGTCGGTGGCTGCCACATCATCAGTGGCTGCACGAGCTGGAGAAGCCACATCGGTGGCTGGCATGCTGACGTCGGCGGCTGGTGAGGTGGTATTGGTGGTCTTCTTATTTTTCTCCCCCTCAGTGGTTGAACCCTGGAAACCACTGAAGAGAGAAAAGTCTTGATCTTTTCTATATCTGAAGCCATGGAATTCATTTTTCTTTCAATCCTTTGAAGAACAAATCTGTCTTGTTCTTGAAAAAAGGATCCATCCACATCAAGCTCAATAGTCGGAGGAGAAATTGGAATCTTGTCAATTTTGGTGAGAATAGTGGCAAGAGACTCCATAATGTTCTCTTGAGAAGTAGAAAGAGAAGCCAGTCTTTCCAAGTCTTTGGCTGCTTGATCTTCCAAAGTTTCCACCCGACGTATAGTGTCACGGGTAAAGCTGGTGAAAGCTTGGAGAAGATCATCTCCTTGTTTGGAAGACATGGGAGCAGAAGGTTGAGGCTGTGGTGGTTGATCAGCATCATCATCACTGCAAGAGTAATCCACCAAACCTGTAGGTTTTCTTGGGGGGGATTTAGGAGATGTGGGGGAGACACGTTTAGGAGAGTGTCTATGAGGGGATTCCTCAGTAATGGGTTCTTTCACAACCTTGCTCCGTACGGGAGACGTATGTGTCCAAGGTGTAGTGTCAGAAAATAGAAAGTCAGTAAATTGGGATGCTCCATCAAATGCATCTGGTTGTGATGCACTCTCATGTGAAGTAAGGAAAGGGAGCTATGAGAGCTCACGGGGTGGAGAAGAGGCAGCTTGGATGGGAGAGTCCAAGTCTTCTTCATCAACTAAAGAGAAAGTTGATGAAGCAATAATAAGGATGTCCCTTTTTACAACCATGTCCTTTTGGGAGGGCATGGAGGAGCTAGGTTGAGTTAACTGGTTCTTGGGTCGGGTAGGAATCTTTTCAACACTTACTAACTTTTGGGAGTTAGTAGGTGGCTTGTGAGGTGAGACCCTTTGAGTACCCTTAGACTTCTTTGAGGAAGTCTTTGGGGGGCTTTTAGAGTGTCTCCGCTTTTGAGACTTAGATGCTTGGGTAGAAGCCAAAGGCTCTTTTGGCTTCGTAGCATCGGTGGGTGCGGAGGTAGATGTGCCCGACGCTTTGGATCTCTTACGAGATTTGGGCACATCAGTTACTCTAGGTGCAGAAGGAGTAGAAGACATACCTGAGGTCCTTTGCAGACGGGGCTCATTTTCTCCCCAAGATAGAGTTGCATTCCTTGCAAACTCAACCATAGATGGTCGGAGAGGGTTGTCTGATGCTAAGACAGCCTTTTTCATAATTTGATTTCCCACTTGATGAAGCGGGGGATCATATATGATGTCATCTCTTTTCTCCAGTTTTTCTGCCAACTTTGCATTAATGATAAGGGAGAAAAGGCGTTGAAAAGGTACCTGAGGACGTCGGAGGGTAGAGAATGAGGAGATCATTTCATTGAAGAAGTAGCTCGCAAAGTCTATCCTTCTTTGAAATATTAGAGCATGTGCTAATTCAGTCACTTGGGAAGGTGACTGATCCGGGCCACCTGTCTTCTTGCTCAGGCACAGAATCAGATGAGCAAAAAGGAAGTTCCATATGTTTCCCATATTCTTGCGCAGTAAAGTACCTGGACCCTTTGACTTTGAATCCTTCTTCTCTTCTAAGTAGTTCAAAACAGCCACCACTTGTTGGTGTTCATTTCCAAGAGGAAATGTTTCATATAAATCATAAGTGGGAAGCCTAAGGATGTTTCGAACATCTTCAACATCAAAAGCCACATCATGTTCATCATTTCTGAGAACAGATGCAAGGATTTGATCTGTAGAAGCATCAAAAGTACATGATAGCCAAAAGTTTCCAAGAAGAAACTTACTCATCTTGGGTTTTGCTGTCAGAGCATATTGGAGAGGACACCTTTGAAGGAACCAACAGATATCATTGTATTCTGGATGGGCATTATCAACTCCTATTCTTCCAAAGTAATTGCATGTAGGAAAGGAGAGAGATCCAAATGTCATTGTTTGTTCTTCTGAAATTCTTGAAGGAGAAGCCATTGAAGAGGAAAGGAGTTGCAGGTTTGAGTATGAAGGTTATAAGATGAGAAAGAGAGAGGGTGCGAGAAAGGTGGTAAGGTAGTGGGGAAGGAGGTTATATATGAGAGGGAAATTTCAATTTTCAAAAATAATGATTACTTTTGGTGATTGAAAGGTCAGAATTCTAAGGGTTTTAGGGTTGAATTCGGCGCATGGTCTGACATTGGTGATGTCATTTGGGATAAGAACAAAGAATATTGCTTATCAAGAGTGGTAAGTCAAGAGTTATCTTTAAGGGGTTAAGAATGTGAAGGGTTGTAACGGTTACCTCGGTGACTTGTACAACGTCGGTGGCTTTATGAAAGGGACAAACGTCGGTGGCTCAGTAGAGAGGTTTACGTCGGTGGATGAGATTTGAGAGAGTGAGTCGACGTCGGTGGCTCGTTAGAGGGTGCACTCGTCGGTGGGTTGTCCGAAACTCAAGGCAACTGTCGGTGGCTCGACCAAGGATACAACGTCGGTGGATAGGCACGACGTCGGTGGGTGGCGGCGTCGGAAAGTGACGTCAGTGAGCTAGACGTCGGCGTCGGAGGCTCTTGAATGTGGGTACCGTCGGCGTGTGGAGATACGGTGACCGTCGGTGGCTCAATGACTGATCTCGGTGGCTGGTGGCATTGGTAAACGTCGGTCGTCGGTGGATTAACTTTGTGGGTCACGGTGGAGATGGATGGTGGTGGTGAATAGGGTTAGGGTTTGAGAGAGAGGTAAAGGAGGTAGTTTTGGGAAAGTTTAAAGGAGAGAGAGAGAGAGAAGGGTACCGTCGGTGACTTAGTCACCGACATTAGATATATATATATTATTTATTTATTTTGTTTTTATTATTATTTATATATATATATATATAACATATATAATATATAATATATAAGTTATAAATTATATAAATGTATATATAATATATATATATATAGAATATATATATATATATATATAAAACATATATTTATATAAAATTTATAAATTATATATTAGTCTATGTTTATCATACCTAATTCACCAATGAGAAACTTGAACCTTGCTTCATCAAGGGACTTTGTGAACAGGTTAGCTAATTGATAATCAGTGGGAATGAAATGAAGCTCCACATCACCTTTAGAGACATGATCTCTTATAAAATGATACCTGATATCAATGTGCTTAGATCTTGAATGAAGCACAGGGTTGTTGGCAATGGCTATTGCACTTGAGTTGTCACACATTATTGGGATTTTTGAGAAAATCTGATTATAATCACACAACTGATTTTTCATCCACAATATCTGTGCACAACAACTTCCAGCAGCCACGTACTCTGCTTCAGCAGTAGATGTAGACACCGAATGTTGTTTCTTACTTGACCAGCTCACAAGCTTTCCACCAAGTAACTGACAACTTCCAATTGTACTTTTTCTGTCTATTTTTGAACCTGCAAAATCAGAATCAGAGTACCCGATGAGATCGAAACCTGAGTCTTTGGGATACCAAAGACCCAGATTTATGGTACCTTTCAGATACCGAAAAATCCTTTTCACAGCAGCCAGATGTGATTCTTTAGGATTTGCTTGGTATCGGGCACACAAACAAGTAGCAAACATAATGTCAGGTCTACTTGCAGTAAGATAAAGAAGGGATCCTATCATGGCTCTATAATTTGTAATATTAACAGAAATGCCATCAAGATCAGAAAAGAGTCTAAGAGGAGGAGCCATAGGAGTTTTCATGGTAGAGCAAGTATCAAATTGAAACTTTTTCAGAAGATCTTTAATGTATTTACTTTGATTTATGAAAATACCTTAGGAGACTCGTTTTACTTGCAAACCAAGAAAGAAAGTTAACTCCCCCATCATGCTCATTTCATACTCTTTTTGCATGAGGGAGCTAAACTCATCACACAAGGATTCATCGGTGGCTCCAAAAATAATATCATCAACATAGATTTGAACAAGAATGATATTACCTTGTGATTTCTTGAAGAAAAGAGTGTTGTCAACCTTGCCTCGTACATACTTATTTCTAAGTAGATATTCTGAGAGAGTGTCATACCAGGCACGAGGAGCTTGTTTCAGTCCATACAGAGCTTTATCCAGCCTATACACATGATATGGATGGACTGGATCTTCAAACCCGTGAGGTTGCTTCACATACACTTCTTGACTAATTCACCATTCAGGAAGGCACTTTTGACATCCATTTGGAATACCCGAAAATTCTTGTAAGCTGCATGGGCAAGAAATATTCGGATAGCTTCCAATCTGGCAACAGGAGCAAAAGTTTCATCATAATCAATTCCTTCCTCTTGCCGATATCCTTGAGCAACCAGCCTTGCTTTGTTCCTTATGACAGTTCCTTCTTCGTCCATCTTGTTTCGAAACACCCATTTTGTTCCAATAATAGTTTTGTTGGATGGACGAGGAACTAACTTCCAGACTTTGTTTCTCTCAAATTGTGAGAGTTCTACTTGCATGGCAATTACCCAGCTAGGATCAGCTAGGGCTTCATTTATCAGCTTAGGCTCAACAATGGAAACAAAGTTGACATATAAGCACAGATTGCTTATGCCTCTTCTGGTTTTTACACCAACTTGTGGATCACCTATGATTTGATCTATTGAATGATCCATGGTCCACTTTAGTGCAGGAGGTAAGGTAGGAGGTAGAGAAGAGGATGAGGTAGGAATTTGAGATGGTGAACATAGGTTTGAGGGAGATATGGTGTTTTGGTGGGTAAGATCTTCTGTAAAGTTAGTTTCAGGAGGTGGAGAAGAAAGAGAAGGTTCTGAAGGTAAGGTGGTGTTTATGGGAGGCTGAGAAGAGTTGCTATCTGGAGGATTGGGTTGAGAGGAGGATGGAATTTCACCAACACATGAATTTATCCATAGGTTTAATTCTTTTTCATCAAAAGATAATGAAGAAATTTCAAACTCATCAAACTTCACATGCATGGATTCATCTATGCATTGTCTTCTTAGGTTGAAAATTCTGAAGGCTCTTGAGGAGAGAGAATAGCCCATGAAAATTCCATCATCAGACTTCGGATCAAACTTTCCAAGTCGTTTCCTGTCATTTAGCATGTGACATGCACAACCAAACACATGGAAGAAGTCAACTGCAGCTTTTCTACCATGGAAAACTTCATAAGGAGTCTTGTCATGCCTTTTGACTATGATAGATCTATTTTGAGTAAAGCATGCAGTGTTAACTGCTTCTGCCCAAAAATAGGTTGGCAACTTGGATTCACTCAGCATTGACCTTGCAGCTTCACACAGTGTTCTATTCTTTCTTTCAACAACACCATTTTGCTGAGGAGTGCGTACGGCAGAAAAGTTCTGAGAAATTCCTTTTAGGTCAAAGAAATCTTCCGGAAGCGACATTCTTGAATTCTGTGCCATTATCACTTCTGAAGGACTTCACCAGTTTACCATTCAAATTTTCAATCTTTCTTGTAAACCTGATGATTTTTTCAGCAGCATCACTCTTGTGTTTCAGAAAGAACACCCAAGTATATCTAGAGAATTCATCAACGATTACTAGCATATACTTTTTACCACCCAGACTGGGTGTGCTTACTGGACCGCATAGATCCATGTGAAGCATTTGAATAGGTTGAGAGATAGAAGAGCATTGTTTTGTTTTAAAGGAAATTCTGGTGAGTTTTCCTTTTTCACATGCTCCACACAGCTTTTATTTTTCAAAAACTATTTTTGGCATTCCAACAACCAGCTCCTTGTTGGAGAGTTTGTTCAAGGTTTTAAAATTTAGATGAGAGAACCTTTTATGCCATAGCCAACTTTGTTTGGCTAGTTCTTGAGAGAGGAGACACACAGCTTCTTCTATTGCACTTTCCTTCATGTTGATTATGTATACGTCATTCAGTCGGGTTCCTGCTAGTACAATCTTGTTCTGTACATCAAAGACTAAGCACACACATAGCTGGAACATGACCTTATAGCCCAAATCACATATTTGGCTGATGCTTAGAAGATTTTACATTAGCCCTTCGACATGAGCTACTCTAGAGAAAGTGATGGTTCCATTTGAAATGGTACCATATCCTTTGGTGACCCCTTTTCTATTTCCTCCAAAGGAAACAGTTGGTCCCTTTTCTTTTGAGAAGTTAGAGAGAAGAAGTTTCTTTCCGGTCATGTGTCTTGAACACCCACTGTCCATGTACCATATGTGATCTTTATTTGGTACCTGCACCCAGAAACAAATTTAGACTTTTGGTACCCATTTTGAGGTGGGTCCTTTTGGATTAGAAGGCATTTTAGTTTTGCAAGGATCCAAATCTTTTGGGCAACTTTTAGCAAGATGAAGAGTGTTGCCACAATTATAGCACTTCTTTAAAGAAAATGCCTTTTTAAAATCCCTATCATCAAAACTTTGGACAGAGGTTGACGACTGAGAAAAAGAGGGGTGTCCAACACCTGGTCTTGGTCCAAGGATACCTTTACCAGGATTTCTTGATTTCTTCAAGTTCACTGACCGAGGAATGAAATCAGTAACTATTTGAGATTTCCTTTTAGATGAAAAATTTGATTTAGCAAAATTTTTCTTTTGAGGAGAAAATCTTTTTGGAGAGGGATACTCAGCAACACAAGATGGCTGCTCCTGGGAGTACCTTGACTCATGCAGACTTAGGGAGTTTAAAAGTCTTTGGATAGGTTTGGGAGAAGAAGAAGAGCTTGGAAGAGTTGAAACTTTTGAAGACTCAGAAGAGATTTCTTTAGCTTTAACAAAGACTCCAAACTTCTTAGAACCAGATTCTACTTTGAGCATGTCAAGTAGATCTATAGAATGAACGGAGGTAGAATCCTCAGATGAGTAACCGAAGAGATCATCATCGTCATCGGAAAGGAAACCAGCAGGAAAACCTTGACATTCAGAAGAAGGAAGTGGAAGGTCAAAAGGTTGAGGAACATCTTTTCCATAACCAAGGCCAGACTTATCCTTGCTGGTGATTTGATCTTGAAGGATCCTTTCAAGATTCTTAGAGGAATTAGTCCATTTAGACAGAACCTCTTGTTCCTTTTCAAGAGTGGAAGAGATTTTTTATTTTTCCTCAGAAAGACTGTCGTTTAAGTACCGTAGGTTTTCCAGATCAGCTTTCATTTTATCAAAATCTTTTACTTTTGAAAAGCAAGAGAGAAGTTGATCATTTAGACATTTTATGTGCATATCAGCCTTTTTCTTTTGAATCTTTAAGTCACAGAAGTCAACAGTTAAGGAATCAAAGACATCAGCCTTTTGATCATCAAAGAGAAAGGTAAAAGGATGTACCTGAGGTTTTGTTCTTGAAGTGGATCCCTCAGCAGATACAAGGGTAGTGTAGAGTGACTTCTCCATGTCTTCCAGCTCATCGATTTTGGCCATGAAGCATTTAGTGACATACTCACTCTCACTCTCAGAGGTTTGCTCATCCTCCCAGCAATGAGCCTCAGCAACCAAAGTTTTATTTTTACTTTGGTTTCTCTCTTTTTCTCTCTTGTATTTGGCTTTGTACTTCTTATACCTGGAGGTTTCTTTTGATTCAGAATTTTCTTTAGAGGATTGGCTATTTCTCTCTTCATGCTTCCTAGAAGCTGGATTTTGAGAAGTCATGGCCATAAGAAGAAGAAGGTTTGACAGAAGAGGAAGCTTTTGATCTGCATTCAGAAGCAAAATGACCTTTCTTTCCACAATTGAAGCATTCTTCATTTGCTTTATCAGAAGAGGATTTTTTAGAAAAAGGTTTTCTATTAAATTTAGAGCGGTTTGAAGAAAATCTTTTATTCTTAAGGTTTCCAGCAAGCATTGCCATACTATCAGAAAATATGTCAATGGCTGATTCTTCTCCTTCATCATCAGCAGCACTATAGTATGCATCTGACAGATGAGAAGAGTCTTCCTTAATATCTTTTTCAGAATCAGAAGAAGGATAGGTGATTCTGGGAATACAAGAAGAAGAGTTTGAATCACCTATCAAAGCAATAGAAGAGGATTTGATATCCTTTATAAGAGATTTTCTCTGGTTCTTAGTTTGTTCATAGTGAAGAAGAGTTCCATAGAGAGCAGTTAAAGGCATTATTTCTAAGTCCTTGGTTTGCTTGATGCAAGTACAGATAGTTTCCCAGAAGTCTGGGAGACAGTCCATGAACTTGTAGAGAACTTTTTCATTATCATAAACTCGTCCAAGAACTTTGAGATCATTGAGAAGACAATTAAAGCGATTAAAGTAGGTAGAAAGAGATTCTCCTTTTTCATGGGAGAAGAGTTCATACTTTCTAACAAGACAGATCCTGTTAGATTTCTTTACTTCTTTGGTGCCTTCATATAAGACATCAAAGTATCCCACATTTCTTTAGCAGTGGGAAGGTTAAGAAGAGAGTGATACACTTCATCAGGAAGGGATACAGCAAGAGCAGATTTGACTTTAGTGTCTAAAGCAACTAGGCGTTTATCATCTTCACTAAATTTGTTAGAAGGTTTGATGATATATCTACCAGTTTTCTCACTTCTTTCGTCATCTATATGTCCTTTCCTTCAGCGTCCTTTTGAGGGCCAAAGCGAGCCCATATTTTAGGAACAATAGGTCCCTCACTGAGAATGTTGGGATACCTGCAATCGATCCCTTCCAAGAATAATAACATGCGATTTTTCCATAACCCAAAGTTATTTGGGTTGAACCTTGGAGGTTTAGCCAAAGATCCTAAATCATATGTATTACTGGAAGAGGTCTGCAAGGTACCATCAACATTTGAGGTAGTAGCCATCACATATCTGGTTTATTGAATTAAACCAACTGCTCTGATACCACTTGTTAGTCCCCAAGGAGAGATGGCTAACTAAGAGAGGGTTTTGTAGAAGGGGGGTTGAATATAAAACATACAGAATATACTCTTTTTAAATTTTTTAATATAAATATTAAAAATTTACACACAGATAGTTTGATGCGGAAAAGAACAGGCACACTATTCTATCAAACTAAACACACAGATAACACTAATTAACTTATACACTAAGGAAGTTAAAACAATACTGTTATAGCACACAGCTTTGCCACAGTCACACAAATAATCACTTTGAAGATTTGTTGAAAGCGTGAGGTTTCTGGGAAGGACTTCATCTCCTTTTATAGTGCCCATGCATGGGATGCAAGTGGACAGCTGTCAAGGTTTCATTAGCTGGAAGATTATCTGCTGGACAAAGGAAGAGACCACTTCCTTTGTACTAGAATAATGGATGAACCATTACTTGTAGCACGTAATGTCAGATAACTTTATCTTCTTTTCTTCATGCTCTGTGAAGTCCCATCAAACCTTTTAGCTGAAAGACAAATATTCCTTTTATAAGAATAAAAGAGAATGTCTTTATTTAAGGCTTGATGCCCAAGTTCTTGCTGGCTCACGTGTCTTGCAATTGATGTGAGTCAAGAACTTATCTCTTTGAAATTGCTAAGTGATACATCACACTATGTATCACATCGGTGGATACCTTGTAAGGATGGAATTGATAAGTGTACACTTTGCTTGATAGACTTCATCTTTCACTAAATGCCAAAAGTATACACCCTTGAACTTTTGACTTGATATCACAGCCTTAGAAAATATACCTGCAATTTCGGTGACCAAGATTATAGTGTCGGTGACCATGACATCAAACTTGATGACCTCATCTTATTTGATGTCTTTAGTACTTTTGATGACTTTTGAGTATACCATCGGTGACCCACTATATTGGTGACCCAATCTTGACTTGGCAAATTGATCTGAATATTGAAGTTGGTTGATACATCCAAAATTCCACTTTTTGATGTACAACCCTTGATTGAATAGCCTTTAACTCTTCAATACTTGAAGCATATTTCAGACCTTCAAAAGAACCTGTAAAAGTTCATTCATACAAAGGAAGGTGGTTCATCACCAAATCATCGGTGACCCAACAAGTTTGATTTTGGAATGAGGGTTTGATTCAAGATTTGTGTTTATGATTTTGAAATTCAGATTGTTATTTTGGATTTAGTTTTTTATTTTAGATATGGGTTTGATTTTGATGTTAGGGTTTTTTTTATCCCTTTTCGATTTTCTTGTTGATTTTGATTTAGTTTTTTGGTTTGCTAGGATTTTGACTTTTGAAGTGAAGTGGGTTGGTTGACGGTTCATCTTCGCCGGAGAAGATGGAGTGAGGTGGGTTGGTTGACAGTTCATCTTCATCTGAGGAGGGTTGGTTATAGCAAAAGAAAAAAAAATACTTGTAAAAAAGAAATTAAAATAAAAGTAAAAAGACAAAAATATCCTGATACCATATTTGTATAAAATGAAATTTACGGGACTACTTCGACTTCCGTTACTTCTAACACTTCATATTAACTTATTCAAAGTTGTTCCAACCTGTACATCACAATTTAGACCATCCGTTCAAGTTTTGGGTAAAATTTTCCCATTTAGGCACTCTAGTTACCTACCCAATTACCATTTAGACAATGTACTTTGTATTGTGAATCTTCACATCATATAATTAAGTCATTTGTAAGGTGTTAGCACCAATCTTACCTCTTACATCTCATTCCAACTATGGGTTCAACTTATAACTCATTAGTACACTAAGCATTTACCAAGTTCCTTTTTTTATACACAAGTAACACATAAAACATGCTTTAACATATAATACATATTTAGAATCACAAGCTAAGCATATTTAGGTGAGTGGATGTTACAAATACCTCCTTCTTTTGAAGATTCTGTCCTCGGAATCATCATTGCTCGAATAGGGTCGGGTACTTCGCCATCATTTCTTCTTTATTCTCCCAAGTCCAATTTGGCCCATGGTAATGCTTCCACTCAACCAACACCAGTTCCACATCCTTGTTGCGTAGATTCACCGTTCGTTCATTTAAGATAGCCTCAGGTTCTTCAATGTATCTCAGCTTCTCGTCTACCTTCACTTCCGTTAAAGGAACCACCTCCTCGTGTTTACCGAGACATTTCCTTAGATAACCAACATGAAAAACACCATGGATACCTGTGTTGGGTCACCGATGATTTGTTGATGACTCCTCAATCTTTCCTTAGTCAAATATTTTGTATCTTGGGTTCTTTGTAAAAGTTTGGCGATGCTCAACAAGTTTAGCGAATCGAATACTATCTGATACCAAAGGAACATATCAACATTTGTGGAAATGAAGATATGACCTCCGATCAAATACCAGGCTTTTCATCAGCCGATTTCTACACAGCTGTTTTATCCGCCGATGATGTGTTATCTATCAAGAGTTCGGCTACCAACTGAAATATTTCCTTCTGGACATACCTTCGGCTAGTTGCTCTAATAGTCCATCGGTGGATAATTTTGAAGATCTCCTTGTCATCAATATCTACAAGAACGTGGCCTCCAAGTTTTAGATACAAACATTATCCAAAGGTTTGATTGTGTTTATCTAGAACTTGTCCTCCAAGTTTTAAATAAAAACATTCTCCAATAGTTTGTTTGCCTTTATCTAAAAGCTTGATGTGACAAATGAAGACTTGAAGAAAAAGGTGAATAGTGTCATGTCCTTTATCTGTACGATAAAGGAAGACACCCATCTTTATCCAAAGGTAATTTAGCATTAAAAATTATATTGTGACAAGTGTCCCCATGCATTCAACGCATGAGGCACTATAAAAGGAGAAGAAGAGCTCTCATGAAAAGTATGCCTTTGAGTAAGAGAGAGATCTTCTAAGTAAGAAGCTGATATCGGCATCAACATAACTTATGTGCTTAAGTTATGTCTTTGTGTTCTAGGTGTCTAGATTGTTAGAATAGATTACATATGTTTTTTCCGCAACAATCTATTTTCTATGTGTAATTCTTAATATTTTATATTAAAGAATTTAAAAAGTGAAAAATTCTGTGTTTTTGTATTCAACCCCCTTTCTACAAATCCTTTACTTGTTTGACATTACCCTAACCAGGACCAACAACCTGTGACCTCTTCTGGCAACTCAACTCGATATGCTTGACTAAGTCTTTTTAACATAGTTAACATGATCGGTCAAATACGAAACAAAAGGGCAACCATAAGGACCAAATCTGAAATAAAATGGCAACCATATTGACCAAAATTGTAATTAGTTTAAAAGGACTAGAGTTGATAGTAGGTGACAACCATAGGGACCAAAAGTGTAATTTACTCTAAATTTTATCATTTGATACAATAAAAAGTAATTTTAAGTCGATTATAAAATACAATGTAACAACTTAAGGAATATAAATACAACAAACAGAGAAAATTAATACGATAAAAACCAAAAACTAATAATTATATAAATAATTAGAAACTCCTGAGTCTCGACAACAACAAAATGGCTTACAAAACTCTTCATGTCAACATATTTAAATATATAAAATATATACAATAATTTCTATTAAGAAAATAATGGGTACTCGTTGGTTTCGCTTCTGGGTATCCAATGTAACGGGGTACTCAGTCCCGACATTTAACGAAATCCAAAAAAAATAAGAACTAAAGTCGGAACCAGTCTTGATCGATTTCATATTTTAGGAATCGAAACCGAAGTCAATCACATCAGCTCCAGTTCTGAAACCGACAGTTCCGGAGCGGTTCCAGTTCTAAAGGAGGGTACCCGGGTTCCAATGCTCACCTCTAGTTTTAACCAAAACTAGAAGGGTATAATACTCACACAATGCAACGAGATATATTTCGATTTTAATGTTCCCTTTTATTCTTTGTTTTCGTGGATGTTATAATATGGTTTTGCATACTTTTAATAAAATGATAATGCTTTTATTTTTAAATAAAATATAAATTTAAAGATATCATAAAAATCTCAAAAAATATATCGATATTATTATCAAATTAACCATTTACTAATTCTCGTTTTTTGTGTAATTTTTTATTTCAATTTTTTTATTTATAATTAAATTAGGTTTAATAAAGAAGTAATTTATCTTTGGTTTAATAATATAATTTTTTTATACTGATAATATTAAGTATTTTGTTATAACTCAATAATTGTCATAATTATATTTTAAAATTTTATATTTAATTTTGAGATGTTTATCCCGTATTTGATTATGTTTATCTACAGTTAGTTACACAAATTCAAACATAGAGCTTTAATAAGTTGTAATTACGTACAATTTACATGTAATCTTAAATTTTAGGTATTATGCATCAATAACAATACTCCGTGTATAAAAAATGGTTTTAAAGAGTTTTTGTTAAATATTTATAGTATAGATATTGTACATAATTTATTTTACCAGGAAAATGAGAAACTCGTTGTAATTGATTTAAAACTCTGATAATCCCTCTCAAGATGAGCATGGAAAACTTTCTAATATCATTTTGAACATGAAATGAAACACATCAAATATGTGAAACAAATGAGCAATAACAGAGAATCCCCTAACGCTTTACATTCATTAGATGAGTATTTAAAGAAGAAAACAACGGTAATATTTTCTCGTTGATGCTCAACATCCATGATTCGATGATGACGACAAACAATATATGAAGGTAGACTAATTGGTCTAACACTAATATGAACAAAAACAAAAAACACAAAATAATAATCAAAGTGTGGTAATCCTAGTATTTTGTCCTCCTCACAAACATGATCTCAAACGTAGTACAAGTGTACAACAAGTACCAATAGTGCAACTTCCAAACGTTGGATCCAGTACCTCACATATCATCATATATGATGGATAATATTGAAAATGATGTAAGTGTTGAAAATAGATACAAAGACCTGACAGAAGTTTGCTTTCCATCATAATGCCACATTTGATTCTTCAATAACTTTGAGCGCAAATATGTCATATACTTATGCTTTTAACGTTTTCCAACATTTGAGGATGATGACTTTGAGTTCAACCTTATGCATGAACCAAGGATTTTGTTGATCATAACTCCTCTCAGTGATTTGAATATGATTTTTCTGTATACTTAGTGAAATTCCATGTGTAAACTTATGCTTAAAATTCAGCGATAGCATACGCTGAGTGTTATCAGCGATCGCTGAAAATCAGAAGCCTCAAGTCTACCTCTGAAGATCTGAAGATCAACCATCACACCAAAAGAACATTTAGCGAAAGTCGAAGACCAAGTTGAAGAAAGAGATAGTCAGCTAATGATCTGAAGCGGTTCAATGATAGCAATGAGTATCTAAATCAGAGTGTGAAGTCTTGTCAAGCCTCAGCGATACTCTGAAAGTTCATCCTTGAAGTTTCAAGTTCAACGATCAAATGAAGCTTCTCAAACAAGATTGATGATGATCTTATCCTCGATGCACAAAAGTCAAACCTTATACTATGTCTGAGAAGAACGTACGGATTGTCTCTTATGTCCCCATCATATCTGATATGATACTGTTCACACACGGCCAAAAGCGTGATTGCTTTTGAACAAAGGACAAGCTTCCTATGAAAGCTTGACATGTGGCATATACCTTTTGTCTTGCATTAAAGGCAAACGGGTATAAATAAGATGAAGATATCTTCTTCATCTTCATGCATGCTACTTTCTATTTCCTAAAACCTCTATCTCTTTCTTTCTTATTTCCTTGTGCATCAATCTGTGTGATTTCTTAAGTTACAATAGAATAGGTTACTTGTTCTAATTCCGCTTGTAACTGTAAATTTGTTTATTCAATATAAACTCATTTAAAAACGAAAATCTAATTGTTTGTATTCAACCCCCCTTCTACAAACTGTTTCTATATCCTTGAACTCTTGTAGACTCCTTTGGGACCAACAGATTTCGATCATTTAATATAATTCCATTCAACTTCTTTCAAACATCATTCAAACATGGGTTTTCCAGCAATATTTTAATTTTAATCAATAATTTGAAATTCTTGATGTAAATCAAGATCATAGTTTTGGATCCAATCCCCATTTGAATCAATTACTTTCAATAATCATTCCTTAGGAGTCGTTTGGTTTGCAGAATGTTTTTGGATGGAATGGAATCTGTCAAAGAAATTTGACTTTGAAGGAATTGAAATGAATGTTATTAGGTTTGACCATCTGTTTGGTTGACAGACATTGGAATGGAATCTGGTAAAGGATTGGAATTTTTTTGTTTGGTTCACATAATGTAGCTTTGGAATTGGAATGAAATATTGGTAAATGACCAAAATACCCTTTCTAAATATTTTGAAACTGAAATCCAACAACTATGGTTCAGATCGATGGAGGTCGGTAGTGATTGACAGTGGTCGATGGTGGTTCAGATTAATGGAGGTTCCGGTAAGCGATGGTCGGTGGTGGTTCAAATCGGTGGTGGTCTTTTTGTCTTTTTGAGAATATGGGGTGGAATGGAATTGAATTCCTTCTCAGTTGTGATGGAATGACCAAATCCATGGATGGTGGAATGTGTGGAATTCAATTCTATTCCATAGTAAACCAAATGACTGAATGGAATTTGGTCAATGGAATTGATCATTCCAATTCCTTCGGATTCCTACAAACCAAACGCCCCCTTATTGTTTAGTAAATTCATATGTGATACTCATTATTGACTTACCATGTATGGCTTTTGTTCAGGTTATTGTTTTATCATTTCTCTAAACTAATTCTTTAACATGACATTTTTTTGTCATTTTACATTTTTAAACTAGCTTATCAGCTAGTTTTTACCAAACATAATTAGTTCATCAGCTAAACAGCTAGCTTATTAGCCATCAACTAGCTTAAAAGCTAGTTTGCAAAAAAAAAGAGTATTTATTCTAGTTGAATAAAAGTAAATTTAACAAATACCAAAGAAAAAACAATATAACTGTTACGATGGTTGTAATTTTCAACTACAAGTAATGACTTATTTAATTAAAAACATAGGTTAGTCAGTATGTTTCGTTTGATCTGTGTTTTCATCTTAAGCATAATAAGAACCTCGAAATAATATGTTTTGAAATGTTGTAACAACCGCAACCTTAAATTAAAGATAACTCATGACATTGCTCTAAAATAGCAATTACATAGGTTCTAAAGTTAATATAATCTCAAGAATTTGCAGCGGAATGAAAGTAGCTGAGATTATTACAATACTCAAATGAAAACTAGGCGACTAACTATCTAGAAGTAGTGTCCTCACTTCAATGACTCTAGTCTCACATCTTCCTTTTGCCCTTGCTAGAGCTCTCGACCACATACTTCCCTGAAAATGTTTTCAGTTTTATAGAAACGAGTGTTAGATCAAAGGCCTAGTGAATTCCCTCAAACACAATTAAAGTATGCATGACAGTTATAGGATTTGAAAGAGGTTAGTCATGAAACAATAACTCACACACACTACATCAAAACAAATACCTATTGCAACAGTAGGACACACTTGTGACACAGTGTTCGGGCTCACACTTTCCCTATAGTTAAGGTGACATGAAACAAATTCATATCCCTTGGTTGGGTACACACTTCCCGACAATTGTTTAATTTCAACTAAATACACAAGATTAGTAAAATCACACATTATTATTTCAATAAATACCCAATTATTTATTAAAGCTCACGAAGGGAACTCACCTGAATTCCACGCCTAGAATGCTCGCATTAGACTATCATCACACCAACCGAACGCTTGAATTGGATTAATTAAACTACGAATTAATGACCCTAATATACTCTTATTCATCCCACTAGTAAACCCCTAAGGTTATGACTCCAATTGACACCTATAACACTTGTCGATAAAAACTTCCAAAATTGGAAGGCTGTGAGTTACGCGGTTTAACACACGTCTTAGGTTGCGAGAAAGGCCGCGAGACTCACTATCCCCCCTACACTCTTCATCTCGAACAACAAAACCCCAAAACCAAATATTCTAATGATTTCCAGTCTAGAATGAAATGGAACTTGTCCTAAACTCACATAAATCAATCCTTATGATTAAGAAACCTATTTCATCCATTGATTCCATGGATTACCACATACATGGATGACCATGAAGTCATTCATGGAGGCTCTTGATTGATTTCAATCTTCAAATGAAATGTCATGACACCAAACAAGATGAAATAATTACTACAATACCCACATAGTTCATATTTGCTGATTTAAGAACTTTAACCCAACATTTACCAATATCAAACATCAAAGCATAAACCCTAAACACCCTCCAAGGTTCTAATAGAGAAGAAGAACATGAAGATAATGGTTTTTATACCTGAAATTGATGTTTGCTCCTTTTCTCTCCTCAGTTTTCTCCTCTTCTCTTTCTTTCTCCTCAAAATCGACCTCCAAGAACACATACCCAAATTTTCAGCCGACCTCTCCAAATAAGAAAGGGTTTCTAACCCTTATTGACTTCAATTTACACTTTTAGCCCCTGTGAAATGAAAGTTATGTCCCATCCTTACCTCCTATGTTAGTTAATAAACTTAAATGATTTTGGGTTATTACAAATGTCCCTAGGTCAAACATTACTTCAAGTTTCAGTTAGGATAAGACAATAATATAGTGTTAGATTTGTGTAGAGATACATAATCCACATATGAGAACAAATATGGAGATCTTATATGCCGGTTGTGATCTATATGAGAAGCATTGTATTGGATGTCATTTATAAGTTTTTATCATATGCTCATTATATACGTAGTGTTTTGACTAGTTGTCATAGAAACTACTTTATGTGGGTGACACACTTTGAATGTTATGTAGGTACGGGTAGGCAAACAAGGGTAATCGATTACTGGATTATAATGAGAATCGTATGAAACACTTTCCGAATTGATATTTCGACCCTATGCCTGGGTTCACGAAATTCAATCTAGGATAAGACTCAAAACACTTTCGTTATTAGGCACAAAAACGAGAGCAAATTTCCTGGAGAGTATTGTAGGATTATTCATAAACCGTGTCTAAATTAAAGAATTTATACTCAAAATAACGTACCTGAAAACATAATCATGGCTGAAATTTAGGAGTAGTTGTCAGTTACACAATTTCAGTAACTGCTCAATAATTGCATATTTAATGCATATTAACCGTTTAGAAGTAACCGACCAAAGTTGACCATTTAGAAGCTTCTGGTCTAAAGTCTAGAAGACGAACTTTTACATAGACCATGCAGAACTTCTGGCTTGACTGGCCCAATCGAGTCTTCCAGAGGATGTCATAGGACCAAACCAGAACTTCTGGTTGATCATACAGAAGCTTCTGCATAAGCTGCCTTCTGAATCCCAATACAGAAGCTTCTGTATAAGCAATACAGAGCTTCTGTATAAGCTACCTTCTAAACCTTGTTTCCCACTTTTACTCCAAGTCCAATAACAGCTCGACCGACTCGAGCAACTTTTAATTTATTATGAGCCCAAACGATGGATTCACTTGTTCCGACCTGAGATAATAAGCTCATGAGCTTGGTCGGGCCCCCAGTGGGGGGCTCGCACGACGGGCTATTAGCTCAGTGGGTAGAGCGCGCCCCTGATAATTGCGTCGTTGTGCCTGGGCTGTCATTTCACCGCTCCACCGGAAATTCCCTCTGCCCCTACCGTACTCCAGCTTGGTAGTTTCCACTTTTCCGAATAGATAAATTGGTCTCTGGTCGGTTCCGCCATCCCATTTCAAAAAGCTCAGGAACAAATATGTACGGAATCGAAAGATTCCAACCCCCACTGGCCCAGTCGAGTCTTCCAGAGGATATCAGCATCGAAACTAGTATAGACTCGACTGGCTCTACTGCCCCAGTCAAGTATTCCAGAGGATGCCAACACCAAATTCACAGGGGTTGAATAGAATCAGTCGAGCTTGACTGGGTTCCAGTCGAACCTTGTTGTATTCAGTTGTTACCAGGTTCATACTCGTCTTATAACAAGCGTGCACTCCGCACCATCTAACTTGAATTAGATCACAGTATAAAACCCATATAGACATCATGTTATTTCCAATCACATAAATGGACCGGTGACACTAAAATCACCAACAGGTTATGGAGACCATCTCCTTGGAAGTTGATGTTGGGTTTGGTTCTTTTCCACCGGCCAATGTGTTGTTCAATCTTAGTGTAATTTATTATTTTAATAAATGATAGAACACATATTGAACTTATATTAAGCTGCTAAAATATTATATAAATGTTGATGGTTGGTTGATAAACAATCAAGAAACTATTGTAAAACAATAGAGTAAATAATCATACAACGGATGTTCCATATACATTGATACATTCATAAATGTTTTTATAAATATAACATATTCAGTAAAAGTTAACTAGAACACTTGGACTACTTCCTTTATAATCTTTGTCAAACTTAAACCCCAATTGTTGAGGCCTTAGGTCTTTTGACGTTCCATTATTGCACTTCTTTCAGTCCTCTCAGCTGAACATTTTACTGACTCAACTAGATGTTATTCATCTTCATTTTGGTTTATCCCCATCACCGAAGAACAACCTCGACAGACTTACTCTTGACTACATTTGCTTAAGTGAGATAGACAAGAAGATGGGGGGTATTTAGGGAGAGGTTTTCATAGAGGGGGTTATATGATGGGGATTTTCGTAAAGGATATTTTAAAAAACTTAAGAATGTCAAGAGCATGTGTATTTTAAATTATCAATCTAATAACTGTAACAACCGTGATTCTAAAATAACAGTAAACCATGACATTGGTCTAAATTAGTAATTACGTAACCAATTGGTCCCAAAGTATAAACATAATCTCACAAGATTTCAGCAGAAATACACAACTACTGAGATTATTACATTTCAACTATTAAACTGGGCAGCTAACTAAATAAGTAGCACCTCACTTATATCCTTCACAAGCTCACAGCTTCCATTTCCCTTTACTTGTGCTTTCTATCATATGTCTTCCTGAAAATGGTTTTCAGTTTATAAAAGAGAGGGTTAGACCAAAAGTTAATATGCATGACAGTTATAAGAGAAAACGGTTAGTCATGAATATCAACTCACACCTTGCAAAAACACTTTACATGTACCTGTTACAACAGTACACACACCGTAACCTTAAATGAGCACACACCGCCCAAAAGTCGGGCAGACGCCGCCCAATTTGAATGATTTAGAACATTTCAATTTAAAACATTCATTTATAAAGTTTAGCACATGAAAGGGAACTCACCTGAATTGCCAAGCACTAAGCTCATTTTCCAACCACGATCACACCAACCAAACACCTTATTGAGATCAATTAACTACGAGTTAATGACCCCATTATACTTCCACACATCCTACCTATTAACCCCCTAGGCTAGGACACCACTTAACACCCTTAAAAGACTTCCCATCAAAAACCAAAAATCGGCAAAACAGTGAGTTGCGGGACTTTCCGCGCGACCTGAAGCCGCGAGACAAGTCGCGGGAACTCACTGTGGTTCCTGCACTTTCCTGCTCGAACAACAAATCCCCAAAACACCATTTCTAATGATTTCCAGCCCAAAACTGATATGAAAATTACCCCAAACACATACCAAAACCATTCCCAACAACAAATAACCCATCCAATCCAATCCATCCATTGATTTCATGGCATTGCATCTCTATAGATGAACTCAAGGTCATCCATGGTGGTTTCCACTGATTTCAATCCCTTTGACTGAAATATGAACCCCAATACTTGAAGAACACTTCAATACCCAATCTAATAACCCGACAAATACTGATTTGAGGGTTTAATCAAACATACCATCAACTAATCCTCATAAACTCAAGACTTCAATCAACCAAACAACTCAACAAGAATAGAAGGTGAAGGAGATGGACATTCATACCTGAAATTGTTTTGTTGATTCATTGCTCCTTCAAGATTTCTCTTCTTCTTCCTCTTCTCTCCCAAAATCGCACACACTAGGTGCACACACAAACCACCAGCCGTTTTCACTCAAATGAGAGGGTTTCTAAACCCTTTTTAATCATCTTTTCCATATTCACCACTTCAGTCCCTGCTGTTTAGGAAATTGGACACCATCCACCTTATTTGCACAATTCTCTACAAAATAAGATTTCGGGTTATTACATTAACTATCGAGCCTACATCAAGAAATTATATTGGGTCTATCATATACATCCATATTAATCGAGAACTTAGATAACATATTTGATTGGTTTGTTGTAACTTGTAACTATTGTTAGTTCATTCGTACATTGATAAACTTTTGTTCATTCATAAACAAATATATCGGCAATAGCTAAGCATTGTTTACAAAAGAATCTATTTTTACAAGATATTGATGACTTTGGGATGCACGTTTGTGTTTCTAGATGACTAGAATAATATTTTTTTAAATAATTTGTATCATCTTTCCAATATCCACCCAATATGGTTTCATGTAGATGTGTTGAAGATGGGTGGATATGGTGAGGATTGTTGGGATATTAATTGCATCAACTATAACATATATAATATTGAGTTTTCTATGACTAATTTTACATATGTTACCAAAGTCATCAAGGAAACACTTGTCAATATGTCTTTGAATGTTGGAAAGCCTAATCAATGTTGTGAGGCAGAGAGGTCTAAATGATAGGTTAATTAAACCATTTAGCTCCAAATATAGCAAAAATGTGGTAGAGTGTGAAGAACACATGAAAAATAAGTATATTGAATTAACGCAAATTGAAGACATTGACTACTCATTAACCATTTTACTATTGGAGTAATCAACATCCCAACCGCTGCAAACTCAATATATTTCTCCAACCTATGTCCTTCACGCTGCACCAATATTTTTGCTACAATTAGAGTTAACTGGTTCTTGCTTACAATTTCCTTTCGACCTTCCGCCCTGTCCTCTAGACTTCCCAACCTTGAAACATTGATTAGGCTTTCCAACAATAATGTCGAACTATAATCAAGGTCTTATGGAATGCTTATGAAGTACATATATTTAATTAAGGTCCTTCGCTCTCCTCGCCATCCCTACCACCATTAAGCATATATCAAACTCTATTTGGTATGTATCAAAGGCTATCGAGCGCCATTAATATTGAACTTTGTTATACATGTTTGATTGCTATCGATATCTTATCGAACAATATAAAAACATATAACCATTCATTTTCGATGAAAAAGAGAGTTCAATGGTAATGACATATGATATAAAAGAATCTTATCTTATTGGCAACAAGTGCATCACGAAGATGCAAACAGAGGGAGATGTTTTGGCTAGGGATGTTCATCCAAACAGTCAAACCGCATAAACCGTTCACACCACACCGCATCGCAAAATGCAGTTTAAAACTTTTGCGGTGCGGTTTATGGCTTGCATTTTTACCAAACCGCATTATGTGGTTCGGTCTGCGGTTTTGAGTTATCAAACTGCGGTTCAAACCGCATCGGACCGCACCACATATTTTGTATATTTTTTATAAAACATATATACACACACACACACATATATATATATATACACACCACACATATATATATAGAGGGAGGTCCAAATGAGAACTTTGCCTTTTTAAAGGAACAAATGATTCATTTGGGACCACATATGATGTGGGGCCCACAAATAAAAAATCATTTATGATTTTTTGTTTTTTTTCCAAAAAGTCATAAATGATTTTTTATTTGTGGGCCCCACATCATATGTGGTCCCAAATGAATTCCTTTGTTCCCTTAAAGATGAGTGGTTCTTGTTTGATCCCTCCCATATATATATATATATATAGAAATTTAATATTTATCTAATGTTTTTGGACTTGTATTTTAGACTTTGAGTTTGATCCAATATGACAATTGACAATATTAATAAATTAGTTGGACACGACATAACTCAAGATGTCCAATTTAGTTTAAAGTTTATTTATTTTTACTTTATAGACTATTTTTAATTATAAATATGTATTTGGCAATCGAATGTAGTTAAACTTCTTATTTTTTTGGACTACGGTCAATCTATCGTTGGTTTTGTAATACAATGTATTTTTAAACTTATAACTATTAGATTGTAGGCATAAAGTGTGATAGGTATAAACCGCACCTCCACCGCATTTTGCAGGACAATTTGATATAGTTTGAGGTTTATACGCTGCGGTTTACGATTTGGGAAAATGCTTAAACCGAATATGCAGTTTGCAGTTTGACCGCAAGCCGCACCAAACCGTAAGGAACATCCCTAGTTAAATACCAAATATCAGCAAATAAGATGTATTTGATGGCAGAGGCGGAACCCCATAGGGGCTTTTGGGGGCCATGGCCTCCCCGCCTCTTTAGTTAAATACCAAACATCAGCAAATAAGATGTATTTGATGGCCAGCTCGGTTGTTTAGCGCTTGGTGGCCCCCTACCTGTCGTCATGGGTTCGATTCCTTTCCTCCCCAATTCTTTTTTTTAATCTATTTTGTCATTTTTAACCCTGCACTTTTTTATTTTGTCATTTTTAACCCTGAACTTTTTTGTATTGTCATTTTTCTACCATTTTCTTGCACATTTCATTTTGTCATTTTTCTATCATTCCCTTGTACATTTCATTTTGTCATTTTTCTACCACTACATTTTAAATCATTAATTTCAATTATATATAAAGATTAGTTTTTAAATGATATAAAGAAACAATATTTAAGTTAATATATATTATTATATTATTAATATAAAAGTTATTTTATTAGTTCATAACAGTACAAAAACATAACAAATCTATATTAGTGTTTCTCGTTAATAGTTAATTAAAAGTTCTGAGTTTTATGGGTCATTTATCCAAACATTTATCCGGTAAATGCTTACTAGTAAGTTGACAATCACTTACTTTGTCAGATAATATTTTACTTCATCAAAATCTCATCATATGCAACAAGTTACCCATTAAGTTTTAACCAGATAAAAATGGTCACCTTTAGTTATCGGGTAAGACTTTTGTCCTTACCATCGCTCTTACCGAGCAAACGTTTACTAAGTAAGCATTTGGTAAACAACCCCTTAATCTTACGCTAACAAATTTTTAAAAAAATTAATATTATATCGTAGAAAAACGAACAAAAAAAACTACGTGCGTATGATCATTTTGATCTCTGAATTTTTGTAATATTATATTTCGGCCCCGGGGGTTATAACGGTCGTGTTCCGCCCCTGGCCTTTGGGGGTTCGATATTTTAGAGTGAGAAATATAAGAGACATTCTGAGGTTATATGGAGGGGTTTTAGACAATAGATGTATTTTGGAAAGAAGACAATTTTAAAATATATTTTTAAAAGTTGCTAACATTAAACATTAAAAAGACATGTAGACACCACACTTTGAGGGACACTATCACATCGGTCCTATGGTCATCATGGAAGAGGTAAATTAATATATAGAAGCTAGACTCGAACTCAAGACCTCACTCATATGAATCGGATCTGCACTTCTACTATTGAAAGGTCATTAACGACAAGAAAGACATGACAAATCAGAACAAAACAACCTAGAACAATTGTTCCACGTTTGTTAAGGCATTACTGGACAAAATAAAACAGATAAAATGACCAATTTATTCCCTAATGAATTGTTTGTATGTTTTATATATTTTTGATTAATTTATGTAATTTATTAAATTATACTAAAATTAATATTTTTATAACAATATATATCATTCGATAGTTTTCTTTAAAAATATTGATGACACAAAAATAAAAAATTTATATAGTTTTCAATTTTTATTTTATACATCTTCTTATATTATTTTATTATAAATATATAATATGTTACATAAATTAATCAACATACATAAACTATATAAAAATAACATTTTCAGGATGGTAAAGTCAGTCTAAAAATAAAAAAAATACAATGCATAAAATTTAAATAAATAAATAAAATATAAAGAGAGAGAAATATTTGATATTTGTAAAAGATAGTAATATTTTATTTTAAAATTATATTGATAAAATATGTTTGATCTAGCTTTTTCCATTTTTAAACCGTTTTATTTTTAGTTTACTGAAAGGGAGGCTAATGACACCTCTATATGTTATTACGGCATCCCTACCATGTGAATTCTTCTCATACGCATCTTTGAAACCATTTTTTTTTATATTTTCAAGATTACAAAAGTACAAAAAATTCTATTCAAGTGTCCAATAATATCGAGCTTACTAAATGCACCCTAATATAGGTGTGAATGTGTGCAAAAGATGAATTTGATTACAAAAGTCAAAACTAGATGATCAAAAACCATTGATGTTTGAATAATTAATAGCAAGTTTTTTAGGGGGTGTTTATTTGGGCTTATCAAAAATAAATTATGCTTTTCATAATAAGTGCTTATCAACTTATATGGTACCACATCAAAGTTTTAAAAAAGATATTTGGATGGGCTTATAACGGTTCCACACCGGAATAAGTCAATAAGTTGTTTAGTGTTTGGCAAAAAAGTGCTTATATATATGCAAAAATGGTGAAATAGATCTTAACAAGTCATAGGTCATTTTTAATAAGTTTTAATGTTTTGACTTATGGAAAACTCCTTTTCACCGATGAAGAATCGGTATAAGCTGTTTTTTTATTGCCCATACAAAAGACTAGAATTAGCTTTTCACCATTCCACACGTTATAAGTTAATAACCCAAACAAAAAGTTCTTGGAAACAACCGAAATAAAATCCAAGTAGAAGTTTGCATTTGAAGCATGTGAGATACCGCTACGACTGCTGAATTCATCACTCCCTCCATTGACTGTTTGATGTTTGTTTCAGCCATTACTGCAATCAGCTGCTGTTCATACACTCCTCCATCTCGATCCAATTCCCACACTCGTTAAATTCATAAATCTTTCCATGGAGTACAGAAGAATCAAAGATCAGGTTCCAACACTTTCTTCTCTTATTCTCCATTTACATTTTCAATCTCTTATTATCATTGCTTCTAATTGTTCCCAATTGTGACTTTTCTTCATACATGTCGATTTTATGTCGAAATTAAGCAGCATATATCTCATCCTCATGTTCGATTCAACCTCGATCTGCTTCCTTGTTGAATTCACTTAATCGAATGTGATGTAATTTTCACTTTGTAGGATAAGGATGGGGATCCTGCCAATGAAGATGTTGAGAGCTTACGTAGCAAAGCTCTTTTGGATGGTATCATACGATTTCAATGTGTTTGTGTAAATGCCATTTTGGAGGGGGTTTTGTGTTCGTTATGTTCTTAGGGTTTTCTTTTCATATTTGCAGTTCCTCCACCTTATGATAAAACAAAGTGGAAGAGGAAGTAAGTAGTGGCTGTGATTCCATTGCCAATTTCATTTTCTGCAATGGTTCTTCTTTTAAATCTCATGATCTTTATTTCCTACTCTTGGATGCAACAGGTCTGCTGTTACACTAGCATTAACTTTTCTTACGAGCTCCCAAGCTATACTTATTGTCTGGTCCAAAAGAGCTGGAAGATACGAGTACAGTGTCACAACTGCAAACTTTTTGGTGAGGAACTTTTGTTGTAGGATCTGAGTGAAATGGCTGGCATGACTTATTGCTCCATTCTCTGATTGAGGATTTTTTTTTCTTGACGTGTCTTATGCTAGACCTCCATTTTCCTTGCTTTGGAATCAGGTTGAGGCTTTGAAATGTGCACTATCCCTTGCTGCCTTGGCTAGAACATGGAGAACTGAAGGTGTGACTGAAGATAACAGGTTTCTTGAATATTCTCTCCTTGCAGTTAAAATTTTCTTCTTGTTTCATTACACCATGGAACTCGCACTCTTTATAACTTCTATACTTCAGTTTTCGATTCAGTAGTATGTATCATTCTACATTTTACTGATCTGTGATGGTATAAGGTTATAATTCCGAGTACCCCTTATGCTCCAAAGCTGGCAAGAAAGCATTTCTCAAGCCGAAAACATGAGTTACCTGAGCACATGTGTATCCTCATGTGCTTTTGTAACTAGGTGGCATTCCAAATACCACCTAAAATATGGTCGCTTCTACTTACTATCTTTTGTCTTTCTTCTTTTTGTTAGGCTTTCATTTTGGTTCATTCAAGTATTACATGCTCCAAGTGTTTTTATCCTGCAAGATTAGAAACTAATGGGTGGGTGCTAGCTGTGGCACATAAGCCATGCAAATGACATTCTAGAAAAGCTATAGGATTGGAATTGACAATATGTTGTATTATATACACGCACATGTTCACTTACATATCAAATCATTTACATGTATAATCATTTGTCGAGGTAATGGCCTCAAATGATGCAATGCGATTTTTGGTGCACAGAGGGTATAGCTAGCGTGTGAAGGGAAGTGATAGACAAAATGTATGGGTCCTAAAGCTTACCTCATGGGGCTCGCATATGGACTTCTTCATATGCATATTCCAATTCAAATGGAGTCGTACAACTACAACAATGAGATGCTTAAATGAAATTCTTTTAGTTCTAATAGATCAGGAGGAATAACAGGACTTGAATCCAAGTGCTGGATTTTAGAATTGAGAGTCCTGTCCTCTTTCTTGCACTCTTTACTCTGCTTGGAGAAAATTAGCATCTTCATCTTGATTCGAGGATATTGCTATTTGAGTCTGCCTCAGAAAGTCACAATAAATATTAAGGCCTAATTGTTGTTGGACAAATGCAAGATCATCTATAGTTTATCTCGTGTAAGATTACAAATGATGGGGTTTCAGTGTTCATCCTACTTTTGCTTGACAAAACTTGATTACTTGTCCCCTTAAAACCTTTCCTTGGTTCATTGTGGCCACATTACATCCCCAAGTCTTCCCAAACTTAAGTTGAAGCCATTGGGTATCCTTAATAGTTCGTGTTAGCCTTTCTAAATTACTCATTAGGACTGAATCTTTTGGCCTGGCAAATTTTAGCATGAATCCTTTCCTTCATCTATCTTGCAAGTCATATGGGAAGTGAAAATAGTTCGGTAATAATAAACTTGACGACGTGAACTACTTTGTACATGGCATACATTATGTGAATTTCTAGTGTATGCAACTTCAGAACCAGAATAAAAAGCATGCAGTTTTCCCTTAACATTCTAATTCTGTCATGTGTATCAGGTTAAGTACAACAGTGGATGAAGTTAGTGTTTACCCCATCCCTGCAGCACTTTACCTAGTGAAGAATTTGCTCCAGGTTGGTTTTTGTTCTTATTTTATCTGAAAATGTCAATTGCTTCTACTTTAATTCTTTCTGAGGCACTCCTGTATTTGGCAGTACTATATCTTTGCGTATGTGGATGCTCCAGGGTACCAGATACTTAAAAACCTGAATATCATCAGCACTGGTGTGTTGTACCGCATAATTCTCAAGAAGAAGTATGTGCTCCTACCCTTCTATGTGGATCCCCCTGACGATTTTTTAAATATTAGCTTTATTTGCATTGCTTTTCCCCCATTAATTATATATAGAATGAAAAGTTCTTTCTTTTTATTAATGCTCCAAATCTACTTTTCATGTTTTGGAGACTAAATATTAGATATGAAGCAGTTGATGGTTTGGCTTTCTTATGTCATTGTCTTAAAGATGAACCTAAATCTTCTGCTACCATGTTAGACCTTGTTTCTGATCAGGTGGTTTTTAGAATGATAACGGTGCATTATGATAACTTTGCACAGGTTAAGCGAGATTCAGTGGGCTGCTTTCATTTTACTTTGTGCGGGGTGCACAACAGCACAACTTAATCCTTCGTAAGTTTGATTATCTCCATATTACAAGTTTCATGGTTGTGTTGTTGTTGTACTGGATTGCTTCATAGATGTGCATTTTGCATAGCTTAAATAGGCACATTATCTAATATTCCTTTATTAAATTCCCTGTTTTCTAGTTTAAAAAGTTATCATTTCATCAGTCATTTACTATCATTTGCAGTATTGTTATTCCCCTGGCGCTTTACTCCCTTGTACATTCTGTAGTCTTAGTGATGATCGAAAAATAACTTCTGTCACATCCGCAGACCCTTATTTACTTACTGAAACTGCAATATCCCAGTGGCTGTGGCAAGTTTTTTTACTTGTTTCATGTAATGCATCTTCAAAGCTAGGTAGACCCTAAGTTTTTCTCGAAGGCCCTTCATTTTGATAAATGATATCAACATTTGCTTCACCTACAACCAACTCACCAAGAAAAATATAGAACAACAAAGAAACATAAATTACATGGATACGGTTGGATACAAATTTCCTTTCTCCAGTGAGGAAAAGCACATCCATGAGTGCAATTGTTCCCATGTATTCTTCTAATAACCATGATAAAGGAGCATCTTGCGATTGATTACTTTGAGATTGTTACCATTTGCTTCAGATATGTGGGTGCTTCCCTGGAAAAGCACTATAACATCGTATCATCAAAATTGCATCAACCCACTGTCTTTTTGGTTGTCACAGATGGGAGTGCGTGTATATACATTCATACATAAATAAATACATACAAATATATATATATATATATATATATACACACAGACACGCAAACATACATACACACATATATATGCACATTCCCTTTTTTTCAAGTTAAAACTATTCTTATTGTGCATTGATCCCTGAATGCAGAAACTAAGTGGTCCATGAATGTTTTTGGTCTTCTTTAATCATCTTTTAGTTATTTACACCATGTTTCACCTTGTTAACAGTTCTGATCATGTTCTTCAGACACCTTTCGTAGGCTGGTTGATGGCCATTGTGAGTCCCTTGGTTTTTTCAGATTATTCCTTCATATTACCAAATAAATGGTTTGTTCAACTAAGGAGCACCCTAATATGTATTCTCTTATTTCTTTGCAGGTCATGGCACTTCTAAGTGGTTTTGCTGGAGTGTACACAGAGGTAAAGGATGTGTATTGAGTTTTGGTTGTCTAAAATTGCATTTCACTTTCGGTTCGGGACTCAGTGAGATTTTAAGTTGTTTCACAAGTATATCTCCGTTTTTGTTGCTTGATAGTTTTATAGAAATCCCTTTGTAAGGCTCTTGGTTTATGGACATAAAACTTAACAAGGTTTATCAAGTGAGTGGATATGGTATTTGCTCTATTTGATAATAATTCACCTCTAATTTTGCAGGCTATAATAAAAAAGCGACCTTCCAGGAACATAAATGTGCAGAACTTCTGGTTATATGTCTTTGGGATGGCCTTCAACGTTGTTGCAATACTGATCCAAGATTTTGATGCTGTTGTGAACAAGTATGTTAATTCTTCTCTTTCATGTATACAACATAAATACCGCTCTTTGGTGTTTCTTAGTTTGAATTTTATCTACAAAGAGTCAAAGATTTTTATGTGACCTCTTTGCCCTTGATGAAAGAGGGTCAATTGAGAAGTTGGTTAAAGCCTTACCAAGTCAAATTTAGCATGGTATCCTAGAAAAATAAATAGTTAACACAAATCAAATATGAAATGCATATTGAAACAAAGGGAGTTGTATATTTAAGTATTTAACATCCTTGATCTTTTAGAAGTGAAGATGTCAAAGTCGTATGTGTTATATATCAAAACTTCCATTGCTTTCTGGTATTTAGTAATTGCTCAGATTTTAAGTACTTCATATGTTACAAACGATGTCTTAAAGTTGTTGTCTTCTCTTTTTCCTTGTGCCTCAATTACCTAGTGTTAGTAGGTCTTGTTAAAAAAACTCTTTCCTCACTATTTACAGTTTGTTCTGTAAACACTTTCGTCACTGCCTGTTTGGATTAATCTGTCTGTATAGAGTGGGAAGGTTTTTGTTTGGATAGGGTTTTTTCATAGATGGAAGGAGCATTTTTTACATTGAGAAGATCAGGTATGGAAAAAACTTGGCTTTCTGCATAAAGCTCCCCACTATAAGCTTACTGAATAAGACACTTTCTATATCATTAACCCACTACCTAACAGTCATGTATAGCTGAATGAATAAGCCATGAGTCCCATTAAGCTCATTAAGCTGCTAACAAACAGGCCCGAAATATCATTGGCTACTAAGAGCATCCACAATGCATAAGTCTTTAAAAGACTTTTCTGTTTTGCCACGTCAGCTTTCCACTAACTTATTTTAATAAAAACCCTTTCTTAGAAACCTTCTCCAGGGCAATAACCTTTTGAAAAGATTTTTATCATTTAAAATTGAGCATTCATCCTCTTCTATCTAAATTGTCTTATATAACCCCCCTCCTAAAAAACCATCATAAATACATTGTATTTAATTATCACACAATATTTTATCCTTAGTTATTCATTTGTCATGCACATAACCGTTTGTTAACTGTTAAATATGTGATTTTAAACATGGTCCTAAAATTTACATTATTTAGAGTCTTCCATAAACAAAAGATTGATAAAAATATATAAACATTAATGAGTTATATATATATATATTTATTAGGTATACGATATTGGTGTCATTTGGATCGTCTTGACGAGAGTTTTTTAATAATGTATTTTGTCATAAAATATATTTGGTTTTATTATAGATATTTATTGAATTAGATTGATTGATAAAGTATATTAAGGTTTAAAATGAAATTTACATTGAAGGAGGGGATGAAATGAAAATTTGAGGGGGGTAAAATAAAAATTGAAACAAAGTGATAACTGGTTGTGTGGTGGTATAATAAAAATGGTTGATAAGTCATTAACTCCAATGCATTAAAGTCTTCACCAAAGGCCTTTTAAAAAATGATAACCTATAAAAGACTAATGCATTGGAGAATGGAGATGCTCTAATAATAAGAATAAACATTCAGCCAAGATATTTGTTGGTTGGTTTTTATTACTCTCCTTTATTTATTTTGTTCAAGTGAGTGGTGCCAAAGTTTGAAATCCAGCTGTTCAGTTATACATTTTCTTAATACTATTTTGTTGGATGAGTTCACTTGTAATTACAAAGTATTATCTAAAAAGGGTTTTCCTAACTGTAGTGTTTGTACCTACTACACTTCTAATGAAAACAAACTCTTTTGTGCAGGGGATTTTTCCATGGATATTCACTAATTACGGTTCTCATGATTATCAATCATGCCCTAAGGTATTTATTTATCTTTATATAATTCAGTTGTAGTATGCTGCAAGTTGCAAGTTTGTCTCTGATGTTTCTATTACTGCATGGGTGTACTTTGATCTTTATTCGATTTTTTTCCATGAAAAATGTATAAAGGTCTGAAAACTATGCTTCTTGTATACATTTTAGCGAAATACTTTGCGTTGAAAGAAGCTAGGGACTAGGTGGCCAAGGGAACTTCTAAGATTAAATGCCAATTAATATAAATATGGCTATTTAGATAGTGTAAACATATGGAAGTTTAAACTTATACTAATTTATTTATATATAATTACTTTTCTAAATAGAATAAACTAGAAAAATAACTTAGAAGTTGATAAAAGTTGAAAGATAAATATACGCTGATTGGTAGGAAAAGTTGACTAGCAATTCACAATCTCTTTCATAGTTTTACAGATTAATCCATTCAATAAATTTCTTCCACGCTCCATAGTTAAGTCGTTCCATAAGAAGACCCGAAATTTTGATTCTGGAAACCCGATTTTTTATATTCTTTTGGATAAAAGTCATGAAATCTGCATATTGGTGCATATAACTATGCATGTGTTTTAGAATGGCTCAAAGTACTTAGGGGTACAAAAGACAGTAGCCAATTTTAATTTGGGCTGAAATATTTTCGAATGGAGGAATTATTATATTTAACTGGTGCTTAATTTATTGACCAATTAATAGGGTAGACACGATTTGTCCCCACCTAGTTGATCGATCATAATCGATCCTTTGCAGCACTTAATTTAATGATCAGGCTCTAATCAAAGCAGCCCAATTCAGTGGCTCTAAGCAGGAGCATTTAGGCTATGTTTGGCAAAAATAAGCTGGCTTATAAGCTAGCTTATTTTCAGTGTACACGTTTGGCAAACCATAAGCTAGCTTATTGAAACGCTACTTGGAGTAGCATTTTGGGAGCTTATTGTCATTTTTCCCAATTATAACCCTCATTAATATTAATTATTAATTATTACCTTTATTTTTTAATATGCCCTTTTTGGTCATTTTACATTCTTATACACTAGTTTTGCCAAACATGATTTTTTTCATCAGCTAGCTTATCAGCTAGTTTGCCAAACATAACCTTAGAAATATTAATTTAATTATTTGTCATGTTCAAACTGACATATTGACAAATCCTTCATTATCTGTATCAAGGAGGATCTTTTTAGAATGGCTGACCGCCATTCATGATAACTTCCCTAAAGAAATTTGTTAGAAGTTAACTTTTCCAACAAAAATAAAAATCCTCTAGTGTTTCTTCCCAAAAGGGACTAGGTTTGAAAACTCATTGAAAGCATGCACACATGATTACATCCATGACACTCTGAGAAACTTGTTGTTCTCAGTTTTTCCCAACTATAAGTTGTCATTACAATAAAGGATAATGGTTTTCCCTTGCTGCTGTTAAGAAATACTTGCGTTATAATATTAAAAATATCACATTCCAAAAGTTCTGGATCGGCTTTAGTTTGCTTTTATTTTTTGAATGAATATTGTTGTTCTGGATTTGCAGCGGGATTGCTGTATCTATGGTGATGAAGTATGCTGACAATATTGTCAAGGTAAAACCATAGTTCTATCTGCTATTTGTTCATAATATCAATGTCCCCATGATTTTAAATATGGATCATAAAATTACTGGAATTTCTCTGACTATTTTTCTTTGGATAGATGGTTGACTTTATTTAATTAGATGGAAGAAAGATACAGCACTTGTTAATTTATTGTTGACTATCATCCTGCTGTATTCAAAATAGTTGCTTTGCTTCAATCAATATCTAAGATTGATTTAATCACTGTCTAAAGTTGAGTTAAATTGAAGGTTATGTTCTTAACCAGGCAATTTACACCAAAGGTGAAGTTATAATCCTATATACTCATACAAACATGCAGTGTCAAATATATATATATATATAGGGGAGATATCAAATACAAACCGTACAAACTCCATGGTTTCATTGTTTTTTTTTTAATATTTTTTTTTCATGATAGCGTTTTTATGATTGGTTAAATGGAGTTTGTATGGTTTGTACAAATTGTTTGGTTTGTATTTGATATCTCCCCTATATATATATATATAGCAAATTTAATGAATGAAAGTATATATACAAGATTTTCATCAACAAAATCTATCAAACTTAGAAATAGAGGAAAAAAAAGAAAGCAAAAAGTTAACAAATATTTACAATAGAGAGAAGTACATGAATAGAATAGAATAGAATTTGGAAGATTTGTGATGGCATTTGGTTATGAGAATTTGAAGCCCAAGTTGTAAGAAACTCCGATTGGTATTATGTTTTAATAGCATTTTTTTTATATAGATAGATAGATAGATAGATAGATGTTGCATTTTTATTAAAAAATATATATATATATATATATATATTTGCAGGTGTATTCGACTTCTGTAGCAATGCTAGTAACGGCAGTTGTCTCCGTGTTTCTGTTCAATTTTCATCTATCCCTAGCTTTCTTCCTTGGATCCACGTAAGTACTAATCCTACTGCTTTCCTTTTTAATAAATGAAACAAGTGTTATTACTAACCAAATTATGTATGTTTAACAGTGTTGTTTCAGTTTCCATATATTTGCATTCAATTGGAAAGCTGCAAAGATGATGATGAAATACACACACACACACACTACTTCCTTTCATTAGCAAGAGAATTTATTGGATTCATTTTAGATGTATTTTGATTCCAACATTTACTGTAAGTTTTTAGAACCATCTTATTACGTATGTACAAGGATTTCATGATATAAAATGTGTATTTTTTTGTTTGAATCGTGTAAGATCCTAAATTAGCAAACACATAGATGTGTAGAAATGAGATAGCATGAATTGAACATTTAGATTGATAATCTCAAGTCATATGATTTAATTATAAAGGACGGAATTGGAGATCTTGTAGAACAAGAAATTTACAGTACACGACTTTCATCAAAGCTCACTGTGTATTACGGGTGGCAATTCTCGACATGGCATGAAAATAAACGGGTTAGGGTTGAATTTTTTGACCTGTTAACCCGTCAAATAAACGGGTCGTGTCCTGGTTGACCCGCCAGCCTATTTAACTTAAATATATTAATAAATAATTCTTTTTAAATAATTTTTATTCTAATTTCATAATTTTTATAAATAATATTTTTGTTTGTTGTTTGTATTTCCAACATGTGAGGTTCTTGATGCTTCCTGACTGTTTTTATGTGAGGTTATTGATGGTTTTGTATATGTGAGGTTCTTGATTTTATTTGTTTGAAACTTAGACGTTTGGATTTGGTTGTATTATTAGGTGGATTTGCTTGTGTTTGGATTTTTTATTTGTTTGAAATTTGTGTTTGGATTTTTTATTTAAATTTGGATGTTTGAATTTGGCTATATTATTAGGTGACCCACCAATACGAACGTGTGCGGGTTAGGGTTAAATATCTCAACATAATTAGCTAAACGGGTCGTGTCCGGGTTAAGCCTCCCTGACCCGCCAACCCGAACACGACCTGATTGCCACCCCTACTGTGTATGTGCGTGTAAATTCTCCAAACTCACTCTAGAAATGAATCCATAGACACCTATAAATAGAACTCATTTACAAGTAATTAACCCATGGACTACCCAAAAGCCCAAAAACACATTTCTTTATAAAACATTTATAAAATTAGAGGCTAATTTTATCCGACAAATCGAATGGCTAGCATCTGATTAAGAAACACACATCATCAATCCATTCAATTACGAGAAAAACACCTGCATTTATCAATATATTATCTAGAGAACACCAAAAGAATTCTCATTTTGACAAAAAGACACCAAGTTCATCGTGTTCCATTGCCTTTAAACTTGTTAATAGCAAGTATCAGAAAGAATAGTTCCTTTTGCAAATTACTAGTTAACTTGAAACTTCATTGAACTTGAATACACAATCATACAGCCTCCCACCTAGAAATTGGGCAACCTCTGGATGCTTCACCTATACATACAAATGTTTCATCAGCTGTTCAGTTAAATCAAGCAAAAAAGCAAATCAAAGAATAAACTACAACTACTAACCATTCCAATCTTGAGGGAATCACACTTAAATTGAGCATATAGATTTGTCTCGATTCCACGACCCTGCCAATAGATTAGATATCAGATAATAGTATTAGTCAGGTTCAGGGGAAAACCTCAAAAAAACAAAAAAAAACTGAAGAACACCCTGGTAGTCCTCCTCCATATGGACAGTATGCACAAATGCATACCGGTAATTTGTAACATGCAGACATGCATAGGAAAAAAAAAACAGCTTCAATCGCTTGTATGCATTTGTGCATACCGTCCGGATAGAGGGCTCCCAAAGTGTTCTTCAGTTTCTTTTCTTTTTTGAGGTTTTCCACTGAACCTCTCCCTCTAATAAAGACCAAAACATATAGCAATCTAATGAAAATGAAAATGATTCTGTTTATGGTTAAATATAACCAACTACTCACCATTCCTTCCATAATCACTAAGTCAGCATCACTTGCCAGGTAAGCAAGCTCTTGGGAAACGCTCGAGAGATCAATAACCTGCCATAATAATTAGATGCCTATAATTATACTCGACAACCCTCAAACATTTAAAAGAAATCAATCAAAATGCCTTCCACAGTAGTCTTACCGGCAAATCGTTACCAGAATTTGCGATCAAAAGATTCTGAGTATCAACACCCATAAGCTGTCCATTTTCATCCTTCAACTGGTGGATTTCGAACAAAAAGCACATTTTAGATCAACAGAAAACAAAATGCAATGGCATTACATACAAAATTAGTTATACCTATAGTACCTTTGATATGATCTCCAGTAGTTCATGATAAGTTACATCATTGATAGAAGGTAGGTCGTTAGCTGCCAATACGACCTGTATTATGAAAGTTATATGGTTGAAACCAGATCTGGAGAGAGAAAATATACTAAACAAGGGTGGAATATAGTCATATACCATGCCACAATTTGAAGAAACAATTTTGATGCTAAAATACTAGGCTAAGATGTTAATTTGATTAAAATAATTTGAAAATATTGGTTCAATGATGTCCAGTTAACGGCTATTTAAATATATTTTTTTGGCCTCCGGAAGAAAATTAATAATCTTACATGCAACTTTTGTTTACACTTCCTTTTCAGTATTAAACTGATTAATTGTAAACACACTGAAGCAAACAGAAGAAAAAGGAAACTAGCAGAGCAGGAGTAGATTGTGGTCAGGATGTATGATAAACAAACACTTGAAATGGGTCTTAGTGACACTGTAAAAACATCAGCTGATAATTAATCAGTGTTAATAAATATTTCGTTTCATTTAATTTAATTATCCATCAACCAGTTACAAATTATTTTTCTTCAGTAAACCGGGAGAGGAGAAGAATAGAACGAAGCATGATGAAATTTCAGTTCAGAATGAAGGACAACTGGAGGCATTTTACACTATTATGCTTACTTTTTTAGAATCATATCCAAATTCATGTTTTAATTATTTGGTGCTAATGTAGTTGTTGTACCGTTGCTTCATTTCTAGACAATAATTAAAAGAACACAGGGTTAACTAATCATGCTTATTTTATAAATGATCAAAGAGGGAAGGGGAATTCAAACCCATGACCATGACCTTCAAGGATGTACCAACTACCAACTACAATTAGCCATTCAAGATAAGCACTTATGGTTATGGGATAAAATAGAAAGTTAAAACCTTCAAAGTATATATATGAAAAATATAAATATCTTTACCATACACAAAATTAACAAGATAAGTTAAAGATATGATTTTTCCGATGATTATGGTCTACTCAGAAGAGAATTCTATGACAATCAAGTAGTATTTTAACCTTCCTAAGCAAAAAGGGTACACAAGAAGAACACACATGGTGAACAGTGATACTGATTGCACAATAGGTGGGGAAATACGTCAATTCCTACAAAGGGTTGGGTTCCGGTGAGAAGCGTAAGAAGGGATCTCCACCCTTGGATGCACATTAGGATGAGATGCACTGAGATGAGGTGCACCGGATCAACTCCTTTCTAAAGCGCAATTCATGGATGGGTATGAGATTAAAAGTGATCAAGGATTCAAATCTCTTCTTACCTTAACTCTCCTTCTCACACAATCCTAAGCCTCCTCATAAATATCCAGGCAATTGCTAGGCAATCAATCATGAAAAAGCAAAGTGAGATATGAGAACAAAAAGATAACTAATTTGATAGCCAACCTTTGTCCGATGACGAAGCAGTTCTCTAGCAAAGGGCAATATACCCAAAACAACATCTGCACCAGAATTATCAACAAATATGACAACCTGTTATGAGGAAAAATATAAAGGGTCAACTCGCATAAAGAAGACGTCCAATTTGGTTATGGAACAAATCTCGATAGAACTTGCCTTTTTCCATGGTTTCTTGCCCCATTTCGAAATGAAACTATCCAAATCATCAATAACCCATGGCCGGGGAACAATATTTTGACAACTAGCCAAGAAGGAAATTCCATCTTTTGAGAATAACTCTGCAAGCTTCAAGAATCAGGAAAAAATTAGTCCGCAAGTAATAAGAGAATCCAGATTATTCTTGATATGATGATGATGATCAAGTGATCGATCTAGTATTGCAAGAAATCAGATATAGATAGCTTTACTCAAGAATCAAATACAAGACTTCTGTATTCCACAGAGTGGATAAAACATAAGGGTAGATTCACATTTTATAAGTAACATTTAATTTACTTTTGTTTTTGTAACCCTTTTGTAAGCCTCGTATGTTGGTTTATTATTGGGTGTTCATGTTCAAAAATGTCTCCAAGGACTAAGCATGGTGATCCAACTTATGAATATTGCATAGATTTGAATGGTCAATACTTTAACAGGTCAACCTAGTAATGACAAAAGGCTTCAGGGCAGAATCAGAAATTTTAAAGCTAACAACAACGCTAACTAACAACAAAAGAACAATTCAAAAGAATCGGATTTTAACCAATTGTTAGAAAAGTGGTATGCATGCATCAGTTAGAGGAGCAAAAATTGAGTAGGTTAGTAAAAGAAGCATTTAACCATTTGAAGCATGTATGGCTGCTTTTCCTAAAGGCAAACAAATATTTATGTTTTTTTGGCAGGAGCATTTGCATACCTGTGCAGAACCCAGATCAAATATGTTCCCTGCAAATATTCCTCTGACCAAATTCTCCACCCGCTTAGGTTCCTCCTCAATAGCATCATTCGAATTAACAACATCCTTAAATAAGGTTATTGCTTTGGCATTTTCTTCGTCCTAGTGCATCAAAGTGAACAACAGACTTTTCCATTAAAATTGATTTCCAGATTTGTAGTCACTTTTGTTAAAAAGAAACAAGCAATCTTTCACACTCCAAAGACTTAAGGATGTGATATCATGGATCGAAACAACTACGAGAAAATGTTTGTTAGTGCAGGAAAATAGACATCAATAACATCGAAATTAGCACACAGAAAGGCGGTAGATAAATTATATCCTCACCTTAACCTTCTTAAATATGTCTCTGAAACCAACTTCTCTGAGGATAAGCTCACGTATACGGCAAAGAAGCTGCAATAATCCAAACAGAAAAAACAGCCAGGTTCTTAACAGCATTACAATTTCATCAAGTACATAGAAGGGGAGAAGTTTTTGCTCACTATGCAATCAGGTGGTCCACCATGGCTTTCAGGATCCTTTTTGAAGTCCTCTAGTATTTCAGTATACCTAACTCGGTTAACAGCACATTTTGTCAGATATTCAGAAAAGCTAACCTAAGGGGAATTGCATCCACAACTAACTAATTTGCAATAACAATTATCAAGAGCTATTCGAAGAAAAAACAGCAAGTTTCACCACTTGAGAAATACAGTAATTTGTTGTGAATTTAAACAATTATGAAATGATCTCATCTCAAATGAACTTGTCTTCAATCTTCATTCAGTTTTGTTATTTGAATTGAAGCACATCAAATCAGTGATTCACAAGAACATTATCAATAATATAAGTAAACTATTTGAGAAAAAAAGAACATAAATGTACTGAATCCAGAGGTTAAAATTCGAATAATACCTTTGAGCAAACTTTTCAGCTTTAGCAGAAGCATCTGCGACTGAATCGTCACTTTCTGCTCTCTTCCTGTGAGAAGCAGAAAACAAACATGTATATATATATATATACAAATTGAAGGAAGTAATAAAGATGTAGTAATGGAAATTGAATCGAAGTCGATCGTTACTTGAAAGAAGGAATGGAATTGGCGAAGAGGTTGATCCAAGAGAGCTCAGTGGGAGTTGGTTTCTTAGGGTTATCGGAGGGAAACCTGTAGGGGATAGTGCATGCTCTGTAATTGGTGTCGATCGGCGTTATCAACAAGGGGAAAGCCACCATCTCTCCTGAGCTTTCCATCGTTTTTTCTTTAACCTCCGACCAAACACACAGTAGACACACACAGACACTGATGTTGAATGAGAATGTGTATGAAAATGAGAATGAGAATGAGAATGAATATAAATTACATAATGACTCCTTATACTATATCATAATAACAGATATACCTCTTCTTTTTTAATTTATTATTATCATATTAGGGTTGGGTTCCGGCCAGAAGGGTAAGAAATATCTCCACACTTGGATATACATTAGGATGAGATGTATCAAAATGCACCGGATCAACTCCTTCTAAAGCACAATTCATGGATGTGTTTGAGATTAAAAGTGATCAAAAGTTCAGATCTCTTCTGACACTTCTCACCTTAACTCTTCTTCTCACACAATCATAAACCAATCATATTATACCTCGTTCCATGTGAGATTAGGGGTGTTTACAGTTCGGTTTGGATAGTTTAATCCATCAAGCCACATATTAAATCGTTATGATGGTTTAGAAAATTTCAAACTAAGCAGTTTGGCAACTAGTGACCGAATCGGTTAAACTGGACCACAAAAAAAACTGTCTGGTCTGACCGGTTTAGGCGGTTTGGATCTCTTATAGGCTTTAACTAAAAAAACATGACATCTATATCTAAAATGAAATTTCTATCAATATAACACTATTAAAAGAAAACAGTATACTAAATTATAAAAAAAAAGGTCACTCAAACCACAAATCAAACTGTTGTGACAACTTAGAAAATGGAACTTTGGACGAACATTGAGTAAGGCGAAAGACGATTTGAAATTTTGAAATTTGATTTTTAACGGAATTTGGAATTTTGCCAATTTAGATAACACGGCCAATTAAGTAATGAAAATTAAAAACATAATGTCTTTGGCGAAATCTTTTTTTAACTAGGGCCAAAAAAGTAAAACATACAACATGAAAAATAAATACAATAAATACATGCGTATTTTTGGTTGTCGGCTCGGTCCAGACCATTCAAAAATATGTTTAAACCGCAAACCAGACCGGACCGAACCGTCACTGCTTAAATCGCCAAAAACAGTCTGGTTTGACTTACTTTGACCAGATCCAACAAGTTTTATCCTAAGTGAGATGAAGGTGAAGATAACCAAATTTCTTCCATTTTGA
This sequence comes from Silybum marianum, assembly GCA_036898165.1. Lineage (NCBI taxonomy): Eukaryota > Viridiplantae > Streptophyta > Magnoliopsida > Asterales > Asteraceae > Silybum > Silybum marianum. The sequence continues at coordinate 8,721,650 of CM072531.1, forward strand.
TGATGAATACTTTGTTATATCCCTTTAATGAAAATGAAACAATTATTAGCACTCATGTTGTATCAATTATGACCAAAGTTTTGAATCCTAACAATAAAAACGTTTTTTACTGTATAAATGATATTAAAAATATATGACACTGACTTGAGTGAGTTAAAATATAAATGAGTTAAAATAAATAGTTTGGATAACCACATATTATTAACCCTTCATTCATTCATTTGGCCCCTGGCTATTTTTATATCATTTATAAAATGAAAATGACATGCGAATTAGACACACCCAATTGAATTTCAAAACACTTGTGCTTTTTTTTTGGTTGTTACATACTCTAGTCGACTCTAATTTTGGTCCATATAATTTAGTGAAATCTTTAAAAATAAGACCTAAACTTTGATAACTTTAGAAGTCGTTTAAATGATTCTCATTTTATTTTTTAAAAATGGTCCTCCTTCATTAATTTCGTTAATTTTCTCTGTTAGTGTCAGAGATACTTTTGTTCATTTAAGTTACTTTCCTAATTTTCTTTAAAAAATTAAACATATAATATATTGTATTTACATATATTATATGTACAAAAATTAACAAAAATGCCTCTAATACTAGTAGAGAAAATTAACGGAATTAATGATCGGGGACCACTTTCAGAACAAAATGAGAACTATGTGAATGATTTTTAGAGTTATCAAAATTTAGGTCCCTATTTCAAAGATTTCAGTAAACCATAAGAACCAAAATTAGAGTTTACTCTAGTACATATTATAGGAAAATTAATTAAACTATGTTATGAAAATAGTTAAATATGGAATGGATGTCAATCCCCTTTATTATTGGTAAATATATGTATTAGATAGGTATTATGATTCTTGGAGACTAATCCATCTATGACTATAAATATGTATTCATATGGAATAAGAATTGAAGCTTTTGACCCTCATATTTTCTCTCTCAAATCCGTTATTCTATAACACGTTATCAACACGATTCGCTTAAAGAAAAGGGAGAAACTGGGGTGTCACTGAGAAGAAACAAGCAACGAATCAAGAATTCAAGAACAAAGGTATGAATCTCGATTTCTTGTTTTATCGATTCAAACTTACTGTTTTATCGATTCAAGTTTACTGCTTTATACCCGATAAATCTTTTACGATCAAACCCATATCTCTTAAACTTTTATCCTTCCTTTCGATTTAATCTATATTGTGAAATCTGGATTTTTTTTTTCGAATCTCTCATTCATTAGTATCTCTCGATAAGATTAGCATAATCCAATTCTATCTATTACTGTTTCCAAAAGTATATTATTTTTGTTTATTCTGAGGTGCTTTTGCTTCTCTTTTACTTGAGAAAACTCATGAACTAGTGACTCTTGCAGCTTTTCTGGTTTAAAGGGATCTCAAATACACACCATAAACATTAATAATCTTTATTTCTTAACTTGACCTAACTAGAAACTTTTTTGTCGACACAAACCCATGAGCCGGAAAAAAAAATTGAATTTTTATCGGGTCCTTGTTAGCCGACATAAACCCTTGAACTAAACGTTTGACTTTTTATCGAGTTAATAGAACTCGACATCTTTTCTTGTCGGGTCTTCAAGACCCGATATAAAAGATTATCGAACCTTGCAACTTTTGTCGGGCCCTACTTACTCGACATAATTTTTGTCGACCCCTTCTTACTCGACATAATTTTTTGTCGAGACCTCGTTACTCAATATTATTGTTATTTAAAGATTATTTTAAGATTAAATTTTATATTTTATGATAGTTAAAAAATGGCAAATCTTGCAAAACTTGAGTTTTTGGCTTTGGATATCACTAGGAAAAACTACTTGTCTTGGGTATTGGATGCCGAAATACATCTAGATGCTAAGGGCCTCGGAAAAACTATAAAAGAGGGAAACCAGAAAACTACCCAGGATAGGGCAAAGGCGATGATTTTCTTACGCCATCATCTACATGAAGCCCTAAAAACTGAATACCTCACTATAAAAGATCCACTCATCCTCTGGAAAAATCTAAGAGACCGCTATGATCACCAACGAACCGTGATATTGCCAAAGGCACGTTATGAATGAGTTCATCTGAGGTTTCAAGACTTCAAGTCAGTAAGCGAGTATAACTCAACTATGTTTAGAATTACCTCTCAATTAACCCTGTGTGGGGAAAAGATCAAGGATGAGGAGATGTTAGAAAAAACATTCTCCACCTTTCATGCTTCTAATATGCTCTTGCAGCAACAATACCGTGAAAGAGGATTTAAAAAATACTGTGATTTGATCTCATGCTTACTAGTTGCTAAGCAAAACAATGAACTCCTAATGAAAAACCATGAGACCCGTCCTACCGGCACCGCCCCATTCCCAGAAGCGAATGTGGCAACATATAATGATCAAAACAAAATTAGAGGACGCGGTCGGGGTCATGGTTATGGTCGTGGTCGTGGTAGAGACCGGGGTCGCGGTCGTAGTCGAGGAAATGGTCGTGGAGGATATCTTGGTGTCCAATTTAATCCTCCAACGCAACATAACCATGAAAAAGAGAAACACATATGGAAAGAAAGAAAAACCGACAAGTAGTACATGTAATCGTTGTGGCATGGAAAATCATTGGGCCTGAACATGTCGAACAACAAAGCATCTAGTTGAACTTTATCAGAAATCCCTCAACAATGAGAGGAAAGGGGTGGAAGTAAACTGTACTTATGAGCAAAACAAGAGCCCTGATGGTCCTGAAGACCACAACAAAACAACTCACTTGGAAATTGGGGATTTCCTTATCAATGAATGATCACTATCCTAGTATTAAGCAATATGTCAAGTTTTCGTAGTTTGTGTTTTTAGTAAACGAGCGATACATTTTTCTATGAAATTTAGTGATTGAATAACATATTATGAATTTTAATACTCTTATTTTGCATAAAATTATTCAAAATTATTCAAAATTTTAAAATTTTCAATTTCTTTATTTTAGAAAATATGGACTGCTTAAAACAACTGGACATTGATGATGAGGACATATGTCTGGTAGATAGTGCATCGACACACACAATTCTCAAGAAAAGTAGTTATTTTTCTCATTTAACTACACAAAAGGCAAATATCAACACAATATCCGGAAGTGTACAGATAATTGAAGGCTTTGGAAAAGCCCATGTACTATTACCGGGTGGAACTAATTTGAAAATTGAAAGTGCACTTTATTCCCCCAAGTCTCAAAGAAATTTACTGAATTTTAAGGATATCCGTAAGAACGGATACCATATTGAGACTACAAGTAAAGGACATCATGAATACATTCATATTACATGTATGATGTCAAGAAAGAAACAAGTGTTGGAAAAATTGTCTGCATTTTCTTCCGGTTTATACTACACTAAAATAAGTGGAATTGAATCAAATGCGGTCATAAACCAGAAGTTTATGAACCAAGAAAACTTTATTCTTTGGCATGACCGGTTAGGCCATCCTGGGTCAATAATGATGCAAAAAACAATAGAACAATCATGTGTGCATACTTTGAAGAACCAGAAGATTCTTCAAACTAATGATATTAATTATGTTGCTTGTTCACAAGGAGAGCTAATCACTCGCCCATCACCAGCCAAAGTAGGGTTTGAATCCCTCAATTTTCTGGAAAGGATACAAGGGGATATATGTGGGCCAATACACCCCTCTTGTGGATCATTTAAATATTTTATGGTTTTGATTGATGCATCAACCAAATGGTCACATGTGTGCTTATTATGAAGTCGCAATCTGGCGTTTGCACGATTACTTGCCCAATTAATACGATTGAGAGCACATTTTCCAGATTATCCTATAAAAACAATTCGTTTAGACAATGCTGCTGAATTCACATCCTAACTATTTAATGATTATTGCATGTCTATTGGGATAAAAGTTGAGCATCTTGTAGCTCATGCTCATACACAAAACGGGCTTGCTGAATCGCTTATTAAGCGACTACAAATGATAGCCAGGCCAATGATTATGAAAGCTAAACTACCAGTTTCCGCCTGGGGCCACGCTATCTTACACGCAGTAACACTAATTCGCATCAGGCCAACAAGTTATAATGCCTCCTCCCCTTTAAAAATGGTTTTTGGTCAGGAACCTAATATTTCCCATCTAAGATTTGGGTGTGCGGTTTATGTTCCAATTGCTCCACCACAACGCACAAAGATGGGACCTCAAAGGATATTGGGAATATGCAGATACGAATCCACATCTATAATCAGATATTTAGAGCCATTAACGTGGGATTTATTTACGGCTCGATTTGCTGATTGTCATTTTAATGAATCAGAATTCCCAGCATTAGGGGGAGGGACTAAACAGCTGGAAAATCAAAGTAAAATAAGCTGGAGTGAATTATCATTATCTCATCTTGATCCTCGAAATAAACAATGTGAACTAGAAGTTCAAAAGATACTTCACTTGCAAGGACTTGCAAACCAGTTACCAGACACATTCACTGACCCAAAGAGAGTGACAAGGTCACACGTGCCAGCTGCTAACGCTCCAGTTAAAATTGATATCCCAAAGGGACAAGACAACTTGAGTATTGAGTCTAGAGCATGCCAGAAGCGTGGTAGACCAATCGGTTCCAAAGATAAAAATCCTCGAAAGAAAAAAGGAGCTAATAACCAAGATGGTCAAAACGAGGTAAGAGAAATGCCAGATGAGTCTCCTGATGAGACACTAGACATGATGGTTCCAGAAGAACCTCAGGTACCTGAAAATGAAGAGATCTCAATAAATTATATCATGTCTAGACAAATATGGAATCGAAATACAACCGACGTCATATAATATAGCGCTAAATGTGATTGAAAATGAGGAGGATCAAGAACCTAAGTCTGTCAATGAATGCATGCACAGAAAGGATTGGCCAAAATGGAAAGATGCAATGCAGGCAGAATTGAACTCACTAATGAAACGGGAAGTTTTTGGACCTGTTGTCCGTACACCCGAGAGTATAAAACCCGTCGGATATAAATGGGTCTTCATAAGAAAACGTAATGAGAAAAATGAAATTGTGAGATATAAAGCACGACTAGTCGCACAAGGATTCTCACAAAGACCCAGAATTGATTATGAGGAGACTTATTCTCCCGTGGTGGATGCAACTACTTTCCGATACCTTATAAGTCTGGTAATACAAGAAGGTATTGATATACGTTTAATGGATGTCGTGACAGCTTATTTATATGGGTCACTTGACACTGATATTTACATGAAACTCCTTGAAGGATTGAAACTGCCTGAATCATGCAAAGTAAGTTCTCGAGAACATTGCTCAATTAAATTGAATAAATCATTATATGGCTTGAAACAGTCAGGGCGTATGTGGTACAATCGCCTTAGCGAATATTTGCTGAAAGTAGGTTACAAGAATGATTCGATTCGCCCGTGTATCTTTATAAAGAAATTCGGACCCGAGTTTGTCATAATTGTCGTGTATGTAGATGATTTAAATATAACAGGAACTCCCTGTGAGCTTCCTCGGGTAATGGAATATTTGAAAAAGGGTTTTGAAATGAAGGATCTTGGAAAGACAAAGTTTTGTCTAGGGCTACAAATCGAACATTTTAAAGATGGAATTCTTGTGCATCAAGAAACTTATATAGAAAAGGTGTTGAAAAGGTTTTATATGGAAAAATCGCATCCAATGAGTACACCTATGGTTGTGAGGTCACTTGATGTTGAGAAATACCCTTTTCGACCTCCAACGGATAATGAAGATATTCTTGGTCCTGAAGTACCATATTTAAGTGCGATTGGGGCACTAATGTTTCTCGCAGGTCATACAAGACCGGACATATCGTTTTCTTTGAATCTATTAGCGAGATATAGCTCGTGTCCAACAAAGAGGCACTTGAATGGAGTAAGGCAAATCTTTCGATACCTCCAAGGTACCAAAGATATGGGTCTATACTTTACTAACCAATCAAAGGCAAGTTTAACTGGTTTTGCAGATGTCGGATATCTATCAAATCCCCATACCGGTCGATCGCAAACCGGATATGTATTCACTATTGATGGAACAGCGATTTCATGGCGCTCCACGAAACAGACCATGACAGCTACTTCGTCGAATCATTCCGAGATCTTAGCCATCCACGAAGCTAGTAGGGAATGTGTTTCGCTGAGAAGTGTAATACAACATGTTCGAGGATCCTGCGGTATTATTTCAGATAAAGAATTACCAACAGTCTTGTATGAAGATAATGCAGCATGTATTGCTCAACTCAAGGAATGATACATTAAAGGAGACAAAACAAAGCATATACTTCCAAAATTCTTCTTCACACATGATTTGCAGAAAAGCGGCGACATCAGTGTTCAACAAGTTCGTTCATGTGACAACCTAGCTGATCTGTTCACCAAGTCTCTTCCGAACTCAACGTTTCAAAGACTGGTCCATGGAATTGGGATGCGCCGACTTAAAGAACTCAAGTGATGTAATTATCAGGGGGAGAAAATACGCGTTGCACTCTTTTTCCCTTGATCATGGTTTTGTCCCAATTGGGTTTTCCTGACAAGGTTTTTAATGAGGCAACAACCTCAGGCGTATTTGGAGTGACTATGTACTCTTTTTCCTTCACTAAGTTTTTTTTTCCCACTGGGTTTTAGTTAGTAAGGTTTTAACGAGGTGTTGGGTCACCGATGATTTGGTGATGAACCACCTTCCTTTGTATGAATGAACTTTTACAGGTTCTTTTGAAGGTCTGAAATATGCTTCAAGTATTGAAGAGTCAAAGGCTATTCAATCAAGGGTTGTACATCAAAAAGTGGAATTTTGGATGTATCAACCAACTTCAATATTCAGATCATTTTGCCAAGCCAAGATTGGGTCACCAATATAGTGGGTCACCGATGGTACACTCAAAAGTCATCAAAAGTACTAAGGACATCAAATAAGATGAGGTCATCAAGTTTGATGTCATGGTCACCGACACTATAATCTTGGTCACCGAAATTGCAGGTATATTTTCTAAGGCTGTGATATCAAGTCACAAGTTCAAGGGTGTACACTTTTGGCATTTAGTGAAAGATGAAGTCTATCAAGCAAAGTGTACACTTATCAATTCCAAATTTTTACAAGGTATCCACCGATGTGATACATAGTGTGATGTATCACTTAGCAATTTCAAAGAGATAAGTTCTTGACTCACATCAATTGCAAGACACGTGAGCACAAGAACTTGGGCATCAAGCCTTAAATAAAGACATTCCCTTTTATTCTTATAAAAGGAATATTTGTCTTTTAGCTAAAAGGTTTGATGGGACTTCACAGAGCATGAAGAAAAGAAGATAAAGTTATCTGACATTACGTGCTACAAGGAATGGTTCATCCATTATTCTAGTACAAAGGAAGTGGTCTCTTCCTTTGTCCAGCAGATAATCTTCCAGCTAATGAAACCTTGACAGCTGTCCACTTGCATCCCATGCATGGGCACTATAAAAGGAGATGAAGTCCTTCCCAGAAATCTCACGCTTTCAACAAATCTTCAGAAGGATTATTTGTGTGACTGTGGCAAAGCTGTGTGCTATAACAGTATTGTTTTAACTTCCTTAGTGTATAAGTTAATTACTGTTATCTGTGTGTTTAGTTTGATAGAATAGTGTGTCTGTTCTTTTCCGCATCAAACTATCTGTGTGTAAATTTTTAATATTTATGTTAAAAAATTTAAAAAGAGTATATTCTGTGTGTTTTATATTCAACCCCCCTTCTACAAAACCCTCTCTTAGTTAGTCATCTCTCTTTGGGGACTAACAAGTGGTATCAGAGCAGTTGGTTTAATTCAATAAACCAGATCTGTGATGGCTACTACCTCAAATGTTGATGGTACCTTGCAGACCTCTTCCAGTAATACATATGATTTAGGATCCTTGGCTAAACCTCTAAGGTTCAACCCAAATAACTTTGGGTTATGGAAAAATCGCATGTTATTATTCTTGGAAGGGATCAATTGCAGGTATCCCAACATTCTCAGTAAGGGACCTATTGTTCCTAAAATATGGGCTCGCTTTGGCCCTCAAAAGGACGCTGAAGGAAAGGACATAGAGTCAGATGATGAAAGAAGTGAGAAAACTGGTAGATATGTCATCAAACCTTTTAACAAATTTAGTGAAGATGATAAACGCCTAGTTGCTTTAGACACTAAAGTCAAATCTGCTCTTGCTGTATCCCTTCCTGATGAAGTGTATCACTCTCTTCTTAACCTTCCCACTGCTAAAGAAATGTGAGATACTTTGAGTGTCTTATATGAAGGCACCAAAGAAGTAAAGAAATCTAACAGGATCTGTCTTGTTAGAAAGTATGAACTCTTCTCCCATGAAAAAGGAGAATCTCTTTCTACCTACTTTAATCGTTTTAACTGTCTTCTCAATGATCTCAAAGTTCTTGACCGAGTTTATGATAATGAAGAAGTTCTCTGCAAGTTCATGGACTGTCTCCCAGACTTCTGGGAAACTATCTGTACTTGCATCAAGCAAACCAAGGACTTAGAAATAATGCCTTTAACTGCTCTCTATGGAACTCTTCTTTACTATGAACAAACTAAGAACCAGAGAAAATCTCTTATAAATGATATCAAATCCTCTTCTATTGCTTTGATAGGTGATTCAAAATCTTCTTCTTGTATTCCTAGAATCACCTATCCTTCTTCTGATTCTGAAAAAGATATTAAGGAAGACTCTTCTCATTTGTCAGATGCATACTATAGTGCTGCTGATGATGAAGGAGAAGAATCAACCATTGACATACTTTCTGATAGTATGGCAGTGCTTGCTGGAAACCTTAAGAATAAAAGATTTTCTTCAAACCGCTCCAAATTTAATAGAAAACCTTTTTCTCAAAAATCCTCTTCTGATAAAGCAAATGAAGAATGCTTCAATTGTGGAAAGAAAGGTCATTTTGCTTCTGAATGCAGATCAAAAGCTTCCTCTTTTGTCAAACCTTCTTCTTCTTATGGCCATGACTTCTCAAAATTAGCTTCTAGGAAGCATGAAGAGAGAAATAGCCAATCCTCTAAAGAAAATTCTGAATCAAAAGAAACCTCCAGGTATAAGAAGTACAAAGCCAAATACAAGAGAGAAAAAGAGAGAAACCAAAGTAAAAATAAAACTTTGGTTGCTGAAGCTCATTGCTGGGAGGATGAGCAAACCTCTGAGAGTGAGAGTGAGTATGTCACTAAATGCCTCATGGCCAAAATCGATGAGCTGGAAGACATGGAGAAGTCACTCTACACTACCCTTGTATCTGCTGAGGGATCCACTTCAGGAACAAAACCTCAGGTACATCCTTTTACCTTTCTCTCTGATGATCAAAAGGCTGATGCCTTTGATTCTTTAACTGTTGACTTCTGTGACTTAAAGATTCAAAAGAAAAAGGCTGATATGCACATAAAATGTCTAAATGATCAACTTCTCTCTTGCTTTTCAAAACTAAAAGATTTTGATAAAATGAAAGCTGATCTGGAAAACCTACGGTACTTAAACGATGCCTTTTCCGAGGAAAAATCAAAAATCTCTTCCACTCTTGAAAAGGAACAAGAGGTTCTGTCTAAATGGACTAAATCCTCTAAGAATCTTGAAAGGATCCTTCAAGATCAAATCACCAGCAAGGATAAGTCTGGCCTTGGTTATGGAAAAGATGTTCCTCAACCTTATGATCTTCCACTTCCTTCTTCTGAATGTCAAGGTTTTCCTGCTGGTTTCCTTTCCGATGACGATGATGATCTCTTCGGTTACTCATCTGAGGATTTTACCTCCGTTCATTCTATAGATCTACTTGACATGCTCAAAGTAGAATCTGGTTCTAAGAAGTTTGGAGTATTTGTTAAAGCTAAAGAAATCTCTTCTGAGTCTGCAAAAGTTTCAACTCTTCCAAGCTCTTCTTCTTCTCCCAAACCTATCCAAAGACTTTTAAACTCCTTAAGTCTGCATGAGTCAAGATACTCCCAGGAGCAGCCATCTAGTGTTGCTGAGTATCCCTCTCCAAAAAGATTTTCTCCTCAAAAGAAAAATTTTGCTAAATCAAATTTTTCATCTAAAAGGAAATCTCAAATAGTTACTGATTTCATTCCTCGGTCAGTGAACTTGAAGAAATCAAGAAATCCTGGTAAAGGTATCCTTGGACCAAGACCAGGTGTTGGACACCCCTCTTCTTCTCAGTCGTCAACCTCTATCCAAAGTTTTGATGATAGGGATTTTAAAAAGGCCTTTTCTTTAAAGAAATGCTATAATTGTGGCAACACTCTTCATCTTGCTAAAAATTGCCCAAAAGATTTGGATCCTTGCAAAACTAAAATGCCTTCTAATCCCAAAGGACCCACCTCAAAATGGGTACCAAAAGTCTAAATTTGTTTCGGGGTGCAGGTACCAAATAAAGATCACATATGGTACATGGACAGTGGGTGTTCAAGACACATGACCGGAAACAAACTTCTTCTCTCTAACTTCTCAAAAGAAAAGGGACCCATTGTTTCCTTTGGAGGAAATGGAAAAGGGGTCACCAAAGGATATGGTACCATTTCAAATGGAACCATCACTTTCTCCAGAGTAGCTCATGTTGAAGGGCTAATGTATAATCTTCTAAGCATCACCCAAATATGTGATTTGGGCTATAAGGTCATGTTCCAGCTATGTGTGTGCTTAGTCTTTGATGTACAGAACAAGATTGTACTAGCAGGAACCCGACTGAATGACGTATACATAATCAACATGAAGGAAAGTGCGATAGGAGAAGCTGTGTGTCTCCTCTCTCAAGAACTAGCCAAACAAAGTTGGCTGTGGCATAAAAGGTTCTCTCATCTAAACTTTAAAACCTTGAACAAACTCTCCAACAAGGAACTGGTTGTTGGAATGCCAAAAATAGTTTTTGAAAAAGAAAAGCTGTCTGGAGCATGTGAAAAAGGAAAACTCACCAAAACTTCCTTTAAAACAAAACAATGCTCTTCTATCTCTCAACCTATTCAAATGCTTCACATGGATCTATGCGGTCCAGTAAGCACACCCAGTCTGGATGGTAAAAAGTATATGCTAGTAATCGTCGATGAATTCTCTAGATATACTTGGGTGTTCTTTCTGAAAACACAAGAGTGATGCTGCTGAAGAAATCATCAGGTTTACAAGAAAGATTGAAAATTTGAATGGTAAACTGGTGAAGTCCTTCAGAAGTGATAATGGCACAGAATTCAAGAATGCTGCTCTGGAAGATTTCTTTGACCTAAAAGGAATTTCTCAGAACTTTTCTGCCGTACGCACTCCTCAGCAAAATGGTGTTGTTGAAAGAAAGAATAGAACACTGTGTGAAGCTGCAAGGTCAATGCTGAGTGAATCCAAGTTGCCAACCTATTTTTAAAGCGATGCTTAACACCGCATGCTTTACTCAAAATAGGTCTATCACAGGCAAAAGGCATGACAAGACTCCTTATGAAGTTTTCCATGGTAGAAAACCTGCAGTTGACTTCTTCCATGTGTTTGGCTGTGCATGTCACATGCTAAATGACAGGGAACAACTTGGAAAGTTTGATCCGAAGTCTGATGATGGAATTTTCATGGGCTATTCTCTCTCCTCAAGAGCCTTCAGAATTTTCAACCTAAGAAGACAATGCATAGATGAATCCATGCATGTGAAGTTTGATGAGTTTGAAACTTCTTCATTATCTTGTGATGAAGAAGAATTAAACCTATGGATAAATTCATGTGTTGGTGAAATTCCATCCTCCTCTCAACCCAATCCTCCAGATAGCAACTCTTCTCAGCCTCCCATAAACACCACCTTACCTTCAGAACCTTCTCTTTCTTCTCCACCTCCTGAAACTAACTCTACAGAAGACCTTACCCACCAAAACACCATATCTCCCTCAAACCTATCTTCACCATCTCAAATTCCTACCTCATCCTCTTCTCTACCTCCTACCTTACCTCCTGCACTAAAGTGGACCATGGATCATCCAATAGATCAAATCATAGCTGATCCACAAGTTGGTGTAAAAACCAGAAGAGGCATAAGCAATCTGTGCTTATATGTAAACTTTGTTTCCATTGTTGAGCCTAAGCTGATAAATGAAGCCCTAGCTGATCCTAGCTGGGTAATTGCCATGCAAGAAGAACTCTCACAATTTGAGAGAAACAAAGTCTGGAAGTTAGTTCCTCGTCCATTCAACAAAACTATTATTGGAACAAAATGGGTGTTTCGAAACAAGATGGACGAAGAAGGAACTGTCATAAGGAACAAAGCAAGGCTGGTTGCTCAAGGATATCGGCAAGAGGAAGGAATTGATTATGATGAAACCTTTGCTCCTGTTGCCAGATTGGAAGCTATCCAAATATTTCTTGCCCATGCAGCTTACAAGAATTTTCGGGTATTCCAAATGGATGTCAAAAGTGCCTTCCTGAATGGTGAATTAGTCAAGAAGTGTATGTGAAGCAACCTCCGGGTTTGAAGATCCAAGCTCATCCATATCATGTGTATAGGCTGGATAAAGCTCTGTATGGACTGAAGCAAACTCCTCGTGCCTGGTATGACACTCTCTCAGAATATCTACTTAGAAATAAGTACATACGAGGCAAGGTTGACAACACTCTCTTCTTCAAGAAATCACAAGGTAATATCATTCTTGTTCAAATCTATGTTGATGATATTATTTTTGGAGCCACCGATGAATCCCTGTGTGATGAGTTTAGCTCCCTCATGCAAAAAGAGTATGAAATGAGCATGATGGGGGAGTTAACTTTCTTTCTTGGTTTGCAAGTAAAACAGTCTCCAGAAGGTATTTTCATAAATCAAAGTAAATACATTAAAGATCTTCTGAAAAAGTTTCAATTTGATACTTGCTCTACCATGAAAACTCCTATGGCTCCTCCTCTTAGACTCTTTTCTGATCCTGATGGCATTTCTGTTAATATTACAAATTATAGAGCCATGATAGGATCCCTTCTTTATCTGACTGCAAGTAGACCTGACATTATGTTTGCTACTTGTCTGTGTGCCCGATACCAAGCAAATCCTAAAGAATCACATCTGGCTGCTGTGAAAAGGATTTTTCGGTATCTGAAAGGTACCATAAATCTGGGTCTTTGGTATCCCAAAGACTCAGGTTTCGATCTCATCGGGTACTCTGATTCTGATTCTGATTTTGCAGGTTCAAAAATAGACAGAAAAAGTACAACTGGAAGTTGTCAGTTACTTGGTGGAAAGATTGTGAGCTGGTCAAGTAAGAAACAACACTCGATGTCTACTTCTACTGCTGAAGCAGAATATGTGGCTGCTGGAAGTTGTACTGCACAGATATTGTGGATGAAAAATCAGTTGTGTGATTATAATCAGATTTTCTCAAAAATCCCAATAATGTGTGACAATTCAAGTGCAATAGCCATTGCCAACAACCCTGTGCTTCATTCAAGATCTAAGCACATTGATATCAGGTATCACTTTATAAGAGATCATGTCTCTAAAGGTGATGTGGAACTTCATTTCATTCCCACTGATTATCAATTAGCTGATTTGTTCACAAAGCCCCTTGATGAAGCAAGGTTTAAGTTCCTCATCGGTGAATTAGGTATGATAAACATAGACTAATATATATTTTATAATTTTATATAAATATATGTTTTATATATATATTCTATATATATATATATATATTATATACATTTATATAATTTATAACTTATATATTATATATGTTATATATATATATATAAATAATATTAAAAAAAATTATTAATAAATATTATATATATACCTAATGTCGGTGATTAAGTCACCGACGGTATCTCTCTCTCTTTCTCCTCTCTATATTCTCTCAAAACCCTAACCCTATCCACCGCCACCATCCATCACCACCGTGATCCACCACTAACCCACCGAAATCAACCACAAGCCACCATTTTTAAACCATCGAGAAATCCTCCATCGAACACCATAGCCACCGACGGTCGCCGACCCACCGACGGCGATCCCTGTTCTCAGCCACCGACGGCATTCCTCTTCACGTGCCTCCGACGCCGACGACCGCTGCCACATCGAACCACCGACGCCGACGATTGCATCACTTTCCGACCTGACGTTCATCACCTTCCGACGTTGTCTTTTTGAGCCACCGACGGTCGTCGTCAATTCATCCACCGACGTTGCACCCTTTTTGAGCCACCGACGGTCTTTTTGAGCCACCGACGGTTTCAGACGATCCGCGGACGTCACCCGTCATCCACCGACGTCTCATCTACACAACATCCACCGACGTTCTCTTTAAAGCCACCGATAGTTACCTTTGGTTCTCAAAGCCACCGACGTTGTACAAGTCACCGAGGTAACCGTTACAAACCTTTCACATTCTTAACCCCTTAAAGATAACTCTTGACTTACCACTCTTGATAAGCAAGATTCTTTGTTCTTATCCCTAATGACATCATCAATGTCAGTACATGCACCGAATTCAACCCTAAAACCCTTAGAATTCTGACCTTTCAATCACCAAAAGTAATCATTATTTTTGAAAATTGAAATTTCCCTCTCATATATAACCTCTTCCCCCACTACTTCACCACCTTTCTCGCACCCACTCTCCTTCACCTTCAAAAGCAAAAACCTGCAACTCCTTTCCTCTTCAATGGCTTCTCCTTCAAGAACTTCAGAAGAACAAACAATGACTTTTGGATCCCTATCCTTTCCTGCATGCAATTACTTTGGAAGAATAGGAGTTGACAATGCTCATCCAGAGTACAATGATGTTTGCTGGGTTCTTCAGAGATGCCCTCTACAATATGCAATCACAGCAAAACCCAAAATGAGTAAGTTTCTTCTTGGAAACTTTTGGTTAACTTGCACATTTGATGCCTCATCGGATCAAATTCTTGCATCTGTTCTAAGTAATAATGAACATGATGTGATCTTCAATGTGGAAGATGTTAGAAGCATTCTTAAGCTTCCTGTTTATGATACCTATGAACCTTTTCCTCTTGGTAATGAACATCAAATGGTGGTTGATGTGTTGAACTATCTGGAAGAAAAGAAGGGCTCAAAGTCAAAGGATCCAGGTACTTTACTACGCAAGAATATGGGAAACATATGGAACTTCCTTTTTGCTTATCTGATTCTGTGCCTGAGCAAGAAGACAGGTGGCCCGGATCAGTCACCTTCCCAAGTGACAGAATTGGCACATGCTCTAATATTTCAAAGGAGGATAGACTTTGCAAGCTATTTCTTCAATGAAATGATCTCCTCCTTCTCTACCATCCGACGTCCTCAGGTACCATTTCAACGACTTTTCTCTCTTATTATTCATGCAAAGTTGGCAGATAAATTAGAGAAAAGAGATAACATCATATACGATCTCCCTCTTCATCAAGTGGGAAATCAAATTATGAAAAAGGCTGTCTTAGCATCAGACAACCCTCTCGACCATCTATGATTGAGTTTGCAAGGAATGCAACTCTATCTTGGGGAGAAAATGAGCCCCGTCTGCAAAGGACCTCAAGTATGTCTTCTACTCCTTCTACACCTAGAGTAACTGATGTGCCCAAATCTCGTAAGAGATCCAAAGCGTCGGGCACATCTACCTCCACACCCACTGATGCTACGAAGCCAAAAGAACCTTTGGCTTCTACCCAAGCATCTAAGTCCCAAAAGCGGAGACACTCCAAAAGCCCCCCAAAGACTTCCTCAAAGAAGTCTAAGGGTACCCAAAGGCTCTCACCTCACAAGCCACCTACTAACTCCCAAAAGTTAGTAAGTGTTGAAAAGATTCCTACCCGACCCAAGGACCAGTTAACCCAACCTAGCTCCTCCATGCCCTCCCAAAAGGACATGGTTGTAAAAAGGGACATCCCTATTATTCCTTCATCAACTTTCTCTTTAGTTGATGAAGAAGACTTGGACTCTCCCATCCAAGCTGCCTCTTCTCCACCCCGTGAGCTCTCACAGCTCCCTTTCCTTACTCCACATGAGAGTGCATCACAACCAGATGCATTTGATGGAGCTTCCCAATTTACTGATTTTCTATTTTCTGACACTACACCTTGGACACATACGTCTCCCGTACGTACCAAGGTTGTGAAAGAACCCATTACTGAGGAATCCCCTCATAGACACTCTCCTAAACGTGTCTCCCCCACATCTCCTAAATCCCCCCCAAGAAAACCTACAGGTTTGGTGGATTACTCTTCTTCCAGTGATGATGATGCTGATCAACCACCACAGCCTCAACCTTCTGCTCCCATGTCTTCCAAACAAGGAGATGATCTTCTCCAAGCTTTCACCAGCTTTACCCGTGACACTATACGTTGGGTGGAAACTTTGGAAGACCAAGCAGCCAAGGACTTGGAAAGACTGGCTTCTCTTTCTACTTCTCAAGGGAACATTATGGAGTCTCTTGCCACTATTCTCATCAAAATTGACAAGATTCCAATTTCTCCTCCATCTATTGAGCTTGATGTGGATGGATCCTTCTTTCAGGAACAAGACAGATTTGTTATTCAAAGAATTGAAAGAAAAATAAATTCCATGGCTTCTGATATAGAAAAGATCAAGACTTTTCTCTCTTCAGTGGGTTTCAGGGGTTCAACCACTGAGGGGGAGAAAAATAAGAAGACCACCAATACCACCTCACCAGCCGCCGACGTCACAGCCACCGACATCACCACCATGACAGCCACCGATGATGTGGCAGCCACCGACGTGGCTCTTACAGCCACCGATGGTGGTGTGGTCACAGAGGTGGTCTCTGTTCCTTTGATACCCGAAGCAGCTGTTGAGGGGGAGAGTATCAGTGCTCAACCCCTTGAAACTGAAGAAGAAAAGAAGAGAAAAGAGAAGGCCAAAGGAAAGAAGCCTGTTTCCTTTGAAGATCAACAGAAAGAGAAGAAAAGAAGGAAAAGGATGAGAGATTCTCAAGTAGACACTCTTAGACTTCAGCCTGCTTCATTACCCACCGATCCTCTTGGGGTAATTCTAACTGAAGCTGAAAAAGAAGAAGCAATCAGGGCTCAGCTTGAATTTGATCAGACTAATTTACTCAAGCTAACTCATGATGAAGCTGTTCATGCCAAAGTCACCGATGCAATTCAAGCTCAAAAGGATGAGCTTGAAAATATTAAGAAGAAATCCGAAGCTGCAAAGATGCTTGATGAAGCCAAGAAGGCAAAGGAAGTGGAGTGGTTCAAAAGGAGACTAAAGAACAGGAAGGATGATTCCAAGATTATCAGTGCCACCATTCAACCTCCAACCAAAAATTCTCCAAAGTTACTTGTCACCCTTAAGAGAGCTGACACTCTCTCAAAGGTATATGAAGCCGAATGGTTGGAAGTTCTTGGGATGACTGAGTGGATGGAAGTTGGTAAATGCATCTCCAAGAGCAAAAGCAAGTACAAGGAGCTGGTACTTAATATTCTCAGAAAACTCTTCATCAAGATGCTCAACATCCAAAAGGAGAATGATATTCTTGTAACATATCTTGAAGCACAACAAATGTACTTCATACAACAGGGTCTTAAAGGAGAGGTCATCACAGCTCCTAAAAACAAGAAGAAGGGACACTTTGTTATGCTTCATGAAAGAGGCATCCAGATAAATGCTTCGGGTATAGATCTTTCCATTCCCACTCCTTTGCTTACCCGGAGCAAACCATGCTGACTACTCCTGAGCTTGAGGTTTTCTTTGAAGACATCTTTGGAAACATCGGTTTCTTCAGAGCTTCTGACATCCCAAGGGCTCACAGCTCCTTCCTCTCTGCTATTCTAGGAGTACCTCCGGTTGAAGACCATGGGATCATTAGGCTTATCTTGGATGAGCTAAAAAGAAGAGAACCCACTCCTTGAATAGTTTTCATATAGTGTGAACTTTATTTTTCAAAGCTGTGTGTTGATTAATAAAAGTTCATACTCTTCTTCCTTAAAAATTCTTGTTAATATTTTTTTTTTTTGCACATACTTATACTTACATTTATTCTTATACTTATACTGTACATACTCAGTTAAAAAAAAATCAAAAAAAAAAAGAAATCTGAGTCAAAAGAACCCAAAAGAAAAATAGAAAGGGTCAAAAAGAATTCTTTTCTAACTTACAGGTATCATCATCAAATAGGGGAGATTGTTGGGTCACCGATGATTTGGTGATGAACCACCTTCCTTTGTATGAATGAACTTTTACAGGTTCTTTTGAAGGTCTGAAATATGCTTCAAGTATTGAAGAGTCAAAGGCTATTCAATCAAGGGTTGTACATCAAAAAGTGGAATTTTGGATGTATCAACCAACTTCAATATTCAGATCATTTTGCCAAGTCAAGATTGGGTCACCAATATAGTGGGTCACCGATGGTACACTCAAAAGTCATCAAAAGTACTAAGGACATCAAATAAGATGAGGTCATCAAGTTTGATGTCATGGTCACCGACACTATAATCTTGGTCACCGAAATTGCAGGTATATTTTCTAAGGCTGTGATATCAAGTCACAAGTTCAAGGGTGTACACTTTTGGCATTTAGTGAAAGATGAAGTCTATCAAGCAAAGTGTACACTTATCAATTCCAGCCTTACAAGGTATCCACCGATGTGATACATAGTGTGATGTATCACTTAGCAATTTCAAAGAGATAAGTTCTTGACTCACATCAATTGCAAGACACGTGAGCCAGCAAGAACTTGGGCATCAAGCCTTAAATAAAGACATTCTCTTTTATTCTTATAAAAGGAATATTTGTCTTTTAGCTAAAAGGTTTGATGGGACTTCACAGAGCATGAAGAAAAGAAGATAAAGTTATCTGACATTACGTGCTACAAGGAATGGTTCATCCATTATTCTAGTACAAAGGAAGTGGTCTCTTCCTTTGTCCAGCAGATAATCTTCCAGCTAATGAAACCTTGACAGCTGTCCACTTGCATCCCATGCATGGGCACTATAAAAGGAGATGAAGTCCTTCCCAGAAATCTCACGCTTTCAACAAATCTTCAGAGTGATTATTTGTGTGACTGTGGCAAAGCTGTGTGCTATAACAGTATTGTTTTAACTTCCTTAGTGTATAAGTTAATTACTGTTATCTATGTGTTTAGTTTGATAGAATAGTGTGTCTGTTCTTTTTCGCATCAAACTATCTGTGTGTAAATTTTTAATATTTATATTAAAAAATTTAAAAAGAGTATATTCTGTGTGTTTTATATTCAACCCCCCTTCTACAAAACCCTCTCTTAGTTAGCCATCTCTCCTTGGGGACTAACACGAGGCATAATACTCTTAATCGACATCCAAGGGGGAGTGTTATGGAAATAGATAAATATGGAATAGATGTCAATCCCTTTTGTTATTGCTAAATATATGTATTAGATAGGTATTATGATTCTTGGAGACTAATTAGATGACTATAAATATGTATTCATATGGAATAAGAATTGAAGCTTTTGACCCTCATATTTTCTCTCTCAAATCCGTTATTCTATAACAAACTAGTCATTTTGACGGTATCATTTCATCTCTTAACAATTTCTTTTCAGAGAGGAAAATGTTCAAAAAAACCCACTCAAACTATTTCATTTTGAACGGTTAAGTCCTTAAACTATTTTTTTGAATGAAAAAACAATTAAACTTTCTCATTTTGAATGATTAAGTTCCTGAACTATTTTTTTGATGCAAAAATCCATAAACTTTCTAATTTTGAATGGAAAAACATTGAACTTTCTTATTTTGAATGATTAAGTCTCTAAATTTTTTTTCAAGAAATTAAAAATCAAATTTTTAAAAATTAATTACTTACATTTTTTTTAACCTAAATAAACTAACTTTAACTGGTTATCTTTTGATTCTTTATCTTATGATGGATAATCGAAAAGAGGAAGATCGATGGAAGGAGCCAACAACGTGTTAGACGAAATGAAGAACGAACAACGTTGGGTAATGGGGAGTGACGAGGGGGAGCGATACCGTTGTTTGCTAGGGTTTTAATTGCGTATGGTTTTTGAAATGGTAAAATTGATTTAAGTTTATTTTTACTTTAAACCTTTTTAGTGATTTATAGGTAACCTATATTAAAAAAAATATGTTGATAACTAATTTTGAAAAGATCGATGGTTCATTTACCAAAAAAAATGTTCACGGACTTAATCATTCAAATTGAGAAAGTTTAATTGTAGTTTCATTCAAATCAGTAGTTCAGGGTTAGTCATTATTGATTAAGTTTAATGGTTTTTTCTATCAAAAAAATAGTTTAAGAACAAAACCATTCAAAATATGATAATTTGTTAGGTTTTTTTTGAACTTTTACATTTCAGAAATTTTATCTGAAATGTAAAAGTTCAAAAAAAACCAAAATGTCATTCGGTCCATAATTTTTTCAGGTCCGTAAAACAACCAAAAAAATCATTCTTACACACCTCCGCAATTTTCAGGTCAATGCCTTACGAACGTGGGTGAAAATATTATTTTTATTAAAACATTGGTGAAAAATGTAATTTTTTTGCATGATATTAAAAATATCAATCTTTTGACTCTTTTTCTCACACCCTTCATCTACCTTTCGTATCTGTATATATGGTGAGAGAGATTTAGGAGAAACCTCAAATAAACGGAAAACTAAAAAAACAACAACTTATCAACTGTTAGATTGGATGATCTAATAGATATGATTAACTTAACTGTTACAACATTATTTTTTGGAAATTTTGCTCAAATAGTCATTTTAAAAAACATTTTCGTCTCCTAGCCATTTTCTCCTCAAATTGACAAAATAGTCATTAAGGTTGCCATCCATAGGGTCTCCATGGCGATCATTTTTTTTTTTTGCAATTTGGGTCCCTGGGTCACCAAACACAATTTTTAAACTTTTGGGGTTAGGTCGCCATGACGACCCTGTGTTTGGCGACCAAGGACTAAATTGTAAATAAAAAAATATTCTTTAATAAGGTCGCCACAAAGACTCTGTAAATGACGACCCTAATGGCTATTTTGTTAATTTTAAAGAGAAAATGACGACCCTAATGGCTATTTTGTTAATTTTAAATAGAAAATGACTAGGAGACGAAAAGTCTTGTTGAGATATTCGAGCAAAATTCCCTTACTTTTTTAATCATAAAAACACCAAAAAATAAACAAAATTCGAGCTACATAAGTTACTAAAAAGCGGATCATATTTTTCTTATTTACGAGTTGATTTGTGTTACTCTCTAAGAGCATCTCCAATGGAGGTTCTTATAAGAACCTTCTTTTTGTATACTTTTTGCCACCTCAATGCCATTTCATCAAATTAGCAACTCATCAAAAATTTCACAATGGAGGTTCTTATAAAAACCTCATTTTTATGGGTCCTGCTGATTAAATAAGTTATATTTAATAATTAAATAAGTCAAAAACAAATAAAAAATAAGTGAAATGACATTTTTTCCAAAAATTATGGTAAGAACCAAGGTTCTTGTTGGGGTACCTAACACTTGTTAAGTTCTTATAAAAACCTCTTCACAATGATGGTTCTTGTAAGCAAATGCACTTTTTACTGAGATGGATATTACCATACAGGGCCGTTCCTGATATTTTGGAGGCCCTGTGCAGAAAGCATAATGTTATCTTAATTTTTTTTAAGTATATATTATTTCTTTCATTACTTTTAACATTTTGATGTTTGTTTTATAATAAATTGACCAATAACTCATCTTTTAATTTGAACGAATTTTAATTTTTAATGTTAGTTTTTTAAAACTTTCGTAACCCCTCCTATATATAAGGAGTCTATAAGAATAATAAATAAGATGTTAATAACAACCCTTTTTATATCGAATTGATCAATCATTATAGTTAATTAAAAAACAGATATCAACAAGAACATTTTATTAATCTATCATCAATAAAAAAAACACTATATTAAAAATGTTCTAAAAACATAGAGAAAAAAACAATATGTTTTAAAAAAAATTAAATTCTCTTAAATACTCAAAGGAAAATATCAAACAAATCATTAATAACAAACTGAACAACCAAAGTTAATAGTTATTATATAATTTTTTCTAAAATAGAGAGTCTAAATCTAAAAATTTAAAAAAAAATTAAATTCAACTCTAACAGGTACTTTATTTTAGTAATTTTAGTATTAATTATATTATTATAATATTTTAAAGACTTACCATCCTAATATACTTTAAAAAAATTATAAAATTCATAATATATTCAATCTCACTGTAGAAATAATTAAAATAATATATCTCTCCACTAAGAATTAAGTTTTAAAGAATTATACTTTCTCCTTTTTTCATTTTTTTTCTGTTTTAACATAAACTATAATATAGTTGTTAAAATAGTCTAAATTCTTATATTTGAAACTCTAAAAGGTTGATCACCACAAATGAAGAAGAATACAAAATTATATAAGTAACTTTCAAAAAATAGTTATAGTAATTTAATTATTAATTTATTAAAAGTTTGAAACAAATAATAAAAAATATTCATATATTAAAGTCATATTTAAAAGATAAATCCAAAAATAAATGAATTCTTAAATTTTTGTATATTTAATATATCCTAAAACAATATTTTAAAAAAATATCCGGAGGCCCCCGACGATAGGAGGCCTTGTACGGTAGAACAGATCGGAAAGCCCTAAAGCACGGCCCTGTTACCATATGTAAATTCAGGTGCATGGGATTCCAGTGCATTTCGCCCTCTGAGTCGCAATAAATATGTTTTCGAACCTTCTCTTTCAGATTCAAAGTGGATGTTCTCGTACGAATCTCACCAATCACTTGTTCTGATTCTACATATTGATCGTTTTGAACTAAAAGAAAACTTTTGGGAGATGCTCTAATTAATTCCTGCACTCGAAATATCTAATGGTTAGTTACATCTTCTCCACCAAAAAAACATCCTGTTTTTAACATATACGAGATCATACCCACAAACAAGTCAAAAACAATTGTTGTTGTAGCCTTCTTTACTTCAAAATCCACTCACATCTTCCATTAATATACCAAGATTATCATTTTCAATTTCTTTCTTTCCCACCAATTGAAAATTATGAAATCAATCTTGTTTTGCAACCTCAAATCCATCCCTTCTATATTACCATCCTTTCTTATATATCATCATCACTATCATTCTTTAGTGCAATCCAATAATACCCTGCTTAATGAATTCACTTCCTCATGCTATCGCAGAGACCTCACGGCTGCCATGAAAGCTTTGACTTCCATGCAAACCCACCAAATTTGGGCCGATTCTGTAACATATTCCGAGCTCATCAAGTGCTGTCTTGCTCGTGGCGCCATCCAAGAAGCCAAACTTGTCCATAAACACATTTTCTCTAATGGGTATCACCCTAAAACTTTCTTGATCAACACCCTCATCAATATGTACGTTAAGTTTAATTTATTGAATGACGCACGTCAACTGTTCGATCAAATGCCTGAAAGAAATGTTGTATCTTGGACCACAATGATAGCTGCTTTCTCGAATGCAAAAATGGGTCAAGAAGCCATGGAGTTCTTGATTCTTATGCTCAGAAATGGCGTACATCCTAACATGTTTACTTATTCTTCCGTTTTACGAGCCTGCAATGGCTTACCCACCCTCAAGCAGATCCATTGTGGCATAACAAAAACCGGTTTGGATTCAGACGTATTTGTCAGAAGTGCACTCATCGATAACTATTCCAAATGGGGCGAACTTCCAAAAGCGTTAATCGTTTTTAACGAGATGAAAACTAGTGATTTAATCGTTTGGAATTCAGTAATCGGCGCCTTTGCTCAAAACACAGATGGAGATGAAGCTTTGAATCTTTTCAAACGAATGAAAAGATGTGGCTTTATGGCCGATCAAGCTACATTAACTAGCGTCTTAAGAGCTTGTACTGGGCTGGCTTTATTAGAACTCGGAAGACAGATTCACGTTCACGTGTTGAAATACAACCGAGACTTAATTCTAAGCAACGCGCTTCTTGATATGTACTGTAAATGTGGTAGCATGGAAGATGCAAGATTTGAGTTTGATAGAATGGTGGATAAAGATGTTATCTCTTGGAGCACCATGATCATAGGTTTAGCTCAAAATGGATTCAGCCATGAAGCCATTAAGCTGTTTGAAAAGATGGAAAATTCAGGCACAAAACCTAATTACATTACAATTGTTGGAGTATTGTTTGCTTGTAGCCATGCAGGATTGGTAGATAAAGGTAGATCATATTTTGACTTAATGGAAAAGAGATATGGTATTAAGCCAGGAAGAGAGCACTATGGCTGTATGGTTGATTTACTAGGAAGGGCTGGAAAGCTTAATGAGGCTATTCAGCTGATTAAGAGAATGGAACCTGAACCAGATGTTGTAACTTGGAGGACTTTACTTGGTGCATGTAGGATTCATCGAAATATGGATTTAGCAGCTTATGCAGCTGAACGGGTGCTGAATCTTGATCCTGATGATGCTGGAACTTATATCTTGTTATCAAATATTTACGCAAATAGTCAGAGGTGGGAAGATGCGGCTGAAGTGAGAAAGACAATGAGGGAGAATAACGTAAAGAAGGAACCAGGGTGTAGCTGGATTGAAGTAAACAAACAGATTCATGCTTTTGTATTAAGGGATGATTCACATCCAGATATTGATAAGATCATTAAGCAGCTGAATAAGTATGTTGAGAGATTAAAGGAAGTGGGTTATGTTCCAGATACGAATTTCGTGTTGCAAGATGTTGAAGGGGAACAAATGGAAGATCCATTGTTGTATCATAGTGAAAAGCTGGCGATTGTTTATGGCTTAATGGCTTTAACAAAGGGTAAGAGTATTAGGATTAGAAAGAACCTTAGGATCTGTGGAGATTGTCATCTGTTTGCTAAACTTTTGGCGAAAATGGAGAATCGGCGTGTGGTTATTCGAGATCAAATTCGTTATCATCACTTTGAAGGAGGAGTTTGCTCCTGTGGAGATTATTGGTAACCAAAAATATGAACTCTTTAACTAGTGATTTTTGTTTTAATCATTGGTACTTTTGTTGTTTACTCTGTTTCCAAAAGTATATTCATTTGTCATCATAATAATGTGAGTGACATGATATATTCATTTGTTCTTGTGATATATATATATATATATATAGAGAGAGAGAGGGGGGGGGGAGGTTCAATCCATCGGACAATATGCATAGTGATTGAAGCTGTTCTTTTTATGCACGAGTGCATGTTATGCATAACGCATTTTACAAATTACCAGTATGCATTTGTGCATACCGTCCGGATAGAGGGCTCCAAGGTGTTTTTCGGTTTTTTTTTTTGAGGTTTTACCCTGAACCTGACCCTATATATATACATATATATCTATATAGAAGCATGATCAAACGAGAACGGTATCTATTTAAAAGAACACGCAAACGGACAAATCATATGTGATTTTACACTAACATCGTTTCCCATAATATGTGAAAGTATCAACGTAATTTCATAGTCATTACAAAATCACATGTGATTCAGGCCGGCAAAAATTTCATAGTCATTACAAAATCACATGTGATTCAGGCGACTTTTGCCCCACGACTTGAAGACGAACTCACTTTTTTTTACCATCAATGGAAAATTGATTTTGCACGTGATTTACCCGTTCTCGTGTTCTTTTAAATAGATACCGTTCTCGTTTTATGAGAACTCAAATTTGGTTGTGAACGTGAGAACAAATGAGAACGTGACACGTGTCTAAATGTAGATTATTCAGACTATTCAGTCTGAATAATGCTTATTCACTCTGAATATGACACGTGTCGCGCTCTCATTTGTTCTCACGTTCACAATCAAAATTGAGTTCACATTTGAACTTTCCTCTATGTATATATATATATATATATGTATATATTATTAGAAGTTGTGTGTTGAACTGAATGCATACATGATGAAGGTGACAAATCTCATATTAAAGCAATTAAGAAACATCCACCAGATTTTATTACTGCAAATGTGCCGATAAAACTACAAGATACATACATTCAATGTGTTACAATTCCTGTTATTTTTCAGGGAACACAAAAACAAACGAAATAACCTATCTTTTCATAGCTCATCTGCTGCCTCTTTTTGGGCCTCACCGAAAGATGCGAAAGCTTTGAGTATTGACACATAAACATCAATCCCTTTCAAATATGCTTCCTTGTTCAAAAACTACAACAAAACAGAACACCATAAGCTTTGTCACTCCTTGCAACCAAAATCAAATACAGATTGATTTTATATTTTCTTACTGCCTAACCCATGATCATATTATTATCAAACATGTTTATATATATATATATAGCCAATACATATTGTTTTTCCCTTTTATATTTGCATTCTTTCCCTTTTCCTTTATTTTGCACACATAGTTATGTTGTTATAACGGTGAAAATATAGTATTGCTGTCGGGACCGATATTTGAAATAACGGTTATATCGGTGGTATATCGATGGTATAGCGGTCTAAAAATAACGGTTCATATAATATTTCGTTTATATATATATATATATATATATATATATATATAGGGTTAGGTTCAAATGTGAACTCAATTTTGGCTGTGAACGTGAGGACGAATCTCAGCCACACATCTTCGGTTATGGTGGACGCGATCACGGAGGATTGACGCGATTCATGGGAGGGTGGAGATTATTAAAGGAGGGGAACTGCGAAAGCTCGCCTTTATTGACCGGATAAGTGGCTGAGATTCGTCCTCACGTTCACAACCAAAAATGAGTTCACATTTGAACTTTCCTCTATATATATATGTATATATATATAGAGGGAGGTTCAAATGAGAACTTTGTAAATTTAAAGGAACAAAGGAACACCTTGTGGACCACATATGATGTGGGTCCCACACATTAAAAAATCACCATCATATGATTTTTTGATGTGTGGGACCCGAAATTTGATCAATCCCTTTTTCTATCGTTAAGGTGGAGAATTGAACGAAGAATTCTCTTTGGTCCACAAAGTGTTCCTTTGTTCCTTTAAAGAGGGGGTGTTCTTGTATGATCCCTCCTCTATATATATATATATATAAAGAGAGAGAGAGAGAGAGAGTCAAGTTCAGGGGAAAACGCTAAAAAAAACTGAGGAACACCCTAGAAGCCCTCCATCTGACCGGTATGCACAAATGTACATTGGTAATTTGTAACATGCATTTGAGGTTATGCACTAATGCATATATATGCATTGTTGCATAGAAAAAAACAACAACTTCAATCGCTTGTATGCATTTGTGCATACTGTCCGGATGGATAGAACTCCCAAGGTGTTCTTCAATTTTCTCCTTTTTAGCGTTTTCCCATGAACATCCCTCTATGTATATATATATATAGTTCCCATGTTTTTAGTAAACATATCATTTGCATTAATTAAAAATATAGTTTCAACATCAAAACATTAACTTAAACAAGTATCAACAGATGTAGTGCGTGTCAAAACATATCAGATGATAGAAAACCTAAGAAAGATTCTTGTTGGATTGATAAAAGAAAAGAAATTAACAAAAAAATAAGCCCAAAACCCAAAAAGATTGAAAATAAGCCCAAAAAATTGCCCAAAAAAATAACGCTATATTGGACCGCAATATGACCCTAAATATTGCTATATTAGTACATAGCAGAAAAGGTTCACCTCATTATGGTCGTGAAGAAGGATAGGAGTGTTTGCCATGGGAGAAAAGCCGATTGCTGGAATACCCCTTAATCGGAAGTAACGAGCATCTGTTGAAGCCGGAAAGATCTCTGGTTTTCCAAATTTCCCATTAGCTTTACGAATAGCTGCCTCTAGTAGGGACCACCAAGGATTTGAACTGTCATGACGTGTCAAAATTGGCTTCCCATTTTCGTCGTACACAGAAACCTTCTGCTTAAACTGCCCACGCTAATAAATAGTTAAAACAATTGCGTATCCACAAACTAGGATCATGTCACATTGAGACAGGCAAATGAACACATTTATATAAAAACATTGTCACATGACGAAATATGCTTGCATGAAATCAAGGGAAAGAACCTAAACCCACTAAATATCATATTTCATGACTAGAGGGAGGTTCAGGGGAAAACGCTAAAAAAGAGAAAACTGAAGAACACCCTAGGAGCCCTCCATCCGGATGGTATGCAATACAAGCGACTGAAGTTGTAATTTTTCTATGCATTAGTGCATATATATATATATGCATTATTGCATATATATATATATGCATTAATGCATATGCACAAATGCATGTTACAAGTATGCATTAATGCATATGCACAAATGCATGTTACAAGTATGCATTAATGCATACCGTCCAGATGGAGGGCTCCTAGGGTGTTCTTCAGTTTTCACTTTTTTTGGCATTTTCCCCTTAACCTAACCCTTCATAACTATTGGTTTAACTTGTGTTATAAAAGTTATACATTAATGTCTTCAGCTGCTACTTTTGGTTTTTCACATTTAAAAAAAATGCATTTGGTAGGAGACCTTGGTCCTTTACACTAAAGATATTAGCAAGAGCTATTGCCATTTAACTGGCTAAGATTCCTTCAGAAAGGCCGACAACAATTAAGATTCTAAACAGATAATGTAAAATTCATGGTGCGGAACTAAGGAAGTCAGAATGAAAGAAAAGAGATAAGTGCGGAACTGAGAATGTATGCAACACAAGAAATTGAAAGAAAGGAGGGCAGATGGAATGGAACCACAATACCTCAAACGTCATGTTGCGTGAAGCTGGGGCCCATTCTTCAGCAATTCGTCTCTCTAAGGAAGCTTGATCAGCAATTGGTGGGACCCGGATATCAAAACCAGCCTGCGCTTCGGATGGCTGCAGATTCATCACAAACCCCTGATGGAAAAAACAAGTTGATTTATATATTATTACATTACATACCTCTTCAATGACAATTAAGACATGTATTTAGGATGCAAAGTTACACCGAATGAAAGCAAGAAAAACGTGGAGTTAATTCCTGTATGCAAACTTCATTCTTTGTTCACTTCTTTATGTGTAGAGACCTTTATGCTTATTATTAAGACAATACATACAGGCCAACGCACATATATATTGACATGATTTATTAGTTCAAACTTTTTAAAATAACCATGATCATATGTCAGCCTAATCTTTCATGCTAAATTTCACTTGCATATTTCAGCTAATGCAGGTACACCAAGAACTAAGACCAATGTAAGAAGAAAACATCATGATTAGTGAAACATGCTAGTCATTCTAATGATTTAAGTGAGTGTGCTTATGAATGCTTCTGCTAAGTTCCCTTTAGCACATCTTATTGAGGTTTTCTGAATAGGGTTGGGTTCCGGTGAGAAGGGTAAGAAGGGATCTCCACCCTTGGATGCACATTAGGATGAGATGCACCCAGATAAGATACACCGTGATGCACTGGATCAATCCTCGTATGAAGCGCAATTCATGGGTGAGTTTGAGATTAAAGGTGATCAAGGGTTCAGATCCCTTCTTACGCTTCTCACCTTAACTCTCCTTCTCACACGATCCCATGCCTTTCTGGATAAATCTCACCATATTAAAAGATTAATGTGACCGATTTTGCTTTAAAGCAAGATAAAGCGGTGATCCGTCTAAATGTGTCTGATAGGACCTGGGGCTGGGTAGAGTATTCCCCTGCCCGACCTACCTCGAAGTATATATGACAAATATATATTGAACATTTATTTGTACGGCTCTTCCTGAAAGCCATAATTTATAAATCTCCTCTTCATCAATTTTCTCTCTAAAAGCTTTCAAGCAACTAGAAAATATCAAAGGAAGAGCACGAGTCTGAATCCAACAGAGGTCCAAATGCATCCAAACTTACCATCAACAAGCTGATGCCATACCATTCGGAAAAAAATGGTTAAATTATCATAAAAAACCATGGTTGCAAGGTACTTAACTTATAGATCTATCTTGTTTATACCATTCCAATTCAAATTCTAGATCTAAGCATGGTGTAGTAGTCCTATGATGAGCAAACCCCTAGTATTATACCGTTTGGGGGTTTTGATTTAGGAATGCAGAGTTCATTTAGTATGTTGATGTTCTGGGGATTTTCATGGCTTACTTTTCTTGTGTGGTCATATTTGAAGCCATTTTCAGGTGATGGTTTGAAGTTTGAACCCACTTGATTTGGTATCGATTACCAAGTTATATAACTTTCTGACGAGCTTACGTTGTTCATAAGCTCACTTTGCCGTTTATTTATTTACTTATTTACTGAAGTCTAAAGTAGATGCAACAAAGCAGGGCTTGAAAACTTATTTTTAAATTGTGGAGAAAAGAAATAATAAGAAAAAACCAAGCATGAATATAGTGATCCTGAAATGCATGATGAACTGAGCTTGAATAGTTTGATTTTATAATAAACAATAAGCCGATTTGAGTCTGTTTGGTCTTTTACATTGCTAAAGAAGATACACTCCTTTCTTTTCTTAGGATGTAAAAGAATAGGCAATGAAACTTGAAATAGCTCAAGCAAGATGTAAGCAAATTCTGCTTCTAAATTCTAATTGCATTCAAAGTATGTGTTTCAAGATTCAATTACTTTTATTGCTTCCAGTATCATTTTGTTTTATCTGCCTTGCTTCCTATAAGAAGTTACAAGTATAGATGCACTTGTAAGAAAGCTAAACTCCCCATAACCAACCTGCCATCTATCACCTTTGAAGTATTATAATTAGATGGAAAACTTTAGATTCATTGTGAAATAAGATTAAAAGTTAGGGACTGTTTGGTTGGTTTTCCATTAAGGGGCTGTTTGTTTACCTCTTAACAGTTCCATTAAGAGGCAACATCTGAATCGCTAAAAGGTGAATCTTATATGACAAAACATAAGTCTACCTCTTGATGGTTCCAACGAACCAAAACCCTGTGAACCATTTTGTATCTTGGACATCCCTTAACCATTAAGAGCCGTAATTACATCCTGAACATTTATCAAACAATCATATTTCATTTTACACTTTATCATAAGAGCCTCTTGATCATTCTGACCACACTTAATCATTCAGCAACTGACAAACAGCCCCTATGGATAAAGCTGTGTGTGTATTAATCTGTATAAATTGGAAAGGATTTTGTTTGGGAGGAGTTTTTCATAGCCGGAAGAAACGTGTTTTTTAATTGGGAGGGACAGGTTTGGTAAAAAAACTTGGCTTTCTCCTTAAAGCCCCCCTAGAAGCTTACTGCATTCATTAAGCCACCACCACACAGTCATGTATAGCTGACTGAATAAGTTGTGAGTCCCATTAGAAAGCCTATTAAGCTGATAACAAACAGACTCTTAGATAGATATAGAAGTATACTACTTACAGTAGGAGAAGGTGTTCCAGCTTTCAAGAAGACCATGTTGACAGAAACAACTTCACCTTCAGCCTTGAGACCAGCCTTGACCAAGTCAAACTGAGATGCCCTAAACCTCCTCACACTCTCAATACTCTTCATCAAATTCTCCATAGCCGTGTTATCATACAGCTTAGCTCCATGGCCAGGTGCTCCTGTTGCTTTTATCACTAACCACATCGGACACCTCTCTGCAAAAAACAACCTGTAATGATCATCCGGTGAAGCCAATCCTTCATCCAACACTATTCCAACATTCATCTCATCAAAAACTTTGGATTTCGCAAACAACTCCGCTCCATCGTGTCCACCGATCTCTTCATCAGGAACAAACGAGATGTAAATCGTTCTAAGAGGCTGGAAATTCGAATCCTTAAGCTTGCGAATGGCTTCCAGATACTGCAATCCAACACACTTCATATCCTGTGATCCTCTAGCGTAGATGTTACCGTCTTCGGGGTTGATTGCAGCGTCAAACGGAGGGTGAGACCACTTGTGAGGTTCCACGGGGACGACGTCGGTGTGTGAGTTGAGGAGGATTGAAGGAAGGTGAGGGTTTTTGCCAGTCCATTTTAAGAGGATTAGGGGTTTGTTTTTGACGAATTCTAGGGTTTGGGATTCAAGGGAGAGAGATTTAGCTTGAGAAAGGATG
This sequence comes from Silybum marianum, assembly GCA_036898165.1. Lineage (NCBI taxonomy): Eukaryota > Viridiplantae > Streptophyta > Magnoliopsida > Asterales > Asteraceae > Silybum > Silybum marianum. The sequence continues at coordinate 8,753,611 of CM072531.1, forward strand.
AAATCTGCAGCTTGATAGTAGTTTGGAGATGGATGAGATGTATCGATTTGAAGATATTGTTGGAATCTTGAGAGGATTGAATCAATGGCGACAGAAGATGGGATTACTAACAGGAGGATGACGATGGAGATGAAGCAAGAGAGACGATGGCAGCTAATCGTCATCGTCATCGTCATCTTCATCAGTCGTCTGGTTCTCCCATTCCGGTAGGGTAAAATGCTGAAATTAACAAACTTCTTAGAGTGAGTTACAGTTTCAGTCCCTAATATTTGTAGTTTTCACCAATATTGGTACCATGGGTCGTTTAAACTTTAAACCAGTCGAACCAAGTCAAACAGACAGTTTTTGGTGGTTTGAATGATGTAGCGGTCCGATTTGATCTGGAAAATAACCAAACCGTTTGGTCTGATCAGCGGTCTAAACATTTTTTGGGCCGTCTGGACCAAACTGACAGCCAAAAAAATGTGATAATTGTATTTATTTTTCGTGTTACAGGTTTTACTTTCATGGTCAGGTTATAAAAAAAATTGTCAAAAATGTTATGTTTTTTCAATTTTCATTTCTAAATTGGAAAAATTCAAAAATTCTTTAAAAATCAAATCCAAGTCGTAGTTCACCTTGCTCAATGTCGGTCCAAAATCCCAATTATTATTGGTGGGTGGATTTGTTTAACCTTTTTTCATTTGTTCAATATTTTTTTTTGTAATTTTAGAGATAGACATTTTTTATAATCCCGTATATGATTTTCTAAAAATGCGAAATTGATAGAAATTTCATTTTAGATATAGATGTCATTTTTTTAGTTTAAAGACCATAAGAGACTCAAATCGCCTAAATCAGTTAGAACAAAACTGCATTTTTGTGGTTTGGTTTTACCGATTTGGTCATTTGCTCCCAAACCTCCATAGCGGTTTGGTTTGTGGTTTGAGGGTTTAAACCGCCCAAACTGGACCGCGAATACCTATAATTTGTAAAGTGGTCATGAAAGGAGACTGTTTTTCGTTTTGAACGCTTACCCAAGCTCTTTGACAAACTCCGCTTGGGCACCGTATTTGCTTCGAATGAACATAACCCAAAAAAAAGAGTCCCTTTTATTGTATAGAATTCCACGTCGAACGTTAATAGTGAATAGGTAGGTCATCATGCATCAGGTTAGTAGGTCGACTTGACCACCTATCATGGATGAATCGAAGTGATTAGAACAAAGCAGAGCTTGCTCAGTCAGGAATGAAGAAGCAAGAGACAGATAGAGGTATCTCGAGCTCTATTGTGGTTAAATCGGGCCAATCGAGTGTCTTCATTCAAGCGACGGTATAGAAGAAGAAAGAAACTTCCATGGCAGTAGGCTAAGCTCCTTGCGCTATGATGCTAAAAAGATGCCCCTGAGCGCTTGACTAATAGAAAATAGGGGTATTCATCGGTTGGAATTCAATGGATTTAGGTGGATACGATTCGATCCAATCATCCGTTGGATGTTGGATTTTGTCATCCAATCAAATCTGATTAACATTGGACATCCGATCCAAATCCAATGGATGATCAGATTGGATCGGTTCTGTCCATTGGATGTTACTATTGGTTATTCATGGATCATCCAATCTTCAGATTCAATGCACAACCAATTGATCCACCATTTCAACTAATTATTCATATATTTTCTTAAGTTATTAAAAAATAATCTATATAAATATCAACTAAAAACAATATTGTTAATAATTTATAGTTATTAATTGTATATAAGATGAATGATAATTGGATGGTCATTGGATTGGATCGGTTCGGTTCAGTTTATTGGATGTTGGACTGTTATCCAATAACCGACCAATCTGATTTGTATGTTGAAATTTTGTGTCCGATCCAATTACAATTGGATTTCCGACTATGGTCGGTCAGTTCTAATTAGATTGGTCGGTTTACATTGGATTGGACGACTTCCTATATACCCCTAATAGAAAGTCAGGCTCTTCTACTGAGCGAAACTGCGAAACTTAACAACCAAAAAGCTCTACATCGAACTTCAACACTAAGAGCCTCTTTGGACAGACTCACTCCCTTACTCGTTGGGTTGGCGTATCCAAGGTAGCTTCGCTTTTTATTGCATATTTCTCCTTCACAATTGCAAATTTTTTTGAATTTCGTCCATGTCATTAAAACACGTTTAAAATTTATGTTAGACTCTTTAATTGAAGAGAACTTTGTTTTATATTTTTCTCTCAATTATATTTAAAAAATAAAAATTATATATATATATATAGAGGTGGCTTCTTGTGTTAACCCAATAATTTGTGTTAACCGTGTTAACCCATCGTTCACTAGTGAACACCATGCTCGTTCACTGGTGAACACCATTCATCAGTGAACGAATGGTTCCATGCATGCATGCTCGTTCATTGGTGAACACCATTCGTCAGTATACGAGCATGGTGTTCACTAGTGAACGATGGGTTAACACGGTTAACACAAATAATTGAGTTAACACTTGAAGAAGCCTCTATATATATACACACACACACACACACAGGGAAGGGTTTAAACGAGAACACCTCCAATTTAAAGGAATAAAAGAACTCATGTGGGATCACATATGATGTGGTCCTACCAATAAAAAATCATATCTGATTCAATGGAGCCCACCATTGGAAATCATATATGATTTTTTATTGGTGAGACTCACATCATATTGAAAGATCTATATGCTCAAGAATCATTATTAGGATGATATTGCTAATAATATATGATCCTAAAGGGTCACACCAATAACAACTTGATAAAAATATATTATTTATAAGAATTTGATTATTGATAAATATTTATAACTCTTATAATTAAATTGAAAGTTATTTGTTTTATGAAAATGACAATTTTCAATGTCAAGTATCAACTATATCATAAGGTATGATTTATTAAGTCATGTACATCATTTTGAACTAGTAAGACTTTTGTCTTTTAGTTAGACATGCTTCTATTATTTAAATAGGAAAGACATGCTTTAGAAGGATGTCTTGACACTATGGTTAAGCATGGGTAGGATGTCTTGACACTATGATTAATCATTAGTTGAGGTATGGACCACATGGGAAGACTAACTCAAGTAACCATATACTTGATGTATTCTCTTATTTTCTTTAAGACTCAAAAAACTTTTTTAAAAAAAAAGTCTAGAGAAGAATTGATACTTGCATACTCTCTTTAAGTCAAAACTTGGTTTTTGTCTTAAAGCTTAAGAGTTTAGGACTAGCATCCTTTCAAGTTGGTAATTGTTGGTGAACATCTTTGGAGGAGTTCTACTCTTGCACTCTTGCCATCTTCTTCAACGATCTAGCCTCCCAAGAGGAACCAAAAACTACAAAGGTTGTTATTCTTTTCTTCCTATGGTTGCATAATCTTTCCATACATGTAAAATGATCCTTGGTGGGTATAAACTTGTTTTATGTTGTTCAAATCTTTATTGCTTCCGTTGCCATCTATGTATTTTAGAAACCAAATTTTTGAACTAAACCCAACAATTGGTATCAGAGCCATTTTGCTTGCATGGTTAGATTTTAGATTATTTGGATAATCTTAGTTTTTGGAAAACATGGATAACTTTCTTTTATAAGAATATGTTCATACATGTTTTCTATGACAACTTGATAATTGTTATTATTATTTTTTTTTTGTGACCAAAAGTTTACATGCATTTTTGGTCATAAAAGTTGTCTTAGAAAAACAAATAGTTGTTTTATGTTTATATGTATTTTTGAGTGCATAAACAAGCCATGGACCATTTGTGATGTTGTTTGTGTTGATTATTCAAAATGATTGTAATATTTTTTTTTATTCATATGGTATGTAATAATTTAATAGTTAGTTTTTCTTCTTGTTTAATTTTGTAAGTAATAGATTAGTTTTAGACTAGTTTATCTTTATATAAAATGTAACAAGATTGAAGATGGTGGCCATTTTGAAGATCCAAACTAACCCCATGGTTTTGTGAAGTTTTACAACTTCCATGGATTTTTCAACAACTTGTTACAAAGAGTTGTCTAAGCAAGTGGGAGCTTGAAGAACATCATTTAGAAGATTTGGTTCCATTTGTCCCTTTAGGAATGGACTTGGCATTTTGTGATGGCTCACAAAATGTCACTAGTTTATGGCTTGGTTTATGCACATATGCATGCTCGTGATGTTTATTTCATGTTAAGATTATGCTTGATTGATAAAATGAGATTTTACATGCTAAATAATATTTTGAACATAAATATCATCACATATTTCAAAATATGACTTTTAAACTTAAGATGTATAAATTGAGACTTCAAAATAAAATAGTTTTGTTTTGAAAGCCCTATTACGACAAATTTTGAAATAATAATATTAATAAGTTTGAAATGGTGATTTTGATACTTATCCAAACTCTAAGTCTTTATAATAAAAGGAAGTTTTATTAAAAGGTTATAAATGGTTCTATAACGCTCAAACGTCGAACTTAATATAAGATATTAATTTTAAAATTTGATTGCGTCGAAATATATAAAACTATATTTATAAAGAACCTAAAACGTGATTTTGTGAAAATGATACCATGGCTTATTGGATGCATGCAATAACGATGATATCACATGTTTTAAACTAGAATTATAAAACATTTAAATCCCTTTTAAAAACGCAAGTCTATGCCATCCAATTATAGGAACATTCTCACATCATTTGTATAAGCTTGTGGGAAGAAGGATACCTAACCGCTTGTATTATCTCTTGATGGCCGAAGTGTATTCGTGATTCCTATAACTAGTTATGGGCCAATTACACAAGTTTCTTTAATTGGATGACTTGATCGGGAATCTTTTGCGATAAAGGTTACCTAAGCATAAGAGGCCCGAGGCATAGATGGGATCAAACATGTCGATTAACAAAAGTTGTTTAGGATCCCATATAACTAGGAATTACATTTTGATGTAATTAGTAAATTGTCACTTACCTTGTTGAAATAAATAAATGGGAAAAAGGATACCTAACTATTTATTTGTTTTGCAACTTGGATCCTATACTTTAATAATTAATGTTTTAGAAACATAAGGGTATTAATTTTAAAGAATTAAATACTAAATAAAACTTTGTTAAAATTTTGTAGATGGCCCCACCTCGCATCTGTCCCACATCACTCTCACATAATATCCATACGATCTGTCCTAGAAAAGGCAAAACTTGATCATTCCAACTTTTTGGATTGGCATCGCAATCTAAGAATAGTCCTTAAACAAGAAAAGAAGGACTACATTCTTGAGGGCCCTATTCCCGAGGAACCCCACACCACTCCTAAGGTTGCACATGACTTATGGTTGAAGCATTGTGATGATTCAATCGATGTGTCATGCCTCATGCTTGCTATGATGATCCTGCACCTCCGAAGGATCCGGAACATCACACTCGCTTATGATATGATCACACACTTGAAAGAAATGTTCGATAAGCAAGCAAGAACCGAGCGCTTTGAAATCGTTCGAGGCTTGCACGGTTGCAAGATGGAAGAAACTCGGGAATGCGAGCACACATGTTCTCAAGATGAAGAGCTATTCGGATCATTTGGAGAGACTTGGCTCTCCATATCCACTTGATTTGGGCAACAGATGTGATCCTAAACTCTTTGCCAAAATCATATGATACCTTCATCATGAACTACAACATGAATGGTTGGGATAAACCTATCTCGCAGTTGCACTCGATGCTTAAAACTCGCCGAGAAGAACATTCCCGGGAAATCATCTCAAGTGCTCATGATAAGGGAGGGGCAAATCAAGAAGCCTAAAGGCAAGAACTCCAAAGGCAAGCCATATGTTGGCAAGGGCAAAAGGAAAATGTTTCCCCAAGCCCAATGACCTAAGAAGAAGGAGAAAGTGGCAAAAGAAGATCCATGCTTTGAGTGTGGAGTCATTGGTCACCGGAAAAGGAACCGTCCTACTTATCTTGCGGGGTTGAAAGCTAAGAAGGCCGGAGAAGGCACTTCGGTATATATATTTTCATGATTGAAATGGGAATCTTTACTTTTTCATCTAACACTTGGGTATTTGATGCGGGTGTGGAACTCATATTTGTAATTCGTTACGGGGTTCGAAGGAGTAAGCGGCTAAAGGCGTGTGCGACATGGTATTACACATGGGCAATGGAGCAAAAGTTGCGGTACCAAGCACTTGGAAATTTTGATTTGTGTTTACCTAATGGCCCGTATTTAAAATTAGACAATGTATGTTTGATTCCTAGTCCGACTAGGAATATTATTTCGATTGCGCGTTTAAAACAATCCGGTTTCACTTATCAATTTGTTGATGATAATATTCACTCCTTTATGAATGGAATGTTCTATTTTGAGGCTAGGCCTATTAATGGAATTTATGAGTTAAATCTTGATTGTTCTTCAAACAATAATTCCATTTATCATGCAAACACCAAAAGGGTCAAATATGATTTAAACCAAACCTATCTATGGCATTGTCGACTTGGCCATATAAACAAGAAGCGCATATCCCAACTTCAAAAGAATGGACTTTTGAAGGCAAGTGATGATGAATCATTTGATATATGCGAATCTTGCTTATGTGGAAAGATGACAAAATCCCCTTTCTCTCGGTTCTAGTGAAAGGGCAAGTGATTTGTTAGGAATCATACATACTGATGTATGTGGTCCTTTCAAAACTATGTCTAGATATGGTGAGAGATACTACATCACCTTTACTGACGACTTTAGTCGTTATGGTTATGTTTTCTTAATGAAACATAAGCATGAAGCATTTGAAAAGTTCAAATTGTTTCAAAGTGAAGGCGAAAATCAACTCAACAAGACCATTAAAATCCTTCGTTCGGATAGAGGAGGCGAGTACCTAAGCCAAGAGTTTCAAGATCATCTTAGGAGTCGTGGGATTGTCTCACAACTCACTCCACCCGAACACCACAACATAATGGTGTATCCGAGCGGAGGAACCGAACTTTATTAGATATGGTTCGATCTATGATGAGTAGAAGTACTCTTCCTTTATCGTTTTGGAGCTATGCCCTACTCATCGTCGCTCGTATTTTGAATATGGCTCCAACTAAGAAAGTAGATAAAACACCATATGAGATCTGGAATGGAAAAGCTCCATCCTTATCTTACTTGAGGGTTTGGGGATGTGAAGCTTATGCAAGACAAGAAACTTCAAGTAAACTTGAACCAAGATCTACTAAATGCATTTTTATAGGATACCCTAAAGATTGTTTAGGTTATTACTTCTACATTCCCAGCGAGAATAATATCTTTATTTCTCGAAAAGCTGATTTCTTAGAAAGCAAGTTTCTAATGGATGAATCAAGTGGGAGGCGCGTGGAACTTGAAGAAGATCATGAACCACCGCCAGATGCATCACAAATTGGCACTAGTTCTCAACAAGAAATTGTTGAACTTGAAAAATTAGTTGTTCATGATTCTAACGAAACACAGAGCGTTCGTAGATCCGATAGAGTTCGTCAAGAACCTAAGAAATATGGATTTCTCATTGACGAATGCTTCTTGATAGATTCGATGAACCCATCAACTACTGCATCGCTATATCAGATTTTGAATCTGACAAATGGCTTGAAGCCATGAACGCAGAGATGCAATCCATGCATGAGAACCAAGTATTGGACTTGGTTGATCTTCCTCCCCATAGTAAGACTGTAGGGAGTAAGTGGGTTTTCAAGAAGAAAACTGACATGGATGGTAATCTACACACTTTTAAAGCAAGACTTGTTGCAAAAGGTTTCACTCAAACTCATGGTATTGACTATGACGAAACTTTTCTCCAAATCGCTATGATTAAATCTATTAGGATACTATTTGCCATACCGCATACTATGACTATGAGATATGGCAAATGGATGTCAAAACCGCTTTTCTTAATGGACACTTACAAGAAGATGTCTATATGGTTCGGCCGATGGTTTTGTCAATCAAAAGCATCCTAATAAAGTGTGTAAGCTTAAAAGATCCATTTATGGATTGAAGCAAGCATCTCGAACATGGAATATTCGTTTCGATGATGAAATCACAAAGTATGGTTTCATCAAGAACGAAGATGACACTTGTGTTTACAAGAAAACTAGTGGGAGCACAGTAACGTTCCTAGTCTTATATGTAGATGACATACTAATCATGGGAAATGACATTCTGACCTTGTAAGGTGTTAAGGCTTGGCTCGGAAAGGGTTTCGCAATGAAAGATCTAGGAGAGGGCATACATTCTTGGAATAAAGATCTATAGAGATAGATCAAAGCGATTAATAGGTTTAAGTCAAAGTGCATACATTGACAAAGTCTTGAAACGGTTCAAGATGGAACACTCTAAGCGAGGATTCGTACCAATAGCACATGGCACGATTTTGAGTTCATCTCAAAGTCCTAGCACAAAAGTTGAGCTAGAGAAGATGAGTGGCATTCCATATGCTTCGGCTATTGGATCCATCATGTATGCCATGCTATGCACTAGACCTGATGTATCGTGTGCTTTGAGTATGACGAGCAGATACCAACAAAATCCAGGAGATAGTCATTGGATAGCTGTGAAGAACATTTTGAAGTACTTACGAAGAACTAAAGATATGTTCCTCGTCTATGGAGGTATGGAAGAAGATCTTAGTGTAAAGTGTTACACAGATGCTTCTTTCCAAACAGATCGAGATGATTGTAAGTCACAATCGGGATACGTCTTCATTATCAATGGAGGTGCAGTTTCTTGGAAGAGTTCCAGCAGAGTGTTGTAGCACAGTCCACTACAGAATCAGAATATATTGCCGCTTCAGAAGCTGCAAAGGAGGCTGCTTGGATGAAAAAGTTCATTAAAGATCTAGGGGTTGTTCCTTCCATTCAAGATCCTCTAGAAATCTTTTGTGACAATGAAGGTGCCATTGCATTAGCCAAGGAACCCAGATCACATCAAAAAACCAGGCACATTCACCGGAGATTCAACTACATTCGGGATGAAGTTGGAAGTGGTGACATTTGTATTCGCAAAGTACACACTGATCAAAACTTGGCGGACCCATTCACGAAGCCCCTTCCACAAGCTAAACATGAGGGTCATGCTAGAGCCATAGGACTTCGCTATTCTAGTGATTGGATTTGATCTTCTTTTAGTATTGAGTAATGGAACATTGTAAGTATCAACTATTTTAATGATTGTGATATATGGAATATGATCTTTTCATTAAATATTTGTTGTGTTCTATATTAACATGTTTAATCCTCGAATAATGTAGTTATTCTAAATGTCCATAGTCAATCATTGTTGTGGGAGCAACAATGAAGTAAGACTAATATGAATTGGATTGGTTGACAAAGCGTTGCAACCAAGTTCGTAGGTACTTGTTAAAGAACAAGTATTGGACTTGACCCATTTCAAGATCACTTCATGGATCGCTATCATAAGTGATACTTGATAAAGATATTATCTTTATATCCTTAGACCTAAGATACATATTTGGGACTTGAGTGTGGCGAATGCTATACTTTGATATGGTTAAATGCTGTTCTTTAACCAGACAGTTATAAAGGCCATTATTAGGTATAGTATGAACTACGCAAGAGGCGTATGTAGTCAAGATGGGATTTGTTCCTCTTATGTGTTGAGAGTTAGACATCTAAGGCGCCTTATCAAAAGTTGAACACTAAATGAGATTGATTGCGATCTATATCTCATATTCAACATGATGTCTGAGACAAAGGGATAATCGATAACTTACCTTGTACATCAATTGGAGCTTTGAGCTTATTGGGAATTAGATGTTGTTGAATGGCACTTCGTCGTATGTTATTGGGGGCAGTGAAATGTTGCTAGACATTCACCACTGTCTATGTCAATATATATTGAGTCTTGAGCAAGTGGGAGATTGAAAGATCTATATGCTCAAGAATCATTATTAGGATGATATTGCTAATAATATATGATCCTAAAGGGTCACACCAATAACAACTTGATAAAAATATATTATTTATAAGAATTTGATTATTGATAAATATTTATAACTCTTATAATTAAATTGAAAGTTATTTGTTTTATGAAAATGACAATTTTCAGTGTCAAGTATCAACTATATCATAAGGTATGATTTATTAAGTCATGTACATCATTTTGAACTAGTAAGACTTTTGTCTTTTAGTTAGACATGCTTCTATTATTTAAATAGGAAAGACATGCTTTAGAAGGATGTCTTGACACTATGGTTAAGCATGGGTAGGATGTCTTGACACTATGATTAATCATTAGTTGAGGTATGGACCACATGGGAAGACTAACTCAAGTAACCATATACTTGATGTATTCTCTTATTTTCTTTAAGACTCAAAAAACTTTTTAAAAAAAAAAGTCTAGAGAAGAATTGATACTTGCATACTCTCTTTAAGTCAAAACTTGGTTTTTGTCTTAAAGCTTAAGAGTTTAGGACTAGCATCCTTTCAAGTTGGTAATTGTTGGTGAACATCTTTGGAGGAGTTCTACTCTTGCACTCTTGCCATCTTCTTCAACGATCTAGCCTCCCAAGAGGAACCAAAAGCTACAAAGGTTGTTATTTTTTTTCTTCCTATGGTTGCATAATCTTTCCATACATGTAAAATGATCCTTGGTGGGTATAAACTTGTTTTATGTTGTTCAAATCTTTATTGCTTCCGTTGCCATCTATGTATTTTAGAAACCAAATTTTTGAACTAAACCCAACACATATGTGGTCCCAAATGAGTCCATTTGTTTTTTTAAATTTACAAAGTTCTCATTTGAACCTCTTCCCATATATATATATATATATTTATGGGAAGAGGTTCAAATGAGAACTTTGTAAATTTAAAGAAACAAAGGGACTCATTTGGGACCACATATGATATGGGTCCCACCAATAGAAAAGCTGGTGGAGTTGAAATAAATTGTTTTTAGAGATTTTGCCTTTTAAATCTCTATTTTAAAAAATTTATAAAAAGGCCGTCGAAGATGCTCTTATTTACCCTTAGAGGAGATAAAACTCAAGAAATTCTACAAATATGAAGGACAAATATGTAATATAAGAATTCCCAAAACCAATTTGGTTACGAACTACAAACGTTACGGACTAAAATGTAACTTACTCAAAGTTTTTTTATAAGTCCACGTGTTAGGTCTCGCTTTTTTTTTGTTATTATATTCCTTTCATAACGAAACAAAGTGGTAGTAGTTTGTATGTATGAACAAACCATCGTTTTTGGACAAATGGTAAATATTAAACCACTCGTTTATTTTTATGTGTTGATTTATTTTACACTTATAATAATTAAAATAAGTGTTGAATAAAAAATAGAAAATCTCCAAATGACAAACAAGTATCAATTTCCGAATTATTCAACCTAACAAAATATTCAAGCTAATACTTACATAAATTCAGTAATATCATCATAAATTGAATAATAACTTGAATTTTCTATTCAATCTTGTTTATGGTCGCTCAATCTTTTTTTTTGAAAATGGTATCCTTGACATTTATCTAGACTAATCTCTGACAATTTTAAGACTGCAAATCATACAGTTTGAGATAATTCCTCAGTGGTTACAAGTTGTTTGCGCCTGGATTCGAACCTGGGGTAGATGAATTATCTAGTCTTATCCCTCACAAACCTTAACCAGTATGCCACAAGCCTTGTGATTTGGTCATTCAATCTTGTTTACTAAGAACCCATAATTTATTCTAAATTGTTTTATAATTCAATAGGTTTATTCATAATTATTTTTATAGTCAGAATCTGATCTATTGTAGAGTCTTATAACTACATGTATTGATTCAAAAACTAAAAAGCTTCAAAAGCATTGAAGACTAGTTGAAATGAAATCAAGATAGTCACCAAAGTGGATTGGTTTGTAATCTAGCCGGAAGAATAACAATATAAGATAAAGTCAAATAGTAATATGAAAAATATATTATTGGAAGCCAGATTTTTTGGAGTGCAAACTTGTACAACAAGTTTGGATCACCAACTCCATCAACTATGGGTGCTCACTAGTTGAGTTGATTGGGGTGAAGACATTTCAACAACCCAATCCAATGTTTTTTTTGGAAAGGAGACGGAACTCCTGACAATTTATAAATGAAAAAGGAATGGTACAATCAAATGGCGAGGGACTCTCTCCCAACAATGTACCCCCCCCCCCCCCCCTCCCCACAAATAAAAGACAGGCCCAATACAAGGTAATCCAATGCTTGCGATTTAAAAAATCTCAACTCAATCTAACCCAAACCAAAGTGCAACCCAACCCGTAGGGGGTCATTCATGGGAGATTAAATTGTTTGTGATAACCGTAAGATCCAATATCAACCACAAATTATAGGATAAATTAGGAAATTAATAATTTTACTAATTTGACTTAAGGCTTTAATTAAAAGAGCATTTGAGGTATTTTAAAGATCTCCTCTTTCTTCTCTCCAGCCACCGGCCTCCAGTAAACACAATATACACAATGTGATACCCAATGTGATATTGTTGTGATACCAACGAGATACCAACTATGGTACCACTGTGAATCTGTGATTAGGGGTGCTCAAAAACCCGATCAAGAAGCAACCAGATGTTTAATCGGGTTGTAAACTTTTCAAACCGTAAGTATTGGGTTGATAACGGGTTACTTTTATTTGAACCCAACCCAACCCGATCAACCAGACGAACACAATATAATTTTATTTTTTGAATTTAATATGATTGTTGAGTCTTTATTAATATATATTAGACAATTACATCATCACGTACCATTTTCATATACATATATTTTCGATGTATTCTCCATCTCTATATAATTACTTTGTATACATGTCCATTAAATTTGAACATATATAAATTGAGAAAATTAATTGAATATGATATACTTAAGATTTAATGAAGTATGAATAAGTTGTACCAAATTGTTGACGATAAAAAAGAAATTATGACTATAGTAGAGAAAACAAAATATTCAAGGTTAGAAGAATATTTTGTTGTACCAAAGTATTAACCCGACCAACCCGTACGAGTTGGGTTGGGTTGGGTTGCACTTTGGTTTGGGTTCTGTTGAGATTTTTTCAAACCGAAAGCATTGGATTGGATTCTTAAAATGCTTAAAAACCCGATCAACCCAACCCATAAGCACCCCTATCTATTATACCATTGTGATACTATTGGGTTGATACTATACATAATCCAGATTTTCAAAACACATAACCATTGTGATACCACATCAAGATTTAAAAAAAACTAGCCAATAAGAATACATCCGAGAAATGAAGCTCCGAACCCATTAGGTAACTATGAATACGTCGGCCAAAAAATAGGATAAATATGGTAAACTCCAATTAGCTGACCATGGATTAAGTAATTAATAATTTAGTTTGTTATAAAAAATGTAAATTATTAAATTATCAAATTAATCTTTTACTTTATTTTAAAGGGAAATGTTTGAAAATACCCAACAAACTAGGGAATTTAATTATTTTGACCATTCCTCAAAATACGTTTGCCAAAATGACCAAATACTTTCTGATTTTACCAAAATGACCAAAATCTCTACGAAATACATATCGATACACACATCAGATCGAGTGGAAGTCAAAAACACCCAAAACGACGTCGTTTTGGCCAAAAGGGCTCCGTCAAATACTGAATACCTCTGCCACATGGCGGAGGGGCCCAAAACGACGTCGTTCTGGGCCGTTTTTCACGTATCCCTGGACCGTATACGAATACCTCCGCCACATGGCGGAGGGGACCCAAAACGACGTCGTTTTGGGCCCTTTTTTTTGCCTGGAAGCTTTTTTGAAAAAATCGCCCATTTAATTTATTTAACTTAAACCTGGAAGGTTTTTTTGAAAAATCTGGAAGGTTTTTTGTGATTTTTGTGTTTTTAGTGGTGGATTGGATATGGTCTAAAGGACGAGAGGCTATTTGCTCAAAAAGTTAAATAATATTTTAATTTTTTCTATCAATAAAAAGCTTCCAGGCAAAAAAAGTGCCCAAAACGACGTTGTTTTGGGTCCCCTCCGCCATGTGGCGGAGTTATTCATACGGTGTGGCGGAGGTATTCGTATACGGTCCAGGGATACGCAAAAAACGACCCAAAACGACGTCGTTTTGGGCCCCTCCGCCATGTGGCGGAGGTATTCAGTATTTGGCGGAGGCCTTTTGGCCAAAACGACGTCGTTTTGGCCGTTTTTCACTTCCACTCGATCTAATGTGTGTATCGATATGTATTTCGAAGGGATTCTGGTCAATTTGGTAAACTGAAAAAGATTTTGGTTATTTTGGTAAACCTATTTTATAAATGGGTCAAAATAATTAAATTCCCAACAAACTATACTATTTTGAATGGTTAAGTTCTTAAACTATTTTTTTAAATGAAAAAACTATTAAACTTTCTCATTTGGAATAATTAAGTCCCTGAACTATTTTTTTGGATGAAAAAACCATTAAACTTTCTCATTTTGAATAGAAAAACCATTAAACTTTTTTATTTTGAATGATTAAGCCCCTGAATTTTTTTTTTCAAAAAATTAAACCATCGAATTTTTAAAAATTGGTTACTTATAACTTTTAAACATAAATAAACTACCTTTAACCGGTTATCTTTTGATTATCCCTCTTATGACAGATAAAAAATAGATCAAAAAGAGGAAGAAATATGGCAGGGGCCAACAACGTGCTAGACGAAACGGAGAACAGACAACGTTGAGGTAATGGGGAGTTGACGAGGGGAAGCGATACCATTGTTTGCTAGAGGTTTTAATTGCGTAGGGTTTTTGGAACGGTAAAACCGATTTAAGTTTATTTTACTTAAAAACTTTTTTAGTGAGTTACATGTAACTTATTTTAAAAAAATTGTAGGTAACTAATTTTTAAAAGATCAATGGTTTATTTATTCAAAAAAACGTTTAGAACTTAATCATTCAAAATGAGAAAGTTTAATAGTTTTTTCATTCAAATCAATAGTTCGTTCAAGGACTTAATCATTCAAAATAAGAAAGTTTAAGGATTTTTTCAATCAAAAAAATAGTTTAAGGACTTAACCATTCAAAATGGGATAGCTTGTTGAGTTTTTTTTGAACATTTTCCTATTTTAAAAATAACATCAATTATATTAAATGTGTGGCTCATGTTGGTTCACAAAGAAATTATATAAAGATAAAGAATAGATTGAAAATATATGTATATAAAGAGGGTACGTGATCGTGTAATAGTCTAATGTACATTTTAATAGAGACTCAACAATCATATTAAATCTAAAAAACAAAAGGATATCGGGTTCATCAAGTTGATCGGGTTGGGTTCAAATAAAATTAACACGATATCAACTTAATACCTACGGTTTGAAGATTTTACAACTCGCTTAGTCATTGGTTGCTACGGGTTAAGTTATTTTCCATCAAATTGAGTTGATTGGGTTTTTGAGCACCCCTACCACCAACATTCATACTGTATGGGAACATGTCCAATATGTCAACCAATATAAGTTCTGAAATACTATATTATTGATGTCATACTTTATTTATTTTTCCTTCTACATAAAAAAGAATGAGATATGTCAACAAATTAGATGAAGACCTATGTTAAAGTTGGACAATAACATTTAATACAATTGTGGCTATAAAAGGTCACCTTGTTTTTACATTGTTACTCACCCGTTATGAAAGAACTTATTTGTGATAGTTTCTTAGGCAAAATCGGGGTAAATATCTGAAGAGTTATCTTAGTACTTCAGAAAGAGTGCCCTCTTCTCTTACTCTTTCAGTGTTAGAAATTTGTCATCAGTTAAATTGTTTAGGATCACATGTCTAACCATCCTAACTTCCGCAACTAATCTGTAGTCCTTTGTTTTTATTAAAAAATATAGAATTAAAAATGAAAATTTGTAGTGTTTGAATTTAACCCCCATTCTACAAACACTTCATGTAAAAGTCATTACATTGCATGACCAACAATATTATATCTTTTATATCCAACAAGATAGCAAAGGTCAAAGCACCAGAAACAAATATAACAAATCGGTTGATTTTACTCTATTCTTGACATCCTAAATCATACAATATGGAATTAAATCCATAGAGAGAGACTCAACCTGTTGGCAAGACCGTCTACCAGAATCTCGTTAACAAGGTAAAACATAACAAGGTGCACAAAGTTTCCTCCCACCATCACCTTTCTACTCTTTCTAATCATGTTACAAAGCCATGGAATCAAAAACAAATTCGGAATTGTTAAAATTGTACACAAATTTGGAGTAGAAAAGGACGGATTGAGGTACCAAAAGTGAAGCAAACTGGTAACTACAGTGACCAAAATTGTAATTAGTTCAAAAAAAAGACGAAAATTGATAATGAGTGGAAATCATAGGAACCAGAAGTGTAGTTTACTCTAAACATAATAATCAAAGGTCAAAGCGTTTTTGTAAAAAAGGTGATCAATGATAATGATAATAAAAGAAACTGTTTGGTTTTATATAATAGGTCCATTCCTCCAGAAACCCAAAATTTTCATTTCTAAATTAAACTGGAGAGAATGAAAAGTCATTCCCGTCAGTTTCATTTTCATTCACATTTTCATTCATCAACCTTAACCAAACAACCCCTTATATTACAAGTTTCATATAGTTGATAAAATCTAATTACCTATACTTAATTTTTTAGTAGATTACTGTTTTAGTCTGTATATAATTCATTTTTCATCCTTGTGGTTTAGAAATTGTGATATCCGTCTCTATGATTTGTAATTTATTGCTATTGCGTTCTTTGACCAATTTTTACCTGTTAAGTACAAGGGACCACAACAGTAAAACATTGCAAACCAAGGAACCGAAACAACAGTAAACTGTAAATCATAAGAATAAAAATAACAATTAATTATAAACTATAAGAACAAAAACTAAAATTTATAAGCCACGAGGACAAAAATCACAAATAACACGTAAATAAATACTTTTCATAGTTAGAGAAATGGAAAAGTTCAAAAAAACCCAACAAACTTTTCCATTTTGAATGTTTTAAATCTTAAAGTATTTTTTTGGATGAAAAAACCATTAAACATTCTCTTTTAAAATGAAAACGTCATTTAATTTTCACATTTTGATTGATTAAGTCCCTAAACATTTTTTAATAAATAAACCATCGCGCTTTTAGAAATTGGTTACCTACATCTTTTTAACCGAAAAAAAGTTGCATTAACCAACTAATAAAAGTTTGATGATTTATTTATTTATTTTTAAATCTATGTTTTAATCATTCAAAATGGAAAAGTTTAATGGTTTTTTCATTCAAAAAAATAGTTCAGAAACTTAATCATTCAAAATGAGAAAGTTTAATGGTTTTTTTATTAAAAATAATAATTTAAGGATTAAGCCATTCAAAATGAGAGAGTTTGTTGAGTTTTTTTGGACTTTTTCCTAGGAAAAACTATTATTAACTTCCCAAGTTAGTAGAATTACACATTGACCAAGTATATGTTTTTTTCTTAAGAACTTGATTGTATTGAAATGTTCTAATTGTATACAACTCATTTCTCATCAAGTAACTCAAAATAATATAATATACAATGCCATTGTTGGTCTCGATCGATCATAATAATAAAAAGGTAAGATACTTATGATGCTTGTACGGATCATGACATTAGACAGTACTATAAAAAAAGATATAAAAATTAATTCAAGGTAAGTCTTTGTATTTTTTTCCCACATCGTACCAATGTGAAGATAGTAAACTTGTGTCCCACATCGAAACATTATGATCTACTTTTTGATAATTTGGCACTATAAATATCTTTATCTCATAACTTCAATTTCCATACAAGGGTACAATTAATATTGATAGATAGTGTATCTTATATTATTCATCGTTTCCTCATGGAGGAGGGAAGTATGTGGTTTTTCATTTTGGCAACTCATCATGAAAGGTAATTAACAACCTTTTCTTTCCCGTTTTATTTTATTTTTTGTTATTTTGTATTTATGTTTATGTTTATGTTTATGTTTTTAATTATTTATTTTTCATTGTGGTTTTAGCTTACTAATCAAGAACAAGGATTTCTCATTCTCAATGTTTATAGCATTTCTAGACCACATAAGAGGTAATGTTTGGTATTTTTAATCAGTTTACAAAAATAGTATTAAAGTAACGTTTCTATTTGTTATATTTGGATAGTAATACATTTAAAAGTCAAAATCGGAACTCCCCAAACCCCGGCCTCTTAAAAAACATTTTCATCTTTCTAATAAAATTGGAAAACTCACCTATTGTTGGAGAGTCCATAATTACCATGATTTATCCATTGATATTGTTGTTAATCGTTCACCCACAAACCAATAATAGCATCCAAGTTAACCTGTTAAGGAGTCATGCTACCAAAAAAGTAATTTTGAGAGAAGGAAAATGTCTTTCCCCAAATGTCTAAAGAATGTCTCTAAAAGTTTTAAATATAGATTTCGTTCTCGTCCCCATCTATATAATGGTAGCAATAGTTGTAGTGATGCTTTCAAATAGCCAGTTAAAGTTATCTTTTAGATACAAATGTGCTTTTTTAAATGTAGTTTTCTTATATGATAAATTACTATCTTATTTCAGGTTCTTGATCTTCTTAGTAATCATGAAGACCTACCTAGAAGGATTACATCGCTTAAAGTGTAACATCCTGATTTTCATCCAAGTTGGAGAAAGTGTTGAACCAAATAGGGGTATGCATAACTTGAAATACCCAACAGTACCCAACCCGACAAAAGACAAAAACCCGCTACCCGAATCCTGCCTAAACCTACTACTCGAAACCCGCATTTTCCTTTGGATTAGCAGGGTCGGGTTGCATATAGGGGTCTCAAACCCCGACCCACCTGAAGACCCGACTTTTGAGTTAAACCTAATAAATTAATAATTATTTTTATATTCTTCACATACGCGTATAGTGCTGATATCATAAAACTAAACCTAATGTAAATCGTAAAACTAAATATAGAGACGAAGAGACAGAGACTAAGCCGCAAGCCTACGACCACCATTAGTCCATATCTCCACCACCACCATCACTCCAATACCAGGCACCAGAGAATCTCCTCGACGAGGCGGCGACCAACCGACCACTACTCACCACGGTTCCACACTTCCACGGCGACCACGATCCATTGAACCATAGTAAATTTGAGTTATTCTTTAATATTAAAGTTATTAGAGTTATTCTTTAATGTTCCAAACTAAGAAAGTAATAAGTTATTCGTTAATGTTACATATTTAAATCCAGACTATGTTCAAGACTTCATGTTATTCTTTAGTCAGTTAATTACTATGTTCAAGTTATTCTTTATAGATTATGTTCACTGTTAATTACTTAATTTGTTATTGTTCAATTTTATGTTCACTGTTAATTACTTAATTCGTTAATTGGTATGTTCGTTGTTCAATTTTATGTTCCTTGTTAATTACTTACTTTGTTAATTGGTATGTTCATTGTCCAATTTCTATATGTCTAAATCTGTTAGTTCTGTTCCTGCAATTAAGAAACGAAAAGCTACAGAAACAACAAGATCGCAAGTCTCAAATCATTTTGAGAAAGTCTTAGATAGTCAGGGTGTGTTGGTTTGTGGAAAGTGTAAGTATTGTGTAAAAAGTTATGTGGCCGAGGTAAAAAAACATGGGACTTCCTCCTTAAAAAGTCACATGCTTTCGTGCCTTAAAAAACCTCATTCCAAATTTGTGAAGGGCAGGGGTTTAAGCAATTTATGGATCTTGCATGTCCTATGTTTAAGATACCATCTAGATGGACGATCAATAAAGGTATATATGGAATCTTTTGGAAGAGAGCGCGAACCTTAAGAAAGTCTTTAAGGAAAACACACAAAGGATATGCTTAATGATTGACAATTGGACATCCGTTTAAAGGATTGATTATATTTCCATAGCTGCACATTAATTTGATGCCCAATAGAAATTGCATAAAAAGATCATCTCTTTTGTGCGAATCAATTCACACAAGATGAATCAATAGAAAAAGCCATAGAGGGTTGTTTGGTAGATTGGAGAATACAAAAAGTTAGTACTATCACAATAGACAATGCCTCTAGTAATGATGTTGCCATTGCATTCTTGAGAAGCAAACTAATATCATGGGGATGTTCATATGTGAGGGCTCAATATTTGTAAAATGTATTGCACATATTCTGAACTTGGTTGTGCAAGATGGATTGAAAATGGCAGACTCGTCGATTAAACAACTTAGGGATTATATTAGGTGGATTAGTGGATCTCCGGCTAGGCTTCTTAAGGTTCGCCCTTTAGTGACAGTCGAAAACCTAACTGAAAATAGAGACGGATAGCTCGTGATCTGAAGCGGTTCAATGATAGCAACGTTCGTCTAAGGAAGTGTGCAATCTTGCGCACGCCTCGGTGATACCTGAAGGACTCATCCTTGAAGCCTCAAGTTGCTCCAATAGATGAAGATCGTCGTCTTCATCTTAATCTTCATGCATGCTTAACTATTTCCTTAAACCTCTGATATTTTCTATTCTATATCTTGTGCATCAAAATTACTTTGTGATTCTAAGGTTGTAATAGAATATGTTTTATACTTGTTCTTATTCCGCTTATAACCTGTAAATTTGTTTATCTCAATAAACTCATTTAAAAACTTAAAAAGTTGTGTTTGTATTCATCCCCTCTCCCTCTACAAACCGTTTCTATACTTATACATTTTTGTAGACTCCTTAGAGACCAACATGTGGTATCAGAGTAGTGTTTATTGTTTTTACTCTTTAAAAACTAATTTCTTGTTTTTAAAATGGCTAATCAAAATACAAACTATAATGACAATGGATCACTTGCTAAACCTCTCAAATTTAGCAAAGATAACTTATTTGTCTGGAAGGAAAGAATCACTCTATTTCTAGAAGGGTTAGATCTTAACATCCCCTACTATATAGAAAATGGACCATTTGTTCCTACAACAATTGTCCCTGCTGTCCCTGAGACTACAACTACTCCTGCTATTCCTGAGAGACGTATTCCCAAAGCTCCACATCAATGGAGTGATGAAGATAAGAAAGAACTAGCTGTTGATTCAAAAGCTAGGTCTATTATTTTTATGTCTCTGCCAGATGATGTGTATCATTCTATCATAAAAATAAGAACCTCCAAATCATGTGGGACACACTTTGTGTCAAACATGATAAAACTAATAAGGTCTAAGAATCTCTAAAAATCCATCTAGGCGACACAATATGAAAGTTTCATTAGTGGTAAGAATGAAACACTTTCTCAAGTTCACCAAAGATTCAACTGTCTGATCATAGATCTGAAAATAGTTGGTCGGGAATATTCTAATTCAGAAGTACTGACAAAGTTCATGGAATCTCTTCCTAAACAACGGGGCACATTTACTACCTGTTTTAAATTGTCAAAGAACACTGAAACTCTTCCTTTAAGTGCTTTATATGGAATACTGCTCAATCATGAGCAATCTCAAGTTTTAAAGATAAACCTTTTAAAGGACACTAAAAGTTCCAAAAATTCTTCCTTGGCTTTATTGTTTTAAAGAAGGATCCCTCGAGAACAATTTTTTCTTCTATTACCTCAATCACTGAGTTAGACCATTCTAACTCTAAGGACGTTTCTGACGCTGATCTATCAGAATTTGATGATTCTCTGGCTCTTCTAACTAATACTTTTAGAAGGTTTGCCAGAAAGAGCAACTTCAGAAGAAATCATTCTATCACTGACTCTGGCAAGTCAAAGATATCTTCTCCTGATAAAACATCTTCAATATGTTTTAATTGTCAACGCAAATGTCACTTTGCCAGCGACTGTAGATCAAAGAAATTTTCTGTTCCATCTACCTCTCAGTTATCCTTCAAACCTAAAGATGATAAACATCTCAAATTGAAGGACAAGTATATGAAGATGAAGAACTCCCACCTCAAAGGCAAAGGCTTTATCGCTGAAAAAGTAGATTGGGCCGACACCACTGATGAATCAGGGTCAAATGAGAAGACATAATTCTTATTTGCCTCATGGCAAGAATTGAAGAGGCTGAAAAAGTCGCTGAAACTTATTCAACAAAAAAACCTTCATCCTCGTTTTCTTAGGTATCTAATCTAAAGAACTCTTCTATCCCTGAAACTGATAGCTTGTCGGCTCTCGACACCTTAACTGTTGATATCTACAATGCTTTAAATGATAAAACCAAAGTTGAACAAATTAACTCCGACTTAACTAGAACAACTTAAAAATTGCCATATGAAAATCAAAGAACTAAATAAGGTCAAAGAAGATCTTATAGACCAAGTCTTTATAAATCAAACAATAAGCATTGAGAAACAACAATCTATCACTGAGCATGAAAAGGCCATCACAGATCTCAAAGCTGAAAAAGCCACCATTGAAGGATGGTGCAGAGCCTCTGTAAAGGCAAATGGGATCATCAATGCTCAGATCCCATAAAGGTTAAAAGTGGTTTAGGATACTCATCTGATTAGGAAGAATCTCTTAAGGATCTTTCCATGCTTAAGTTTGGAACCTTTGTATCCTCTATCACTGACACTTCCACTCAGTGTTCCTCTACACTTGAGTCAAAACCTTCTGAACCCCTCTCTAAGGACTCAAAGAATATAATTAAAGGCAAGTCAATTATTCATGTTCCTAAGGTCAAGAAAACTCCTAAACTAAAGAAGGTTCCTTCTATTCCTTCAGAGAATGAGAAAGATGTTGCCTCTAACATTTCCACTAACTCTGTAGGACCCATAGTTCTATGGGTACCTATGAAATATTAATTCCATTATCTTATGCAGGATGCTAAAGGTATCTGGTATCTCTCTAGCGGATGCTCAAGGCATATGACTGGAACAAAAACCCTGATTTCTGATTATAAAGAAGAAAAGGCCCCTCAGTGACCTTTTGTGGAAATGGCAAATAATACACCAAAGGTTATGGTGTTCTAACCAACGGAGCAACCTCTTTTAATCGTGTTGCTTATGTTGAAGGGCTAAAGCACAACCTGTTGAGCATTAGTCAACTCTGTGATAAAGACTTCAAAGTCTTGTTCACAAAGACAAAAAGTGTTGTCACTGATAAATATGAAAAACTTCCTCTTAAAGGAAAAAATATTAGAAAATGTCTATGTAATCAACATGGATAGTTCTCACTCGGAGAACATTTGCTTTCTTTCTAAAGTCTCTCCAGATGTCAATTGGATTTGGCATAAAAGACTATCACATCTGCCAAATGTCTACAAATGATTTATCTAGAAAATAACTTGTCAATGGACTCCCTAATTTTTTTTTTCAAAGGAATATCTTTGCTCAACATGTGAAAAAGGCAAATTGACAAGGGCAAGTTTCAGATCAAAGCAAGGCTCATCAGTGACCACACCTCTTCACTTACTCCATATAGATCTCTTTGGACCTGTAAATGTCCAATCCATATCTAGAAAGAAGTATACTTTTGTCATAGTTGATGAGTATTCCAAGTATATTTGGGTATTCTTTATCAGATCCAAGAGTGACACCCCTGAAGAAATCATTTCCTTTATCAAGAAGATGGAAGTCCTGAAGAATCTCACTTTTCGCTTTATGAGAAGTACCCTGATTACTTTCTTTAACGACAAAGGAATTTCTCATAATTTCTCTATCGTGAGGACTCCTCAGCAAAATGGTGTTGCTGAAAGAAGAAATCGAACGATCATTGAAGCAACTCGCTCAATGCTCAACGAATCTCATCTACCAATTTAATTCTGGACTGAAGCAGTTAAGATTGCATGTTTCATTCAGAGTCGATCCCTGATAGTTAATTCAAGAAAACAACCTATGAAGTTTTTCGTGGAAGAAAACCATCACTAAGTTTTCTACACATCTTCGGATGTAAGTGTTATAGCCTAAATGACAGAGATAATCTTGGAAAATTCGATCCAAAAGCTGATGATAGTTTATTTTTTGGATACTCCTCAGTATCCAGGGTATTTGGTGTAACACCCCAAAATTTATCATACATAATTTTATGGTTATATAAGATAATGGTGCTAAAATATGTGCAATTATGTAGTGCCCTAGTTTATTTTGAGAAATTATCACATTGGGTATTAAGCCATGGTTTTATATGATATAGTGATATTGATATTAGGTGTTTGTTTTATAAGTGATAAAATGAATTAGACAAGGAAAACAAGGAGGAGAAAGAAAGAAATATATACGTGTGTATATATATATATATATATATATATATATATATATATATATATATATATAAGCCCCTATATATATTTATATTTAGACGGTAGGGATAAAAGGGGAGAAAAAGAATGTGTTATCATCCTCTCCAAATACTTTCATCCAGCACCGCGCCACTTTCATCAAATGAACTGATCGACAAGCAAACATTGTCCGATTGAGCTGAAATTTTACAGGTAGCTTCTTAACTCACTATTCTTGAATATGAACGGTTGGATTTGGTTTTGGAAGAGTTTAGATATGATTTTCGTATCATTGACAGTGACGTTTTTTTTTATGAGAAAACAGAAAGAAATTCTTTTTTTGAGTCGTGATTTCTTAGGATTTAGCTTTTGAGTTCTTCATAAGACTTGTTCATCTTATTGAGGAGATTAACATACTTAAAAATCAGAGGATTTGGTGAAGGCCTCTTTGTCTAATTGAAGGGATGTATAGAAATCAAGAGATTTAGTCATTTATGCAATATCCTTTGATTTTAAGTTCAAGATTGGAAATTTAGATTTATTTTGATATGTATGTTTGTATGTATGTATGTATGTATGTATATAAGCCGATAAACACTTGAATGGTTCACAGGTGTGTAAACCTTATTTTAATACTTTAAGGTTAAAATTGTTTAAATATTCAAGAATGGTGAAACTAATGAGGTTACGTGTTACTTTGACGAATTTGACACTAGAATCGTGAGATATGTTGGAATCTTGAAATTTGTTTATAGAGACTTTTATTAGTGTATTGAAACGAGTTAGTAATAGACTTCTATTGTGAGATTGTTTTATAGGTCGAGGACCTAGGCGTTAGAGGTTGGTAAAAGGGTCGGACCATCATCCGCCCAACAAGGTGAGTTCAAGTATATTTTAAATGGATACATGTCAAATATATGTATTTTGATATAACCGATTTATGTTGTTTGCGATCGAATATGTTTTGTGAAAAATGCATGATTTATACATTGTTATAAAGTGTGGTTATTAGATGCTTTATAAAAGTAAATTTGAATGTGAAACAAGCATTGTAAGTGATTTTTGAAAAACCATGTGGAATATACTTTTTAAGTATTGAAAGTTGATGTTTGCTTAAAGCATGCTTGAGTTGTTGTGATGGACATATGTGATATGTTGGATTCTTGATGCAAATTGAATGTTGAAATAGAACGTGAAACGTTCAAAGTCAGGTGTCTAGAGTCCAAGATTGGTCATAATAGATTTGAAATATTTTGGAACGGGTGGATACATATTGATAAAAGAAATAGGACGTGTGACTTTCACTGAAAGATGTATAAGTTGGGGCTGGGAGCCCGGTTAGGCGGCTATCAGGCATGGGGCCCGGGGGGCCAAATACATACATAGACCTGGGAGGTCGTATTTATGTATGTATAAAAACCTGGGAGGTCATAATTATGTACGTACACAAACCTGGGAGGTTACATTTATGTACGTGCACGGACCTGGGAGGTCCGATGATATGCCTAAGTTAGCCAACGATAATGATGAACTGCTTTATGCTCCTTTATCGGTCGATTATGGTTGGACCCCCCTACCTAGAGGCGAATAAGGGGATTAATGAGGATATAACTGTTATACGGAATAATATGGGTTGAATATAGCATGAAGGAGTGCCGTTAAGGGAGACATGAACCTAATGTATAACTTTAGGAATGTTATTAGTGGAATATGCATGTATTTATGTGTGAAATTGATAATTATCTATGTTTGGTGACTTTTCACATATATAACATGGGTAACCGCATTGATTTATTGATTTTCAGGTGGAAAGGAATATAATGATTTGCATATTAACCGGGTTTATAAATTATGCATTGTCTTGGAAATATAAATGAGTATATAAATCAATTATATTTTTACTGAATGTTTTATAATGAAAATTCTTGAACTCACCAGGCACGAAGCCTGACTTGTTTTATTTGTTGACGTGTATCCAAGATAAAGATCAAATGGTAGTGCTAGCGTTTGTAACAGGGGTCAAGGTCGGCCAGTGAGACTAGCAGGTAAGATTGTGGGTTAATAACGACCGTTTGACTACCGTATCCTTTAGAACGTAGAATTAGTCCAAGTAGTATCAAAGGGAATTTATTGTTCAATCTTTATGTATGTTTGTAAGTATTAGTTAGTGTATGTGGTGTAAATTTGGTATGGGATTGTGTAATTTGTTCATACATTTGTATAATTCGCAGGGTATTAAACAGGCATATGTCGATGCTACGGATAGGTCATGCCGAAATTTCGAAAGAATTGATATCCAGAAAATAGGGTGTTATATTCAGAGTCTTCAACAAAAGAAGACAATATATTGAAGAAGCCATTAATTTCAGCTTTGACGAATCACGTTCAACAACCTCTATTCATGTCCCCGAAGACAACGAAGAGCTGAACAATTAGATAAAGTCTCATTATGGGGAACCTGAATATTATTTCAGTGCACCTCCTGTCACTGAAACCAATGATGATGACGAACCTTATATCATTCCCACTATGATTAATAGTAACAATCCTTCCTCTTCAGGAATAAGTTTTACTCCTCTTAATCATACTCCTTCTGAAACTTCAAACAACTATTCCTTCGTGAATAATCAAGTATCAAACTCTAATCCAGAGAATGATAATCTTTCTGATTCTCCAACAGGGATATTAAGAAATGCTGAAGAAGCCGTTGTTGGAGCATCTTCCTTAACCCCTGAACAAGTCGCCGGCTCATCTGTTGACCAAAATCCTCAACTACCTGCTCAGTGATAGAATTGAGATCATCCCATCGATCAAATAATAGGTGATCTAGGTACATCTATTAAAACTCGACGGGGTATGGGTAATATATGTCTCTTTGTTAACTTTATTTCTGTCTTAGAACCTAAAAAGATCGATGAAGCTATCACTGACCCGGATTGGATCACTGTTATGGATGTTAAGAGTGCCTTCCTGAATGGAAAACTTAATGAGGAAGTTTATGTTGAACAACCTTCAGGCTTCTCTGATCCTAAGCATCCAGGTTATGTCTAGAAACTGGAAAAGACTCTCTATAGGTTAAAACAAGCTCTCAGAGCTTGGTATGACACCCTGTCCAAATATCTCTTAAAAGAGAAGGTTGTCCATGGAAAGATTGATCAAATCCTATTTCTTAGGAAACACAAGGGTCACACCATTCTTGCTCAGGTATATGACGATGACATCATATTTGGCTCTACTAAACCTAAACTTTGTACTCATTTTCTAAACGCATGAAAAAGGAATATAAAATGAGTATGAGGGGTGAACTAACATATTTTCTTGGTTTTTAGATAAAACAATCATAGAAAGGCATATTCATATGTCAAAGTAAGTATGTTAAAGACATGCTGAAGAAATTTGATCTCACTCAAAGTTCCTCAACGTAAACTTCTATGGCACCTCATCTGACACTGAATAAGGACCCTGATGGGAAACCTGTTAATGTCACTGACTATAGAGGAATGATTGACTCATTGTTGAATCTTACAACGAGTCGACCCAATATCATGTACTCAACTTGTTTATGTGCTAGATATCAATCTGAACCCAAGGAATCTCATCTGATCGCTGTAAAACGAATTTTCAGATATTTAAAAGGAACTTCAAATCTTGGTCTTTGGTATCCCAAAGACTCATGGTTCGATCTAACTGGTTATTCAGATAGTGATTTTACAGGATGCAAAATTGATAGGAAAAGCACTACTGGAGGCTGTCAGCTTCTGGGAGGAAAGTTGGTAAGTTGGACAAGCAAGAAGCAACATTTAGTGTCCACTTCAACTGCTGAAGCTGAGTATGTAGCCGCTGGGAGTACCTATGCCAAATTCGTTGGTTGAGAAACCAACTCAGTGACTACGAGATTCAGTTATAAAAAATTCCTATATATTATGATAGCACTAGCAGCAGCGGACCTACCATGGTTCACACGGTGGCACGGGCCACCGTATTATATCTTCGTCGAAGGTTAAATTTTTGGATTTATTAACGGTACAACTGTATTGTTTTAAGGGTGCTCTTAAATAATTTAAAACTAAACTAATGACACAAATAGGGTAGCTGGTCTAGTGATTTTTCCCAAATGAGTTAAAGAGCAGATGGTCCCAAGTTCAATTCCTACTTGATGCAAATAATTAATTTTTTTAAGTAGCAACTCTATATAACACTTAATAACATACTAAGTACTCTATTAATTTCGTATTTAAATAATATTTAATGAACAATTTAACTTTCCCAAAAGTATTTTTAATTTGATTTTAGTTATTAAAGACCGTCAATATCTAATACTGAAAACCGAAAAAACTCTTGAAATCAACAAAAAAATATAAAAAGTTTAAAAATAAAAAAAAACTCTTGAAATCAACCACAAAAGTTTCTTGAAATCATCTAAAAAAATAAAAAAAATTCCTCGAAATCAAGTAAAAAACTTTAAAAATTCCCCAAAACGGTAGAATTGGGTTAAAAACACATCGAAAGATATAGATTGTTAGTAAAAACGGAAAAGGCACGTCGATAAAAACCGTATTTTTTATAATTATTTTTTGTCTATGTTGTATAGTGCCACCGTATCAAAAAATTTATGGGTCCGTCCCTGAGCACTAGTGCCATTGCAATAGCTAACAATGTTGTAATTCACTCCAAAACCAAGCATATCGAGATCAGATATCATTTTATCAGAGATCATGTTATATGAATGGTGAAATTAAACTTCATTTTGTACCCAATGAATATCAACTCACCGATCTTTACAAAACCTTTTGAGGAATCACGATTTAATCTTTTAATCAGCGAACTTGGTATGTTGAACGCTGAAGAGTAAATACTCGCAATGATAAGAAACTGAAATTTCATCTACTTAGTTCATTTCCGGACCTCAAGTATGTGATATAGAAATCTTACTAAGGTATGAAATTCTCTCCTTACACTCTCTGAATGTCTTCTTGTTTAGAGAATGCTTCTTGAAAGAAAAACCCATCACTGAGAGTCCATTTATTCTCAATGATAAGAGGATTTTAAGGATAATGATTAACATTTATTAATTTAAATGATATTGTTATTATTTGTGAAAAAGGACGTGTTAGTTTATTTCTGACACACGTCGTCTATAACGTCTCCCTATCCACTCAAATCCTAGAGGCGTGCAAAGGTCATTATTACCTTTTCCTAAAAAGTAGAAACTGTCGTTTTGTTTCTTTCTCTCTCATCTACCTATAAAAGGTAAATTCGATTTCTTTTCATTCTTTATGCGCTCATAACTTTCAAGGCAAGCAAAGCTATTTGAATTCTCTCTGCAAACCTCAAGCACACTAAGAACACGGACTATTGTGTTTTCTTAGTTTTGAACTAAAAAGGTTGGTTTTAATCCCTTTTTACTTATTAACAACAACTTTAATGTTGTTAAGAACTTCTACCCTGACATTTAACTTCGTGTTAAAGTGATTTCTTTTATGTTTTTGTGCTTTAAACTTCAAAAACCATAAAAACCTGTTCTAAGGTTCCTTTATAGAACAAAAGAACATTTTGGTCTTTTGATCCAAAATACTCTAAAATCTTTTCCTAAACTCAGTTTATGGTATATTTTTGTACCAAACAAACCATTTGGTTTATTTTAACTTAAATTGTTTTACAACGTTTTTGATAAAATATGCCAAATAACAAGTATTTTGATATGTGTTCATTAAAACACTTGTTTTTACTTTAAACTTTGGTACTCTTAATTCCAAAATATTCAGGGTTTATACAAATTTGTAATAAAAAATGTTCTTTCTCTTTGGTTTTCCAATCCCTGTAACAGAAATGGCCAACTCAAACGTTAACGTCAACTCTGTTGCTGAAGAGGCCCCTCAATTGGTCACTGACTTCCAAGCAGCCAGT
Source organism: Silybum marianum (assembly GCA_036898165.1). Classification (NCBI taxonomy): domain Eukaryota; kingdom Viridiplantae; phylum Streptophyta; class Magnoliopsida; order Asterales; family Asteraceae; genus Silybum; species Silybum marianum. The sequence continues at coordinate 8,783,698 of CM072531.1, forward strand.
GTCACTAAGTTCAAGCTGGAACAAGGACTGGTGAAGCCCTACAACCATGTTGCCTTATTGGACATACCTGAGGAACGTGCTTACCTCAAAGATGGAGCTCTATTCCTTCAAAAGTGTCCTCTGCGATACGCCTTCTACCAAAAAACCACAACCAAGATCACTGACAAATGAGTCTCTCTTCCTTCTATTAGCTTCTCTATAATCCTTGGCTCTTTAGGCATTACCACGGGAGCTATCAGGACTGCTCCCAGGTTCCCTAGCAAGGAAAAGGGTCAGCAATGGGACCTTGAGCCCACCAAAGAAGATATCATAGAGTTCCTTGAGCAGATAGGCTATGATTGGTGTTGTTAAGATATCGCTACCCTTAAAAATCAATATATAAAATATACCTCGACGCAAGTATACACCTCGGAATACTGTCGTATCGTAACAAGTAATAATGGTACAAAGTACCGGATATCGTTTCCACAGAGACGGTAGTTAAAGCTTGAAGGTATGAAAAAGCCCGGTTTTAACGGTTTGGTTTCAGAGGGTGAATAAAAGAGGGTTTTTTTTATTAACTAAAATGATTTTGTTTGTTGGTGATTGAACGAAATACTTTTATAAAGAACGAGCTTAGGGTGTAAGGATAAATTGAGATGGAGTTAAATAATTAGATAAAAAGATATTTTATAACAATAATTATTGTCTTAGAAAGATAATACATTTTATAACCTCATTAAGGTTAACCCGCTTAAATACTAATAGTTAGTTGTCAATTAACTTTAGAGATATTTTTACGAAGCATTAAAAATCCAAACGTGACAAGTTGTAAGACTATTGTTATAAAGTCGATACACCTTTTAAATCGTATTATCCATCTCTTTAATCTCAATTTATTACCTTACACCCAAAACTAAGGTTTTTGACCTTCCATTAGTAATGGGTTTCTATAAAGTGTTTTGACGAGAAAAGATAAACGTAAACTAACGAGAATAATTAAACTAAGAAATACTAGTTAAACGTAAATAAGAAAGCTAAACATAAATGACAAGGAATTATAAAAACAAGGACAAGTTTACCATTTGTAATCTTGAGAATAATATAAATACTTAAACGGAAACGTAAATTTAGGACAAGTTCACCATTAGCGATCTTGAGGAGCATAAACGTAAAATGGGGACAAGTTTACCATTGGTAATCTTGAGGAACGTAAATGTAAAATGGAAACAAGTTTACCATTGGTAATCTTGAGTTAGTTAACAAGGACAAGTTTGCCATTGGCACTCTTAAGGTACGAAAATAAACGTTACGAGTAATATAAAATACGTACCGAAAATGAAGTTCTGAAGTGGCGATGGTGATGGTTGACGGAAAATAAAAGGGAAATAAAGAAAGGTGCTTAATGACTAATCTTGATGGTAAATAACATGCTTAATCTAAACTTGCTAACTAGAAGAAAGATAAAGATAATGATGACGGTATTTCGTAGGAGAGAAAAAGAAACAAAAGCAAGATGAAAAAGTGGAATTAAGAGATGATGAATTCTTCAAATGCATGAACTACTTTATATATATATATATATAAACTTCTCACCACTTGCATGACCACTTGCCATAAAAAGATGTTTCCTTACACATTGACCATACTTTCTGCACTTCTAAAATATATTATCCTAACATCAACTTGCAAAAGGTGGCCTAAACTAAGACTCCAAATACTCACTTTATCCCAACATTGTTTGGGATTAGAGAGAACATTTCTACAAGATGATACCACAAGGTGATGCACTCCAAAGATTATATGTCTTACTTCCAATCCAGAGGCTCCTATTTATAGCTAAAATAAAACTAAAAAGACAACCTATTGGGCTTGGCTTAATGATTAAGCCAATTCGGTTTGGGCCTTAACCCATGGACCGAATTTACACAAAATTAGCCCAATTAAATTACATTAAACTTCTAATTAAGATTAAACTAATAAAGTTTGACCTTAACAAAATTTACATTACAACACAAAATTCACCCACACAAGTCATGGGTCTTCGGCTTGTTCCGGTTATGCACGGGCAACTTTTATTTCCTTGTGTTCCGATTATATTACCTGAAATTATCATACAAAAAAAACATGAATATTGGTGCAATTGTTTTAGCAATTTGTGACCAAAAATACATACTTCTCTTTATCATACAAACGAAATATTTTATACTAACAAATACTATAAAAGTCCTAATAAATTTATAAAACTACCTTAAAATGAGATAAAAGATTCGAAAATGAGATGTGAACCCGGTTAATAAATTAACCTTATCAACTGGCCTCCCAAGGAAGACAACGATCAGGAACTCAACAAAGAACTTACCAAGATCGACAAGAGTCGAATGCCAGCCATATGGCAATACCTCCTCACATACATCATTTAGTGCCTTGGCACTAAGACAGGCGGTCAGGAACAGGCAAGCCGGAAGTTCCTAGACATGGCATACTCTGCCACGATCGAAATATCAACTACGCAAAGATCATCTTCAAGGACCTGAAAAAAGGGTCAACATGAAGAAAAGGGAGAAAACAATCCCTTATCCTCGCTTTATGTCCATAATCCTCGAGTATATCTATAGAGACTACCCGAAAAAGGAAAACCAATGTTTCTCTCAGGTAGGAAAGAAGTCTCTTGAGCATGACTTTGAAGAAGAAGATGCCCCTACTTCCCAAGCATGATGGAAATCGTCAGGTGTCCCACACCCCCTTTCGCTGATGTCGCTGATCCTACTTTCGTAGTAGAGAATGTATCTGAATCACTGAAAAACCCATCAATGATTAACCTTCATACATATTCCTCCCCCTCGAGGAAAAGAAAATATCCAACCACTGATGGATGCAAAAATTGCACAACAAATAAGCCACTTCATAATAAAGCCAAGAAGGACGTCTATCAAAAGACTATCCTATCTGCATTCGGTGTATTACCAACGCCTCCTCCCAACTCAACCACGACAATAGGTTCAGAGACTGTTGCCGTTTCATTAGCAATACCCCAACCAAAGGAGACCGAGGTCCCTAAGCTTATAGAACTAGCTCTATTGAAGCCGGTACAGGTAATACTATCACAACCTTCTTCTCTCTTTCTATATGCTCTTCTTTGGTTCACACATCGACCAATGATTCAGATATGATAGTCCCCATATCTGAATAGGTTGAGAAACGTGCTGTTCAGTTATCATCATTGTTTAGAAAATCTGAAAACTATAAAGCAACGTGCATAGGACTTGAGAATGTGTCTCACAAACATTCTTAGAGACATGTATATGATCCTTAGGACACATCCGTTGCAAGTTCCAACCCTGAGAGTAATCCTTCAGATACTATCTAGAAACCCTTGCATATACAAACATCAAACCAATTTCTTTCTTCTAACCCTGAGCTATTTTTGGCTCTTTTGTCTGTGTTGTCTACAAGTTTCTCTGATGCACCTCCTTCTCACTTGCCCTCTATCTCAAAAGATGGAGAAGTCTTAGAAGAAGCTCTCGCTGAAGCAAGAGAAGCTCCAGGGAAGGACCATGCCCAAACTAAAGCTTTAGATCCCAAAGGTCTCACTTACGGCTCCTAATGCTACCTTCCAGATGCCAGCACTGGATCATCTAGTTAGTGAGGCGGCCACACTGAACATGAATGCCGATCACTTGCAAATATCGGCGACGTTTATCTTCAATCAGGTATTTGGGGTACATGATATAAAACCCATGTCTTAAACATCCAATCGAATGTCTCATCAATGAAGTCAGAGGTCTCCTCTCTGAAGAGCGCTATCGCTCATAACACATACTCGATCACCTCCCTCAACAACAAGATAGACAAGCAGAGGGAAACACTATCAGAGATCCTCAAATTATTGAAGACACTTGTTATCTCTACTTCCTCTATCACCAACAGTGATAGAGAATCCCTGAATCAACTCTCGCTGATTCAGAAGCAACATTCTGAGACCCTTGAAGTCATCAAGGAGAAGGTCAACACCATGATGGTGCACATCCTCCCTGATGGCAACACAGAGGGGGAGAAAAGTGTGAAGGATCTTGAAGAGAAATTAATAGCTCAAGCCAATAAGCTCCTGCTCTTTGAACAAATCCCTGAGACCGATTAGGGAAAGGAAGCTGAAGATGATTTCCTCATCCAAATGGATGAGGATAAATAAGAGGAAGGGGATGGAGAAGAAGAATAAGAAAAAGAGGACGAAGGACCATCATACTCTCTGAGAGATGATGATGATGATGACTATGATAATAATTTTTGTGTTGATCCTCGCTCCTTCTTCTCAGCAGTATGGCCAGGTGTTCAAAATGGCATTGTGTTTCAAGACACCCTTGGGGGATAGGCCCCTTCCTATCAAGGAGAAACGTGATCCCTCAACAAAAAAATAAACAAGTCTCCTCAGAATCAGTAGGTAGCGACCTGCGCATTCTGCTAGAAAAAGAGGGGGAGCCTGATTCTTCAGAGGTAAATCTTCCACTTGTTATTTTCAATCCCCTCTCTAAACCCAACCTATCTCTTCCCTAACTCTTGTAATCCCTGCCAATACGTCAATTATTAGGGGTATTGAAGAAATTATTAATCCTAAACATTCTTCTCCCACTCTCAACTCATCTTGTCCCCCAAAGGTGATGCCGTTCACCGATGAACCTTCTGAAGCGGACTTGTTCATGTATATATCTGAATTGGATGCTAAAGAAGAAGGCCTAGTTCAGAGGCGAGTGCATAAAGAGCCCATTCCTTAACCCAAAGAAGAAGCTTGGAGGGCTCAGTTAATAAAAGAATTTGAGAGGACCAGAGTAAAAATTCCTTTTCGTATCACTGGTCCTGAAAATTCCATTCCTGTAAATAACGCAACAGAAGAAGATGAATTTTTCTTCCTTTCACCTGCTGAAAGAGAAGAGGTCTTACAAGCTCAGCGACTCAGAGATAAACAAATCAAGGACACACATGAAAGCCTCAAAGTCGCTGAAGCATTAACAAAGAAGGAGTTATCCAAGTCTAACTCAAATATAAGGAATCCTCTCAGAGCCCAGGCACGTCTTCTCCAAGCCGCGAACAAGGATCTTTAGAAATCTCAATAGAAGAAAAATGAAAAACTTGAATGGTGCAAAAAGCGAGTAAAATCTCGTTTTCGCTCATAGAAAATCGTTCATGTTACCATATCTGAACGAACTTCAAAGTCTGATATAAATGTAACGGTTAACATTTTCAGAGATACCATTCATCAATCTTGCAACCTAAATATCTAAAGTTCTACGGATTCTCTGAATGGCTAGAAATCAGAGATTGCATTCAGAAATCTAAATCCCAGTTCAAAGGCATTGTCAAAGAACACCTGCATCGGCTTCAGGAAAGGATCTCTCCGTATGTAACTGTACCTCCTCTCTCAACAAAATCCAAAAAGAAGAAAGGCAAATTTGACACTGAAGAAGGTTCATTGTTAAAAAAATGAACATGAGACTAAATTTGATTTTAAAAGCCTTTTTGCTCACTTTGTAATGTCTGATATTTCTACGCTCAACACCTCCCTGCCTTCAGATAGAAAATATGATTACAATGAAATAGTTGGCAAACCTGAACCAGGGATGGTTTTTCTTGCTAACCAAGGAACTACAAGATTTCTCAGAAATAAGGAGATCACCATCGCTCCATCAAAGCTTCTCAAGATTCTTTACTACTACTGCACTGATGAGAATGATCAATTCAAGTTTCAGAGAAGAATCAAGAGAGAGAGAGATACAAAGAAGAGAGAAGCTAATCACAGCTTCTCAGGACTCTAGATCCAAAGTTTTGTTCCCTTTGTAATATTCAGTGTACAATACTTTACTCATTACTGTACTTTCATTTTCTGATGTAATTCTTCAAATTATCCATTAATGAAATTCAATGAAGTACTTTACTCCATCATGTACTGAAAAGATCTCTAAAACATTAATAAGGGACAAGGAACTTATGAGTCCTAAAAACTTTAATAATCTTTTGATTCACTGAGAACTTTCCTTATTATTTGTGAATATGCTTTTCTAGTTTACAATCACTTACAAAAAAATTGCTTTCATACTCCTATAAATGAAACTCAATTCAGATAGTGCTTTAGAAACTCCTATAAATTTGCTTTCATACTCTGATTTCCAGCCATTCAGAGTATCCGTAGAATTTTAGAAACTGGGGTTCTTCTCGTTCATTCCTTGAGTGCATGTACATCGTTACATGTATCTTCAGGCCCTTCTTTTTGGAAGTGTGTCCTTCGATAGTAGCACGAGTAAATGTTGCATCAGAAACCCGATGTTTGAACCTTTTGGTAGACCATTCTAGTTCAGTGTTCCATGATTCTTGATTTTCTTTATTTTAGAGCATCTAGAATCTTTTCTTGAGCTACGATCGGATTTACTTTTAGGTTGTCCCTTGTAAGTTCCTTTTGTGCTAGAGCCTCAACGACCTTTAAACTTTGTTCGTTTTGCTGTTTGGTCGCTTTGTCTCTTAGCTTGTCCTCTCTGATCATCTGACGTGCGATCCTTATGTCTTCTTCAGTTTGCTTCATCTTTTCATCTCTTCATCTCTGGCCTCTGCTCTTTCTTCTTTGGAGAGAAAAGAGAATTCATCAAATACCGTGATTGGTACTGGGGCTTCTAGCTCAGAGGTACGAGGAATTTTTATTCAGGTTGCCTCTATATCTCAGATGAAGTTTATTCTTCTTTCTTCTTCTTCAGGCTCCCTTATTACTTGTTTATTTCCAAGCCTTTGGACAAGGCCTTCTTCTTCTTCTTCAGATTCAGTATCAGATATATACAAAAACTAATCTTTAGAGGAAGGTTCATTCAGGATTGGAGAACCCTTTGGGGAACAGGGATCACTGAGAGGAGAAGATGAGAGAGGTTCATCAGCAATAGTAGTTTGTGGAGGAGATTAAGTTTCAGGAAGGAGGATATAAGAGACGAGAGGAAGGCATACCTCAATGATGAGCTCCCCCTCTGAATTTAAAGAAGTAGAATCAAGATCTACTACTTCTTTATCTTTCTCTTAGGGGCCAGGTTGATCCTTTTCAGGATTTTTCCTATCCCCCAAAAGGCTTCTAAGAGCGACTCCCCCTGATGGTGTCATTCCTGGTCTATGAATAGTCCAGAAATCATCGTCATCATCATCATCATCATTATCATCCTTGAGGGAACGATGAGCAATGTTTTCAGGTTCATCGTCGTCTTTTCTTCTTCTTCTTCATCATCTTCATCACTTTCTTTAACTTCAGGGATTGGTGGTTGTTGATGAAGTTGTGGTTGTTGATGAGGTTGCGGAGGTGGTTGGTTCATGAGCTATTCAGCGAGCTCTTGGACGGACTTCTCTCCCCCTTTGTTATTTACAGGTAGTGTGTGCACCAAAAGAGTGTGCACATTTGAATCGAGAGAGGAGAGGATTTTAGTCTGAGAAGTTTGAGTTTGAGCGATCAAACCCAATTGAGACCTGTCCGCGTCGGAAAATGAAGGGGCTCTTTCTGAAATTCCTTTAACAAGATGCATAATTTCAGCTTGATTCTGCTGTATTTCAGCAATGACCTTGTCTTGTTTTTCAGCCCTTTCAGCTAGAGCTTTTATTAGCCTCTCAATGGCAGCGTTGTCATCTTTCACTATTGCCAGATCAGTGGAGATATTCCTGATAGTAGCCTTCATGCCAGAGACCCCTACTACCTGCTTGAAGATCTTTTCCGAGGCAAACCACAAAGCGTCTACCCGACGCCTTGTGAGTGCACATTCATTCACCAGGTAATCAATCAATGGGAATGAGGAAGGAGGCAGAATAATCTGGGGCACATCCATATTCATAGAAGGAAGGTTGGGAAGAGCTTTCTCCTTCTTTATCTCCTTGGGAACAGCAGCTTTGTGTGCCTTGGAAGAGGTCGGGCTGCTGATCTGAGTGGTGATGGTGGTGGATGCGATTGCGGTTATTGAAGTAAATACAGGTGCATTGACACCTGTAGATAACAAAGAAAGACGAGCCAAGAAGAGCTTAGGGTTAGTAGAAAGAAGTGGGTAAGTTAAAGTGTTTACACATGGGTGCCTTAAGATTATCTGAAGGATTACTCTCAGGGATGTTACGTGTTACGGTAGTGTCCTGAGGATCACTGACCTATTTTTGAGAATGCTTAAGAGAAGCATTTTTAGGTCCTGTGCACGTTGCTTTCCAGAGATCAGATTGTCGAAACAAAACTGGTGTCTGAATAGCACGTTGCTCAATCTCATCAGGGATGGGGACAACCATACCCGAATCATAGATTGATGTGAGGACCAAAGAGGATAAGAGAGTAGAGGATGAGAAGGAAGTGCAAGAGATACCTGATACAGCATCAGCATGGCTGAATATAACATTTGCAGGGACCGAGATCCCTGAAAAAGAAGGTAGAGCTAATGAAGTGGCAACAGAACCAGAAGTTGTTGTCGTAGCTGTGGGCATGGCTGAAGTTCTATAAGAGGTAGGGATGATTCCAAAGTCAGATAGAGTGCTACTCTGAGTAGCACTCTTCTTGAATTTCATAGGGTCCGTCTTTTGGGTGATGGAGTTTTTAGGTCCATTAGATGATTGCTTACGTTTGCCTGGGGAGGAGGTGCCTTGGTTAGTCACTAATGGGATTTTCAGTGACGTGGGAACAACATCTACCTGAGAGGTTGGGGTTGCAGATTCAGCAACATCATTCTGAATTAACTGTATCATGTAAGGACTGTAAGGAACATCTCCCTCTTTCTTATCTATTTCGAGGGCTTTCTTCCCGACATGAGAAAAAGATTGATTTCCCTCAATGGGGTATCCATCATAGACGTTCTCCAACAAAATTGCAACAAATCTAGGGAAAGCAATATCTTTGTCCCTCTTCTGGGTCTTAACCCTATTGTATAGTTCGCTGAAAATGTATTCAGCGAAGTCGATCTTTCAGCCGGTGCAGAGAGCGACCGCCATTTCTTGAGAAGGCTTACTTGCCTGATCCTGCGAGCCGAACTTGGAGCTTAAGCACTAAATAACGTGCGTCTATATGTATTGCCATCTTGCTGGCATTTGCTTCTTCTCCACCTTAGTGATGGACTTAGTGATTTGCTTCGTCTCCTTATCAACTAACCATACATAGCCAATGGCATCCAAGAATGCCTGAATCTCCTCGGTGGTTGGAGGAGCATCCCATTGCTCATTTTTCTTCTTGTTTGGAATTCGGAGAGCATTCCTTAGTACGCGAGAAAAAATGGCCACAGTGCCAAGAGCAGTGGTGAACTGAATGGCATTGAGCTTCCTACCCTTATCAGTGGCGAGAGTAGTGCAGTGGACAGTATGCCAGAATTGCTTAAGATGCGCAGTGATCACAGCAGGGTCGTGGACGAAAGCAAACTTCAGTGGGCATCTCTTGATAAATAGAGCACATCCCTTAAGTAGGCGCGCTCAGCAGGGATGTTAGTCAGAGCAACATAGTTGCTTGGTTTGACCAGACCTTGTTAAGGAGGAAAGCTGGCTTCCGGTGCAGCGATGAAAGTGGTGACCGGGATAACCTCAGTTTCAGAGAGAGGGAGAGACGTTGTAACACCCCTAAAAATGGGAGTTAATTTAAACCAAATAAAATGCGGAATAACTTCAACTACATAAAACGTCACCCATAAAGATAGGGAGAAGGTTAGAGTGAGTTTACAACTTCTATTGGAATGTTAAATGACAACCTATTAATCTATACAATTCAAAATACAGATTAAGTTCGGGTGTCACTAAAATCCTCAAAATAATATTCTATGTAACTCCATCTATACACACGAGGGTGCACTTGAAAAAGGATGCCACTACCGGCATCTAGCTTCACTCATCCCATCAAGCCCCACCCGCTTGGTCACCTGTTATACATGTCATTTTAAGAGGCTTAAAGCCTAGTGAGAACAAACAGTTCAAATATAGAAAAACCATTTAAACTTCGAAAATGGTAAACAAACATTTAACCAAAGCTTTCTAAAACATCTCTTTTTCTTTACTTCCGCGATTTACACCTAAAAGATACGCTTTACTTCTTTTGAGGGAAACTTCTACGGGAATGATCCGCCATCACATCAATTACCCTTCTGCACAAGTTCAACCCAAACCGGGATCTATTACAAGTGTCATCCTCAAATACTTCTGACTATATGTGCTTATGGATCCATTTACACTAGTCTAACTTTCGAATACAATCGTTTCCGACGTATTGACTTTCCTTCACAGAATCATTATGAAGATTACCTTCCGAATACCTTCGCTTCCAAAAATTAGGTCAAATAATCATTTAGGTTTATACATCATATTTCTTGCATTTAAAACTCATAAGAGTATTCCAAAACCGTTCTTGACTTCCATTTCATCATTTCAAAGAAAACCCTAAATGATACATTTTGACCTAGTTTTACCAAAATCTTCCAAGTATAGAAATATATATTTTAAACATCATATTAAGGTAAAATACATCAATTTGACATGTATAAAGTTTAAGAAAGGTAAGAATGAACTCACAAGCTAGAGTTTGAGGAAACCCTAGAAAAGTCTCTAAGAAGAAGAAGAAGATGAGAACTTGAAGAATACCAACAATGGTAGCTTTAAATGCTTGACCCATACTTGAATATTCAACTTGGAGGGAGTATTAAATGAGAAGAGATTAGGTAGTTGGAGGGAGTTAAACCCTAAAATCGCCTTCAATGAGATGCTCTCTATACTAACTTTTGATATCTGATAAATGAGAAGAAGAGAGCCAAAATCATGACTTAAATGCTTCCTGACCAGATCCGGGTGACCTTGCCTTCGCGACCTTGACATTGCATCGTCGCCGTGTCATCGTCGCCCGAAGCGTACCGCCAGCTTCCACACGACCCAATTTCCTTCTTGGTGACCATGCCTTCACGACCTTGACATGGCATCGTCGCCGTGTCATCGTAGCCAAACATGTACCGAGAGTTTTGTTGAATTTCTTGCCATTTGATGCCTTTGCTACCATGCCCTGCGACCTTGACATGGCATCCTAGCCTGTCATGGTCGCCTAGAAGGTACCGAAACTCACATTTGTTCCGTTTTTCGCTCCTAACTTCCAAATAAATACAACCCAACATTGAAACCTTGAGACACACCAGTTAACTTACAAATATCAAAACGTTTATGATGCGAAAATCGTTATCTTGATTACAAAATTCCGGGTGTTACAATCCTCCCACCCTTGAATTTAATTTCGTCCTCGAAATTTTACAACTAAGCGAAAAATTGAGGATATCTTCTCTTCATGTCCTCTTCCGCTTCCCAGGCACGTTTGACCCTCTATGGTGCTTCAATTGAACCTTCACCATGATGATTTCTTTGTGACGTAACTTCTTAGAGTTGTTTTTTAAGATCGCCTCCGATTCCTCCATACAACGACTATTATCGACACGAATCTCTGAGAGAGGTATCACACTCTCTTCTTCCGCTAAACTATTTCTAAAGTAACATATGTGGAACGTAGGATCTATGCCGACCATTTTGGGTGGTAACTCCGATTTATAGGCTTGGCGTCCTACTTTCTCCAAAATCTTAAACGGTCCAAGGAAACGAGAACTAAGCTTCCCACGCTTCCCAAACCGGATGATACCCTTCCAAGGAGATACCTTGAGCATAACACGCTCACCCACTTGGAACTCCATTGGTCTTCTCTTCTTGTCGGTATAACTCTTTTGACGGTCTTGTGCCGCTCTTAGTCGCTCTCGGATAATCTTCACCTTGTCAGCCGTCCTTGCACAATCTCGAGTCCGGAGAATTGTTTCTCGCCCGTTTCCGACCAACATACCGGTGTCCTACATTTCCGTCCATAAAGTGCCTCGAAAGGTGCCATTCCAATACTAGAATGGTAACTGTTGTTGTAGGCAAATTCTACCAGCGGTAGATGCGAATCCTAATTTCCACCGAAATCAATAACACATGACCTAAGCATGTCCTCAAGAGTGTGAATAGTCCTTTCACTTTGACCATCTATTTGGGGGTGAAATGCCGTACTTAAGTTTATCCTGGTGCCTAACCCCTATTGTAAACCATTCCAAAAGTGAGAAGTGAATCGACTATCACGATAGTCAAAGGCACACCATGCCTTGCAACTATCTCATCCATATATAACTTAGCCAGTTCGTCAACTGGGTCGGCTTCTCGCATTACTAAGAAGTGAGCACTCTTCGTCAATCTATCCACCACTACCCATATGGTATCGTGACCTCTCAAGGTCTTCGGTAGCTTCGTCACAAAGTCCATAGTAAGATGTTCCCATTTCCATTCCGGAATTTCCAACGATTGAAGACTTCCATACGGCCGTTGGTGTTCCGCCGCCTTGACTTGCAAACAAGTCACACATCTCTCCACATATCTAGCAACATCCAATTTCATGACGGGCCACCAATAAGTTAACTTTAGATCTCTATACATCTTGGTACTACCTGGATGTATGTAGTAATTAGACTTATGAGCATCCTCCAATAGCAGTTCTCAGTTTCCCCCAATCTTAGGCACCCAAAAACGTCCTCGGAATAGCTTCAGACCATGACTATCTTCGGTTAACATCAAGTGTTGTTTCATCATAACTTCATCTTTTAAGTTTTCCTTAAGTAATGCCTCCACTTGAGAAGTCTTGATTCGGTCGATCAGACTTGACACTATGTCAATTCTTGTGAGCACGGCCCGCGTCTCGCTACCATACTCCTTCCTACTTAAAGCACCCGTCACTACATTTGCTTTACCCGGATGGTATAGCAACTTACAATCATAATCCTTAAGCAACTCTAGCCAACGGCGTTGCCTCATGTTTAGTTCCTTTTAATCGAAAATATGCTTCAAGCTCTTGTGATCGGTGTAGAGTGTGCACTTAGTTCCGTAGAGATAATGTCGCCATAATTTTAATGCAAATACCACCGCTGCCAATTTCAAATCATGGGTTGGGTAATTCTTCTCGTGTTCCTTAAGTTATCTTGATGCATAAGCAATCACCTTGCCCCTTTGCATCAACACACACCCCAATCCCATCTTTGAAGCATCACTGTAAACCACAAAGTCTTCAGATCCTTCTGGCAAGGATAAAATTGGTGCCTCACATAATTTCCTTTGAAGACTCTGGAAAGCCTCTTCTTGCTTGTCGGTCCAAATAAACTTCACATTCTTCCGTGTCAAAGCCGTCAAAGAAGATGCAACCTTGGAGAAGTCTTGAATAAACCTTCGATAATACCCCTCCAATCCTAGGAAGCTTCGGATCTGGGACGGACTCTTAGGCGGTTCCCAATTCATCATTGCTTCTATCTTTGATGGATCCACCTTCACGCCAACTTGTGTGACGACATTCCCCAAAAACTGAACTTCTTTTAACCAAAAGTCCCATTTCGAGAATTTGGCGTAAAGCTTTTCCTTCCTTAACACTTCGAGAACCTCTCGAAGGTGCTGTTCATGGTCTAACTTGTTCTTAGAGTAGACAAGGATATCATCAATAAACACTATTACCGATTGATCTAGAAACGGTCGACATACACGATTCATCAAATCCATAAACACCGCCGATGCGTTTGTCAATCCAAACAACATTACTAGGAATTCATAGTGCCCGTATCGTGTTCTAAACACCGTCTTTGCTACATCATCCTCCTTCACTTTCACTTGGTGGTAACCCGAACGTAAGTCGATCTTTGAGAAGCATCCCACTCCTTGTAGTTGATCAAAGAGGTCGTTGATTCTCGGGAGTGGGTACTTGTTCTTCATGGTTGCCTTATTCAACTCTCTATAGTCTATACACATCCTCATTGTGCCATCCTTCTTCTTCACAAATAAGACCGGAACTCCCCATGGTGACGAGCTTGGTCTCACGAAACCCTTCTCAAGGAGATCTTGCAATTGCTTCATCATTTCTTGCATCTCGGATGGTGCCAACCGGTAGGGTGCTCTAGCAATCGGAGCGGCCCCCGGTACTAGATCTATTCGAAACTCTACTTGTCTATCGGGTGGCTAGCCGGGTAAGTCTTCGGGGAACACATCTGGAAATTCATTAACTCGAACATCATCTAACTTCCTCTTCTCTAACTTCGCATCTAAAACATAGGTTATATAAGATAGGCATCGCTTGGCTAAACAGTTGCGTGCCTTTGCCAAGGTTAACAATGCAACCTCACCCTTCTTTCTTACCCCGTAGACTAACACCATATTACCATCCGATAACGGAATTCGAATCAACTTCTTGGAACACAAAATCTCGGCTTGGTTCTTGGCCAACCAATCCATTCCAATTACCACATCAAACCCTCCTATTGGCATAGGCATAAGGTTTATCCCAAACTTACTTGCTTCAATTTCTACCACACAATCCCTAAGGACATCCCGAACTAGAACTTGTTTACCATCGGCTATTTCAACAATAAAAGCATCTTCCAAAGTACTAACAGGTATTGCAGATTTGGGTAGAAAGAAGTGGACATAAAAGAAAAAGTAGCACCAGAATAAAAAAGAACATGAGCGGGTACAAAGTTAACAAGGAGCGTACCCGACACCACGTCCGCCGATGCTTTCGCTTCTTCCGCCGTCATCTTGAAAGCTCTTCCCACTGCCTTCTGACCACCACCAGTTTTAACTTGGGAAATTTCCGGTGTTCAACTTCGGGCAATCGCTCTTATAATGGCCCGACTCCTTACATTCAAAACACGTGGCCATCTTTACCGGGCAATCACGAATTTGATGCACACTCTTCCCACATCTATAACAATTACCCGAGACCGGGCTACAAGCTCCAACGTGTTTGCTCCGACATTTGGAGCACCAACTAGCTTCCCTTCTAGAGTTGGTTCTTCGATTGTTGTTGTTGCTTGAGGTGTTGTAGTTTGATTTCTTGGAAGGCGCCGCATGCCCTTCCCACTTCCTTTTTTCTCCAACTCCCAACCTTTCTTCGATACCCAAGCTAATAACATCTTCCTTATGTTGGGCTTCTTCAATTGCTTCACGAAGACTAGAGGGCTTTGATGCCCGTACCCTATCCATCATATCCGCATGTAACCCTTTGATGTAAGCCTTTATCTTTTCTTTCTTATCCGGGGCCACATGCCCAACCAAACTCAACTTCTCTACAAACAACCGGGTGTACTCTCTCACCGTTTTGTTCCCCTTTTTGAGAGCCCGAAACTCATCGTCAATCCGGTCGATAGCCCTTTCATTACAATACTCTTCCATGACCTTCGCTTGAAGCATCTCCCATGTGAGCATAGAGACGATCACGGACCCAAGAGTATCCGTGGTAACGTCCCACCATATTAGGGCCTCGCCCCGTAGCATTTCCGAAGCAAACTTCACCTTTTGCCTCTCTTCACAATCACTCGAGCTAAAAGCTTGCTCGATCTCTCGCAACCACCGGATGCACTTTACCGGATCATCTGAACCAAAAAATTCGGGTGGTTTGGTACACATAAAGTCCTTGTACGAACAACTTCTTCCCGCACGTCTCACTTCAGTTGCAGGCGTCTCTTCAGTAACCAGTACGGCCCCATTCCCGCCTGAATCTCCTACAAATATTCTCCGCAGTCGCTTCGTGCCTTCGCTGACTGGCCTCCCTCTCTTCAAACATCTTCAGTATCGTTTCATGCTGTTGAGCAAAAGCATAATTCATTGCTTGGATCATACTGAGCCTAAGCTCATCTTGTGAGCCCGCTTGTACCATAAGAGGTCCGATTCTGGGATTAAGGTTTACGGCCGGTAATTGGTCTATTCGGGGTGGTGACCTCCTAACAACAATAGGAATTAACGGTGGTTGAGTGGCTCCCCCTGCCACTTCCTGATTCGTGACACTGTTGGTTGCTCCCTCAATTTCATTACGCGATCGGATTCGCGTGTTCACCATCTTAGTCTGTCAAGATGATAGAACAAGAGTAAAACAAGCTAACATAAATACGTATAACACGATCACTAATCATCACAACAATAGTAAAAAGCATACTCAAAATACAATGCACCCAAAATAGCATTAGCTACGTGATATCTTGGATATATCATACACACAAGAATCCCTATTACCAAAGTCACATTTCATGATTAACGCATTTCCGTCGACCCTAAAGCTCTCTTATCTCAAGAGTGTCTACCCATTCTCACAAAACATCACTTAAAGTCTCAGCTTAAGTCTAGGCATCTTAAGTTCATACCTAGTTCGCTTAAACTAGAGCTCTGATACCAACTTGTAACACACCTAAAAATGGGAGTTAATTTAAACCAAATAAAATGCGGAATAACTTCAACTACATAAAACATCACCCATAAAGATGGGGAGAAGGTTAGAGTGAGTTTACAACTTCTATTGGAATATTAAATGACAACCTATTAATCTATACAATTCAAAATACAGATTAAGTTTGCGTGTCACTAAAATCCTCAAAATAATCTTCTATGTAACTCCATCTATACACACGAGGGTGCGCTTCAAAAAGGATGCCACTACCGGCATCTAGCTTCACTCATCCCATCAAGCCCCACCGGCTTGATCACCTGTTATACATGTCATTTTAAGAAAAAGTGTTAGGCTTAAAGTCTAGTGAGAACAAACAGTTCAAATATAGAAAAGCCGTTTAAACTTCGAAAACGGTAAACAAACATTTAACCAGAGCTTTTTAATAACATCTCTTTTTCTTTACTTCCGCGATTTACACCTAAAAGATACGCTTTACTTCTTTTGAGGGAAACTTCTACGGAATGCCCCGTCATAACATCAATTACTCTTCCGCACAAATTTAACCCCAAATCGAGATCTATTACAAGTGTCATCCTCAAATACTTCTGACTATATGTGCCTATGGATCCATTTACACTAGCCTAACTTCCGAATACAATCGTTTCCGACGTATTAACTTCCCTTCACATAATCATTGTGAAGATTAACTTCTGAATACCTTCGCTTCCGAAAATTAGGTCAAATAATCATTTAGGTTTATACATCATATGTCTTGCATTTAAAACTCATAAGAGTATTCAAAACCCGATCTTGACTTCCATTTCATCATTTCAAAGAAAACCCTAAATGTTACATTTTGACCTAGTTTTACCAAAATCTTCCAAGTATAGAAATACTTATATTAAACATCATATTAAGGTAAAATACATCATTTTGACATGTATAAGGTTTAAGAAAGGTAAGAATGAACTCACAAGCTAGAGTTTGAGAAAACCCTAGAAAAGTCTCTAAGAGGAAGAAGAAGATGAGAACTTGAAGAATACCACCAATGGTAGCTTTAAATGCTTGACCCACACTTGAATCTTCAACTTGGAGGGAGTATTAAATGAGAAGAGATTAGGTAGTTGGAGGGAGTTAAACCCTAAAATCGCCTTCAATGAGATGCTCTCTATACTGATATCTGATAAATGAGAAGAAAAGAGCCAAAATCGTGACTTAAATGCTTCCTGACCAGATTCGGGCGAACTTGCCTTCGCGACCTTGACATGGCATCGTTGCCGTGTCATCGTCGCCTGAAGTGTACCGCCAGCTTCCACACAACCCAATTTCCTTCTTGGCGACCATGCCTTCGCGACCTTGACATGGCATCGTCGCCGTGTCATCGTAGCCAAACATGTACCGAGAGTTTTGTTGAATTTCTTGCCATTTGATGCATTTGCTACCATGCCCTGCGACCTTGACATGGCATCCTAGCCTGTCATGGTCGCCTAGAAGGTACCGAAACTCACATTTGTTCCGTTTTTCGCTCCTAACATCCAAATAAATACAACCCAACATTGAAACCTTGAGACACACCAGTTAACTTACAAATATCAAAACATTTAGGATGCGAAAATCATTATCTTGATTAAAAAATTTCGGGTGTTACAGACGTTGCTTGGAGTTGCCATTTCTGTTTCAAAAATAGGCACACCAAATAGAAAAATCATGGCTTAATACACAAATGTATAAACCAGAGTTGTTTTGGTACAAAGGATACCAAATGAAGAATGTAATGTAAACAAGTGTTTTGATGAACAAAATCAAAATACTTGTTATTTGGCTGAATTTTGTTTTAAAATTTTTTTTAAGAAAAAAAATAAACTTGCAGACCAAATATTTCATGATTTTGGTGAAGAGAAATATACCAAAAACAAGTATTAGAAATTTTTAGAAGAAAATTTTGGATTAAACTGGCCAAACAGGTCTTCTGTTTTAAGAAGAAGAATACTTAGGACAGGTATGAGTTTTGGGTTTTAATCCAGAATTAAGAGTGAAATCTTTATGACAAGATGTTATCGAAGATTTTAGGATGTAGTAAACAACATGTTAGTTGTTTTTAGAAAATGGAAAAGGGTTAGATCAAACCTTGAGAGTGAAGGATTCGAGAAAAATGCACAAGTGCGTGTTCTTGAGAAACTTTGAAGATTCGAGAGCTTTACTTGCTTTGAAATTTTTTTAGCGCGTAAAGAGTGAAATGAAGTAGATTTCATTTTATATAGGAGGAGATGATATAGATTAGATAAAGGTGAAACGACGGTTTTAGCTTTTTGAGAAAAGGTAATAATGACCTACGACACGTTCCTAGGGTTTGATTGAATAGGAGACGTTGAGGCCATCGTGTGTCAGAAAACGTTCTGACTTGTCCTTTTTGAAAAAAAAAATGAATATCATTAAAATAATGTTAATCATTATCTTTAAATTCCTTCTATTATTAAGAATAAACGTGTTCTCAGTATGGGTTTTCTTTTTAAGATTCATTCCCTGAATATGAAGACATTCAGAGAGTGTAAGAGATTAGAGGTTATATCGGAGTGATATCCTTTTCAGCGAATGATTAGAGAGGTTGAAATTTATTTTACTGATCACTGAAATTGTATAACAAAGGAAGTTATTCTTCCATGTTTAACATTCCTAATTCACTGATTAACATATTAAATCTTGATTCTTCAAGATGTTTTGTAAAAAGATCAGCGAGCTGGAATTTAGTTGGAACAAAATGAAGTTCAATTTCACCATTCATAACATGATCTCTGATAAAGTGATATATGATTTCGATATGTTTGGTTTTAGATTGAAGTACAGGGTTGTTTGCAATTGCAATAGCATTTAGTGCTGTCACAATATATAGGAATCTTTGATAGCTGAATATCATAATCATTGAGTTGATTTCTCATCCAAAGGATTTGGGCACAACAACTTCCTGCTGCAACATATTCAACTTCAACAGTTGATGTGGACACTAAATTTTGCTTTTTACTAGTCCAACTAACCAACTTTCCACTAATTAGCTGACACCCACCAGTGGTGCTTTTCCTATTAATTTTGCATCCTGCAAAATCACTATCTGAATAACCCGATAGATCGAATCCTGAGTCTCTGGATACCAGAGACTAAGATTAGGAGTTCCTTTCAGATACCTGAAGATGCGTTTTACAACGATAAGATGGGATTCTTTGGGTTCAGATTGATATCTAGCACATAAGCAAGTGGCATACATGATATCAGGCCTACTAGCAGTTAGATAGAGTAAGGATCCTATCATTCCTCTATATGCAGTGACATTAACAGGTTTACCATTAGGATCCTTATTTAAAGTCAGAGGAGGGGCCATAGATGTTTTCATTGAAGAGCTTTGAGTTAACTCAAATTTCTTCAGCATATCTTTAACATATTTACTTTGACAAATGAAGATTCCTTTTTCAAATTATTTTACTTGAAGACCAAAAAAAATATGTTAATTCACCTATCATGCTCATTTTATATTCCTTTTTCATATGTTTAGCAAAACGAGTGCAAATTTTAGGATTCGTGGAACCAAAGATAATGTCATCTACGTATATCTGAGCATGAATAATATGTCCCTTACGTTTTCTAAGAAAAAGGTATGATCAATCTTACCACGAACAAACTTTTCAACGAGGAGATTTTTAGAGAGAGTGTCAAATCATGCTCGGGGAGCTTGTTTCAACCCGTATAGTGCCTTATCTAGCTTATAGACGTATCTTAGATGTCTTGCATCAGCGAAGCCAGAAGGTTGTTCGACATAGACTTCTTCCTTCAATTTTCCGTTCAGGAAGGCGCTCTTGACGTCCATCTGATAGACTTTGAAATTTTTGTGGGCGGTGAAAGCTAGGAACAATCTGATTCCTTCTAACCTTGCTAGTGGGGCAAGAGTTTCATCATAGTCTATCCCTTCCTCTTGTCTGTATCCTTGAGCAACAAGTCGAGCCTTGTTGCGGGTTACAGTGCCGTTTTCGTCTAACTTGTTACGAAACACCCATTTGGTGCCTATAACGGTTTTGTCAGAGGGTCTGGGAACTAGCTTCCAAACTTTTTTTCTTTTAAACTCAGAGAATTCTTCTTGCATGGCAATAATCCAATCTTGATCAAGGATAGCTTCATCGATCTTCTTGGGTTCTATAACAGAAATAAAGTTTACATATAGACATATGTTAGCCATACTTCTTCTTGTCTGAACAACTACACAGGGATCACCAATTATTTGATCGATGGGATGATTTTGAGTCTATCTTTGAGCTGGTAGCTGAGGATTTGGATCTAATGAAGATTCAACGGCCTGTTTAGGAGTTAATGAGGATAGTTCAACGTGTCATTCTTCACTTTCTCTAATAGTTTCAGGAGGTGGTCCTGATGGAATTTCATTTCCTATGGAGGAAGATGCTTGGTTATTCACTAAAGAATTACCAACAGAAGGACTGGATGGAGGAATCTGATTTAATGGAATAACATTCATCCCTGATGTTGAATTGTTATTATTCAGCGATGTGGGGATAAGAAAAGGACCATCATCATCATTATTTTTAGTGACAGGAGGTGTATTGAAATAAGATTCAGGTTCCCTATAATGAGATTTCATCCAGTTATTCAGTTCTTCATCTTCTTTAGGAATGGGAGCAGAACTTGAAGGACGAGATTCATGAAAGTTTAAATTGAATGTTTCTTCTACATGTTGTCTTCGTTTATTGAAGACTCTGAATGCCTTGGATACAGAGGAGTACCCAAGAAATATGCCATCGTCATCTTTGGGATCGAATTTTCCTAAGGGCGCGTTTGGTTCGTGGGATTGTAATGTATTTTGAGGGATTTGGATTTAAAATCCAATCCATTCCTGTGTTTGGTTGGCATAATGGTAAGGATTTAAAATCCCTGGATTAATTTAAAATCCCATGAACAATGGATTTTAGAATTCTTCCTAAAACCTTGGTATTTCAAATCCAAACCTGAGGATTCCCCTTAGCCCTAACTTGAAATCAACGTGCGTCCTTGTTTCTCTAACCCAAGCATACAAAAAGTGTCCATTTCCATTCCAAATCCTACAAACCAAACACAATGAAGGATTTCAAATCCAATCAAATCCAATCCCTCCAAATCCAATTCCCTTCGTGAAATCCAATTCCCTTGAAAACAATCCCGCGAACCAAACGCACCCTAAGTGATTGACATGCCCTTTTTTGTGTACCTAAAAATAGAAGAATGGGATCCACAAATCAAGTATACAATGTGGTCCGCTATCGTCCCTCAAGTAATAAAGTGGTATAAGATACCGAAAATCGTCCACAAAGACTGTAGTAAACGTTCAGATCCAAGTCTAACAAAAGAGATGGTTTCAGATGGCGATTTTAAGAATATTTGATTGATTGTTTGTTTGTTTGATTGTTGTGACTTAACAGAATAAAATAGGTAGCATGGGTGTAAAACTTCCAGGTGGGACCTAAATACAAATTCGGGTGGACAATTTAGTTAGCAGTAATCAATTTCACCACCACCTTGAGGGTATTCCTTCCGGACTTAACCATTATTACTAGTATTTAGCTTTCAGCCCATATTCCTATGCAACATCCGAACCAGTGATTGTAATAGACCGTTTCCTCAAGGTGTATGGACTAGCAAATTCCTTTGTCTAAAAATCGCTCTACCGAGCAGATTCCCATATCATCCAAGCTGGGTGTGTCATAGTGGCTCATTCCTGAGTCCACCACACTTTACACTTTGAAAAGCAACCAACTCGTAGAGAATAATCAGTTAGAAAAATATAGAGAACAACTCTTCCAAGTCTACTTCCTATGTCATTCGAGCTGACGTGCATATCGTGGATCATTCCTGAGTCCACGGCACTTAAACACTTTCAAAGTGATCAACCCGTCAAGAAGTGCATTTGGATTTATAAAACTTGAATGAAATAATGAAACATTATTTCTGCTAATAAAAGTGCACCTTTATTTAATTTAGAATCTCACCCTTTCATTTTACACCCAAGCTAATAAAATTAGCCACTCATAGCGGAAATGAAAGAGCAATATATATAAATATAAATATAAATATAAATATAAATATAAATATAAGAGATAAATATAAATAAAGCTAGTAATTAAAGCAATAACTAAAGCGGTAATTAAAGCGGTAAATAAAGCAATTAAATTTGGAGCGAATAATACTTCAAATATTACTTAGATTGAAAACCCACTTGAAAGATATTTCCAAGTGTTTGCTAATAGCTAGAAAGTAATTTCACTTGCATGTAATTGTGTGTAGTAGAGTTGTGTACCAAACTAACACACTTAACCATCTATTTATACTAGATACTAAGGGTAGAGAGGTAATTTCAAGGGGAACCAAAAGTCAACAAAAAGACAACTAAGCCCAACTTGTTCCCCAAGATTAGCAAAAAGGAAGGTTCCTACCCTATTTAACTATTACAAATAAAATATACAAATATGTTTGTTATCTAATAATCTTTAATAAAACTTTATGCCCAAGTCAGCTTATTTATTAAGCTCGTCCATCAGCTGCCATCCACTGCATGCTAATGCTCCAGCAATGCTCCAACAATGCCTAAAAGTCTGCAGATTTAACCAATATTAGCTATATTGCAAATAGAACAGGAAATCCATCTCATTTGACTTTATGACTCAACAAGTACTTAATAATGGACTCAAAGTTGGGATAAAGTGTAAAACAGTTATCTAAAAGACTCTCTAGAGGGTACTAATGTGTTGAATGATCGACACATATCACACCCCTAAACTTGAATTGTTGCTTGTCCCTAAGCAACCAAAATAAAAAGGACTCAATTACAGCTGTAAGATTCTAGCATTAAGTGGTACTTCTTATGATGAGTATACCAATCTTATGTTAGTCACAACTTCTCATAATTCCAAAGTGGGTTTGCGACTTTCAATCAACTATTCATATTCACCCAAGCATTTCCCACTTTGTCTCAGTTCAACACACATATCATTCTTTTGAGGTCCATAGGGCTTTTGATGTAGGGCTTCTTAATTTATGAATTTATATCTCACTTTAACCTTTTCTCTCAACAAAGCATATTTCACAAATTTTTATGGCAATCTATGTGCTCTTTTATTGAAGAAGTGCAACTTGTCCCTATGGGACATTTTGTGCCTTATACCCATGCAAGTTTTTTCAAATTTTGAACAATTTCTTTTGATTTGGCATCTTTGTGCTCTTTAGTTCTTTGTTCTTTTGTCATGACTTTTTGACCTTTGAAATACTATGAGATACTCCTCCCACAAACAGAAATTTGATAATGACCTCATTGGAATGGATTTGTATATAGTATATGGGTGCAAGGGGCTAAAAGTGAATGCATGGCCTGTATCATACCCTTGTATGTATGGTGTGTGTGTGAACTTTGAGTTCCATGGTTGTGCTTGTGACAATCTGAGCATATTAAAAGGAGCACACACCAAAATTTTGAATTTAATCAAGCTGTGACACATGTAGTATGCTCCTCATGAAGATTATCTCATAAAAAGGACTCCTAAAAATCAGCAAATTATCCCAGACTCTACAGACATCAAGGAAAACTATATAATATACTAATAAAGTCAAGGAGGTGGAATAACCTGGCCTACTCCCCAGGATAGGTGTTGTGCTTGCATTGCTGGCCGTCACTGCTGTAGCATTCTTTCCAGCACTCAACTTCAGCTTTTCATCCTCAACCTTCAGCATCTTCACCTCTCTTGTCAAGTTCTGAATTCGGGTCTTCATCTTACTTACTTTCACCCTCTGTTGGTTCACTATAGTGGTCCTGAGCTGCCTCACCTCTCCTTTTATCTTCTTGGTCTCATCTCTAAATTTCTATTTCAGCTCTGTGTGGATGTTTTCAATCTTTTTCATAAATTCTCCCCTCTGGCTCAACAACCCGTCCATCAGAGTAGAGTTTTGAGCCAGGAGAGTTTGTAGCATTGTTCCAACATCCGCCTTCTCCATTGGCTTTTCCTTTTTTAACTTGGACACAACCTTCATATCAATGGTCCATTTCTCTTCACCATCACCTTCCTTCATAATCAGATCATCTTCAACAGATACCTATGAATTAAGCAAGGGAAAAATAGTTTTCCCGTGTTTCTCTTGGCACAATACTTTATGCCTCTTATCACTACCTCCCCAACATCAATGGTCAGACCCTCTAACAGATAATAAAGTAACAACATTTTCTCCACATTTACATAAGTATCATGTATGGTGGGCAAGAGAGAGTGTTTGATAAAATTAAGCCATACATTGGGTTCGGGGAGCATATTGGCAGCTCTAAACTGTCTTAGCATGAAATTTTCGTGGTGCTCCCAATCTATTCCTGGCTTAGCAACCAGATCAAGAATTTTATGCATATCACCCATGGTTGCATTCACTTTGTATTTCTCAAAGTCAGATTTTCTTGGTGGCTCTGGTCCCAAGAAGTCATTAAATCGATATTCTGAGATAATGACCTCTCGGCCTCGGACTACATCTGTGCCAGCACCACCAGATACATGATCAAAAGAATGATCATGATCCAAAGAGGTTCCTGCATCATTAATACCTGAACTATTCTTCACAGATGGGTTAGTGCTTGTTTTTAAGGCATGATCAAAAGAATGATCATCCTCATTTTGCTTAGAGATAGGCTTATCACTATCAATACCCACATTATCAAACAAATCACAAATGCTCTTCGTACCACTTAAACATAAATTTTTCTCAACTTCTATCTCTTTTTCTGATGGATGATCAACAGGGTGATCATCCATTTCCATATTTGGTTGGCCTTTAGTTTCAATATCCTTTTCACTTTTCTCAGTTGTAATTTGAACATCTACCTTTTGTTGTTCATTGGAAACACAAGCACCATTATCACCATCTTTCCACATTAATAAGTACACATGATCGGGGTCCATAAATGTTATGGCATCATCCTCAGTGATGATGCCAACTTCATTCTCATTTTTAGTATTTGAGGACCCTTCTCCTGAATTAGAGGGTTTAAGTGATACATGTTTTTTTCCACTTCTGGAGTAAGATTCAAGTCCACCAGTGGTGATTCGCGAGATGCCTTTACCGTTGGTGCCAATGAAGGTCTTTCCCATCCATCTGCTGCTTTCTTTCTCATTGGTGGCACGTATGGTGTGGTAACCGGATGTGACATAGTAGAGAACACTGGAACAGGGGGTGGTTGGCTTGGTTGCTGAGTGAAATGCATATGAGGGTAAGTGCAGAAAGGGGGCCTCGGAACAGGGGCATTTCTTAAGTAGGTTTGATTGAAGGGTTGATTTATGGGTCTCGGTCGTGGATTTCGTGGAAATGGAGGAATCGATGGTTGAAATAATCATGACGGATGGTGCATAAACATTCTAGGTAAGGTTGGTGGAGCAACTCTAATAGGATTTGCATCCAATGGAGGCTCTGTGTTCATGTGTGCCCTAGCAGGTGTCGATAAACTAAAATGTGCAGAGGTGAAAGCGAAAGCGGTCGACCTAGGGGCTGGTAATGGTGCTAGTGGTCGTGGGAACGGTGGTAATGTGGTGGTTGGAGGTGTGGTAGGGGTAGGGTTTTGTTCTTGGGTAAAAAACAGGGGGTTCGATTTTGGGTATTTCAGGGTGGGTTTTCGCAAGGGGTTTCTCGGTGGGGGGTTTAGAGGGTTGGGGTTTATCGTCGGCCTCAATAGAGATAGGATCATCGGTTGTACCTGAGGGTTGGGTGTGACGATTTTGGGGGTTTCTGGCCACCACAGTTGCCGCCGGTGCTCCATTTCCACCAGATGACTCGCCGGTGCTCGTCCCTTTACGCCGACCACTTCGCTGGACAACCATGGCAATATTCTCCTTTCTCGATGATCTTCTCTCTCTCACCATGTTTATTTCTCTGAGTGTTTTGGTTTTGAAATGAACTGAGCTTTTGGTGTTCTCAGGTGTATTTGAAAGTGAGAAGACCAAGAGTTGAAAAGGGTTTAAATACCCACCAAACTTTCTCCCAAAGAAATGTGGTTTAACTTTTCTTAAAAAATGTACTTTAGGTAAAGACCACTGGGTAATAAATTCAGAGCTGGATTTTAGTCTTAGGAAGATAAAAAGGTGACATTTTGGAGGCTGAGAGGTACTTTTAGCTGATGTCATGCAATGAGCTCATCTTATACCATCCTTAGTTGATAGGAATAGCATCTTCCTTCCTCCTTCCTTATCTAAAAAAAAATAATTAAAACAAAAACACTAAATTAATTAATCTACTGGAAATTAAATAAACAAGAAAAAGAAAATATTTACAGAAAACGGACTTTTAAAAGTCCATGGGCTTTTTCGGATTTTCAAGGTGCAGCCAAGTCCATAGAGCAATGCTCTGGGAGCGCTGCAGCATCATGAAATAGCTTAACACCTTGCCCATTTATTTAAAAATATTGTTGGGTTTAGGGTTAAAAAGGTCAACTGCTTCGTATGAATAGACTTTATGGATTTGGAAATGTCCTGACCATCTGGACTTCAACTTTCCTGGAAACAATTTTAACCTCGAGTTGAACAGTAGAACTTGTTGGCCTTCTTTTAACTCTCTGTGATTGATTCTAGAGTAATGCCATTTTTTTGTTTGGTCTTTATAGATTTTTGCATTTTCATAGGCCAGGTGCCTATGTTCCTTTAGTTCACAGAGTTGTAATTTCCTATTTTTGCCAGCTGCATTTGGGCACATATTTAATTCTTTGATGGCCCAAAATGCCTTATGCTCAAGTTCCACAGGGAGGTGGCAAGCTTTTCCAAAGACTAGCTTGTATGGGGGCATACCTATAGGTGTTTTATAGGAAGTCCTATAAGCCCATAAAGCGTCATCTAATTTGAAGGCCCAATCCTTTCTATTGGGCTTTACTACTTTTTCTAGTATGCTTTTAATCTCCCTGTTTGAAAGTTCAGCTAACCCATTGGTTTGTGGGTGATAGGCTGTAGCCACTCTATGTTTGATATTGTACTTTTCAAGTACACCAGAGAGTAGATTATTCACAAAATGGGTACCCTCGTCACTAATTAGTGCCCTAGGAGTACCAAATCTTGTAAAAATTTGCCTCTAGAGAAATTTTACCACAATTTTTGCATCATTGGCTACACAAGCTGTAGCCTCCACCCACTTTGACACATAATCTACCGCCACTAAAATATATTGACATTTGTTTGATGGGGGGAAAGGACCCATAAAATCTATTCCCCATACATCAAAAACCTCAACCTCAAGGATCCCATTAAATGGCATCTCATTCCTTTTGGAAATTGAGCCACTTCGTTTGTGGGATCCTTAAAGAGAGCTGGCCAATACAAACCAGATTGTAGAACTTTGGCGGCTGTTCTTTGGCTTCCGAAATGTCCTCCGTAAGGTGCTTGATGGCAGTGCTGCAAGACAGCTGCTACTTCAATCTTCGGAATGCATCTTCTCAGAATCTGATCTGCACCAAGCTTAAATAAAAATGGATCATCCTAAAGATAAGTTTTATTATCATGGAGAAATTTCTTAAGCATGTAACTAGTGTAATCCGGGGGTTTTATTCCACAAGCCAAGTGATTTACTGTGTCAGCAAACCAGGGTGACTTAGTCTGTTGTATTGCCATGATTTTCTCGTCAGGGAAGGTCTCAGTGATGTCTCCTTCTCCTATCTCAGGCTTCTCTATCCTAGACAGATGATCTGCAACTTGGTTGTCTACTCCTTTTCTATCCACTATCTCTAGGTCAAGTCTTGTAACAACAACACCCAGCTAATCAATCTAGGTTTAGCATCTTTCTTTGAGATCAAGTATTTGATGGCCGCATGGTCAGTATGGACAATGATTTTGGTCCCTATCAAATATGATCTTTACCTCTCAAAGGCAAAAACTACAACCAATAACTCCTTTTCTGTTGTTGTGTAATTAGTTTGTGCTTCATTCAAAGTCTTATTTGCATAATAAATTGAATGAAAAACTTTTTCATGTCTTTGACCTAGGACAACTCCTACAGCAAAATCACTTGCGTCACACATGATTTCAAAAGGCTTGTTCCAGTCCGGAGTTACAACTACTGAAGCGGTCACCAAAGCTTTCTTCAATATTTTGAATGCATTTCTGCACTCATCAGTAAATTCAAATTTTTGATCATGTTGCAAAAGTAAACACAAAGGTTTTGAGATATTTGAAAAGTCTTTTATGAACCTTCTGTAAAACCCAGCATGACCGAGAAAGCTTCGAATTCCCTTAACAGTGGTTGATTCGGGTAGTTTTTCAATGACTTCAAGTTTAGCCTTGTCTACCTGAACTCCTCTTTTTGAAATAAGATGTCCAAGAACAATTCCTTCTGTAACCATGAAATGACATTTCTCCCAAATAAGAACAAGATCAGTTTCCTCACACCTTTCCAAACTCTTCTTCAAATTTTCCAAACAATTATCAAAAGATGATCCATACACGAAAAAGTCGTCTATAAAGATTTCTATGGATTTCTCAAGCATGTCAGAAAATATGGACATCCTGCATCTTTAAAAAGTTGCTGGTGCATTACAGAGTCCAAATGGCATTCTCCTAAAGGCAAAAGTGCCATAGGGACATGTGAAGGTGGTCTTTTCCTGATCTTCCGGTTTTATTGCTATTTGATTGTAACCAGAGTATCCATCTAAGAAATACTCTTTTCCTGCTAACCTGTCTAACATCTGGTCAATGAAAGGTAGAAGGAAATGGTCTTTTTGAGTAGCCTTGTTTAGCCTACGGTAGTCCATGCATATTCTCCACCCGGATATTACTCTAGTGGGGATGAGTTCATTTTTCTCATTGGAGATGACAGTGAATCCTCCCTTCTTTGGGACACACTGGATTGGACTAACCCAAGAACTACTAGCTATGAGGTAAATTATTCCTACATCTAGCCATTTTAGAATTTCCTTCTTCACTACCTCTTTCATGACAAGGTTCAGTCTTCGTTGGGGCTCTATGGATGTAAAGTCTTTATCTTCTAAGATGATCTTATGTTGACATATAGAGGGACTAACCCCTTTAAGGTCAACAATGGTCCATCCTATGGTTTTTGTGTGCAATTTTAACATATCCACAAGCTTCTTTTCTTGATGCATATCTAGGGTAGATGATACGATGACAGACAATTTGCCTTCTTCTCCTAGATAAGCATACTTCAAGTGAGATGGGAGTTGTTTCAACTCCAAGTCAGGTGGTGATACTATGGATGGTATGAAACTCTTTGGTTCATTATTTTCTAGCAGCTCAAATGCTGCGGTCTCTTCGGTTTCACTCTCACCCAACTCCTCTTTTTCCTCACTTTCTATGTCCTCATCATCAACCTTCAACTTATAGAGTTCTCTCACTCCCTCCTCATAACATGCTGTCTCAATCTCAGATACCCGCGCACATTCCTCTAAGTAATCAGGGTACTTGAGAGAATCAAACACACTAAATGTGACTTTTTGGTCTTGCCATCTCATAGTCATTTCTCCTTTTTGTACATCTATCAAAGTTCTTCCGGTGGCTAAGAAAGGTCTTCCTAATATTATAGGAATATCCTTATCAGCCTCAAAGTCCAAAACGATAAAGTCCGCCGGAAATATGAACTTTTCAACTTGTACTAACACATCCTTTATTTTTCCTTTAGGATAGGCAATAGTCTTATTGGCCAGAATCAATGTGACAGTAGTAGGCCTTGCTTCTCCTAATCCTTAGGTGTTGTACACGGATAAGGGCATGAGGTTTATGCTAGCACCTATGTTGATCATAACTCCTCTCGATGATTTGAATATGATTCCTTTTGTATACTTAGTGAAATTCCACTGTATAAGCTTCTGTTAATATTCCGCGATAGCATACGCTGATTACCATCAGCGATCGCTGAAGATCAAGGAACAGCAAGCTTATCTCTGAAGTCCTGAAGATCAGCTATCACACCAGAAGACCATTCAGCGAAAGTCGAAGACCTTAGCTAAAGAGGGAGATAATCAACTAAGTGAACTGAAGTGGTTCAGCGATAGCAGCGATTATTTAATCAAAGTGTGATGTCTTGTGAAGCCTCAGCGATACTGAAGATTCCTCCTTGAAGATTCAGAATCAGCGATCAAATGAAGCCTCCCTTACAAGATTAAAGATTGATCTTATACTCGATGCACAAAAGTCAAACCTAATACCTTGTCAGAAAAGGACGTACAAATTGTCTCTTATGTCCCCATCATATCTGATATGGTACTGTTCATATTCGGCCAAAAGTATGGCTGTCTTATTTGCAAGGACAAGCTTCCTATCCAAGTTTGACACATGGCATGTACCTTTTGTCTTGCATTAAATGCAAACGCGTATAAATAAGATGATGATATCTTCTTTATCTTAATGCATGCTTCTTTCTAGCCTAAACCCTCTTTATTTCTTTCTTCCTTCTTCTTGTGCATCAAACTTAGTGTTTCTTAGTTACAATAGAATAGGTTTTAAACTTGTTCTTATTCCACTTGTAACTGTAAATTTGTTTATGATATATAAACTCATTTAAAAACCAAAATCTGTGTGTTTGTATTCAACCCACCCCCCCCCTCTACAAACTGTTTACTAATTATTGAACTCTTGTAGACCCTTATTGGGACCAACAAGTGGTATCAGAGCAGTGTTTGCTTCTTTAATCTTTAAAATATTTTTTTTCATAAACTATTTTAAAATGTCAAACCCTAATACGAACTACAATGATAATGAATCTTTAGCTAAACCTCCAAGATTTAGCCATGATAACTTCCCATTGTGGAAGGAAAGAATGTCTCTATTTCTAGAAGGATCTGACCCAAAGATCCCCTACTATCTAGAAAACGGACCATTTGTTCCTACAACTATTGTAGCTGGTGTTCCTGCCACCACTACTACTCCAGCCATCCCTGAAAGGAGTATTGTTAAAACTCCTAACCGATGGACTGAGGAAGACAAGAAATAAATTGCTATTGACTCTAAAGCTAGATCTATAATAGCCATGTCTTTACCTAATGAAGTCTATCATTCTGTTATGAAAATGAGGACTTCTAAAGCCATGTGGGATACTCTATGTATCAAATATGAAGGAACTTCTGAAGTACAAGTCACTAGGTGCATAAACCTTGTAAGACAATACGAGAGTTTTATGCATCATAAAGGTGAATCTCTTACTCAAATTCACCAGCGGTTCAACTGTTTGTTGATTGATCTCAAATCAGTGAACATAGTGTACTCAAACGCTGAAATTGTGACCAAATTCATGGAGGCACTACCCGATCAATGGGCAGTGTACACTACATGTCTGAAGCTGTCAAAGAGTCTTGAAACCTTGTCCTTAAGTGCTTTATACGGAATGCTCTTAAATGAGGAACAATCTCAACTTCTAAGGAAAAACCTCATAAATGAACTCAAAGGTGCCAAAAGTACTTCTTTGGCACTTGTGACTTCAGAGGCAACTCCTCCTAAAAATGTTTCTTCTTCCACTATCACCTCCATCACTGAATTAGGTCAAACTGATTCAGAAGATCAACTCACTGATGCTGACATCTTTGAGTTTTATAACTCTCTAGCTCTTAACTAATAATTTTAAAAGATTCGCTAGAAAGAGCAACTTTCAAAAACCTTCTAACCTCTCCGACTCTGAAAAGCAAAAAACATTGCCCGCTGAGAAAGCCTCAGCGATATGCTTCAACTGTCAGCGAAAGGGTCACTTTGCTAGTGAATGCGGGTCAAAGAAAGTTGCAGCTCCCACCTCCTCCCAGACCTCTGATAAAAAGGAGAAGTATTTGAAATTGAAAAACAAATACAAGGATCTGAAGAAACACCAGCAAAAAGGCAAAGGCCTCATCGTTGAAGAAGTTGACTGGGACGCTGAAGATGACTGGGCAAAGACCTCTGAAGAGTCTGGTTCAGATGAAGAAGATCTTGCCTTCCGCCGTCTAATGGAAAAAATAGAGGACGCTGAAGAAGCAACTGAAACTTCTTCCTTTGAGTCCCCTTCTACTTAGGTAACAACTTCTTCTATCTCTTTACCTTCTGAAAGTGACAACTTGTCAGCTCTCGATGCTATGACTGTTGTATTTTATAATGCTTTAAATGGAAAGATTAAGGCCGAGAAAATTAACACTGATCTTTCTGAGCAATTAAAAAATTGCCACATAAGAGTCAAAGAACTTTCTAAAATAGAGGAAACTCTTAAGGACCAAGTCTTTGCAAATCAAACCATAAGCATTGAGAAGCAGCAAACTATCGCTGATAGGGAAAAGGCTATCGCTGATCTCAAGTCTGAAAAGGCAACCATCGAAAGATGGTGTAAGGCTTCTGATAAAGTCAATGAGATCATTAATGCCCAAATACCTATGAAAACAAGAAGTGGGTTAGGCTGTAACCCTGAAAAGGAAGAATCAGAGAATGATCGTTCCATGCTCAAATTTGGAATGTTTGTCTCTTCTA
Source organism: Silybum marianum (assembly GCA_036898165.1). Taxonomy (NCBI): domain Eukaryota; kingdom Viridiplantae; phylum Streptophyta; class Magnoliopsida; order Asterales; family Asteraceae; genus Silybum; species Silybum marianum. Next base: position 8,816,362 of record CM072531.1, read on the forward strand.
TCCCTGATCCTTCTTCTTCAACTTCTTCCTCTTCTTCTAAAGAAAAGTTGCCTGTGATAAATTCTAAGAAGGTGATCAAGAACGAGTTCCTTGACCAAGTTCCTAAGAATAAGATCTTTCAGAACAGGAACAAGAAATCCTCAAAGAAAAATCCTAAATCTGGGAAGAAGGTCTCTGACTTTTCTCAGAGACCAACCCCCAGAATTAAGGTCGATCTCACTCCTACCCCTGAAAAGGTTGTCAATCCTCCAAGGACTATGGATAAAAGAATTCTTGGTCCTATCCCTGCTTCAGCCCATCAATGCAAGAATGAGAATAACCTAGTCTCCTTATGATTATGAAGTGAAGCAATGGAAGAGAGGAAACAAGCTGGGAACCATCTACAGCTTGAACACTCCTTCTTGCCTTTACTAATCTCGATATTCTTTCCCTAGCAATTGGAGGATTCTATTGATCCAAGACCTAAAGGTTCCTATTTTCTCTCTGAATTCCAAACCCTTTAAATATAGGAAGTGCTATCACTGTGGTGAAACTACCCACATTGCAAGCAAATGTCCTAACGCTACTAGAGCTGATAAACTAGCTCATGGAAAGAAAGTAGCTCAAGCTGACAAGTCAGCGAGAGTGAAACCCGCCAAGGTTGCAAAACCACCAAAAGTAAAGGTATCCATTGAAGAGAGTTCTTCAGCTAGTAGCTCCTCCGCCAATCCTCTATCTAACCAAGCAGGACCCATAGTAGTATAGGTACCTTTAAACAATTAATATTTTGTTGTATCCAGAGTGCCAAAGGTATCTGGTATCTTGATAGCGGATGCTCAAGGCATATGGCTGGCAGAAAATCTCTGCTCTCTGATTACAAAGAAGAAGCTGGTCCATTAGTGACCTTTGGTGGAAATGGCAAAGGATACACTAAAGGTTATGGAATTCTATCCACCGGAGCCACATCGTTTTATCGTGTTGCCTACGTTGAGGGACTAAAGCACAATCTCTTGAGATTTCCATAACCTTTAGTGTATCCTTTGACAAAGATTTCAAAGTTCTATTCTTAAAGAATAGATGTGTTGTCACTGACGGAAATGATAAGCTTGCCTTAACAGGCAAAAGAGCGGAAAATGTGTATGTCATAAATATGAAAAGTTCTCACTATGAGAAAATGTGCTTTATCTCTAAAGCATTACTGACATAAACTGGTTATGGCATAAAAGACTCTCTCATCTCAAATTTAAGACAATAAATGAATTGTCTCAAAAAAATCTAGTCAGAGACCTCCCAAATCATACCTTTACAAAGGAATCTCTTTGTTCAGCATGTGAAAATGGAAAGCTGACAAAAGCCTCCTTCAGGTCGAAGAAAATTTCGTCAGTGACCGCTTCTCTTCAGCTACTCCATATGGATCTATTTGGACCTGTCAATGTCCAATCTATTTCTGGAAAGAAATATACTTTAGTGATTGTTGATGAATATTCCAGATACACATGGGTGTTCTTCCTTCGATCTATAAGTGATACCCCTGAAATGATAATTTCTTTTATCAAAAGAATGGAAGTTTTCAACAATCTAATTGTTCGATCCATAAGAAGTGATCATGGTACTGAATTCTAAAACATTACTCTGGTAAACTTCTTTGAAGAAAAAGGCATTTCTCACAACTTTTCCTCAGTGAGAACTCCTCAGCAAAACAGTGTTGCTGAAAGAAGAAATCGAACTATCATTGAAGCGGCTCGCATCTACCGACTCAGTTCTGGGCTGAAGCAGTCAACACAGCATGCTTCACTCAAAATCGATCCCTAATAGTTAAGCGATTTAAGAAGACCCCCTATGAATTGTTTCATGGAAGAAGACCTACTCTGATATATTTCCATATTTTTGGATGTAGATGTTACATTCTGAATGACAGAGATCATTTGGCTAAATTTGATCCAAAAGCTGACGATGGTATATTTCTTGGATACTCTTCTGTATCTAAGTCCTTCAGAGTCTTCAACAAAAGAAGACAACATGTTGAAGAATCCATGCACGTTTACTTTGTTGAATCTTGTCCCATTCATACTTCTCATACTCATGATGATGATGAAGAATTGAATGCCTGGATGAGATCTCATGATGGGGAACCTGAAACATATTTCAGCAATCAACCTCCTGCTGAAGAATGTGATAATGAAATCCCTGTAAATCCTTCAAGTGACAATCATCCATCTTCAGGGATGAATGTTACTCCTCTAAATCAGATTCCTGTTGCTGACTCCTCTCTTGGAAATTCCTCAGTAAACAACCAAACTATATCTGAAAATCAATACCCTGAATTGATTCTAAATGAAGTACCTGTTGCTGAAACAACAAGTCCTATTCCAGAAACTGAAGAACAAGTCGCTGAATCTGCTGTTGATCTTGATCTCTCTCCTCAACCTCCAAATTTCAGCGATGGACTGCAAATCACCCAATAAATCAAATTATTGGTGATCCCAATGCAGGTATCAAAACACGAAGAGGAACAGGTAATATCTGTCTTTATGTTAACTTCATTTCTCTCTCTGAACCTAAGAAGATAGATCAAGCTATCTCTGATCCTAGTTGGGTTTCAGCTATGCAAGAAGAACTAACTGAATTTCGTAGAAATAAAGTTTGGAATCTTGTTCCTAGGCCCTCTGATAAAACTGTCATAGGAACCAAATGGGTTTTCAGAAATAAGCTAGATGAAAACGGGACTATAATTCGCAATAAGGCTAGACTTGTTCCTCAAGGTTATAGACAGGAAGAAGGGATTGACTATTATGAAACCTTTGCACCTATTGCTCGTTTAGAAGCTATAAGACTCTTTTTAGCTTATGCTGCCCATAAAGACTTAAAAGTGCTTTTCTAAATGGAAAACTCAGCGAGGAAGTTTATGTTGAACAACCCCCTGGTTTCTCAGACCCTAACCATCCTGGTTATGTTTTTAAACTTGAAAACGTTCTTTACGGGTTAAAACAAGCTCCTAGAGCTTGGTATGATACCCTTTCTAAATTTCTTCTTAAAGAAAAATTTGTTCGTGGTAAAATTGACCAAACCTTGTTTTTAAGAAAATATAAAGGTCATACTATACTCGCTCAGATATATGTTGATGACATTATCTTTGGTTCTACAAGACCCAAACTATGTACTCGTTTCGCTGCAAGAATGCAAAAACAATATAAAATGAGTATGATGGGTGAACTAACATATTTTCTAGGTTTGCAGATTAAGCAATCTGACAAAGGAATCTTTATTTGTCAAAGCAAATATGTTAAAGACATGCTGAATAAATTCGACATGAATCAATGCTCGGCGATGAAGACTCCTATGGCGCCTCCTCTGACTTTGAACACAGATCGCAACGGGAAACCAGTCAATGTCACTGTCTATCGAGGGATGATTGGATCTCTACTGTATATTACAGCGAGTAGACCAGACATCATGTATTCTACATGTCTCTGTGCTCGGTATCAAGCTGAACCGAAGGAATCCCATCTAATCGCTGTAAAGCGAATCTTCAGATGTCTGAAAGGAACTCCAAATCTAGGTCTTTGATATCCCAAAGGCTCTGAAATTGATCTAATTGGTTATTCTGACAGTGATTTTGCAGGCTGTAAGATAGATAGAAAGAGCACCACTGGTGGGTGTCAGCTGCTAGGTGGAAAATTAATTAGTTTGACAAGTAAAAAGCAAAACTCAGTGTCCACCTCCACCGCTAAAGCTGAATATGTAGCCGCTGGTAGTTGTTGTGCTCAAATCATTTGGATGAGAAATCAACTCAGAGACTATGATCTCAAGCTCTCTAAAATTCCTATCTATTGTGATAGTACTAGTGCTATTGCCATTGCTAACAACTCTGTACTTCACTTCAAAACCAAGCACATTGAGATCCGATATCATTTATCAGAGATCATGTGATGAATGGTGAAGTTGAGCTTCATTTTGTACCTACTGAATATCAGCTCGCTGATCTTTTCACCAAGCCTCTTGATGAAACTAGATTCAATCTACTTATCAGCGAACTTGGTATGTTGAACGCTGAATAATTTCTTATTCAGTGACTAACAACAAGGGATACAAATAAAGCCTTCAAACTCTCCATTCACTGAACTCTGATTCTGTGATATCTGTGTCATCTCCTCAGGTATTATCTTCAAATCTTTATCACTCTTTGATATCTTTTCTCATCAAAGAATGAATCTCTGAAAACTAAAACCCTTCACTGACAATCCTTTATTATCAGTGATGAAGATTTTTTTTTAAAATTAGTAATGATAAAATAATCTGGATTAAACTTAAAAAGTTTTCTTTTATCAAAACCTTGTTCTAGGTTCTTTCCTTAGAACGGAAGACTTTATTCTTAAAGTTTTATCCATTTTTTTATTTATCTTCTCATTTTTTTTAATCTTCTATTTTATTGTTTTTATAACAAGCATTTTGATCTTGTTCATCAAAATACTTGTTTCCTTGAATCTTACACTTGGTACTCTTTATACCAAACTCTGGTTTATACATTCATATATAAAACCATGATATATCTCTTTGGTGTTCCCATTTTTCCTACAGAAATGGCCTCTGCAAGTAAGACCGCTGCAACCTCTGCTGCTGAAGACAACACTTTGGTCGCTGCACCAACCTGCCATTTCCCCTTGGAGAAAGTTGTGTTCAAGTCTTGCAATTACATTGCATTAGTAGACATTCCAGCTGATCGTCCTCAATTCGCTGAAGGAGCTACCTTCGTCAAAGCGTGCCCGCTGATGTACGCTTTCGTCCACAACCCAGTGGGCATCTCCAAGCTCTCTGGTACACGGCTCACTGTTCCACGCTCACAACGGATAAGGGCAACGTGCTCTCTGCTATAGGCTTCAAAATCCCAGATCTTGGCTATTTCTCCTTCACTGCTGGGTTCGTGATAAAAGCCCTTCGTCTCCCTGTCCGCGGCAAGAATCAACAATGGGGCACTGAGCCAACCAAGCTGCCGATAGACACCTTCTTGGACTCCATCGGTTACGCCTGGGAGAATCCATCCCTGAAAACGGTGGGTTCCAAGGTTGAAAAGAAGAGACTGCCTGCTCGCTGGCAATATATCTTTACCCAGGTAATCCAATGCCTTGGGTCAAAGATTGGCTCACATGATCAGGCAAGCAAACACTTTCAGGATCTTGCCTACTCTCTCTGCACTGGCCACAAACTCAACTACGCTGACTATATCTTCAGCGATATGGTTAGTCGCGTCAATGCTGCCACCAGACACCCTGTCATCCCCTACCCTCGTTTCTTCGCAACAATCTTGGAAGTTGCCTTCGGGGAGGAATACCCGTAGGTCGGCGCTCACTCCTTCTCCGTAGTGGGGAAGAAGTCCCTGGACACTGAGGAACGTCCAGGTGATGCTCCTTTCACGCCCTACATGTTGAAAGTGATTGGAGCAGTGTCTACCTCGCTGCCCAACCCAACAATGAGCATCCCGGACACTGCTACCGCTGTTGCTGCGGTCAAGAGGAAACAACCTTCTGATGGTCATAAAAAGACCATCGCATCCAAGAAGCCAAAGAAGTTGGTCTCTCAAAAGACCACCCTCTCTGATTTCGGTGTACTACCAACACCAACTGCAGCCACAACCATTTCAACGGTCTTTACATTTGTGGTTGCTTCATCAGCACTACCTCCATCTTCAAGGACTCCGGTCACTGAGGATGTTATAGCCAGTTCTGCTGAAGCTGGATCAGGTACTACTTTCACAACCTTCTTATCTTCTTCTATCTCCTCTTCTTTGGTCCTCACCTCAACACATGACTCAGCGATGGTTGTCCCTATCCCTGATAATGCTGAAATGCACGCAGTCCAAACCTCAATATTGTTTAGGCAATCTGAGTTTTGGAAGGCCAATTTAAAAGGACCTCAGAATGTCTCTCTCAGATATTCTAAGACACTGGTCAGTGATCCTCAAGACACTACCTCTGCAAACGTAGTCCCTGAGAGTAATCCTCATGATACTCTCAACGAGAAAAATAATTTTTTTCATCCATCATCTAATCCAGATGTGTTTTTGGCTACTTTGTCTATGTCATCATCAGGTGTCGCTCCTCTCTTCTCCTCAGCGACAGCGACAACCACCACCACCAGTGCTCCTCCCATCAGCAAGGACATGGGAAAGTCTCCTCAGGGCCATCCCAGTGCTGCAAAGCTCAGAGAGGTCAAGACAGAGATGGCGGCTCCCAAGCTTCCAACTCCCATCACTGATCTTCCTCCAATTGTCCTTCCCAACCCCACATTCCCTGCAGTTGACTATTTGGTCAGGGAATGTGCTCTCACTAGGGCTAGGGTGGACAACCTTCAGACGTCCGCTGAACTCATCTTCAAATGCATCGTTGGGACTCCAGTGATCAAGACCAACGTCAGCAACCTCATCACTGACGTTTTTTCTCTGAAGGAAGACAATAGGGCCCTTCATCAGACCATGTCTAGCTTGGAGCAGAGCGAATGTCCTTGAGTCTATTCAAAAGACTCAATCCGACATGATGCAGATGCTCACCAAGCTCTCTGAGGCTAGTTCCTCCTTCACTGCTGTTGATCGGACTACGCTTCAGGAAAATGAAACGGTGCTCAAGGACGTTCAGAACAATGTTCGCACTCTGATGGTGCAATGTCTACCTCCTGATAACATCGAGGGGGTGAGATGTGCCAAAGAGTTTGCAGATGAACTCATCTCGAAGCACAACCAGAGGTTCCCTAGAGAGAAGATTTCTCCCTACATCCAGCAGACGGAATCATCCCTCCTTGAAGGGATGACTGCTGAAAATGAAGAAGAAGATGAAGAAGAAGAAGAAGAAGAAGAAGAAGCTCCTATCCCTCATTATGGGGGAATGGACGATGATGAAGACGACGATGACATTGGAAGTGCCCCAGAGCACTTCAAAATGTCTAGGCCTGGAGTCGCTCATCAAGAGCCCTTGGGGGACGAACAACATCCCTCTCAGGGACAGTCCGGTTCCTCAGGCAAAGGAAAAGAAGTGGTAGAATTGGATGCCACTATCCCAATATCTGAGGGGGAGACCACTCATGAGGTATCTCTTCCTCTTATCCCTTATATAACACCTCTCTCTGAAACCCCCACACCTCCTTCACCTACAAAAACTCTCTCTGACAATTCTTTTTCCTCCTCTCCTTCCCTTAGTGATCCCCGTCCCCCAAAGCACTCTACTTCATGGAAGGAACCTTCCTCTGAAGACCAGTTTATGTACATAATAGAAACTGACTCTGAAGAAGAAGAGGGCCTTATTCCCAGGCGTCGCGTTCAAAAGCCAATCATAAGCGAGCCTGAAGAAGAAGAAAGGCGAATAAAATTCCTTAGGGAATTCGAAGCAAGAAGAATAAGGGTGCCTCAAGCTGAACCCATTGATGCTATACCAATAAGGATGGTAGATGAATTCTACTTTCTGTCAAGCGAAGAGAGAGAACAAGCATTAGATGCACAACGAATCAGGGATGAGGAAATAAAGCAAACTGAGAATGATCTTGCTTTAACAAGGAAATTACTCAGGGAAGACTCTGCGAAAGACAAGGCGGCCAAGGAACTACTGAAAAATAGTGAAAGGGTCGCTGAAGCTCTTGTACAGAGAGAACTTGCACAAGAAAATTTGAATGTAGATCCAATCCTTGCTCAACAAAAGATTCTAAGTGCACTGTCCGCTGAAGCCACAATGCAGAAAGACAAAGAGCTTGACTGGTGCACTAACAAACTGAAATTTCAAAGATCTGAAGCCAAAATCATTCATGCAACTATCTAAGGGCGACACTCCAACAGAGGTGGTCCAAAGGTATATGTAAGAATGACAAGGACGAACAGAACAGAGAGAGAAGAAGCCAAGTTCTTAAGGATTTATGGATACACTGAATGGTTAGAAATCAGAGACGCCATTCAGGGTTCCAAATCCAAATTTAAGGATGTGGTGGAAAGAGTACTGGATCAGTTGCTGCAAAGGATGTCACAACATGTGCAAGTTCCCCCTCTCCCTGAACCATCGAAGAAGAAAAGATCAACTGCTGAAGGAGGTTCAAGTTCTAAGAATGAGCATGAAACTAAATTTGATTATCAAAGCATTCTTGGTCATCTTGAGCTCCCTGATATATCAATGTTTTGTACCTCTCTCCCTCAAGACCGAAGATATGAAGAAGATGAAATCATCTCACTACCTGAACCTGGTATGGTATTCTGGGATAATGAAGGATTCTTAGGACTCTTCAGAAACCAAGAGATTCACAAGGCCCCATCTTCTCTCATAAAGATCATGTTTTGGCGCTGCTGCTCAGATACCCCTCTGATGAATCGACAGAAGACGCTTTATGAGAATGAGTTACAAAGACGAAACGAGAATATCTTTGATTAGTTATAGATTTCTATTTCCTTTGTAATATTCCTTCAGTGTACAAGTACTTTACTATTATCATTGTAATTTCATTTTCCTGTAATTCCTTCAGATTATAATTAATGAAATTCAATCAAAGTACCTTACTTCATCCAAGTACTGAAAAGATCCCTGAAAACAGTAAAAAGGGACAATGAACATAAGAGTTCTATTTTCTTTAAACTATCTTTTACTACTGATTTTTCACTCTGAAAAATTAATCAGTGAATGTAATTTATGCTTATTTGCTTGTAAAAATTGTGCTTTCATATCCTTATAAATGAAACTCAATTCAGATAGTAGACTAGCTGAAAAAGACCTACAGATTAGTACTTAGAAATTTTACTTTAAATGTTTCCTAAGTCCTTACTAGTCTCTTAAAGTAATTTTCTTATGTTGCTTAATCATAATCAAATAGGAGGAGATTGTTGATCATAACTCCTCTCGATGATTTGAATATGATTCCTTTTGTATACTTAGTGAAATTCCACTGTATAAGCTTCTGTTAATATTCAGCGATAATCAACTAAGTGAACTGTAGCGTTTCAGCGATAGCAGCGATTATTTAATCAAAGTGTGATGTCTTGTGAAGCCTCAGCGATACTGAAGATTCCTCCTTGAAGATTCAGAATCAGCGATCAAATGAAGCCTCCCTTACAAGATTAAAGATTGATCTTATCCTCGATGCACAAAAGTCAAACCTAATACCTTGTCAGAAAAGGACGTACAAATTGTCTCTTATTTCCCCATCATATCTGATATGGTACTGTTCATATTCGGCCAAAAGCATGGCTGTCTTATTTGCAAGGACAAGCTTCCTATCCAAGCTTGACACGTGGCATGTACCTTTTGTCTTGCATTAAATGCAAACGGGTATAAATAAGATGAAGATATCTTCTTCATCTTAATGCATGCTTCCTTCTAGCCTAAACCCTCTTTATTTCTTTCTTCCTTCTTCTTGTGCATCAAACTTTGTGTTTCTTAGTTACAATAGAATAGGTTTTAAACTTGTTCTTATTCCGCTTATAACTGTAAATTTGTTTATGATATATAAACTCATTTAAAAACCAAAATCTATGTGTTTGTATTCAATCCCCCCCCCCCTTTCTACAAACTGTTTACTATTTATTGAACTCTTGTAGACCCTTATTGGGACCAACAACCTAGATCACATAGTGCCTTCCCAACCTCCTTCCCACCAATAGAAATAGGAATAGTGAAACTCCCTGGATCTTTTAGCTTTGGGGGAATTTTGTTGGTAAGGAGAGCACTACATCCTTCAATAAGAGCTACGATCTCGTACTTGGTTATCTTCTTCTTCTTGCTAAGGATGTCTTTCAGGAATTTAGCATAAGTCGGCATCTGCTCAATTGCTTCAACAAGGGGTATGTTGATATGCAATTGTTTGAACACTTCCAATAATTTCTTAAATTCCTGTTCATCCTTTTGATTCCTTAATTTTTGGGGATAAGGTATATAGGGAGGAACAGGCTTAATGATGGTTTTACTTGGAATTGTTGAGCAGGATGGGTCTTGTGGGATTGGAGTCTTAGGAACAGGTGGTAAAGGTATAACGACTTTCTTTGGATCTACATCCTGTTCTACAGACTTCTTTTCAATCGGATCTTTTGGTAGAAAAGGAAAGGTGACTTTTGGTGGTAAGTCTTCTACCTCTTTTGTTGGTGATTGGGTTACAATGGTTTTAGGTGTACTATCTGGGTAGTCCTTTCCGTTTCTAAGGGTGATTGATTTAACATGCTCCTTGCCTGGGTTTCTAGGTATTTATGTGTTACTGGGCAAGGTGCCAATGGGTCTATTGTTCTGGTTGAGAGCAAGTTGACCCACTTGTGTCTCTAAATTTCTTAGAGAAGCCTGGTCTTGGGCTATGGTTGCATTTTGTTGAATCATTGCTGCCTGAGTATGAGCTATGTAAGTTTTTAACACATCTTCTAAAGAAGATAACGTAGTAGTAGTTGATGGTGGAGGTGGAGGTGGCTTGTTTTGAAAAATTTGATGAGGTTGAAAATTTTGCGTTGGCTGAGAATTTGAACTGCTTGCATAGTTTTGAAAACTAGAATTTCCTTGGTGTTTAGGTGCTGGTGGGTTTAAACTTGGACTTGTCCATGAAAAATTTGGGTGTTGTTTCCAGCTTGCATTGTAGTTGTTGGAGTAGGGCGCAGACTTATTATGAACATAATTTACTGATTCAGAATTTTTAGGACAATGTTCGTAAGAATGTTCCCCTCCAAAACAAACACACTGCATTGCCAGAACTGGTTGACTTGATGTAGCAGCAGTCGGCTGTGCTCCCTGGCTGGAAGTAATATTTTTTAAAATGTTAGCCATGGAAGCAAGCTGAGCTGTAATAGCAGTGTATGCGTCTACATCATGTATTCCAGCAGCCTTTTTTAGGTTTGTAGCACGTGGATCTGCCCAGTGCCCATTATTTTCAGAAATTTTCTCAAGCATAGCAAATCCTTCATTGTAGGTACTGCCTGTAAAGTCCCCTCTTACAGTCGCGTCGAGCATTTGTATATCAGTGGCCTTTAAACCATTGTAGAAAGTCTCGAGTTGAATACAGTAGGGAATGCCATGGTGTGGGCATTTCTTTAACAGATCTTTAAACCTTTCCCATGCATCAGGAATAGCTTCATCGTCCGTTTGTTTAAAAAGACAAATTTCGTTTCGGGACTTAGCATTCCTGGTGGGGGAAAATATTTTCGCAAAAATTTCTCAACCATTTCGGTCCATGATGTTACAGAATCAGGTGATAGTGAGTTCAACCACTCCCTAGCTCGATCCCTTAAGGAAAATGGAAATAATTTAAGGTTTAGAGCGTCGGTTGACACTCCTGGGATCAAGAAGGAATTACAGACCTCTAAAAAGGATTTTAGATGTGAAAATGGGTCTTCAGTTGGTAAACCAACAAATTGTCCATTTGTTTGTCACATGTGGAATATGATCGGTTTTGGTTCAAAATGGGTGGTCGTGAAATGGGGTCTAGCTATCCCTGAGTTCAATTGCTCAAAATTAGGGATGGCATAGTCCATTATTCGACCATCTTTAGAATTTGCTAAATTAATTATATTAGGTTGTGGCCTTGGTCTTGGTGGGTTCTCACCATGATTTTCTGATCCTGTATCATCATCTTCATTATGTATTTCCTCATCATGAAAAATGTTTCGAAGGGTGAATAGGTGGATCTTCCAAACAATGGAGGTTGTTGGGGTCCAAATGGTGGGGGTTGATGTGGTCCATTTAGGAGAGGAGGAGGTTGTGCCATGTCGGGAGGTGGTGGAACAAGAATTGCTCTTTGAACCCTCCTTCTTTAACGGAATGTTCTCTCAATACCGGATCGATTTCGAGAAAATCACCTCGTTGAATCCTTGGCATACACCACTACACTTGTTTCAAACGGTGTTAGAGAAATCAAATCTTTTATCGTACTTAAAAAATGAACTTTTAGCTTGCCAGTCCCCGACAGCGGCGCCAAAAACTTGAAAGGCCCTTTTTGTGTACCCAAAAATAGAAGAATGGGATCCACAAAGCAACTATACAATGCGGTCCACTATCGTCCCTCAAGTAATAAAGTGGTATAAGATACCGAAAATCGTCCACAGAGACTGTAGTAAACGTTCAGATCCAAGTCTAACAAAAGAGATGGTTTCAGATGGCGAATTTGAAGAATATTTGATTGATTGTTTGTTTGTTTGATTGTTGTGACTTAACAGAATAAAACAGGTAGCATGGGTGTAAAACTTCCAGGTGAGACCTAAATACAAATTTGGGTGGACAATTTAGTTAGCAGTAATAAATTTCACCATCCACCTTGAGGGTATTCCTTCCGGACTTAACCATTGTTAATAGTATTTAGCTTTCAGCCCATATTCCTAAGTGCAAAAGATCCGACGAGTGATTGTAATGGAACGCTTTCCTCAAGGTGTATGGACTAGCAAATTCCTTTGTCTAAAAATCGCTCTTCCGAGCAGATTCCCATATCATCCAAGCTGGGTGTGTCATAGTGGCTCATTCCTGACTCCACCACACTTTACACTTTGAAAAGCAACCAACTCATCGAGCATAATCAGTTAGAAAAATATAGAGAGCAACTCTTACAAGTCTACTTCCTATGTCATTCGAGCTGACGTGCATATCATGGCTCATTCCTGAGTCCACGGCACTTAAACACTTTGAAAGTGATCAACCCGTCAAGAAGTGCATTTGGATTTATAAAACTTGAATGAAATAATGAAACATTATTTCTGCTAATAAAAGTCCACCTTTATTTAATTTAGAATCTCACCCTTTCATTTCACACCCAAGCTAATAAAATTAGCTACTCATAGCGGAAATGAAAGAGCAATATATATAAATATAAATATAAGAATAAGACATAGATATAAATAAAGCTATTAAATAAAGCAGTAAATAAAGCGGTAAATAAAGCAATTAAATTTGGAGCGAATAATACTTCAAATATTACTTAGATTGAAAACCCACTTGAAAGATATTTCCAAGTGTTTGCTAATAGCTAGAAAGTAATTTCACTTGCATGTAATTGTGTGTAGTAGAGTTGTGTACCAAACTAACACACTTAACCATCTATTTATATTAGATACTAAGGGTAGAGAGGTAATTTCAAGGGGAACCAAAAGTCAACAAAAAGACAACTAAGCCTAACTTGTTCCCCAAGATTAGCAAAAAGAAAGGTTCCTACCCTATTTAACTATTACAAATAAAATATATAAATATGTTTGTTCAAAAGGAAAGATCTAATAATCTTTAATAAAACTTTATGCCCAAGTCAACTTATTTATTAAGCTCGTTCATCAGCTGCCATCCACTGCATGCTAATGCTCCAGCAATGCCCAAAAGTCTGCAGATTTTAACCAATATTAGCTATATTGCAAATAGAACAGGAAATCCATCTCATTTGACTTTATGACTCAACAAGTACTTAATAATGGACTCAAAGTTGGGATAAAGTGTAAAATAGTTATCTAAAAAACTCTCTAGAGGGTACTAATGTGTTGAATGATCGACACATATCAGTGATCTCTGTCATTCAGGATGTAACAATTACATCCGAAGATATGCAAATATTTTATTGAGGGGGTTTTCTCATGAAATAATTCATAAGAAGTTTTCTTGAATCTCTTTACAATCAGAGATCGATTCTGAGTGTAACAGGCAGTATTAACTGCTTCAGCCCAAAACTGAGTTGAAAGATGAGTTCCTTCCTTGATAAGTCATTTATCATTTTGAAGTTAAGGTCAGAGGAGGCTCTTGATAGAAAGCACACATTGTCAGAGTGCATTCTGTCCATATTAATGACATATACGTTTTCTGATCTTTTGCCTTTTAAAGCAAGCATGTCATTTTTGTCAGTGACCGCATACTTGGTCTTTGTGAACAAAACTTTTAAGTTTTTATCACAAAGTTGACTAACGCTCAATAAGTTGTGCTTTAGTCCTTCAACATATGCAACTCTAGAGAAGGAAGTTGCTCCATTGAATAGAATGCCATAACCTCTGGTGTAACCTTTGCCATTTCCACCAAAGGTCACTGATGGACCATTTTCCTCTTTATATTCAGTGAGCTGAGATTTTCTGCCTGTCATATGCCTTGATCATCCGCTATCTAGATACTAGATACCTTTAGCACTTTGTAAAAAATAATAGGATCAATTTTTCATAGGTACCCATATCACTATGGGTCCTACATTGTTAGTAGAAATAACAGGAGAACTAGAGGAGGTGCTAGCTGAAACTTTATCCTTTGTGGTTTGTTCTGGCTTAGTTGTTTTACCAACTTTGACAGTTTTACCTTTCGCTGATTACGCAACTTAGACTATTTTCTTTCCATGGAATAATTTTTCAGCTTTAGTAGCGTTTGGACATTTGCTAGCAATGTAGGTAGTCTCACCACAGTGATAGCACTTCCTATATTTGAAAATGGTTTTTGAAATGGAAGCATGCTGAGTGGAATTCATGTTTTAAGGATAAGGTCCAAGAATTCCTTTTTCCATTGACCTAGGAGGAACCACTGGTTTCTCAGGCTTAGATGGAGTCAAGTCAATATTAACCCAAGGAGTTGGTCTCTAAGAGAAATCAGGGACCTTCTTCTTGGATTTAGATGGTTGAATTGCTGAAGAGACAGAAGAATTTTTATTCAGCGGGAGGAGTTTCTTGGTCTTGGGAACTTGATTAATGAACTTACCTTTAGTCACTTTCTCTGAGTCTTTGTGAATAGGTTCAGAAGGTCTTGTCTCAAAGGTTGATTCAGTCTGAGATGAGGGGTCAGGGATAGAAGAAACAAACATTACAAATTTCAGCATGGAACGGTCAGAGACAGTTTCTTCTTGGTCATAAGAGTATCCAAGACCACTTTTGACCTTGGCACGAATCTGAGCATTTATGATCTCATTTATCTTATCAAAAGATTTTCACCATCCTTCAATGGTGGCTTTCTCAGCCTTAAGATCAGCGATGGCCTTTTCGCAGTCAGTGATAGCTTGTTGTCTTTCAATACTTATGGTCTGATTTACAAAGATTTGGTCCTTAAGATCTTCTTCAATCTTAGTAAGTTCTTTGATTTTCAGATGGCAATTCTTTAATTGTTTAGATAGATCATTGTTAATTTGTTCAGCTTTAATCTTGCAATTTAAAGCATTATAAAATTATAAAGTCATAGAGTGGAGAGCCGACAAGCAGTCATTTTCAGGTATAGAAGAGTTAGATGGAATAAGTACCTTTGTTGATAGATCCCAAGGATCAAAATATAGAAAGAATGTAAAATATAAAAAAGAATTATAGCTAGGAAGTCGGATGTAGTATTGATATTGACAAGGTTACACAGATGTATATTTGTAGTACAAAAGATCTAAGAACGTTAGTTCTAACTGTTGGTCCCTAAAGGGTCTACAAGAGTTCAATCAATAGTAAACAGTTTGTAGGGGGGGGGTTGAATACAAACACATACATATTTTGGTTTTTAAATGAGCTTATAGAAAATAAACAAATTTACAGCTACAAGCGGAATAAGAACAAGTTTAACACCTATTCTATTGTAACTAAGAAACACTAAGTTTGATGCATAAGAAGATGAAAGAAAGAATAAAGAGGGTATTGGTTAGCAAGAAGCATGCATTAAGATGAAGAAGATATCTCCATCTTATTTATACCCATTTGCATTTAATGCAAGACAAAAGGTATATGCCACGTGTCAAGCTTAGATAGGAAGCTTGTCCTTGCTAATAAGACAGCCATACTTTTGGCCGAATATGAACAGTACCGTATTAGATTTGATGGGGACATAAGAGACAAGTCGTACGTCCTTTTCTGACTTGGTTCTAGGTTTCACTTTTGTGCATCGAGGGTAAGATCAATCTTTAGTCTTGAAAAGGTAGCTTCATTTGATTGCTGATACTGAATCTTCAAGGATGAACTTCAGTATCGCTGAGGCTTCACAAGACTTCACATTTTGAGTAGATAATCGCTGCTATCGCTGAACCACTTCAGTTCGCTTAGCTGATTATCTCTTTCTTCAGCTAGGGTCTTTGACTTTCGCTGAATGGTCTTCTGGTGTGATAGCTGATCTTCAGATCTTAGGAGATAAGCTTGTTGTTCCTTGATCTTCAGCGATCTCTGATGGTTATCAGCGTGTGCCATCGCTGAATATGAACATAAGCTTATATAATGGAATTTCACTAAGTATAGAAAGGAATCATATTCAAATTATTTAAAAGGAGTTATGATCAACAATCTCCCCCTATTTGATTATGATTAAGCAACATAGGAAAATTGCTTTAAGAGACTAGTAAGGACTTAGGAAATATTTAAAGAAAATTTTCTAAGTACTAATCTGTAAGGTCTTTTTCAGCAAGTCTACTATCTGAATTGAGTTTCATTTAAAAGGATATGAAAGCACAATTTTTACAAGTAAATAAGCTTAAAGTACATTCACTGATTGAATTTTCAGAGTGAAAGATCAGTGAGTGAAGATAGTTTAAAGAAAATAGAACTCTTATGTTCATTGTCCCTTTTACTGTTTTCAGGGATCTTTTCAGTACTAGGATGGATTAAAGTACTCTGATTGAATTTCATTAAATATAATCTGAAGAAATTACATGGAAATGAAATTAAAATAAGAAAAGTGAAGTACTTATATACTGAAGGAATGTTACAAAGGGAATAGAAATCTATAACTAGTCAGAGATATTCTCGTTTCGTCTTTGTAGCTCATTCTCATAAAGTGTCTTCTGTCGATTCATCAGAGGGGTATCTGACCAGCAGCGCCAAAACATGATCTTTATCAGAGAGTATGGGGCCTTGCGAATCTCTTGGTTTCTGAAGAGTCCTAAGAATCCTTCATTATCCAGGAATACCATACCAGGTTTAGGCAGTGAGATGATTTCATCTTCTTCGTATCTTCGGTCTTGAGGGAGAGAGGCACAAAGCATTGATATATCAGGGAGCTCAAGATGACCAAGAATGCTTTGATAGTCAAATTTAGTTACATGCTCATTCTTAGAACTTGAACTACCTTCAGCGGTTGATCTTTTCTTCTTAAATGATTCAGGGAGAAGGGGAACTTGCACATGTTGTGACATTCTTTGCAGCAACTGATTCAGCACACTGTCCACCACATCCTTGAATTTTGATTTGGAACCCTGAATGGCGTCTCTGATTTCTAACCATTCAGTGTATCCACAAATCCTTAAGAACTTGGCTTCTTCTCTCTCTGTTCTATTCGTCCTTGTCATTCTTACATATACCTTTAGACCACCTCTGTTGGAGTGTCGCCATTGGATAGTTGCATGAATGATTTTGGCTTCAGATCTTCTAAATTTCAGTCTGTCAGTGCACCAATTAAGCTCTTTATCTTTCTACATAATGGCTTCAGCGGATAGTGCACTTAGAATCTTCTATTGAGCAAGAATCGGATCTACATTCAAATTTTCTTGTGCAAGTTCTCTCTGTGCAAGCGCTTCAGCGACCCTTTCACTCTTTTTCAGTTGATCTTTGGCCACCTTATCTCTTGCAGAGTCTTCTCTGAGCAATTTCCTTGCTAAAGCAAGATCATTCTCAGTTTGCTTTATTTCCTCATCCCCGATTCTTTGTGCTTCCAATGCTTGTTCTCTCTCCTCTCTGGACAGAAAGTAGAATTCATCTACCATCCTTATTGGTACGGCTTCAATGGGTTCAGCTTCAGACACCCTTATTCTTCTAGCCTCGAATTCCCTAAGGAATTTTATTCGCCTTTCTTCTTCTTCAGGCTCGCTTACGATTGGCTTTTGAACGCGACGCCTGGGAATAAGTCCCTCTTCTTCTTCTTCTTCAGAGTCAGTTTCTATTATGTACATAAACTTCTCTTCAGAGGAAGGTTCCTTCCATGAAGTTGAGTCTTTTGGAGGACGGGGATCACTCATGAGTGGTCTCCCCTCAGATATTGGGATAGTGGCATCCAGTTCTACCACTTCTTTTCCTTTGCCTGAGGGACCAGATTGTCCCTGAGAGGGATGTGGTCCGTCCCCCAAGGGCTCTTGATGAGCGACTCCAGGCCTTGACAATCTGAAGTGCTCTAAGGCACTTCTAGTGTCATCGTCGTCTTCATCATCATCCATCCCCCCATAGTGAGGGATAGGTTCTTCATCTTCTTCTTCTTCGTCTTCATCTTCATCAGCATCATCTTCTTCAGGTCCAGCTCGCTGGATATATGGAGAAATTCTCTCTCCAGGGAATCTCTGGTTATGCTCCTAGATGAGTTCATCAGCGAACTCTTTGGCACATCTCTCCCCCTCAATGTTATCAAGAGGTAGACAATGCACCATTAGAGTGCGAACATTTGTCTGAACGTCCTTGAGCTTCGCATCATTATCCTGAAGCGTGGTCCGATCAGCAGCGTTGAAAGAAGAGGAACTAGCCTCAGAGAGCTTCGTGAGCATCTGCATCATATCGGATTGAGTCTTTTGAATAGACTCAAGGACGTTTGCTTGAGCAGCAACCTTCTGCTCCAGGCTTGTCAGGGTCTGATGAAAGGCCATGTTGTCTTCTTTGAGGGAGAAAACGTCAGAGATGAGGTTGTTGACGTTCGTCTTGATCGATTAAGTTCCAATGATTCGTTTGAAGATCAGTTCAGCGGACGTCTGAAGATTGTCCACCCTAGCCCTTGTGAGAGCACATTCCCTGACCAAATAGTCAATTGCAGGGAATGTAGGGTTGGGAAGGACAATGGGAAGCTTGGGAGTGGCCAATCTCTTACTTCACGTCTCTGAGCCGGGCAGCGCTGGGAGGACCCTGAGGAGAGTTCCCCATATCCTTGCTGAGGGGAGGAGCGCTGGTGGTGGTGCTTGTCGTCGCTGAAGTCGGAAGAGAAGCGACACCTGATGATGACATAAACAAATATGCCAAAAACACATCCGGATTAGAAGATGGATGAAAAAATGTATTTGTCTCCCTGAGAGTATCATGAGGATTACTCTTAGGGACTACATTTGCAGAGGCAGTGTCTTGAGGATCACTGACCAGTGTCTTAGAGTATCTGAGAGAGATACTCTGAGATCCTTGTAATTTGGCCTTCCAAAACTCAGATTACCTAAACAATATTGAGGTTTGGACTACGTGCATTTCAGCATTATCAGGGATAGGGACAACTATCGCTGAGTCACTTGCTGAGGTGAGGACCAAAGAAGAGGAGATAGAAGTAGATAAGAAGGCAGTGATAGTAGTACCTGATCCAGCTTCAGCAGAGCCAGCTAAAACACCCTCTGTGACCGGAGTCCCTGATGATAGGTAGATCTGATGAAGCAACAACGGTTGAAAAGACCGTTGAAGTGGCTGAGCTTGGAGATGAGAGGAGACGCCCACTAGGTTGTGGACGAAAGCGTAAATCAGTGGGCACGCCTTGATGAAGGTAGCTCCTTCAGCGAATTGAGGTCGATCAGCTGTCCACCAATGCAATGTAATTGCAGGACTTGAAAACGGCTCTTTCCAAAAGAAAATGGCAGGTTGGTGCAGCGACCAAGGTGGTGTCTTCAGCAGCAGAGGTTGCAGCGGTTTTACTTGCAGATGCCATTGCTGTAGGAAAGATGGGAACACCAAAGAGGTAAATCATGGTTTTATACATAAATGTATAAACCAGAGTTTGGTAAAAAGAATACCAAATGTAAGATTCAAAGAAACAAGTATTTTGATGAACAAGATCAAAATGCTTGTTATAAAAACAATATAATGAAAGAATATTTTAAAGAAAATGCGAAGGCAAATAAAAATGGATAAATTTTTAAGAATAAAGTCTTCTGTTCTAAGGAAGGAACTTAGAACAGGATTTTTTTTTATAAAGGAAAACTTTTTAAGTTTGATCCAGATTATTTTTATTTTTGTTTTTAAGAAGTGTTTTTATATCATTTTTAGAAATTTAAGGAGAAGAAGTGAAACAAGATGTTTCCAGTCATAAGTAAAGGTTTAGATCAAACCTTAGTTGATTTCGAGAAGAAAAACACACAAATGCGTGTTCTTGGTGTTCTTGAGAAAACTTGAAGATTTGAAGATTTCTTTTGCCTTTAGGAGAGTTATGAAAGCGGAAGGAATCAAGTAAGGCAAAAGAGGTGCTTAAATAGCAAGAGAGAGAGAAAGAAGGGAGTGCTAAACGACGGTTTTAGCTTTTTGAAAAAGAAATGATGACCTGGCGCACGTTCCAAGAAAGGAGTTGGAATGGAAACGTCGCGGTCCGTCGTGTGTCAGAAAAGGGTCTGACGTGTCTTTTTCTTTATTTTTAAAAGATTGTAATGATAATTATCCATAAGGAAGGTTTATCATTATTAATTTTAGAAAAAATCTTCATCACTAATAATAAAGAATTGTCAGTGAGGAGTTTTAATTTTAAGAGAGGCATTCTTTGATGAGAAAAGATATCAAAGAGTGATAAAGATTAGAAGATAATACCTGAGGAGATGGCCCAGATATCGCTGAATCAGAGTTCGGAAAATAGAAAGTTTGAAGGCTTTATTTGTATCCCTTGTTGGTCACTGAATAATAAATTATTCAGCGTTCAACATACCAAGTTCGCTGATGAGTAGATTGAATCTAGTTTCATCAAGAGGTTTGGTGAAAAGATCAGCGAGCTGATATTCAGTAGGTACAAAATGGAGCTCAACTTCACCATTCATCACATGATCTCTGATAAAGTGATATCGGATCTCAATATGCTTGGTTTTGGAGTGAAGTACAGGGTTGTTGGCAATTGCAATAGCACTAGTACTATCACAATAGATAGGAATTTTTGAGAGCTTGAGATTGTAGTCTCTGAGTAGATTTCTCATCCAAAGGATTTCAGCACAACAACTACCCGCGGCTACATATTCAGCTTCAGCGGTGGAGGTGGACATTGAGTTTTAATTTTTACTTGTCCAACTTATTAGCTTTCCACCTAGTAGCTGACACCCACTAGTGGTGCTCTTTCTATCTATCTTACAACCTGCAAAGTCACTATCAGAGTAACCAATATGATCAAATCCTGAGCCTTTGGGATACCAGAGACCAGGATTTGGAGTTCCTTTCAGATATCTGAAGATTCGCTTTACAACGATTAGATGGGATTCCTTCGGTTCAGCTTGATATCGAGCGCAGAGACAGGTAGCGTACATGATGTCTGGCCTACTCGCTGTAAGATACAGTAGAGATCCAATCATTCCTCGATAGGAAGTGACATTGACTGGTTTCCCATTGGGATCCTTGTTCAACGTCAGAGGAGGCGTCATAGGGGTTTTCATCGCTGAGCACTGATTCATGTCGAATTTATTCAGCATGTCTTTAACATATTTGCTTTGACAAATAAAAATTCCTTTGTCAGATTGCTTCATCTGCAAACCTAGAAAATATGTTAGTTCACCCATCATACTCATTTTATATTGTTCTTGCATTCTTGCAGCGAAACGAGTGCAAAGTTTGGGTCTTGTGGAACCGAAGATAATGTCATTAACATATATCTGAGCGAGAATAGTATGACCTTTATATTTTCTTAAAAACAGGGTTTGGTCAATTTTTCCACGAACAAATTTTTCTTTAAGAATAAATTTAGAAAGGGTATGATACCAAGCTCTAGGAGCTTGTTTTAACCCGTAAAGAGCTTTTTCAAGTTTAAAAACATAACCAAGATGGTTAGGGTCTGAGAAACCAAAGGGTTGTTCAACATAAACTTCCTCGCTGAGTTTTCCATTTAGAAAAGCACTTTTAACATCCATCTGAAAAACTTTGAAGTCTTTATGGGCAGCATAAGCTAAAAAGAGTCTTATGGCTTCTAAACGAGCAACAGGTGCAAAGGTCTCATCATAGTCAATTGCTTCTTCCTATCTATAACCTTGAGCAACAAGTCTAGCCTTATTGCGAATTATAGTCCCGTTTTCATCTAGCTTATTTCTGAAAACCCATTTGGAAATAAGTCTAGCCTTATTGCGAATTACAGTTTTATCAGAGGGTCTAGGCACAAGATTCCAAACTTTATTTCTACGAAATTCAGTAAGTTCTTCTTGCATAGCTGAAACCCAACTAGGATCAGAGTTAGCTTGATCTATCTTTTTAGGTTCAGAGAGAGAAATGAAGTTAACATAAAGACAGATATTATATGTACCTCTACGTGTTTTGAAATCTGCAGTGGGATCACCAATAATTTGATTTATTGGATGATTTGCAGTCCATCGCTGAGCTGGTGGTTGAGGAGAGAGATCAACGGAAGATTCAGCGACTTGTTCTTCAGTTTCTGGAATAAGAATTGTTGTGTCAGCAACAGGTACTTCATTTAGAATCAATTCAGGGAATTGATTTTCAGATATTGTTTGGTTGTTCACTGAGGAATTTCCAAGAGAGGAATCAGCAACAGGTATCTGATTCAGAGGAGTAACACTCATCTCTGAAGATGGATGATTGTTACTTGAAGAATTTACAGGGATTTCATCATCACATTCTTCAGCAAGAGGTTGATTGCTGAAATATGTTTCAGGTTCCCTGTAATGAGATTTCATCCAGGCATTCAATTCTTCATCATCCTCATAAGAATGAGAAGCATGAATGGGACGAGATTCATCAAAGTTAACATGCATGGATTCTTCAACATGTTGTTTTCTTTTGTTGAAAACTCTGAAGGATTTAGATACAGAGGAGTATCCAAGAAATATACCATCGTCAGCTTTTGGATCAAATTTACCCAAATGATATCTGTCATTCAGAATGTAACATCTGCATCCAAAAATGTGGAAATATTTCAGAGTAGGTCTTCTCCCATGAAATAGTTCATAGGGGGTCTTCTTAAACCGTTTAACTATCAGGGATCGATTTTGAGTGAAACACGCTGTACTGACTGCTTCGGCCCAGAACTGAGTGGGTAGATGCGATTCGCTGAGCGTTGAGCGAGCCGCTTCAATGATAGTACGATTTCTTCTTTCAGCAACACCATTTTGCTGAGGAGTTCTCACTGATGAGAAGTTGTGAGAGATGCCTTTTTCTTCAAAGAAGTTTACCAGAGTACTGTTTTTGAATTCAGTGCCATGGTCACTTCTTATGGAACGAACAATTAGATTGTTCAAAACTTCCATTCTTTTGAAAAAAGAAATTATCATTTCAGGGGTATCACTCTTGGATCGAAGGAAGAACACTCATGTGTATCTGGAGTATTCATCAACAATCACTAAAGTATATTTCTTCCCAGAGATAGATTGGACATTGATAGGTCCAAATAGATCCATGTGGAGTAGCTGAAGAGGAGCGGTTACTGAAGAAACTTGCTTTGATCTAAAGGAGGCTTTTGTCAGCTTTCCCTTCTCATACGCTGAACAAAGAGATTCCTTTGTAAAGGTATGATTTGGGAGGTCTCTGACTAGGTCTTTTTGAGATAATTCATTTATTGTCTTAAAGTTGAGGTGAGAGAGTCTTTTATGCCATAACCAGTTTATGTCAGTGGATGCTTTAGAGATAAAGCACATGTTCTCAGAGTGAGAACTATTCATATTTATGACATATACATTTTCCACTCTTTTGCCTGTAAGGGCAAGCTTATCATTTCCGTCAGTGACAGCGCATCTATTCTTTAAGAATAGAACTTTAAAGTCTTTGTCATATAACTGACTAACGCTCAAGAGATTGTGCTTTAGTCCCTCAACGTAGGTAACACGAGAAAACGATGTGGCTCCATTGGATATAATTCCATAACCTTTAGCGTATCTTTTCCCATTTCCACCAAAGTTCACTGATGGACCAGCTTCTTCTTTGTAATCAGAGAGCAGAGATTTTCTGCCAGTCATGTGCCTTGAGCATCCGCTATCAAGATACCAGATACCTTTGGCACTCTGCATACAACACAAGATTAATTGTTTAAAGGTACCCATATTACTATGGGTCCTGCTTGGTTAGATAGAGGATTGGCGGAGGAGCTACTAGCTGAAGAACTCTCTTCAGTGGATATCTTCACCTTTGGTGGTTTTGCAACCTTGGTGGATTTCACTCTAGCTAATTTATCAGCTTGAGCTACTTTCTTTCCATGAGCTAGTTTATCAGCTCTAGTAGCATTAGGACATTTGCTTGCAATGTGGGTATTTTCACCACAGTGATAGCACTTCCTATACTTAAAGGGTTTGGAAATCAGAGAGGTAGCAGGAAATTTCTCAGGGATAGGTCCAAGAATTCCTTCAGGGGTAGGAGTGAGATCGATCTTAATTCTGGGGGTTGGTCTCTGAGAAAAGTCAGGGACCTTCTTCCCAGTTTTAGAAGTTTTCTCTGAGGACTTCTTGTTCCTAACTTGAGTTTTCTTATTCTTAGGAACTTGATTAAGAAACTCGTTCTTGATCACTTTCTTAGAATTAAACACAGAAAGCTTCTCTTTAGAAGAGGAAGAAGAAGTTGAAGAAGAAGGATCAGGGATAGAAGAGACAAACATTCCAAATTTGAGCATGGAGCGATCATTCTCTGATTCTTCCTTTTCAGGGTTATAGCCTAACCCACTTCTTACTTTCATAGGTATTTGAGCATTGATGATCTCATTGACTTTATCAGAAGCCTTACACCATCCTTCGATGGTTGCCTTTTCAGACTTGAGATCAGCGATAGCCTTTTCCCTATCAGCGATAGCTTGTTGTTTCTCGATGCTTATTGTTTGATTTGCAAAGACTTGGTCCTTGAGAGATTCCTTAATTTTAGAAAGTTCTTTGATTCTTATATGGCAATTTTTTAATTTTTCATACAAGTCAGTGTTAATTCTCTCGGCCTTAATTTTTCCATTTAAAGCATCGTAAAAATCAACAGTCATAGCATCGAGAGCCGACAAGCTATCACTTTCAGAAGGTAAAGAGATAGAAGGAATAGTTACCTGAGTAGAAGGAGACTCAGAGGAAGAAGTCTCAGTGACTTCTTCAGCGTCCTCAATTCTTGCCATTAGACAGAGGAAGGCAAGATCTTCTTCATCTGAACCAGACTCTTCAGAGGTCTTGGCCCAGTCATCTTCAGCATCCCAATCAACTTCTTCAGCGATAAGTCCTTTGCCTTTTTGCTGGTATTTCTTCATATCCTTGTATTTGTTTTTTAGTTTCAAATACTTCTCCTTTTTATCAGAGGTCTGGGAGGTAGTGGGAGTTGCAACTTTCTTCGACCTGCATTCACTGGTAAAGTGACCCTTTCGCTGACAGTTGAAGCATATCACTGAGGCTTTCTCAGCGAGCAATGTTTTTTGCTTTTCAGAGTCAGAGAGGTTAGAAGGTTTTCGAAAATTGCTCTTTCTAGCAAATCTTTTAAAGTTATTAGTTAAGAGAGCTAGAGAGTTATCAAACTTAGAGATGTCAGCATCAGTGAGTTGATCTTCTGAATCAGTTTGACCTAATTCAGTGATGGAGGTGATAGTGGAAGAAGAAACATTTTTAGAAGGAGTTCCCTCAGAAGTCACAAGTGCCAAAGAAGTACTTTTGGCACCTTTGAGTTCATTAATGAGGTTCTTCCTTAGAAGTTGAGATTGTTCCTCATTAAGAGCATTCCATATAATGCACTTAAGGACAGGGTTTCAAGATTCTTTGACAGCTTTAGACATGTAGTGTACACTGCCCATTGATCGGGTAATGCCTCCATGAATTTTGTCAGAATTTCAGCATTTGAATACACTCTGTCGACTGATTTAAGATCAATCAACAGACAGTTGAAACACTGGTGAATTTGAGAAAGAGATTCACCTTTTTGATACATAAAACTCTCATATTTTCTTACAAGGTTTATGCATATGGTAACTTTTACTTCAGAAGTACCTTCATATTGGATACATAGAGTATCCCACATGGCCTTAGAAGTCCTCATTTTCATGACAGAATGATAGACTTCATCTGGTAAAGCCATTGCTATTATAGATCTAGCTTTAGAATCAATAGCAATTTCTTTCTTATCTTCTTCAGTCCATCTGTTAGGAGTTTTAACAATAACCCTTTCAGGAATGGCTGGAGTAGCAGTGGTGGCAGGAACACTAGCTAGTATTGTTGTAGGAACAAATGGTCCATTTTCTAGATAGTAGGGAATCTTTGTGTCAGATACCTCTAGAAATAGAGACATTATTTCCTTCCATATTTGAAAATTATCATGGCTAAATCTTGGAGGTTTAGCTAAAGATCCATTATCATTGTAGTTCGTATTAGAGTTTGACATTTTTTTAAAATAGTTTTAAGAAAAAAAAATTAGTTTAAAGATTTAAGAAGCAAACACTGCTCTGATACCACTTTTGGTCCCTAAAGGGTCTACAAGAGTTCAATCAATAGTAAACAGTTTGTAGAAGGGGGGGGGGGGGGTTGAATACAAACACACACATATTTTGGTTTTTAAATAAGTTTATAGAAAATAAACAAATTTACAGTTACAAGCGGAATAAGAACAAGTTTAACACCTATTCTATTGTAACTAAGAAACACTAAGTTTGATGCATAAGAAGATGAAAGAAAGAATAAAGAGGGTATAGGTTAGAAAGAAGCATGCATTAAGATGAAGAAGATATCTCCATCTTATTTATATTTGTTTGCATTTAATGCAAGACAAAAGGTATATGCCACATGTCAAGCTTGGATAGGAAGTTTGTCCTTGCTAATAAGATAGCCATACTTTTGGCCGAATATGAACAGTACCGTATCAGATATGATGGGGACATAAAAGACAAGTCGTACGTCCTTTTCTGACATGGTTCTAGGTTTGACTTTTGTGCATCGAGGATAAGATCAATCTTTAGTCTTGAAAAGGAAGCTTCATTTGATCGCTGATACTGATTCTTCAAGGATGAACTTTAGTATCACTGAGGCTTCACAAGAATTTACACTTTGAGTAGATAATCGATGATATCGTTGAACCTCTTTAGTTCACTTAGCTGATTATCTCTTTCTTCAGCTAGGGTCTTTGACTTTCGCTGAATGGTCTTCTGGTGTGATAGCTGATCTTCAGATCTTCAGAGATAAGCTTGTTGTTCCTTGATCTTCAGCGATCTCTGATGGTTATCAGCGTGTGCCATCGCTGAATATGAACAGAAGCTTATATAATGGAATTTCACTAAGTATAGAAATGAATCATATTCAAATCATTTAAAAGGAGTTATGATCAACACTAACAAACTAACTAACCTTCTATTTATATACAAGAAAGGATTCTAAACTAACAGATAGGTACATGACAGACCAATAGAATCAATACAAGTGTACAGCATATAGTTCAGAACCATTTCTGAACTTCTTCAGAACTGTCTTCAGAAGTTCTTCAGAACCTCTTTAGAACATCTTCAGAACTTCTGAAGTAGACACTTCAGAAGTTATGCCTTAGGCTCTTCTTGACTTCTTTACTTGACTTCTGACTTCTGACTTTAGACTTCTAAGATTTCTTTCTTTGTTTCTTCAGTACTAGTTCAGAAGATCTGAACTATGTAGCTTTAGAACCCAGTCTTCTTTGAAGCTATTTCAGGATCTCTATCAATCTCCCCCTTAGCTTCAAAAATTCAAGTTATACTCCCAATAGGTCAAAATTTCTCTGACTTCGCCCATAATTAATTTTCTATACTCAAGCAACAATTCTATTCTTTTGTGCGTATCTTTAGCAAGATATTTATATTCATTCCATTCACCATCATTCAGATTCCTTGGCTTGTGCTTCTGTCTCTTGACAAGTCTTTCATTAATTGCCAATAATGTACCATTACAGCTCTTATGAATTTCTTCATATCTGACAAACAGCTTCTCTGAGTTGAACTTGCACACAAAACCAGGAATATGTACTATCAAAATACCCTTGTTAATTGAATTAATTCCTTGAAGCTCAAATTTTGGTCTACTCAGATTTACCTTTTCTTTACCAAGAACAAAAGCCACTTGAAAATCTTTCTTGGCTGCCCAAATGAATTCTCTGTAAATTCCCCTTTTTATAACAGGAAATACTTTTTTGAATATGGCAATGTTATCATGAAATGGATTAAGTCTTTTGTAGACGTTGACTAAATCTCTTAGATGAACATTTGGGAAATTTGCCTTAGAAAATATGCACACTTCTCCACTTTCTCTTTCCACTGTGAAGTAAGAATATTTATAATTCAACTTTGTCTTTTGATCAGCATTTATCACTTTCACAATTGGACTCTCTTTTCTTGCATCAGAAATTGGTAATTTCAGCTTTTGGATTATTTTACCGTACCATTGTTTCCATCCAAATGATTTATCCAGCCAGCAATCTATGTAGTTGAACCTTTGCTCATGTTCCATGAATATTTCAGGATGAACATATTCAAGGAATAATGCATAAGCATGTTCAACAATTCTATTTAGTTGCAACTGTTTAGCTTCAGAGACTTGAGTAATTTGCACTTGTTCTTCAACAACTTCCACACTTTTGCTTTTATTTTTCTCAGAACTTGTACCAACATGTTCAGAAACAGGAGCTTCTAAAGGTTGACTTACTTTCAAAATTTCAAATTCAACCACTTGTTCTTTGGCATGAATATGAAAGTCATAAACATTGCTTAACAAATAATCTGTATCTCTTATTGAATTTATCTGTTGATGCCCAGCAGACATATTTCTTATCACCAGTTCTTTGAAGTTTATTCTCTCTTTGATCAGATACAGAATTTCATCCTTCAATTCTTTTGGACCAGTAATCCAATCCATACATTCACAAAACCATTTCAAAGTTGCAGAAGAGTACTTTGGAATGTTAGAAACAATAAAAGTTCTTTTGTTTAATCCTCCTACTTCATAATGAAAACCAAGTTCTGCTTTGGTGAACACAGTAGAAATCCCTTCAAGACTAACTGTAGCTGGTTCCAATAAGTTCACTTTCTTAATCCATGTTCCAATGCAAGTTGGAAATCATGCTTCACAATGTTTCTGAGATAGACACCAATTATTCTTCTTAACTCTTGCACCATTTCTGAATCCTCTCTTTTCACAAAGAAATTCAGAAGAGAAAGTTTATCTTGCAGCCTTAGATTGTAAAAATCAAATTGAGTGAACTCTATTAAAGTTCCATCTCTTCTCTCAGTACCAATCCTGACAATACTTAAATCTTCTTCAATTGATCTTTTAATACTTCTGAAGTGTCTGATTGGAACAGAATTATGTATGTCTTGAATACCATGTCTCTGATGAAAAGAATGAATTTCAGAAGCAATTTCTTCATCCCAATGATCACTTACAAAACTTTCAAGAGTTGCAAACTTCAAACTCTTCTTGTACAAGAAAATATATGTGTCTTCAGGAAAGACAGTGATAACATGTTCAAGTTCATCAAAGATTGTGTCTTTTGTGAAAACTTGATCAATAATGGGTTCTTCAAGAAGTGGTAAGTTGAATCTGGGAATTTGGATGCTTTCTTTGTACTTGACCTCAATCTCACCAACATAGGCCATTATCACTTTTTCAGAGAATCCAACATCACTCATATGGCATAAATCAACTATCACATATGCATACCGGCTTTGTTGATTGTAAAAATCTCTGAATATAGACAATCTTTCATCCAAGAATCTACAATCCAGATTCCTTGGTGAATTCAGAAATACATACTTCATAAGTATTTGATTTACTAACCACCACATAATGTTCAGAAATTCTTCATCTTCTCTTTTATTAACTACAAGAGGTCTCCACACAACTATATCCCTTATTTCATTTATTTCTTCTTCATCATCAAACATAATAACATCTGATAGATCACCTGGTTCTCCAATCTCTTCTTCAAAAGCTAAATACTCATTAAGCATTTGCTCATTTGAATCAGGAATGATATATGTATCATCTGTACCAGCTTTATCTTCAGAATTAAAAGATAATCTTTCAGTTTCATATCCTTCATCTACTTCTTCAGAAGTTATTTTGTCAGCAACAAGATCTTCAGAAATAGCCATAACAGGCTCATTTATGACAAGAACATCTTCATGAACAGGTTCAGAACAAGGAATTTCTTGATATTCAGGTTCAAAAGATAAAATATCCTCAATTGCTTCAGAAACTTTTTCAGCACCAACATCTTTCTGAATATCTTCAGAAGATCTTTCAGAAGTCTGAGCTTTTAACAAAAGGATATCTTCAGAATGAGACACTTTTCTTCGTTTCTCCCCCTCAAGATCATCAGAATCCTGATCATCATGCTTTCTCTTCAAAGTGTCTGCCTGTGGCCTGCATTCTAAAGCAGAGATCCTTTGATCAAGGTTTACTTGAGTATTCTGAATTGAAGTTAATTGATTTAAAATGAGTTGAATATCATCCTTTGTGGCTAATTTATACATATCTGTTTGTTCAGAAGTAGATGGCAAGGAATTTCTGAGACTTGCCACTGATGAAACAACCTCAGAAAAGGATTGTAGAATAACCTCTTGGAAGACTTTAAGATCATTTGGAGATACAGAGACTTTCTTCAAATCACTTAGTCTCTTATCCAACTTTTTCTCCTGACTCTCCACCCTATCCTCCAACACCTTGGTTGATTTTTCAGACAACTCCTTGATGTCCTTCTAAATCTTTTCAAATTCAGAAGTACAAAAATCTTTGAATTCAGAGAATCAGAAGATTGGATAAGAGAACCAAGACCAACAGATGGTCCTATTTGCAGTCCTACATAAGTAGGCTGGCCTATTTGCAGTCCTACATAAGTAGACTGGCTGTTGATGTCACCTCTCAAGTCACAATTGCCAAGGAAGTACTTTTGGCACCTTTGATGTCTTTTAAGAGGTTTCTTTTTAAAGCTTGAGATTGCTCCTCATTAAACAACATCCCATATAAAGCACTTAAGGATAGAGTTTCAAGGTTCTTTGACAGTTTAAGACATATAGTATACATTGCCTATTGATCAGGTAGTGCCTCCATGAATTTTGTACGATTTCAGCATTGGAGTACTCTCTGTTGACAGTTTTAATCTCAATCAACAGACAGTTAAATATTTGGTGAATTTGAGAAAGTGTTTCATTTTTCAGAAACATAAAGCTTTTATATTGTCTTACCAAATAAATGCTACGAGTTATCTGAACTTCACTAGTTCTTTCATATTGTATACAAATAGTATCCCACATGGTTTTAGATTTTCTCATTTTCATCACAGAGTGATAAACTTCATCTGGAAGAGACATGACAATTATAGATCTAGCTTTTGAATCAACAACTAGTTCTCTTTTGTCTTCATCACTCCATTGAATTGGAGTTTTGACAATTCGTCTCTCAAGAATAGCTGGAGAGGTAGCAGTGGCAGGTATTGCATGAGCCAGGGCTATAGGAACAAATGGTCCATATTCTCTAGATAATATGGGATCTTAGGATCTGACCCTTCTAGGAATAGAGTCGTTATTTCTTCCATAGAGGGAAATTATCACGGCTAAATCTTGGAGGTTTAGCTAAAAGATCCATTATCTATGTAGTTGGTGTTTGTGTTAGCCATTTTTAAAATAACTTGATAAAAAGTTGTTTTAAAGATTAGTAAGCAGAAAACACTGCTCTGATACCACTTGTTAGTCCCAAAGGGGTCTACAAGAGTTCAAAGATATAAAACAGTTTGTATAAAGGGGGGGGGGGTTGAATACAAACACATGTCTTTTTGATTTTTAAATGAGTTTATATTAAATAAACAAGTTTACAGTTACCAAGCGGAATAAGAACAAATTTCTAACCTATTCTTTTGTAACTTAAGAAAACACTAAGTTGATGCACAAGGAAAGAAAGAAATAGCACTAGAGGTTTTGAGAGATAAAGTAGTATGCATGAAGATGGAAAAGGATTTCCCATCTATTCATACCCGTTTGCATTTAATGCAAGACAAAAGGTATGTGCTACGTGTCAAACATGTGAGGTATGTTTGTCCTTTAGTTAATAGGATGGCCATACTTTTAGCCACCTATGAATAGTACCAAATCAGATTTGATGGGGACATAAGAGACAATCCGTACGTCCTTTTCTGACAAGGTATTGAGGTTTTGACTTTTATGCATCAAGGATAAGATCAACAAGAATCTTTCTAAAGGCTTCACTTGATCGCTGAACCTCAAGGATGAAGTTACCAAGGAATCGTTGAGTCCTTGCAAGATTTCACACTTCAAATTAGATGAGTTTTTCTATCACTGAACTGCTTCAGATCACTAGTTGTTCATCTCTATCTTCAGCTTGGTCTTCGACTGTTACTGAATGAACTTATGGTGTGAGTGTTGTTCTTCAGATCTTCAGCAATCGCTGAGTTACTATCAGCGTATGCTATCGCTGAATATGAACAGTGACTCATCCATGGAATTTTCACTAAGTACAAAACATAATCATATTCAAATCACTTTAAGGATTACAATAAACGTAAGAAGGGATATCCACCCTTGATCACTTTTAATCTCATGTCCACCCATGAATTGCGCTTTAGAATGGAATTGATCCGACACATATCGGTGTATCTCATTAGTGTTGATCCTCAATAAGGATTGATCTAAGCGTGGAGATCCCTTCTTACCCTTCTCACCTGAACCCAACCCTATACATACATACATACACACACATATATATATACATAAACACACACACACACACATATATATATATATATGTGTATAATACATATTAGCCGCCTTAAGCCACACCTTGGAAAACGTCATGGCCTCGCCGTAACTCCTAAGGCTTGACCTCACCATCATGCAACGCCTCACGCCATTTAGAACCTTGATTACAATTAATGCTATTGTAGATTTATTATCACAAAATATCTTCATTGCCTTTGCTTGAGGATGCTTGTGTTCTTCTACTTTAGTATATAAGATGAAATGTAAGAACATCACTAGATTTTTTACATAAAAAAATTAAATAAATCATTGACCTGAAAAAACCAAAAAGACGCCCAACTTTCAAAGTTATGCCAAACCAACCAAAAAACACTCATCTTATACTCTTTTTTATCTGCCTATACGTACTTTTAAAATTGTTGTAAAAGATGAAGACTCCAAAAACAAAACAAAAAACATATCAAAATATTTATGACAAGAGGCTAACAGCGGCGATTCACGATATGGAGAATGAACAACGATGGTCGTCAGGGGCAACGAGCGGTGAAGATGGGGAGCGATGTCGTTGGGTGTAGAAGATTTGGCGTATGGTGGGGAATGGTAATATTGGTTCAAGTTTTTTACTTTAACCAAAATTTAAAAGTTCGATGGTTTATTTATACATAAAAAAAATTCAATGCTTTAGTCATTTAAAATGAAAAAGTTTAATATTTTATTCATTTCAAAAAACATTGAGAAACTTAATCATTTAAAATGAGAAAGTTCGTTGGGTTTTTCTGAAATATATTTGACCAAAAGAAAAGTTTGAAGGAAATAGGGATGTAGGATTCATGATTTCGCACCATGAGATTTTAATATTTTAAATACGTGAAGTGTGGTGTTGGTTTGGTTATCCATCGATCTGGTAGATGATAACTTAGAAGATGAAGGTAAAAGCATATGAAAGGAGTATGAATATTTTCAAAGTTATGTGGCAACTTAAGTGTTTGTTTTTTTTTAGCCAACTCCTTTTTTTACAAAAAATTACAATTTTTTTATATCTTATCTATATATACATATAAAAAATATTGCAAAATGAGATTTTAGTATTCTAGAAATCTTAAATTGTGGTCACTACTAAATAAAAAACTTTTACCTTTATATGAAAAACGAAAGAAATTAGCAGCTACATTTCTTGATTATAATGATTCCTTTAACAAAAAATAGAATCTTAACAAAAAATAGTTGCTGTCAAATTGAATCATATAATTATAAGAGTAAACTCTAATTTTGGTCCCTGAGGTTAGTGAAATCGTTGAAAATGGGACCTAAACTTTAACCATTTTAAAATTTGTACTTGTGGTTCTCATTTTACTCTGAAAGTTCTCTGGTCACTAACTATGTTAATTTTTTATGTTAGAGTGAGGGATAATTTTGTCTTTTTACATATTATCTTAATTTTGTTTGTTCTTACATATTATCTTAATTTTGTTTGTTCTTACATATTATCTTAATTTTGTTTGTTCTTTTTTATTAAATAAATCAATATATCAATGTTTATATAAACACACACAGGTCACCCCCACCCCCAATCTTTGTGCTGGCAAAACCATACAGTCCCACACCCACCACCGCCTTCACCTTCCAGGTTCCGGCGACCCTCCCTTCTGTGTTCCCTCTCCATCACTGAAGCCTCCACCATCACCTTCAAGTTTCCGATGACCCTCCCCTTTTTGTGATCCACACACACACACACACACTTAATACTCCAACTTTCACGACCCTCCCACTATTAATTGTTAAGTCAAAGAATATCTTCCTCTATTAATCGCTTCCTTAAGAAGGTCGATTGGATTGGAGAATCAATTGTATGGAGAACTTTTCAATAAATATCGATAATTCAATTCAGTGGACAACTTCTCAATAAATATCGCGAATTCGAGATTTGACTGTCAATGAATGAATCCCCTTGGCAACTTATTCTCTCGATTTTCTTAAGCAGTGGTTTACTTCATCAATTTATACAGAAGAAAGAGCACCAAGGGTTTTTTTTTCTTCAGATTTTGTTCCATCATAGCAATTTAGGTTTATTTCTAGGTTTTCTAAATTTTGGTTATGGTAATTTTCTTTTTTGTGTATGTTTCTCGTTTCATGAATACATGCTTTATGGTAATTCTTTTTTATTTCTTCTAGGTTTCAGTGAATCTTCGCCATGGAAATAAGAGAAGAGAGGAGGGAGAGGGGAGAGAGGGAGGTGGTGGAGGTGATGTTTGGTTGTGTTCTACCGGAAGGGATGGTGGTTGATCGGAGCAGGGGACTAGGGGTAACAGGTGGTCGTCCCTGTTGTGTGTGTATATATTGAAGGGAGAACATAGAAGGTTTATCATCTTCGACACTAAATGGAGAAAATTAACAGGGTTAGTGATCGGGACCATTTTCAGAGCAAAATAAGAATTATGAGGACTATTTCTTTAATTATCAAAGTTTAGGTACCACGGGGACCAAAATTAGTGTTGGTTCCAGATTCCTTTAAATCGATTGTTAATTGATAGTATTGAATCAAAGTGAAATGCGGAAGCAGATCAATTAACAATTTAAATCAATAGAACAGTAAACAGAATGAAAAACAAAGATTATGAAAGTTATGAATTACGCACAGTATTCTTCAAAATGTAAATGTATTGATCGACACCTTTTACAAACACAATACAATGCTATTTATACAGATACAAAAACAGAAAGTCAAAATGCTAGCCAATTACAAAGTGCCATGTGTCTTAAAGGGAGCGTCTAACAACAATTAGTTATAACAAGAAGAGTGTGTTGACATTTGTAGACATCTCTTCTTTGACTCATACTTTAATTTCTAACATTCTCCCCCTAAGTATGAAGTCAAAAAGAATTTTCTTCAGAGAGGATCAACAGCAGCAATGATACTTGAAATATTATTGATAAGCTCTCTGTTCTTCTGAAGCCCATCAAGTCTTTTCTCTACTTTCTTTGCAACTTCTGGATTTGTCGTGTCTAAGCCAGCATAGCACTTGATGATGTAGACTACCTCAGAAGAGTATTTGTGAGCTTCTTTGATGCGAAAGAAGCTCTTTCCATTTGGTCTTTTGAAGATGATTCCCTCTTCTGGTTCAGTAAGAAGTCTACCCACTCTGAATTTGCTTATCCCTTCAAGTTCCTCATTTGGTGCAGAGATAGCCGGATTATCCATTTTGAAATTTAATCCAACGGAAGTCGACTGCCTTTTGTATCTAATGTATGATTTCATACATAGAATAATTCTAGTGTAGGCAACATGGTCTTGTGGATCTTTGCGTTCGTAAAGCCGAGTCTTCATAAATTCTTCCGGAAAAATGAGATCGATTTGGATGGATGGACAACAGATCATTATCACATATGTAATAACTCTTGTTGTTTGATCTGACTATCTCGTAGATTGTGTACCAAATGGGTGTATCTTGAAACTGCTTATGTTTCATGGCTGTGATCTTTGTAATTGGAGCAGTAGTGAAAACCGTCTTTCTGTCTTGTTTATGAGCCATGAAGTTATCTTTAACTTCATTGCTTACATTGTATTGGTTGGCGAAGTTAGGCATCATGAGATAAATCTTCTGATCTGTTGGAGCATACATGTGCCTTTTCTCAACTTCAAGTGTTGGAAGTTCAATGTTTCCAACAATGTTTCCAACTTTATTTAATTTTTCTTCAAATTCTCCTCTTCTGATCTCTTTCTGCTTCTGAGCGGCCTCTGCTCTGACTCTTGCTCTTTCTTCAGCTTCAAAATTTTGTCTCTGTAGTTCTTCTTTAAGTCTAGCCTTCTCTCTTTCCAGATTCTCTCTTTCAGCCCTCTCTATCTCTATTTGTTCTTCAACTATTAGCCTCTGGCGTATTATCTCTTCTTCTTTCTCTTTTTCAGCTCTGAACACTTCCTCATCCTCCTCTCTGGCCCTTTTAGCTCTTTCCTTTGCAGCTTTAGCTCGTTCTCGTTCTTCGTGAGCTTCCGACTACTTGACCCTTTCGGCGGAGAGCTCGGGATTCTGCTTTTTCCCATAAGATCCAGAATGAACTTAGCTAGCTCTGGATCTCTGGGCAGAGGCCCAGAATGCGTAGCCAGAGGTGTTGGAGTGAGTGGCACTTGTTTTGAAGAAGAAGGTTGCTGTGATGGTTTTGGCGTTGAAGAGTCAGCAGTGGTCGTGTTTGTTTCTGGTGGTGTTTGTTTGGCTTGCTTAGGCTCAGAACCTTTCTCCCCCTTCTGAGAATCAGGATCCTGATCCTCAGAACGTTTTCTTTGCAGCTCTGCCTTTCTGCAAGCCCTTTCTTCCTTGGCTTTCTTCTTGGAATTAAACGCCTCAGCAATAGAAGAAACCAGAGGCACGAGTTGAGATAGAGTAGATTCGAGAGCAGCAAGTTTCTGGTCTGTTGAAGATGTGGAGGGCTTGGAAGAGTACTTTGAAGCGATGGTCGACATTCGCTCAAGAATAATCTTCTGGAAAGAGGCGAGGTCAGATTTCTTGACGAGCGTAGACCCAGAGGGATCATCAGAAGTAATGATGGTCTTGACAATCTTCTGTATATCGGCCACCGCAGAGCCGTAGTCTACGAGAGGCACGTAGAGATTACGGAAGTTGAGATATTGCCTCTGCATTTGCTTGAAGACCATTATTCAAGAGCAAAAGTTGTTCAGCAAAATAGGCCTTCTGATCTTCTTGAGAGGTACTCATTTGGCGCTGAAGATCTGCTAAGAGAGAGTTCTGCCTTTCAATTTGAAATTGAAGGCTCAGAAGAAGAGAATTATTAGTAGTTACGGATAATTTTAGATCTTCCACAGATCTCTGAATTTGATCAGCAAATGCCAAGAACGCTGCATTTGTGACGAAATCGAAGATGTAACCGGTGCATCTCCAACACATGGAGCCCCTTTACCCTCGCGTTCGGAAGGGGCCTTCTACACCCGTTTTGACGTTGAGTGTAGAAGGACTTCCAACCGATCCTTGAGGGCCGTTATTCACTGTGCTCCTCTTCGGTTGTTACTTGTTTCAACATTATCCTCATCATCGAGGATGAGGTGCGAAGATGTATGCTTACCTTGGTGAAGTGTAAACACTCCGGTAAGAGGTGCATTCCTAGGCTGTAACCCCTCTGATGGGAATTCATTAGCATCTATCCTAGGAGAGGATGTGGACTCATCCTCTGTGCGTAGTGGTATGTCAGTCACGGAGACATGAACATGTGGTGAAGGAAGTGGCGAGTTCTGGGGCGAATGAACTCTTATATTTTCATCATCATCCTTTTGAGAGGATGATGAAGTGGAGGTGCTTTCCCCGGATGAATTTGATTCAAGAAAAAGAATCCTCTCGAACGAGTTTGGTTTCTTGGTGGTTTGAACTGGGTCGTTCTAAGTCAATGAGTGGAGATGTGGTGACATCAACCTCGAAGTTGTGGTTGCCCTTTGGGGAATAGGAGAGGAACACTCATATGTGTCTGCGAGGACATCTTCTCGTACCTTCATTTAATAGAAGGTCGGCATGGGTAGAAGCACTCGGATGTTCACTCCTAGTTTTTTCAAGCTCATGCTCACCGGACCACGACCACCTACACACGGCTCTAAGTGCTGCGGGGTAGGAATTCTCTCGTTACGAGAAAACCATAGAGCTTCTATAGATTTGGAGATTAGAAGAGCTAGATGGGATTAGGTTTAGCATGTACCTGGATAATTCTGCGGGTGCGGAAGTAGCCGATGCTGTCGATGGTTGATCGATGGGAGCTCATTGATGCAATTTTGCAGAATGGCTGAATCAGGGGAGCTTCGATTGCCCCAATTGCAGGATGAGTGATGAGAGATAGAAATCTTGGGAACATGAGTGCTGGTAGCGGCTTTCCCTGACTCTGGTGGAGCACCTTAGTGTGCACAGCTGCTTTGATCTCTTGGAAGATGAGACTTGCATAGTCCAAGGGTCGATTGAAGAACATCCCATACATTATCGTCAGAATGTTTCGGCTAGCCTGATCCAGAGAACCGATTTTGCAGGTTAGGCTCTTGTTGAGAATGGAGACGAGTAGATTCCACATTGGGGGCAACTTCTTCCTCTTGAATTCGGACAGCCTTGTAAGAGGTTCATTGTAACCCAGAAGATTGATGAAGGCTAGGAGGGCTTCTGTGGAAGGGTTTTCTTCTAGGGCAGGATTGGGAATGGTTTGCCCATCGACTTCGATCACTGATAGGGGAAGATGAAAATATTTGGCAAGTTTTCTTCTGGTGATTGGGATTTGAACAGCAATTTCCACTTGTTCAGGATGGGTGACAGAACCGGCGAGTGTTTCATCAGTTTCGATGATCATTGTTTGCCACAGTTCTTGGACATAGATTTCAGGGATGTTTGGGTTGGTTAGGGTTAGGGCTCGATTCAACTGGTGTTGTTGTAGAAACTCGATCATGATGCGAAATTCCGGTTGATAAGTGTTAGGGTTGAGCAGTACCTGCACATTGTTCGCCTTCAATGGCAGTTTCACAATGGGAGTACTATCAGCAGTGGAATCGATGATTCTTTCTTCATCATTGTTGG
This sequence comes from Silybum marianum, assembly GCA_036898165.1. Taxonomy (NCBI): domain Eukaryota; kingdom Viridiplantae; phylum Streptophyta; class Magnoliopsida; order Asterales; family Asteraceae; genus Silybum; species Silybum marianum. The sequence goes on from CM072531.1 coordinate 8,855,321, forward strand.
AAGGACGGGCACAGTTGGAAGCCATTTTGAAATTGCGAATGCTTGACAGTAGAAAACTTTGTCTTAGCAAAGAGAATGAACACGGATTTAGGGAATTTTTGCGAGGAAGAAGATGAAGGTTGAAATTGGGGGTTTTATGTGAGAGAGAAAGCTCGTAGAATGGGAAGGGGTTATTAAGTTTGGGGAGAAACAAAAAACGGTTCATTTGAGCTGATGTAAGCACGCGGGTATACACATGCAGTGTTTCGATTGGGGACACGTGTACGACGAGACACATGTATGATGATGATTTAGTAGCGGAGGCCGTTTTTCTTAAAAGCAGAAATAAACAAAAGTAATAAAAAAAATCTGTTTAATTAATCAATTAATTTTGAATTAATTGAATAAACACAGATTTTAATCTTAATTTTATTTATTTAAGTTTAAAAATCAGTCAAGTGAAAACAAAAATCACATGAGAGTTTAGTTTCTATAAAAGAATAATAAAGAAGAATTTGCATTAAACATATAGATTTAAACAACCTTGGAGGCAAGAGTTGATTGAATTTATATATTTAATGGAAATTATAAGAAATATCAATTTATAGAAAATTTAGTTGAAAAACATGTCGACTTGATTTATATTTAAAAAAAATTTGAAATGAATCAAAAGTCTAAGTGACCTTGGCGGCAAGAGAAACTCAGAGCAGATAGATTCAAATAAAATTTAAGTGAAATAGTAAATCAGAAGACAGCTAACCAGAGTTAGACTTAGACGAATATCATCTGCATTGTGAAACTCCCCCTTGAATGGTAAACTCCCCCTTGAATGGTAAACTCCCCCTTGAATGGTGAACTCCCTCTGTAGTAGCTTTTTTTACCTCGTTTCTCAATCTGCACTTCATGATATCTCTTGAAAGAAAAATATTATTGTGAAACAGAAAATCAGAGTAATTCAGAGGCTTCTGAAGTGTTCTGAAGAGTTCAGAAAGCATCAGAGACTTCTGATGACTTCTGAAGTATTGGCAGAATTGTTCAGAGGCTTCTGGATGATTCTGAAGAAATCATTGTTACATATTAAGCATTCCCAACTTGCTAATTAAGAAGTTAAAACGTCTCTCATCAAGAGCTTTTGTGAAAATATCAGCCAGTTGATAATCAGTAGAAACAAAATACATTTCGATTGTACCCTTTTCGACATGATCCTTGATGAAATGATACCTGACATCGATATGCTTTGTTTTGGAATGCTGAACTGGATTTTCTGTAATGGCGATAGCACTTTTAGAATCACAGAGGATGGGAATCTTATCGTATATCAGACCATAATCTCTGAGTTGGGTCTTCATCCAAATAACTTGTGAACAACAACTAGCAGCAGCAACATATTCGGCTCTACCGTAGATGTGGATACGCAGCTTTTGTTTCTTGGATGTCCAACTTATAAGTCGATTTCCCGAAGTTGACTACACCGATGTACTTTTTCCGTCAAGCTTACAACCCGCATGATCGAATCGTATACGCCATTAAATCAAATCCAGAATTTTTAGGATACCAAAGGCCCAACGATGGTGAACCTTTTAAGTACCTAAAAATTCTTTTTACAGCAGCCAAATGAGACTCTTTAGGGTTGGCTTGATAACGAGCACAAAGACAAGTGGCAAACATAATATCAGGTCTACTTGCTGTTAAATATAAAAGAGAACCAATCATTCCTCTGTAGCTGGTAATATCAACAGATTTACCAGAGGAGTCAGGTCCTAATTTCATACCAGGAGAGATAGGTGTTTTCATGGATGATGAGTTTTGAAGATGAAACTTTTTAAGCATGTCAGAAACATATTTTGCCTGATTTATAAAGATACCAGAGGTGCTTTGTTTAACTTGAAGTCCTAGGAAGAAAGTTAATTCTCCCATCATACTCATTTCAAATTCAGTTTCCATCAATTTAGAAAACAAATCAACTTCTGTTTGATGAGTAGAACCAAATATTATGTCATCCACGTAAATTTGAACTATAGTTAACATACCTTTGCCTCTTTTGATGAACAGAGTTGTATCTATTTTACCTTTTTCATAGCTTTTGCTAATCAGAAATTTCGATAGTCGTTCATACCAGGCTCTTGGGGCTTGCTTTAGACCATACAAAGCTTTGTCAAGAAGATAAACATATTCTGGATATCTTGCATCTTTGAAACCATCAGGTTGTTCAACATACACTTCTTCTTTTAGACATCCATTAAGAAATGCACATTTAACATCCATTTGGTAGACTTTGAAGTTTTTGTATGCAGAGAAAGCCAAGAATAATCTTATTGCTTCTAGTCTTGCAACAGGAGCAAAGGTTTCATCATAATCGATACCTTCCTCTTGACAGTAACCTTTAGCCACCAAACGAGCTTTATTTCTGACAACAATTCCATCTTCATCCTTTTTGTTCCTAAAAACCCATTTTGTGCCAATAGCAACTTTGCCTTTTGGTAAAGGAACAAGACGCCAAACTTTATTTCTTTCGAATTGAAGTAGTTCTTCCTGCATAGCATCCACCCAAACTTGGTTCAACTAAGGCTTCATGTACACGTTTAGGTTCGATCATACTAAGAAAATTAACAAAGAATGCTTCATTTGCAGTAGCAGATCGTGTTCTGACCCCCTCAGAAGGACTACCAATTATAAGATCTGGTGTGTGAGATTTAGTCCATTTCGTCATTCTGGGTTGAGAAATTGAATGGGTTGTTTCATTTGACGAAATGATTTCATCTGGAAACACAAAATCTTCTTTATTTTCTTCTCGTATGTCCTTACGGTATCCGTTCGTCACTGTCCTTGTGTCTCCCCCTCAGATGATGGAACAGAAGTAGCTTCTTGACTGGCAGATGTAGTAGTGGGAACTTCTGGACAAATAGACGTGACAGATGAAACAGAAGAAGCAGGACCAGAGAGAGTAATGCCTGAGGCTTGGAGAATATCTGGTATCTGCAAATGTGGAGGTGACATTGCTTCTGACATAACTTCGTCGCCCAGAAAATCTTGAAAAATAGCATCAATCTCGGATTCTCTGGAACCTGAAAGATAGTCAGAAGTAACAGTATTAAGCTTGAGTTCTGAAGTAGAGTGTTCAGAAGTCAGTTGGGTGTTATCATCGAAGTCAATGTTGATGCTTTCCATAACAGTTTTTGTTCGTAAGTTAAAAACTCGGAAAGCTCTTGAATTTAACGAGTAGCCTAAAAATTTAGCTTCATCGGACTTCGGATCAAATTTGCCAAGATTATCTCTGTCGTTTAAGATAAAACATCTGCAACCAAAGATATGAAAAAAATTTACAGATGGTTTTATTTTATTAATCAGCTCATAAGAGGTTTTGAGATGCCTCTTGACTATAATTGAACGGTTTTGAGTGAAACAAGCAGTAGCAACAGCTTCGGCCCAGAAGTGAATTGGGAGACCAGAGGCTGCGAGCATCGTTCTGGCTGCTTCAACCAAGGTTCTGTTGCGACGTTCAACTACACCGTTTTGTTGTGGAGTGCGAACAGCAGAGAAGTTTTGAGTAATTCCTTGTTCAACAAGATACGATTCAAGCTTGGCGTTCTTGAATTCTGTACCATTATCACTTCGAAGCTGCTGAATCTTCTGATGTAGAAGAACTTGAATTCTCGGTCATCATATTACGTAGTACCACCGGGACTTCGACTTTTGACGAACGAAAGCAAGCCAAGTATATCCGGAAAATTCATCAATTAGTACCGTAATATACTTTTTACCGTATAGACTCGAATTGCAATTGGACCACAGAGATCTACATGTAATAATTGCAGAGGTCTAGTACAAGAATGATCACTTTTTGTTTTATGAGATGCTCGTTTAATTTTGCCCATTTCACATGCGGGGCGAGAGGTGATCTTTTTGAAAATGAATATCCGGGAAGTCCAGATACCAGTTTGTTTTTAACAAGCATCTCAAGATTATTAAAATTTAAGTGAGACATTTTATGATGCCAGAGCCACGCAACCTCACTCTTTTTGGAGATGAGACATAAAGTTTCCTTACCATCCTTAGAGGTAAAATTCATCATATACAAGTTACCTTTCCTGTCTGCTCTCCAAAGTTCTTCACCTGCCTTAGAGAATAAATAACAATGTTTTTCATCAAATACTACTAGTATTTTAGAATCACAAAGTTGACTTACACTAAGGAGATTATGTTTCAAGCCAGAAACATGAGCTACCTTTGATAAGGTGATATTACCTTCTTGTAGGGTACCGTAGCCTTTTATTTGACCCTTACCATTATCACCAAAAGTTACTACTCCACCTGATTTGTCCTTGAATTGGGAGAGTAAATTTTGGGATCCAGTCATGTGCCTCGAGCATCCAGAGTCAAGATACCAGATATGCACACGCTGTTTCTGCAATCAAAAATCAGAATTTCTTAGGTACCCATCGCATAATGGGTCCTTTTATGTTAGCTTTTGGAGTATTCTCGTTTTTTGATTTAACAGAAGGTAAAGACTTTATTTTTGGTTTTTGGGTTTTTTGAGTTTTATTCTTTTTATGACAAGCATACTGGGAATTGGAATGATCAGAGGTTTGCGAGAAAAATTGTTTTAACTTTAAGAACAGTGAAAAACATTCAGAAGACTGAAACATAGAAGATTGAATTGAATTTTCATTGCGAGAATGGTAATTACAATTATGCTTTCTAAAGTCTTTTCTAGTATTAGTTGTTCTAGAGAACCTATCTAGACTAGACTTTTGTTTTAGTTCTGGCTTTTTCTTCTCTGTGTTCTTCCTTTGATCTACTTTTGCAGAAGCTCTGTTATTTACTGAAAAAGGAACATAAGAATTAGAGGATTTCCATTTGCCTTTTTGAATATTAGTAAACTTCGGAAGAGTAGAGTTTAAAATCTTTTGATTTTGCACTTTGTTTTTGAGTTCTGCCTCTTTCTCAAGTTCAAGACATGTTTTGGCTTTGAGACACATATCTAAGAAATCTGGATGTATAGATACTGATTTTCTTGGTTCTGAAACAGAAACAGGAAGAATAGGTATACCACTTGAAAGTTTAGCACAATCTCTATCAGAAGCTCTGATTTCTTGAGATTTATCAGTATACAAATAATCATCCTTTTTATCAATAATTTCTGAATTATTTGTGATAACTTTTGATGATTTAAAAGAATTAATTTCTAAATTTGAAAGGTAATTTTCAGAGTTATCAAAAAATTCTTCATCATTATTGTCATTCTCCCATGGATACTTAATCTCAGCCAAGCTTTCTTGAGTTTCAGAAAGATGTAAATCTTCAAATGAACAGGGAGAGATCTCTGGATGATTCTCACAAAGAGTTTCATTACTAAAACACTTATCCAGAGTAGAGAGAATATCGTTTTCAAACATAAGTCGTAGATCTTCCTCTGCCTGACTTGGAACAAAAATATCTGCCTCTGGATTCAAAATTGTATGTTTATTTGAACCAAAATTGAAAATATCATCTTTCTTCTGAACTTTATTTAGATCAACATTTGTTTTACAACAATATTCAATATTTTCGAATTTAAGTTTGCTTTTTTTATGATGATTTTCATATCTAGATTTTTTAAAAATAGATTTTTCATACAAAATTGGAAACTTTGGCTTCTGTATTTGTCCAACACAAAAAACAGATTTCAGATCTGACCTTTTCTTACACGTGTAGGGATCTAGGTCCTCGAAACCAAGTCCAGATCTTCCTACTTGTGTGTTAATTTTGTCATGAACCTTCGTGCATCCGGATATGTTATAATCGTAGCTTTTTCGTTGAAGTTCAATGTGTAAAAATTCTCTCTCTTCGAAAATAGTTTTTAAGTGCTACGTAGTTGAGTCTATCACTCTCTTTGTCTCTGATTTCTTTCTCTTTTCCTTCCAGAAGTTTATTGAGATTCAAAATTTCCTTTTTAAGTTTTTCTTCAGAAAGTTTTAAACTCATGGAAATCGTTTCCTTTGCAGTATTTAATTCGAGTTTTTCTTCTGTCAGTAAATCCATTTCTCTTTTGAAAATATCTCTTTCCCTTTTGATTGTAGAAAGAGTTTTCTCAGTACTTTTTCGTAATTTCTTTTCAATTATGAGTTTCAGTTTTAGTTCCTCAAAATTGTTTGATAACATCACAATTGTTTGTTCAAGCTCAGATGATTCAGAGAAATTACTAACCGGTGACTCAGAGGGTTGATCCTCTGATTCGTTTGTGTTTGCCATTCCACAGAACATTGCTTCATCACCGCTGGATTCATCTTGCACCCAGTTTTCTTTTTCTGCAAAGTGTGCTCTTTCAGTGACATTGTACTTATATTTGTTTTTGTAATAAGTCTTATCCTTTTCCATAGCTCCTCTGCAATCTCTCGAGTAATGTCCGGGCTTTCCACATCTGTAGCAGACATCTTTCTTCCTTTTTAATTCTTCTTCTTTCTTCTCTTCTTCTGTTTTCTCTACTCTCTGTACTTCTTGTTTAGGAACATAGGGACGATCAAATCGTTTATTTCCTTTCAAAGACCTATTTCCAAAACGATTAGTAAATTGCTTGGTTATTAAAGCCAGAGAGTCAGCAAACGCTTTAATTTCATCATCTGATTCAGAGTCATCTTAAGAGCGCTCTGATATGAAGGCCTTCGATTTCTTCCTGTCATCACTTCGTCTTCTGATTCCTTTTGTTTCTGAGATCAAAGCCAGAGGACCTCCGATGTTTGTTCTTTTCTGAACAACTTCTTTTTCATGAGCTTGCAGTGTACCAAATATATCATGCAGCGACCATTGTTCAAGGTCCTGATTGGCTTGTAGTGACATGGATAGATTTGACCATTCAGGGTTTAACCTTTTGAGAAATAGAACATTGTTGTCTTCCTTTGATCTAACAATGTCACATCTCTTGCAGAGATTAATCAGATTGTTGAATCGATGAAATGTTTGTTCCAGAGATTCATCAGTCAGCGCTTGAAAACTATTATATTCATTTAGAGCTTGGGCTCTTCTGTTCTTTCTCATTTTCGCACCACCTTCTAAGAGATTCTCCAGTTGATCCCATAAATCTTTTGCTGTGTCACATGAGTCCAGAGATTGAAAAATCTCATTTGGAATGGCCATTATCAACAGAGACTTAGCTTTCTTAGCTAATTCCACCTTAGCCTTTTCTTCATCAGTCCAGTTATTCCTTGACTTCTGAACCAGTCTTGCTGGTACCTCATCTGTATTTGCAGTGGCTGGAATTCTGGGAATAGTAGTGGTGGGAACAAACGGACCGTTTTGAATAATTGGATATAACTCTAGGCATCCAATCCCTCATAGAAGTTAACCATTCGAATCTTCCATTGTGGGTATTCATCACGTACAAGAGTTGGAGGTTTAGTCAGGGACCCAGACGTATAAACAGCATTCAAGCTCGAATTTGCCATTTGAGTAGGATAGAAGAGAAAATTTGAAGATTTGAAAGAAATTTAGAACAATTAAATCTCAAGAAGAACAGGTCGATAATATCACTGTTTCTTCAGATTACAAAATGAATGACTCAATTTAAGAGAAGATTGTTAACGATTTAACAAAATCTCGTAAAACAGAGTGGATTGATAAACAAATTTTGAATCTGAGAAAATACTGTTCGATCGAAAGGAATTTCTTCAATGGAAGAGATCTAATAATCAATAGATTGATTAGAAGGCTCTGATACCAATTGTTGGTTCCAGATTCCTTTAAATCGATTGTTAATTGATAGTATTGAATCAAAGTGAAATGCGGAAGCAGATCAATTAACAATTTAAATCAATAGAACAGTAAACAGAATGAAAAACAAAGATTATGAAAGTTATGAATTACGCACAGTATTCTTCAAAATGTAAATGTATTGATCGACACCTTTTACAAACACAATACAATGCTATTTATACAGATACAAAAACAGAAAGTCAAAATGCTAGCCAATTACAAAGTGCCATGTGTCTTAAAGGGAGCGTCTAACAACAATTAGTTATAACAAGAAGAGTGTGTTGACATTTGTAGACATCTCTTCTTTGACTCATACTTTAATTTCTAACAATTAGAGTTTACTCTAGTTATAACAAATTGAATCCTTAAAAATATTGTCAAATTTATCCTTGATAAAAACTGAATCCTATAACAAACTGGCTCCGTTAATCACCAACAACTAGATTTAAGCGACAGGAAAAAAGAAGCAGTTAGTTCATATGGTCAAACTCATAAAGAGATTTGAACCTCAATCGTAACCCAAATCGAACTTATCGACGTATATTGCCACGTTTGATCAAACATATGGTTCTTCTAAGAACAAGATTTTAGAAAAAGGGTCGCATGATTGCACGACTTGATGTTCATTGGGTAAGTTAATACAATGACACGGTTGGCCAAATATATGTTTTTTTCTTAAGAACATTATTATCTTGAAATGATCTAATTGCATACAACTCATTGTTCAGTAACTCAATATAGTAGAATATACAATGCCTTTGTTGGTCTCGATCATAAGAAGGTATGATATCTATGGTGCTTGCATACATCATGACATTAGACGCTACAAAAGATATAAATAGAATTTAGAGTAAACTATGATTTTCGTCCTTGTGGTTTGATGTTTATAACTATTTTCGTCCCTGGTCTTTAAAAATTGCTTTTATCGTCCCTATGGTTTCCATTTAATTGCGTTTTTCGTCCTTCAAACTAATTCTGTTAAATAATTTAGTTAAAGTCAGGATAACTTGGTCATTTTATATTTGTTTTAGTTTCTCTTTTTCTTTTATTAAATTAGATTAGTTATGGAATAAATTTAAAACTAAATTTAAACCCACACCAACCCCACCAACCCCACCAACCCCACCCCACCCCACCCCACCCCACCCATCTTCTTTATCTTTCTATCTTCTCACTTCTCCATTAAAGGATCTTCAACATCATTTTCTTCTCCACACCTATTAACCTGTTCCTTTTCTTTTTCCAGTAACCCATTCTCAAACATTTCCAAAATAAAAAGCCAAACCTAAAATCAAACCAACCTATTAATTAAGAAAGTCAAAAACCTATTAATGAAGAAAATTAGTATTTTTATATTCAAGTTTGGAGGGTACTTCGTATTACATGGAAGTATTAAGAAAGGAAGCATGTCTAGTCCTATTGAACAATTCACCCCGAATATTGTTCAAAATGAACTCAACAAGAAGTGAAGAAATAAATTTCTATCTAGCAAAAAATTACTAATTTTCATAGCTATTCATATATTCTAGGCGAGGCTAGTAATCTCAAAATTCATCTCGAAGGTTTTCTCTTGTTGTAATCTGATTGCGTTTTTTCATTTCGAGGTCTACATTCTGCATCATCTGAACGAAGTTGTCCTCTCCTCTTCTTCTCTGTTTCAACAAAAAGAGGTTTTTGGTTTACGACTTTGTCTTACTCCATTAATGGGTTTGATTTGGCTTTGACATGGGAGGTGGGGAAAAACAAAAGATTTTGAGAAGAAAAAAAAGGAGAGGTAAAAATGATGTTCATGGATGTTGATTGTGGGGGTAAGAAAGAAGATGTTTATATGTGGGTGGGTGGGGTAAAAGATGTTGCCGGTTATTTAGAAGGAGAGAGATGAAGATGGGTGAGGGTGGGGTGGGGTGAGGTGGGAGAGAGATTAAGATGGGTGGGGGTGGGGTGAGGTGGGGTCACGTGGGTAGTTTTTATTATTTTATTTTTGAAATACTATAATTCAATAAAAGAAAAAGGGGAATAAAAAAGAAATATAAAATGACGAAATTGCCCTGAACTTAACTAGCTAATTTAACAGAATTACTCTTAAAGGACGAAAAATGAAATCAAATGGAAACCATAAGGACGATAAAAGCAATTTTTAAAGACCAGGGACCAAAATAGTTATAAACATCAAACCATAGGGACGAAAATCGTAGTTTACTCTAGAAATTAACTCAAGTTTATTTTGCATATCATTTTATCCCACATCGTAGCGATGTCAGTTAGTAAGTTTTGTCCCACATCGAAGCATTATGATATACCTTTTGATAATCTGATTATATAAATATCTTTACCATATAACTTCAATTTCTAAACTCAGATACTTTTGTATTATAATAGTGTCTTTTATATCATTCATCTTTTCCTGATGGAAAAAGAAAGTATGTGGGTTTCCAATGTGGTAGCTCGTCATGAACGGTAATTAACAACCTTTTCTTTCTCATTTTATTTTTTTCATTATTGTTGATTTATGTTTTTCATTCTTTATTTTTCATTATTGTTGATTTATGTTTTTCATTCTTTATTTTTCATTGTGGTTTTAGCTTATCAATCAAGATCAGGAACTTCTTATCCTCAATGTTCATAGCATTTCACATATCTAGACGGGGGGAATCCAATCGAAAGGTAATGTTTGAGATTGTTAATCAGTTTATGATAATAGTACAAAATTAACGTATCTACATGTCATATCTGGGAAGTAAAGCGTTTAAACATTAAAATCAAAACTTATGGAATGCCCACAGTCTCTTAAAAGCCCATTCATCGTTTTAATAAAATTTGGCAAGTCACCTATTTTTGGAGAATCCATAATTACCATGGTCCATTCGTCGATAGTGGCGTTCATCGTTCACCCACGAGTTGTTAGTATTAGGTATTCAAAATATCAGTAAAACTTGGATAAATAATTGGATCATGTATGGAACACTTTCCAAAATTTGTAATTCGACCCTATAACCGATAAATGATTGGATCGTGTATGAAACACTTTCCAAAATTTGTAATTTGACCCTACAACCTAGTGTTACACGAATTCACATTTGGGATAATCCAACAACTCAATCCGGATTTTAGAAAAAATCCAAGATTGGTAAACACATAATACTTGTTGTAGATTATGTTTGTTGAGACATCAATTCAACAGAGTAACAATGTATAATTCTATACGTTCTATAGAAATCGAACAAGTATATATATAGAATACCAACAGACGCACCTGTTCAGAAAAAGTGGCAGTTAATTCAGTTAATTAAGATGGGAAAAGTTGTATCTGTTGGGAATATTCACAGATGCTATAAGCAGATATGATGGTTCATTTCACCAAGAAAATAACAGACGCAATGGTTCAATGTATATAGACCCCAGAGGCTCTGCCTCTTGGACCCCGCCAGGGGCGCTGTCCATTGGAACCCCCACGGGGGTGCTGGCCGTTGGAACTCCCACGGGGGCGCTGCCTTCGGACCCCCAAGTTCATATTAGCTTATCCGAGTGTGCACTCCGCACTTTCGAACTCGAATTATAGCCAATACCAAACTCAACTTTATCTCATATTAATATTAACTACAATAAATGGCTAGATGACACTAAAATCACCAACGCAAGTCAATGTTGCTTTCAAATTGTTAATGAAAAGTTAACTCTTGGATACTTTTTTCAAATATAGTTTTCTTATAATAAATTACTATCTTATTTCAAGTTGTTGGTCTTCTTAGTGATGACCAGATCTGCGTTGCTAGATTTTTCCACTTAAAGCTTTGCATGGTGGACCCACCTCGTCCAAGAGGCTGATAGTATCCATCTAGACCAACCTGTTTAGTTCGGATGTATGTTGGCATGGAGAAGACAAAATCTCTTATGTCTAGTGTTAACTCCGGTTCAACAAAAATATCAACTTTATGAAGTATAGGTAAGAGTTTGGTTGCAAAGATTCCTATGGGTAGGACAATGGCGTCATAGACTGACCACGCAACCGCTTGGAGAGTATGGGATGACATTTTATAGGTCTTAGACATGCGAAAAGAAAAACTAAGACAAAAATGATCATTAAGTTTGAGCTATGGGGGTGTGTGTATATATATATATAGAGAGAGAGAGAGAGAGTGTGAGTGTGTTTGTGCATATACTATCTTAATATGATCTAGCAATATATTATATGTAGTATTGTTGTAGGGGCTTAATCAAATAAGAACTAGTTTGTTTGTGATAACCGTGAGAGATCCAGCCTCAACCAATCAATTTATTATATTAATTATATTTATTAATTAAAAGGTAAAGGGTGTTTTAGTAAATTGATTAGATATAATTTAATTCCTTTTCTTATTTAATAATCATCAATCAAGAATTTGGTTTCCTCAACAAATTGATTTTTATAGATTATTGCTTCTTGATCCTTCAAACAACCATCTCTTCATCGTTTGAATCATACCATCTCGTTCTTCCCATTTGTCTTCGTAGTTTTCTTTAGATTTGGAAATTTGGTTTTGAAAGTCTAGGGTCAAAGAAAAAGAACCATTAGATTTGAATTAAATCATCCACCTGTTCCTTTATTTTATTTTTGTTACCTCATGGTCTCATGTATAATCCGCTAAACCTTCAGCTTCATACTCTTTCATTAATGGCTTTGTTAAGTATAGGAAAGGGGAATGGAGGAAGGGGTATTATAGTGGTATCACAGTTGGTATCATAATGGTATCAGTTGCTATTACATTGGTATCACATTGGTATCACAATAGATATTGTATGTATTTTGGGTATCACATTGAGGATCGTTTGTATGTATCTTTTTTTAGTAATTTCAATGATTATAGGTATCACACTGTATATCTTGTGTATGTTATGTTTAATTGGTGTTCGCCCGGTTTACCGACTTTTTTTTAACAACGTCGACATTTTTATGTATCACATTATGAATGTTGTGTAGGCTTGGTGTTCGTTGGAATCAAATTTACTGTATGAGATATGAGATAGGAGATAGGAGAGAGGGAGAGGGAGAGGAGAGATAATATTTTTAAATACCTAAAATGCTCTTTAATTAAAATTTTAAGTCAACTTATCAAAATTATTAATTTCCTAATTTATTCTTTGATTTGTGGTTGAGATTGGATCTCATAGTTATCACAAACAACCTAGTTCTCACTTGAATAGCCCTATTGTTGATATATATATATATATATATATATCAACAATATATATATATATATATATATATATATATATATATTTTGGTTCTGAGAGAAAGATTTTTTTTGGTGAGAACACAAACATGATGAATTCAATAGAAAACAACAACAAACTTATGCAATAATATATTGCAAAAATCCGCAGAATAATTATGAACAGACCAGATGTTTTTTATAACATCTTTTAATAATTACAGTTGTTTACACACACACATATATATATATTGTTGATATATATATACATGCAGCAGCGGACGTAGAGGTTTAAAAGAGGGGGGGGGGAGTGACAGGACCTTACTGAAATAGTTAAAAAAAATTATATAGGTTAAAAAAAAATAAAAAAATACTACATTTAGCCTTAGTTACCCCAGTGAAATTTTCTAAGGAACCCCATATTGCCGTCGATTGACAAAAACACTAAAAAGGTCTCTTGAAGTCAATAAAAAAACCCGAAAAAATCCTTCGAAATCGACAAAAACATTAAGAAAATCCCTCAAAATGGTCAAAAACACTAAGAAAATCCGTTGAAATCAACTAAAAAGCTTTAAAAATATTTCGAAACACGTCGGGTGAATTTACACGTCTTTAGTCTACCTTAATGGGACCCGAGTGGACAAAAATCCTAGATTTGCCACTGTGTACATGTAAATAAATACTTTCGATAGTTAGACAAAATATCATTATAACTTCCCAAATTTCCTGCAAGCTTTACCTTCATCTTGTCGAAGTCGGCAACCTACAATGCCTTAGTTAAAATATTTGCAAGTTGAACACGAATGGTAAAAAGAATTTCTTCGATTTCACCACTATTAACAAAACTCAACTCATAAGATGATAAGTTATATGAATGTGCTTGTGCTCTTCTATTTTAGTATATAAGATGAAATGTAAGAGCATCACTAATGTTGATATAAATAAATCATTGAACTACAAAAAAAAAAAGACGTCCAACTTTAAATTTTATGTCAAACCAACCGAAACACACTCAATATATACTATTTTTTTATCTGCCTATGGTACATTATTAAATTGTAAAAGAGGAAGAATAGAAAAAAAAAATAGATGAAAAAGGGGATACAGATGGCAGGGGCTAACAATGACGATCGACAGTATGGAGAACGAACAATGATGGATGAGGCAATAGCGATGTTGTTGGGTGTCAAAGGTTTGGCTCATGGTTGGGAACGGTAAAGCTGATTCATGTTTTTTTACTATAACTAAATTTTAGAAGTTCGATGGTTTTAATTATACACAAAAATGTGTTTAATTACTTAATCATCCAACGAAGAAAACTCAATGTTTTATTCATTCAAAAAGGTTCAGAAGCTTAGTTTTTCAAAATGAAAAAAATCGTTAGGTTTTTCAGAAGTAATTTTGTCAAAAAGAAATTTCTAAAGGTAATAGCGAGGTAGGAATCAATAATCATGACATCGCACCATGAGATTTTAATATTTTAAATACATGAGATGTGGATCGATGTGCAAATAATAACTTAGAAGATGAAGGTAAAAGTATATGAAAGGAGTATGCATATCTATCAAAATTATATATATATATATATAACTAAGCACGATTAGTCGATTTAATTTGAACCGTTTAAATTATTTGTCAGATCATATACTGACGGTGTAAATTCCTTATTTTACAGTTACGGTCATCCAACCCTCTTCTGTTCCCGCATAGGCTTCCCCTGATTTCTACTTCTCTCGCCCTCACCCAACAAGAAACGGGGAAACCCCACAAACACGATTCAACCCCATTTCAAAGCTCATTTCAAGGAACTTAAAACGAAAACCATTTAGGTAAAATTTGGGAAGTTTCGTTGAATCAATTCAGCAATCTATGAAATGGATGTTGGATTGAGTAACCTAATTTTCATATCTTCAATTTCAAGAATCAGAAACGCAAATGGTCAATGAAAGAAATCTTGCTCATAAAGGAGAAAGAGTTGGGGAAATACTGTTGCTATCTAACTACTCCAATATCAAGGACTGGAATCCTAATCTAAGCACTATGTATGCTCAAGACTCGATTATGGAGTCAGTGATTGTAGGAGTAACCGGCTATTTGACTGACAATAATAATGTCACCAAACACTTCATTTGCCGTCTTTTCTTGGCACCACAAAACGGGCAGTGGCTTTTATGTACACAATGACTTTCTTCAGTTTATAAAAATCAACAAAATTTCAGTTCATCTTGATGATGCTGCAAACCATCTGATTGCTCCACACTCCAATGATACAGGTAGTTTGAATACTTATTTTGCATTGTATGATTCTAATTGGTAACCATTTTTGTTTATTAATGTTCTTTGTTTGTTTAGCAAAAGACTCCTCCCTGAAGACTGCAGAAGCTCCCGACAAAGATCAGACCAAGAATGGTGATTCATCAAAAGGAAAGAAATCACTTCCTGCTAAATGAAACAAGAAAAGCCAGCCCTTAGCACCCTAACCAGTTGCAAACATGCAAGACGAAGCAAAAAGAGTGTCCTATGCATCTATTGTGAGCTCATTTTGAAGAAAAATAATTATGTTGTAGTTTTCTATTTTTTTTTGAAGGGTATCCCAAGCTATGCCGAAACTAATCCCGACAATTGAGACTTTAAGAGATCAGCATTGATAAATCCAGTGGCTACAGTTGTTGTGGACGCCTCAGATGGGATATTCCACCACATCCCCTGGGCACTATGCCACAACTTTTTCCAGAAAACTTTTACCTAATTATTATCGCCTTTGTTTGTAGGTGGCAAAAGAGGGTTCGGTAACATCCATTCTGCCAAACAAACACTGATAGGATTCAATGCCAAGTGCCACTAATGATGGACTTTTTGTTGTTTGGAACTCAAGTTGTGGTTTTTTCTGAAGTTGTTGGGTGTCATTATTAAAGATATAGGATCAATAAGAAAGTATGTTTCCACACTTTTGTTATATTTGCTTTTGTATTTTTGATTAATTGTTCCATTTAATCTTGTAATAGAAATTAATTATGCAAGTTATTACGTAAGATCTCAAAGTTGACTCATGATTATAATCTATGTTATCATCTAAGGGAAAAAGGTAAAATTTTCTTCTCCTTTAATAGTTCGCTAGTCTTTTGTCTTTGAAGGTTTAAACAAACTACGTTATGAGACTGGGTTTGTAGAAAGTCATCTGATCTAATTAGAATTGACCAATAAGTTAATCTTCTCATTTCGTCTGGTTTAATTGTGTTGTTAATTTTTTGTTGGTTGATTTGTTGTTTGAGGAAAGAAATCAACTCTACCATGGAGCAGATAAAATGGGCCAACAAAGTTTTAAATTTTTACCTCTCGCTGAATTGCAACATGGTAAAACTTATACATTATTTCTTTGATTATAGCGGTTTAAAATTTGGTACCTTTAGGAATCATCACATAAGTACGTAACATATATAGGTTCACTTTTACGATATTCATCCCCACTTTTATGCTATTTCTTCATTATGACCCTTTTTTTAGTGGCAGTTTGAATAAAATATTATTTACAATATTGTCATGACGGATGCAAGATTTCAAGTTATTTATTTACAATATTGTACGTAACGGATATAAGATGGGTTCATTTTTACTAAAATCCATACTTTAATTGTATGGATTATAGTTTATAAATATTCTTTCTCTTAGTTATTATTTGATATTTAATAGATTTTGTTGGATATTTCATTGTTTTTATACGATTTAGATCTTCATGTATTTTACGGTTGGATATTGCATTGCTTGTTACTTTATGTTTGATAAACAAGTGATCCAATTTGGGTAAATATTTCTTTTAGTAAACATGGTTTGTTAGACCTTTGAACAAGTGGATCAATTCCAAAAATTGGGATTTTCTGAGTATTATCTGTCTTAGTTTTTTTGTAATACATAGTATATTTGATGCGTAAATGTTTTTTGTTCGGCAAAAGAAATCAAAGTTCAAAATTTTAAATTCACTTCAACGCCCTCTAATCCGACTATTTTGATCCAAATCTGCCCTTTTGAAGTATAATTCAAATCAATTCATATTCGGTGCTCTACGAGCCATTTCTTCCACCAAATCAAAAGGGATCAAACATAACAAACATATTGTACTGTATTCATATTACAAATTACTTTGTTTGTTCCCTTTTTAATCATAAAAATTGCAGAGTCTTTGAATTGAAAGTTTGAATTTAATCTGCATTATATTTGTTCCTATCTAATTTGGCATTTTAGTCTTGCATCTTATTAGAGTTGTTCTTGCAATATGTCAAAGTTTGCATTTTAACCTTCAACCTTCAAGAGGAGAGTTGTTTCTATTTTTGAATGACCTGCGATATTTCAAAGTTTGCATTCCAGGTTCATCAAATTCTACAATTAGTTTCTGCATATATGATTCTAGTTTGCATTTTAGTTTCGGCCCGTTGGTTCTCAGGTTTGCCTAGAAAGTTTCTTTTTCATCTTTTGCAAATCTCACTTTATATTTGGATTGTTTCAGGAATCTTAGGAAATAATATAATGTGGATTCAGCTGACTACACATGTTATCGATATTTGGGATGACACTCTTTGGGAGCTCTCCTCTCCCTGAAAAAGTGGAAGCTTCTTTTACATGTGATGTGAATGATGATAGGTACATGATAAAGACAATGAAAAAGATAGAAGGGATTAGTCTTGAAAAACAATATGTTGATACATATCATTAAATATAATAGGATATTGAATTAAGTTTCATTTTGAGTTGGGTTTTGAAAGATGTATTTGGGTGTTGAATTAAGTGTCATTTTGAGTCGAGTTTTGAAAGATGTATTTGGGTGTTGAATTAAGTCTCATTTTGAGTTGGGTTTTGAAAGATGTATTTGGGTGTCGAATTAAGTCTCACTTGAAACAATACTCAAAATATGTACTTTAATTGGACACGTTCATATTCGTTTGACGTATCTTTACGGTGTTAGGTATCTTGTGGATCAAAGTTACTTAAATGTTGTGCAAGACATACGTTGCTCATTGTGCTTCCATGTTATAACCGGGTTTGAATCGAGTAGGTTCGAAATAAATACCGTTGGATTGTATAAGGGTGAGTTTCGACATTAATCGAAAGTTGAGGGGTGAAAATCATATTTTTACAATCACCTCCATGTGATCATTTGTGTTGGTCCAATGAAGTTTATACATGCATGTATATGCTTGTATGCATGTAGTCATGGATGATGAGAACCTCATTTCAACTCACCGCCTCTCTCTTTATTCATATATATAAAGATAGAGTTTTTAATTATTAGTTTAAAAAGAAAAGATATATGTGAATGTGCCTTTTGGTTTTGGCCGAGAATAAGAAAGAGAGAAAAGAGAAAGAATTGTGGTTTTGGTCTTATGGTTTCGGAAAGAAAAGAGAGAGTCATGGATGGAATTTTTGGTATATATATGTATATATATATATATATGGGTGTGTTTTGGCGGGTGTTTATGGTTTACGATTATTTTCGGGTTTAGACCGGTAAACTGTTATTTGATTAAGTTATGCCATATTTGGAGTTCAAAGTGTTATCTGATAAGGATTTGTCGTCTAAACGGGACTGATGTGAGTTTTTATGAAAAAGCTTTATAAACTGAATTGCATATATTTCAGAGGTTTATTAGTTCGATCTTATATCGACTTATTGTGATTGGATTATTATCGTTAATTACGATATGGGGTTTGAATTTGGGTTATTGGAAAAATTAACACATGTGAGTTTTATTTGAGAAACTGTTATTAAAGGATTTTCTTGTAAAAGTATGTGTTAATGGATATGGGTATATGTGAGTTTTTATAAAAGAGGTTTATAAACTGAATTGCACATATTCAAAGTATTTTACTTTGATATTATTAATGTTACGGGATTTGATTTAAAGATTGTTGAGAAAGTTAAAGTAGGTGACTTTTGATAAAATAGATTTATAAACTGAGATTCATATATTTCAAAGTACTTTACTTTGATATTATTTACGACATGGGATTTGATTTCGGGTTGTTGAAAGAAAGTTAAAAGTATGTGAGTTTTTATTACACACCATTTTCGAACTGAAATGCATATATTATTAAAGAGTTTTATTTCGGTAATATATCAAAATGAAATAATTAGATTATTATCGTTATTTAGGATACAGGGTTCGATTATGGGTTGTTGGGAAAATTAACACATATGAGATATATTTGAGAAATTATTATTAAATGATTTCTTTGTAAAAGTATGTGTTACTTGATGGGGTATACGAGAGCTTTCTTTTAACCATTTTCAAACAACAGTGTGTATATTGTCAAATGGTTATTACTTCAATATTATACCGGTTTGGTATGTTTAGTTTATTACCGTTAACTGCGATACGGTATTTTTAACATGTTGTTAAAGATTAACACATGTGGTGAAATTAATGACATATGGGGTTTAAAAGTTACTTACACAACAGGAGCAGGGTGCGTTAGGACTATGATGGTTCGCGCAAATAATTATATATTGTGCCCACGAATTCGTTTCGTGTTTGGCTGGGTTATAACCGGTAGGGATTGCAACCCTACCGGGATGTTTGAAATTTTGAGCAGCGACTGTTGTAGCAAGTTACCTGGGTGAGAGATTGAGCCTGAGTGTTAACTCACTACTAACAGATTTAAAGGCTCTTCGACAATTTGGATTGCACATGGGTGTCAACTATATGTTTAACGATTTTGAAAGGTTTTATCATGAATTGGTTTTATTGCAACTATCGCACTAACAGGGATTTACTCACTAGACCTTATGGTCTAACCCTCATTTTGTTTTCAAACATGTGCTTTTCAGGGTAAGCATGTTCAGGGGAAGAAAATGGAATATGTGTTTGGGAGTAATATGCTACATGCTATATGGAGTAGATGGTAAAGAGTCATTGCATGATATGTGATATATGTTTTAATCAAGTCATGTATTTGATCGAAAATTTAGTAGCATGTTTTATTCCTATGATTAGGTACTATTGGGACCAAATGTGAATTGTCATGCGATTATGTTATAAATGCAATATTTGTATTTATATGGTCTAATTGGGACGGGTTGTTACATTCCATAAACATGATGTTGTTTCCTTTTTAAGTGAGATAAATTATATTTCTTGGATGTATTTATAATAAGACCTGTGACATTTGTTACAATAATGGAAAACAAAGAAATTATTAAACTTTTGAAGACTGCCATTGTAAAATCTGGATATGCTAGAAAAACAATTTTTCTTGGTACTGTGAAAAATACGTTATGATGTAGATATGTAGCATAGTTGCGAAACAGATTTATTGTAGTTGTTATTGGAAAGGATCTTATCGAGATTTTCTGAAATGAAAATGTCCACATTTTCTTTGTATTTCAAAATTATAGACATTTGTATGAGGTTTTCGTTATATTGTGGGAGGTATCCACATAATCTGAAACAACTCAATACTACACGGAACAACCACCATTTGTATGATTTGATGCTTCAATACAAGGCTCAGAGGCGGAACACAAGCTCTTCAATCGTAGGGGCCGAACTTGATATCTTATATATTTTCAGAAATACAAAGATACAATACCCAATATAGCCTAGTAAAACCCAACGAGTTGTTTAGAAACTCATCTTCCATTAGGTAGCCTAGTTTTCACAATATTCATTGCTAAAAAAATCTTTTGTTATTGCAGTAGAAACTATAATTTTTCTAAATGCATACACTTTTAACCAAAAAGTCAAACACTAATTAGTCTTAGCTCTTAAGTCTTGTCTAAGTGACCTAACAGAATACTTTATAGAAAGTAGGTTTATACGATCAAACTATAAAACGATCTATCTAAAAGTGTTGTAATAGGATTATAGGAAACTTTTAGGCTTTTAGCAAGTTTTCTTAGGACGTTTTTATGATAAAATGTCTTATTAGCTATTTTATAGTTAACTTTTAAAAATGTTCTACTAACTATTTTATAGGACGTTTTTAAGAAATGTTCTATTAGCTCATTTATTGGACGCTTTTAAGAAGTGTCATATTATCTATTTTATGAGACATTTTTAAAAATGTTCTATAAACATATCTTTTTCTATGATATTTTTTCAAACAATGTACTATAAAATAGTTAATACGATAATTTATTCTAAAAATGTCCTAAAAAACATGTTAAAACGTGTAAAAACGTCCAATAAACCTATTGTAACACTTTTAGATATGATGTTTTTTGGTTTGCTCTTATAAACTTAAGTTAACCACAAGGGTGGTGTCTAAATGGTTTGAACTTGGGCTCCATATTAAATGTCAAAAGTACCTAGAGATATAAAAATCCCCTTGTGGCCACAGAGATTCAAATGTGCTGACTCCGGCTACCCGCAAAGCGGGTGATCGCCCTGAGATTAGTCAGCTCGCATTAACAGGTTGGATAATCAAAAAAATAAAGTATAGTTGTAGGACGATTCTACATTTTATACGTCATATAAAATTAATTATATTGTAATGTACCTTCTAAAATGCAATTTTAGGTTGTTTCAAGTTTAAAATTAGAAGATGTGTTTTTTTATAAAAAAGAAATAAAAATTAAGCTTCCTTTAACATAATTAAAAGTTGGGCTTGAATTAATTGGATGAAGTCATTTAACAGTAAATCCATTACACGCAGACAACAAACTTGGGAAGCCCAGGGGCCAAATAAAATATTAATTTCTTTTACATTTCAAATTTGATTTAGTGTAGTTGCTCCATAGAAAACCTCAGGGGCCAAGGCCCCTAAAGGCCACTATGGCCATCCGCCACTGACAAGGCTATTGGTGTGTGAATAATATAAACGTGAAAGATCTATGTAAATAGGAAACTTCTATACCATGCTTAATAGTCAATAGAACCTTTAATAGTTAATTTAACAAAATCTTATTTGAAGCATGATGTTTACAACATGCTTCTATAACATCGGTAGTATTTACACTTGGGGTGCCAATCGAGTTAGGATAAAACTTTTGTCACATAAATTTATGCCACATTTCTCATATTACCGATTTGTTTAAGTTGATAAATCGTCGCTTTGTTTTAGGTCTGTTTCACAAACGTTTAGGATCTATTTAAAGTCATGTCGTGTACCCCGCCAACGGACGGGTATAACACTAGTTAAGAAGGTTTGTGGCAACTTATGGACCCTTTTTTTTACCAAAAAAACTACTACATTTATATATATATATATATACATATACATATATATATATATATATAGGGGATGGATCATACAAGAACACCCGTCATTTAAAAGAACAAAGGAACACATTTAGGACCACATATGATGTGGGTCCATACAATATAAAATCATATTTGATTCAATGGGGGACACCATTGAATCAGATATGATTTTATTGTGTGAGACCCACATTATATGTGGTCCTAAGGGTGTTCCTTTGTTCCTTTAAAAATGCAAACTTCTTAATTGAACCTCTCCCTATATATATACACATATATATATACATATACATATATATATACATATACAGATAGAGGGAGGTTCATGCGAGTACAGTAACAATTTACAAGAATGCAAGGACCATCCTCAGCCAATTATTTTTGTACATGAAAATTTTCATGTACAAAATCACATATGATTCATGTACAAAATCATGTGATTTTGTACAAAATCATAAATGATGCGGGCGACTTTCCATGCGATTTAAGCGACCCCAAAAGTCGCCTGCTACAGTTAGTGCAAAATCACATGTGATCTTGTACATGAAAAAAACTCCTCGCATTCTCGTAAACTGTTACCATCCTCGTATGAACCCGCACAAACACACATTCGTCCCAACTCGTTCGATTTGCATCCCAATTTTTGTGAACACATAGTGCACACTAGGCAAAAATCCTGGATCCACCATTGTGTGCACACCACACATTATACAAAATGTGCACACTAATACATTATGCACAATGTGCACACTTCGTAAATGATATATTAGACTACGTTTACCTTGTGAACACTTGTTCTTCATAACAAACCACTGTTCTCCAAAACCCAAATTCAGTCATCTTCTCCGGCCCTGTTCTGTTCTTCAAAACCCAACCCATATATCTAAAGGCCAAAAAAATTTAAAACTCAAGGAACTACACCCGAAAACAAAGCTCTCATCCTATATATCTATGGTGACCATAGATGCTTAATGATGATCAGAAGGACTTGTGGGCTGCTCGAAACAAGGAAGGGAGGTTAGGGAGTTATGGACAGCGACAAATATGAACTTGCATATATGAGTTTTTTCCATGAAATCGACAGATATGGGGTTTGTACATGAAGTCATCGGTTCTGTGGTTGTGGTCATCGGATATGTGGTGTGGTGAACGGAAGATAGTCGTCAGATCTAGACTTTCATATCCAAGTTCTTGCATTGAATCCCAGTATGAAATCGAGATCATGATCCAATGTTCTTTAATGGTTATTTCAATATTTTTGTTCAATGTATAAAAAAGGTTGATGGAGTAGATGGAGATGGGAGTAGATGGAGATGGGAGAAGATGGAGGTTGAAGTTCTGGAGATAGAGATGCGAGGAAAGGATTTTTGATCTGATGGATTCATGAAGAAGATGGTTTGGGAAAGACGAGGGATCCCTGCCACTTATTTTAGGGTTTTAAAAATTGTCTTCAAATCCTTCACCTAATAAATATCTATAAATAATTAAAATTAAATTAGTTGCTTGTTTTTAGGAAAAGATTTGAAAAAATTCAATCCAAAAATTGTGAGCTGTCAAAATTAGGTATAAATTTATAGTATTACTAATCTCCCCTTTATGTTTATTTAATAAATAAAATTAATTAAATTAAGTGAGTGGACAAGAATGGTTCTCAAGTTATCACAAAAAATGGGGTTCTCAAAAGATTAAACCCCTATAAATACACATATATATATATATATATACATACATATATAGGGGAGGGATCATGCAAGAACACCTTCAATTTAAAGGAACAAATGAACACATTTGGGACCACATATGATGTGAGTCCCACACAATATATAATAATATCTGATTCAATTGGGCCCACCATTGAATTAGATATGATTTTATATTGTGTGGGACCCACATCATATGTGGTCCTAATGGTGTTCCTTTGTTCCTTTAAATATGCAAAGTTCTCATTTGAATCTCCCTCTACATATATATATATATATACATACATATATAGAGGGATGATCAAATACAAACTCATATTTATGTACAAACTATACAAACTGATTCAAAACAATAACAAAATAATTTTTTTTCATCAAATGTTATGGTTTAAGATATTATTGGACATATGTTTGTTTCACCTTGTGAAAAAATTACGTGTGAAAGTTTTACATTATGAAACAAAAACATATGAAACTTTTTCATAAAAAAATATATGAGAAACTTTCAACTTATGAAAACAAATACATGTGAAACTTTTACATTATGAAACAAAAATATGTGTAATAATATCTTAAATCATAGCATTTAGTGGGAAAAATCATGAAAAAAAATTAGTTTTGTATTGATTTGAATCGGTTTGTATAGTTTGTACGTAAATATGAGTTTGTATTTGAACTTCCCTATACATATATATATATATATACATACATACATATATATATATATATACATGTACATATATATATATATATACATACACAGGGGCGGGTTCAAATGAGAACTCAAATTTGGTTGTGAACGTGAGGAGAAATGAGAGTGCGACACGTGTCCCATTCAAAGAAATATTATAATATATATTCAGTCTGAATATACAAAGAAATATTCAGGGGCTGTTTGTTTACCTCTTAATGATGCCATTAAGACATAAATGTCTGAATCGGTCAGACCTTTTCTTGTTTGGGTAGGTTTTAAAAAACGTCTAAGTCACTCATTTAATCCTGAATCGCTCATTCACACTTCTACTCCCCATACAATTCAGATCACCAATATTTCCATGCTTGCCCTTGTCTCTTCGTTTCTCTCCACTCTCTAATACGGCTCTACTCTCTCGATTCTCCCATACAGATAGATAGATCGATTGATTGATTTCTGGAACCATCTGTTGGACGCACCGGTGCATCATCGACGCAAACCAGAGAGACAGGTATGTTCCAATCACTGTGTGATTATTTTGGTTTCTTCTACTGTAAAACCTGATTAATTTTTCCAATCACTATGATTGTTTTTGGTTATTCTGTTGTAATTCCAATCTGCTACCAAAAAAAACCCTAATTGATGATTCTCCACTTCTGCCTTGCTAGAATGCAAACTAGTTGCAATGCTATCATATGTTATTTTTCTTGAGATTTTAGTAATGAATCCATTGTTTATGAAATTTTTTGTAGGCTTGCTCTCCTTATGTATTATATAGTATTAATAATTGTAACCTGTTGGGTGAAAATTTGACGAATGCATTGTTTGCTGGGTGAAAATTTGAGATACATTGATATGTATTAAACTATATTAATAATTGTGATATGTTGATAGTTTCTTTTTACATCTATGTGATATAAGCATTACATGAATATTTAAAGTGAAAATACAATCAAGTATCCCCAAAACTTTTAACATTTTTGTTATTTGTAATTTGACAGTGGTATATATATATATATATAGATTATAGAAACAGTAGCTTCATTGATAGCTTCTATTTTTGATGATAGGATGCTTTATATTGCTTTTACTTTTGATGATAGAATGCTTTTGATAATCTCTACTTTTGGTAGCAAACTTTATTAGTAATTGGTGATAGGAGACTTTTGATAGGGAATTATAAGAGATTTGTTTTATGAGGTCATTTGTTAGGATTTCAATCTTGATTTGCTAAATATCGTCATTTGTAAGGTATGGACGATGTTGGTGAGGGTTCACAACCAAAGAGACGTAGAATAAACTGGAAAAAAGAGAGTGTGGTGCGAACTTTTCTTGAAGCATGTATACACGAGGTCGTTACACATGGACGAGAAGGCACTAATCTTAAGCCGCGTTCATGGAAGAATGTTGCGGAGACGCTTAAAATCAAACATAACTTTCTCGCAGAACAAAAACAGATGAGAAACCATTATGATTATTTGAAAGCCAAATACAATACATGGACAAGACTGAAAAACAAAACGGGCAACGTGTATGACCCAGCAACCAACACGTTTAATTTAACTGATGAAGAATGGCAGATAGAAATTGAGGTATCTTCATAATTTTGTCATTTTATATCATTTTTTATTTGGTATCTATAATTTTATTTATATAATATTTTTTAAAACAGAGAAGCAAATATGTAGAACCAATCAGGAGTACTGAACTGCTTTTTCCCGATCTTTGTGTTTAACTATTTGATGGAGTTCAAGTAACGGGAATTGAAAGTCATGGGCCATGTTCTAGTGTTCCAGACTTGTCCGACCCACTTTCTAATCACTCGAGTGATGATGTTGAGGTAGTTCCTAATAATCAACAAACCCCGTCCCTAACTTTAGGATAAGAGTGTGATTCTCGTCCAAGTACACAAAACAAAAAGCGAAGAGGTAAACAAGCAAGTAACTCACAAGTTGAAGAAGATATTTCTAAGGTTGTGAAAGCAATTATGGAAAAATATTCGAATGATGTTCCTGCTTGCTTGACAAAGTTGGATGAACTTGGATGGGGAATAGATCACCCGCTCTACCACATAGCTACTTTTATCTTCAGTGAAACTGCCGACTATAGGAAAGTGTGGTTGTGTTTGAAGCCGGAAGGTTTTGAGGGTTGGGTTAGAATGATAGGACAAAAGCACGGGCTTGTGTAGCTTTTGAATGATGCTAGCTTTTGAATGATGTATTGCCTTTGAAAACATTACTTGTGAATACATTACTTTTGGATGATGTTTTGCATTTGAACACATAACATTTGGATGATGTAACTATTGAACATGCTTTTGAATGATGTAGCTTTTGGATGATGTTAACTTTTGAATAGATTATGTTTTTCTTGATATTATGTTACAATTTCATTCATGTTTGTAGTATTTTTTTATTTACAAGGTGCTCTATGGACGTTGAAGAAGAATTGTTGCTTTTGTTATTGTTTTGGTTGTATTTGAAACGAAAAGCTACATCAAGAATCGCAAGGATAAGAGATAACACTTCATAATTGACCGGACATGCGTATACACTAGAACTATTAAATGGTTCAAATACGCAATGTCTTGAATTGATGCGTCTTTCTCGTGATGCCTATATACTATTATGCAACCATTTAAAAAAAAAATTGGTTGCAAAATAGTAGAAATGCAAGTGTTGAGGAGAAGATGACAATTTTTTTAACAATAATAGGTCACAATGAACGCTATAGAATGATTAAACGAAGATTTCAACACTCAACGGAGACTATCCATAGATTAATTCGTCAAGTACTACGAGCAATGATGGAATTTGCTAGGGAAGTTGAACAATGTCGAATGAAGATACCTCCAACATGTCAGAACGACAAAGAAATCTTAGAAGAATATATCCGGTATGTTTTCATTTATATAATTTGCAAAATCAAAACATAGTTAAAAAGTTTCTTATGGTTTATATTTTTTTAATAAAGGGGGCAATAGGTGCGTTAGATGGGACTCTCATACATGCAATTATACCTGTTGATCAAAAAACTCGTTATAGGGGTAGAGGAAGAGGTGAATGTTATCAAAACATTTTAGCAATTTGTGATTTTAATATGGTATTCACTTATGTTTGGGCCGGATGGGAAGGCATAGCACATGATGCCAGAGTTTTAAGAGAAGTTGCATTTAACTCAACTTCTGGCTTTCCATTTCCTTCGCCAGGTATTTATAATTTTACTCAATATTAAATATAATTTATTTCCTATAAATTTAATTGACAATAATTGTTTTTTACATTTAAAATGTAGAAAAATATTATCTTTGCGATGCTGCATATGCCAACACTCGTGGATTTATGACTCCATATCGCAATACAAGATATTGGCTAGCTAATTTTCGACGTAGGCGTGCCTTGAGCAAAGAAGAAAGATTCAACCATGCCCACGCACAACTCAGAAATGTTATCGAGCGTGCTTTTGGTGTATTGAAAGCAAGATTCCCAATTTTGAAGCAAATGGCTCCTTATCCTTTTCGAATACAAAGGAACATTACAATTGCTTGTTTCGCAATCCATAACTTTATAAGAATGTGCAATATGCAAGACCAGTTATTCATGGATTACGATAATAACCCCATGTTCATTGGTGAAGCACAAGAACAAACTAAGGGAGGTGAAGAAGAAGAGATGGATGCAAGCCTTGGGGTCCCCAAGACAATGAGTACATGGCTAATTTACGTAACGAGATTGCAAATGAATTCATGTCAAATGCTTCAAATTAGATGTTCACAAAATATTGTGTTTGAACTTGCATTTCATGTGATGTTTTGTTATGCCAAAACATGAAAAAACGTTGTTATGTTTGTTTGGATTTATATGATATCATCTATTGGCTTGGATCATTAATTATTTTCTAATTTTCACTTAGAATTTTCCTTCAGAACTTTTGTCGAACGTCAATTTTCATTAAATACAATACTGGGGGTAAAATGATAATTTTATGTCATTCAGACTGTTGATTCAGAACAGTTGCCAAACAATCATTTTCTATATGACACTCAATCATACAAACTCTCTTAACCATTCTGACCACTTAATCATTCTGCACTAAACCATTCAGTTTCTGCCAAACAGCCCCTCAGTCTGAATATTCCTTTGTATATTCCGATTGAATATATACTAGACTGAATATTTCTTTGTATATTCAGACTTCAGTCTGAATATTGCTTATTTTGACACGTATCACGCTCTCATTTGTTCTCACGTTCACAACCAAATTTGAGTTCGCATTTGAACTTTCCTATACATACATATACCTACATACATATATATATATATATATATATAGAGGAAGGTTCAAATGAAAACTTTGCATTTTTAAAGGAACAAAGGGACACTTGTGGATCACATATGATGTGGGTCCCACATAATATTAAATATTAAATCATTTATGATTTAATATTAAATCATAAATGATTTAATATGATGTGGGACCCACATCAAATGTGGTCCACAATTTGTTCTTTTGTTCCTTTAAGGAGGGGTGGTTCTCATTTGATCCCTCCCCTATATATATATATATATATATATATGTCTCCTTAAATAATATGGATTCCAAACATTCCCAAGCTAAAGACAAGGATCACATCGATAAAAGGAAAAGCAAAGACGACATCTTGAAGAGGGCGATTTTGAAAGAAAAATTTTCATTGAAAGAACAAACATTGAATAAAACAGTACCCAAAGGTTCAGAGTTTCTCTTATTCATATTAACAGCTACCATAGGAGGGAGCCCGAACGGTGGAAGAGCCAGGGGAAGGCGGGTCATTTGACGGAAATGGCCTCCTGCCTCCTTGTGTGGAAATGCTTTTCAAAGGAATATCGAAAATTCGAGTGGCTGAAGCTGAAGCAGCTACTTTCGAAGTAACAGAAAGAAAAGCAACGACTAGGAGATCCTTTTCTAGTTAGACTTCTTGCTTTTATATATATATATATATATATATATATATAGGGGAGGAATCATATGAGAACCACCCCTCCTTAAAGGAAGAAAGGAACAATTTGTGGACCACATATGATGTGGGTCCCACATAATATTAAATCATTTCTGATTTATTATTAAATCATACTAAATTATAAATGATTTAATATTATGTGGGTCCCACATCATATGTGATCCACAAGTGTCCCTTTGTTACTTTAAAAATGGAAAGTTCTAATTTGAACCTTCCTCTATATATACATACATATACACACACACACACACACACACACATATATATATATATATATATAGAGGGAGGTTCAGGTGAAAACGTTAAAAAAAAAAAACTGAAGAACACCCCGAGAGCCCGTCATCTGGACGGTATTTTTTTCTATGCATCAATGCATATATATGCATTAGTGCATATGCACAAATGCATGTTAGGGCATACCGTCCAGATCGAGGCCTCCAGGGTGTTCTTCAGTTTTCTCTTTTTTTGGTGTGTCCCCCTGAACCTGACTCTATAAGTATATATATATATATACTATACTATACTATACTATAAAACATTTGGCAAAAACTCTTAAAAACCATTTTTTATGCATTAAGTACTGTTTATTGATGTGGGTCCCACATATTATTAAATCATTTATGATTTAATTTGATTTAATATTAAATCATAAATGATTTAATATTATGTGGGACCCACATCATATGTGGTCCCAAATGAGTTCCTTTGTTCATTTAAATTGGTAGTGTTCTCGTATGATCCCTCCCCTATATATATATATATATATATATATATGTCTCCTTGCATAATATGGATTCCAAACATTCCCAAGCTAAAGACAATTATCACATCGATAAAAGGAAAAGCAAAGACGACAGCTTGAAGAGGCGATTTTGAAAGCAAAATTTTCATTGAAAGAACAAACATTGAATAAAACAGTACCCGAAGGTTCAGAGTTTCTCTTATTCGTATTAACAGCTACTATAGGAGGGAGCCCGAACGGTGGAAGAGCCAGGGGAGGCCGGGTCATTTGTCGGAAATGGCCTCCTGCCTCCTTGTGTGGAAATGCTTTTCAAAGGAATATCGTAAATTCGAGTGGCAGAAGTTGAAGCAGCTACTTTCGAAGTAACAGAAAGAAAAGCAAAGACTGGGAGATCCTTTTTTAGTTAGACTTCTTGCTTATATATATATATATATAGGGGAGGAATCATATGAGAACCACCCCTCCTTAAAGGAAGAAAGAAACAATTTGTGGACCACATATGATGTGGGTCCCACATAATATTAAATCATACTAAATCATAAATGATTTAATATTATGTGGGTCCCACATCATATTCATATGTGATCCACAAGTGTCACTTTGTTACTTTAAAAATGGAAAGTTCTAATTTGAACTTTCCTCTATATATACATACATATATACACACACATACATATATATATATATATAGAGGGAGGTTCAGGTGAAAACGTTAAAAAAAAACTGAAGAATACCCCGAGAACCCGTCATCTGGACGGTATTTTTTTTCTATGCATCAATGCATATATATGCATTAGTGCATATGCACAAATGGATGTTAGGGCATACCGTCCAGATCGAGGCCTCCCAGGGTGTTCTTCAGTTTTCTTTTTTTTTGGCATGTCCCCCTGAACCTGACTCTATAAGTATATATAAATATATATATATATACTATATTATAAAACATTTGACAAAAACTCTTAAAAACCACTTTTATGCATTAAGTAGTGTTTATTGATACATATTACTTAAAATTCAAGATAATAAGTAAATTGTGCGTAATTACAATTTATTTTAGCTCCATATTTGAATTTGTGTAACTAACAACAGATAAACATAATCAAATACTGGATAAATATCTCATTTTAAATATAAAAATCTAAAATATAATTAGGATAGTCATTGAGTTCTAACCGAATATTTAATTATTATATTTATAAAAAGTTATATTATTAAACAAAAATAAATTAATTGGTAATTAAATTTAAATTAAATTATACTAAAAAATAGTATTAAAGAAATTACATAAAAAAAACTTTTACATAGTTAATTTGATACTAAAATTCGATATATTTTTTTTAAAAGAATTATGATATTTTCAAGTTTATATTTTATTTAAAAAATAAAAATATTATCGTTTTCTCAAAACCACATAAACCGTATTATAACATATAACAACGATAGATACAAAGAACAAAATGAAATACTAAAATCAAGATGTATCTCGCGAATATTCTTCTAGTATATATATATATATATATATATATAGAGAGAGAGAGAGAGAGAGAAAGACGGGTTCATGCGAGGACGGTAACAATTTACGAGAATGCGAGGATAATTCTCAGCCAATCATTTTGTACATAAAAAAATTTTCATGTACAAAATTATATGTGATTTTGTACTAGCATAAAAAATGACACGTGCGACTTTTGCCACGGGAAAAGTCTCGAAAAATCATATATGATTGTGTAGGTGAATCATATGTGATTTTGTACATGAAAAATTTCATGTACAAAATGATTGGCTGAGGATTGTCCTTGTATTCTCGTAAATTGTTACCGTCCTCACATGAACCTCTTTCTCTCTCTCTCTCTCTCTCTCTCTCTATATATATATATATATATATATATATATATATATATAACACGTAAATAAATACTTTTGATTTTTAGAAAAATGGAAAAATCCAAAAAAAACCCAACAAACTTTTCCATTTTGAATGTTTTAAATCTTAAAGTATTTTTTTGGATGAAAAAACTATTAAGCATTCTCTTTTTAAATGAAAAAGTCATTTAACTTTCTCATTTTGATTAATTAAGTCCCTAAAGATGTTTTAATAAATAAACCGTCACACTTTTAGAAATTGTTTACCTGCATCTTTTTAACTTAAAAAAAAGTTACTTTAACCGACTAATAAGAGTTCGATTATTTTTTTTTTATTTTTTTTTAATCAGATTCAAAATATGAAAGTTTAATGGTTTTTTCATTCAAATAAATAGTTCATAAACTTAATCCTTAAAATTGAGAAAATTTAATGGTTTTTTATTTAAAAAAATAATTGAAGGATTAAGGGTGCGTTTTGTTGCGGAAAACTGCTTTCATTTTCATAGAAAACATTTTCAGAAAATGGAGTTGAGTTTTCATTCTTAGTTTACTATGAAAATTTTAGAAAACGAGTTTAGTTGAAATAGTGGAGTTTTCATTTTACATTTTTAGAAAATTAGAAAACGCGTTTGGTTGTGAATTTTCTATCACTTTTCATTTTTCATTTTCTATTTTCCATTTTTTTTTCAAATTAGAAAGTGTGTGTGCGTGTGATAGTGAAAAAGTTTGTGTGTATGTGTGTGTGAAAGTGTGTGTGGGTGTGTGTGTGAATGTGTGTATGAAAGTGTATTTATGTGTGTGTGAAAATGTTTGTGTATATGAAAATGTGTGTGTGTGTGTAAGAAACTAAGAGTGTGTGTGTGAGTGTATGAAAATGTGTATGTATGTGAAAGAGAGTGTGTGTGTGTATGTGTGTATGAAAGTAAAAGTGTGTGTGTTGGTGGAAAAGTTTTTAGAAAACAAAAATTTGGAAAACTATTAAAACTAGTTTTCTAATTTACATAAGATTTTAGAAAATGATTTTTTTTTGTTTTCTTGAAATTGTTTTGAAAACTGAACGAACTAAACGGGTTTTCTGAATTTTCATTTTCTTTGGAAAAATTTCCTAAAAAACTGAAATTTTTTCCATAACTAAACGCACCCTAAACCAATGAAAATGAGGAAGTTTGTTAGGCTTTTTTTGGACTTCTCCCTAGGAAAAACTATTATTAACTTCCCAATTTTCTTGCAAACTTTACCTTCATCTTGTTGAAGTCACCAACCTTCAATTTTCTTAGTGAATACCTCCGCAAGTTTTAAAAGTCACCAACCTTCAACTCGACAGCAAGCCTTACTGCCGTGCGACTAGGTATAAAAGGCACAGGATCCCCACGGCCTGACCTCAACCGGTTATCCTATCCTCGGGTCTCGACACATTAATCCTAGCAAACTTTCATAGCCTTGGCTTCTTCAGCTCTAGTTCTTGCTTCATTCGCTCAAATAAAGTCTCTCGTTCTACAACTCACTTTCAAAGAGAGGCGGACTAATGGGCAAAGGAGGCAAAAGAAAGCCCGACACTGCTTACTGACCTCGTAAACTTTCTTGGAGTCATAGTGGCAAGGGTCGTGAACTCTACTAAGTCTGTTGAGAAGTTAGGTTCAAATCCAGGATAGGTATGGAATCTTAGTCAGTTGATAGGCAATATGGAAAGTGTTGGTCCCTAAGGAGTCTACAAGAGTTCTCGGATATAGAAACAGTCTGTAGAAAGGGGAGGGGGGGGTTGAATACAAACACACAGATTTTTAGTTTTTAAATGAGTTTATATTGCATAAACAAATTTACAGTTACAAGCGTAATTAGAACAAGTTTTAACCTATTCTATTGTAACTAAGAAATCACTAAGATTGATGCACAAGAAGGAAGTAAGATAGAATACGGAAGGTTGAAGTAGTATGCACACAGATGAAAAAGATATCTTCATCTTATTTATACCCGTTTGCATTTAATGCAATACAAAAGGTATATGCCACGTGGCAAGCATCCATAGGAGACTTGTCCTTTGCTCAGAACACAATCATGTTTTTGGCCGCATTTGAACAGTACCATATCAGATGTGATAGGGACATAAGAGACAATCCGTACGTCCTTCTCTGACACAGTATAGGGTTTGTCTTTTGTGCATCGAGGATAAGGTCAACGTTAATCTTGTATGAGAAGCTTCACTTGATCGCTGAGACTGAATCTTCAAGGATGAACTTTCAGTATCGCTGAGGCTTCACAAGACTTCACACTTTGGATAGATAATCTTTGCTATCGCTGAACCGCTTCAGGTCACGTAGCTGATTATCTCTTTCTTCAGCTTGTCTTTGACTTTCGCTGAATAGTCATTTGGTGTGATTGTTGATCTTCAGATCTTCAGAGATAAGCTTAATGTTCCTTGATCTTCAGCGATCGCTGATGGCAGTCAGCGTATGCTTATCGCGGAATTTGAATTTAAACTTAAACAAGGAATTTCATTAAGTGTAAAAAGGAATCATATTCAAATCACGGAGAGGAGTTATGATCAACAATCTCCCCCTATTTGATTATGATTAAGCAACATAAGATAATTGTTTTAAGAGACTAGTAAAGTTTTTTTCAGCTAGTCTAATATCTGAATTGAGTTTCATTTATAAGGATATGAAAGCACAATTTTTACAAGTAGATAAGCATAAAGTACTCTCACTGCTTAAATTTTCAGAGTGAAAAATCAGTGAGTGAAAGTTGTTAAGGAAATTAGAACTCTTATGTTCATTGTCCCCTTTACTGTTTTCAGGGATCTTTTCAGTACATAGATGGGGTAAAGTACTCTGTTAAATTTCATTAATAATCAATCTGAAGAATTTACATAAAATGAAATTACAACAATAAGGTAAATTACTTATACACTGAAGAACTATTACAAAGGAAAGGAAAGCTAATGACTAGTCAGTCTAGACTTTTGTGTCTTCTTTGTAACTCCTTTTCATAGATCATCTTCTGTCTGATCATCAGCGGATCATTCGACCAGCAGTGACAATACATGATCTTGATGAAAGAAGATGGAGCTTTGTATACTTCTTGGTTTATGAAGAATCCAAGGAGTCTTTCATTGTCCATGAAGATCATGCCTGGTTCAGGGAAAGAGATGACATCATTTTCTTCATAGACACGATCTTCAGGAGAGAGGTGTTCAACATTGAAATATCAGGGATCTGCCTGTGATAGAGAATGCTTTCAAGATCGAATTTGGTTTCATATTCGTTTTTAGAACTTGAACCTCCTTAGGCAGTTGATCTTCTTTTCTTGATTGGCTCAGGGAGAGGAGGAATTTGCACGTATTGAGACATCCTTTGCAACAGCTGATCCAACATTTCTTCCACTACGTCCTTGAATTTTGATTTGGAACCCTGAATGGCATCTCTAATTTCTAGCCATTCAGTGTATCCATAGATCTTTAAGACCTTGCCTTCTTCTTTCTCCGTTCTAGTGGTTCTAGTCATTCGTACATATACTTTCAGACCTTTTCTTTTGGAAGGTCGTCCTTCGATAGTTGCATGAATGATCTTAGAGTCAGATCTTCGAAACTTGAATCTTTCAATGCACCAGTGAAACTCTTCTTCTCTCTGACGTGTGGCTTCAGCGGATAGTGCACTTAGGATTTTCTCTTGAGCAAGAATTGGATCTACGTTCAGGTTTTCTTGTGCAAGTTCTCTCTGTGCTAAAGCTTCAGCGACCCTTTCACTTTTCTCTAGTTGCTTCTTGGTCGCTTTGTCTTTTGCAGCATCTTCCCTGAGAAATTTTCTTGCAAGAGCAAGATCACTCTCTGTCTGCTTGATCTTCTCGTCCCTGATCCTTTGAGCTTCAAGTGCCTGAGCTCTCTCTTCCTTTGACAGAAAATAAAATTCATCCACCATGCTTATTAGTACAGTGTTCAGTGGTTCAGCATGTGGCACTTTTATTCTGTTTGCTTCGAGTTCCCTCAAGAAGCTTATTCGCCTTTCTTCCTCTTCAGGTTCGCATATGATAGGTCTCTGATTGCGACGCCTTATAGGAATGAGGTCTTCTTCTTCTTCAGAGTCAGCTTCAAAAATGTACATAAACTGCTCTTCAGAAGAAGGTTCCTTCACAAAAGTGGAGTCCTTTGGGGACTGGGCTCACTGAGAGAAGGAGAGCGAGAAAGAGATTTGTCAGAGCCAAAATTTGGTGGTGAAAAAGAAGGATATGTGGATGGTTCAGAGATTGGATCAGAGAGGAGAATGAGAGGAAGAGATACCTCGACAATGGTCTCCCCCTCAAATATAGGGATAGTGGCATCAAGATCTGCCACGTCCTTTCCTTTGCCTGAGGGACCGGACTGTCCCTGAGAGGGAGGTTGTCCGTCCCCCAAAGGCTTCTGATGAGAGACTTCAGACATAGAGTTGTGTGGTCTTGACATTTTGAAGTAATCCAAAGCACTTCCAATATCATCGTCATCGTCATCATCATTAACTCCCCCATAGTGAGGGATGTCATCTTCTTCATATTCATCATCATCATCTTCTTCTTCTTCTTCTTCTTCCTCCACTATTCCTTCAGTGAGGGAAGGCTCTTCATGCTTGATGTACGGAGAAATTTTATCAGCAAGCAAAGTGGCATTATGCTCCGTAATTAGGTCGTCAGCGAACTATTTGGCACATCTCTCCCCTCGATGTTGTCAGCGGGGAGACAATGCACCATCAGCATTCGTACATTCGCTTGAATGTCCTTCAGCTTGGTTTCGTGGGGACCCTGGTACTGAAGGACCGAATTCAGTGATGTCCGATTAGCAGTGGAGAAAGAGGAGCCATTCTCAAAGAGCGTTGTCAGCATTTGCATCATGTCGAATTGAGTCTTTTGAATAGACTCAAGCACCAGATTCTGGTCATTCACCTTATTCTCCAGACGAGCAATGGACTGACCATGTGTCCGATTGTCTTCCTTCAGGGACTCGATGTCGGTGAGGATATTGCTGACAGAGGTCTTGATCCCTGGAGTCCCAACCACGGTGCGGAAGATGAATTCAGCAGACTTCTGTAGATGGTCTACCCTAGCCCTGGTGAGAGTACATTCCCTGACTAGAAAGTCAATGGCAGGGAATGTAGGACTAGGAAGAACAATGGGAGGAAGCTCAGCAGGGCAGGAAGGAAGTTTGGGAGCAGTCTTATATGTTTTGACGTCCACGAGCTTGGCAGATGTCCGTGGTTGCTGAGGAGACTTTCCTTTATCCTTGCTAAGAGGAGTAGTAGCAGCAATGGTGGTGGCAGTTGTTGTTGTCGCTGTAGTGAAGAGAGGAGCGACACCTGGTGACAACAGAGACAAAGCAGCCAAAAAGAGCTTTGGGTTAGACGACGGATGAGAAGGCATATTATAAACCTGGAGACCACTTGTGTAGAGGTAGTGTCATGAGGATCACTAGCCAGTGTCTTAGAATGCCTGTGAGAGATATGCTGAGGTCCTGTGATACTGGCCTTCCAAATTCAGAGTGTCTAAACAACACTGAGGTTTGGACTGCGTGCAATTCAGCATCATTAGAGATAGGGACAACTATCTCTGAATCATGTGTTGATGTGAGGACCAAAGAATACGGGATAGAAGAAGAGTAGAAGGCTGTGAAAGTATTACCTGATACAGCTTCAGCAGAGATGACTAATACACTTTCAGTGACCATAGTCGCTGAAGGTGGTGGTAGGGCTGAAGAAGCAACAACGGAAGAGAGAACCGTTGAAGTAGATAGGGCAGCTGATGGTGTTGGTAGTACACCAGAATCTGAGAGGGTAGTCTTTTGAGAGACCACCATCCTTGGCTTCTTAGGTTTGGTTGCGATGGTCTTTTTATGACCATCGGTTGGTTGTTTTCTCTTGGGGGCAGAAGTGTCAGGGGTACTCACTGATGGGTTTCTCAGTGAGCTAGACACTGAAGCAGGGGCTCCAATTATCTTCAGCATGTATGGGGTAAAGGGAGCATCACCTGGACGTTCCTCAATGTCCAGGGATTTCTTTCCCATCATTGAGAAAGAGTGATTGGCCGCCTTAGGATACTCATCTCCGAAGGCATGCTCCAAGATGGTTGCGAAGAATCTTGGGTAGGGGATGACGGAGTGCCTGTTTGCAGCTTTCACCCTGTTGTACATATCACTGAAGATATAGTCAGCAAAGTTCAGCTTGTCGTGCAGAGAGCGAAGCCCATGTCTTGAAAGTGCTTGTTGGCCTGATCATGCGAGCCAGTCTTGGATCCCAGGCACTGAATGACCTGAGTGAAGATATATTGCCAGCGAGCAGGCAAGCGTTTCTTCTCCAGCTTGGAGCCGACAGTCTTCAGAGAGATGTTTTCCCATGCATAGCCAATGGAGTCCAAGAAAGAGTCGATCTGCTGCTTTGAGGGTTCAGCGGCCCACTTTTCATTCTTGCCACGAGCAGGGAGGCGAAGAGCCTGCCTCAAGAATCTAGCAGTGAAGGCGAAGTGGCCAAGAGTGGGAATGGAAAAACCAATTGCAAGGAGTTTTCATTGCCCTTATCAGTGGTGCAGGTGGTACAGTGAGCCGTGTACCACAGGGCTTGTAGGTGAGAGGAGATGCCAACAGGGTTGTGAACAAATGCATACATCAGTGGGCAAGCCTTGATGAATATTGCACCCTCAGCGAATTTGGGACGCTCTGCAGGGATGTCTACCAGGGCAAGATAGTTGCAGGGCTTGAGTGTTGCTTGTTCCAATGGAAAGTGGCAAACCGCAGCAACAACCAAAGTGTCAGCGACGTGGGTAGTTTTAGCAACCTTGCTTGAAGAGGCCATTTCTGTAGCATAGATGGGAACACCAAATAGAAAAATCATGGTTTAATACAAAATGTATAAACCAGAGTTTGGTATAAAGAATACCAAATGTAAGGAGAAAAGAAACAAGTGTTTTGATGAACAAGATCAAAATACTTGTGGTAGAAAAACAATTAAAATACCAAATGTATTAAATAAGTTTGGTATATAAATTTTTTTAGGTATAGAATATAAAAGATGGATTAAAAAAATGTCTTCTCTTCTTAAGGAAAAACTTAGAACAGGGTTTTGATGGGTTTTGATATTTAATCCAGATTTTTATTTTATTTACCCTAGAATTTTTTGTTTTGATTATAAGAAAAGTAAAGAGAAGTGAAACAAGATGTTTCCAGATTAATGTGTAAGGTTAGATCAAACCTTAGTGAAGTTCGAGAAGAAAAACGCACAAGTGCGTGTTCTTGGTGTTCTTGAGAAAACTTTGAGAATCAAGAGAGAATCCTTGCCCTTTGAAAATTATGAAAGCGTAAAGAAAGAAATGAGGCAAAGATTTGCCTAAATAGCATGAGGAGAGAGACAATGATAGCTAAACGACAGTTTTAGCTTTTTGAAAAAGAAATGATGGCCTGGCGCACGTCCCTAGAAAGGAGTTGGAAAGGAAACGTCGTGGTCTGTCTTGTGTCAGAAAAGGCCTGACGTGTCGTTTTCTTATTTTAAAAAAAATATAATGATAATTATCCATTTGGAAAGATTAATCATTATCTTTTAAATCTTCATAAAAAACAATAAAGGATTGTCAGTAATGAGTTTTATTTTTTCATATTCATTCCCTGATCAAGGAAAAATTAGGGAGCGAAAAGGTTTAGAAGATAATACCTGAGTGAGAAAGTACAGATATTGCTGAATCAGAGTTCATCGAATGGTAATAGAAGACTTTGTTTGTATCACTATTTGTTGTTAGCTGAGTAATAATTATTCAGCGTTCAACATACCAAGTTCGCTGATGAGTAGATTGAATCTAGTAGAGGCTTGGTGAAAAGCTCAGCGAGCTGATATTCAATGGGTACAAAGTGAAGCTCAATTTCACCATTCATCACATGATCTCTGATAAAGTCATATCGAATCTCAATGTGCTTGGTTTTAGAGTGAAGATTGTTTGCAATTGCAATAGCACTAGTGCTATCATAATAAATAAGGGTCTTGGAGAGCATGAGATCGTAGTCTCTGAGTTGATTTCTAATCCAAAGGATTTGAGCACAACAACTTCCAGCGGCTACGTATTCAGCTTCAGCGATGGAGGTGGACACAGAATTTTGCTTTTTACTTGTCCAACTAATCAATTTACCACCTAGTAGCTGACACTCACCAGTGGTGCTCTTTCTATCTATCTTGCAACCTGCAAAATCACTATCAGAATAACCAATTAGATCGAATCCTGAGCCTTTGGAATACCAAAGACCCAGATTAGGAGTTCCTTTCAGGTATCTGAAGATTCGCTTTACAACGATGAGATGGGATTCCTTCGGTTCAACTTGATACCGAGCACAGAGACATGTAGAATACATGATACCAGGTCTACTCGTTGTAAGATATAGCAGAGACCTAATCATCCCTTGATAGGCAGTGACATTTACGGGTTTCCCATTAGGGTCCTTGTTTAGAGTCAGAGGAGGTGCCATTAGGGGTCTTCATCGCTGAGCATTGATTCATATCAAATTTGTTCAGCATATCTTTAACGTATTTGCTTTGACAAATAAAGATTCCTTTGTCTGATTTTTTTATCTGCAAACCTAGAAAATACGTTAGTTCACCCATCATACTCATTTTATATTTTTTTTGCATTCTTTCAGCGAAACGAGTACATAATTCGGGTCTTGTGGAACCAAAGATAATGTCATCGACATATATTTGAGCGAGTATAGTATGACCTTTATATTTTCTTAAAAAAAAGAGTTTGGTCAATTTTTCCACGAATAAAATTTTCTTTAAGAAGAAATTTAGAAAGAGTATCATACCAAGCTTTAGGAGCTTGTTTCAACCCGTAAAGAGCTTTTTCAAGTTTGAAAACATAACCAGGGTGGTTAGGGTCTGAAAAACCAGGGGGTTGTTCAACATAAACTTCCTCGCTGAGTTTTCCATTTAAAAAATCACTTTTAACATCCATTTGAAAAACTTTGAAGTCTTTATGGGCAGCATAAGCTAAGAAAAGTCTTATAGCTTCTAAACGAGCTACAGGTGCAAAGGTTTCATCGTAGTCAATTCCTTCTTCCTGCCTGTATCCTTGAGCGACAAGTCTAGCCTTATTGCGAATAACAGTCTCGTTTTCATCTAGCTTATTTCTAAACACCCATTTGGTTCCAATCACTGTTTTACCAGAAGGTCTAGGAACAAGATTCCAAACTTTGTTTCTAAAAAACTCAGTTAGTTGCATTGCTGAAATCCAGCTAGGATCATAGATAACTTGATTTATCTTTTTAGGTTCAGAGAGAGAGATGAAGTTAACATAGAGACATATATTACCTGTACCTCTACGTGTTTTGATACCTGCATTAGGATCACCAATAATCTGATTTGTTGGATGATTTGCAGTCCATCGCTGAGCTGGTGGTTGAGGAGAGAGATCAACCGCAAAATCAGCAAATTGTTCTTCTACTTCAGGGACAATACTTGTTGTTTCAGCAACAGGTACTTCATCGTTTAAAATCAATTGAGGAGACTCGGGGGATTGATTTGCAGAGGATGAAGCTTGATTATTCACTGAGGAATTTCCAAGAGAGGCATCAGAAGGAGGAATCAATTGAACAGTCAGATTGTTCAGAACTTCCATCCTTTTGATAAAAGAGATTATCACATCATGGGTGTCACTTTTGGATCGAAGAAAGAATACCCATGTGTATCTGGAATATTCATCAACAATCACAAGAGTGTATTTCTTTCCAGATAGAGATTGAACATTGACAGGTCCAAAGAGATCCATATGGAGTAGCTGAAGAGGTGAATTTACTAAAGAAACTTGTTTAGACCTGAAAGATGTTTTTGTCAGCTTTCCCTTTTCACACGCTGAGCAAAGAGATTCCTTTGCAAAGCTATAATTTGGGAGGTCTCTGACAAGTACCTTTTGAGACAATTCATTAATTATCTTAAAGTTGAGATGAGAGAGTCTCTTATGCCATAACCAATTGACATCAGAGGATGCTTTAGAGATAAAGCACATGTTCTCAGAGTGAGAACTATTCATATTGATGACGTATACATTTTCAACTCTTTTGCCTGTTAAAGCAAGCTTATCATTGCAGTCAGTGACAGCACATCTATTCCTTAGGAATAGAACTTTGAAATTTTTGTCACATAGCTGACTAACGCTTAATAGATTGTGCTTTAGTCCTTCAACATAGGCAAC
The DNA here is from genome assembly GCA_036898165.1 of Silybum marianum. Lineage (NCBI taxonomy): Eukaryota > Viridiplantae > Streptophyta > Magnoliopsida > Asterales > Asteraceae > Silybum > Silybum marianum. The sequence goes on from CM072531.1 coordinate 8,897,588, forward strand.
TCGACTAAACGAGGTGGCTCCGTTGGACAAAATTCCATAGCCTTTAGTGTATCCTTTGCCATTTCCACCAAAGGTCACTGATGGACCAACTTCTTCTTTGTAGTCAGAGAGTAGAGATTTTATGCCAGTCATGTGCCTTGAGCATCCGCTATCGAGATACCAGATACCTTTAGCACTCTGCATACAACAAAGAGATTAATTTTTTGAAGGTACCCATATTACTATGGGTCCTGCTTTGTTAGTGAGAGGAGTGGCGGAGGAGCTACTTGCTGAAGAACTCTCTTCAATGGATATCTTCACCTATGTTGGTTTTGCAACCTTGGTGGATTTCACTTTTGCTGATTTATCAGCTTGAGCTACTTTCTTTCCATGAGCTAGTTTATCAACTCTAATAGCATTAGGACACTTACTTGCAATGTGGGTAGTTTCACCACAGTGATAGCACTTCCTATATTTATAAGGTTTGGAATTCAAAGTTTTCGGAGAGATAGAAGGAACTTTGTCAGGGATAGGACCAAGAATTTATTTATCCATTTTTCTTGGAGGTATGACAACCTCTTCAGGGACAGGAGTAGGGTCAATCTTAATTTTGGGGGTTGACCTCTGAAAAGATTCATTTCTCCCAGGTTTAGGATTGCTCTCTGAGGAAGTAGAGGATTTCTTGTTCTTCTTCTGAACGTTCTTCTTTCTAGGAACTTGGTCAAGAACCTCGTTCTTGATCACTTTCTTAGAATCGAAAGATTTTAACACAGGAGTCTTCTCATTAGAGTGAGGTCTCTGAGAAGAAGAGGAAGGATCAGGGATAGAGGAGACAAACATTCCAATTTTAAGCATGGAACGGTCTTTCTCTGATTCTTCCTTTTCAAGGTTAAAGCCTAACCCACTTCTTACTTTCATAGGGATCTGGACATTGATGATCTCATTTACCTTATCAGAGGCTTTGCACCATCGTTCGATGGTAGCCTTCTCAGATTTAAGATCCGCGATGGCCTTCTCTCTTTCAGCGATAGCTTGTTGTTTCTCAATGCTAATCGTTTGATTTACAAAGACTTGGTCCTTTAAGGTTTCCTCAATTTTTGAAAGTTCTTTGATTTTTAGATGACAATTTTTTAATTGTTCAGATAAATCAGTGTTAATTTTCTCAGCTTTGATTTTTCCATTTAAAGAATTGTAAAAATCAACAGTCATAGTTCTTCAGTTTCTTCTATTAAGGAGATAGAAGGGATGGATACCTGAGTAGAAGGAGACTCAGAGGAAGAAGTTTCAGATACTTCTTCAGTTTCTTCTATTCTTGCCATAAGACATAAGAAGACAAGATCTTCTTCATCTGTGCCTGACTCATCAGAGATCTTGGCCAGTCACCTTCATCATCCCAATCAACTTCTTCCGCGACAAGACCTTTGCCTTTTGGCTGGTTTTTCTTCAGATCTCTGTATTTGTTTTTTAATTTCAAATACTTCTCTTTCTTATCATAGGTCTGCGAGGTAGTAGGGGCTACAACTTTCTTGGATCTACATTCACTAGCAAAGTGACCCTTTTGCTGACAATTGTAGCATATGGCTGAGGCTTTCTCAGCGGGCATAGTCTTTAATTTATCAGAGTCAGCGAGACTCGATGTTCTTCGAAAGTTGCTCTTTCTGGCGAATATTTTAAAGTTATTAGTTAAAAGAGCCAGAGAGTTATCGAACTCTGAGATGTCAGCATCAGTGAGTTGATCTTCTGAATCAGTTTGACCTAATTCAGTGATAGAAATAATAGTGGAAGAGGAGGTATTTTTTAAAGGATTTACCTCTAAATACACGAATGCCAAAGAAGTACTTTTGGCAACCTTGAGTTCATTGATGAGGTTTTTCCTCAAAACTTGGGATTGCTCTTCATTTAAAATCATTCCATACAAAGCACTTAAAGAAAGAGTTTCAAGATTCTTTGATAATTTCAGACATGTAGTGTACACTGCCCATTGTTCGGGTAGTGCCTCCATGAACTTTGTCAGAATTTCAGCATTTGAATAGTGTCTGTTGACTGTTTTTAGATCAATCAACAAGCAGTTAAAACGTTGGTGAAGTTGGGAAAGAGTTTCACCTTTATGATGCATTAAGCTTTCATACTATCTTACTAGATTAATACTTCTAATGATTTGTACTTCAGTGGTTCCTTCATATTGAATACATAAAGTATCCCACATGGCTTTAGAAGTCCTCATTTTCATTACTGAGTGATAGACTTCATCAGGGAGGGACATTGCTATTATAGATCTGGCTTTTGAGTCAATAGCAACTTCTTTCTTATCTTCTTTAGTCCATCGATTAGGAGTCTTAATGATACTCCTTTCAGGGATGGCTGGCGTAGCAGTGGTGGCAGGAACACCAGCTACTATAGTTGTAGGAACAAATGGTCTGTTTTCTATATAATAAGGGATCTTTGGATCTGATCCTTCTAGAAACAGAGACATTCTTTCCTTCCACAATGGGAAATTATCATGGCTAAATCTTGGAGGTTTAGCTAAAGATTCATTGTCATTATAGTTTGTATTAGGATTTGACATTTTTTTTAAAATAATTTTGAAAGAAAATATTTTAAAGATAGAAATCACACCGCTCTGATTTTTTCACTCTGAAAATTTAATCAGTGAAAGTACTTTATGCTTATCTACTTGTAAAAATTATGCTTTCATATCCTTATAAATGAAACTCAATTCAGATTGTAGACTAGCTGAAAAAGACATTACAGATTAGTACTTAGAAATTTTATTTTAAATATTTCTTAAGTCCTTACTAGTCTCTTAAAGCAATTATCCTATGTTGCTTAATCATAATCAAATAGGGGGAGATTGTTGATCATAACTCCTCTCAGTGATTTGAATATGATTCCTTTTTACACTTAGTGAAATTCCTTGTTTAAGTTTAAGTTCAAATTCAGCGATAAGCATACGCTGACTGCCATCAGCGATCGCTGAAGATCAAGGAACCTTAAGCTTATCTCTGAAGATCTGAAGATCAGCGATCACACCAAATGACCATTCAGCGAAAGTCGAAGACCAAGCTGAAGAAAGAGATAATCAGCTACGTGACTTGAAGCAGTTCAACGATAGCAAAGATTATCTATCCAAAGTGTGAAGTCTTGTGAAGCCTCAACGATACTGAAAGTTCATCATTGAAGATTCAGTCTCAGCGATCAAGTGAAGCTTCTCATACAAGATTAACGTTGACCTTATCCTCGATGCACAAAAGACAAACCCTATACTGTGTCAGAGAAGGACGTACGGATTGTCTCTTATGTCCCCATCACATCTGATATGGTACTGTTCAAATGCGGCCAAAAACATGGCTGTGTTCTGAGCAAAGGACAAGTCTCCTATGGATGCTTGCCACGTGGCATATACCTTTTGTCTTGCATTAAATGCAAACGGGTATAAATAAGATGAAGATATCTTCTTCATCTGTGTGCATACTACTTTCTCTCTTCAACCGTCCGTATTCTATCTTACTTCCTTATTGTGCATCAATATTAGTGATTTCTTAATTACAATAGAATAGGTTAAAAGTTGTTCTAATTACGCTTGTAACTGTAAATTTGTTTATGTAATATAAACTCATTTAAAAACTAAAAATTTGTGTGTTTGTATTCAACCCCCCCCCCCCTTTCTACAAACTGTTTCTATATCCGAGAACTCTTGTAGACTCCTTAGGGACCAACACTTTCCATATTGCCTATCAACTGACTAAGATTCCATACCTATCCTGGATTTGAACCTAACTTCTCAACAGACTTAGTAGAGTTCACGACCCTTGCCACTATGACTCCAAGAAAGTTTACGAGGTCAGTGAGCAGTGTCGGGCTTTCTTTTACCTCCTTTGCCCATTAGTCCACCTCTCCTGGAAAGTGAGTTGTAGAACGAGAGACTTTATCTGAGCGAACAAAGTGAGAACTAGAGCTGAAGAAGCCAAGGCTATGAAAGTTTGCTAGGATTAATGTGTCGAGACCCGAGGATAGGATAACCGGTTGAGGTCAGGCTGTGGGGATCCTGTGCCTTTTATACCTAGTCGCGCGGCGGTAAGGCTTGCTGTCGAGTGATTAACTTACAGAGGTATTCACTAAGAAAATTGAAGGTTGGTGACTTCAACAAGATGAAGGTAAAGTTTGCAAGAAAATTGGGAAGTTAATAATAGTTTTTCCTAGGGAGAAGTCCAAAAAAAGCCTAACAAACTTCCTCATTTTGAATGGTTTAGGGTGCGTTTAGTTGTGGAAATTTTTTCAGTTTTCTAGGAAATTTTTCCAAAGAAAATGAAAATTCAGAAAACCCGTTTAGTTCGTTCAGTTTTCAAAACAATTTCAAGAAAACAAAAAAAATCATTTTCTAAAATCTTATGTAAATTAGAAAACTAGTTTTAATAGTTTTCCAAATTTTTGTTTTCTAAAAACTTTTCCACCAACACACACACTTTTACTTTCACAGACACATACATACACACACACTCTCTTTCACATACATACACACTTTCGTACACTCACACACACACTCTTAGTCTCTTACACACACACACACATTTTCATACACACAAACATTTTCACACACACACACACATACACTTTCATACACACATTCACACATACACACACACACACTTTCACACACACACATACACTTTTTCACTATCACACACACACGCACACACTTTCTAAATTGAAAAAAAAATGGAAAATAGAAAATGAAAAATGAAAAGTGATAGAAAATTCACAACCAAACGCGTTTTCTAATTTTTTTAAAATGTAAAATGAAAACTCCACTATTTCAACTAAACTCGTTTTCTAAAATTTTCATAGAAAACTAAGAATGAAAACTCAACTCCATTTTCTGAAAATGTTTTTTATGAAAATGAAAGCAGTTTTCCGCAACAAAACGCACCCTTAATCCTTCAATAATTTTTTTAAATAAAAAACCATTAAATTTTCTCAATTTTAAGGATTAAGTTTCTGAACTATTTATTTGAATGAAAAAACCATTAAACTTTCATATTTTGAATCCGATTTAAAAAAATAAAAATAAATCATCGAACTCTTATTAGTCGGTTAATGTAACTTTTTTTTAGTTTAAAAAGATGCAGGTAAACAATTTCTAAAAGTGTGACGGTTTATTTACTAAAACATGTTTAGGGACTTAATTAATCAAAATGAGAAAGTTAAATGACTTTTTCATTTAAAAAGAGAATGTCTAATAGTTTTTTCATCCAAAAAAATACTTTAAGATTTAAAACATTCAAAATGGAAAAGTTTGTTGGGTTTTTTTTGGATTTTTCCATTTTTCTAAGAATCAAAAGTATTTATTTACGTGTTATATATATATATAGAGAGAGAGAGAAAGAGGTTCATGTGAGGACGGTAACAATTTACGAGAATACAAGGACAATCCTCAACCAATAATTTTGTACATGAAATTTTTCATGTACAAAATCACATATGATTCACCTACACAATCATATATGATTTTTCGAGACTTTTCCCGTGGCAAAAGTCGCACGTGTCATTTTTTATGCTAGTACAAAATCACATATAATTTTGTACATGAAAATTTTTTTATGTACAAAATGATTGGCTGAGAATTATCCTCGCATTCTCGTAAATTGTTACCGTCCTCGCATGAACCCGTCTTTCTCTCTCTCTCTCTCTCTATATATATATATATATATATATATACTAGAAGAATATTCGCGAGATACATCTTGATTTTAGTATTTCATTTTGTTCTTTGTATCTATCGTTGTTATATGTTATAATACGGTTTATGTAGTTTTGAGAAAACGATAATATTTTTATTTTTTGAATAAAATATAAACTTGAAAATATCATAATTCTTTTAAAAAAATATATCGATTTTAGTATCAAATTAACTATTTAAAAGTTTCTTTTATGTAATTTCTTTAATTCTATTTTTTAGTATAATTTAATTTAAATTTAATTACGAATTAATTTATTTTTGTTTAATAATATAACTTTTTATAAATATAATAATTAAATATTCGGTTAGAACTCAATAACTATCCTAATTATATTTTAGATTTTTATATTTAAAATGAGATGTTTATCCGGTATTTGATTATGTTTATCTGTTGTTAGTTACACAAATTCAAACATGGAGCTGTAATAAATTGTACTTACGCACAATTTACTTATTATCTTGAATTTTAAGTAATATGTATCAATAAACACTACTTAATGCATAAAAAATGGTTTTTAAGAGTTTTTGTCAAATGTTTTATAATATAGTATATATATATATATATATTTATATATACTTATAGAGTCAGGTTCAGGGGGACACGCCAAAAAAAAAAACTGAAGAACACCCTGGGAGGCCTCGATCTGGACGGTATGCCCTAACATGCATTTGTGCATATGCACTAATGCATATATATGCATTGATGCATAGAAAAAAAATACCGTCTAGATGACGGGATCTCAGGGTGTTCTTCAGTTTTTTTTTTAACGTTTTCACCTGAACCTCCCTCTATATATATATATATATATATATATATATGTGTGTGTGTGTGTGTGTGTGTGTGTATATATATGTATATATAGAGGAAGGTTCAAATTAGAACTTTCCATTTTTAAAGTAACAAAGGGACACTTGTGGATCACATATGATGTGGGACCCACATAATATTAAATCATTTATAATTTAGTATGATTTAACAATAAATCAGAAATGATTTAATGTTATGTGGGACCCAGATCATATGTGGTCCACAAATTGTTCCTTTCTTCCTTTAAGGAGGGGTGGTTCTCATATGATTCCTCCCCTATATATATATATATATATATATATATATATATATATAAAAGCAAGAAGTCTAACTAGAAAAGGATCTCCCAGTCTTTGCTTTTCTTTCTGTTACTTCGAAAGTAGCTGCTTCAGCTTCAGCCACTCGAATTTTCGATATTCCTTTGAAAAGCATTTCCACGCAAGGAGGCAGGAGGCCATTTCCGTCAAATGACCCGCCCTCCCCTGGCTCTTCCACCGTTCGGGCTCCCTCCTATAGTAGTTGTTAATACGAATAAGAGAAACTTTGAACCTTCGGGTACTGTTTTATTCAATGTTTGTTCTTTCAATGAAAATTTTGCTTTCAAAATCGCCCTCTTCAAGATGTCATCTTTGCTTTTCCTTTTATCGATGTGATCCTTGTCTTTAGCTTGGGAATGTTTGGAATCCATATTATGCAAGGAGACATATATATATATAGGGGAGGGATCAAATGAGAACCACCCCTCCTTAAAGGAACAAAGGAACAAGTTGTGGACCACATATGATGTGGGTCCCACATCATATTAAATCATTTATGATTTAATATTAAATCATAAATGATTTAATATTATGTGGGACCCACATCATATGTGATCCACAAGTGTCCCTTTGTACCTTTAAAAATGCAAAGTTTTCATTTGAACCTTCCTCTATATATATATATATGTATGTATGTATATGTATGTAGAGGAAAGTTCAAATGCTAACCCAAATTTGGTTGTGAACGTGAGAACAAATGAGAGCGTGACACGTGTCAAAATAAGCAATATTCAGACTGAAGTCCGAATATACAAAGAAATATTCAGTCTAGTATATATTCAGTCTGAATATACAAAGGAATATTCAGACTGAGGGGTTGTTTGGCAGAAACTAAATGGTTTAGTGCAGAATGATTAAGTGGTCAGAATGGTTAAGAGAGTCTGTATGATTGAGTGTCAGATAGAAAATGATTGTTTGGCAACTGTTCTGAATCAACAGTCTGAATGACATAAAATTACCATTTTACCCCCAGTATTGTATTTAATGAAAATTGACGTTCGACAAAAGTTCTGAAGGAAAATTCTAAGTGAAAATTAGAAAATAATTAATGATCCAAGCCAATAGATGATATCATATAAATCCAAACAAACATAACAACGTTTTTTCATGTTTTGGCATAACAAAACATCGCATGAAATGCAAGTTCAAACACAATATTTTGTGAACATCTAATTTGAAGCATTTGACATGAATTCATTTGCAATCTCGTTACGTAAATTAGCCATGTACTCATTGTCTTGGGGACCCCAAGGCGTTGCATCCATCTCTTCTTCTTCACCTCCCTTAGTTTGTTCTTGTGCTTCACCAATGAACATGGGGTTATTATCGTAATCCATGAATAACTGGTCTTGCATATTGCACATTCTTATAAAGTTATGGATTGCGAAACAAGCAATTGCAATGTTCCTTTGTATTCGAAAAGGATAAGGAGCCATTTGCTTCAAAACTGGGAATCTTGCTTTCAATACACCAAAAGCACGCTCGATAACATTTCTGAGTTGTGCGTGGGCATGGTTGAATCTTTCTTCTTTGCTCAAGGCACGCCGACGTCGAAAATTAGCTAGCCAATATCTTGTATTGCGATATGGAGTCATAAATCCACGAGTGTTGGTATATGCAGCATCGCAAAGATAATATTTTTCTACATTTTAAATGTAAAAAACAATTATTGTCAATTAAATTTATAGGAAATAAATTATATTTAATATTGAGTAAAATTATAAATACCTGGCGAAGGAAATGGAAAGCCAGAAGTTGAGTTAAATGCAACTTCTCTTAAAACTCTGGCATCATGTGCTATGCCTTCCCATCCGGCCCAAACATAAGTGAATACCATATTAAAATCACAAATTGCTAAAACGTTTTGATAACATTCACCTCTTCCTCTACCCCTATGACGAGTTTGTTGATCAACAGGTATAATTGCATGTATGAGAGTCCCATCTAACGTACCTATTGCCCCCTTTATTAAAAAAATATAAACCATAAGAAACTTTTTAACTATGTTTTGATTTTGCAAATTATATAAATGAAAACATACCGGAAATATTCTTCTAAGATTTCTTTGTCGTTCTGACATGTTGGAGGTATCTTCATTCGACATTGTTATACAACTTCTCTAGCAAATTCCATCATTGCTCGTAGTACTTGACGAAAATATCTATGGATAGTCTCCGTTGAGTGTTGAAATCTTCGTTTAATCATTCTATAGCGTTCATTGTGACCTATTATTGTTAAAAAAAATTGTCATCTTCTCTTCAACACTTGCATTTCTACTATTTTGCAACCAATTTTTTTGTTTAAAATGGTTGCATAATAGTATACTAAGCGAGATCCATCTTAATTTTAATGTTTTATTTTATCTTTTTGTCTCTATCGATGTTATAATACGATTTTATTTTTTGTGTACTTTCTTTAATTCCGTTTTTTTAATTAAAATGTAGCTTTAATAATGAAATGATATATTTTGGTTTAATAATATAATTTTTTATAAATATAAGAGTAAAGTTCACTTTTGGTCCCTGTGTGATGTCGATTTCAACACTTTTCGTCCCTAAAGTTCATTTTCTCAAATTTAACCCTCACGTACGACACTTTCTCCCAATTTCAGTCCCTCCCCCTAACGGCTGTTAACTTTTTCTGTTAAACGAGGGGTATTTTAGCCATTTAACTTGTTTTCTTAATTTTCTCATTTTTACAAGAAAATAAACCTCAGGGACCTGTTATGTAATTAGCTATAACATATTTATATATATATACACACACACACATATACCCCCACCACCACCACCACCATCACCATCACCACCACCGCCGCCACAACCACCACCACCACCAGCACCATCGTCGTCGCCACCACCACCACCATCGCCGCCGCCGCCGCCGCCCCCGCCACCACCACCGCCGCTCCCACTACCACCGCCGCCACCACCGCCTCCATCACCACCACCACCACCATCTCCATCACCAATTAATACCAATTTAATACCTAATTAATGTCCAATTAATACTAATTAATACCATTTAATGCTCAATTAATACCAATTTTTATGAATTCACCTCTTCTTGGTGGTGATGGCGGTGGTGATGGTGGTGGTGGTGGTCATGGAGATGGCGATGGTGGTGATGGCAGTGGTAATGGTGGTGGTGGTGGCGGTAGTGGCGATGGTGGTGGTGGCAGCGGCGATGGTGGTGGGGGTGGTGGCGATGGTGGTGGTGATGCTGGTGGTGGCGGCGGCGGCGGCGGTGGTGGTGATGGTGGTGGTGGTGATGGTGGTGGGGTATATGTGTGTGTATGTATATATATTTATAAAGATATGTTATAGCTAATTACATAACAGGTCCCTAAGGTTTATTTTTTTGTAAAAATGAGAAAATTAAGAAAACAAGTTAAATGACTAAAATACCCCTCATTTAACAGAAAAAGTTGACAGCCGTTAGGGGGAGGGACTGAAATTGGGGGAAAGTGTCGTACGTGAGGGTTAAATTTGAGAAAATGAACTTTAGGGACGAAAAGTGTTGAAATCGACATCACACGGGGACCAAAAGTGAACTTTACTCTAAATATAATAATTAAACATTTTGTTAGAGTTGAATGATTATCCTTATTATATGTTATATTTTTTATATTCAAAATTAAATGTTTATCTATATAGTTAGTTGTATAGTTAGTTACATGAATTCAAACATTAAGCTCTAATAAGTTGTATCAATGCATGTATAAATTGTATTCTTAAATTTTAAGTAATTATGCTTTAATCAATTGTACCTATTGCATAATAATATGTTTTTAAGAGTTTTTTGTCAAATGTTTTATAATATAGTATAGATAGGCATCACGAGAAAGACGCATCAATTCAAGACATTGCGTACTTGAACCATTTAATCGTTCTAGTGTATACGCATGTCCGGTCAATGATGAAGTGTTATCTCTTATCCTTGCGATTCTTGATGTAGCTTTTCGTTTCAAATACAAACAAAACAATAACAAAAGCAACAATTCTTCTTCAACATCCATAGAGCACCTTGTAAATAAAAAAAATACTACAAACATGAATGAAATGGTAACATAATATCAAGAAAAACATAATCTATTCAAAAGTTAACATCATCCAAAAGCTACATCATTCAAAAGCATGTTCAATAGTTACATCATCCAAATGTTATGTGTTCAAATGCAAAACATCATCCAAAAGTAATGTATTCACAAGTAATTTTTTCAAAAGCAATACATCATTCAAAAGCTAGCATCATTCAAAAGATACACAAGCCCGTGCTTTTGTCCTATCATTCTAACCCAACCCTCAAAACCTTCCGGCTTCAAACACAACCACACTTTCCTATAGTCGGCACTTTCACTGAAGATAAAAGTATCTATGTGGTAGAGCGGGTGATCTATTCCCCATCCAAGTTCATCCAACTTTGTCAAGCAAGAAGGAACATCATTCGAATATTTTTCCATAATTGCTTTCACAACCTTAGAAATATCTTCTTCAACTTGTGAGTTACTTGCTTGTTTACCTTTTCGCTTTTTGTTTTGTGTACTTGAACGAGAATCACACTCTTGTCCTAAAGTTGGGGACGGGGTTTGTGATACAATCAACTAGGAACCTTCCTGTGTTCTTCGAGTGAACACGAACTCCAGCAATAGATAAGAAGAAAAAAACTAAATAAATCCAATCTGCGGATTGGTGATTTCATTAATCCTATAAATACTTGTAAAATAAAGTTTATCAAATCCTAAAACAAAGCCTAATAATACGATAATAATGCAAATCAACCAATGGAACCAAACAAACTAAATACTATTTTAAATCCTAATCATCCTTATTCGCAACCAAGTCTTTAGGCTTTATCCATCACGTAATCCCGTTGCCATGTTGGAGCAACAGATACTCTTCTTGTACGTCTTGGCCCCTCCACTGCAGGTTGCGTATCATTCTCCTCTTCTTCAAATAGCACCTTGTCCTCAAGGTGAAAATCCGGGTAAGCTAGTTGGAACTCCCGCAGGCCTTCCCAAGTTGCATTTTCTAGTGAGCTATTGGTCCACTGTACCAGAACCTGGGTAGTCGGTTTCCCTCGAGACAACACACTCCTGACCCCACAGATGGACAATGGCTGCTCGATAGGATTGCCCTCCTCAAAGTCAACAGGCAACGCCTGAATTCCTCCAGCTTCTACCTCTCCTTTATACCGTCGCAACACCGACACATGAAAAACGGGATGAATTTTACTTGTTTCGGGTAAAATTAACCGATATGCCACCTTGCCAACGCGTTCGCTGACCTCAAAAGGTCCATAAAAACGCTTTGACAACTTGTTAGAGAGCCGTTTAGCAACCGAAATCTGCCGGTAAGGTCTTAGCTTGACGAGCACCTTGTCTCCCACTGAGAATTCCACCTCACGCCTTTTCTGATTAGCATTGGTCTCCATCCGATTCCTGGCGATTGCCAAATTGTCTTTGAGCTGACGGATTAACATGTCTCGTTCCACCAACATATCGTCAAGGGCTGCCAATTTAGATTTTCCAGGTGGATATGGAATAAGAGAAGGGGGTAATTTTCCGTATAGAGCTTGATAAGGTGACATGCGAATGCTACTATGGTAGCCTGAATTATAACAAAATTCAGCCCAACCCAAGTATTTGGACCACTGTTGAGGTTGCTCCGACACCATCGCCCGCAAATACTGCTCCAACCCGCGATTAACCACCTCCGTTTGCCCATCCGTCTGCGGATGGTAAGAGGTACTATATTTCAATTGAGTACCGCTTAGTTTGAACAAACTACTCCAGAATTGGCTAACAAAAATTGCATCCCGATCCGACACCACTGTCTTAGGGAACCCGTGATGTTTGACAACGATATCTATGAATGACTCAGCCACTCGATGAGCATTGTAACTAGTGGGAAGTGCACCGAAATGGGCATACTTAGTGAGCCTATCGACCACCACAAAAATCACTGTGACCCCTTTAGACATGGGCAACCCCGTGATAAAATCCATAGATACATCCTCCCATACCGCCTCAGGAATCGGTAAGGGCTGAAGTAATCCACCAGGAGCCTGGGTGGAATATTTTGTCTGTTGACAGACCAAACAATTCCTCACAAAATCATCCACCATCTTCCTCATACCCTTCCAATAAAAATTCGCGGATAACCCCACCAGCATTTTCTTGGTACCACAGTGCCCAGCACTCCTTGTCTCATGAAACTCCTTGAGTAGTGGAAGTTTAAGTTTGGATAGGAGACCTACATAGTAACGATCCTGAAAAATCAGCAACCCATCTTGAACTCGAAACCCCTCTATGTTTTCACCTTGTTGTAGCCGTCGAATCAAGTCCGACACCTCCTCAAGTGTTCGGTGTTCTTCCTTAAGACTCTCCAACAACCCACTAATAGGCTTGCTAAGGGACATGAATGCTGCTGTCTCGAGATCATCCTCGCTATGCATGCGGGACAAAGCATCAGCTACAATGTTGGTGGCTCCTGGTTTATACTCAATATCGAAATTGAACCCCATTAGCTTGCGGACATACTGTTGTTGAACCGGAGTTTGGATGACCTGCTGCATTAATTCCTTAATACTTTTATGGTCAGTGCGTATTAGGAACCGTCGCCCTATCAAATACTGTCTCCACTTATATACCGCCTCGACAATGGCATACAATTCCTTCTTATAAGTGGCAGCCATCTTCATTCTTGCACCCAATTTCCGACTAAAGAAACAAATAGGTCGGCCCTTTTGCAATAGGACAGCCCCTATACCATCGCCGGACGCATCAGTCTCGACAACAAAAACATCCTCAAAATCTGGTAAGCTAAGGACTGGTGCTACGGACAACTGGTGTTTCAAGTCTTCGAAAGCCTTGTGCTCACGTTCCCCCCATCGGAAGCCGTCTTTTTGGAGCAAATCAGACAGAGGGGCAGCTACGGATGCATACCCTTTAATGAAACGCCTGTAGTACCCTGCGAGTCCTAGAAAACTCCGCACCTGTTTTTGAGTTTTAGGAACCGGCCATATTGTTACAGCTTCGACCTTTTTGGGGTCCATTTCCACCCCTTGCCCCGAAATAATATGCCCGAGGTACTCGAGTGAGGCTGCCCCGAAGACACATTTGGATCTTTTCACATAAAACTGATATTCACCGTAAACGATGGAACACACACCGCAAGGGCTCAACATGAGCTGGGAGAGATGAGCTATAAATTAAGATGTCATCAAAGAAAACTATAACGAACTTGCGTAAATAAGGAGAAAAAATACGATTCATGGTGGCTTGGAAAGTCGAGGGTGCGTTCGTGAGCCCAAATGGCATCACGAGAAACTCGTAGTGTCCGTCATGTGTCCGGAATGCTGTCTTATATATGTCGCGGTCATGCACGCGTATTTGGTGGTATCCGGCTCGCAAATCCAGCTTAGTAAACACACTTGCGCCACCCAATTCGTCAAACATCTCATCAGCGGTAGGTATGGGAAACTTATCCTTGACAGTCACGGCATTCAATGCCCGGTACTCGACACAAAAATGGTAATTGCCATCTTTCTTTTTAGCCAACAAGACCGGATATGAGAATGGGCTGTGACTAAATCGGATAATTCCTTGGTCCAACATCCCCTTGACCAACTTCTCCATTTCGGCCTTTTGGTAATGAGGGTAGCGGTATGGGCGGACATTGACAGGCTTGGTATTTGGAAATAAATGAATTCGATGATCAATTACCCGATGTGGCGGCAAGCTATTCGGTTCCGCGAAGAGTTCTTGATATCGGTTTAGAAGTGCATCGACTTCTGGAAAGATCGGTGTGGCCGTCTCGGAAGTAGTGGCATCGTCTTTTCCTTGGTCAGGTTGTAGTTTGTGGACCTCGTACACACCGTAGATTTCATCAGTGTCTAACAAGGCTTGCATCTGATGGAACCCAATCTTCTTAAATCGCAACGCATCGTCCCCTTTTAACCGATGCTTCTTGTTATTGACCGCAAACTCCATAGTCTGGTGAGCATAATCGTGGGTTACTTTGCCCAATTTCTGTAGCCACTGGATTCCAAGTACCACCTCAGTTCCTTGCATAGGAAGTACAAATAAATCAACATTAATAGTCAGCCCTTGCATTGTGAGATTGACCTGGGCACACACATGATCACAGAGCAACGTTGCTCCACTTCCAATGGACACCTGAAATGGCTTGGTGGGTGTGATCGGTAACTTCAATTGCTCAATCAACGAAGGTTGTACAAAATTATGGGTGCTGCCATTATCAATCAATACATGTACCTCAGTTGACGAAATTGTGCCCCACAATTGAAGGGAACGGGGACTGCCCTGCCCAACCAACGAGTATAAACAAGAGACGTCGCCGGTCTCGATCGAGTCTTCTGTCTCCGCCGTCGCACCATTCGGTCCTGTATCCAAGTGCTCTTCTTCGGACGCCATCATTAGCATAAATTTCCCAGGACATTTGTGCCCCTTTGCCCACTTGTTATCGCAATTGAAGCATAGCCCTAAGTTCATACGTTCTTGTCTTTCAGCGGCTGAAATCCATTTAATCGGAAGTGGGTTAGGCTTATTTCCAATTGGTTTTGAGGCGGGGGATGGTAACAGAGCTTGTCGGGACGGGTCGCCTTGTGCCGAGATGGATCGAGCCGGTGGGCCCTGCTGTCTGGCCCAGGTGGTGTTGGGCGAAGAACTGGGCTTAGATGGTGTGGTCGTGGCCCATTGGTCGCTGAAGCGGGCCTCAGTGATGCGGGCTAAGGCAAAAGCATCGCCTAAGGTATGTGGTCTGGAGATCAACAATTCTCGTTGGATAGCAGGCGTCAGGCCCGATATGTAAAACGAGATGAGTAGGGATTCAGAAACGTTTGTGACCCGATTCATGAGTTTTTCAAATTCTCCCTGATAGTGTGCCACCATTCCGGTTTGTAGGAGCTTGGAAAGCGCTCCTTGGGGGTCTTCGTACTTCGAGGGTCCGAAGCGATTCCGTACACTTACAATGAATTCATCCCATGTTGTGATGAGGTTGTTTCGGGTCATCCAACGAAACCATTCGGAAGCATCGCCTTCTAAATTAAATCCGATGATTCGGAGACGCTGCTCGTTTGTAGTCGCGTGAAGAGTAAAATATTCGTTAATGGCAAAGATCCAACTTTCCGGATCAGAGCCCCGAAACTTGGGTACGTCAAGACGCATAGATCGGGGAATCCCGTCTCGGTCACCTCCACCGTTGCCATGGCGATTACCCGTCAATGCTAAGGTGCGAGTGGTTTGTAATTCCTGCGTCAAGCGCTCGAGCTGATGAGTAAATGAATCGGCCTGTTCTTTTAACAACAAGCGGATTGCGGTTTCGTCCATTGGCAATGAAAGCACCAATTGATACAATCAACTAGGAACCTTCCTGTGTTCTTCGAGTGAACACGAACTCCAGCAATAGATAAGAAGAAAAAAAACTAAATAAATCCAATCTGCTGATTGGTGATTTCATTAATCCTATAAATACTTGTAAAATAAAGTTTATCAAATCCTAAAACAAAGCCTAATAATACGATAATAATGCAAATCAACCAATGGAACCAAACAAACTAAATACTATTTTAAATCCTAATCATCCTTATCCGCAACCAAGTCTTTAGGCTTTATCCATCACGTAATCCCGTTGCCATGTTGGAGCAACAGATACTCTTCTTGTACGTCTTGGCCCCTCCACTGCAGGTTGTGTATCAGTTTGTTGAGTATTAGGAACTACCTCAACATCATCACTCGAGTGATTAGAAAGTGGGTTGGACAAGTCTGGAACACTAGAACGTGGCCTATGACTTTCAATTCCCGTTACTTGAACTCCATCAAATAGTTAAACACAAAGATCGGGAAAAAGCAGTCCAGTACTCCTGATTGGTTCTACATATTTGCTTCTCTGTTTTAAAAAATATTATATAAATAAAATTATAGAGATACCAAATAAAAATTGATATAAAATGATAAAATTATGAAGATACCTCAATTTCTATCTGCCATTCTTCATCAGTTAAATTAAACGTGTTGGTTGTTGGGTCATACACGTTGCCCGTTTTGTTTTTCAGTCTTGTCCATGTATTGTATTTGGCTTTCAAATAATCATAATGGTTTTTCATCTGTTTTTGTTCTGCGAGAAAGTTATGTATGTTTTTAAGCGTCTCCGCAACATTCTTCCATGAACGCGGCTTAAGATTAGTGCCTTCTCGTCCATGTGTAACGACCTCGTGTATACATGCTTCAAGAAAAGTTCGCACCACACTCTCTTTTTTCCAGTTTATTCTACGTCTCTTTGGTTGTGAACCCTCACCAACATCGTCCATACCTTACAAATGACGATATTTAGCAAATCAAGATTGAAATCCTAACAAATGACCTCATAAAACAAATATCTTATAATTCCCTATCAAAAGTCTCCTATCACCAATTACTAATAAAGTTTGCTACCAAAAGTAGAGATTATCAAAAGCATTCTATCATCAAAAGTAGAAGCAATATAAAGCATCCTATCATCAAAAATAGAAGCTATCAATGAAGCTATTGTTTCTATAATCTATATATATATATATCTATATAGAGGCTCCTTCAAGTGTTAACTCAATTATTTGTGTTAACCGTATTAACCCATCGTTCACTGGTGAACACCATGCTCGTTTACTGGTGAACACGATGCTCGTATACTGACGAATGGTGTTCACCAGTGAACGAGCATGCATGTATGGAACCATTCGTTCACTGATGAATGGTGTTTCACCAGTGAACGAGCATGATGTTCACCAGTGAACGATGAGTTAACACGGTTAACACAAATTATTGGGTTAACACTTGAAGATGCCTCTATATATATACCACCATCAAATTACAAATAACAAAAATCTTAAAAGTTTTGGGGATACTTGATTGTATTTTCACTTTAAATATTCATGTAATGCTTATATCCCATAGATGTAAAAAAAAAACTATCAACATATCACAATTATTAATATAGTATAATACATATCAATGTATCTCAAATTTTAACCCAGCAAACAATGCATTCGTCAAATTTTCACCCAACAAGTTACAATTATTAATACTATATAATACATAAGGAGAGCAAGCCTACAAAATTTTTCACAAACAATGGATTCATTACTAAAATCTCAAGAAAAATAACATATGATAGCATTGCAACTAGTTTGCATTCCAGCAAGGCAGAAGTGGAGAATCATCAATTAGGGTTTTTTTTGTAGCAGATTGAAATTACAGCAGAATAACCAAAAACAATCATAGTGATTGGAAAAATTAATCAGGTTATACAGTAGAAGAAACCAAAATAATCACAGTGATTGGAACATACGTGTCTCTGGTTTGCGTCGATGATGCACCGGTGCGTCCAACAGATGGTTCCAGAAATCAATCGATCGATCTATCTATCTGTATGGGAGAATCGAGAGAGTAGAGCCGTATTAGGGAGTGGAGAGAAACGAAGAGGCAAGGGCAAGCATGGAAATATTGGTAATCTGAATTGTATGGGGAGTAGGAGTGTGAATGAGCGATTCAGGATTAAATGAGCGACTCAGACGTTTTTAAAACCTACCCAAACAAGAAAAGGTCTGACCGATTCAGACATTTATGTCTTAATGGCATCATTAAGAGGTAAACAAACAGCCCCTGAATATTTCTTTGTATATTCAGACTGAATATATATTATAATATTTCTTTGAATGGGACACATGTCGCACTCTTATTTCTCCTCACGTTCACAACCAAATTTGAGTTCTCATTTGAACCCGCCCCTGTGTATGTGTATATATATATATATATATGTACATGTATATATAGGGGAGGGATCATATGAGAACACTACCAATTTAAAGGAACAAAGGAACTCATTTGGGACCACATATGATGTGGGTCCCACACAATATTAAATCATTTATGATTTAATATTAAATCATATTAAATCATAAATGATTTAATATTATGTGGGACCCACATCATATGTGATCCACAATAGTCCCTTTGTTCCTTTAAAAATACAAAGTTCTCATTTGAACATTCCTCTGTATATATATATATATATATATGTAGAGGGAGATTCAAATGAGAACTTTGCATATTTAAAGGAACAAAGGATCACCATTAGGACCACATATGATGTGGGTCCCACACAATATAAAATCATATCTAATTCAATGGTGGGCCCAATTGAATCAGATATTATTTTATATTGTGTGGGACTCACATCATATGTGGTCCCAAATGTGTTCCTTTAAATTGAGGGTGTTCTTGCATTATCCCTCCCCTATATATGTATGTATATATATAGGTATTTATAGGGGTTTAATCTTTTGAGAACCCCATTTTTTGTGATAACTTGAGAACCATTCTTGTCCACTCACTTAATTTAATTAATTTTATTTATTAAGTAAATATAAATGGGAGATTAGTAATACTATAAATTTATACCTAATTTTGACAGCTCACAATTTTTGGATTGAATTTTTTCAAATCTTTTCCTAAAAACAAGCAACTAATTTAATTTTAATTTTTTATAGATATTTATTAGGTGAAGGATTTGAAGACAATTTTTAAAACCCTAAAATAAGTGGCAGGGAGCCCTCGTCTTTTCCAAACCATCTTCTTCATGAATCCATCAGATCAAAAATCCTTTCCTCGCATCTCTATCTCCAGAACTTCAACCTCCATCTTCTCCCATCTCCATCTTCTCCATCAACCTTTTTTATACATTGAACAAAAATATTGAAATAACCATTAAAGAACATTGGATCATGATCTCGATTTCATACTGGGATTCAATGCAAGAACTTGGATATGAATGTCTAGATCCGACGACTACCCTCCGTTCACCACACCACAGATCCGATGACCACAACCACAGAACCGACGACTTCATATACAAACCCCATATCTGTCGATTTCATGGAAAAAACTCATATATGCAAGTTCAGATTTGTCGCTGTCCACAACTCCCTAACCTCCCTTCCTTGTTTCGAGCAGCCCACAAGTCCTTCCGATCATCATTAAGCATCTATGGTCACCATAGATATATAGGATGAGAGCTTTGTTTTCGGGTGTAGTTCCTTGAGTTTTAGATTTTTTTGGCTTTTAGATATATGGGTTGGGTTTTGAAGAACAGAATAGGGCCGGAGAAGATGACTGAATTTGGGTTTTGGAGAACAGTGGTTTGTTATGAAGAACAAGTGTTCACAAGGTAAACGTAGTCTAATGTATCATTTACGAAGTGTGCACATTGTGCATAATGTATAGTGTGCACATTGTGTATAATGTGTGGTGTGCACACAATGGTGGATCCAGGATTTTTGCCTAGTGTGCACTATGTGTTCAAAAAAATTGGGATGCAAATCGAACGAGTTGGGACGAATGTGTGTTTGTGCACACCGTGTTCACAAAATTGGGTGTAGGTGTTTCAAATGGTTTGGCGACGAAGAAGGAGAGGAGAGAGAAGATTTAGAAGTACCCTCAATGCCCTTAATTTTATTTTTTAATTAAAAATTACCAAAATAAAAATCTTCCTAATTTAATATTAATTAGTGGATGAAAATGGTTCTCAAGTTCTTAGAATAATTGTGGTTCTCAAAAGAAGGCCCCCCTGTATGTGTATATATATATATATATATATATATATATATATATGTGTGTGTGTGTGTGTGCGTGTGTGTGTGTGTGTGTAGAAAGAAGTTCATGCGAGGACGGTAACAATTTACGAGAATGCGGGAACAGTCCACAGCGAATCATTTTGTACATGAATTTTTCATGTACAAAATCACATATGATTCATGTATAAAACCACATAGGATTCACATACAAAATTATATATGATTAGCCGAGACTTTTCCCGCATCAAAAGTCACGCATGTCATTTTTATGCTGCTACAAAATCACATATGATTTTGTACATGAAAAAATTTCCATGTACAAAAATGATTGGCTTAGGATTGTCCTTACATCCTCGTAAATTGTTACCGTCCTCGCATGAACCCGCCTCTATGTATGTATATATATGTGTATATATAGGTTGATAATCAAATAAAAACCAAAAAAAGGTTAAGGACTTAAGGACTAATCTTAGTCATTGATTAAAATAAATCAAGGGTCATTAAAAGAAAACCATATTTGAAATAAAAGTGAAAAATAAGGGCATATTTGTCAATTTGTAAAGACATATAAGGGTATTATAGATATTTTCATTATCAAATTCAAATTAAAAAAATCGTGGACTCCAAAGATTTCTTAAATCAAACTAAACTCTTATTCATCTCCATTACTGAGTTCATGTCCAGTACAATAAAAAATATTTATGTTCATCCCCCTTACTAAGTTCCAGCCAAAGCTCTCAACTAATGATCGAAGAATTATTTCATTCAAAATCACAAAAAAAATCATATTTAGGTTTTGAAATCAAAGGTTTTAAAATTTCTTTTTAAAACTCAGATATGTCGTCCTTTTTGGTCGAGGTTGTTGGCGTTTTGCCCCAGGTTTGCAACGGTCGTCTCTATCTGGGTTTTTTAGACTTCGTTCTCCGACTCAGATCTGGCTCTCTGTCAAGAACCACAAGAGTTTTCTCATAGCGAACTAGTAGATCTTGTTTTATTGAAATCATCAAAGAATGTATGTTTGCTCTTGTTTTTCTTTGTTTTTCCGGAACTTCCTAATCGATCTGTTTTTTTATGGGTTAGAGTTTAGATGATGTTTTTAATTTCATGATTTGATTTAGATTTCATGGAGTGAAATACAATATATACGAACATTGTTTTTGATTTCACGTGGTAAAATAACATACTGAGGGAAATCATGTTTGATTTCATGAAGTGAAATAATATGGATATGAACATTATGTTGGATTTCATAAGGTGAAACAATATTTTTGTAAAAATAGTGTTTTATTTCATGAGGTGAAATAAGGTAAATACACGTTTTTGTGATGAATTATTAGGTGTTTCATCCATGCATTTAATTCTTCATCTTCTTTAGGGATAGGAGAAGTAAGGGTAGTACAGGATTCATCAAAATTGACGTGCATGGATTCTTCAACGTGTTGTCTTCTCTTGTTGAAGATTCTGAAAGACTTAGATACAGAGGAGTATCCAAGAAATATTCATTCATCAGCTTTTGGATCGAACTTTCCCAAATGATCTCAGTCATTCAGAATGTAGCATTTGCATCCAAAGATGTGAACATACTTCAGAGTTGGTCTTCTTCCATGAAATAATTCCTAAGGGGTTTTCTTGAATCGTTTCACAATCAGGGATCGATTCTGAGTAAAGCATGTTGTATTGACCGCTTCGGCCCAGAATTGAGTTGGGAGACGTGATTCGCTGAGCATTGAGCGAGCTGCTTCAATGATAGTTTGGTTTCTTCTTTCAGCAACACCGTTTTGCTGAGGAGTTCTTACTGAAGAGAAGTTGTGAGAGATACCTTTTTCTTCAAAGAAATTTATCAGGGTACTGTTCTTGAATTCAGTACCATGATCACTTCTCATGGAACGAACAGTCAGATTGTTCAGAACTTCCATCCTTTTGATAAAAGAGATTATCACATCAGTGATGTCACTTTTGGATTGAAGAAAGAATACCCATGTGTATCTGGAATATTCATCAACAATCACAAGAGTGTATTTCTTTCCAGATAGAGATTGGACATTGACAAGTCCAAAGAGATCCATATGGAGTAGCTGAAAAGGTGAGGTTACTGAAGAAACTTGTTTAGACCTGAAAGATGCTTTTGTCAGTTTTCCCTTTTCACACGTTGAGCAAAGAGATTCCTTTGCAAAGCTATGATTTGGGAGGTCTCTGACAAGTTCCTTTTGAAACAATTCATTAATTGTCTTAAAGTTGAGATGAGAGAGTCTCTTATGCCATAACCAATTGACATCAGAGGATGCTTTAGAGATAAAGCACATGTTCTCAGAGTGAGAACTATTCATATTGATGACGTATACATTTTCAACTCTTTTGCCTGTTAAGGCAAGCTTATCATTGCAGTCAGTGACAGCACATCTATTCCTTAGGAATAGAACTTTGAAATCTTTGTCACATAGCTGACTAACGCTTAATAGATTGTGCTTTAGTCCTTCAACGTAGGCAAGTCGACTAAACGAGGTGGCTCCGATGGACAAAATTCCATAGCCTTTAGTGTATCCTTTGCCATTTCCACCAAAGGTCACTGATGGACCAACTTCTTCTTTGTAGTCAGAGAGCAGAGATTTTCTGCCAGTCATGTGCCTTGAGCATCCGCTATCGAGATACCAGATACCTTTAGCACTCTGCATACAACAAAGAGATTAATTGTTTGAAGGTACCTATATTACTATGGGTCCTGCTTTGTTAGTGAGAGGAGTGGCGGAGGAGCTACTTGCTGAAGAACTCTCTTCAATGGATATCTTCACCTTTGTTGGTTTTGCAACCTTGGTGGATTTCACTCTTGCTGATTTATCAGCTTGAGCTACTTTCTTTCCATGAGCTAGTTTATCAGCTCTAGTAGCATTAGGACACTTACTTGCAATGTGGGTAGTTTCACCACAGTGATAGCACTTCCTATATTTATAAGGTTTGGAATTCAAAGTTTTCGGAGAGATAGAAGGAACTTTGTCAGGGATAGGACCAAGAATTTCTTTATCCATTGTTCTTGGAGGTATGACAACCTCTTCAAGGACAGGAGTAGGGTCAATCTTAATTTTGGGGGTTGACCTCTGAAAAGATTCATTTCTCCCAGGTTTAGGATTGCTCTCTGAGGAAGTAGAGGATTTCTTGTTCTTCTTCTGAACGTTCTTCTTTCTAGAAACTTGGTCAAGAACCTCGTTCTTGATCACTTTCTTAGAATCGAAAGATTTTAACAAAGGAGTCTTCTCATTAGAGTGAGGTCTCTGAGAAGAAGAGGAAGGATCAGGGATAGAGGAGACAAACATTCCAAATTTAAGCATAGAACGGTCTTTCTCTGATTCTTCCTTTTCAAGGTTAAAGCCTAACCCACTTCTTACTTTCATAGGGATCTGAGCATTGATGATCTCATTTACCTTATCAAAGGCTTTGCACCATTCTTCGATGGTAGCCTTCTCAGATTTAAGATTAGCGATGACCTTCTCTCTTTCAGCGATAGCTTGTTGTTTCTCAATGCTAATCGTTTGATTTACACAGACTTGGTCCTTTAAGGTTTCCTCAATCTTTGAAAGTTCTTTGATTTTTAGATGACAATTTTTTAATTGTTCAGATAAATCAGTGTTAATTTTCTCAGCTTTGATTTTTCCATTTAAAGCATTGTAAAAATCAACAGTCATAGCATCGAGCGCAGATAAGTTATCACTTTCAGATATTAAGGAGATAGAAGGGATGGATACCTGAGTAGAAGGAGACTCAGAGGAAGAAGTTTCAGATACTTCTTCAGCTTCTTCTATTCTTGCCATAAGACATAAGAAGGCAAGATCTTCTTCATCTGTGCCTGACTCATCAGAGGCCTTGGCCCAGTCACCTTCATCATCCCAATCAACTTCTTCAGCGATAAGACCTTTGTCTTTTGGCTGGTTTTTCTTCAGATCTCTGTATTTGTTTTTAATTTCAAATACTTCTCTTTCTTATCAGAGGTCTGCGAGGTAGTAGGGGCTGCAACTTTCTTGGATCTACATTCACTAGCAAAGTGACCATTTCGCTGACAATTGTAGCATATGGCTGAGGCTTTCTCAGCGGGCATAGTCTTTAATTTATCAGAGTCAGCGAGAGTCGATGTTCTTCGAAAGTTGCTCTTTCTGGCGAATCTTTTAAAGTTATTAGTTAAAAGAGCCAGAGAGTTATCAAACTCAGAGATGTCAGCATCAGTGAGTTGGTCTTCTGAATCAGTTTGACCTAATTCAGTGATAGAAGTAATAGTGGAAGAGGAAGTATTTTTTAAAGGATTTACCTCTAAATACACGAGTGCCAAAGAAGTACTTTTGGCACCCTTGAGTTCATTGATGAGGTTTTTCCTCAAAACTTGGGATTGCTCTTCATTTAAAATCATTCCATACAAAGCACTTAAAGAAAGAGTTTCAAGATTCTTTGACAATTTCAGACATGTAGTGTACACTGCCCATTGTTCGGGTAGTGCCTCCATGAACTTTGTCAGAATTTCAGCATTTGAATAGTGTTTGTTGATTATTTTTAGATCAATCAACAGGCAGTTAAAACGTTGGTGAAGTTGGGAAAGAGTTTCACCTTTATGATGCATTAAGCTTTCATACTATCTTACTAGATTAATACTTCTAGTGATTTGTACTTCAGAGATTCCTTCATATTGAATACATAAAGTATCCCACATGGCTTTAGAAGTCCTCATTTTCATTACTGAGTGATAGACTTCATCAGGGAGGGACATTGCTATTATAGATCTGGCTTTTGAGCCAATAGCAACTTCTTTCTTATCTTCTTTAGTCCATCGATTAGGAGTCTTAATGATACTCCTTTCAGGGATGGCTGGCGTAGCAGTGGTGGCAGGAACACCAGCTACTATAGTTGTAGGAACAAATGGTCTGTTTTTTATATAATAAGGGATCTTTGGATCTGATCCTTCTAGAAACAGAGACATTCTTTCCTTCCACAATGGGAAATTATCTTGGCTAAATCTTGGAGGTTTAGCTAAAGATTCATTGTCATTATAGTTTGTATTAGGATTTGACATTTTTTTTTAAAAATAGTTTTGAAAGAAAATATTTTAAAGATAGAAATCATACCGCTCTGATTTTTTCACTCTGAAAATTTAATCAGTGAAAGTACTTTATGCTTATCTACTTGTAGAAATTGTGCTTTCATATCCTTATAAATGAAACTCAATTCAGATAGTAGACTAGCTGAAAAAGACATTACAGATTAGTACTTAGAAATTTTATTTTAAATATTTCTTAAGTCCTTACTAGTCTCTTAAAGCAATTATCCTATGTTGCTTAATCATAATCAAATAGGGGGAGATTGTTGATCATAACTCCTCTCAGTGATTTGAATATTATTCCTTTTTACACTTAGTGAAATTCCTTGTTTAAGTTTAAGTTCAAATTCAGCGATAAGCATACGCTGACTGCCATCAGCGATCGCTGAAGATCAAGGAACCTTAAGCTTATCTCTGAAGATCTGAAGATCAGCGATCACACCAAATGACCATTCAGCGAAAGTCGAGACCAAGCTGAAGAAAGAGATAATCAGCTACGTGACCTGAAGCGGTTCAGCGATAGCAAAGATTATCTATCCAAAGTGTGAAGTCTTGTGAAGCCTAGTTCATCATTGAAAATTCAGTCTCAGCGATCAAGTGAAGCTTCTCATACAAGATTAACGTTGACCTTATCCTCGATGCACAAAAGACAAACCCTATACTGTGTCAGAGAAGGACGTACGGATTGTCTCTTATGTCCCCATCACATCTGATATGGTACTGTTCAAATGCGGCCAAAAACATGGTTGTGTTCTGAGCAAAGGACAAGTCTCCTATGGATGTTTGCCACGTGGCATATACCTTTTGTTTTGCATTAAATGCAAACGGGTATAAATAAGACGAAGATATCTTCTTCATCTGTGTGCATACTACTTTCTTTCTTCAACCTTCCGTATTCTATCTTACTTCCTTCTTGTGCATCAATATTAGTGATTTCTTAGTTACAATAGAATAGGTTAAAACTTGTTCTAATTCCGCTTGAAACTGTAAATTTGTTTATTCAATATAAACTCATTTAAAAACTAAAAATATATGTGTTTGTATTCAACCCCCCCCCCCCCTTCTACAAACTGTTTCTATATCCGAGAACTCTTGTAGACTCCTTAGGGACCAACAGAAAGAAATCAGACTATTTGCTGGCACTCAATTAGTAGCGCTGGCACGTCACTCGGCTCCTCGGCTGACTTCGGCTGCAAAGACTTTCTCCTTAGGTGCATGTGTCAGCAACACAAAACGAGGGTACGTCAATTTCTTCGATTCACCACGATTAAGAAGTTGACGTATGGCATGATACTTGATCCGAATATGCTTGCTTTTTCCACGATTCACCGGGTTCTTTGTTAGTGTTATTGCAGATTTATTATCACAAAAAATCTTTGTTGCCCTTTACTTGAGGGTGACTGTGTTCTTCTACTTCAGTATATAAGATGAAATGTAAGAACATCCCTAAAATTTGTATACAAAATCAAATAAATCAATGAACTAAAAAGTATCAAAAAAGACATCCAATTTTCAAATTTATGTCAAGGCAACCTAAGCACACTCAATATATTCCACTAAAAATTAGAGTTTAAAGGTGAGATGTACACAGACCTATAGTATATCTCAAATATTAAAATGCTTGTTTATGTGAAGACTCCTGACTTATGAAAAAGTCTTTACAAAAGAACTTTCGTAAAATATATTACAAACTTTTGATGGTATAAGTAGAAAACAGAGTAACCACTCTCCATTCTCTGTTGCACAATAATTGCGATTACTTAATGAAGAGTTTTAATTAGAGTAGCTACGTTTTAGTGTTCTAAATAGAGGTCCATATTCTCTTGTGGATATATATATATATATATATATATATATATAACCAACTGATTTTTCCATGAGATTACTAATTTCACTTGATTTCTCATGGGTTTCTTCTAACTACTACTTTGTTGCATTAATCATCTCATTTAATGTTATATTAATTTGTATGTTGTTTGATCATATTATTTCTTTTATTGCTTCATCGGTTGCACTAGATTCTCTAATACACAAACATCGATCTTCCATGACGATGTACATTGTATCACATCGATAGTGAAATCTCGTTTACTTAGTTTTTCATTACTCTTTTTTATTATACGGAACATTCTTGATGTTATATATTTTCATTTGTGAACATTGAGCACATTAGGATCCTGATAGTGTTTCATATTGTGTTAGTGCTCCATATGGAATTTTGGTACATCTTCTCTTCAACCCGGTTTTAACCCAACCTATTCCTTAGTTTCTCTTCTTCTTTTCCATGGTCGATAAGTTATCCTTAAATTCTTTTCCCCCAAAGATTTCACATTATTATGCTCGAGAAAATCAGTAGGGGATTCTTCTTTAATGATGTGATCCCTATATGTATGTATCAGGGAATCGAAATGATTAACACTTGAAGTCTTGAATCTCATGTCTTAATTAACAGAGGTCATGGTATTGGTTTTTACAACTTTTATAGATGTGTTACAAACATAATTCTTTTAATAAATTATTTACTACAAATTGATTTTTTGGTGAACGTGTCACAACTTCCTCCTTTTGTTTTTGTGAAGACGAAGTAAAAAAGTATATTTTCTCTCCAATTTACTATGGTTTATATTAAAAAAAATGAGATGGCGTGAATGAATGAAAAAGTCGATGACTGAAGGATAGTTTTATGCACTAAAATGTACACATAGAGAGTAAGATAGAACTCTTAAGAAAAAAAAAACTCAAATTAAATTTGTGGATGTATATTGATACGTTTGATCAAACATATGGTTCTTCTAAGAACAAGATTGCAAAAAAAATGGTTTCATGATTATGCTCATTAGGTAAGTTAGTACAATGACACAGTTGACCAAGTATATGTTTTTTCTTAAGGATGTGATTGTATTGAAATGTTCTAATTGTATACTACTCATTTCTCATCAAGTAACTCAAAATAGTATAATATACAATGCCATTGTTGGCCTCGATCGATCATAATAATAAAAAGGTAAGATACTTATGATGCTTATACGGATCATGACATTAGACAGTACTATAAAAGAAAGATATAAAAATTAATTCAAGGTAAGTCTTCGTATTTTTTTCTCACATTGTACCGATGTCAAGATAGTAAACTTGTGTCCCACATCGAAACATTATGATCTACTTTTTGATAATTTAGCCCTATAAATATCTTTATCTTATAACTTCAATTTCCAAATGGGGTACTTTTAGTATTTGATAAATAGTATCTTTTATATCATTCATCTTTTCCTTATGGAAAAGAGAAGTATGTGGGTTTTCATTGTGGCAACTTGTCATGAAAAGTTAATTAACAACTTTTTCTTTCCGGTTTTATTTTATTTTTCGTTATTTTTTATTTATGTTTATGTTTTTCATTCTTTATTTTTCAATGTGGTTTTAGCTTACTGATCAAGAGTAAGAACTTCTTATACATAATGTTCATAGCATTTCTAGACCATATTAGAGGTAATGTTTGGGATTTTTAATCAGTTTATGATAGTAAGTACTAAATTAACATCTCTATGTGTTAGTATTCGAAAAGTAATACATTTAAAAGTTAAAATCGAAACTCCCCAAATCCCAATCTCTTAAAAACATATTATCTTTTTAATAAAATTTGGCAACTCACCCCCAAATCCCAATCTCTTAAAAACATATTATCTTTTTAATAAAATTTGGCAACTCACCCATTGTTGAAGAGTCCATGATTACCATGATTCATCCATCGATATTGTCGTTCATCGTTCACCCATAAACCAATAATAGCATCCAAATTAACCTGTTAAGGAGTCATTCTACCAGCAAAGTAACTTTGAGAGTAGGAAAACCAAATATCTAAAAAACTTCTCTAAAGGCTTTAAATATAGTTCTCGTTCTAGTCACAATGGTTTTAGTGATGCTCTCAAATGGCCAATTAAAGTTATCTTTTAGATACAAATACGATTTTTTGAATGTAGTTTTCTTATATAATAAATTACTATCTTATTTCAGGTTCTTGATCTTCTTAATGATCATGAGAACCACAAGAACAATTTCTAGACTTATTAAAGTTTAGGTCCCACTTTCAAAGATTTCACCAGGGACCAAAATTAGAGTTTTCTCTTTTTTTTAATTAAACAAGCTACATAAGAATTACTAGAAATTTGGTTAGCAAGTTCTTTTACGAACTGGTTCAATTATCCACATTCCCATATCGTACCAACTCGTAGATCTTGAAAAAGACACGTTCAAAAAAAATCAGCTAGACATGGAGAAATCATAAACCATACTACTCTTTGATCACCTTGAAACATAAATAAAGCCTAAGGGTCCGTTTACCAAACGCTTATCTGGGTAAACGCTTACGAGTTATATTACCTTACCAGATGAATATCACAAGAACCAAGAATCTTACCCAGTAAAAGCGGTAAGAGTAAAGGCAATGACCAAGAGTCTTACCCAGTAAGTGAGGACGACGGTTCTTACCACGGTTAGCGATTACCAGATAAATTGTCGCATACGGTACCATTTTGGTAGACTAAAAGCTTACCCGCTAAGTGATAGTGTTGAATTTTGCTAGTAAGCACTTACCCAGATTAGCCCT
The DNA here is from genome assembly GCA_036898165.1 of Silybum marianum. Lineage (NCBI taxonomy): Eukaryota > Viridiplantae > Streptophyta > Magnoliopsida > Asterales > Asteraceae > Silybum > Silybum marianum. Next base: position 8,927,738 of record CM072531.1, read on the forward strand.
AAGTCGCTTCGACAGCTCGCAATCACATAAGCAAATCATTTAGGCAACCCTTGATATCAGGTGGAAGAAAAAGATATAACATAATATATACCCATGAAACTAAATGGAAAATTATTAACATGAAAACCAATGGGAAGCCTCAACTATTAATAATACCTTGGGTTGTTTTTTTTTACAGTCATTAGGAAGGAAGGAAGGAATGAAAATCCACTATACATATATGAAGGAAGATATGATCCATTCTCACCTTTATAAACAATCTTTCATGCTATACCTTATAATCTGAACTTTAAGTGATAGCTGCTGTTTATGATCTTCAATGTCTTTTAAAACTGAAACCAGATTGCTTCTATAAACTTCACACTTTCGCTTAGCACATTCCACCTCCTTGTTAAGTTCTTCAATCTTTCTGTCCATCTCATCCTACACACACACACACAACTAATCATCATTATTATTCATTCATTCAAAATTCACACAATCATTATTATTATTATTCTATTTATCATCTTTTTGTAGTGGGATTCCAAATAGCATCATGTATTTTCGAGAGAAAGTCAGAACATGATGATATGAAAGCAAATGACAAGAAATGACCAAGAGGAAGAAAGGGTTAGGTTCAGAGGAAAACCTTAAAAAAATGGAAAACTGAACAACGCCCTGGTAGCCCTCCATCTGGACAGTATGTACAAATGCATACTGATAATTTGTAACATGCACACGTGCATAGGAAAAAAAAAACAGTTTCAATCACTTGTATGCATTTGTGCATACCGTAGATGGAGGGCTCCTAGGGTGTTCTTCAGTTTTCTTCTCTTTTGAGGTTTTCCCCTGAACCTCCATCTAGGAAGAAATATGGTTATCTATCTTAACAGGGCTTTGATGGACTAGGGAGCATGCAGATGAGACGGAATAAAAGGAGTAGCTAATGGTTCCAATATCCCGATAGGAGACGCCAATAACGTCAATCTTTTCTCTAATGTGCCTTACATGCCACTTTTCAAGATAGTTTATTATCCATAAGCAAAATAACCCAAGGAATTAGCAATTCCAAATCATCGTGTCTTTAAACTTTTAAGAAGTTGGAAATTCTGAGACAATTGAGATAGGCCACTAGAGTGTCATATGCTGAATAGTCATTTGGATAAAGAAACTCGAAATAGGAATCATTTTCTTCTAGTTTGGTGTGCAGGTCATGTGAATTGCATATCACCACTTAATGTCTAGTTCCATTTTTGAGATTTACCCAATAGGATGTTTGAGGGTTGTCAATCGAAACTGTTAATGGACTATCTAATTAATTATACACGCTCCAAAGTATTATTTCACAGATAAATACCCTTTACTACACACAGACTATTAGTCCAAAAATATTTGATTCTGCATGTTACATTTACATACATGATGCCATGACTAACAAGAAGCTAGGGCAAAAAGGCATGTTTTTGGGACCTTCTCAAAGAGGGTATAATACAACCTCTCTATATGTATAATACAAAATATTTCTCATCTTCCCTCGAGTTATTATGCTTTTATTTCCAGCTGCAGATAGTTGCATTATTCTAACTTATCCTGAATCGGGACAAGCTATATCGGAGGATATATCCACCTTTAAAGTAATGGAACTTATAGAATGTTTGTTTTTACGTCTGAAGTCTGAATCAATAATTGATTTACAAATCCCTAACAATGCGGGTGCACGCGAATAAGAGGAATTAAGTGGTAAGGTTACCACTTTTTTTTCAGATGATTTTTAGACTTAAGAGGGTCTGGAAAAAAAACAAATGGTCTGAATTTAAAAACGTCTGAACGAATAAGTGATAAGTGGTCATTAAGAGATATAATTGAAAAAACAAACGAGGCCTTAGACTCTTTGTTGATCTTCACATAGGGAAGGATATCCATTTAATGTAAATAGGTCTTGTTTCTCAGACTCGAGGTCCATCTAATGCTTATAGGCTACTCCCAAGTATATGGTGAGGATTATGAGGAGATATTTGGTATTGTTGCTAAGCTCACTTCTGCCCAACTTCTTATTTGCTTATGAAACCATTCATACATGGTCTTTACATCAAACTTGATAAGTTGATATCACAAAGGTGCACCAAGAAAAGATGACCGAGTAACCTCAAATCTTGGCCTATATGGATAAGGTACCAGATTCTGGTTGCCTCTAGATGGAGGACTCCTAGGGTGTTCTTCAGTTTTCCTTTTTTTTTTAGGTTTTCCTTGAACCTCCCTCAGTTCCAATATACATACAAGTATATTGTATGTATATAATATTTATGTATTTTGTGTTCAGTAATTATAAATTTTTTGTGTATATATTATTTTAAATTTTATTTATTTTTCACCTCGAGCTTAAATCTCGCCTCATCAACTGGAAAACATTTGCTATTCGTTTCCGTACTTTAAAACCTTGTGGTAGTAAGAATTTGGGAACTCAGTATGGCATAGAAGATTATACATAATTGTTGAAAATTTGCACTCAATGTTTTTAACCTTTACCAAATCCTTTTATATTATACAGGTTTATCAATAAATTATCACAAGAAGTGTTAGGTAAATGTCTAAAACTATTACTAGTTGGTAATTTGATCTGTAGTGTATATTGTGATACAAAATAGCATATCATCTTGGAGGTAGATGCTATTTGGAAATCCATCTCCTAGCCTTAGCTTTTAGTTGAGTTATAAATAATTGGCATTCAAGTTTCAATTGCAACAAATTAAAAGTCGATGCTTACATCACAATTACATACAACCTAAAGGTTTTCTTCCCTTTCCTAATTTCGTAAGTTGTTTCCTATTTATATCTTCTCCATTTTGGCAACCAACCTCAACAAACGTTTACTTGTTTCTTCAGTGAGTAAACCTAATAAATATGGTGAACTGAAATCAACTCTGCTATCATCAATATCTTTACTGTTAGATGGATAAGGTTGTCTGTCCTTTATCTCGGTTACTTAACTTTAAAAAAAATATTTTGTAACTAGCATTGAATCTAGTTCTACATAATAATCTCCCAATTCTAGAAATGGATTTGAATCTAAAGTGACTTTAATTAACATTTCTTTCCTCACTGCTTCTGGTTGCTTCTTGTAATCCTCATTCCTTTTGCTCTACAAGTGTTTGCAAGAGAAAGGCGAAGTTGTTTACTAAGGCTTCTTCTTGGTTTTTTCAAACTAATGATCTTTAGCAGCCCGATGCAAAATAAAGAATTTTCCAAAATAAGTCCTTTGAGGTGTTTTATCTTCCCTTCTTTCTCTACTGTTCATGCTCTTAGTATGTGTATAATAAAGTTTGTGGGGGATGTTTTGTTTACCTCTTAACAGTTCCATTAAGAGGCAGCCTCTGAATCACTAAGAGGTGAATCCTGTTTGGCAAAAAATAAGTCGGCCTCTTAATGGTTCCGAAACCCTCTGAATCATTTTGTATCCTGGACCTCCCTTAACCATTAAGAGCCCTAATTACATTATGAACAATTACCAAACAATTATATTTCATTTTGCACTATATCATAAGAGCCTCTTAATCATTCAGACCACTTAATCATTATGTTGTACCAAACCATTCAGCAACAGACAAATTCGGTGTCCCCTCAGTTGACACCAAACACTGAATTAGAAATATAGAGGCTCTGGACCAGCCAGTAAGGACTAATTAGTCGAAATTGGTGATGTTTCTGCAGTTTTTTTATACTTATGGAGCTCACTAACAGATGAACCTTCCAAGGACATATATACATATTTGGGCTGTCTCGAGGTGCTTCCATGGGTTCCGTTTAAGAATCTTCACATGGAAATGTTATCTTAAATAATACATCTGTTTCTTTTCTTAGCCTTCATCTTTTTAAATTTTCTTTACCCCTTTACAAACAGACCCTTTTTCTTTGTGGAGCAGAGTTCTTTCTCTCATAAAGAAAATATATACTCTTTAACATAAATAGAGAGATTAGCTTAGTGGACCCATAAGTACTAGACTTTAGAACACATCCACCCTCAGTAAAAATCAGATGTTATCAAGCACAACGATAGCAACAAAAGGTACTAAATATGTCCCTTCAAGGCAATCCTATAAAAAATGTCCACATGTTCCATTACTTACAATCGAAGCCAGATAAATAAGAACCTAGAGAACTTTACTATGAGCATCATATGGAGAAAATGTGGGATATTAAAAGAAAAAGGAAAGGAAAGAAATAATTCGTTTAAGATTTGGAACTGGAAAGCTAAGAAACTAACCTCTGATAAATTCTGGTCCAAACTTTCATGGTGATTGCTGAGATTCCTTTTGGTCAGGGTTCCATTGCTTCTTGCATCTTCCCTGGTACGCCCATTAATCAAAAGAAGTCTTCCTTCGTTTTTTGCTGTTATGGCAACTCTACTTGCAGCCTCTTCCAAAGCATTCATCGCCACATTGTATGTATCAATAGACTCGGCCCCTTCTTCTACAAATTTAAGAGCCTCATGTCGAAGGGTATTATACCTGACAGTATGTGACTCCAGATAACTAGAAAATGCATCATTAACTCGTTCTTCAAGTATAACACTACTCTTGGCATTTATTGTCCAACGCTTTAAAATGTAACAAGAAGGAAGAGTTAGAACATTTGTCACTCTGAAGACCGCCAATACATGTCTGCATAGAAGACCCGAAAATTCAAACATACAACAGCTACAAGTAGCTTTCATCTCTAGAACATTAAAGTTAACACGGTAAGATTTGTTATCCTCTCCAAATTTTGCTACTTGATATGTTGTGACCTCACCATCATCCTCTGCTTTTGATGCCATAAGAGTAAGTGTTCCAACTAATTCCTCTTGAAATCTCATAAATATCTTTCGTGCGTAAAGTTCGGATGCTTGTTTTTCCATGGGAGAAGGAGTACGCAAAAGAGGGAGGGTATTCATTGTGTCATAATCCGCTTTAACTTCTTTCTCATTGCGGCTCTCTAATGCTTTCTCATACAACTTCACAAACTGATTTAGAGTAGTTGATGCATTTATATATCCATCAAAATAGGAGTTCATGCTATCACTCCGTTGTGTTATAGACATTTCGGCAAAAAATGTATCACGCAAATACACAGGGACCCATTGAATGCGTGAGGAGTATATTGCTTGAAGCCACTCATGGTCCCTAAGATCATACTTATCAACAAGTGACAACCAACAAGCTTCAAATTCATCAACCGAGTCTGTTAAATTCACACACTTATGGAAGTCTGCTTCAAAATTTGGGTACTTGAGAAACACATGGGATAACTTCTCCTGACACTTTTTAAAGATGTGCCATTTGCAGAACCGATGGCGGGTGTCAGGAAAAACTTGCATAATGGCTGATCGTATGACACTGTCATGATCTGTAGTGATTGATACTGGGAGACGGCCAGACATAGCTGAAACCCAAGTCTTAAATAGCCATACAAATGAGGATTCCGATTCATTTATGAGAAAAGCACAGCCAAACAACACAGGCTGGCCATGATGATTGATCCCAGTGAAAGGTGCAAAGGGTAAACGATATCTGTTTGACCTGTAAGTGGTGTCAAATGTGACAGTATCCCCAAAGTAAGTGTAATTAGCCCTTGCCTTTGTATCAGCCCAGAAAACATTACCTGTGCATTGTTCTTCATCCCCCTGAACAGCATAGAAGAATGAAGGATTTTCCGCATGCATTTGCCTTAAATAATCAAGGAGAAGTTGTATATCTCCTTCTAAACTCCTTTGGCGGTTATTCCTCATGTAATTCCTACAATCTACTTCTGTAAATCCTACTTTACTAATACCACCATACTCTTTGATCAAAGCTGACATTATTCTCCTAGGTCCCATTCCAGCTGCCTGCAAAGTATCAATCAAAGTCTTGGCAGGACCAGAGATTTGGCGGTGAGAACGAAGGCAGTGAACCTGGTCTGGAGGAACCAACTCATGATTATGTTCTTTAACAAATGTTGAAACGATCCACTTACCTGAATCTTGAATCTTCACCGACATTGATGCCTTGCAACCTACACGAGTGACAGTTCGTGGGCGTTTGATCTCCCTATCTTTGGTGCGTTTCTCATTTAAGTTACGGAATCCTTCTTTAGCACAAACGAAGGACCTCTGTATGATGGCGCCATCTTTTCTAGACCTACGAGAAGAGCTAACACGGGTGCTGAACCCTACACGTCGAGCATACGAGTTATAGAAACCCTTGGCAGCCTCTTCAGACTCGAATTCCATGCCTTCACACGGCTCGAGATCCAGGTCTCGTTGAAGAACATAAGTAGAAGAAGGATCGAAGAAACCATTGGCAGCAGTAGTGGGAGAATCATCAGTCATTTCTTCATCATCGATAATGGCTACCGCATCATCTCCACCACCACCACCACCTCCTCCTAATCCTATGTCGAATTCGATCACCTCGTTTTCCATGTGGAATCCAGTTGGAATTGGAATTGGAAACGGAAACGAAGAAGAAGAATATGTTGTATTTTTTCACTTGTAACCAAATAACAAATTGCAGTCTATATGAAAACAAACAAAATCATGACATACACCAAGGTTCCATGAGAGGATCAAGTTGAGAGGGTAATAACTCACCAGCATCATGGAATTGGATACGCAGCATCAAAAACGGATTTTTAGGGTTTCTTTCAAACCTAAAAGAAAAGAGAGCAGCGATATCTATGACTATGATATCCCGAATGGCGAGAAGGATTGCGACCAAAATCGCATTTCGAAACGGTGGTTAGGGATCTGCCCCTGCTCTGCCTGCGGTCAGTTCGTGGTTTGAGAATCCATTTTTGTTCTTCTTCTAACCAACAACTCTATTAGTATAAACTATAGAGTTATTATTGCTAAAGATACCAAATTTGAAGTTATTTTGGCATATAATGATAATGAATTACAAAAAGCACAAGTGTTTTTTGTAAAATTCATGAGGATTTTATCTTGTAATACTTTGTTCTTTATATTTTGTTATTATATAATTAAATGGATGGATATTTGTAAAGATACAATTATATGTTGAATTCCACAAGTTTTGGAAATTGTTTTGTTCTCATATACCGTTTGGTTTTTTAAGCAACTAGGTCTTATTTTCTGTTAGGTATACTACTCCAAGAAATGTTGTTCTAATAATTAAAAAGAAGGTGTTTTAATAAGCGATTGAGGCTAAATTCACTCATTAACAATCAATAACTATTACTTTGTATTTTCAATCATCGTGGGGTGAGCATAACCGGGTATCCGGTCATTTTTTATAAAACCGGAACCGGCAGTTCCTGAAAATTCGGAATCGGAACCGCTAGCACCGGTTCTTAATATTTTGGAACCGGAACCGATGGGAACTAGTTCCTATACCGGGTACCCGGTTTCAACTTTTTTTTAATTTTTTACATTCCATACAATAAAAATGTAATTATAAACTACAAAATACCGACTTAAAATAATAAATATAACAAATGGTCAAAACTAATTATTACATAAACAAACTAGAAATTTTGAGTTTTTATTCATTTTTTATGAATATATAAAATATTTTTTATTTAAAAATGGTGGGTAGCGGGTACCCAGCGGGTAACGGTTTCAAAAAAATGAGAACCGGTCCTGATCATTTCCGTATTTGAGGAACCGGAACCGGAACCAATCACATCGGTTTTGAATCCAAAACCGGCAGTTTTGAAACGGTTCCGGTTTCAAAGACGGGTACCCAATTCCGATGCTCACCTCTGGTTTGGACAGTGATAATTATCCTTTAGACAAAATCCACATTTACGAAAGAGATAATATTTTGAGAGATTCAATTTAGTGTAACTTTACTTTCCTATTACTTTCTCAATTGTAATATGTTGTTTGTTTTTAACAATTAGATTCACGTTTGTTTCCACCAAACAAAATTGTATCATGTCATCTTGAAGATAATCATCTCTACAACATTTGTACTTTATAGTAATATCAATGTTATTTTGCGTCGACGGTCCTAACAAATTCTATACATCATAAAAGAAATCCCAAATCTTATTACCAAAGTAGATAAAGGTAGTTCAAATGACAAAAGGAAACAAACTTGCCACTCACTTGGCTTAATGCAGACAGATCATTAATAGAGAATAAACAAATTGTTTGTATTAAAAAGAATGGCCATACCATACACAGTACACAAATACAACACCAGAAACTCCCCCCTTACACTGAATAGCAAAAATGGAATCTAAAGTGAGTACTACACTAGAAATTATATATATTTAATATATATATATATATATATTATCTGTACACAAACAAACATGTCACACTTTGATTATTATCGGGCCTATACATGTCTGAAACAAGTTGCTTAAAACCGGCTGCACTTCACGCGAGCTATGCTCACAACGCACCAACTCAACTAGCAACGGAAACAACTTAGATGCGTATTTCCTAAAGCAATCCTTGTCTACTTCACTTAAAACCCGCAATACCGACACAAGTAAAGACGTTCTTGCCCCTAATTCTTCCTTCACACCTGAACTCAACGGAAGGATCCAATGAACAACTGCTTTTTCCGGTTTCCCTTCTTCCAATTTCGAACATCTGAGATACGCTTCTATAATTTCTTCACATATAGAAAATAGTTGTGCTTCTATACCCATTTCATCTGATAAAGATGAGTTGCTTGTGAGTAAATGGTGCAATAAGTTGAGTATGTTTTGATAAGATTCGTTCTCGAAATGTACTACAGGTGGATCGGAGATTTCGAGTATGGAGCATGCTCTTTGGAGCTTTAGATGTAGGTCTGTTTCTGAGCTTAATTGATGAGCATGAGACATGGTTTGTGAAAAGATTTCAAGTACGATTTTCACACTTGAGGCCGTGAGCAAGTGTTGGTGCATGTTGTATAGATCAGTTGTCACCTGTAACATTTGTAAACTCAAAAGTCATATATCTTTACTATAAAACTATTCTATGATGCGAGGTTTTTATTAGCAAAAAATGCAATGTGTTTATAAGAACTACCATTGCTTGAACAAGAAGGTTCTTAACCATGATTTTTGTGACAAGTGACATTTTACTTATTTTTTACTCCCTCCATCCCAATTTAAGTGTCCACAATTGAAATGATGCACAGTTTTAAATTATGCATAACTAATACACTTTTTAGTAAACCAAATGATATCTTTACCCTTATTTAATTTCTCCCTCTTTACAACTCCTAAATATTTATGCATTAATTAAGGGTAATTTGAGAATTTGATTATTTACTTTTGAAAGTGGACACTTATTTTGGAATAAATATAAATAGAAATGTGGACACTTAAATTTGGAATAAATATAAATAGAAATGTGGACACTTAAATTTGGACGGAGGGAGTATTTTATTTTCTTGACTTCATATAATATATATATATAGCGGCAGGCTCAAGAGAAAACACTAAAAAAAACTGAAAAACACTATGGGAGCCCTCCATCCGGACGGTATGCACTAATGCATACAAACATTTTTTTCTATTCACCAACGCTTCTATAATACACATGCATTAGTGCATGTGCACAAATGCATGTTACAAATTACCAGTATGCATTAGTGTAGAGGACCGATCTAATACAACCATATATATATAGAGAGGACCGATCTAATACAACCCTTACTAATCTTGCAACCCGTGCAACCCACATCTTAACCGTCCATTTTCTTTTTTGATTTTTTTTAATTAAGGGCGGTTACGGATGATTAAATCTTAACCGCTGATGATCAAACGGACGGTTAAGATGTGGGTTGCAAAGATTGCAAATTTTTCATGGGTTGCAAAGATTGCAAATTTTTCATGGGTTGCAAAATAACACTCCTCTATATATATATATATATATAACTTATTAATGGGACACACAAAAAAGAGGTTCTTATAAGAACTACCATTGTGGAGTTTTTCAAAAGTTCTTAATTTGATGAGATAGATGTACACGGGGTGGCAGAGATGCTCTAATAAATAAAAAACACATCATCTTTAACAGTAAGAGCAGAGAGTGAACCTGCATGATAAGTAGTTGCATTGATATATGAGTTTTCATTCTCGAAACAATATATCCTGCCGTTTGCAAGTTATCATCATCATAGCTTTCAGGTGTACCATTATTACTCAAACTCTCCCCATCATCATACGAATATACGGATTGATCCTCATTTGGCACATCAATCCGATCCATAATCCTAATTAGCTTTAAAAACCCAGGCAACATTGAAGCTGCAGATTCTTTCAAAGAAATAAAGATGCACGACCACTCATCTTCAGTAAGCATACTTCCCAAATCACCCACCAAACGCATTAATGCAGTTACTCCAGTGCTAGCAGAACCTTGGCTTGGATTTCTAAAAAGTCCTGCTAATAGTGATACTACTTCATTTAATTGAGCCCTCATAACGGGAAAGAAGTTAACGAATAGATCTATTAAACACCGAGTTGCCACAGAGGAAGTTTCAGAATCCCAACTATTTGGTTCTGGATGTAAAAATATAGAAGCTGCTGGTGAAGAATGATCGTTACTTTCTTTCTTGAATTTGAAGACTGGGAAAATTACTGTATTTATTACGGTAATCCAAAATGAGCGTGAAAAAAGATGGCCGTGGTCCTTTAAAATATTGAAAAGTACTTCCAAAGCACTTTTTCTGATAGCTAATCTAGGATCAGATGTCAACGAAGATAACCCTGAAACAGCAAGAATAAAAATATGTTTTTTAATTCATGTTTGGTATTAAATAGAAGAGAAAAGTTCAAAAAAACCCAACCAACTTTCTCATTTTGAGTGGTTTAGTCCCTAAACTATTTATTTGAATGGAAAAACCATTTAACTTTCTCATTTTGAATACGATTAAGTCCCTGAACTATTTTTTTTGGAATGAAAAAACCATTAAACTATTTCATTTTGGATGAAAAACCCATTAAACTTTCTTATTTTGAATTATTAAGACCCTGAAATTGTTTTTTTAATAAATAAACCATCGAACTTTTGCTAATCGGTTCCGTGTAACTTCTTTTGGGTTAAAAGAATGTAAGTAACCAATTTAAAAAATGCAATATTTTATTTATCAAAAATATATTTGAGGACTTAATCATTCAAAATGAGAAAGTTTAATGGTTTTTTATTCAAAAAAATAGTTTAGAGATTTAGGGTGCGTGCGTTTGGTTGTGGAAATTTTTCCATTTTTCTAAGGAAAATGAAAATTTAGAAAACCCGTTTGGTTCATTAAGTTTTCAAAAAAATTCCAAGGAAACAAAAATTTTGATTTTCTAAAATCCTATGTAAATTAGAAAACTAGTTTTAATAGTTTTCCAAATTTTTGTCTTCTAAAAACTTTGACACTCACACGCACACACACTTTCACACACACACACACTCTCTCTCTCTCTATCTAATTTGAAAAAAATGTAAAATGGAAAATGAAAAGTGATAGACAATGCACAACTATACGCGTTTTTCTAATTTTCTAAAAATGAAAAATGAAAACCCCATCATTTCAACCAAAAACGCGTTTTCTAAAATTTTCATAGAAAACTGAGAATTAAAACTCATACTATTTTCTGAAAACGTTTTCTAGGAAAACGAAAACAGTTTTCCGCAACCAAACGCACCCTTTAATCATTCAAAATGAGAAAGTTGGTTGGATTTTTTGAACTTTTCCCTAAATAAAAAGGGAAGAAATGAGTTGAGTGGATTAGGTAAGTTACCACTCAACAAAGGAATCCAATAGGAAGCATGCTCATCTTTATCCATTAAAGTTTGTGCATCAGGAGGAGGAGCAGCAGCATCCTTCACTTGAATGCTTGAATCATCATCATCATCAGCAGCAGCAGCATTATCTGTGTTGCAAATAAGGCCTCCTTCGGCAAGTTTCACAGCACAGAATCGGAGAAAAGCAATGGCGTTAAGGCTTACATCACTGTTAAATCTGCTATTGGTGAAGGTTATGAGGCATCTAACACAATCGGTAAAAGTCACTGTTTCCGTCTCAGTTATATAAGGAAAATATTCGCGTACTATTTTCTCCATTGTTTCAAATGCCAACAACACAATATTCTTCCTTTCATCAGCAGCTGCAGCGGTTAATGCCTGTGAAAAGCATATAATGAATCAATTTCATCCTTCAATCTGTGTCAAGTATTACATATATAATATTATTTATTGTTTATCTAATTTGTTTTTATTAAAAAATAAAATCTTTAACAATTAGTTACCAAAATTAAAGTAATTTAAAGACTTTATAAGCAACATTATGATTCTAACTATTATTTATCAGTCAAGTATTACATAGATAATATTATTTTTTATTTTCTGCCTCGAGACTTACGCCTTGCCTCACGTTTCCATACTTTAAAACCTTGGTTCGGACTACTCTTTAGATTCTTGTTCTTAGGTAATCTTGTTAATTGAACTAAGATAGTATCTCATTTTGCACATTATGAGAATAATCAACATGTGGATTGTCCAAATTTATTATTTGTTGGATTTAGATTTGGATAATTGTTCGTTGATCCAATTCTAACTCTATAACTTCATGTTCAAATTCAAACAACAATTTACAGGCCTAATTTCAACTAGTGTACATAGAGCACCATGTCTTCACTATATGCCTTCCATGCAATGAAAGGCACAACCGATGAATTAGATCATTCAAGTTCCTTGAAATGCATCATTAAAAAAGCAAAATTTGGTCAATGAGGATTCCTTCAAATCCTCCTAAGAATTACTATCACTTAAGTAGTCCCCAGAAAACTAGTTTAACAAAAATGTACCGAGTAACATCCCGGCCATATGTGAGAACAAACAGAAATTTCCATATTGTAAAGTTTTCTTTCAATGACTGCAATATTTTGGCAATGTATAACAGAAAATGGTAAAAAAGAAAGAAGATAAATATCAAGCAACCTAAAGAAAGAAATAGATTAAACTAACAGATAAAGATAGAGAGGGGCCAAAAAAAATCATGTGTCCAATACATGGATTATCTATAAGTTACATTCCAGTTAAGGGGTTGTTTGTTTACCTCTTAACAGTTCCATTAAGAGGCAGTATCTTAATCGCTAAGAGGTGAATCATGTTAGGCAAAAAAATAAGTCCATCTCTTAATGGTTCCAAAACCTTCTAAATCATTTTGTATCCTGGACCCCCTTAACCATTAAGAGCTCTAATTACATCCTGAACAATTACCAAACGACTATATTTCATTTTGCACTATGTCATAAGAGCCTCTTAATCATTCTGACTACTTAATCATCTACATCAAACCATTCAGCAACTGCCAAACAGCCCCTAAGACTTTTGAGTATAATGCTATGTTTGAAGAATGGAGCTGGTTTAACAGGAAAGTGTAACGAAAACATACCATGAAAACGCTTTTCCAGCCAGATTTCACATTATCGACCCGGCTCAGGATCATCTGTGAGAGGCAACGAACTATTAGTTCCCTGATTTCAACAGAGTTGCTTTTCTGCATGACGATCACGAAAGGTCTCAAAAACTCATTTTGGAAGTTATAGTTTGCCAGCTCTTCTCGCTCAAGGAATTTCATAGAAAGTTGACGTAACGAATCCATGACAAAGATGGCAACTGAAAGATTTTCTGACAAACCAACCGAAACAAAGAAATCTGAAAGAACATTCCATATGCGAGACCACACTAATCTGATACGGTTCATGTTGTAGTGCCTGAAGAAAATTCAAATGATAAGATGTGAAAATCTAAAAGGAATAAACTTTGATTTAATGACTTATATATATATATATATGTCTTGCAACATGGTTAGGATATTTTATATAACAACCCTCCTATCTCTTTTTTTGAAGTATATAATATTTATATATAGAAAATGCAACAAATAAACTCACACACCCTCCTCACATTTGGTGAGGTTTGAACCCCTGACATCCTAGAAGGGCAAGGCTACAATACCGCTAGGCCAAAGACCCTTTTGTAACAACCCTCCTATCTTAGTTGAAGAGAAACACCACTTCTATAATTTGTGAAAAAAATGTTGGTGCAATGTATACATAAGCACTTTCAGGTATAATATTTTATGACTCTAATGATTGAAGGATGAGGTGTACTAGAAAGTTATTCTGGATAAGCTTGTTGCACATAATATCCCTTGCAAGACTATGTGCAACAAGATTATCCAGAATGCCTTTCTAGAACACATCATCCTTTAAGGCTATGTTTGGCAAACTAGCCGATAAGCTAGCGGATGGCTGATAAGCTAGCTGGTAGCTGATAAGTGTTTGGCAAAACTAGCGTAAAAGAATGTAAAATGACCAAAGGGCATATTGAAAAATAAAATAATTAATTAATAATTAATATTTATGAGGATTATAATTGGAAAAAATGACAATAAGCTCCCAAAACGCTACTCCAAGTAGCGTTTCAATAAGCTAGCTTATGATTTGCCAAACGTGTACACTGAAAATAAGCTAGCGGATGGCTGATAAGCTAGCTGGTAGCTGATAAGTATTTGGCAAAACTAGCGTAAAAGAATGTAAAATGACCAAATTGCATATTGAAAAATAAAATAATTAATTAATAATTAATATTTAGAGGGTTATAATTGGAAAAAAGGACAATAAGCTCCCAAAACGCTACTCCAAGTAGCGTTTCAATAAGCTAGCTTATGATTTGCCAATCGTGTACACTGAAATAAGCAATTTATTTTTTTGCCAAACATAACCTAAATCATCCCTTGCAACATTGCACCAACAATTTTGTAAAAAATTATAAAAATTATCTTTCTCCTCTAAGATAAGAAGGTTATTATTTAAAATATCCTAACCATGTTGCAAGGCATATAAGTCAAACACAAAATAACGACAAATGTTTTGAGAAAATAAAAATATGATGAGATTTTGAGCAAATAAAATAAATGCATTTGCTTAAAGACTAGAGAAGCAAAGATAGGATCTTACGCAACTTCCACTATTTTTGTCAGACTGAATACTCGAGGATCTGTTGGTGACTGCAACTCTGACATGGAAACTTTACAAAGTGCTTTCACAAAAGCAACTATTGCTTCGCTGTTTAACCTTTGGCTATGAGCAAAAATATGGTTAAGCTCAAAATTTCCTATTTGTTCAAGCAGGTTCAAATTTGAAATGAAGCTGTTAATTTGTTCTGAAGATACCAGTCCTGAGGTATTGGCTCCCAGAGAAGTGCTGTCATATGAACTCCCTCGAACAACGGCCATTACGATTGGATTCTGGAGGGATCCTTTTTTTTTCAAGGATGTAAAACTAGATCTTACTGACTTATCTTCTGTTTCAATATTTGATCCACTTAAAAAAGATGCATCAGATGGAGCACCCTCTCCCAATAGTTGCAAATGTTCAAATCGAGATAGAGTTGTCAATATGTGTTCCCAGGAATCCTGAAGATAATTTCCGTCTTCTATCGCGATTGCTATTGTTGCCTACCAATGAAATTTATAAATGTAAGCCTACGCTTATTCAATACCATAAGAGCGTAAAACCTAGGCAAAATTCGAGCTTCTGTCGGTTTTTAAGACAATTAACTTAGAACCATGGTTTCAGTCCCCAGAGGCGTGAGGCGTACGCCTAAATAAAAAAATAAAATGGATCTAATATAGGCGGTAACCGAGGCGGTGGAGAGGCGTAAGCCTCAATACATACATACACACACACACACACATATATATATACACTAATGATACTCTATATTAGATCCATTTATACAGTGTACATTTTGTGTTTGTATATTGTGCTGCTACATACAACTTTACCAATATATATATATATATAACTTGTGTATTATGCTGTCACATACAAGGGTATAATTGCATATACATATATATATTCTGTTTTTGGTGCATTATGCTGTCACATACAAGTATATATATGAAATTATGTTTGTTTGTTAAGTGTTATGCATTTATGATTTTTTTGTCTTATTTTTGGGCTTACGCCTCGACCGCCTCAAGTACCTAGAGACAAAACGCCTTGAGGCTCGTTTCCGTTCTTTAAAACCTTGCTTAGAACTAAAATATGTTGGCAAAATATACAAGAAATATAAATGCATTGTGACTCGTGATGCATGCTTGTGTAAGTGATGAATTTTACAAATGTTCAACTCATTTACCGACCGTAATAAATGCATTGTGACTCGTGATCCGCTAACTTTCCAGAAAAAGAAGTGACTACCTTGACAGCATCCACATTTTTTTGCTTCATATCTGCAGCACAATGAAGGTATGTGAACTTTGCAACAGTGGTAACAAATGCATCCCTCTGTGTCTGCATCCCCATAACTGAAGTAACATGAACAGCATGCCTAAACCCCTGTAAGCAATGAGTAGTGGCTGCTCTATCATCACTTTGATCCAACGTTACACTGAAGGCAGCAAGCATTGGGCCCCAGCAAACTTCCACCATAAACCTCAAAATTGCCGCATCTGCAACAGCATAGTAAGTAGACCTGCAAGATAACAAATTTTTAAAATCCATTTAGAAATTACAAATTAAAATTAAAATCCATTTAGAAGGTTATTTTATATTACTCTGATTTTCCTGCTTTTGCCTTGAACTGATCTTGGATGTGCCTTATTAACGCTCCATTTGCGCCCAACGGTTTTTCCTCTGTCTGTTTCCAAACAAGATTAAGTATGCCGTCCAAGCCCAGTAATCTATTAACACTGTGTGTTTGCTTGCTCTGTGGCACTGAAGAAGTATCAGCTTTCATCTTAATTTCATTCTTCACAATTTGATCATAGATGGCACCCAAATATTCTTCAGGTAAGTCCTTTCCATCATCGATCCCCCGGTTGTTCCGAATAAAATCAGCTTTGCTCATCTTACATATAAAACCAGCATGAAATTCAGAGAAGATCTAAATAATCAATTTGGAATGTAATAAATTATATCAACCATATCAGTCTAAACACCCTCAACCTCCATAATGAAATCGAAATGATGAAACCTCACAAGTATAATAAGAAGACAGTTTGGAGGAAAAGAAAAACATAGGGTGCATTTGGTTCCTGACAATTTTCCAGTTTTCTAGGAAAATTTTCCAACGAAAATGAAAATTTAGAAAACCCGTTTGGTTCATTCAATTTTCAAAAAAAATCCAAGAAAGCATAAAAATTCATTTTCTAAAATCCTATGTAAATTAGAAAACTAGTTTTAATAGTTTTCCAAATTTTTGTTTTCTAAAATTTTCATTTTCACAACTTCATACTTTCATTCCAAACCCTAAATCCCAATCTCCCAAACACGTTTTCTAATTTTCTAAAAATGGAAAATGAGAACTCCACCATGTCAACCAAACGCGTTTTCTAAAATTTTCATAGAAAACTGAGAATGAAAACTCAACTCCATTTTCTGAAAAGGTTTTCTAGGAAAATGAAAACAGTTTTCCGGAACCAAACGCACCCATAATCTTTCTCTGCAAATAGTAACACAGAGTAGCATTTTATGAGCACTCAAATTTATGTTACCCTCAATGAAATATCACATAAGCTAGCAATCCATCAACCTGGTCTCTTTATTTTCTTCACTTTATATTCTCTAAACCTAATTCAAATGCTAGTAAGGCATTTGAAAAAAATAGACTTTTGTATGTTCCTTTGCTTTTTATGCTTTGAAACAAGTTCATGGAAGTGCAACCTAGTCAAGAACACAGTGGAAAAATATGTTTTCTTCCTCTATGATGCCTAACAGTATATTTTCTGCCACACCACTATATTCTTTTTTTTGCCTGTATTTCTAATTTCAAATGCATGCTTAATTCAACTACCAGCCAAACATTTAGAATTTTACCCTCTGGAAAGTGATTACTACAAAAGTAAATCACTGGAAGAAAGAGATACATAAACAAATAAGAAAACAGAAAAACAAACTAGATATGTTTCTCATAAAAACTACAAACAGTACAGGAATATAAGTTACGCCCTTTTATCTAATCTATTCTATACTTCTATGACAAGAAATGGAATTTGTATATGGGGGCTGAGCAGATCATCCCTAATGGCTTCACTAAAAAATTAGAAAAAAGCACTTTCTACCTCCAGTTAAGAGAAGTCGAGATATATAGTGAAAGAGTGAGGAAAAAGAAAGAGACTAGGGTTTGATTCAATTTCCAAGAATAAGTAGGTTTAAGCTTAGGTTTCCTACTAGCCTATTATGTTCACTGCTGCCACCACCGCCACTGCTGATGTTGTTGATGCTGTTGATAGTGATGCTTTACCTTCCTTTCCTTACATTTTTCTTTTAGAATATTCTATTTTTTATTTTAAAAGATTTAAGGTATAGCTGCATACCATATATGCTTTTTAAGTATAAAAACACTTGCTATATGAAGTTAATAACATGAAATTCAAAATGATAAAACATATAATTGTTTCTGTTGAGTTTTAGTTATTCATCACCCACCTTATTTGTTCATCACACTTTTATTCATCTTTTCTATTTTCCTATGCTTTGAGGGGGTTTTCAGACAGGGGCAAATCAGTAAAAAAAAGTTTTTAAGTTTTATGGTCAGATGTTGATTGCGCATATTCAGCAGAAGCAAAAAGGAGTTGAGTGGTCAAATAAAAATATATACCCACAGAGTGACCAGAACCTACATTCAAACACAGTATTAAGCAGAACACATTTTCCCCAGCAAGTATCGACATTTTTAAGTGAGAACTCATCTAATCCTTCTCTGTGTTAAATTCTTAACCCCCCCCCCTCCCACAAAAAAACTAGAGGTGTATCATGACGCACAAACCAATTTGTGTGCAGATTACACTTGAACATAAATTGGGGAGGCGGGAAACAAGGACTTTAACTTTACACCTAGTTTGCAACCAAGTTAAAATAAAAAAAAAAGAAACAGCAAATGAAACCTATAGTATTTCATAATAACAGAGGCGAGCGCCAAAGCTTACAAAGAGTATTCAGCAATTAAAAGAGGAAAAACGCTAATCATGATAAAAATCCACTAATATGAAATATCCAGTGTAGTAAACTATCAAATTCCTGAATATACCAACATGATGGGCTATGATTGCACACATGAGCAATTACATCCTCAGAGTCAGACATAACCAGGACCACAAGACCACCTCAATGGGTTGCATGAAAATCTATCAATATAAACACAAACCATAAAAAAAGAGTGGGGAAAAAAGGCAGCAGAAATAATGAACAACAAAAGTCATCCCTTAAAAAAATTGTCCCATTGTAAGTCCTTCAAACAACGAAGCTTCACTGTTCCCTGGGATTGGCTTTGGGCCTTTCCTGCGCAACTTAGGTGGAAGGCAAAGAAGGCCTCCTTCCGGGGGGGTCCGAGATACCACTCTGGAAGAGCTAGAATTCTAACCTTGTGTCGGGACGTACGGGCCAAGGGACAGTCTCAGGTAGACAGTTTCTATGGTGCGTAGGCTATAGTGTATAGAAATTCTTTTTTATTTTTGCAAATTTTTTATTTAAAAAAAATTCAAATAGATCCTGATAGATATTTGTTGACACTGGCATATAAGTCATGTTATACTGTTGAATAACAAGCCTTCAGTTTTCCATTTGAAAATTCGTGAGCTTGGGACATCACCACCCAAATTGATCAGGAGTAATTTAACAGCACACAGATGAAACAAAGTTAGAAATATCAAGAGATGGTTTTTGTAATTCAGTCAAAAAGAAAACTATTTATGTGGCAAGCACCCACCCATTCGATTCACATTCGAGAAGGAAGACACAGAAAAAGAAGGCTGAGCAAGGCCCATAAGTGGAGTAATAAATCATCAGTTGGATGCATAGGTCTGAGGAGCAAGGAATTTTTCCCTTGAAGGGTAGAAGTGGGAATATATGTTATTTTCTGTTACATGTTCTAGTTATATGTTCTAGTTATATAAGCTAGGGTTCATTCTCTAATCAAAGCATCCCACACCTTTTCACCCTCAATTCTTCATTAATTCTGGTTCTACACTTTGTGTCACAGTAGTATGTTGGAGTTGGCTGGTTGTTAAGATGAGTGACATCAATAAACAAGAATACTGTGATACATCTAACTGCCAACCGGGATGAATAGCAAAATACTGTAAGTCTGTGACCAATGTTTACTTTGAGAAAACTAATAGCAAACATTTTCTAAGAAGCTGCAGACAGCATTCCACCTTCAAGATTCTTGAAGTACCAACTTAATAGATCATTCCCACACCATTCTTCACTCTTCTCTAAAAACATAACCAAATTAAGTAAATACATTAAAAAGAGAGCACATACCGAAAAATATCCTTCATCCAAACATCTAATTAAAAGGTCTATGCAAGGATGAAAATGCCAGTATTTCATACACAGAAAGCAAATGGTAAGTACTAAGTAGTAACAACTAAAAAGGACAAAAAAAGACAAAGATAAAAACATAACAACATATTAGCTGCCTCTTCCTACAAAAGAAACTTTAACCTCTTCTTAGCTACAATTGCAAATGAGCAATTATCGGCTAGCGTCTGAAGCACTATTTTTTGGTTTGACCAGAGAAGGCAACAGATACCCTCAAGAACCATATAAATAAATATATAACTTATAATCCGTTACAAAGGTAATATAAAGACTTAGTAAATCTCACCTTATCTTTCACCATGCTGTTATGAGCATCCGTATTCAGCATTATCACAGAATATGCAAGGACATATGCTGTATCAGCACTAGTAAACGAATTAGGATTGCACTTACAATAGCGCTCCGCAAATTTTTCCATGATACGGTCAATTTTCTGCGCCTCACCAGGTAATCTGAAACCCCTTAGGAAAAATCTAATAGCCTCACCAAAGTCCATTCCATCAAAATTAAAGGAATCAACATAAGCATGCATCACTTTTAATGAGAAATCGTCCCTTTCGCCCAAATAGTCACCAATCACTGTCTCATTCAGACCAGAAGTGTTCTTCAAAAATAATGCAACCGCTTCTGGGGTACCATCAATCTTTTTGTTACTTATGAGGAACTCAATACCCTTCGAAGGTTTTCTATTGAACAGGGTAACACCTTTCTGCAGTAGCAAGGTAAAAGTTTTAGTACATAATCATGTAAAAAATTTAAATTAAATAATTAATATAAACATCAGATAAGTATAATACTAAGCATTATTAGAAAGATTAGGAGTGCCCTATATGTATTATTCATGTTAGGGATCTCTTATATATAGTTCCTTATTCATTGTTAGGAGTGCCCTATATGTATTTCCCAATATATAGAAGTTTACATACATATTAAAAGAAAAGCAATCTCGCTAACATTTAATAGATATAAAATCAGATAATATCTATAATAAATTATTTTTATACCTGGAGTTCTAACTTATAAGCCCGGCGTTGCTCTAGCGTAGCAGTGGAGTGCTCAGAAGTTGCTTCTTGATGCAGCTCAAAATCAGGAAGACTTCCTTCATCTCCTCCAAGACTTGTGTTACTCTCAATAACACTATCATTATCAGATGTGTTACGTACACCAAATTCGCCTATCCTAAGCTGCTGGTCCATCCAAGCTCCCATTGACTTTATTATTATAACCAAACACTTAACTGATTCAAACCGAAATGTCAGATCATGTACTGGTGACAAGGTGGTACTGGAACCAGGTGGTGGACCTAGAGCAGTTTTCAGAAGACCGTTCACAGTCCTGCAAACGTCTGATGGAATTAACAAGGTTTAAATACTATTTACTAAAGCACAATCCTAGCGCAAAACAGAAAGATATCAATAACTAAAACAAAGCAGTAAATGCCACACTGGCATCAAAAATGATTCTCCGTTACCAATCTAGAGTGCCATAAAAGGCGTTGTTGATCTTGCTGAGGACAGAACTAATACAGCAACCACAGGAAAGATGTCCCACAGAATTCCAAGAAGAAGAAATTTTGATAAATAAATAATAAGTGACCTAGTAAATATTCAACTTAAGAATTAATAGGTCGATGCTAACTTTACACACTTACTAACAAGCAAAAGAAAGAAAAATGGTTACAAAATCAGGCTTAAGTACCAGTTATGATGTGATTGTCTTTCTATAACGATCAGCAAAATGCATCCCTAACAATTAGCTAGGGGCTGTTTGGCAGTTGCTGAATGGTTTTGTGCAGAATGATTAAACGATCTAAGCGGTCAGGATGATTAAGAGGCTCTTATGATATAGTGCAAAATGAAATATAATTGTTTCGTAATTGTTCAAAATGAAATTAGGGCTCTGAATGGTTAAGGGAGGTCCATGATACAAAATGATTCAGAGGGTTTTGGAACCATTAAGAGGCAGACTTATTTTTTGCCAAACTGGATTCATCTCTTAGCGATTCAGAGGCTGCCTCTTAATGGAACTGTTAAGAGGTAAACAAACAGTCCCTTAGTAACTTATTATCAGCAAGGAAACAGCAATTACCATGATAAAGAAACAATGATAACAAAACAAAGATAGCAGTGAACCAATTTGCATCTACTAACAAAGTCTAGAATGTGCATTGACATCCTTATCAACTACAAGCATTCACTTGCAACTATAATCACACAGGAAACATACAGAATCTTTAATGGAGAATATGTTACCTTTCAAATATGTTTGGAGAATCAACATCACAATCATAGTTGACAAAAATGTCGATCATAATCTGTGAATCCTCAGATATTTTATCCAGTAAATTGAGGATTGTCATCTTCTGTATGAAACTCGGCTGAAGCACATTTTCAAGCACACGGAGAATGAGCATTGGAAAAAATATCCCGATTTCTGATTTCAACACGGATCTGTATTTTGATAATAAGCTCTGAAATATCGAACAGAGAAGCTGAAAAACGGACATCACTGACAGCGCACTATTTTTCAACAAGGACAAGCAAAGGAACTGTTTTATCACATTGAGGAACCTGAAGAGTAAGATATCACATTTCACAAACTTTAGAGTCCGTACGGTAAAAATAATTTTGGAAAGAAAAACAAAACTCAAATATAATATAACAAGTCATCCCACATGCTATGCGAAGCAAACAGAGGTTGTATTCCACATGCTCAATATATGTTGCTGTTTTAAAGACTATCTCCACTCATCCATTGAGCTATGCATCAGTTCCAACCATAAAAGGTTTACAACATCATAATAAGTCGGTTTAAAAAATAAGGGGATCAAGTTTACATAACAAAAAAGCAAATATTTTGACAATATAAATTTGTGGCTAATAGCTATCAAACCACTTCCTTGAAAGTTAAATTGTTAGAATAAATCGACTTGAAGCCTTTCCTAAAAGCAATCAAACCAGCTTTTAACCACCATATAAAAGAATTCAACCATGTAGTAGGCAAAAAAAACTGTATTATCTTTTTATATGGCTAGCCATCATAGAGAAGCTCGAAACACAAGATAAGATGGTGAATTGGAGCTCTAATCAAACCTTTTGTGTCTCCTGCCTCTCTTTTGGACGTTAGTCATAGGATGTTTTTATCAACAAAATACTCTCCCATGTGGCTAAGCAGCCTTTTACAAAAAAAACAAAGCAATGTTATCAAATTTGATGAAAAGCAAGAATGCTAAATACCTTTCAAGTTACAAAATGGTATAAATCTCTCACTTTCAGCCTAGTCTCCTTAAAACTTTAAATTAGCTCTATTATTGTAAACATTTGCAAATTGTTTCATTTTGAGGCAGTAAATTTAACATAATAAACTCACAAACAGAAGCATGTACCCAAA
Organism: Silybum marianum; assembly: GCA_036898165.1. NCBI lineage: Eukaryota > Viridiplantae > Streptophyta > Magnoliopsida > Asterales > Asteraceae > Silybum > Silybum marianum. Next base: position 8,951,420 of record CM072531.1, read on the forward strand.
ACTAGTTGTGTCATTCTACAATTGAACCCCAAAAGACACAAAAAGATGGGAGATTTTGAGCAATTAACAGCAATGTGATTTTAAATATATTATTTATCATTACCAATTAAACTAGTTTCAGTCATCGTTATTAAGATGATAACTCTCCAACAGCTACCAGAAATTACTTACTTATTGAGCAGAGAGAACAAGGTGATGCTAGTCTATTCTCGGCAGTATTTCATTGCTCCATGCTTAACTTTCTTATTACAGAAAACCCTCTTTGACAATTAACTTCAAATTTGACCGCTCATCTAAGGAATTATTTATTTTGTCTCCTTTACACATGGTTTTTTGATGATCAAAACATCGGTTGTTTTTATAAACAAAAGAATCTCATTTTTCCCGTATTTGGACCACATTCTGAGAAGGAAATGGATCCTCTCAACATGTTACTCGAATGAGATGTATATACTTCTCATCGCATCAATAGAAGCAATGAGTAGCTATTTTAGAGACTTTATAAATACATAGGCAAAGATAATATTAATAGTTGCAATTAAAGGACGTAAGGGGACTCTGATTTTCAGGGCAAGACTCCAACTTAACCCAATCCCAATCAAATCTAATAGTAATTGGAAGGGGTGGTCTTAAACCTTATTATTGGTGTTTATCCCCAAAAAACTTAGATGCATGAATCTGACATGGAGGGATGTTGGTAGGCCTGCTAATTGAAACCAACTATTCAACTCAGAATCATGGTCGTATTTATTGCAAATGATTTGCTACTATGTTTATGATGCTCATGAACACAAAGATCTGGAGAATCATGCCTAGAAATGAACAAGATTGCAATTAAGTGATGAGGAGGATGCCCCCTTGCAAAGCTGAAAGATTGTGTAGTTTGATTAAATGGATTTCTTGTGTTATGCTGCTCCTTCATCGCTACGAATCTTCAAGGACTCCTATTGTAATTTTTTCTAACTTTATATGCTTGTGAGATTGACCAACTTTGTTTCAATTATATTTCTTCGCCTTATCATTTTTGGTCTATTTATTGAGGGCGTCACTGTTGATAGTGAGCAGAAGATGCAGGTCGAAGAGGACGTGGGACGAACAGTTGAGGGTGGATAAGAGGGTAGAAAGGAATTAAGATAGGGTAGATAGTGGAGGGAATCTTTGGTTTGTCCTGCTTTTGTCTGTTGAGCATGTTTTCTCATTTTCTCTGTTTTTCTTCTCATCTTGTTTTCTCCTTAAAATCTTTTTCTAAATTTACCTTTTAAAAATACTAGTTCAAAACTGAATTCTCTAGCTAAATTTTCCTAATATTTTTTGCAAGTCGGGCCTTCTCAAAAACAGCCTCTCTACCTCTTGAGGTGAAGGTATAGTATGCATACATCCTACCCTCATAGGCTCATACCCTACTTATAACGGGATTTACTGGGTTTGTTTGGTTTGGTTTGGTTTGGTTTGGTTTGGTTTGGGTTGGTTTGGTTTGGTTTGGTTTGGTTTGGTTTGGTTTGGTTTGGTTTGGTTTGGTGTGATCTGGTCTTATTGAGATCGATACCAAAGAAGATCTCATCTTTTTTCAATTAGGACCTTATTTGGGCCCCTGACTTCGGGATCACATATACTGTTCAGTGCATGAACGTATCTAACAGTATCTGGGTGGTCTTATGTATATATTCCTTTCGTGATTATGATCACATTATAACTTTATGTATATGTGGTTTCTCCCTCAGTCATGTGGACATGTTGATCTTTTAAAAGCTTTTAAATTCAGTTTCAGCTTGTTTTCCGGTTTTCCTATAAAAAAAATACTTCTACAGCTTGGTCATATAACTTCTTTGCCCTCAATCTTACTTACTGGCTAAGGTAATAAGTTAACACATGATGATCGCATTGTCAAAGCATCTTACATTTAGTCAGGCAAGCACCAGGGCAGGAAATTAACCAATGTATTTTAAAAGTTATACAGATATATAGCTAAACATCAAATGCCAGTCAGTTAAGAGACATGCATTTACTTGCCTCTCATTTGTACGCCATATTGGACCCCCATTTTCCATGATTACCTTCAGTAGCTCCAGAGACAACATCTTTCCCCTTAAGAGAATCTGATCGTCAGGCTGCTCCTGAGAAGAAAACTTCATTGACAGTTTACACAAATTCTTGAAAACCAGAACCCCATCATCCCTGATCTTAGAATAACTACTTAAATCCCCCTTCTCAGCCGATTCAGCATCAGAAGAATCAGCTTTTTCATTGGCTGTAGCAGACTTGCCGTCTTGCATTTCTGGCAACGGGTTTGCATTTTGACTAATTTCGACTACATTAGTGAAAACAACCTCATTAATCATGTTCTGAACAAACTGTATAGAACTCCCTTCATTAAGATTCCTATCATTGAACTCTAACAGTTCGGTGACGGAAACAGTCTTGAAGGGAACCAGCAGAGAATCCCCCTCCACCCTAGCAAAAATGATGGCCATCATCTGAGCTAACACCGACTTTGCGCAGATCTGATTAGTTCCATTGACCCCTCCAAGATATATATTATAACAGGTCTTGACAATCTGGTTAAGGCATTCAGCCCGAATGAAAACAGTGGAAGATCTAACAGCTGAGAGCAAAGTTTTGAGAATGGCGAGCTCGACAACCTCTTCACCGAGACTACCGCACTTGCATATAGAATCAATGAGACGGAGTATAAGGGATTGGGGTTGTTCAGAGGGATCGATCTCGCATCGGATGAGACGGAGGGAGAACAAACGATAGGAACAGTCAAGAGCGGGTTCGACGACTTTGGAGGACGATGAATCAATGGCTAAGATGAGAGGAAGGATGAGAGATTCGGCGTCGGAGATGGAGGAGACGCCGTAGAGCGGCGTAGAGGATGAAGGATCGTCGGCGAGGGTTTCGAGCTTATCGAGGGCGGATTTACAGGCAGTGACGATGTGAGAGTGTTTGCGCCAAGCAGCATTCTTGATGATCTTGTCGAGTGAAGGCCCTAGTAGCCATCCGCAGCGAGATTGGCCACCTAGGGTTTGAGAATTACCCGACGCCATTGATGTTGCTGGTGGTGTTTTGAAGAAAAGAATGAATTCAAAAGCAAAGCAGAGGGAGGAGTTAAAAGATGAAGATCAAGATCTTGTTATTGATCTTGATCTTGATCTTGTTTATTGATCTTGATCTTGATGATGATGATGAGAGATTGATGAAATAATCCCTTCTGTTCTGAGAATGAATTTCATTGTTTGTTTTTTGAATTGATAGCAAGCAGCAATTGTAAATTTGTTATTAATTTATTCAACCGACAAACATAATAGCTTGATGATCTTCTTTAACTAACGCTTTCCTCTTACGTTTTTAATAATTAACTTTTTGTTAATAAAAAATATATGTGATACACTAATTTCTTAAACCTTAAAAAATGAAAATTTGATAACATTTTGATGGTGCTTCATCTTGAAGGTACGTACTTATTCATATAACTAATTTGTAACATGTACACTTAAATATGCATATATGCATGGATGGGTACGATAAACGGTTTTTCCTTATCCATTATCCGTTACAAAATAGTATATATACAGAGGCCCCTTCAAGTGTTAACCCAATAATTTGTGTTAACCGTGTTAACATATCGTTCACTGGTGAACACCATACTCGTTCACTGGTGAAACACCATTCATCAGCGAACGAATGGTTCCATACATGCATGCTCGTTCACTGGTGAACACCATTCGTCAGTATACGAGCATCGTGTTTACCAGTGAACATGGTGTTCACCAATGAACGATAGATTAACACGGTTAACACAAATAATTGAGTTAACACTTGAAGGAGCCTCTATATATATAGAGAGAGAAAAGTTCAAATGCGAACTCAAATTTGGTTGTGAACGTGAGAACGAATGAGAGCGTGACACGTGTCATATTCAGAGTGAATAATCAAAGAAATCTTTAGACTGAATAAATACTATATTTAGGCTGAATATTTTTTTGATTATTCACTCTGAATAATGCTTATTCAGTTTGAATATTTCTTTGATTATTCACTCTGAATATGACACGTGTCGCGCTATCATTTGTCCTCACGTTCACAACCAAATTTGAGTTCGTATTTGAACTCGCCCCTACATACATATATACATATATATATATATATATGTAGAGACGGGTTCATGCGAGAATGGTAACAATTGATCGTGGATATTACATCTTCTTATAAAATTATGAACTGTGAAACAAACAATTACAATGTTTCTTTGTATTCGATATAGATAGGGAGCCATATGCTCTAACATTGGAAATGTTTCCTTTAAGACACCGTAGGCACGCTCGATAACGTTTCTGAGTCGGGCATGAGCATGGTTGAACCTTTCTTCTTTTGGCATGTTGTCGTCGAAAATCAGCAAGCCAATACCTCGCATTGCGGTATGGAGTAATAAAACTAGGAGTGTTAGGATAAGCAGCATCACAAAGATAATATTTGTCTACAAATGAGATTTGAGCATAACGGCCTTATATAAAATGTATAAGAAATCGTAAACATTTAAAGTTAAGTAAAAATTGTACATACCTTGTGGAGGAAATGAAAAGCCAAAGGTAGGACTAAATGCAACTTCTCTCAATACTCTAGCATCATGTGCTATACCCTTCCATCCTGTACCACCCAAATTTTTTTCAGTAAAATTTCCGAGTTCCATATTTATTGTTATTTCATACTTTGAATAACTAAAATTAAGTATCAGGTAGTTTGGTTGCGTTCGGGCATCGTGATAGGCAAGGAAAGAGGCTCAAATTAGTGAAAAGTGAGGAAAACCTTCGACACAGGTCTTGCTAGTGTGCCCGGCGATAGTGCCATGGGCACAATAGCATGTCAGGATCTCCCCATAATCTGAGCTATCAGTACATTTGGCGCGATTGTGCCATGCGATTGTGCCAGTGGCACTATAGCATGAGAGGATCGTCCGAAATGCCCCAGCAGCCATAAAACTCGATTTTCAGCTTCTTTCTTCATTTACTTCTCTCATCTACCTCACTTCTTCTCCATAAATTCTATTCGGGTTTCCTCTTAGATCAAGATCGATTCCTCCAAGTATTTAAGGGTTTTAAGCAAGGATTTCAAGCTAGGATCAAGATCCAATTTCATCACATCCATCCCTAGGGTTTCCTCATAGATCAAGTTCTAGGTTTTATTCAAAAACCTAGCATGTGAGTATTAAATTCTTTGTAAACTTAATGTGCTCTTTGATTCTATTGCAAGCTTTAATTTCAAGTATTACACGCTTAGTTGGCGACTTGATCATATGCTCATATTTGATGAAGTTTTATGCATTTTTGGACAAGCCTTCACATTAAGGCCATGTATTGAATCTTTATGTATTAAATGTCTATTGTAGTAGTTTACTATGGATTTTGGTTCATCAAGTTGGTATTTTATGAAAGACCAAATTTGTTGAGGATTTTGACTCAAAGTTGGGATTTTGTCTATAAATGCTATAGCCAATATTTGGATGAATCTATGGAGATATTTGGCAACTTATTTTACATAACGGGTGAAAGATTTTGTTATAAAGCTCGCTTGGTTGTGAAAGGCTTTGCACAACGAAAGGGTAGTGAGTATGCCAATATCTTCGCGCCTGTGGTTCGACACACATCTATCCGGGTCCTTCTGGCCTTTGTGGCAATTCATGATCGGGAACTTGAATAGTTAGATGTGAAAAAAGCTTTTCTGCACAGAGATCTTGAAGAAATCATCTTTTTGAAGCAACCCGATGGTTTCATCTCCGACAATAAATCTAATTGAGTCTGTAAATTAAAAAAAGTCTCTCTATGGACTTAAACAGATGTCTCGACAGTGGTACATGAAGTTTGATTTATTTATGCTCTCGTTGGGTTTTGAGCGTAGTAAGAAAGATGCTTGTGTCTATCATAGATCAACCAGTGGCATTTCTATTTATCTACTTCTTTATGTTGATGACATGTTGATAGATTATAGGGATCAATCTGAAATCAACAGTTTTAAAGATAGGTTGAAATTAGAATTTGAAATGAAGGATCTCGGTGAAGTTCGTGTTATTCTCGGCGTGGAAATTGTTTGGGACAGAAAGTCTCGTACTCTCAGGTTGACACAAAAGGGTTATATTCAAAAGATTTTGTAGCGGTTTAATCTTGATGGAGCAAAGTCGGTGTCTACACCACTTCCAAGACACATCAAGATTACAAAAGACGATAGTTCGGTGGACGATATTGGAAAAGTTGATATTGCAAAGATTTCGTATGCCAGTGCAGTCGGGAGTCTCATGTATGATATAGTATACACAAGTCCTGATCATGCACATTCTGTTAGAGTGGTTAGTCGGTTTCTATCCAATCCCGTAAGTCACATTAGGTAGCAGTAAAAATTGTATTCCGTTATTTGAAAGGTACAGAATCTCAAGGTCTCATCTATGGTATGCATAACAACTATGATATTGTTGGTTACTGTGATTCATATTACCCAGGTGACCGTGTCAGTTGGAAATCCAATTCTGGTTATATGTTTACATTAGGTGGAACAACTGTCAGTTGGACATCTCGATTATAGTCTGTTGTTGCATTATCGACTACCGAAGCTAAACTTATTGTGGCGGTTGAGTCGGCTAAAGAAACACTTCACTTACAAGAACCGTTGATTTGTTTGGGCTTGAAGCAGTCTACTGTTCGTATTAATTGTGATAGCCAGATTGCGATTCACTTGGCTAAAAATTTGCCATTCAGCTCTTATACGAAGCACATTAATGTGCGTAATGCATTTCTGGTAGCTTTACATGATACGAAGATGGTGTACTTGAAGAAAATCATCACTGACGATAATGTTGCCATTATGTTCACCAAGTCATTACCGCCAACTAAATTTGAGCATTGCTCGAACTTAATCCAACTTAGATTGGGACGGAGAGAGTAATTAATTAAATTAGGGTAGTTCATAAGGGTAGTTAAGTAAATTTGTATTTTTTGAATGTTTTAATAATAATTAAATTATGAGAAGGGCATATATGTGGGTTTTAGAGGTTTAGAAGAATATATATACGTAGTTTCAAACTTTACATTGACATATACGTAATATAGAAAGTTTTAAAGGAAATAAATGAAATGTTCCCTGTATATTTTTAGAAACCAAAAATTTATTCATTATTAATGTGATTACTTGAATGGCATTTTAGGCAAACTATTACTTTTGGGGATATACTATTCATATCAGATTGTACACTTTAAATATAAAATATAATTTAAATATTAAATATATTAATAAATATAAGATTAAGATATCCAAAATATCTTTACAAATTTGAACCTCCTGTTATTTTACAAGAATTGGATATTAAATATATCTAAATAAATATAAGATCAAGATAAATATGAAATACTTTTAAATAAATATAAGATCAAGAGAAATATAAGAAACCAAACTCAATATCATATATGATTTTAGAAAATATGATTTTGTACAAATGTTAACGTAAAATTATATATGATGATTTCAGTATCATATATGATTTTGTACAAATGTTAATGTAAAATCATATGTGATTTTGTACGACTGTTAATGTAAAATCATATATGATTTCACATATGATTTCAGTATCATACATGATTTTTTACAAATGTTAATTTAAAATCATATGTGATTTTGTACAAATGTAAATGTAAAATCATATATGATTTTGTACAAATGATATACACACATGATTACAATGCCAAGTATGTCAACATAATCAATAAATAAAAACCAAAAATTTAAGATATAATAATTAAAAACATAAAATAAACCTTTTTCTTTTTAAATGTTGAGAGGTCCTCACGTCACGTGACACCTCTGGTCTCTTAGGGTGCGTTTGGTACGATGGACATGGTGGAACAAAACAGAACAGGACATATTAGTCCCATGTTTGGTGTTATTTTAGGTGAATGGAACAGGGATTAAGTGGAACAAATAAGGGACACGCGTGTCCACCCCTTACCCCGTGGAACTAAATAGAACAAGGAAAAATAGACCATTCTACCCTGACCTAATATACGCTGCTTCCATCCTCTTTCTCAGGTATGACTTGGTTGCTTCCAAAAATCCTCCAAATCGAATCTGTTGTTGTCGATCTCTTTCCATCAATCCACCAAATTGAAGCTCTAGTCATACTCAGGTATCTCCATTCTCGATTCATCGATTTTTCCATGCTTGATATCTCCATTCTCGATTTCTTTTTTGCTGTCGATTTCTTTGATGTTGTCGATTTCTTTAATTTGGCTGTCGATTTCTTTGATGTTGTTGTCGATTTCTTTAATTAGGCTGTCAATTTCTTTGATGTTGCTGTCGATTTCTTTAATTTGGCTGTCGATTTCTTCTAAGAAATCGATTTATTAGTCGATTTCTGCTGTGGTTTCTCCATGTAAAATCCATGTATTTTTTGTCGTGGAATATGATTTCTCCATGTAAAACCCATTGATTTCTGCTGTCAAAAAAATAGGTTTCTCCATGAAAGCTGATTTCTTTATGAAAGTTGTATAATCTGTAAACTTATTTCTTTTTCTTTATGGTGATTTCTCCATTGATTTCTCTATTTGGTTCTTTATGTTGTTGCTACATAGTTGATGTATAATCTGTAAACTGATTTCATAAAGCCAAGTTCACTGTCAATTAGTTTACGTTGATTTCTTGTATTAGTTTTCATTGATGGTAAACATTGATAAAATGGTTGGTTATTTGATTTTTTTTGTTGAATGGATCAAAACCATCTAATTGTAGTTGTTAACATGATGAAGATTTACCTAGACGTGCTTATACTTTTGGACAAATTTGCAAGTTGGTTAATTGAACATGAACATGAACAAAGACATCATGAGAGTAGAACTTTACGCCAAAGAACTTTTAGTAGATATCAAATTAGGTCGATAGAAATCCAACGCATCACATGTGAATGTGACATTATTTGTGTAAGGTAGCGTTTGATTTTTAAGAGGTGCTGAAGTCTGAAGTCTGATTTCACTTGTGATTTATAAGAGGTGGTGCTGAAGTGTGAAATCTGAATCGATAAGAGTGTTTATTTTTACGTCTGGAGTTTGAAATCTGAATCAATATGACTGTTTCTTTTCATCTTCTGATCAAAATTGTATTGTCATTGTCGCTATCTAGGGGTCTATCAGTTATGCAACATTTGTGAGAAGATGGTTTGAAAAGTCAAAGACTTAGAAAATAGAATCAAATTGAAAGAACCGGAGGCGTGGGAAGATAATAAGAGGGATTTAAGAGGTTAGGTTATCATTTGTTTATTCAGACCATATTAAAGTGACAAGAGACTCTGAAAATAATAATAAAAAGAATTATGAAACGTCTAAGTAAATCAGACATAAGTGGTAATTAAGAGCTTAAAATGAAAAAACAAACAAGGCCTAAATGAGTTGCGGATGGATAGGAATGCATTTGCTATGTTGTGTGAGTTGCTAAAAACTCATGGTGGCCTATTAGATGACGGTAATGTTACAATTGAGGAGCAAGTTGCTATGTTTCTAAACATATTAGCACATCACACCAAAAATAGATGCCTTCAAGTTAGATTTTATAGGTCCGGGGAGACAATAAGTAGGTATGTTCATCGAGTTTTAAGTGCTTTATTGCGGTTGCAAGACATATTGTTTATTAAACCAACTCCGGTAGAGGATGATTGTACCAATAGAAGATGGAAATGGTTTAAGGTAATCATCGTTAACCTATCTTATTATTCATTGTATAAAACATTTACCATTTAGTTAAAACCAAGTTCTTTTGTTTATAGGGTTGTCTAGATGGAACATATATTGAAGTGACCGTACTCGAGTCAGATAAACCAAGATACCGAACAAGAAAAGGAAGTATTGCAATCAATGTATTAGGTGTATGCATTAGGGACATGGAGTTTGTTTATGTTTTATCCGGTTAGGAAGGTTCAACAACCGATTCTAGAGTACTACGAGATGCAGTTACAAAGAATAATGGTTTAAAGGTCCCATTGGGTAATTACTATTTGGCAGATGCAGGATATGTCAATGACAGCGGGTTTTTGGCACCATATAGAGGTACTAGGTATCATTTACGAGAATGGGAACACATTGGTCATACCCTACGAATAAGGAAGAATATTTTAACATGAAGCACTCACAAGCTAGAAATGTCATAGAAAGGTGTTTTGGTATATTGAAGAAACGTTGGGCCATATTACGAAATCCATCTTTCTACCCAATAAAACTTCAAGGACGAATGGTCATAGAATGTGCTTTACTACATAATTTTATTAGGATGTATATGGCTATTGATCCGGAGGAAAATACTACACTCACACTAGATGATATGCCTATCGGGGAAGAGCAAGTTGATGATGTTGAATCTATTAGTGTTGTTGAATCAAGTAATGAATGGAGTCAGTGGAGAGATGACATAGCCCAAGAAATGTTTGAGTCGTGGATGTCGAGTAGAATCTGTGTTTTGTTTTATTCCTTTCAATATAACCGATGAACCCTTGCTTATGTTCAAGACTCCACCTTCACCTGAGAACTTACAACCCTTAGCATCCAAGACTCCAAGGGATATTAAGTTCTTTGTTAGTTTCGGGATATGTCTAACTTCCGTTAGGGTTCTGATTTTTCCATCGTATGTCTGAATTCGGATGGTTCCGATACCCACGATTTTGCAAGCGGTATCGTTGCCCATAACAACGTTACCCCCGTCAAAATCCTCGTAGGTGTCGAACCATTCCCTGTTAGGGCACATGTGATAGGAACAACCAGATTCCAATACCCACTTGTCAGTTTGGTGAGGTATTGTGTTTGCCACGAGAAGCAGGTCCTCTTCGGAATCACTGTCTATCTCACCTTGTGCAACAACAGCCATTGGAGCCTTATGTTTTTTCTTCGAACAATTGTTCTTCTAATGGCCGGGTTCTTTACAATAATTGCAGATGTCGTTTGCTTTTGATCCCTTGGGTTTGAATTGTTTCTTGATTTTTTTCTTTCCAGACCCGACCCCTTTTCACTGCTGACCGTTAGACCAGCAGCGTGATTTTCTACTGCTTCTCCGGATGCTTTATGACGCAATTCTCTAGCATGTAGTGCTGACCTTACTTCTTCTAGAGTCACGGTCTCTTTTCCAACAACAAAAGATTGCACAAAAATTTCATATGACGGTAGTAATGAAACCAACAATATAAGGACAACATCCTCGTCATCTATCTTGACTTCTATATTACGTAGATCCAGTAATATAGTATTTAGTTTGTCAAAATGTTCTTTGAGAGGTGTACCCTCCAGCATACGGATGCCGAACAGACGTTGCTTGAGGAGCAACTTGTTAGTTAGAGACTTTGTCATGTACAAACTCTCCAACTTCAACCAGAGACCTGATGTCGTTTCTTCGTCTGCTACCTCGGTAATAACATCATCGGACATGCATAGTAGGATTGTCGAGTGTGCCCTTTCTTCCAATGATTCAAGATCGTGGCCAACTTTAGTGTTTGCAGGTTCCTTTTCAGATGACGTAGCTTTCTTCTTCTCTTTTGATAGCAGCGCCCATACCCTTGCGATTTAAGCAACGGTCTCATCTTCATCTTCCATAGACCGAAACTGTTTCTTCCAGTAAACTTGTCGATCGTTATGTTCATTGGTGACATCATTTCGCCTGATTACAAACACGGATGAGTAATGGACCGAACTTGCTCTGATACCAGTTTGTTGTGCGAGAACAGAAACCAGAACAGAAACCTCGATCGATTAAGAGAAGAAAAACTGAATATTAAAATGTGAGACATAAGAAAATAACAGAAGGGAAGAAGCTTTAATTATAGAGAAACTGAAACGGATTACAATGGTTTCAGATGCTGATGAACTAGTTCAGACTTCTTGTCGGATGATCACCTAGAGCCTCTTTGAAGAGGTATTTATAGATCCCTGTAAGCTAATCTGATAAGGTAACTAAGAGTTTCCTAATCCTAGTGTAATAAGGAAACTAAAAGTTTCCTAATCCTAGTCTGATAAGGAAACCCCAAAAGTTTCCAAAAAACAATATTCAAGGCATTATCTCAACAATTCTGGCTATACCTTCTCGTGTTGAAGGTATGGGAGGCTATCATTATTTTGTCATCTTTATTGATGATTTTTCAAGGATGACCTGGCTATATTTGTTGAAAGACAAAAGTGAGGCTTTCAAGTCCTTTAAGCATTGGAAGGCACTGGTGGAAAATCAAACAGGGAAGAAGGTAAAAAGGTTGCGAACTGATAACAGCCTAGAATTCTGTTCATTTGAGTTTAATGAACTTTGCAGGGAAGTTGGGATTGCCAGGATCACACAGTCCGAGGTACAACGCAATAGAACGGTGTTGCGGAATGCATGAATCAGACTTTATTAGAGAGAGTGCGATGCATGCTCTCTAACGCTGGATTGACATGGAAGTTCTGGAGCGAGGCCGTCATAACAACAAACTATCTGATCAATCGGGCTCCACACTCAAGTATAGAAGGAAAAATACCATAAGAAATATGGTCCGGAAATACAGTTGTTTATTCAGATATGAGAATTTTTGGTTGTAATGCTTACTATCATGTAAGCGAAGGCAAACTTGAACCTAGAGCAAGAAAGGGATTTTTCATGGGTTACGGAGATGGCGTTAAAGGCTATCAAATATGGTCCCTATCCGAAGCCAAAGTCATATTGAGCAAGAATGTGACATTTGATGAAATGCCCATGCTTGACACAACCAGAAAATCAAATATGTCAGACACAAATAACAACACCGTTGAAGAAGTGGAGCAAGAGGTATTTTTATTCCCAGAAAATCCAAGCACGGTACATGAAACTTTTGAAACTCCGGTAGAAAAGAATCATCCACAGGTTGGTGAGCAACCTGAAGCAAGTACTCTCCCACCTAGGGAGAGAAGGGCTCCAAGAAGATTGATCGAAGAGATCAAGGGAAGGAAAATAAATTCTTCCGAAGAGATGGCGGGTTATGCACTCCAAGTTGCCAAAGATGTCGAGTCTGTAGAGCCATCATCATATACGGAAGTTGTCTTGTCGTGAATCTGCACATTGGGTTGCTGCCATGAGTGAAGAGATGGAGTCACTCCATAAAAACAAGACTTGGGAACTAGTACCACCACCCAAAGGGAGAAAAACCATTGGTTGCAAATGAGTTTCCAAGAAAAAGGAAGGAGCCAGTAATGCTGAAGACATTAGATATAAAGCACGACTAGTAGCAAAAGGGTTCAGTCAAAAGGAAGGTATAGACTATAATGAGATTTTCTATCCGGTAGTACGTCACACTTCTATCAGGATGCTACTTGCTATAGTAGCACATCAGGACTTAGAACTTGAACAACTAGATGTGAAGACTTCCTTTTTACACGGGGAGCTCGAAGAAAATATCATGATGAGTCAGCCTGAAGGGTTCCGAGAACCAGGAAAGGAAACACATGTATGCAGTCTTAAGAAGTCTCTGTATGGACTAAAGCAGTCTCCCCGACAGTGTAAGAAATTCAACAGTTTTATGATCAACCATGAATTTAACAGGAGCCCGTATGACTGTTGTGTTTATCACAACAAAGTACAAGATGGTTCATATATATATATATATATCTACTCCTCTACATAGATGACATGTTAGTCGCAACAAAGAGTATGTCAGACATCCAGAAACTGAAAACCTTCTCAGTTCAGAATTTGACATGAACGATTTGGGTAGAGCTCGAAAAATTCTGGGTATGGAGATTGTCAGAGATCAAACCCAGAAGAAATTGTTCTTGTCACAAAAAAGCTACATTCTAAAGGTTCTAACCCGTTTTGGGAAGAGCTCAGCTAAGTCTCTACCTACCCCCGCCGCATCAAATGAACTCTCTTGCTTTTGCACCACAAACTGAAGATGAAAAGGAACAGATGTCTCACCCCCCCCCCCCCGTATGCCAACGCAGTAGGAAGTCTGATGTACGCTATGGTTTGTACTAGACGAGATATAGCACATGCCGTAAGTGTTGTTAGCAGGTTTATGGCTCAACCCGGCAAGGAGCAATGGCTAGCTATAAAACGAATACTCCGCTATCTGAAAGGAACTGCTGATATTGGTCTTATTTATGGCGGGAACGACTCACAATGCCTAGTAATCGGATATTCAGACTCAGACTATGCTGCTGATATCGACGGTAGAAGATCCATGACTGGTTACGTTTACACTCTCGGTGGTTCTATAGTAAGTTGGAAGGCAACTTTGCAACCTTCGGTTACTCTGTCTACCACAGAGGCAGAGTACATGGCACTAACTGAAGCTGCAAAAGAAGGTGTTTGGTTGAGAGGCCTAGCAAGTGATCTCGGCATCCATCACGATCAGGCAACAATTTACCGTGATAGCTTGAGTGTCGTATGTTTGGCAAAGGATCAAGTGCATCATGAAAGAACAAAACATATAGATGTACGGTATCACTTCCTTCGTACCGAAAAGAGAGTTAAAGTGAAGAAAATCAGCACGCACGAAAACCCTGCCGATATGTTCACGAAGCCAGTTCCGCTCAGCAAGTTTAGTCACTTCTTAGACTTGCTAAATTTTGACAGCTGGAAGAAGCCCTGAGGGGCGCATCCGAGTCCCATGAAGGGGAAAATCTGGGCTCTTTCGAAGAGCAAATCAGAATCTGCACTTTTTTTTCAGGAACATATCTGGTATTCCTAAAAGAGTAATCTGAGTATCTCACGTTACATCTGTACAGAAGAGGAGATCTTTGGTCCGTCTAGAGAATTCAAGTCAAGGTGGAGAATTGTTGAGATAATGCCTTGAATATTGTTTTTTGGAAACTTTTGGGATTTCCTTATCAGACTAGTATTAGGAAACTTTTAGTTTCCTTATTACACTAGGATTAGGAAACTCTTAGTTACCTTATCAGATTAGGTTACAGGGATCAATATTGTTAGTCCCCAAAGAGAGATGGCTAACTAAGAGAGGGTTTTATAGAAGGGGGGGTTGAATATAAAACACACAGAATATACTCTTTTTAAATTTTTTAATATAAATATTAAAAATTTACACACAGATAGTTTGATGCGGAAAAGAACAGGCAGACTATTCTATCAAACTAAACACACAGATAACAGTAATTAACTATTACACTAAGCAAGTTAAAACAATACTGTTATAGCACACAGCTTTGCCACAGTCAAACAAATAATCACTCTGAAGATTTGTTGAAAGCGTGAGATTTCTGGGAAGGACTTCATCTCCTTTTATAGTGTCCATGCATGGGATGCAAGTGGACAGCTGTCAAGGTTTCATTAGCTGGAAGATTATCTGCTGGACAAAAGAAGAGACCACTTCCTTTGTACTAGAATAATGGATGAACCATTCCTTGTAGCACGTAATGTCAGATAACTTTATCTTCTTTTCTTCATGCTCTGTGAAGTCCCATCAAGCCTTTTAGCTAAAAGACAAATATTCCTTTTATAAGAATAAAAGAGAATGTCTTTATTTAAAGCTTGGTGCCCAAGTTCTTGCTGGCTCACGTGTCTTGCAATTGATGTGAGTCAAGAACTTATCTCTTTGAAATTGCTAAGTGATACATCTCACTATGTATCACATCGGTGGATACCTTATAAGGCTGGAGTTGATAAGTGTACACTTTGCTTGATAACTTCTTCTTTCACTAAGTGACAAAAGTGTATAC
The DNA here is from genome assembly GCA_036898165.1 of Silybum marianum. NCBI lineage: Eukaryota > Viridiplantae > Streptophyta > Magnoliopsida > Asterales > Asteraceae > Silybum > Silybum marianum. Next base: position 8,967,106 of record CM072531.1, read on the forward strand.
CCTTGTGAGTTGATATCACAGCCTTAGAAAATATACCTGCAATTTCGGTGACCAAGATCATAGTGTCGGTGACCATGACATCAAACTTGATGACCTCATCTTATTTGATGTCCTTAGTACTTTTGATGACTTTTGAGTGTACCATCGGTGACCCACTATATTGGTGACCCAATCTTGACTTGGCAAGATGGTCTGAATATTGAAGTTGGTTGATACATCCAAAATTCCACTTTTTGATGTACAACTCCTTGATTGAATAGTCTTTGACTCTTCAATACTTGAAGCATATTTCAGACCTTCAAAAGACCCTGTAAAAATTCATTCATATAAAGGAAGGCGGTTCATCACCAAATCATCGGTGACCCAACAATCTCCCCCTATTTGATGATGATACCTGTAGGTTAGAAAAGAATTCTTTTTGACCCTTTCTATTTTTCTTTTGGGTTCTTTTGACTCAGATTTTTTTTTTGATTTTTTTGATTTTTTTTGATTTTTTTTTAACTGAGTATATACAGTATAGAGTATAAACTGAATAAAAGAATAAGTATAAGTTTAAATATGTGCAAAGCTTGTAAAAATATTAACAAGAGATGGGATGGAAGAAAAGTATGAACTTTTATTAATCAACACATAGGATTGATCAGAGTACATGATTAATAAAGTTCATACTGTACTATACGTCTGCAAGATCATGGATCTGAGGGTTCTCTTCGTTTAAGTTCATCCAAGATCATTCTTGTGATGCCATGGTCTTCAATGGGAGGCACTCCAAGAATAGCAGAGAGGAAGGAGCTGTGAGCCCTTGGAATGTCAGAGGCTCTGAAGAAACCTATGTTGCCATAGATGTCCTCAAAGAATACTCCAAGTTCAGGCTCGGTGATCATGGTTTGCTCAGGATAAGCAATAGGAGTGGGAATAGAGAGATTAATACCTGATGCGTCAATCTTTATGCCCCTTTCATGAAGCATGGAAAAGTGTCCTTTCTTTTTGTTCTTTGGAGGTTTGACCAACTCTCCAGAGAGACCCTTTTGAATAAGGTACATCTGTTGACCTTCAAGAAAGGTGACAAGAATATTATGCTCCTTTTGAATCTTCACCATTTTGACAAAGAGCTTTCTGATGGTATTCAGTATCAATTCCTTGTGTTTTCTTTTGCTCTTGTCAATGCAATTTCCAACCTCTATCCATTCAGAGATCCCAAGAGCTTCAAGCCAATCAACCTCACAAACTTTCATAAGAGAATCAGCTCTTTTAAGAGTGATAAGAAGTTTGGGAGAATTCTTAGTTGGGGGATGGATGGTAGCACCGATGATCTTTGAATCATCCTTTCTATTCTTCAACCTCCTTTTGAACCACTCTACTTCCTTTGCCTTCTTGGCCTCATCAACCAATTTTGCAGCTTCAGATTTCTTCTTTATATTTTCAAGCTCATCTTTTTGAGCTTGAATTGCATCGGTGACTTTGGCATGAACAGCTTCATCATGAGCTAGCTTGAGTACATTTGTCTGATCATACTCAAGCTGAGCCTTGATAGCTTCTTCTCTTTCAGCCTCAGTAAGAATCACCCCAATAGGATCGGTCAGTGTAGGGGCAGGCTATAGTCTGAGAGTGTCTGCATTAGGATCTCTCATTTTCTTCTTTCTCTTCTTTTCTTCCTTCTGTTCTTCAAAGGAAAGAGGCTTCTTTCCTTTGGCTTTTTCTTTTCTTCTTTTCTCCTCTTCAGTTCCAAGGGCTGAGCACTGACACTCTCCCCCTCAACAGCTGCTTCGGGTACCAAAGGAACAGAGACCACCTCTGTGACCATACCACCATCGGTGGCTGTAGGGGCCACATCGGTGGCTGCCACGTCGGTGGCTGGCTGGCTGGCGTCGGCGGCTGTTCTGGCAGTGTCGGCGGCTTTGGTAGCTGGTTGAGTGGTCTTCACATTTTTCTCCCCCTCAGTGGTTGAACCCTTGAAACCCACTGAAGAGAGAAACTCCTTAACCCTTTCCAAATCAGAGCAGAGACCCCCAAGTTTCTTCTCTACCCTTTGAAGGACAAACCTGTCAGTATCTTGGAAGAAAGAATCACCAATATCAAGTTCAACCGTTGGAGAAGAGGTTGGAACTTTATCAATCTTGGTGTGTAGACTTGAGAGAGACTCCATTATTGCCTGTTGGTTTGCAATAAGAGTAGAAATATCGGTGGCTTGCTTAGAAGAGGTGCTTCGAAGATCCTGAATGGATGAAAGCACAGAAGCTTGGCTTGAAGAGAATCCTTGCTGAAGATCAAGGATATCCAAATGTAGAAGATCTAAACATGTCATTAGAGTTGGGTGACTCACCGATAACTCCTCTATGTTAGATCTGAGAGATGAGGAAAGGGAATCCATTCTTTCCTTTTCCTTAGTTGCATGTTCTTCTAAAACCTCCACCCTTCTGATAGTATCATTGATAAAGGTGGTGAAAGCCTGTAGAAGGTCATTCCCTTGCTTTGAAGACATGGGAGCAGAGGGATGAGGCTTTGGTGGTTGATCAGTATCATTATCATCACTGGAAGAATAATCCACCAAACCTGTAGATTTTCTTGGGGGGGATTTAGGAGATGAGGGGGAGACACTCTTAGGAGAGTGTCTTTGAGGGGATTCCTCAGTAATGGGTTCCTCCACACCCTTGTCATGTACGGGAGACGTACCTATCCAAGGAGTAGTGTCGGACATCAGAAAATCAGTAAAGAGGGTTGCTCCATCAAATGCACCTGGTTGTGGTGCATTCTCACGTGGAGTGTGGACACGGAGCTGAGAGAGCTCTAGGGGTGAAGAAGAGGTACCTTGGATGGGGGACTCCAAGTCATCTTTATCAACTAAGGAGAAAGTTGATGAAGGAATAAGAGGGTGTCCCTTTGTACAACCATGTCCTTTTGAGAGGGCATGGAGGAGATGGGAGTAGCTAAGTGTTCCTTGGGTTTTGTAAGGATATTTTCAACACCTACTGGCTTTTGGGAGCCAGTAGATGGATCATGTGCTTTAACCCTTTGGGTTCCCTTAGACTTCTTTGAGGAAGTCTTTGGGGGGCATTTAGAGTTTCTCCGCTTATGGGATTTGGATGCTTGGGTGGAAGCCAAAGGCTCTTTTGGCTTCGTAGCATCGGTGGGTGCGGAGGTAGATGTGCCCGACGCTTTGGATCTCTTAAGAGATTTGGGCACACCAGTGACTCTAGGTATAGAGGGGATAGAAGACATACCTGAGGTTCTTTGGAGACGTGGTTCGTTCTCTCCCCAAGCAAGAGTTGCATTCCTTGCAAACTCAACCATAGAAGGTCTGAGAGGGTTGTCTGATGCTAAGACAGCCTTTTTCATAATTTGATTTCCCACTTGATGAAGAGGGAGATCATATATGATATCATCTCTTTTCTCTAATTTATCTGCCAACTTTGCATGAATAATAAGAGAGAAAAGTCGTTGGAAGGGTACCTGAGGACGTCGGAGGGTAGAGAACGAGGAGATCATTTCATTAAAGAAATAGCTGGCATAATCTATTTTTCTCTGAAAAATAAGAGCATGTGCCAGCTCAGTTACTTGAGAAGGTGACTGATCCGGACCACCTGTCTTCTTGCTCAGGCACAGAATCAGATGAGCAAAGAAGAAGTTCCAAATACTTCCCATGTTTTTGCGCAATAAAGTACCTGGACCCTTTGACTTTGATCCCTTCTTCTCTTCCAAATAGTTCAACACATCAACCACCATTTGATGTTCATTACCAAGAGGGAAAGGTTCATAGGAATCATAGACAGGAAGCTGGAGAATGCTTCTAACATCTTCCACATTGAAGATCACATCATGTTCATCATTACTTAGAACAGATGCAAGAATTTGATCCGATGAGGCATCAAATGTGCAAGTTAACCAAAAGTTTCCAAGAAGAAACTTACTCATTTTGGGTTTTGCTGTCAGAGCATATTGAAGAGGGCATCTCTGAAGAAACCAGCAAACATCATTGTATTCTGGATGAGCATTGTCAACTCCTATTCTTCCAAAGTAATTGCATGCAGGGAAGGAGAGAGATCCAAAAGTGATTGTTTGTTCTTCACCAATTCTTGAAGGAGAAGCCATTGAAGAAGAAAATGAAGTTGCAGGTTGCAGGTTTTTGCTTTTGAAGGTGAGGAGAAGATGGGTGCGAGAAAGGTGGTGAAGTAGTGGGATGGGTGGTTATATATGAGAGGGAAATTTCAACTTTCAAAAATAATGATTATTTTTGGTGATTGAAAGGTCAGAATTCTAAGGGTTTTAGAGTTGAATTCGGCGCATGGTCTGACATTGATGATGTCATTAGGGATAAGAACAAATAATCTTGCTTATCAAGAATGGTAAGTCAAGAGTTATCTTTTAAGGGTTAAGAAGGTGAAAGGTTTGTAACGGTTACCTCGGTGAGTGGAATACACAAGGCAAACGTCGGTGGCTTAGTGTGGCAACATCGGAAGGTGATGACGTCAGCAAGTGAGACGTCGGTGGACGAGACTAAGGGTAAACGTCGGTGGCTCAAAAGAAAGGTCGACGTCGGTGGCTCAAAAGAGAAGTCGACGTCGGTGGCTCAAAACGTCGGAAAGCTGATGTCAAGTGATGACGTCGGCGAGTGGATGTCGGAAAGGTGACGTAAGCCAAACGTCGGAAGGGGGTACGTCGGTGGCTTAGCCGTTGGTGGTTGAGTCGCCGTCGGAAGGTGGTCGACGACGGTGGGACGCCGTCGGTGGGTCGACGACAGTGGTTCGACGTCGGCGGATGGTGGCAAGGGATGATTTCGGTGGGTTGCTTCGGTGGTTGTCGATGGTTGTTGTCGGAAACGTCGGGTAGAGTATGGTGGTGTCGCCGTCGGAAAGAGGAGGGAAGGTGGTATGGTTTTAGGGTTAGGAAAAGGAGAGGAGAGAGAGAGGGATACCGTCGGTGACCTTGTCACCGACATTTAGGTATATATATACATATATTATTATTTTCCTTTTCTTTTATTTTCTTATATAAATATATCAATTATAATATACTATGTAATTTATAAATATATATATATATATAAAGTATACATATAATATATATAAAACATATAACATATATAAGTTATAAATATATAAATGTATATAATATATATATATGGAATATATATATATATAAAACATACATTATATATAAATATAAAATATTAGTCTATGTTTACCATACCTAACTCACCGATGAGAAACTTGAACCTTGCTTCATCAAGGGGCTTTGTGAACAGATCAGCTAATTGATAATCAGTGGGAATAAAGTGAAGCTCCACATCACCTTTAGAGACATGATCTCTTATAAAGTGATACCTGATATCAATGTGCTTAGATCTTGAATGAAGCACAGGGTTGTTGGCAATGGCTATTGCACTTGAGTTGTCACACATTATTGGGATTTTTGAGAAAAATTGATTATAATCACACAACTGATTTTTCATCCACAATATCTGTGCACAACAACTTCCAGCAGCCACATATTCTGCTTCAGCAGTAGAGGTAGACACCGAATGTTGTTTCTTACTTGACCAGCTCACAAGCTTTCCACCAAGTAACTGACAACTTCCAGTTGTACTCTTTCTGTCTATTTTTGAACCTGCAAAATCAGAATCAGAGTACCCGATGAGATCAAAACCTGAGTCTTTGGGATACCAAAGACCCAGATTTATGGTACCTTTCAGATACCTGAAAATCCTTTTCACAGCAGCTAGGTGTGATTCTTTAGGATTTGCTTGGTATCGGGCACACAAACAAGTAGCAAACATAATGTCAGGTCTACTTGCAGTTAGATAGAGAAGAGATCCTATCATGGCTCTATAATTTGTAATATTAACAGAAATGCCATCAGAATCAGAAAAGAGTTTAAGAGGAGGGGCCATGGGAGTTTTCATGGTAGAGCAAGTATCAAATTGAAACTTTTTCAGAAGATCTTTAATGTATTTACTTTGATTTATGAAAATACCTTCTGAAGATTGTTTTACTTGCAAACCAAGAAAGAAAGTTAACTCCCCCATCATGCTCATTTCATATTCCTTTTGCATGAGGGAGCTAAACTCATCACACAAGGATTCATCGGTGGCTCCAAAAATAATATCATCTACATAGATTTGAACAAGAATGATATTACCTTGTGATTTCTTGAAGAAGAGAGTGTTGTCAACCTTGCCTCGTATGTACTTATTTCTAAGTAGATATTCTGAGAGAGTGTCATACCAGGCACGTGGAGCTTGCTTCAGTCCATATAGAGCTTTATCCAGCCTATATACATGATATGGATGGACTGGATCTTCAAACCCAGGAGGTTGCTTCACATACACTTCTTCAGCTAATTCACCATTCAGGAAGGCACTTTTGACATCCATTTGGAATACCCGAAAATTCTTGTAAGCTGCATGGGCAAGAAATATTCGGATAGCTTCCAATCTGGAAACAGGAGCAAAGGTTTCATCATAATCAATTCCTTCCTCTTGCCGATATCCTTGAGCAACTAACCTTGCCTTGTTCCTTATGACAGTTCCTTCTTCGTCCATCTTGTTTCGAAACACCCATTTTGTTCCAATAATTGTTTTGTTGGATAGACGAGGAACTAACTTCCAGACTTTGTTTCTCTCAAAGTGTGAGAGCTCTTCTTGCATGGCAATTACCCAGCTAGGATCAGCTAGGGCTTCATTTATCAGCTTAGGCTCAACAATGGAAACAAAGTTGACATATAAGCACAGATTGCTTATGCCTCTTCTGGTTTTTACACCAACTTGTGGATCACCTATGATTTGATCTATTGGATGATCCATGGTCCACTTTAGTGCAGGAGGTAAGGAGGGAGGTAGAGAAGAGGATGAGGTAGGAATTTGGGATGGTGAAGAAGGGTTTAAGGGAGATATGGTGTTTTGGTGGGTAAGGTCTTCTGAAGAGTTAGTTTCAGGAGGTGGAGAAGAGAGAGAAGGTTCTGAAGGTAAGGTGGTGTTTATGGGAGGCTGAGAAGGGTTGCTATCTGGAGGATTGGTTTGAGAGGAGGATGGAATTTCACCAACACATGAATTTTTATCCATAGGTTTAATTCTTCTTCATCACAAGACAATGAAGAAGTTTCAAACTCATCAAACTTTACATGCATGGATTCATCTATGCATTGTCTTCTTAGGTTGAAAATTCTGAAGGCTCTTGAGGAGAGAGAGTAGCCCATGAAAATTCCATCATCTGACTTCGGATCAAACTTTCCAAGTTGTTCCCTGTCATTTAGCATGTGACATGCACAACCAAACACATGGAAGAAGTCAACTGCAGGTTTTCTACCATGGAAAACTTCATACGGAGTCTTGTCATGCCTTTTGACTATGATAGACCTATTTTGAGTAAAGCATGCAGTGTTAACTGCTTCCCCAAAAATAGGTTGGCAACTTGGATTCACTCAGCATGGACCTTGCAGCTTCACATAGTGTTCTATTCTTTCTTTCAACAACACCATTTTGCTGAGGAGTGCGTACAGCAGAGAAGTTCTGAGAAATTCCTTTTAGGTCAAAGAAATTTTCCAGAACAACATTCTTGAATTCTGTGCCATTATCACTTCTGAAGGACTTCACCAGTTTACCATTCAAATTTTCAATTTTTCTTGTAAACTCCGATGATTTCTTCGAAGATCACTCTTGTGTTTCAGAAAGAACACCCAAGTATATCTAGAGAATTCATCGACGATTACTAGCATATACTTTTTACCACTCAGACTGGGTGTGCTTACTGGACCGCACAGATCCATGTGAAGCATTTGAAGAGGTTGAGAGATAGAAGAGCATTGTTTTGTTTTGAAGGAAGTTCTGGTGAGTTTTCCTTTTTCACATGCTCCACACAGCTTTTCTTTTTCAAAAACTGTTTTTGGCATTCCAACAACCAGCTCCTTGTTGGAGAGTTTGTTCAAGGTTTTAAAGTTTAGATGAGAGAACCTTTTATGCCACAGCCAACTTTGTTTGGCTAGTTCTTGAGAAAGGAGACACACAGCTTCTCCTATTGCACTTTCCTTCATGTTGATTATGTACACGTCATTCGGTCGGGTTCCCGCTAGTACAATCTTGTTACGTACGTCAAAGACCAAGCACACACATTTGGAACATGACCTTATAGCCCAAATCACATATTTGGCTTATGCTTAGAAGATTGTACATCAGCCCTTCAACATGAGCTACTCTGGAGAAAGTGATGGTTCCATTTGAAATGGTACCATATCCTTTGGTGACCCCTTTTCCATTTCCTCCAAAGGAAACAGTGGGTCCCTTTTCTTTTGAGAAGTTAGAGAGAAGAAGTTTGTTTCCGGTCATGTGTCTTGAACATCCACTATCCATGTACCATATATGATCTTTATTTGGTACCGCACCTTAAACAAATTTAGACTTTTGGTACCCATTTTGAGGTGGGTCCTTTGGGATTAGAAGACATTTTAGATTTGCAAGGAGCCAAGTCTTTTGGGCAATTTTTAGCAAGATGAAGAGTGTTGCCACAGTTATAGCACTTCTTTAAAGGAAAGACCTTTTTAAAATCCCTATCATCTAAACTTTGGACAGAGGTTGAGGAATGAGAAGAAGAGGGGTGTCCAACACCTGGTCTTGGTCCAAGAATACCTTTACCAGGATTTCTTGATTTCTTCAAGTTTACTGACCGAGGAATAAAGTCAGTAGCTATTTGAGATTTCCTTTTAGATGAAAAATTTGATTTAGAAAAATTTTTCTTTTGAGGAGAAAATCTTTTTGAAGAAGGATACTCAGCAACTTCAGAAGGCTGCTCCTGGGAGTACCTTGACTCATGCAGACTTAAGGAATTTAAAAGTCTTTGGATAGGTTTGGGAGAAGAAGAAGAGCTTGGAAGAGTTGAAACCATTGAAGACTCAGAAGAGATTTCTTTAGCTTTAACAAAGACTCCAAACTTTTTAGAACCAGATTCTACTTTAAGCATGTCAAGTAAATCTATAGAGTGAACGGAGGTAGAATCCTCAGATGAGTAACCGAAGAGATCATCATCGTCATCGGAAAGGAAACCAGCAGGAAAACCTTGACACTCAGAAGAAGGAAGTGGAAGGTCAAAAGGTTGAGGAACATCCTTTCCATAACCAAGGCCAGACTTATCCTTGCTGGTGATTTGATCTTGAAGGATCCTTTCAAGATTCTTAGAGGATTTAGTCCATTTAGACAGAACCTCTTGTTCCTTTTCAAGAGTGGAAGAGATCTTTGATTTTTCCTCAGAAAGACTGTCGTTCAAGTACCGAAGGTTTTCCAGATCAGCTTTCATTTTGTCAAAATCTTTTAGTTTTGAAAAGCAAGAGAGGAGTTGATCATTTAGACATTTTATGTGCATATCAGCCTTTTTCTTTTGAATCTTTAAGTCACGAAGTCAACGAGTTAAAGAATCAAAGGCATCACCTTTTGATCATCGGAGAGAAAGGTAAAAGGATGTACACCGAGGTTTTGTCCACGAAGTGGATCCCTCAGCAGATACAAGAGTGGTGTAGAGTGATTTTTCCATGTCTTCTATCTCATCAATTTTGGCCATGAGGCACTTAGTGACATACTCACTCTCACTCTCAGAGGTTTGCTCATCTTCCCAGCAATGAGCCTCAGCAACTAAGGTTTTATTTTTACCTTGGTTTCTCTCCTTTTCTCTCTTGTATTTGGCTTTGTATTTCTTGTACCTTGAGGTTTCTTTTGATTCAGAGTTTTCTTTAGAGGATTGGCTATTTCTCTCTTCATGCTTCCTAGAAGCTGATTTTGAGAAGTCATGGCCATAAGAAGAAGAAGGTTTAGAAGAAGAAGCTTTTGATCTGCATTCAGAAGCAAAATGACCTTTCTTTCCACAATTGAAGCATTCTTCATTTGCTTTATCAGAAGAGGATTTTTGAGAAAAAGATTTTCTATTAAGTTTGGAGCGGTTTGAAGAAAATCTTTTGTTCTTAAGGTTTCCAGCAAGCATTGCCATACTATCAGAAAGTATGTCAATGGCTGATTCTTCTCCTTCATCATCAGCAGCACTATAGTATGCATCTGACAGATGAGAAGAGTCTTCCTTAATATCTTTTTCAGAATTAGAAGAAGGATAGGTGATTCTAGGAATACAAGAAGAAGGTTTTGAATCACCTATCAAAGCAATAGAGGTGGATTTGATATCCTTTATAAGAGACTTTCTCTGGTTCTTAGTTTGTTCATAGTGAAGAAGAGTTCCATAGAGAGCAGTTAAAGGCATTATTTCTAAGTCCTTGGTTTGCTTGATGCAAGTACAGATAGTTTCCCAGAAATCTGGAAGACAATCCATGAACTTGCAGAGAACTTCTTCATTATCATAAACTCGGCCAAGAACTTTGAGATCGTTGAGAAGACAGTTAAAACGATTAAAGTAGGTAGAAAGAGATTCTCCCTTTTCATGGGAGAAGAGTTCATACTTTCTAACAAGACAGATCCTGTTAGATTTCTTTACTTCTTTGGTGCCTTCATATAAGACACTCAAAGTATCCCACATCTCTTTAGCAATGGGAAGGTTAAGAAGAGAATGATACACATCATCAGGAAGGGAAACAGCAAGAGCAGATTTGACTTTAGTATCTAAAGCGACTAGGCGTTTATCATCTTCACTAAATTTGTTAGAAGGTTTGATGATATATCTACCAGTTTTCTCACTTCTTTCGTCATCTGACTCTATGTCCTTTCCTTCAGCGTCCTTTTGAGGGCCAAAGCGAGCCCATATTTTAGGAATAATAGGTCCCTCACTGAGAATGTTGGGATACCTGCAATCGATCCCTTCCAAGAATAATAACATGCGATTTTTCCATAACCCAAAGTTGTTTGGGTTGAATCTTGGGGGTTTAGCCAAAGATCCTAAATCATATGTATTCGGAAGAGGTCTGCAAGGTACCATCAACATTTGAGGTAGTAGCCATCACAGATCTGGTTTATGAGATTAAACCAACTGCTCTGATACCAATTGTTAGTCCCCAAAGAGAGATGGCTAACTAAGCGAGGGTTTTGTAGAAGAGGGGGTTGAATATAAAACACACAGAATATACTCTTTTTAAATTTTTTAATATAAATATTAAAAATTTACACACAGATAGTTTGATGCGGAAAAGAACAGGCAGACTATTCTATCAAACTAAACACACAGATAACAGTAATTAACTATTACACTAAGCAAGTTAAAATAATACTGTTATAGCACACAGCTTTGCCACAGTCAAACAAATAATCACTCTGAAGATTTGTTGAAAGCGTGAGATTTCTGGGAAGGACTTCATCTCCTTTTATAGTGTCCATGCATGGGATGCAAGTGGACAGCTGTCAAGGTTTCATTAGCTGGAAGATTATCTGCTGGACAAAGGAAGAGACCACTTCCTTTGTACTAGAATAATGGATGAACCATTCCTTGTAGCACGTAATGTCAGATAACTTTATCTTCTTTTCTTCATGCTCTGTGAAGTCCCATCAAGCCTTTTAGCTAAAAGACAAATATTCCTTTTATAAGAATAAAAGAGAATGTATTTATTTAAAGCTTGGTGCCCAAGTTCTTGCTGGCTCACGTGTCTTGCAATTGATGTGAGTCAAGAACTTATCTCTTTGAAATTGCTAAGTGATACATCTCACTATGTATCACATCGGTGGATACCTTATAAGGCTGGAGTTGATAAGTGTACACTTTGCTTGATAACTTCTTCTTTCACTAAGTGACAAAAGTGTATACCCTTGTGAGTTGATATCACAGCCTTAGAAAATATACCTGCAATTTCGGTGACCAAGATCATAGTGTCGGTGACCATGACATCAAACTTGATGACCTCATCTTATTTGATGTCCTTAGTACTTTTGATGACTTTTGAGTGTACCATCGGTGACCCACTATATTGGTGACCCAATCTTGACTTGGCAAGATGGTCTGAATATTGAAGTTGGTTGATACATCCAAAATTCCACTTTTTGATGTACAACCCCTTGATTGAATAGTCTTTGACTCTTCAATACTTGAAGCATATTTCAGACCTTCAAAAGACCCTGTAAAAATTCATTCATATAAAGGAAGGTGGTTCATCACCAAATCATCGGTGACCCAACATATATATACCTCTTCAAAGAGGCTCTAGGTGATCATCCGACAAAAAGTCTGAACTAGTTCATCAGCATCTGAAACTATTGTAATCTGTTTCTGTTTCTCTATAATTAAAGCTTCTTCTCTTCTGTTATTTTCTCCTGTCTCACAGTTTAATATTCAGTTTCTCTTCTCTTAATCGATCGAGGTTTCTGTTCTGGTTTCTGTTCTCGCACAACATAATCAATTAATTGTATTATTACTTTTACTTGTAATGTATTGTCTTATTATTATTGTTGAATTTTAAATTCTTGTAGTGATGTATTGCCTTATAATTATGTTGAATTTTAAAATTTTATCGTAATGTATTGTCTTATTATTATTGTTGAATTTTAAAATTTTATCGTAATGTTTTTTGTTATTATTATTGTTGAATTTTAAAATTTTATCGTAATGTATTGTCTTATTATTTTTATTCTTGAATTGTAAAAGATGGCGGATAGACGTAATTGGAGCATCCACGAAGAGGAGGTATTGATTAGCATCCTACAAGACATTGTATCGGCCGGTGGTCGAAGTGATAACTGGAGCTTTCGGAACGGCACATATGACCAAATTGAATTGAAGATGCGTGAGAAAGTATCGGGTCTTAATATAACACCGAAACACATTCAAAATAAGATGAATCGACTTAAAGATAAGTATTCAACCTGTTTGGTCACCGATGATTTAGTGATGAACCTTCTCTCTTTTGTTGTTGATCTTTTATAGGTTCTTTTGAAGGTCTGAAATATACTTCAAGTATTGGAAAATCAAAAACTATCCAATCAAGGGTTGTACATCAAAAATGTGGAATTTTTGATGTACCAACCAACATTAAAATTCAGACCACTTGCCGATTTCAAAAGAGTGTAGTCTCCGAAAATTGAAGTTGTCGACTCTAAGGTTGAGAAGCAGTTGCCGATCCAAGCTTGTGCACACTTGCCGATCCTAAGTTTGAAATGGAGTTGCCAATCCAAACATTGTATACTTGCCGATTGGAGTTACCGATTTAAAGCATTGTATACTTGCCGATTGGAGTTGTCGATCCAAGCATTGTATACTTGCCGATTCCAACCTTAAAGTGCACTAACCGATGTGATACATAATCACTTAGCAATTTTCAAAGACAAGTTCAATAAATGCAAAACGTATGCAGCAAGAACGTGGGCAACAAAACTTAAACTCGGACATTCTCTTTTATTTTCATAAAAGGGATATTTGTCTTTAGATAAAAGGTTTGATGGGACTTCACAGAGCATGAAGAAAAAGAGATAAAGTTATCTGACATTGCGTGCTACAAAGAATGGTTCACCCATTAACCTAGTACAAAGGGAGTGGCATCACCTTTTGTCCATCAGATATACTACCAGCTAATGAAACCTTGACAGGTGTCTTCATGCATCCCATGCATTGGTACTATAAAAGGAGATGAAGCCCTGCCCATAAAACTCACGCTTTCAACAAATCCTCTGAGTGATCTTTTGTTTGATTCCGGCATCCTGAGTGTTTTAACAATTTCATTTTAGCTTTCTTAGTGTATAAGTTAATTACTATTATCATGTGTTTCATGTGTTAAGTTTGTTAGAGTACAGAGTTATCTATTCTTTTCTGCAACAAACTTCTGTGTGTAAATTTTTAATATTTATATTAAAATTTTTAAAAGAGTAAAAATTGTGTGTTTGTCTTCAACCCTCCCCCCCCCCCCCTTCTACAAACCTTTACTTACATAGCCATCTCTAAATAGGGACTAACAAGTGGTATCAGAGCAGTTGGTTTAATCTAATAAACTAGATCTGTGATGGCTACTACTCCTTCAAAGGTTTATGGTCCTCTGCAAACTCCTTTCAGTGGTACATATGATTTAGGCTCTTTAGCCACACCTCCAAGGTTCAACCCAAGTAACTTTGGGTTATGGAAAAATCGTATGCTACTATTCTTGGAAGGAGTTGATTACAGGTATCCTAACATTCTGAGTGAGGAACCTGTTGTTCCTAAAATCTGGGCTCGCTTTGGCCCACAAAAAGACGCTGAAGGAAAAGATATAGAGTCAGATGATGAACGTAGTGATAAAACTGGCAGATACATTATCAAACCTTCAAATAAGTATAATGAGGATGATAAACGCCTAGTTGCTCTAGATACTAAAGTCAAATCTGTTCTTGCTGTATCTCTTTCTGATGAAGTGTACCATTCTCTTCTAAATCTTTCTACTGCTAAAGAATGTTGGATACTCTGAGTGTTCTATATGAAGGGATAAAAGAAGTTAGTAGATATTTTGCAAATAACCCAATTGAACTACGCCTTTGGAGTAGCATGAATGCTACTTTCAAGCCAAGATTTGTGAGGACCATCTTAACCGATTTAGGCAAGTGATGTTAGTTGGTAAACATTTTATATTTGTATTTATGTTTATGTCTTTTGGTACACAATGGTGAACATTTGAACTCTTGTGTAAGATGTTTTTTTGGTAAACATTATGTTTAGACAATATTTATTTTATGAATGGTAAACTTTTGATTTATGAATGTGTGCTTTTTAGACAATATTTATTTTATATGATTTTTGTATCTTCAAATGTTATTTTTTAGTATTCATTTAGATCGATTATTTGGTTAAAAACACTAAACAACTTACTGGGGGTAAATTGGTCATTTGAACCTGTTCTGTCCCGTCATATCACTTTTTTACCAAACGTAGAACAGCTGTCCTGTCCTGTCTCCACCTTTGTTTGATCTTCTTTGACCACTTTGTTTTCAAAGATTGTTTCATGTGGACTTTTGTTTTGAGTTCTTGCCATGGAAGGATTTAGGATATTTGAGATATGAATCTTATTGAAGAAGATTGAAGATGAAAAATTAAACTGATATGAATTGTTAATTGGGGTCCATAACTTAATTTTAATTAAAATATCCATAAAATACACTTTTGATTCCTTACAAATTGACAAATCTACCCTTATGTTACCATTTTATTACAAATAGGTTTATATTTTAATGACCTTTGATTTAATCTAATCTATGGATTAGATTAGTCCTCAAGTTTTTAACCTTTCTTGGCCTTTATAAGATTAATCCCCTATATATATATATATAGGAAAGTTCAAATGTGAACCTATCTTTGATTGTGAACATGAGTACGGATCTCAGCTCTTGATCTGAGCCATATTCAAGTTACTCTTTAAATATGGCTTGAGGGGTAATTTTGGCAAGTTTTATATTTTAAACAGATTCTCCTTTATTCTTTTTTTGTTATTGTTGATATCACTTCCGCTTATTTCTTCCTTCTTTGTTATTCGTCTACTTCTCCATTAATCGAATTCTTCTCTATTAATCGGATTCATTGCTGTGAATAACTTTATTAATTGGATTTGCGATTTTTGAAGCTAAATTGTTGATTTCCTCTTTTCAAAGGACTCTGTTTCTTCATCAGAAAATTCAATCGATTGTGATCTCTGTTAGTTTGATTTCTAATTCAATTGACTCTGTTTCTTCATCGCGAGGTTCAATTGATATTGATCCAGTTGAAAATTCTATTTTTTTTGTTGATCAAACATGTGATTTGTTCTCTTATTGCGATTTGAGTATAGATTTTGATATTATAGATCGAGAATTTTGTTCTAATGATTCGGTTACAGATTTGGAAAATACAGAGCATCAAAATTTTTGTTCTAGTTTCTAAATCTGCCGAATAACTGTTTTTTGAAGATGATGATGTGTTTTGAATCTGTTATATTGAAATTGATTAATAGTTTGTATTCAAATTTGAATATTAGCTTATATTCAGTCTGAATATAAACTAAAATTATTCAAAATACTATTTGTAACTTATATTCAGTCTGAATATAAATACTACAGAGTATAATAGAATTTAGTGTTTATATTCAGACTGAATATAAGCTACACCACAAAATCTTTTACCTTATATTCAGACTGAATATAAACACTACAGTTTATTAAACATTAATGTTTTAGCTTATATTCAGACTGAATATAAACATTAATGTTTTAGCTTATATTCAGACTGAATATAAGCTACAAGCATACATACCACAAAATGCTTTAGCTTATATTCAGACTGAATATAAACATAACATTTTCATATTACACATTAAATTGTTTATATTCAGTGTGAATATAAGCATACACACCACAAAATGCTTTAGCTTATATTCAGACTGAATATAATCATACACACCACAAATTGTTTATATTCAGTCTGAATATAAGCTACAAGCATACACACCACAAAATGCTTTAGCTTATATTCAGACTGAATATAAACATAAGATTTTCATATTACACATTAAATTGTTTATATTCAGTCTGAATATAAGCATACACACCACAAAATGTTTTAGCTTATATTCAGACTGAATATAATCATACACACCACAAATTGTTTATATTCAGTCTGAATATAAGCTACAAGCATACACACCACAAAATGCTTTAGCTTATATTCAGATCGAGTATAAACATAAGATTTTCATATTACACATTAAATTGTTTATACTCAGTCTGAATATAAGCATAGACACCACAAAATGCTTTAGCTTATATTCAGACTGAATATAATCATACACACCACAAATTGTTTATATTCAGTATGAATATAAGCTACAAGCATACACACCACAAAATGCTTTAGCTTATATTCAGACTGAATATAAACATAAGATTTTCATATTACACATTAAATTGTTTATATTCAGTCTGAATATAAAGTAGTTGTTTATATTCAGTCTGAATATTAGTTAATATTCATTCTGAATATTGTATTTGTTTTAATAATACCCTGTTTTCACTATTTTTTGTAGATGAACTTTATAGTGGAGGTGAAGATCGTCATTCATGTATTAGTATTGATGGTGATGATGGATTGAAATATTGGATTCCTGTTGTAGATGATAATTTGAAACCTGTTGTTGGAACAGTGTTTGGTGCATTGGATGAAGGTATAAAAATGTATGAAAACTATGCTTCTAAGTCAGGATTTGATAAAAGACTAAGTACTGTTAAAAGAGATGCAAATTTGGTAATTACTTTAAGGTATTTAGTATGCAATAGAGAGGGTTTCTTGATTCTGTGAAATCCGACAGTTTAGATGGATATGATAAGCAAGTTAGAACCACCAATATAATTAGAACGGGTTGTAAAGCAAATGTTAAGTTCAAGATTGCTGGTGTTTCTAATAGGTATTATATTTTATATGATTTTGAAGAGAAACACAACCATTGTTTATTTGATGAAGATTCAAGGCATTTGTTGAAGAGTAGTAGGAAGCTAGACTATTCTCATCAAAGGTGGATCATGAAAATGTCGAATGCTAATATTGGTGCTACAGAAGCCCACAATATTCTATGTCAGCTTAAGGGTGGTTATGAAATGGTAGGTGGTTCCAAGGTAGAGTATAAGAACTTTCAAAGCGATCGTAATTGTTTTATTGGAGATAGTGATGCAAACTTGTTTGTTAGGAAGATGAATGATAGGAAGATGTATGTTCCAAACTATTCATTCGAGTATAAATGCAACAAAGGGATGTTGAATTATGATTTTTGGGCTGATGAGACAGCTAAAGTCAATTTTGAGCTGTTTGGTGACATTGTGTCATTTGATGCAACCTTCCGACGAACGAATAAGTATGTATTTGTTCTATTTTGTTTTATAGTTTTTTATTCTCATTATTTTTACTAATAGTTTCTATTTATTATATGTTAATTAGGTATTGTATGGTGTTTGTTCCATTCACCGCAATTGAAAACCACAAGAACTGTGTGACTTTTGGTGCGGGCATTCTTGATTCAGAGGACATTCCCTCCTATATATGGTTGCTACAATCATTCTTGAAAACATTTGGAAGGCAACCAAAGTTGGTTGTTACTGATCAATGTCCTGCCATCAAGCAAGCTGTTGCTGAGGTTTTTACAGAGTCAAGGCACAGGTTTTGTATGTGGCATATTAGCACAAAACTGCCTTCAAAGGTATTTGAATTTTTTATATTATTATTCAGTTTAAGTTATAATATATTCACTAGCTTATAATTGTTTTATCTCATATTCAATCTGAATATAAGTTACAAGTATATTCAATTTGAAGAGAGATGTATATGCTCTGTTTGTCCTATTTCAACAAAATTTATTTGTTTATTGACAATCATCTTGTATGCAGGTTACTGCAAATGTTATTAGAAATTCTGATTTCAAGAAACGTTTTCATGCAATTATATGGGATGAACAAATTAATGCTATACAATTTGAAGAGAGATGGACTACTCAAATGACAGATTTTGGTCTTATTGGGCATAAATGGTTATCTTATATGTTTGAAAATAGGCGCAGATGGATCCCATCATTTTATAGGGAAATTCCAATGGCTTGTTTAATGAGAACAACATCAAGATCTGAAAGTGAGAATTCGTTTTTTTCACTATTTTTTCATCATGGTGCGAATCTTATGAAGTTTATGGATTCATTTGATTCCGCTATGGACAAACAACGCAACAATCATAGGCTGCTCAACCATCAGACAAAAACAACAGTACCAAGGCTTAGCACACCACTTCCAATCGAAGTTCTGCTTCTAAGATCTATACGCGTTCTATTTTTAGGGATGTTCAGAATGAGATAAAGGAGTCAGTTTGGTCGTGCTTTCAATTGTCGATGAGCTTGGAGAATGGTTGTGATGTTATTGTTGTTGTTGAAAAGAATAAGGTGCAAAATAAGTTGAAGGATGCTAAATGCAGTAGCAATCCAGGGTTTTTTATGAGACATTCTGAGTGCAAGGTACATTTACTTGTTATTTTATATATTCAGATTGAATATAACCTACAAGTATTCAAACTGAACATAAACTTATATTCAGACTGGGAACTGTAGTTTATATTCAGACTGAATATAAACTACAAATTATCATTCATTGTGAATAATGATTTTTTTTAAAATTGATTTCAGGTTGTTCATAATAAGTCCACTAGATCATATGATTGTAGCTGCTTATTTTTTCATCAATTTGGTATTTTGTGTCGTCATATATTTTGTGTTATGAAGAATTTTGGCGTTGAAGAAATACCTCAACAGTATATTGTGAAGCGGTGGACAAAAGCTCTGATTTCTTTTGATTTATTGAAGAAACGTCATTATGTTGGAGAAAGAAATGAGCGTCGTGAGAAACTTGAAAATGATGCCCAAACTGCATTTGATAATTGTCTAGGTCTAGTAGTTGATGATATGCAAAAGCTTCAAGATTTTGTTCTGAAAATGCAAGAGTTGAAGGATAATTTGGTGGCAAATGGGTGTAGTACTCCTCGTCGTAATACAGAAGGGACGATGGAATCATTGCTTGGGGATTCAAAACCAGATATTATAGATATTCAAAATCCGAAAGATATAAGAAACAAAGGTTGTGGTACTGGCAAAAGGTTGAAGAGCGTTAAAGAAAAAGCAATTGCTAAGGCTCAAAAGGCAAAGAGATTATGTGCTGTTTGTAAAAAAATGTGTAACCATGACTCACGTAATTGCCCAACGAAAAATGTTTGATTTTTATCTTTGTATTCTGCAAATAGTCATACAAATAATCAGTTTATTTTTTAATTGACAATCAATAAAATTTCATATTCATAATGAATATCTAGTGTTTTAGTTTTCTCCTTCAGCCTGAATATAAGTTACAGTTTGGTGATTGTATGATTGTAGCTTATATTCAGACTGAATATAAGCTACAAGAATATAAACACAAAATTGTATTAGCTTATATTCAGTCTGAATATAAGCTAAAATAATTTATGTTTTGTATTCTTGTAGTATATATTCAGACTGAATATAAGCTACAATTTGCTTATTTTTTAATTATGGCTTATATTCAGTCTGAATACAAATATTCAGTCTGAATATGAGCACTAACACTCTTAGTGCTCATATATCACAATGTAATTCTTATATTCAGTCTGAATATATGCTACAATTATACAAACTCATAATTTTAGCTTATATTCAGACTGAATATAAGCATAACATTGTAATAAATCACAATGTAATGCTTATATTCAGTCTGAATATAAGCTAAAATTATACAAACTCATAATTTTAGCTTATATTCAGTCTGAATACAAGCTACAATTATACAAACTCATAATTTTAGCTTATATTCAGACTGAATACAAGCTACAATTATACAAACTCAAAATTTTAGCTTATATTCAGACTGAATACAAGCTACAATTATACAAACTCAAAATTTTAGCTTATATTCAGTCTGAATACAAGCTACAATTATACAAACTCATAATTTTAGCTTATATTCAGTCTGAATACAAGATACAATTATACAAACTCATAATTTTAGCTTATATTCAGTCTGAATATAAGCATAATATTGTGATAAATCAGTCTGAATATAAGCTACAATTTGCTTATTTTTTAATTGTGGCTTATATTCAGTCTGAATACAAGCTACAATCAATATATATATATATATATATAAAGGAAGATGGCATAGAGAGGATTAAGGAGAGGACAATTCACCTATTTATCTTTTATCTCTTAATTTTGATTTATTTTTAAATAATAACATACTATTAAATACAATGACTTTTCATTTTTCTTTTCATTTAAATCAAATTTTAATAACATCATCATCAATATATTAAAAAAACTAATTTTATTTACATTTTATTTTAAAATAAAAATTATTATATCTTTATCCTTATTTTTATCTTTTATTTTATTAACTTACCAATTGAAAATTTTAAAAATACAATTAATATATATTATAATCGATAAATCTGATAATGAGTCTATTTGTTAATTTTTTTAATAAGCTGAGAATGATCATATATTTTACTAAATTGGTTTATTTGTTTTTTTTAGTAGGATAACATCAATCAATCAATATATATATATAAAGGAAGATGGCATAGAGAGGATTAAGGAGAGAACAATTCACATATTTATCTTTTATCTTTTAATTTTGATTTATTTTTAAATAATAACATACTATTAGTCTTAAGTTAAATTAGTCTATTTATATTAAAAAAATTTATTCTTAGTAGTCTAACAATAGTTATAAATTAAAATTTTAATTAAATGACTTTTTATAATACATATTAAAAAAACTACCTGTGTAAAAGAAATTTATAAACCAATATATATATATATAATGAGTTTATTTGTTTGTTTGTTTTTATTTCTTAATAATTAAGAACGATTATAAATTTTATTAAATTGGTCTATTTTTTAAAATTAATATAACAATAATTATAAATTAAAAGTTTTACTAAATAAATTTAATTATTTAATTTAGTTAGCTAACAATACTTATAAATCAAAATTTTTAATTTATTTAATTTCTTAGTAATGTAATATCAATATATTTATATCTTTTAATATACTAATTTTTTTAACTAATTTCTTTAGTAATGTAACAATGTTTATAAATCAAAACTTTTATGAAAGAAGATTATTTATTTTTATTTATTTTTTTCGCAGGTAACAATATTTATAAATTAAAACTTTTATTAGATGATTTTTTTATATATTTAGTAAGTTTCTTTTATTTACTATTTATTTATTATTTTCTTAGTAAATCAAATTATATACATAAATGAAACAAAATTAAAATCAATCATTTTTAATTTTAATAAATATTAGTTAATAAATTTATATTATACATTGATTATTTTCAAAAATTAAAACCACTCATAAATTCAAAAACCTTTCATCTTTTCTAATTATGAGTCATTAATATATTTAGATGAATATTTATTACAATTAACTATATATAAAAGGCACAAGAAATTGTGTTGTCATTTTTTTATTGTTTGGTAGATGATTTTTTTGTCAAATATACACATGAACCTTTTTCTTGGAATTCATAAAATTTTAAATAATAATTACAATTGTACTGTATATTTTTCATTACTTTTTACAAATATTTAATACCTTTTTGGCCTTTTATAAAAATTATGTTTCATTATAATTTGGGTGTTCTATTGATAATTTTATTTGCAAAGCTATATTTAACATCAAAGCATCTAACTTTCTCCATCTCTTATAAATTTTTCTCTCTATTTATCCCATTT
The DNA here is from genome assembly GCA_036898165.1 of Silybum marianum. Taxonomy (NCBI): domain Eukaryota; kingdom Viridiplantae; phylum Streptophyta; class Magnoliopsida; order Asterales; family Asteraceae; genus Silybum; species Silybum marianum. The sequence continues at coordinate 8,989,281 of CM072531.1, forward strand.
CAGGTTTACTTTTGAGGAGTGTATCCCATATTTGCTTTGAAATTGATTGTTTTTTTACCTTTTTCTCGATTTTTTACTTATCTTGAAGGTGTTTGAATGACAACAACTTAAATAAGGATTCGTTGAAAATCCATAAATTTTACTTTTTGTATTACTACTTTTACTTTTTAATTTCTATTTTTTATTGTTTTATCTTTATATTTGATTGGATTTGTAACATGTACTATGATAAATCTTTTGTTTATTTCTAAGCAAGGAAACCATTATAGTTATGGAGGAGAAAGAATTGTCCACTTGCTTCAAAAGAATTGGATTTTAAGATATGAACCCTTGCAAATGTGGTTATGAGGACCGTTATCGTATACAAAAAATCTACATTTGACTGTTAGTTTCTTGCTCTCTCAATCTCTTAATTTCTTCTTCTCTATTGGACACTATTTTTTATGTTTATGATAGATTTTTCAATTCCCTTGGGATCTTAGTGAAAGTTATCTATTGGTTGATCAAAAGTTTACAGTTGATTAACAGTAATTGTTTGAATAATTTTTTTTTTTCGAACAATTAATACTCAAACATTTTTCACTATTGTTGTGCATCTCATGAATTCCATTTAAAACAACCATATATCTTAATTATTTTATGTTATTTTTTTGCCAGGTTAAATACAATTGTTACGAAATTTGGTTATTATCCATTGCCTCCATATTCTTCATCAGCATGTACCTAAAGTTCATTCGTCCACATTTTCTATAAAATTTATTTATTTATTTTTCCCCTAAAGGAAAAAGTTTTTTTTTGTTCCATGATTATATTTGTATAAACATCTACGTTTGTAAGCAACATAAATGTTACGACATCAACTAAACTCAACTAAAAATGGTCATTAGTTCAAAAAAATCATGTAAAATGATACATCTATTGGGCATCCACTTAATTGGATCGACTAATTATGTTAATAAATTACATTGCAAAACAATTTTTATAAGTTATGGGAAGATAATTTTGCATACACTCGGCATAATGTTTAATATTGTTTACCATTTTTGCAAACTTTAACTTCAATATCAACATCATAACATTATTATGTAACAACAATATTAAAAAAAACATATTAAAGTTCATTTGTTAATTAAAACAATATAGAATGAAATTATGAATAAAAATAATTCGTATTAAAAAATAGAAGGTTAGAAAAGATTCAATTTTACTGATTATCAATTAATAAATTACGTTTCTCATAACATTTTTACATATACTGTAAAAAATATATATTTATCACCGTGCAACGCGCGGTGCAATATACTAGTTACATAATAAGCAATTTGTAGTTTGTATATTCAGTCTGAATATGAGCAATAACACTCTTAGTGCTCATATTCAGTCTGAATATGAGTTACAGTTACACAATCACCAATTATAGAACACATCATGTAGAACAACAGATTCATTAACCTTAGAAACTAAATACATCATTCATTTTATAGAACACATCATGTATGAATAATATACAAAAACAATTGTTCAATATTCTTAGAAACAATAACCATCATCCAAATAAATTCAGTCAATTGTTCAATATTCTTAGAAACTAAAACCATCATCCAATTAAATTCAGTCGTTCTTCTTTTTTCAACTTTGCTTCTCTTTTATCCTCATCTTTTTCAGCCTTTGGTTTTAATGCGTATTCATTAGCCTGCTGCAACACCCACTTCTTTTTCAGATTCATATCTGACATTAGTATCTTCGTTAAATACTTGTACCTTAGGTTATTTAAAATTCTCTTCTGCTCATCTTTTTTTGTTGCCAATCCACAATCCTAAGTTTTTATAGGACCTCCCATGAAGCTCTCCATATGTCTCATCACAAAGATTGAACAATCTTTGTGATTATTAGTTGTTCTCCACTTCATGAGCTCTCATTTGGGTGGGACGTCGATTAGCTTCCTAAGTCTTGAATCCTTAATGCTTCCAAGGAATTTTATGAACAGTTTATGTTGCATTATATAAAACATAATTAATATTTAAATAATATGAATAATATAATATATTGATATGATATTTATTATTCATATATTGTAAATGAGATGTTCTTCTTACCAATGTTATTGGCACAGTCCCGTATTTTTTCTCAAACTTGACTTTCGTGGCACTGTTATCAAACAGGTGTGCCATTCCATTTTTCAAATCATAACAAATTACGTAAAAGTGATCTTATTTTAATGATTGGGAAGAAGATCTGCAGAGGAATATTCTAGTTAATTTGTGTTTTATTCAGTAAGAATAGAACAGAGGATATATTCAAAAAAATATGCAAACTTTTTTTAAAGTTTCAATAATGTCTAATGTTCAGAGTTCATTCAACTTGTTGTTGATTCTTCCTTTTATTCAGTCTGAATATAACATTGTTTTAATAAATATTCAGATTGAATAATAGGTAAATAGTAAAACATGTCATTCTATTCAGATTGAATAATGGCTAGTAATTTAAATTCTTAAATGTATTTGTTTCATACTAAGTCAAACTTCTTTATATCATCTAAATCATCCAATACTTTTTCTTTGATATTCACTTTGAAAGTTTCAGCATATGTACGCCAATCAAAATCTGGGTTGAACACATCATGTCCCTGTTCAAAATTAACAAATGTTAAATTAATAAAAAAAATTAAGTTATAATTTAAATTAGAAACAAGATTAGTTATCTTACAAGAATGTCGGTTGTCATGAATAATCTGGTTGCTGAGTCTTTGCTCTTTAATCTTTCTTCATAATTTAGGACTTCTGCCTAGTTGTCAATAACATTTGAAAATGCTTCAGAATCTTCCATCATGCTTTCAAAAATTATTTTGAAAGAGCTTTTATTTGAAGAAGTTTCAAAAACAATTGACCTGTTGAAAGAAATTATATTTAAGAAAATTTTATAATAAACAAAACTGTTTATGTTTAATTTTAATATAATGTACCATTTTTAGCTTATATTCAGTCTGAATATGAACATTACAGTGTAGTGTTTCACTGTAGTGTGTATATTCAGTACGAATATACACATTAACACTGTTAGTGCTCATATTCAGTCTGAATACAAGCTACAATTACACAATAACCAAATTGTAGTTTGTATATTCAGTCTGAATATAAGCACTAACAGTTGTATATTCAGTCTGAATATGAGCACTAAAATTGCATAATTAACTTGTTTTTAAATGATTATTATACAGAATAATAGAAAATTCAATTTTATACTTACAGAAAGTCCCCTGTTAGTGAAAACATCCGTTCACCAATCTTTCTCTCTATCGAAAATAATCTTGCTTCCACATCAACTATTCTTTGCACATAAGGTGATTTTAGAAATTCACCTACTTTTTCTGTTCTCTTTTCTCTTTCTTCAACTTGTCCTTTATCTTTTGCAACTTGCTTATCCTTTGCTTTTAATTTGACAACAAGATTATCTTTCTTTGATTTATTTTCTTTGGATGGTTTTGGTGGTGAATCCGAATCAGTGAAAAGCTTGAAAGTTGGACAACTTGCTGGAGTTTTGTGACTAACATCAGTCTTTTATGATACTTGTGGTGTAATCAAATCCTGGCTTTTCATGATGGCATTATGTGCTTCTTCCCTTGTCTCAATTCCCTCCTCTTCTAAAGCTTTCTCTTTCTCCTTTTTCTCCTCTTCTTTCTTCTCTTCTTCCCTTGTCTCAATTCCCTCCTCTTCTTCCTTTTCTGTTTCTTCAGTATTCATTTCATCAATAACAAGGCTTTTGACAACATTAGATATTATTGTTTCAGGAATACTCTCTACATTTTGGTTTGTTTCTTCATTAACAACATTTTTCTGATTGTTGCTAATATCCCTTGAAGCTTCTTCATTAGCTTCTTCTCTACTCTTCTTTCTTCTCTTCTTTCTTCTCTTCGGCTACACCACATCGACGATCATGTTTTCATTTATCTTAAATACCTTTCCGTATTCAGCCTTCCATTCTTTTAACGATTGATCACTAGGATATAACATCATTGCCCTTGTCATCTTAAATTCGATCTCGACTTTCATCATCAGCAGTTCATCGAGATCATTATTAAGGCTTCCCAAGAATTTCTGTTTTTTATGTTTTTTATTAGTAAAGGTAATTATAATTAATTAATGTTATTATAAACTACACTGTTTATATTCAATTTGAATAAAGGTTAACGTATACCATCACACAATATATATTCAGACTGAATACAAACTAGCCTAAGTTAACGTATACTAAAACACAGTATTTATTCAGTCTGAATAAATGTTAACACATACTAAACTCAGACATAATACAAACTAGCTTATTTTGATTTTTATTATAAACTACATTGTTTATATTCAGTGTCAATAGAGGTTAACATATTCTAAATACAGACCAGTTTCAAACTAGCTTATGTTGATTTTGAATTTAAACTACATTGTTTATATTCAGTCTGAATAAAGGAAAAAGTATACTAAAATAGAGTATTTAGAAGAAACATTTTTCATACCACTGCTGTTTTCTCTCTATTTGATGCCATGCAATCCTATACCTCATCCGTGTTGAGATCTAATTTTCCAAATCCACCATTTTCGATCTCATAGTTTTCTCTCTCTTTCAACTTCTTAGATGTCCACTCAAGGATTGCAGGTTTTACTCGTTTGTGTTTAACTTCATCACAGTGTGTTGAATTTACATACATGAGCTGCATTTTTGGTAATTAAAATTAGATTATGTTATAAAATCTTAAAAAACAGAAATATTATAAACGAATACATACAGTAAGGAATGTAGTCGGTCCTGTATAGAAGTCCGTTTTGGAGCTGCTTTTCCAAAAAAGCTTGCTTATCATTAGTTGATTATAGATGTAATCACACCAGTTTATCTTTTTAAAATCATAATTTTCTTCAACATTTGTCAAGAATGTAGTATTGCAGGTTCCCATCTTCATTGTCTCAACCATTGTGTTTATGAAAAGTATAATGAAGTTGAGCTTGAAGTTTATATCCAAAATGGTTGATTCGTTGATTAGTTTAACGAGGTGCTTCTGCCTAATCATTTTATAATCTTCAAACTGGGCTTTCCACTCCTCACTAACCCTTTCATGGCCTGGATCAAATTGAAGTTGATAAATATCATCACCTTTATTCTTTAGTCCAAGGATCTCTGTAACAGAGTCCTTGGTAATCTGAATATCTCCTTTCGATGTTTTGATCACCATATCCTTTGCATCAAAATTGTCAACAAAACTAAATGCTAGTTTTGATGGAATAGTGTCAATGTTCATATCAAGGATTGTTCCTAATCCAATGTGTTTAATCCATTTGGCTTGTACTGGGCTTAAACTCCCCTTTATCGCAGTTATGTTCTTTGGAGATGTTCGTATTTGTAGACAGTTGTACGTTATATGCTCTGACGTTTCTGCATCTAAATTTGTTTTCATTTTCTTTTTCCTTCGACTTTCTTCACCTTCATTTTTGTTTTTGTTTGTTTTTGTTGCTTTTCTCTTTGTTTCTTTGTCCTTTAGTCCTTCTGTTTTCCCCTTCTTCTGTTTTTTACTAGCATCTGTTTGCTTCAGATTCTTACACATTTTGGGTCTTGATGATTTCGTTGCTCTTGTAGATCCTCCTTCAATTATATAAACATCAATTTATCATCAGTCTGAATATAACCTAGAATTATACAAATCCTAAACTATAGAGCAAAGATATCATTGTAATAATACACAAATACAACAAACATAAAATAAAATAATGCAAACATTTAATTGTAGACTATATTCAGACTGAATATAAACATAACGTTGTAGTATTTCAATGTTATGTTTGTATTCAGTCTGAATATAACCTACAACTAAAGACTATATTCAGTCTGAATATAAACTAGAAACAAAAAAAATCTCATAGTGTAATAAAACAATGTAATGTTTATATTCGGTCTGAATATAACATAAAATTCTATAATCACCAAATTCTGGCTTATATTCAGACTGAATATAAATTAAACTTTTACAAACACAAAATTGAAGACTATATTCGGTCTGAATAGCAAATATATTTATACAAAAATCTAATTGTACACTATATTCAGTTTTTATATGTACAATCATACAAACACAAAAATGTATGTTATATTCAGAATGAATATAACCTATTGATAGAAATTAATAAACATTATTTAATATTACAAGTCTACATATCAAGCATTTATTGATGAAATTTGATTTACTTACTAATACATTCATTAAATATTCAGTAAAACCATAAATATTAACTAACAAGCCCTAGTTATTGATAATTTTTGAAACTCGAAAACTTGTCTGCTTCGGAAGGCTCTGAAAACGGAATAATCTGTATATGCGTATCTGCGTCCATTGTTTGTTGTTTGAACTTTAAGGAAGAAGTTCGTTCTTATCGACGTGAACGACGGTGGTACTGGTAGAGAGCAGAGGGTTTTTAGTGAGAGAGTATATTTTTTGAAATGATGAATATGTGCATTGTTCGGAATTCCATCGTGTTCTATAGTTGGCTTTGAACCGTCATGCTTTATTTACAATAATACCCCTACGCGTTAAAAATAAATTTTAGAGTTAATTCATATTTCGTCCTAGTTGTATAGTGGTTTTAACACTCTAGGTCCCTAAACATAATTGTAGCTTATATTCAGTCTGAATATAAGCTACAATTATACAAACTCATAATTTTAGCTTATATTCAGTCTGAATATAAGCATAACATTGTGATAAATAACAATGTAATGCTTATATTTAGTCTGAATATAAGCTACAATTATACAAACTCATAATTTTAGCTTATATTCAGACTGAATATAAGCTACAGGTATACAAACTCATAATTTTAGCTTATATTCAGTTTGAATATAAGCTACAACTATACAAACTCATAATTTGAGCTTACATCAGTCTGAATATAAGCTACAATTATACAAACTTATAATTTTAGCTTATATTTAGTCTGAATATAAGCTACAATTATACAAACTCATAATTTTAGCTTATATTCAGTCTGAATATAAGCATAACATCGTGATTTATCACAATGTAATGCTTATATTCAGTCTGAATATAAACATTACATAACATTGTGATAATTCACAATGTAATGCTTATATTCAGACTGAATAAAATGTCACAATGTTACGCTTATATTTAGACTGAATATAAACTACAATTTTAAAACAAGCACTGTATAATTCATTCAAAGCAATTAAACAACCAATCAAAGTACTTAAAAAATATGTTAACAAACAATTGTTTTCATCTTCAAACTTTCAAATCCTATGTATAGCTAAGAAACCTTTCTATCTTGTTGTTTTTTGCTTTTTCTAAAAGCGTTGTTACTTCATTTGTATCAAGTTTACCAAACTCCTTTACTTCTTCAATAACAAAATCTTTCCTTAGATTGTTATCTGACAACAATAACTTTGAAAGATATTTTGATCGAAGCTTTGTAAGTTGTTCCTTCTGGTTTGGTGATGATTCATCATTCAATCCACAATCCCATGTATTCACATTTTGTCCTCCATTGAATGTTTCCATATGCAGCATCATAAAGACAGAGCAATCTGTGTGATTGTTATTTGTTCTCCATCGCATCTTTTCTCTTTTAGGTTTTACATTTTTGAATGATGTATGCCTTTTATCTCCAATCATTTCCAGATATGACATGAACAGTTTTTGCTGCATGATGAAAATTATAATGAAAATTTTATCAAAACTCATATTAATAATAAAATTAATGTGTATTTATTCTGTATTATTCAATAATATACTTACAGCTGTTGTTGGCACTACGCCGTATTTGTCATCATTTGTCATATTCTCTGCACTGTTGTTAATATATGGCTTGAGCCATTATTCAGATCAAAGCATAGTACGTAATAATGACCACTGTTGATAACAGGGAAAAATACCTACATAAATAGTTTTTATCATTTATTCATAATGTTTGAATACATAGATAATTAAATGATTTTTATTAAAATGCTTGTCTTACCAATTCAACAAGCCCCATCATTGTAATGTCTGCATATTCATCCAGTTCCTGAATGAGATTCTTTGTGAACACTTCTTTTTTTTTTCTTCAAAGAAGATTTTGTTCTGAATAGTTCTTGTGGTTGTTGTAAATAAGAAATGTTAATATATTATTCATCATGAATGCCTATAAAACTTATAAATTGATAGAAATGAAGAATAATTAAGCAATTTATATTATGTTAAAGTTTAACAATAATATTCTTACCAACAATGCAGTAGAAAAATAAAACTTCTTTGGTTGTTTCTTTGTCTTCACGTTTTCTTCTTCATTTAAAATGTGAGTAAAGGTGTCTATTACATTGACAAATGGTTCTGAGTCTTGAATCAAGCTTTCAAACGTAACTTGAACAACATTTTGACCTTTACTTGATAGGAATACTTCATCCCTATGATAATTATATTGAATATTTAAAGATCATGATCAATAAGAACAACATTTGCAATGAATAACATTTGCAATGAATAACATTTGCATATTCATGCTTTACATATTAAGTATGATATTCAGTCTGAATATCAATATGTAAAGCAGAATGAATACATAAATGTAAATTTTGTTTAATTTCACAACTCACAATTTATCTCCTCTAAATGAGAACATCCAATTGGCAACCTTCTTCTTTGTTTCTATCAGTTGTGTCCTTGGATCTACTGGCTTCATTTGATATGGTGATTTCATTTCATGATCAATATTCATCTCCACTCTTCGTTTTCCTCCTCCTTCTCTGAGTGCTCCTCCTCCTCTGCCTCCTTCTCTATCTCTTCATCCTCTTTATCTTTCTCTTTTTCCTCTGCCTCTTTTCCTTGAGTTTCTTCTACTATCTGAACAATCTGTAAATCAACATCTTGTTCATTATTTTCTCTTTCATCACCAGCATCAACATCATTATGTTGTTGTTGAATCTCTCCTTCATTACTTTCTTTTTCTTCTTCAATCCTTCTTTTTTGATTGAATTGAAAAAAACTTTCATATGTTTTTTTCCACTCCTCTAAAAGTTTGCTGTCTGGATTCAACTCTATCGCTTGATTGTAGTTGGTTTCCAAATTATGTTTGTTTGCAAGAAGTTCTTCCAAACCATCATTCATCGATTTATAAGTTCCTGTTTGTCAATTATTATGTAAGTTAATATAGGAAGTACTTCAATTCAATCTTTGTGATACGTTATGAATAAGTGTATATAAGTAATAACCAATGTTCTTAATGAATAGTAAATACTGTCACATTCTTCTTTTTTTTCCTTCGATGTGTTTGTGTTTGCTACGACATACGGTTCTTTCAGCTTTCCTAATCCGAAACCTCCTAAGCTCAATTCTTTTCTCTCCCTCATCTTCATCTCCGATGTCCAATACATTGTAGCTAGACTCATCCTTTTATGGTCAAGCTCATCACATGTTGTAGAGTCAAGATATAAAAGCTGCATATCATTCATTGTGAATAGTTAAAAGGGAATTAGGCTGAATAAAGGTTGATAAAAAAACTTTATATTCAGAATGAATATCAACTACTATTCAGTTTGAATGAGATGTACTTAAGTAAACTGTTTATCTTCACCCTGAATATAAGACATCATATTGTTTTATTTGACTTCGATATTCACTCTAAATAAAGGTTTGTACAAACTTATTTACAAATATTATAAAGTTTGAATATAACCAATCATATGGGTGTGTATCACTGCTACATTCAGACTGAATATATAAAATGATTTTGTTCAAAACAGTTTATATTCAGTCAAAATATGATAATGCTTGAATAAAACAGAGGTTAAAATCAAATATATACCGTCAAAAATATGATTGACCCTGTGTAAACACATTCATCAGTTTCTTTCTTCCATGCTTGTGTGCTTTCTTTTGCACATTTGATGATGTATTTGCACCAATTTATTTTTGAGAAATCCAACGTTTCTTCAAGTTTGGAAAGAATGGCTAGGTTGCATGTACCCATCTTCATTGAAATCGCCATGGCATTTACAAACAGAACAATGAAATTTGTCTGGAACATCCATTTTGCATTATTGCATTCTCTGAGTTTGTCCAGAACATCACTTGGACGGATATGTGAGGTGCTCCCAAATTGGCTTTTCCAATTTAATATCAGTTCACCACAGCTTTCTATTGTCTTAATATCATCTATTACGTCTAATCCTTCATTTTTAAGTCCTAGGATTTGACTAACAGAGTCCTCAGTCACCGGTATTTCTCTTGCTGGTATTCTTATCACCATCTTCTCAGTATCAAAGTTGTCAACAACATAATAGGCCAACTTTGATGGGATTGAATCAATCTTCATCCCAAGAAGGCTCTCAAATCCAATTTCCTTCACACTATTTGCTTGATGGGTTTTTAACTCTCTCATTGTTGTCATTAAGTTCTTTGTCGTTGTTCTCGTAGATAGAGATTTAATTACTTGGTTGTTGCTTGTCTGTTGTACTCTGAGTTGGTCTTCTTGTTGATGTTCTTCAACTGTAACAGTTTTTTTGTTTTGTTTCTTGTCGTTTTTACTGTGACTCGGTCTTCTTGTTGATTTTCAACTGTAATAGTTGTTTTTGTTTTCTTCTTCATTCTTAATAAAGGAGTTCCTCTGATATTCTTTCTTTTTGTTCCTATTTAATTTAACATTTAAATAGTGGTTAAAATTAGAAAATTGACATATGTTATGAAATACAACAGTCTCATAATGATATCCCAATGTTATTCTTATATTCAGACTGAATACATACTACAACTATGCAAACACATAATTGTAGATTGTATTCACACTGAATATAACCTACAACTATACAAACACATAATTGTAGATTGTATTCACACTGAATATAATCTACAACTATACAAACACATAATTGTAGCTTATATTCAGACTGAATATAAAGATAACTATGTAAATCCAAGTCTTACAAGTTTTATAAAGTAATGCTTATATTCAGAATAAATATAAGCTACAATTATAAAATACATAATTATAGCTTATATTCACACTGAATATCACAATGTCATGTTTAAATTCAAACACATAATTTTAGCTTATATTCAGAATGAATATAAGCTACAAGAATAAAAACCCATAATTGTAGCTTATATTCGGTCTGAATATAAACACGACATAGTTATATTATAACAATGTTATGCTTATATTCATTCTGAATATAATAATTTTAGCTTATATTTATACTGAATATAAACATGAGAGTGTGATATCACTATTTTATTCTTATAATCGGACTGAATATATACTACAAGTATTCAAACACATAACTTTAGCTTATATTAATACTGAATATAAAGACATAACTTTAGACTAAATATTTAGTTCAAATGCATTATAAGGTATAAATATTCAAAATAAACTTTTTTTTATGCAGAAAAACTTTTACTTTCTTCTCCAAATACTTGAATTAGAGGTACGTCGTTGCTTTGTTCACCGTCTGAAACCATTTTAGTCTTTGAAAATAAATCTTTAATACTCTGTAGCAAATAAGTTTATTGTTGAAGACGAAGATCAAATGATGTATGTAGAAATCTTTTTTTTGAGGACGGCGAAGATAGAAAATATTGACAGGGAATATTTATTTTCTAATGATGGTGATGTATATTTTAGTGGGCGATGTCTTTTGCAGCAGCAGCAGTATACAACATGATGATAGCCTATGTGTAATTTGAACGGTCATGTTATATTTACGACGTTGCCCCTACGCGCTAATAATTTTTTTAAGTATTTCCCGAGTTTTCCACTTTTTTACAAAAATGGTTAAATTCAAGTTTAGCTTATATTCAGACTGAATATATGCTATTATTATACAAACTTTAAAATTTAGCTTATATTCAGTCTGAATATAAGATACACTTACGTATTTGAACAATTTTAGGTTATATTCAGACTGAATATAAGCATGTATTGTGATATATAGCTAAAATAATTTTAAATGAATATAAACATAAAATTGTAGTTCATATTCAGTTTAAATATAAGCTACAATTTTATTTGAATAATATATAGCTTCGATTTTACAAACTTCAAAATTTAACTTATATTCACTCTGAATATAAGCACTATGATTCAATTTAGTTATATTCAGACTGAATATAAGCATTATATTGTGATAATGCTTATATTCAGTCTGAATATAAGCTAAAATTATGTGATAAATCACAATGTAATGCTTATATTCAGACTGAATATGAGATTATATTCAAACTGAATATAAGAACTATAATTATGTGTTTGTATTCAGACTGAATGTAAGCTAAATTTAGCTTAAATTGAATCTTAGTGCTTATATTCAGACTGAATATAAGCTACAATTTTACAAACTTCAAATTTTATATTCAGACTGAATATGAGCTTATATTCAAACTGAATATAAGAACTACAATTATGTGTTTGTATTCAGACTGAATGTAAGCGAAATTTAACTTAAATTGAATCTTAGTGCTTATATTCAGACTGAATATAAGCTACAATTTAGCTTATATTCACTCTGAATATAAGCACTATGATTCAATTTAGCTTATATTCAGACTGAATATAGGTTAATATTATAAGCATTACATTGTGATAATGCTTATATTCAGTCTGAATATAAGCTAAAATAATGTGATAAATCACAATGTAATGCTTATATTCAGACTGGATATGAGCTTATATTCAGACCGAAAATAAGAACTACAATTATATGTTTGTATTCAGACTGAATGTAAGCTAAATTTAGCTTAAATTGAATCTTAGTGCTTATATTCAGACTGAATATAAGCTACAATTTTACAAACTTCAAATTTTAGCTTATATTCAGACTGAATATGAGCTTATATTCAGACTAAATATAAGCTAAATTTACACTATATTCAGATATATAGTGTAAATTCAGATATAAATTTAAAACCCAAATTGCAGATTATATTCAGACTGAATATAACTTTCAAGTATCCAAACACGTAATTTTACTCTATATTTATATTGAATATAATCTACAAGTATGAAATCCCCAATTGCAGCTTATATTCAGACCGAATATAAGCTACAATTATTCAAATTAATGTAGCTCATATTCACACTGAATATGAACTACAAGTAAACAAGCCTTACATGTTAGGCAATATTTCAGACTGAATATAACATAAGACAGGATAATGAAGAGCATTATTCAACTAAAATTATATTAACAAGACAATCATTCAAACAAATTGATTAATATACTCTTATATTTATTTGCTGATTAACTGATTCAAAGCAAAACACAAGACAGTCATTCAAACAAATTATATTAACATACTATTTTTTTAATGTTCAAATGTTAAACTAATATTCTACAAAAATCGGATCCTTCAAAACAGTCATCAATCAGATCCTTCAAAACAGTCATCTGCACCACTCCTTCCATCACCTTCCATCACCTTCCAACACCTCCCTGAACCACCTATATAAAGGCTGCAAACCTTGCATCAATTTCCTTCTTTGTTTTTTTTTAAATACTTTTTCTTAAAACTTGGTTCAAGGTTAAGAAAGTATTTGACCTCTTCTATGACATAGTCTCTCCTTTTATTGACATCTGCCAACAATATTTTAGAAAGATATTTTGTTCTAAGACTATTGAGTTGTTTTTTCTGGTTTTTGGATGATTCATCATCCAATCCACAATGCCAATTATTGAAATGCCCCCCTCCATTGAAGGTTTCCATGTGCAACATCATGAATATCGAGCAGTCTTTGTTATGTTTTTTGCTCCTCGATATCATTTCTTTCCTTTTAGGCTTTTTGTCTTCTAATGATCTGTGCCTTTCATCCCCAATCTCTTTCAGATAGTTGATGAAGAGTGTTTGCTTCATGATGAAAATTTTAATGAAAACTTTATTGAAATCCAAAATAATAATAATAATATAACTCATTAAAATCTCTTTTAGATTCAGACTGAATAACATACTTACCACGGTTTCTGGGACGCCCTGATATTTTTTAGCATTTGATAGTTTTGTTGCACTGTTGTCTAGTATATGGATGGATCCATTTCTCTGGTCAAAGCATATTACATAATAATGATTACTCCTCACAACAGGGAAAAAATACCTGCATGAATAGTTTATATCATTTATAAATAATGTATGAATAAAAAGATAGTTAATTTAATAAAATTAAAATGCTTGTTTCATACCTACATTTCCCATCACTGCAATATCTGCAGATTTATCCAGATTGTGAAGCAGATTTTTTGAGAATATGGCCTGGTTTTTCTTGATATCAAACTTTTTGTCCAAGATGTCATGGGGCTGTTGTAAAAAACAAAAATGTTAAACTAGTAAATTCATCATGAATGTCTATGAAGATTATAATAATTATATTCTTACCAACACTTCTGTTGAACAATATAACTTCTTTGATTTATTGTTTGTCTTCAACATTTCTTCAGAATTTAAAATGTAAGAGAAGGTGTCTATTGCATTTGAAAAATGTTCCGATTCTGGAATCAAGCTTTCAAGCAAAACTTTTATAGTTGTTTGCCCTGTACTTGATTCAAAAACCTCGTCCCTGTGATTATGATTATTTCTTAGAATTTATATAAAAACATCTTGATATTCAGACTGACTGAAAAGGGTGTGCTAAATTTTAAAACTTACATTTGATCTCCTATGAATAAGAACATCCATTGGGCAACATTCTTCGCAGTGTCTGTTTGCACTGTCCGTGGATCCACTGGTTTTAAATTATATTGTGATCTGAATTCATCTTCATCTGTTGACTTCTTTTTCCTTTTTGGTGAAGAACATTCTTCTTGACTCTTTCTTTTTCTTCCTGTTTTAATTAAATATTTATTATCAATATAACATGTTTTCCTCAAAATAGATTGTAGTCCTTATATTCATGCTGAATATAACTTACAATTTTTGGTTTGTATAATTGTAGTTTATATTCGGTCTGAATATAAACAATAAATTGCATTGCAACACTCTTAGTGCTTATATTTAGACTGAATATAAGCTACACCATAAAATCTTTTACCTTATATTCTGACTGAATATAAGCTAAAATTATTTCAAAATACTATTTATAGCTTATATTCAGTCTGAATAGAAGATGAAATTATTCAAAATACTATTTGTAGCTTATATTCAGTCTGAATATAAACACTACAGAGTATAATAGAATTTAGTGTTCATATTCAGACTGAATATAAGCTACCCCATAAAGTCTTTTACCTTATATTCAGACTGAATATAAGCTAACATTATTTAAAATACTATTTGTAGCTTATATTCAGTCTGAATATAAACACTACTAAACACTACAGATTATAATAGAATTTAGTGTTTATATTCAGACTGAATATAAGCTAACATTATTCAAATAGTATTTGTAGCTTATATTCAGTCTGAATATAAACAGTACAGAGTATAATAGAATTTAGTGTTTATATTCAGACTGAATATAAGCTACAAATTAACCGCAGTTTTTATATTAAGACTGAATACAAGTTTTTGCAAGTATAAACATCATTTAACAAGAAGATATTCAATACGATTACATTAAAAACCCTAAATATTCAAAATAAAAATTTATATAAACAGAAACTTTTACCTTCTTCTTCAAAAGCTTCAATTAGATTAATATCGATGCATTCTTCGCTACTAGAAGCCATTTTTGTTTTCTGAATAAGAGTAATCTCGTTGATTTTCAGTAGAAAATGGATGTTAGGGCAAAGTTTTCTTTTAGGGAAGATGAACGCAAGAAATTTGGGACGAAATTGAAAAGGCGTAAGAGAACGGGGACGTGTTTCTGATTTGAATCGTAAGGTGGTTGTTACGATTTTACCCCTAAGCGCTTAATATTCTTTAAGTCGTGACTTGAGTTTTCCCGTTATTTACGACAATGCCACCGCGCGTTTAACACCTTTATTTTTTGATCTGATTTGAAATGGATGGCTGAGATTCATCCTCATGTTCACAACCAAATATGGGTTCACATTTGAACCCACCCCTATATATATATATATATAGGGGATGGATCATACAAGAACACTCCTCATTAAAAGAACAAAGGAACACATTTAGGACCACATATGATGTGGGTCCCACACAATATAAAATCATATTTGATTCAATGGGGTCCGCCGTTGAATCAGATATGATTTTTTATTGTGTGGGACCCACATCATATGTGGTCCTAAGGGTGTTTCTTTGTTTCTTTAAATATACAAAGTTCTCATTTGAACCTTCATTATATATATATATATATATTATATATATAGGGGTGGGTTCAAATGTGAACCTATCTTTGATTGTGAACATGAGGATGCATCTCAGCCATCCATTAAAAATCAGATAAAAAAATCAATGCACAAAACGCACGGTGGCATTTTTGTAAATAAGTAGAAAACTCGAGTCATGGCTTAAACAATAATTAGCGCGTAGGGGCAGCATCGTAAATATAACATGTTCGTCAATTTCTTCATCTTCGTCGTCCCCAAACAACGATTTCGCCATCAATCTCTTCATTGTCGTCGTCACCAAGTAACAATTTCGACATAAATCAGTTCATCGTCGTCGTCACCAAGCAACTTATTTCCTACAGAATTGTAGCTTATATTCAGTCTGAATATAAGCTAACATTATGTGTTTGAATAGTTGTAGCATATATTCAGTCTGAATATAAGCTACAATTATGAGTTTGTATAATTGTAGCTTATATTCAGTCTGAATATAAGCTAAAATCATGTGTTTGTATAATTGTAGTTTATATTCAGTCTGAATATAAGCTTAAAATGTTACAAGCGGAATTAGGACACTTACTTGCAATGTGGTAGTTTCACCACAGTGATAGCACTTCCTATATTTATAAGGTTTGGAATTCAAAGTTTCAGAGAGATAGAAGAAACTTTGTCAGGGATAGGACCAAGAATTCCTTTATCCATTGTTCTTGGAGGTATGAAAACCTCTTCAGGGACAGGAGTGAGGTCAATCTTAATTTTGGGGGTTGACCTCTGAAAAGATTCAGAGATTTTCCTCCCAGGTTTAAGATTGTTCTCTGAGGAAGTAGAGGATTTCTTGTTCTTCTTATGAACGTTCTTCTTTCTAGGAACTTGGTCAAGAACTTCATTCTTGATCACTTTCTTAGAATCGAAAGATTTTAACACATGAGTCTTCTCATTAGAGTGAGGTCTCTGAGAAGAAGAGGAAGGATCAGGGATAGAGGAGACAAACATTCCAAATTTAAGTATGGAACGGTCTTTCTCTGATTCTTCCTTTTCAAGATTAAAGCCTAACCCACTTCTTACTTTCATAGGGATTTAGGCGTTGATGATCTCATTTACCTTACCAGAGGCTTTGCACCATCTTTCGATGGTAGCCTTCTCAGATTTAAGATCAGCGACGACCTTCTCTCTTTCAGCGATAGCTTGCTGTTTCTCAATGCTAATCGTTTGATTTACAAAGACTTGGTCCTTTAAGGTTTCCTCAATCTTTGAAAGTTCTTTGATTTTTAGATGACAATTTTTTAATTGTTCAGATAAATCAGTGTTAATTTTTTCATCTTTGATTTTTCCATTTAGAGCATTGTAAAAATCAATAGTCATAGCATCGAGTGCAGATAAGTTATCATTTTCAGATATTAAGGAGATAGAAGGGATAGATACCTCAGTAGAATGAGACTCAGAGGAAGAAGTTTCAGATACTTCTTCAGCGTCTTCTATTCTTGCCATAAGACATAAGAAGGCAAGATCTTCTTCATCTGTGCCTGACTCATCAGAGGTCTTGGCCTAGTCACCTTCATCATCCCAATCAACTTCTTCAGCGACAAGACCTTTGCCTTTTGGCTGGTTTTTCTTCAGATCTCTGTATTTGTTTTTTAATTTCAAATACTTCTCTTTCTTATCAGAGGTCGGCGAGGTAGTGGGGGCTGCAACTTTCTTGGATCTACATTCACTAGCAAAGTGACCCTTTCGCTGACAATTGTAGCATATGGCTGAGGCTTTTTCAGCGGGCATAGTCTTTTATTTATTAGAGTTAGCTAGAGTCAATATTCTTTGAAAGTTGCTCTTTCTGGCGTATCTTTTAAAGTTATTAGTTAACAGAGCCAGAGAGTTATCGAACTCAGAGATGTCAGCATTAGTGAGTTGATCTTCTGAATCAGTTGTCCTAATTCAGTGATAGAAGTAATAGTGGAAGAGGAAGTATTTTTTAAAGGATGTACCTCTGAAGACACGAGTGCCAAAGAAGTACTTTTGGCACCCTTGAGTTCATTGATGAGGTTTTTCCTCAAAACTTGGGATTGCTCTTCATTTAAAAGCATTCCATACAAAGCACTTAAAGAAAGAGTTTCAAGATTCTTTGACAATTTCAAACATGTAGTGTACACTGCCCTTTGTTCGGGTAGTGCCTCCATGAACTTTGTCAGGATTTCAGCATTTGAATAGTGTTTGTTGACTGTTTTTAGATCAATCAACAGGCAGTTTAAACGTTGGGAAAGAGTTTCACCTTTATGATGCATTAAGCTTTCATACTGTCTTACTAGATTAATACTTCTAGTGATTTGTACTTTAGAAGTTCCTTCATATTGAATACATAATGTATCCCACATGGCTTTAGAAGTCCTCATTTTCATTACTGAGTTATAGACTTCATCAAGGAGGGACATTGTTATTATACATCTGGCTTTTGAGTCAATAGCAATTTCTTTCTTATCTTCTTCAGTCCATCGATTAGGAGTTTTAATGATACTCCTTTCAGGGATGGCTGGAGTAGTAGTGGTGGCAGGAACACCAGCTACTATAGTTGTAGGAACAAATGGTCCGTTTTCTATATAATAAGGGATCTTTGGATCTGATCCTTCTAGAAACAGAGACATTCTTTCCTTCCACAATGGGAAATTATCATGGCTAAATCTTGGAGGTTTAGCTAAAGATCCATTGTCATTATAGTTTGTATTAGGATTTGACATTTTTAAAACAGTTTTGAAAGAAAATATTTTAAAGATAGAAAACACACTGCTCTGATACCACTTGTTGGTTTCTAAGGAGTCTACAAGAGTTCTCGGATATAGAAACAGTTTTAGAAGGGGGGGGGGGGGGTTGAATACAAACACACAAATTTTTAGTTTTTAAATGAGTTTATATTGCATAAACAAATTTACAGTTACAAGAGGAATTAGAACAAGTTTTAACCTATTCTATTGTAACTAAGAAATCACTAAGATTGATGCACAAGAAAGAAGTAAGATAGAATACAGAAGGTTGAAGAAAGAAAGTAGCATGCACACAGATGAAGAAGATATCTTCATCTTATTTATACTCGTTTGCATTTAATGCAAGACAAAAGGTATATGCCATGTGACAAGCATCCATAGGAGACTTTTCCTTTGCTCAGAACACATCCATGTTTTTTGCCGCATTTGAACAGTACCATATCAGATGTGATGGGGACATAAGAGACAATCCATACGTCCTTCTCTGACACAGTATAGGGTTTGTCTTTTGCATCGAGGATAAGGTCAACGTTAATCTTGTATGAGAAGCTTCACTTGATCGCTGAGACTGAATCTTCAAGTATGAACTTTCAGTATCGTTGAGGCTTCACAAGACTTCACACTTTGGATAGATAATCTTTGCTATCGCTGAACCTCTTCAGGTCATGTAGCTGATTATCTCTTTCTTTAGCTTGGTCTTCGACTTTTGCTGAATGGTCATTTGGTGTGATCGCTGATCTTCAGATCTTCAGAGATAAGCTTAAGGTTCCTTGATCTTCAGCGATCGCTGATGGCAGTCAGCGTATGCTTATCGTTGAATTTGAACTTAAACTTAAACAAGGAATTTCACTAAGTGTAAAAAGGAATCATATTCAAATCATTGAGAGGAGTTATGATCAATAGAAGACATAAAGGATCGATTAATAAGTTATTCGTACGTCATCGCACTAATACCGCGACCGTCGAACGACTTATTCGACATTTGTTTTACTAATGACATAATGTAAGTTTCGATCGTGTTTTTAATTACAGGATCGTTATCATTAAAAACAACGGATATAACAGAAGAAATTAATGTCTCAATCAATGCCCCTACCGTTACAACTTTGATCAATATAAATACGCGGGCGCAAGGACGGAGGGACGACCGAGAACATTGATAGCAATACTTATGACACATAGCACATTTAATCTTTTTCATCCATTTACTACGGTTTTCATATGATCATTGTAACATAAGGACGACGTCACTTGTTGACGTCATTTTTGTTGGAACACAGATCCCTTTCTAGCAAGTAATCAATAGATCAAATACGTAATTATGAGCGGAAGCAAGTAGATCTATGATTAACAGTAAGATTAGTAAGAACAAATATGAAGAACAATCGTAATTGGTATTGAATTGCGTTTGTATGATAAACAACAGTTTGCACAAAACAATAGCTCTCTATTTCGTATTTCCAAATCGATACTATTACAAACTGAGAACGAGCTATTTATATGATTACAACTTTGAAAGTCAACTACCTGGCCTATTACAATGAGACACGTAAGCAGGGAAGTAACAAACTAAGATACACACGAAGGGTGTGCTTGCCACGTCATTAGATGCACATGTAGTTACTTGATTCTGATTCATACTTCATCAAAATTGAGGTCTAACAATCTCCCCCTAAGTATGAAAATCAGAATGCTGCACGTGTAGCTTCGTTGTTTTGCAAAAGGCATAATAGTTCATTAGTTTGTCAAGTCTTTTTCAATCTTGTCTCTGACTTCTGCATCTTGACTGTCAAATGCTACAGAAGCATAACATTTTATTATGTAGACGACTTCTGTAGAGTATCTGTGAGCACCTTTGATTCTGAAGAAGCTTTTTATGCTCGGCCTTCTAAACACAATTCCAACTTCTGGTTTAGTTATTACTTTTCCAATCCTTAGAGTATTAATACCCTCCAAATCTTCATCTGGTGCAACAATACACAAGTTATCAACTTTGTAGTTCAAGCCCGTTTGGAAGTCTACTTGCCTTCTGTATCGAATGAAAGACTTCATGCATTCAATGATACGGAAGTAAGCAACATTGTTTTGATCTTCACTCTCTCTGTTCATTTGAGTCATCATAAATTTCTCCAGAGTTAGCAGATCAGAGAGATTTATCGACAATAGGTCATTGTCACAGAAATATGATGACTTGTTATCTTCTCTGACAACCTTATAAATTGTGTACCAGATGGGAGTTTGTTCGAATTGAGTATGCCTGAATGAAATGGTCTTGATTGGAATTATGGAATAAGCCTCCTTTCTTGATTGTCTGTGAGTAATAAATTTGTCTTTGATTTCATCACTGACTTGATAATCATTTGAGAAATTCGGCATCAGCAAATATATCTTCTGATCCGCAGGAGCATACATATGCTTATTCTTGATTTCTAAGTTGGGTAGCTCAAGTCTTCCCAACTTTTGCATCTTTTCTTCATTTGCAGATCTGAATTTTGTAGACTCTTTCCTTTTAGCTTCTTC
The DNA here is from genome assembly GCA_036898165.1 of Silybum marianum. Classification (NCBI taxonomy): domain Eukaryota; kingdom Viridiplantae; phylum Streptophyta; class Magnoliopsida; order Asterales; family Asteraceae; genus Silybum; species Silybum marianum. Next base: position 9,010,805 of record CM072531.1, read on the forward strand.
AAAATTTTCACAAGCCCTTTCAACAGCTTCTTTGGCCTTTTCAGCTTCTTCTCTCTCCTTTTCTGCCTGAGCCATGTCTTTCTCGGCTTCAGCTTTGGCTTTCAAAGCTTCTTCCTTAGCTTTTTCAGCTTCAGACCTTAGTCTATTCTCTTCTTCTGTTCTTGCTACCTCGGCTCTGGCTGCTTTAGCTCTGGCTTCTTCTTCTTCTTTGGCAGCTTTAGCTCTGGCTTCTTTTGTTTTCATAGCTTGTGCCCTAGCAACTTCTGCTTCAGCTGCTTTTGCTCTGGCAGCTTCTGCTTTAGCTGCCTCTACTCTGGCTTATTGAGAAGATTGCATTTTAGTATTCCCTATTACCTCCAGTATGAATTTCGCAATCTCTGGATCCTTAGGTAGGGGATATCGATGAGTGGCCAGAGGAGTAGGCGTTAACGGAGTTTGCTTAGAAGGAAGAGGTGCAGAAAGTGAGGACGATGAGGCTTTACCTTTTTCTTGATTCATCTTCTGACCCATTTCGGTTTTCATCTTGTTGATGTTATCCATGTTCTCCCCCTTCTTAGAATCAGGATCCTGATCCTTAGATCTTTTACGCTCGAGCTCAGCCTTCTTGCATGCTCGGGCTTCTTTAGCTTTCTTTCTTTCTTCAAATGAGGAAGATAAGGCGCTTACCAGAGAAGAGAGCTGTAATATGGTGGTTTCCAAAGTTGTGAGCTTCTGATTCATGTGAGAGTTGCTTAAGTTAGTTTTGGAGGCATACTTGGAGGTCAGAGAGTTGACGCGGTCAATCATCGCCTTCTGAAATTGTGCCATATCCGACTTTTTGACCAGTGAAGAGGAAGAGGCAAGTGCATCTTCTGAAGGAAATATAGTAGTGATAAGCTTGTGGATGTCAGCAACAAATGACCCATATTCATCAGCAGAGATGGTGACTTCTGGAGTGGGTATTTCGGAAGGAAGATTAAAGATAGCCTCTGCATTTGATTTAATTCCAGCGTCCAGAGCCTGGAAGTGAGCTTTGCGAGTTACGGTTGAGCTTCGCGATATCGTAAAGAATCTTTCTGATGTCTTCCAAAGCCTGATTTTGAGATGCTTGATGAGCTTGTATGGCTGACAGAGTTTGTTGTTGGGAAACAAGGGATGATTTTAGATCTTCCATAGATCTCTGAATTTGATCACCAAAAGCCTTGAACGCTGCAGTGGTGACAAATTCAGAAGGGGTAACCGGTGCATCTCCAACGAATGGAGCCCCTTGTCTCTCGCGTTCAGAGAGGCCCTGATTCACTCCTGTTTCGACGTTGAGTGTGGACGGACTTCCAACCTATCGTCGAGGGCTGTTATTCATAGACACCTCTTCGGTTGTTCTGAAAGGGTTAGCTTTATCCCGATCCTCAGAGGATAGGGAGCTGAACACAATGTGCTTACCTTTAGGAAGGGTAAAGACCCCGGTAAGTGGTGCATCCTGTGGCTGTAACCCCTCTGATGGGATTTCATCAGCATCTATACTAACAGAGGGCATGGACGTACCCTCTGGTTGTCTTATGACATCGTTGGTCACGAAGACATCAACGTTTTGTGTGGGAGGTGACGAGTTCTGGGGCGACTGAACAATTATAGTTTCAGCATCACCTTTTTGAGAGGATGATGATGATGATGTGGATTCCCCGGATGTGCGTGATGCAGAGGAACAAAGAGTTCCCTCTGATCGGTTTGGCTGTTGGTGGTTTGGATTGGGTTGTCCTTTTTCAATGAGTATAGAGGTGTTGACAACTACCTCAAGAGATGTGGGTACCCTTGGGGATCTTGGAGAGAATCGCTCAAATGTGTCTCTATGGACATCTTCTGTACCCTCTTGCATTATGAGGTCGGGATGGGTAGAAATTCTCTGGTCTGCAGTCGAATTATTTTCAGACTCAGTCTCACTTGACCCCTCACTTTCTAATATGGGCCCTAACTGCTCTGGGGTAGATACTCTCTGTTCTGAGAATACCATAGAGCATTTATAAGAAATGAGAGTAAGAGAGGATGAAGGAATAAGAGCAAGCATGTACCTGGAAAGTTCTCTGGCAGCAGGTAACCGTTGGTGTCGATTGTTGGCTTGTGAGAGCTCATCGAGGCTATTTTGCAGAAAGGCTGGAGCAGAGGAGCTTTTAGTGCACCAATTGCTGGGAAGGTAAAGAGTGATAAAAATCGTGGGAACATCAACGCAGGTAATGGTTTCCCTTGGCTCTGGAGAGAATTTTTGGTCTGAACCGCAGCTTTCATTTCCTGAAAGATTAGGGTCGTGTAGTCCAGAGGTCTATTAAAGAACATCCCATACATGATTGTGAGAATGTTCTTACTAGCTTGATCGAGAGACCCGATTTTGCAGGTAAGGATTTTATTTAGGATTGAGACAAGGACGTTCCACATTGGGGGTAGCTGCTTTCGTTTGAACTCAGATAGCCTATGGATGTGTTCTTTGTAACCCAAGAAGCGAATAAAGGCCAACAGAGCTTCTGGTGTGGGATTAGGTTCTAGGGCAGGGTTGGGAATTGTTTGACCTTCAGCTTCAATGAATGGTTGAGGAAGTTGGAAATACTTTGCTATTTTCTTGCGAGTGATTGGGATTTGGACTGCTGATTCAGATTCAGTGGGGTGGCCAAAGATTCCAATAAGGGTATTTTCATCCTTGATGAACATAGTTTGCCAGACCTCTTGTACATAAATTTCAGGAACATTTGGGTTTGCCAGGGTTAGGGCTCGGTTCAGGGAATGGTTTTGCAGGAATTCAATCATGATCCTGAAATCAGAGAGATAAGTATTGGGATCAAGAAGAACCTGAATATTGCTGGATTTCAATGGTAGCTTAACAACTGGAGCACTATCAGATGTGGAGGTGACCAAGTTGCCATCATCGACTTGGGTATTAGGGTTTGCAACTGGAGACGCCATTGATGAGGAAAGCTTGGTGAGAATCAAACATCGATTAGGAAGTATGAGGATTCTTGAGGAAGATGATTAAGCACAGTACTGTTAAAGTTCCAAATCGAGGTTTATATATGAGAGAGAGAGTACTTGAGTGATTTTTGAATGGGAAGGGTTTTAATTTGGGGACCAACAAAAATGGTTCGGGTTAGATGAGGAGTGCGCGCAGGCGTGTCAACATGCAAGGGCACGATGAATAACACGTGTAAAGAAGGACTGACAAGTGAAAGGGTTTTAGCGCCTAAAAACGAATGAGTATTCCGTCCTCAAAAAGAATTAAAAGGAAATTAGTTAATAGAAAATTATTATTTAAAACAGATAAACTGTTGATTAAAAAATAATTTTGGAGTAATTAAAATCCCTTTAAAATATTAAAATCAGACATTTGAGTAGAAATCGTTTTGTACCAAATGAAAGTTTAATATTCGAAACCAGGTATTTAAATAATAAGAAAGTTTTAGATAACCTTGAAGGCAAGAGTTCAAAAAAATAGGCTTATTAAAGAAAATTTAAAAAGAAACACAAAGGTAAAGAATTTCTGGTCATAGAAAGTAATTTTGACCATAAAATGTCAAAAAACATCTTTTCAGAAGAATTTAAGTTGAATCTGAAACATCTTTGTAACCTTGACGGCAAGAGTTAGTCAGAAGAAACAAATTCAAAGAAAATTGTTAAGTAAAGAGAGGTTCAGAAGACATCTAACAGAAGTTAGTCTTGGTAAGCTCCCCCATGAGCATGTAAGATGTGCTCCCCCTCAAAAATTGAATTCTATTCTGCTCTTAAAAAAATTTGCTTCAAAAAAAATAATCTGCTCCCCTTTGAAGATGGCACTCTGCTCCCCCTCGCAAGTGTAAGATTTGCAACTTTTATGTGAACACTTGGATCAAACAATGTAAAAAGTGGTACAAAGGTGTCAAGTGGCTTCTGTGTACCTCTGAACGAAACCTTCAGAAGTAACCAGAGGCTTCTGGCCTGTTCTGAGTTGTTCGAACATAAAATGTGTCGACAAAAATTTAGACAGAAATAGATAATTTGACAGAATTCTAATAGGATCAAAGAATTAAGTAAAATTACATATTCAACATGCCCAACTTGCTGACTAGGAAATTGAAAGGTGTTTCATCCAGAGCTTTCGTGAAGATATCAGCAAGCTGAAAGTCAGTAGAGACGAAATACATTTCGATTGTGCCTTTCTCCACATGATCTTTGATGAAATGATACCTGACATCAATGTGCTTTGTTTTGGAATGCTGAACTAGATTTTCAGTAATGGCAATGGCACTCTCTGAGTCACACAGGATTGGAATTTTGTCGTATATTAAGCTGTAGTCTCTGAGCTGAGTTTTCATCCAGATAACTTGTGAACAGCAACTGGCAGCAGCAACATACTCAGCTTCTGCTGTGGATGTTGACACACAGTTCTGCTTCTTAGAAGTCCAACTTACAAGTCTGTTACCCAGAAGTTGATAGCTTCCAGAGGTACTTTTTAGATCCAATTTGCATCCTGCATGATCAGAATCTGTATATGCCATTAAATCAAATTCATAATTTTTTGGATACCAGAGACCAAGTGATGGAGATCCCTTGAGATATCGAAAAATTTGTTTAACAGCAGCCAAATGAGATTCTTTAGGATTCGCTTAATAGCGAGCACAGAGGCAAGTGGGAAACATAATATCTGGTCTACTTGCAGTCAGATACAGAAGTGATCCAATCATACCTCTATAACCAGTAGCATCCACTGAGTTCCCAGAAAGATCAGGGCCTAGTTTCATGCTATTAGAGATAGGAGTTTTCATTGGAGAGGAATTTTGAAGATGAAATTTCTTAACCATGTCAGAAACATACTTTGTTTGATTTATGAATATGCCAGAGGCATTTTGTTTAACCTGGAGTCCTAGAAAGAACGTTAGTTCTCCCATCATACTTATTTCAAATTCTTGTTCCATTAAATTAGAAAACAGATCAACTTCTGTTTGATAAGTAGAGCCAAAGATTATGTCATCCACATAAATTTGAACAGCAATTAGCATACCTTTGCCTCTTTTTATGAACAGAGTTATATCGATTTTACCTTTCTCATAACCTTTACTGATCAGAAACGTAGATAGACGTTCGTACCATGCTCTAGGTGCTTGTTTTAGACCATATAAAGCTTTGTCAAGGAGATAGACATATTCTGGATGTTTAGCATCTTTAAATCCAGTAGGTTGTTCAACATACACTTCTTCTTTGAGATATCCATTCAGAAATGCACATCTAACATCCATTTGATAGACTTTAAAGTTCTTGTAAGCAGAGAAAGCCAGAAATAGTCGTATCGCCTCAAGTCTTGCTACAGGGGCAAAGGTTTCATCGTAATCGATTCCTTCTTCTTGGCAATACCCATTAGCAACCAGTTGAGCTTTATTTATGATCACGATGCCATCTTCATCTTTCTTGTTTCTGAAGACCCACTTGGTGCCAATAGCTACTTTGTTCTTTGGGAAAGGAACGAGGTTCCAGACTTTGTTTCGTTTAAATTGTAGCAACTCTTCTTGCATAGCTGATACCCAACTAGGTTCTTGTAAAGCTTCATGAACATGTTTTGTTCGATCATGCAAAGAAAATTTACAAAGAAGGCTTCATTTGCAGTAGCAGATCTTGTCTTAACACCTTTAGAGAGATTGCCAATTATGAGATCTGGAGTGTGAGACTTGGTCCATTTTGTCATCCGAGATTGTGTTACTAGTTGAGCATGTACTTCTGTTTCAGAGGATTGAATTACTTCTGCTGGAAGAGATTCAGAAACAGAAGGCATAAGAGTAACTTCTGGAAATTCACTTGATAAATCAGGGATGCAGAATGTTCTGAAGTGCTCTCAGCAGGAGATTCAGGACCAGAAAGTGTAATTCCAGAAGCTTGAAGAACTTCAAGAATGCTTGGAGATTGAGGAATTGGACTTGTTTCTGGAAGGATCTCTTCTCCCATAAAATCTTGAAAAATAACATCTATTTCAGATTCTCTGGTACCTGAAAGATATTCAGAAGTTACTGTGTTAAGTTTAAGTTCAGAAGTAGAATAGTCAGAAGTTAATTGAGTTTGATCATCAAAATCGATGTTATTGCTCTCCATAACAGTCTTAGTACGTAAGTTAAAAACTCGAAAATCTCTTAAATTTAACGAATATCCTAAGAATTTAGCTTCATCTGATTTCTTGTCAAACTTGCCTAGTTTTTCTCTGTCATTTAAGATGAAACACCTGCATCCAAAAATGTGAAAGAATTTAACACAGGGTTTGCGATTGTTAATTAGCTCATAAGAGGTTTTGAGATGCCTCTTGACAATTATCGAACGATTCTGGGTGAAACATGCAGTTGCTATAGCTTCAGCCCAGAAATGGATGGGTAGTCCAGAAGCAGCAAGCATTGTTCTGGCAGCTTCAACCAAGGTTCTGTTACGCCGCTCTACAACCACATTTTGCTGAGGAGTTCGTACAATAGAGAAGTTTTGTGTAATTCCATTTTCAACAAGGTATGCTTCAAGCTTGCCATTCTTGAATTCAGTACCGTTGTCACTCCTTAGCTGTTGAATCATTTGGTGTAAGAGAACTTGGATTCTGGTCATCATATTTTGCAATACGATGGGTACCTGAGATTTCTGTCCTACGAATGCAAGCCATGTATGCCTGGAGAATTCATCAATAAGTACTAGTATATACTTTTTACCAGATAAACTTTGTGTTGCAATAGGAGCACAAAGATCAACATGTAATAATTGCAGAGGTCTTGTACAAGAATGATCACTTTTTGTTTTATGAGATGCTCGTTTTATTTTTCCCATTTCACATGCGGGGCAGAGGTGATCTTTTTGAAATTGGACTTCTGGAAGACCAGTTACCAAATTATGTCTAACAAGCATCTCAAGATTATCAAAATTTAAGTGAGACATTTTGTGATGCCATACCCATGCAATTTCACTCTTTTTGGAGATAGGACAGAGGGTTTCTTTACCGTCCTTTGATGTGAAATTCATCATATACAAATTACCTTTTTTGTTTGCTCTCCAGAGTTCTTCTCCTGCCTTAGTAAACAAGTAACAACGCTTTTCATCAAATACAAAAAATATTTTAGAATCACAAAGTTGACTTACACTTAACAGATTATGTTTCAGTCCAGAAACATGAGCTACTTTTGATAAGGTAATGTTACCTTCTTGTAAAGTACCATAGCCTTTTATTTGACCCTTACCATTGTCTCCAAACGTTACAGCTCCACCACATTTGTCTTTGAATTTGGAGAGTAAGTTTTTCGATCCAGTCATGTGCCTCGAGCATCCAGATTCAAGATACCAGATGTGCACACGCTGCTTCTGCAATCACATCAGAGTGTTTTAGGTACCCATCTCATTATGGGTCCTTTAATGTTAGTTTTAATCTTTTCACTCTTTTTAATTTGCATATGGCTTGATATTGCAGAATTTAAAGATCTGGTCTTTTTGTTTGCAGTATTATTGTTTTTTTTTGGTTTAGCTTTAAATGAGAAATCATTATAAGAACGATCAGAAGACCTCGAGAAAAATTCCTTTAGTTTTAAAAATAAAGAAAAACATTCAGAATTCTGAGACATAAAAGATTTCATTGAATTTTCATTAGAATAATGATAATTACAATTCTTCTTATTCCTGTCTATACTAGTATCAGTAGTTCTATTGAACTTCTTAGCTAGGTTAGACTTATGCTTAGAATCATAAGTGTTCTTCTGTTGAGGCTTCTTCTGATAATCCTTCTCTGGAGTTTTCTGAATTACTAAAAACAGAAGTAGAAAGATTAGATTTCCATTTGCCTTTCTGAGCAGAAGTAAACTTTGGATAACAAGGTTGAGATAATTTTGGCTGATCAAAAAATTTCTTTTTAAGACGTTCTTCCTTCTCAAGTTCAAGACAAGATTTGGCCTTAAGACACATCCCAATGAAATCTGGATGAATGGGCACAGGTTCTCTGTGTCCTGTTGGAGGAATAGAGAAAGTTGGTATTCCACTTGGATGTTTTTCAATATTCAAACCAGAGGCTCTGATTTCCAGAGGTTCATTAGTAAATAAGAAAGGAGCTTCCTTATTCTTAGTTACTTCTGGGGCCTTTTTGTACTCTAAAGGAAAATGATTTTCTAGATTTGAGAGATATTTTTCTGAGTTAAAGAAATCATCATCTTGATCATCGTTTTCCCAAGGATATGTAATAGTTTCAAAAAAGTCTTGAGATTCAGAAGGATTTAGGTCTACAAAAGAACATGGAACTATCTCTGGATTGTTTTCTGAAGATAGTTCTTGAATATTTTCACGTTCAAAGCATTTATCCAGAGTGGATAGAATATCTTTTTCGAAGCTTAGACGTAGCTCTTCTACTGCTTGTAAAGGAATAAATACATCCGTCTTTGGATTCAAAGTCATATGAACATTTGAGCCAAATTTGAAAATGTCGTCTTTCTTCTGAATTTTGTTCAGATCAACACTTGTTTTTCCAGAAAAGTATTTGATGTTTTTGAATTTGAGTTTTCGTTGACGACAACCATTTTCAAGTTTTGGTTTAAAAAAAATGGATGGTTCATATAATATAGGAAACATAGGCTTATGTTCTTGTCCTAGACAGAAAACAGATTTCAGAGTTGATCTTTTCTCACATGTGGAGGGATCCAGATTCTCGAAACCATGTCCAGATCTCCCTACTTGTGTATTTATCTTATCATGAACTTTCTGAGCATCCAGATATGTTTTGATCTGTAGCTTAGTCTTTTGAAGTTCGATATGTAAAAATTCTCTTTCCTTCTGAAAATAGTTTTTGAGAGCAACAGAATTTAATCTGTCACTTTCCTTAGCACTAATCTCCTTTTCTTTGTTTTCCAAAAGTTTGTTTAAGTTTAATTTCTCTTCTTTGAACTCAACTTCTGTATTTTTAATAATTTTGGAAATCTTCTCATTTTCAACATTGAGTTCCAGTTTTTCTTCAGTTAGAAGATCCATTTCTCTTTTATAAATCTCTCTCTCTCTCTCTCTTTGAGTTTCAGAGAGAGTTTTTTCAGTTTGTTTCCTCAGTTTCTTTTCAACTGTAAGCTTTTGCTTAAGTTCTTCAAATGATATTTCAAAAGTGGTATTTTCAAGTTCAAATGTGTCAGAGAGAGTACCTACAGGTGTTTCAGAAGGCTGATCTTCTGATTCATTTGTTCTGGCCATTCCGCAGAACATAGTTTCATCACCACTTGACTCATCTCCTAGCCAGTTTTCTTTTTCTGCAAAGTGAGCTCTTTCATCAACATTGTACTTGTATTTATTTTTGTAGTACATATTGTCTTTGTTAGAGGTCCTCTGCAATTCTTTGAATAGTGCCCTGGCTTGCCACATCGGTAGCACACATCCTTCTTTCTTTTTAACTCTTCTTCCTTCTTCTCTGTCTCTGTTTTCTCAGATTTGTGTATCCCTTGACGAGGTGCATAACTGGGAACAGGGCGATCGATCCTTTTGCTTCCTTGGAAAGATCTATTACCAAACCTTTTCGTGAATTGTTTGGTAATAAGTTTCAATGAATCAGCAAAAGCTTTGATATCGTCATCAGAGTCAGAATCATCTTCTGGGATTTCTTCTGACATGAGAGCCTTGCTTTTTCTTTCTTCTCAACATCCTTACTCCTTCTGACTGATCCTCTGGACTCAGAAATTAAAACCAGAGGTCCACCGATAGTGTTTTGCTTCTGAACAACCTCTTTCTCATGAGCTTGAAGAGTGCTAAAAACATCATGTAGAGACCATTGTTCCAGATCCTGATTGGCTTGCAAAGACATAGAGAGATTTGACCATTCAGGGTTTAATCTTTTGAGAAATAAGACATTATTGTCTTCTTTGGATCTGATGATGTCACATCTTTTACATAGATTTATCAGAGTGTTAAATCTATGAAAGGTCTGTTCCAAAGATTCTTCAGGAATGGCCTAGAAACTGTTGTATTCATTTAGAGCTTGGGCTCTTTTGTTTTTCTTCATTTTTGCACCACCTTTCAGAATGTTTTCCAATTGATCCCATAACTCCTTGGCACTATCACAAGAATCCAGAGATTGAAATATATCATTCGGAATTGCCATGATTAAGAGACTTTATGCTTTTCTGGACAATTCAACCTTTGCCTTCTCTGGATCCGTCCAATTATCCCATGATTTTGGAATACTCCCAGCAGGGACCTCATCAGTAACAGCTGTAGCAGGAACCCTAGGTATAGTTGTCATTGGAATGAACGGACCATTTTGCACAATAGGATACAGATCAATGTCCAATCCTTCAAAGAAGTTGATCATCCGGATCTTCCATTGTGAATATTCATCACGAATTAGAGTAGGAGGTTTAGTTAGAGAACCAGAGGTGTATACAACGTTCAGATTAGAATTGGCCATATTTCCAGAAACAAAGATTTTGAAAATTACTGAAGATTTGTTGAAATTTGAATCAAATTAATTTCAAAATGATCGAAATGAGACTGAATACTTACTAATCTCAGATTTAAGCAGAAATTACCACAGATTTAGAGAAAACTGTAATGAAGAACAGGAGCTTAAAATCGGAAAATATTGTCAATAGAAAAGGGATTTCTCCAAATGGAAGAGATCTTATAATCAACAGATTGATTATCAGGCTCTGATACCAATTGTTGGAACCCAGATCCCTTTCTAGCAAGTAATCAATAGATCAAATATGTAAATATGAGCGGAAGCAAGTAGGTCTATGATTAACAGTAAGATTAGTAAGAACAAATATGAAGAACAATCGTAATTTGTATTGAATTGCGTTTGTATGATAAACAACAGTTTGCACAAAACAATAGCTCTCTATTTCGTATTTCCAAATCGATACTATTACAAACTGAGAACGAGCTATTTATACGATTACAACTTTGAAAGTCAACTACCTGGCCTATTACAATGAGACACGTAAGTAGGGAAGTAACAAACTAAGATACACACGGAGGGTGTTCTTGCCACGTCATTAGATGCACATGTAGTTACTTGATCTGATTCATACTTCATCAACATTGAGGTCTATCAATTTTCGTTAGTGCATCGACAATATCATCCACCGTCCGCGGTTTTTTCCCTCGACCAAGGTTTTTCCGCGTCACCAAGTCCCTTTACATTACTGCCGTGTTTGTCGTTTGGATTCTTTCTTTAGTCGGATAAGCTCCACACTGACCTTAAGTTGATTTTATTAAACCAATTTTTGGCATAAACAGTTTGGCGCCATCTGTGGGACCCCGTCTAAAGGAAATTCTTCGACAAACCTCCCTGTTACTAATATTTGTTGTTGAGAATTTTCAGGATGACGAATCAACTAACGATCGACCTATTAGTGGCTAAATTCGAAAGCACTCGTCGGCGCCTTACTTAATTAGAAAACCTGCAAGGTCCTCCAGGATTCGAACAACCCTATGTCCCTCTCAACAATACAGTAATTGGGAATCAAACGGGTCTACTATCTTACCACCATTCATTCCAGGACAGGCAATGTTCACCCAATCCTCCCACTGTTCGTTCCAAATCCTCCGGTACCATCAACTGGAGTACAAACATCTCAACAAAGAGTGTTTCAACCAACAACTGGGGTGCCAGTGTCGAACGTAAACACTAACAATGCAGGACCTAGCAACACGAATGTGTCTGGCGGACAAAATAGGTCCACGGAACAGAACATGGGAAACAATACGTCCGGTTTCCAATTTCAAAATACATTTATCAGCCAAAGCTCCCATATGTCTACAGGACTACACGTGACACTTCCACATCAACCTCCTCTCTCCCAGAGTCACCAGTTTCATAACGCATTCGTTGAGAACCACGCCCAAAATCTCAACTTTCATAACCATCCTTTTCAAAATAATTATAATTATGATAATCATGGATCAATGCTTTATAACAACCTTTTTTCAGGGGAAGGATCTGGAAATATATCGCACAACCCAGTCACACAACGCCTAAAACTGTTGGTGGAATAAAATGAGAAAGTCTTGTCCTTGTTGTCAAAACTCCCAGGCGCTGCCGTACCTGTCAACATCGAACCGCCGATAGGATATCAAATGTCACCCTCCTCAGACGCAATAGCTTTGGTCAATATACCGAAGAAATACACGATCCCGATGATGACTCCTAAATATGCCAGTTTATTAGATCCAAACAAACATGTCGCGCAATACAAGCAATTGATGTGGAGAATCTCGATTCCACAATATTACCAAGAAGTATGCATGTGCAAGAGTTTTGGTGCGACAAACAGGAGCTGCGTTACAATGGCTGATAAACTTGAAACCCAAGTCAATCAACTCTGTCGCCGAACTCGTCAACCAATTCTTCTGGCAATTCGCCAACAGTCGCAAAATGGAAAAACCAACGGGTGATTTATATTATATTATTCTAAAGTCTGGTGAATCTGTCAAAAACTATTTTAACCGCTTTAACTCTGAAATGATAGGTATACGAAACTGCGACATGCGAACGTCGATTGAAGCTTATAAACGAGGATTACGTCCGAATTATACCTCGACTTGACGAAATATCCCGCAAAAACCTTTGAAGACGTACGAGCAAGAACTTTGGTGTACATGCGCGTGGAGGATGACGCCATGTTCAGGCACAAACAAACCAACAATAGACACATCTTAAGCGTAAAAAAGATAGAGTTCAAACCCAAAACAACGCCCAAAACAAAATCGACGAAACAAATCTCGAACGTCAGGTTTGATAAAAAGAAAGAGGTGAAGAGCTCGTCGCAATACGATTTCAAAGGAACAATGAAAGACTTGGTCGAAGCATTGAGAAGCGTTCAGTCGACCATTAGATGGCCAAAGAAGAATGATAAACCCAATGACGAAAAAGACAAATCCAAATGGTGTGAATTTCACGATGATTATGGCCATCAGACCGATGATTGCCTTGCCCTAAGGAAAGAGGTCGCATGGTTGATACATAAAGGACACCTAAAAGACATGTTGTCCAACAACACATGTAAACCATCTAAACCACCATCTCCAACGACTACTAAAATTGTGAATTGTATTACAGGTGGATCCGACATCTGTGGACTCACCTACTCGGCGGCTAAAAGACACGCATCCTACCGAAAGCTCGATCCTCAAATTCCTTGTTGAATAAAAGCAGATGAAGAGCTTGTTGGTCCGAAAGGAGTCTACAAGAAATCAATGGATATAGAAACAGTTTGTAGAAGGGGGGGGGGGGTTGAATACAAACGCAAGGTTTTTTTTCAGTTTTTAAATGAGTTTATATTGAATAAACAAATTTACAGTTGTAAGAGAAATTAGAACAAGTATTAAACTTATTCAATTACAACTAAAAAAGAATGAAAATGATGCACAAGAATAAGAAAGAAAAGCAACAGAGGTTTTATAAATAGAAAGTAGCATGCATAAAGATGGAGAAGGGTTCTTCATCTATTTGTACCCGTTGCATTAAATGCAAAACAAAAGGTATAAGCCGCGTGTCAAGTTTCTATTTGAGACTTGTTCTTTGTTCATAAAGCAACCATGCTTTTGTTCATAAATCAGATTTGATGGGGACATAAGAGATAATCCGTACGTCCTTTTCTGACAAGGCATGGGGGTTTTGACTTTTGTGCATCAAGGATAAGATCAACTTTGATCTCGCTGAATGAGCCTCACTTGATCATGGAACCAGAAACTTCAAGGATGAAGTCTTCAAGTATCGCTGAGGGTTTTGCAAGATCTCACACTATGTAGATGACTATTGCTATCGCTGAACCGCTTCAGGTCACTTAGCTGGTCATCTCTTTCTTCAGCTTAGGTCTTCGACATTTGCTGAGTGGCCTAGTTGTGTGAGTGTTGGTCTTCAGTTCTTTAGAGATAGAATGTTGTTCCTGATTGTCAGCGATCACTGAGCGCAGTCAGTATATGCTATCGTTGATTCTGAACACTATCCTATAAATGGAATTTTCACTAAGAACAAGAGGATTCATATTCAAATCATTTCAAGGAGTTTGGCTCAACAATCTCCCCCTATTTTATTATGATTAGTAAGGACTTAAAAAATTTAAAGTATAGATTTGTAATTACTAATTTGTGAGATCTTTTTCAGCTAATAACCTATCCAAATTGTGTTTCATTTGTAAGGATATGAAATAACAATTATTACAAGTGTATAAGCTATAAAGTACATTCATTGATTAATTTGTGGGTCCGATTCAACAAGATCAATGAGGAATTCATATGCAAATCATTGAGTCGGCTGTTTTATTAATGAAAACTTTAAGAAACTACAAACGCGAATGTAACTAAATGACTCTCATTAACGAATCCTCTACCCTAGACTCCTTTATATACTAGGTGTCTATTACATGGTAAGCCCAAACCCATAAGATATTTAACATAATAAATAATATTACAATCAATCGTTTCCTTCTTTATAAAACTTTCTAAACTTAAGACTTATGGTCCTAACATAATTACAGAGTGTAATGTTAGTGAGTATATAAAGGTTTTAAAGAAAATAGAACTCATATGTTCATTGTCCCTTTTACTATTTTCTGGGATCTTTTCAGTACACAGATGGAGTAGAGTACTTCATTGAATTTCATTTAAAAGTATAATTTGAAGAATTACAAGTAAAAATGAAATTACAATCTGAGTAAAGTACTATACACTGAAGTAAATTACAAAGGATAAAAGAAACATCAGTGACTAGTCAGAGAGTCTCTCGTGTCTTCTTCATAATTCTTTCTCATTGATCGTCTTCTGAATACACTTTTCGCCATAGGCTGACAAGCAGTTGAAGTACATGATCTTTATGAGCTTTGAAGGATCCTTTCGAATCTCCTTATTTTTGAGAAACCTTGTTTGCCCATCATTTCCCAAAATACCATTCCAGCTTCTAGGAGAGCAGTGATTTCATTCTCTTCATACTTTCTCTCTTCAGGCAGGGATGTATTGAGCATTGAAATGTCAGGGATAATGAGGAGGGCAAAGAGACTTTCGAAGTTAAATTTAGTCTCATATTTATTTCTAGACAATGGGCCTTCTTCAGTATCAGACTTCGATCTTCTCTTATTGGTTTTCTCAGGGATAGAAGGAATGCTGGCATGTTGTGATATCTTTTGCAATAGCTGGTTAATATGTCTTTCTATTACACCCTTGAATTGAGATTTGGAGTTCTGAATGGCATCTCTGATATCTAGCCATTTAGAGAATCCATAGAACTTGAGGACTTGGGGTTCTTCTTCTTCGCTTCTAGTATCTCTAAACATCGTTACTCTTATCCTTGGACCTTTTCTTGTATTGCATTTATCGATAGTTGCACGAGTAATAGTTGCAGAGCGAATGCGAAAGTCAACCTTTTTAATGCACCATTCAAGTTCAGCATCCTTAGGTTCTTCATTTTCTTTATTCAGGGCTTGTAGAATCTTCTGTTGAGCTATGATCGGATTTACTTGTAAATTTTCTCTTGTCAGTTCTCTCTTAGCTAGCTTTTCAGCAACTAGCTTACTCTTCTCTTCTTCGTGTATCTGACGATTGAACCTTATAGTTTCTTCTCTTACCATCCTTTGAGCAACTCTGAGACTCTCTTGAGCTTGCTTGACTTCTTCATCTCCGAGTCTCTGAGCTTCTAAGTCTTGTGCTCTATCTTCAGGTGGTAGGAAAGAGAATTCATCGTAAACACTTATTGTAATAGCGGCTTCGGGATCAACGGTACTAAAGAGAACTTTTACTCTGGCCAATTCGAGATCTCTTATTAAGTTCTCCCTTCTTTGTTCTTCTTCTGGTTCAGGGATTCGTTGTTTAAGTGCATGCCTTGGGATAAGGCCTTCTTCCTCTTCAGAATCAGATTCGGATATGTACAGCAACTGATCTTCAGTGGAAGGTTCCCTAAAAAATGGAGAATCCTTAGGGGGACAGGGATCACTGAGAATGGGAGAATCAGCGAGAGGTTCATCAGAGACGATATTTGGCGGTGGAGAAGAAGATAGTGTTTGAGTTTCAGAGGGAGGAGTGTAGGTAACGACAGGAAGGCATACCTCAGTGAAGAGCTCGCCCTCAGAAGTTTTTGAAGTGGGATCGAGATCCATCTCTTGCTTGTTTTTCCCTGAGGGATCAGACTGCTCCTGGCTAGGAATAGGCCCGTTCCCCAAGGGTTCTCTGAAAACGACTCCAGGTAGTTGCATTTCTAGACGATTGTCTTTGAAGAATTTTGAAAGTTGAGGGGAGTGTCTTCATCCTCATCATCATCATTTACATCAAATGATTGATGAGGGATGTCTTGTCCATCCTCTTGTTCATCGTCTTATTCTTCTTCGGCATCATCTTCTTCAGTGATGATGGGAGGTTGTTGAGTTGGTTGCTGGTTGTAGAGGGGTTGGGGTTCACCTTGAAGAACCATATTTGCCTTGCTGATAAACTCATCAGCGAGCTCTTGGGCAAATTTCTCCCCCTCTTTGTTGCCAACAGGGAGAGTGTGCACCAGAAGAGTATGCACATTTGAGCTTATGGTGGAGAGATTCTTAGCCTGTGATGTCTGAGTATGAGCAGCCAAACTCAGATTTCCCCCATCTGCTGCAGTGAATGAGGTGGCCTGATCAACAAGGTGAGGGATGTCACCCTAAGTCTTCTGAATATCAGCAAGAGTCTTCTCCTGTTGTGCAACTTTCTCAGCGAGCTCCTTGATAACCCGTTCATTTGCAGAATTATCATCCCTCACCGTCTGAATGTCAGTGTAGATGTTGTTGATGGTAGCCTTCATATGAAGAACACCACTGACTTGGGAGAAGATGATCTCCGAGGAGATCTGCAAAGTATCAACCCTGTGCCTTGTTAGGGCACACTCGTTTACCAAAAAATCTAAGGTAGGAAACAAGGGAGGAGGTGGGGAGATATTTCGGATGTCAGCGACCAAGGAAGGAAGCTGACTGGAAAGATTATCTCTTTATATCTTCAGCTTTATCGACCTTAGGAGACGTGAAGGAAGAGGAGGGCTCGCTGGCTGGAGCAGCAGACGTGGTAGTGGTGGTGTTGGTGGTAGCTGATGAGAATCGAGGAGCAGCGACACCTATTGATTACAAAGATATAGCAGCCAAAAAGAGCTCTGGGTTAAAACATATGTGTGGGAGGTAGTACGTATAACCAAGGATTCCTTGAAACTATCATGAGGATTACTCTCAGGAATAGTACATGCTACGGTAGTGTCTTGAGGATCACTGACCTGTATCTGAGAATGTTTAAAAGAAACATTTCCAGGTCCTGTGCATGTGGCTTTCCAATATTCAGATTGTCGAAACAAAATTGATGGTTGGATAACACGTTGTTCAACCTCATCAGAGATAGGGACAATCATCTATAAATCATGAGTTGCTGTGTGGACCAAAGAATAGGAGGTAGAAGAAGAAGAAAAAGTTGTGTATGTAATACCTGATCCAGCTTCAGCAGAGCAGGCTATTACAATCTCAGGGACCGAGGTCGTTGAGAATGGGGGTAGTGCTGATGAAGCGGCAATGAAAACAGAAGCCGTTGTCGTCGCTGTGGAGAGAGGAACGTTGGTAGTACGTCACAATCAGGGAGAGTTGACTTTTGAGAGACGCTCTTCTTTTGCTTCTTTGCCCCGGGCTTGTGAGCGATGGTCTTTTTGTGACCATCGGTCGGCTAATTTCTTTTAACAGGGGAGGAGGAGGTGTCGAGGCTAATCACTGTGAGGAATGGCAGTGATACAGACACAGTGTCTACCTGAGTGGTAGAGGATGGATTACTTCCAGGGGCAGCATTCCTAATAAGGTTTAGTATATAGGGGAGGTAGGGAACGTCTCCTGTTTGTTCTTCAATCTCCAAGGATTTCTTCCCTACCTGAAAGAAGGACTGATTTCCAACCTTAGGGTATCCCTCATAAACATTTTCCAAGATGTTTGCCACAAATCTTGGAAAAGGGATAGTTTTCTCCCTCTTTGGTGCCTGAACTCGGTGGTAGAGTTCGCTGAAGATGTTGTCAGCGAAGTTCAGCTTTCTACCATGGCATAGTGAGAATGCCATCTCCAAAAATGGCTTACTGGCTTGATCTTGAGAGCCAGTCTTAGTGTCTAAGCACGGAATCACCTGAGAGTGAAGATGTACTGCCACCTAGCTGGCATTCTTTTCTTCTCAGTCTTGGTGATGGTCTTCACATCAGAGTCCTACTTGTAGCCAACAGTGTCAAGGAAGGAGATGATTTCTTCCTTGGAGGGAACAGAGACCCATGTCCGATTCTTACCTCCAAACGGAAGGTCAAGAGTAGCACGTATAATTCCAGAGGTGATGGCATGTGTTCCTTTGCTAGTGGTGAAGTCAACAGTAGGGAGTTCACTTCCTCTTTCAGTGGTGACCATTGAGGTGTGTGCAGTATACCATAATTGAAGATCAACAATGATTCCAACATAAACGTGAGTGAAAGCTTATATTTGAGGGCACTTCATGATGAACCTTGCACCTTCAGCGAATTGTGGTTTATCAGCGGGGATGTCAACCAAAGCTATGAAGTTGCTTGGTTTGATCACTCCTTGTTCAGGGGTGAATTTAGTTTCAGGAGCCCCTACAAATTTGGTGACTGGAAGAACTTTACCTTCAGCGTACTTGAACTGGGAGCTTGAGGATGCCATTGTTGTTTCGAAGATAGGAACACCAAATAGGAAAATCATGGCTTAATACATAAGAGTATAAACCATATATTTTTGGTACGAAGAATACCACAATTGTAACACCCGGAAATTTTAGTTAAGTTTATGAAACTTTGGAAAAGACTGATACAAGAATTCTGGTATTTCAGGCCTATTTTCAAGTATTTATTTCATATTTGGTTGAAGAATTAAAGAAGGAGTCCAACGATATTTTTCGGAGTCAATTTGGAGCTAAGACGAAGCAAATATGGGTATAACATCGTCTAAGGCTAGTTTTCATGTGGGTTAGGATGGAAGCTGGTTACGAGGTGAGTTTCAGAGTTGAAACTGGCTTGATAACTAGCCTAGGCACTTTTGCACTCAATTATGCTTAGCGTGAGTTACAAAGCCAGTTAGCAAATCGTAACTAACTTCACAAGTAGCCCTAAGCTCTTTTTACTTGATTTATGCTTAGCGTGAGTTACAATGCCAGTTACGAAATGTAACTAGCTTCACAACTAGCGTCAGAGTCTGTTTGGTCAAGAAGGAGCCGCATGAGTTACCAATGCCAGTTACGAACGTAACTGGCGTCCATATCTGGCGTTAGCCTCTGTCAGCGTTTTAAAGACCAAAAATCGGGATCTTTTTCATTTGAACCATATCTCTCTCAATAATGCTCCGATTTGGGTGATTCAAGTTTCTATGGATTCGTCTCTTGAAGCTCTACAACATGGAAACAAGTATGGCTAGAGGATATTGGTTGATTTTGGAGTTCATAGAAGTGAAGGTAAGATCTTAATCCTTGAATCTTGAATCTAGGGTTTGGGTTCTTCCACCAACAACTCTCATTCTCTCTTGGGTTCGTTCTTGTGTATGTTTTGGAGGTTATGTAGGTGTTCTTGAAATACTTACACCATGGATCAAGAGGTGTAGCTCGAGGATCTAAAGTCTTTACCGAATGGAACTCAGCATTGGGGTAAAACCTAGATTGAGCTTAAATCTAGCAAGGTGAGTTCAAGATACTTTGTGAAAACTTTGTACATGCCAAAAACGTCCATTTTAAAGTATTAACATGCTTCACTTGTTATTTATCAAATGTGTGAGTATTTGTGTAAGTTTGCATATTTGGTATAAAAGGATTTATAAATCATGAAAGAGGCTTATACTTGGTTTTTAGACATTTTGACAAATAAATTATAAGTGTGGGTTTTTTGGGTGCAATATCTTTAAATGAAAACCATTTGGTTGTATTTGCATCTTTGGAGTTTTGGAACTTATAAATCTTTGAAAGATTACAGATTATTGCATTATGGGTCATTTTGTAAATGCGTGAGTTGAATTCAAATCTAAACTTATAAACTCAAATACTTGTTGTGAATGTAGTATTTTACTGATTCCTAAACTTAATTTCAAGTGGTTGTGTATTTGGGTAAGTTTGGAGGTTTTGGGTCAAAATGAGGATTTTGAGTATTTTGTTGTAAATGATGAGTTGAGCATCATTAATGGTTTAAAATACTTGGAAAGGTTATAAAATGAAATAATCTTTGGTTTGAAACTCAAAATGATTTGACCTAATTTTTGGTAAAACTTGGACTTGAAAGAAGATGGTTTGTTGAAAAGAGTTTTCAAGGTTGGAAAACTAGTAATACGTCTCGTTGATGTATTCGGTAGTAGGACTAGTATGTAATGGATCCATAGGCATATAGTCGGTTTAAAGGCGCGATTGTTGTCCCTTTTTGGTCGCATAGAAGTCATAGGGGGCCTCTTACCGTTGGGTATAATGCCGGATCATTACCGGATGCCATTGACTCTATGCATACTTAATTTGGGGTCATCAGGGGGCCGTGTACTAAGGTGCATAATCGGTTATAGACCGGTTTCCAGTGACCATTGTGCGGGCTTTCGTAGGAGCCATCGGGGGCAGTGTACTAAGGTGCATAATCGGTTGTTGACCGATTGCCATTGACTCCTATGGTTGCTCAACATCGAGTAGTGACCTACTTTTGTATCCGTCACCAAAGATGGTATAATCGGGAATCCCCCGTGAACTTTGGATATTTCTATCCCTTTAAAGGTCCGCGTGAGTTAACGTTTTATAAAACATGGTTAAAAGTATGTTTTCTATCTCCACGTTTATAAACTCAATCATAGTCGTGCGAGTATTGGAATTGGTATGTCGTTAAAAGAATATTTCTATTTTAAAGTATTCTCTTCTAATGCCATCTTGGTCTAAAGCTTTCTTTATGGGACTAGTGAATTTGGGGAAAGACGTTGCTTTTATAATAAGGTTATTTCCTTTGAGAATTATATTTTGTCAAGCATATCTTTTGGTTTCAAATCAATCATAAATATGTTAAAAACTCTTGAGCTCACTAGGCGTTAAGCCTAACCCTTTTTCTTTGTCGGCATGTGCATCAGGTTATCGTGGGGGGTGGTACTAGTGACACGTGTGGACTTGAGTGCTAGGAAGTGGCGCGATAAAGACTTTTGGTGACGTTTTCCGTATTCGGAGATAGCGACTCTTATTGGTTTAGTAACACCCAACCGTAAGTAGGTCTTGTATAAGACTTGATTTGTTTGTTGTAGAGGCTTTTTACTAATTGTGGTTTGAGGAAAGTTATTTATTGATGAAATATTAGAAATTTTAAATTAGTCGCTCTTTCCAGATTTGAGGGTGTTACAACAATGTAAAGAAAAACAAGTGCTTTGATGAACAAAATCAAAATACTTGTTGTTTTTGTCAGATTTTTAGAAAAATGTTTTTTGTAATGTGAATATTTATGGTATACAAATATACCATAAACAGTTTTGAGAAAATATTTAGATGAGATTTTGGATCAAAATTGATATCTGATACCAAAATGTTCTCTGTTCTAAGAAAAAACTTAGAACAAGTTTTTAAAAAGATGGAGTTTTAAGACAGTTATAAAGCAGAAAAAATCTTTATAACAAGAAGTTATAGAAGATGAGCAGAAGTTATAAACAACATTCAAGTTGTTGTTCATAAATAATAACATAAAAAAAAAGATCAAACCTTGAGAAAAATGGAGGATGAGAAAAATGCACAAGTGCGTGTTCTTGGTGTTCTTGAGAAGTTGCAGAAGAAATTCAAACTTGCTTGAGAGAATATGAGCGCATAAAGAAGAATTGGTAATTAATTTCCCTTATATAGGTGGATGAGAGAGAAAGAGGAGAGAGAAGAAAACTAAACGACGGTTTTAGCTTTTTGAAAAAGGTAATGATGACCTATTGCACGTTCCTAGGGTTTCATTGGATAGGAAACGTTGAGGTCCGTCGTGTGTCAGAAAAAGGTTTGACTTATCCTTTTCTTTTGAAAAAATAATAAGATTATCATTTAAATAATAAATGTTAATCATTATCTGTTTAAAATCTTCATCATTTGCAATAAAAGTATTGTCAGTGATGGGTTTTCTCTTTTGAGATCCATTCTCTGAATAAAAAGACATTCAGAGAGGGTAAGGAATAGAAGTACATACCTTGGAGAGATATATGTATTACGCTCTTCTTTTGCTTCTTTGCCCCGGGCTTGTGAGCGATGGTCTTTTTGTGACCATCGGTCGACTGTTTTCTTTTAACAGGGGAGGAGGAGGTGTCGAGGCTAATCACTGTGAGGAATGGCAGTGATATAGACATAGTGTCTACCTGAGTGGTAGAGGATGGATTACTTCCAGGGGCAGCATTCCTAATAAGGTTTAGTATATAGGGGAGGTAGGGAATGTCTCCTGTTTGTTCTTCAATCTCCAAGGATTTCTTCCTACACCGAAAGAAGGATCCGATTTCCAACCTTAGGGTATCCCCATAAACATTTTCCAAGATGTTTGCCACAAATCTTGGAAAAGGGATAGTTTTCTCCCTTTTTGGTGCCTGAACTCGGTGGTAGAGTTCGCTGAAGATGTAGTCAGCGAAGTTCAGCTTTCTACCATGGCATAGTGAGAATGCCATCTCCAAAAATGGCTTATTGGCTTGATCTTGAGAGCCAGTCTTAGTGCCTAAGCACGGAATCACCTGAGAGTGAAGATGTACTGCCACCTAGCTGGCATTCTTTTCTTTCAGTCTTGGTGATGGTCTTCACATCAGAGTCCTACTTGTAGCCAACAGTGTCAAGGAAGGAGATGATTTCTTCTTTGGAGGGTGCAGAGACCCAAGTCCGATTCTTACCTCTAAACGGAAGGTCAAGACTAGCACGTATAATTCCAGAGGTGATGGCATGTGTTTCTTTGCTAGTGGTGAACTCAACAGCAGGGAGTTCACTTTCCTCTTTCAGTGGTGACCATTGTGGTGTGTGCAGTATACCAGAATTGAAGATAAACAATGATTCCAACAGAAACATGAGTGAAAGCTTATATTAAAGGGCACTTCATGATGAACCTTGCACCTTCAGCGAATTGTGGTTTATCAGTGGGGATGTCAACCAAAGCTATGAAGTTGCTTGGTTTATTACTCCTTGTTCAGGGGTGAATTTAGTTTCAGGAGCCCCTACAAATTTGGTGACTGGAAGAACTTTACCTTCAGCGTACTTGAACTTGGAGCTTGAGGATGCCATTGTTGTTTCAAAGATAGGAACCCCAAATAGGAAAATCATGGCTTAATACATAAGAGTATAAGCCATATATTTTTGGTACGAAGAATACCATAATGTAAAGAAAAACAAGTGCTTTGATGAACAAAATCAAAATACTTGTTGTTTTTGTCAGATTTTTAGAAAAATGTTTTTTGTAATGTGAATATTTATGGTATACAAATATACCATAAACAGTTCTGAGAAAATATTTAGATGAGATTTTGGATCAAAATTGATATCTGATACCAAAATGTCCTCTGTTCTAAGAAAAAACTTAGAACAAGTTTTTAAAAAGATGGAGTTTTAAGACAGTTATAAAGCAGAAAAAATCTTTATAACAAGAAGTTATAGAAGATGAGCAGAAGTTATAAACAACATTCAAGTTGTTGTTCATAAATAATAACATAAAAAGAAAGATCAAACCTTGAGAAAAATGGAGGATGAGAAAAATGCACAAGTGCGTGTTCTTGGTGTTCTTGAGAAGTTGCAGAAGAAATTCAAACTTGCTTGAGAGAATATGAGCGCATAAAGAAGAATTGGTAATTAATTTCCCTTATATAGGTGGATGAGAGAGAAAGAGGAGAGAGAAGAAAACTAAACGACGGTTTTAGCTTTTTGAAAAAGGTAATGATGACCTATTGCACGTTCCTAGGGTTTCATTGGATAGGAAACGTTGAGGTCCGTCGTGTGTCAGAAAAAGGTTTGACTTATCCTTTTCTTTTGAAAAAATAATAAGATTATCATTTAAATAATAAATGTTAATCATTATCTGTTTAAAATCTTCATCATTTGCAATAAAAGTATTGTCAGTGATGGGTTTTCTCTTTTGAGATCCATTCTCTGAATAAAAAGACATTCAGAGAGGGTAAGGAATAGAAGTACATACCTTGGAGAGATATATGTATTACGCTCTTCTTTTGCTTCTTTGCCCCGGGCTTGTGAGCGATGGTCTTTTTGTGACCATCGGTCGACTGTTTTCTTTTAACAGGGGAGGAGGAGGTGTCGAGGCTAATCACTGTGAGGAATGGCAGTGATATAGACATAGTGTCTACCTGAGTGGTAGAGGATGGATTACTTCCAGGGGCAGCATTCCTAATAAGGTTTAGTATATAGGGGAGGTAGGGAATGTCTCCTGTTTGTTCTTCAATCTCCAAGGATTTCTTCCCTACCTGAAAGAAGGACTGATTTCCAACCTTAGGGTATCCCTCATAAACATTTTCCAAGATGTTTGCCACAAATCTTGGAAAAGGGATAGTTTTCTCCCTTTTTGGTGCCTGAACTCGGTGGTAGAGTTCGCTGAAGATGTAGTCAGCGAAGTTCAGCTTTCTACCATGGCATAGTGAGAATGCCATCTCCAAAAATGGCTTATTGGCTTGATCTTGAGAGCCAGTCTTAGTGCCTAAGCACGGAATCACCTGAGAGTGAAGATGTACTGCCACCTAGCTGGCATTCTTTTCTTCTCAGTCTTGGTGATGGTCTTCACATCAGAGTCCTACTTGTAGCCAACAGTGTCAAGGAAGGAGATGATTTCTTCCTTGGAGGGTGCAGAGACCCAAGTCCGATTCTTACCTCTAAACGGAAGGTCAAGAGTAGCACGTATAATTCCAGAGGTGATGGCATGTGTTTCTTTGCTAGTGGTGAACTCAACAGCAGGGAGTTCACTTTCCTCTTTCAGTGGTGACCATTGTGGTGTGTGCAGTATACCAGAATTGAAGATAAACAATGATTCCAACAGAAACATGAGTGAAAGCTTATATTAAAGGGCACTTCATGATGAACCTTGCACCTTCAGCGAATTGTGGTTTATCAGTGGGGATGTCAACCAAAGCTATGAAGTTGCTTGGTTTATTACTCCTTGTTCAGGGGTGAATTTAGTTTCAGGAGCCCCTACAAATTTGGTGACTGGAAGAACTTTACCTTCAGCGTACTTGAACTTGGAGCTTGAGGATGCCATTGTTGTTTCAAAGATAGGAACACCAAAAAGGAAAATCATGGCTTAATACATAAGAGTATAAACCATATATTTTTGGTACGAAGAATACCATAATGTAAAGAAAAACAAGTGCTTTGATGAACAAAATCAAAATACTTGTTGTTTTTGTCAGATTTTTAGAAAAATGTTTTTTGTAATGTGAATATTTATGGTATACAAATATACCATAAACAGTTCTGAGAAAATATTTAGATGAGATTTTGGATCAAAATTGATATCTGATACCAAAATGTCCTCTGTTCTAAGAAAAAACTTAGAACAAGTTTTTAAAAAGATGGAGTTTTAAGACAGTTATAAAGCAGAAAAAATATTTATAACAAGAAGTTATAGAAGATGAGCAGAAGTTATAAACAACATTCAAGTTGTTGTTCATAAATAATAACATAAAAAGAAAGATCAAACCTTGAGAAAAATGGAGGATGAGAAAAATGCACAAGTGCGTGTTCTTGGTGTTCTTGAGAAGTTGCAGAAGAAATTCAAACTTGCTTGAGAGAATATGAGCGCATAAAGAAGAATTGGTAATTAATTTCCCTTATATAGGTGGATGAGAGAGAAAGAGGAGAGAGAAGAAAACTAAACGACGGTTTTAGCTTTTTGAAAAAGGTAATGATGACCTATTGCACGTTCCTAGGGTTTCATTGGATAGGAAACGTTGAGGTCCGTCGTGTGTCAGAAAAAGGTTTGACTTATCCTTTTCTTTTGAAAAAATAATAAGATTATCATTTAAATAATAAATGTTAATCATTATCTGTTTAAAATCTTCATCATTTGCAATAAAAGTATTGTCAGTGATGGGTTTTCTCTTTTGAGATCCATTCTCTGAATAAAAAGACATTCAGAGAGGGTAAGGAATAGAAGTACATACCTTGGAGAGATATATGTATTACGCTCTTCTTTTGCTTCTTTGCCCCGGGCTTGTGAGCGATGGTCTTTTTGTGACCATCGGTCGACTGTTTTCTTTTAACAGGGGAGGAGGAGGTGTCGAGGCTAATCACTGTGAGGAATGGCAGTGATATAGACATAGTGTCTACCTGAGTGGTAGAGGATGGATTACTTCCAGGGGCAGCATTCCTAATAAGGTTTAGTATATAGGGGAGGTAGGGAATGTCTCCTGTTTGTTCTTCAATCTCCAAGGATTTCTTCCCTACCTGAAAGAAGGACTGATTTCCAACCTTAGGGTATCCCTCATAAACATTTTCCAAGATGTTTGCCACAAATCTTGGAAAAGGGATAGTTTTCTCCCTTTTTGGTGCCTGAACTCGGTGGTAGAGTTCGCTGAAGATGTAGTCAGCGAAGTTCAGCTTTCTACCATGGCATAGTGAGAATGCCATCTCCAAAAATGGCTTATTGGCTTGATCTTGAGAGCCAGTCTTAGTGCCTAAGCACGGAATCACCTGAGAGTGAAGATGTACTGCCACCTAGCTGGCATTCTTTTCTTCTCAGTCTTGGTGATGGTCTTCACATCAGAGTCCTACTTGTAGCCAACAGTGTCAAGGAAGGAGATGATTTCTTCCTTGGAGGGTGCAGAGACCCAAGTCCGATTCTTACCTCTAAACGGAAGGTCAAGAGTAGCACGTATAATTCCAGAGGTGATGGCATGTGTTTCTTTGCTAGTGGTGAACTCAACAGCAGGGAGTTCACTTTCCTCTTTCAGTGGTGACCATTGTGGTGTGTGCAGTATACCAGAATTGAAGATAAACAATGATTCCAACAGAAACATGAGTGAAAGCTTATATTAAAGGGCACTTCATGATGAACCTTGCACCTTCAGCGAATTGTGGTTTATCAGTGGGGATGTCAACCAAAGCTATGAAGTTGCTTGGTTTATTACTCCTTGTTCAGGGGTGAATTTAGTTTCAGGAGCCCCTACAAATTTGGTGACTGGAAGAACTTTACCTTCAGCGTACTTGAACTTGGAGCTTGAGGATGCCATTGTTGTTTCAAAGATAGGAACCCCAAATAGGAAAATCATGGCTTAATACATAAGAGTATAAACCATATATTTTTGGTACGAAGAATACCATAATGTAAAGAAAAACAAGTGCTTTGATGAACAAAATCAAAATACTTGTTGTTTTTGTCAGATTTTTAGAAAAATGTTTTTTGTAATGTGAATATTTATGGTATACAAATATACCATAAACAGTTCTGAGAAAATATTTAGATGAGATTTTGGATCAAAATTGATATCTGATACCAAAATGTCCTCTGTTCTAAGAAAAAACTTAGAACAAGTTTTTAAAAAGATGGAGTTTTAAGACAGTTATAAAGCAGAAAAAATATTTATAACAAGAAGTTATAGAAGATGAGCAGAAGTTATAAACAACATTCAAGTTGTTGTTCATAAATAATAACATAAAAAGAAAGATCAAACCTTGAGAAAAATGGAGGATGAGAAAAATGCACAAGTGCGTGTTCTTGGTGTTCTTGAGAAGTTGCAGAAGAAATTCAAACTTGCTTGAGAGAATATGAGCGCATAAAGAAGAATTGGTAATTAATTTCCCTTATATAGGTGGATGAGAGAGAAAGAGGAGAGAGAAGAAAACTAAACGACGGTTTTAGCTTTTTGAAAAAGGTAATGATGACCTATTGCACGTTCCTAGGGTTTCATTGGATAGGAAACGTTGAGGTCCGTCGTGTGTCAGAAAAAGGTTTGACTTATCCTTTTCTTTTGAAAAAATAATAAGATTATCATTTAAATAATAAATGTTAATCATTATCTGTTTAAAATCTTCATCATTTGCAATAAAAGTATTGTCAGTGATGGGTTTTCTCTTTTGAGATCCATTCTCTGAATAAAAAGACATTCAGAGAGGGTAAGGAATAGAAGTACATACCTTGGAGAGATATATGTATTACGCTCTTCTTTTGCTTCTTTGCCCCGGGCTTGTGAGCGATGGTCTTTTTGTGACCATCGGTCGACTGTTTTCTTTTAACAGGGGAGGAGGAGGTGTCGAGGCTAATCACTGTGAGGAATGGCAGTGATATAGACATAGTGTCTACCTGAGTGGTAGAGGATGGATTACTTCCAGGGGCAGCATTCCTAATAAGGTTTAGTATATAGGGGAGGTAGGGAATGTCTCCTGTTTGTTCTTCAATCTCCAAGGATTTCTTCCCTACCTGAAAGAAGGACTGATTTCCAACCTTAGGGTATCCCTCATAAACATTTTCCAAGATGTTTGCCACAAATCTTGGAAAAGGGATACTTTTCTCCCTTTTTGGTGCCTGAACTCGGTGGTAGAGTTCGCTGAAGATGTAGTCAGCGAAGTTCAGCTTTCTACCATGGCATAGTGAGAATGCCATCTACAAAAATGACTTACTGGCTTGATCTTGAGAGCCAGTCTTAGTGCCTAAGCACGGATTCACCTGAGAGTGAAGATGTACTGCCACCTAGATGGCATTCTTTTCTTCTCAGTCTTGGTGATGGTCTTCACATCATAGTCCTACTTGTAGCCAACAATGTCAAGGAAGGACATGATTTCTTCCTTGAAGGGTGCAGAGACCCATGTCCGATTCTTACTTCTAAACGGAAGGTGAAGAGTAACACGTATAATTCTAGAGGTGATGGCATGTGTTCCTTTGCTAGTGGTGAACTCAACAGCAGGGAGTTCACTTCCTCTTTCAGTGGTGACCATTGTGGTGTGTGCAGTATACCAGAATTGAAGATCAACAATGATTCCAACATAAACGTGAGTGAAAGCTTATATTAGATGACACTTCATGATGAACCTTGCACCTTCAGTGAATTGTGGTTTATCAGCGGGGATGTCAACCAAAGCTATGAAGTTGCTTGGTTTGATCACTTCTTGTTCAGGGGTGAATTTAGCTTCAGGAGCCCCTACAAATTTGGTGATTGGAAGAACTTCACCTTCAATGTACTTGAACTGGGAGCTTGAAGATGCCATTGTTGTTTCGAAGATAGGAACACCAAATACTAAAATCATGGCTTAATACATAAGAGTATAAACCATATATTTTTGTTACGAAGAATACCAAAATGTAAAGAAAAACAAGTCCTTTGATGAACAAAATCAAAATACTTGTTGTTTTTGACAGATTTTTAGAAAAAAGTTTTTTGTAATGTGAATATTTATGGTATACAAATATACCATAAACAGTTCTGAGAAAATATTTAGATGAGATTTTGGATTAAAATTGATATCTGGTACCAAAATGTCCTCTGTTCTAAGAAAAAACTTAGAACAAGTTTTTAAAAAGATGGAGTGTTAAGACAGTTATAAAGCAGAAAAAATCTTTATAACAAGAAGTTATAGAAGTTGAGCAGAAGTTATAAACAACATTCAAGTTGTTGTTCATAAATAATAACATAAAAAGAAAGATCAAACCTTGAGAAAAATGAAGGATGAGAAAAATGCAAAAGTGCGTGTTCTTGGTGTTCTTGAGAAGTTGCAGAAGAAATTCAAACTTGCTTGAGAGAATATGAGCGTATAAAGAAGAATTGGAAATGAATTTTTCTTATATAGGTGGATGAGAGAGAAAGAGGAGAGAGAAGAAAATTAAACGACGGTTTAGCTTTTTGAAAAAGGTAATGATGACCTATTGCACGTTCCTAGGGTTTCATTGGATAGTAAACGTTGAGTCGTGTGTCAGAAAAAGGTTTGACTTATCCTTTTCTTTTGAAAAAATAATAAGATTATCATTTAAATAATAAATGTTAATCATTATCTGTTTAAAATCTTCATCATTTGCAATAAAAGTATTGTCAGTGATGGGTTTTCTCTTTTGAGATCCATTCTTTGAATAAAAAGACATTCAGAGAGGGTAAGGAATAGAAGTACATACCTTGGAGAGATATATGTATTACGCTCTTCTTTTGCTTCTTTGCCCCGGGCTTGTGAGCGATGGTCTTTTTGTGACCATCGGTCGGCTGTTTTCTTTTAACAGGGGAGGAGGAGGTGTCGAGGCTAATCGCTGTGAGGAATGGCAGTGATATAGACATAGTGTCTACTTGAGTGGTAGAGGATGGATTACTTCCAGGGGCAGCATTCCTAATAAGGTTTAGTATATAGGGGAGGTAGGGAATGTCTCCTGTTTGTTCTTCAATCTCCAAGGATTTCTTCCCTACCTGAAAGAAGGACTGATTTCCAACCTTAGGGTATCCCTCATAAACATTTTCCAAGATGTTTGCCACAAATCTTGGAAAAGGGATAGTTTTCTCCCTTTTTGGTGCCTGAACTCGGTGGTAGAGTTCGCTGAAGATGTAGTCAGCGAAGTTCAGCTTTCTACCATGGCATAGTGAGAATGCCATCTACAAAAATGACTTACCGGCTTGATCTTGAGAGCCAGTCTTAGTGCCAAAGCACGGATTCACCTGAGAGTGAAGATGTACTGCCACCTAGCTGGCATTCTTTTCTTCTCAGTCTTGGTGATGGTCTTCACATCATAGTCCTA
The DNA here is from genome assembly GCA_036898165.1 of Silybum marianum. NCBI lineage: Eukaryota > Viridiplantae > Streptophyta > Magnoliopsida > Asterales > Asteraceae > Silybum > Silybum marianum. The sequence goes on from CM072531.1 coordinate 9,041,400, forward strand.
CTTGTAGCCAACAGTGTCAAGGAAGGAGATGATTTCTTCCTTGGAGGGTGCAGAGACCCATGTCCGATTCTTACCTCTAAACGGAAGGTGAAGAGTAGCACGTATAATTCCAGAGGTGATGGCATGTGTTCCTTTGCTAGTGGTGAACTCAACAGCAGGGAGTTCACTTCCTCTTTCAGTGGTGACCATTGTGGTGTGTGCAGTATACCAGAATTGAAGATCAACAATGATTCCAACATAAACGTGACTAAAAGCTTATATTAGATGGCACTTCATGATGAACCTTGCACGTTCAGTGAATTGTGGTTTATCAGCGGGGATGTCAATCAAAGCTATGAAGTTGCTTGGTTTGATCACTTCTTGTTCAGGGGTGAATTTAGCTTCAGGAGCCCCTACAAATTTGGTGACTGGAAGAACTTCACCTTCATTGTACTTGAACTGGGAGCTTGAGGATGCCATTGTTGTTTCAAAGATAGGAACACCAAATAGTAAAATCATGGCTTAATACATAAGAGTATAAACCATATATTTTTGGTACGAAGAATACCAAAATGTAAAGAAAAACAAGTGCTTTGATGAACAAAATCAAAATACTTGTTGTTTTTGGCAGATTTTTAGAAAAAAGTTTTTTGTAATGTGAATATTTATGGTATACAAATATACCATAAACAGTTTTGAGAAAATATTTAGATGAGATTTTGGATCAAAGTTGATATCTGATACCAAAATGTCCTCTGTTCTAAGAAAAAAACTTAGAACAAGTTTTTAAAAAGATGGAGTGTTAAGACAGTTATAAAGCAGAAAAAATCTTTATAACAAGAAGTTATAGAAGTTGAGCAGAAGTTATAAACAACATTCAAGTTGTTGTTCATAAATAATAACATAAAAAGAAAGATCAAACCTTGAGAAAAATGAAGGATGAGAAAAATGCAAAAGTGCGTGTTCTTGGTGTTCTTGAGAAGTTGCAGAAGAAATTCAAACTTGCTTGAGAGAATATGAGCGTATAAAGAAGAATTGGAAATGAATTTTTCTTATATAGGTGGATGAGAGAGAAAGAGGAGAGAGAAGAAAACTAAACGACGGTTTAGCTTTTTGAAAAAGGTAATGATGACCTATTGCACGTTCCTAGGGTTTCATTGGATAGTAAACGTTGAGTCGTGTGTCAGAAAAAGGTTTGACTTATCCTTTTCTTTTGAAAAAATAATAAGATTATCATTTAAATAATAAATGTTAATCATTATCTGTTTAAAATCTTCATCATTTGCAATAAAAGTATTGTCAGTGATGGGTTTTCTCTTTTGAGATCCATTCTCTGAATAAAAAGACATCCAGAGAGGGTAAGGAATAGAACTACATACCTTGGAAAGATATATGTATTATTGTAATAGAGTGCAGGTGATGAATAGTTAGTCTTGAAAGATACTTTATCTTGAAAGTATTGTCTGTGGATGTGAAGTTCTTATCTTCACTATCTTTTAACAACTTAATTGCCGCAACATGCAATGGAGCGGTATCTTCCTCCATTAAAGCTAGTTCCTCAATTCTCTCATCATCCTTTGCCCAGACTTCATCTTCTTCTTCCAACTTAAGGGCTTTTCTAATTCCTTCCTCATAACATGATGATTCAATGTCATGTAAGGTTGAACACTCTTCTATATCATCAGGGTATTTCAAGGAATTAAAAAGATTAAATGTGAATTTTTGATCACGAAGCCTCATAGTCAATTCTCCTTTTTGGACATCTATCAAAGTTCTTCCGGTGGCTAAGAAGGGTCTTCCTAAAGTGATAGGAATGTCCTTGTCAGCCTCAAAATCTAGAATGATAAAATCTGCTGGAAATATGAACTTATCAACTTGCACTAAAACATCCTCAATTTTTCCTTTAGGATAGGCAATGGTCTTATCAGCCAATATCAATGTGACAATAGTAGGCCTTGCTTCTCCTAATCCTAAGGTGTTGTAAACTGACAAGGGCATGAGGTTGATGCTAGCACCTAGATCACATAAAGCTTTCCCAACCTCCTTTCCACCAATAGAAAAAGGAATAGTGAAACTTCCTGGATCCTTTAGCTTCGGGGGAATCTTGTTGGTAAAAAGTGCACTATATCCTTCAGTAAGAGCTACGGTTTCATATTCAGTCAACTTCTTCTTCTTACTAAGGATGTCTTTGAGGAACTTAGCGTAACTAGGCATTTTCTCAATTGCCTAAAGAAGGGGTATGTTGATGTGCAATGCTTTGAACACATCCAAGAATTTCTTAAACTCTTGTTCATCCTTTTGATTCCTTAACCTTTGGGGGTAAGGTACACAGGGAGGAACTGGTGTTATGACGTTTTTTCTTAGATTTGTTGAGCAGGATGGATCTGGTGCGTTAGGGTTCCTAGTCGTATTCTCAGGTGGTGAGGGTACAATAACAGTTTTAGGGTCTGCTTTCTTTTCTAATGATTTTTCCTCTTTGTGATCTCTTTATGGGACAAGAATGGTGGTTTTTTATGACAAGCCCTCTACGTCTTTGGTCAGTGTTTTGGTCACAGAAGGTATTGCAACACTACTTCTAGTTATATTGTCTGGGTAGTGCTTTCCATTTTTAGAGTAATTTCCTTTACATGTTTCTTTCCTAAGTTTCTAGGGACTTCTGTGTTACTAGGTAAAGTGCCAATGGCTCTATTGCTTTGGTTTAGTGTAATCTGACTGATCTGGGTTTCCAGATTACTAAGCGCTGCACTATGTTGATTAAGAAGAGATTGACTTTGGGAGTATTGTTGGTTCCAGAATTGGGTTTAAGCTTGGTTTTGAACTATTAACCCTTTCAAATCATTGCTTCCAGAGAAGTTGATGAGTCAGTCTGTGGAGGTGGCTCTGTTGATGTGAAGTTCTTATCTTCACTATCTTTTAACAACTTAATTGCCGCAACATGCAATGGAGCGGTATCTTCCTCCATTAAAGCTAGTTCCTCAATTCTCTCATCATCCTTTGGCCAGACTTCATCTTCTTCTTCCAACTTAAGGGCTTTTCTAATTCCTTCCTCATAACATGATGATTCAATGTCATGTAAGGTTGAACACTCTTCTATATCATCAGGGTATTTCAAGGAATTAAAAAGATTAAATGTGAATTTTTGATCATGAAGCCTCATAGTCAATTCTTCTTTTTGGACATCTATCAAAGTTCTTCCGGTGGCTAAGAAGGGTCTTCCTAAAGTGATAGGAATGTCCTTGTCAGCCTCAAAATCTAGAATGATAAAATCTGCTGGAAATATGAACTTATCAACTTGCACTAAAACATCCTCAATTTTTCCTTTAGGATAGGCAATGGTCTTACCAGCCAATATCAATGTGACAGTAGTAGGCCTTGCTTCTCCTAATCCTAAGGTGTTGTAAACTGACAAGGGCATGAGGTTGATGCTAGCACATAGATCACATAAAGCTTTCCCAACCTCCTTTCCACCAATAGAACAAGGAATAGTGAAGCTTCCTGGATCCTTAAGCTTCGGGGGAATCTTGTTGGTAAAAAGTGCACTATATCCTTCAGTAAGAGCTACGGTTTCATATTCAGTCAACTTCTTCTTCTTACTAAGGATGTCTTTGAGGAACTTAGCGTAACTAGGCATTTTCTCAATTGCCTGAAGAAGGGGTATGTTGATGTGCAATGCTTTGAACACATCCAAGAATTTCTTAAACTCTTGTTCATCCATTTGATTCCTTAACCTTTGGGGGTAAGGTACACAGGGAGGAACTGGTGTTATGACGTTCTTTCTTAGATTTGTTGAGCAGGATGGATCTGGTGCGTTAGGGTTCCTAGTCGTATTCTCAGGTGGTGAGGGTACAATAACAGTTTTAGGGTCTGCTTTCTTTTCTAAAGATTTTTCCTCTTTGTGATCTCTTTATGGGACAAGAATGGTGGTTTTTTATGACAAGCCCTCTACGTCTTTGGTCAGTGTTTTGGTCACAGAAGGTATTGCAACACTACTTCTAGTTATATTGTCTGGGTAGTGCTTTCCATTTTTAGAGTAATTTCCTTTACATGTTCCTTTCCTAAGTTTCTAGGGACTTCTGTGTTACTAGGTAAAGTGCCAATGGCTCTATTGCTTTGGTTTAGTGTAATCTAACTGATCTGGGTTTCCAGATTCCTAAGCGCTGCACTATGTTGATTAAGAAGAGATTGAATTTGGTAGTATTGTAGGTTCCACAATTGGGTTTAAGCTTGGTTTTGAACTATTAACCCTTTCATCATTGCTTCCAGAGAAGTTGATGAGTGAGTCTGTGGAGGTGGCTTGTTTTGAAAGAATGATTGAGCAGTTTGACAATTTTGGTTATGATTCTAAGAATGAAAAATTGCTCACATGCTGTTGTGGTTGAAAATTAGGGGTTTCTTGTTGCTTAGATGCCGGTGGATTTAAACATGGATTGTTCCAAGAAAAATTTGGGTGTTGTTTCCAGCTGGCATTGTAATTGTTGGTATAGGGACTAGATCCATTATGAACATAATTTATAGATTCAGAATTTTGAGGACAATGTTCATAAGAGTGTCCCCCTCCACAACAAACACATTGCACTGAGAGGACTGTAGGAATTGGTGTAGTGGTAGTTGGTTGCACCCCATGGTCGGAAGTTATGTTTTTAAGGATGTTGGCCATGGAAGTGAGCTGGACTGTTAAAGCAGCGTATGAGAATATATTATTAATTCCAGCGGTCTTTTTTTGCGGTAGAGCACGTGGATCAGCCCAATGTCCATTGTTAGCATAAATCTTTTCAAGCATTTCAAATCCTTCACTGTAGGTACTGGCTGTAAAGGCCCCTCCCGCAGTCGCATCGAGCATTTGTCTTGCAGTGGCGTTAAACCATTGTAAATGTCTCAAGTTGAATACAGTAGGGAATGCCATGATGTAGGCATTTCCTTAACAGATCTTTAAACCTCTCACATGCATCCGGAATTGCTTCATCGTCCATTTGTTTAAAAAGACAGATTTCGTTTCGGGACTTAGCATACCTGGCAGGAGGAAAATATTTTCGCAAAAATCTCTTAACCATGTCGTTCCATGACGTCACAGAACCTGGTGATAATGAGTTGAACCATTCACTTGCTCGATCCTGTAAGGAGAATGGAAATAAAGTGAGTCCTAGGGCATCATTTGACACCCCCGGGATCAAGAAAAAGTTACTGACTTCGAAAAAGGATTTCAGGTGTAAATGTGGGTCTACTGTTGGTAATCCAGCAAATTGTCCATTTGTTTGTAACATGTGAAACATAATTGGTTTTGGCTCAAAATGGGTGGTCGTAAAACGGGGTCTAGCTATCCCTGAATTTAATTGCTCAAATTAGGGATGGCATAGTCCATTATACGTCCATCTTTAGAATTTGCTAGATTTATTATGTTAGGTTGTGGCCTTGGTCTTGGATTGTTCTCATCATGATTCTCAGATTTTGTATCATCATCTTCGTTATGCATTTCATCCTCATGAAAAATGTTTTGAAATAGGTAATTAGGTGGATCTCCAAACAATGGAGGTTGTTGAGCACCAATGGTGGTTGCTGAGGTGGTCCATTTAGGAGTGGGGGAGGTTGCGCCATTTCGGGAGGTGGTGGAGCAAGAAATGCTCTTTGAACCCTCCTTCTTTGGGGGAAAGTTCTATCAATATCAGGATCGAAGTCGAGAAACTCCCCGTGTTGAATCCTTGGCATGCACCACTACAACTCTTTCAAATGGTGTTAGAAAAATCAAATCTTTTATCTTACTTAAAAATTGAACGTTTAGCTTGCCAGTCCCTGGCAGCGGCGCCAAAAACTTGATAGGTCCTTTTTATGTACCCAAAGACAGAAGAATGGAATCCACAAAGCAAGTATAAAATATGGTCCAATATCGTCTCTCAAGTAATAAAGTGGTATAAGATACCGAATATCGTCCACAGAGACTGTAGTAAACGTCCAGTTAAAAAGTCTAATAAAAAAAATGGTTTCAGATGACGAATTCGAAGATATTTGATTGATTTTTTGATTTGTTGTGAATTAACAGAATAAAGCAAGTAGCATGGGTGTAAAACTTTCGGGTAAGACCAAAATACAAAATCTGGTGGAAAATGCTAAAGCAATGCTATAACATTAGTTAGCAGAAACAAATTCCACCATCCATCTTGAGGGTATTCCTTCCAAACTTAACCATTGTACTATTGTTTAGCTTTCAGCCCATATACGTATGTAGCATCCGGACCAGTGATAGTATCAAATGGTTTCCTCGAGATGTATAGACTAGCAAATTCCTGTGTCTAAAAATCACTCTGCCGAGTAGATTCCCATATCATTCAAGTTGGTATGTCATAGTGGCTCATGCCTGAGTCCACCACATTATAACACTTTGAAAAGCGACCAACCCGTCGAGAATAATCAGTTAGAAAAATATAGAGAGAAACTCTTCCAAGTCTACTTCTATATCATCCAAGCTGACGTGCATATCATGGCTTATGCCTAAGTCCACGACACTTAAACACTGTCAAAGTGATCAACCCGTCAAGAAGTGTTTTTGCCTTTATAAAACTTGAATGAAATAATGGAATTTTATTATTGCTAACTAAAAATCCACCTTTATCTGATTTAGAATCTCACACTTGTATTTCACACCCAAGCTAATAAAATTAGCTATTCATGGTGGAAATGAAAGTGTAAGAAATATAAATAACTTTAAATAAAGCAGTTAAATAAAGCATGTAAATAAAGCATATAAATAAAGCTATTAAAAAGACTTCAAAGATACCTTGAATTTAAGAGAGGAAATTACTTGGACAATTCCAAATGATATACAATACTAGAGCTAGATAATGACTAATAGATGTTAGATGTCTAAACAAAACAACTAACCCAACTATTTATACTAACAAGGGAGGGTAGATTAGTAGTTCAAAGAGAACCATTAAGTCAACTAATAGTGCCAAAAAGCCAAACTTGTTCCCCAAGATGTATCAAAAGGAAGCTTCCTACCCAATTACAAAAACAATAAAATATACAATTGTTCAAAAGAAAAGATCTTTAAATCTTTGATAAATCTTTTTGTCCAAGATAGCATCTGTTGATCCCAGTGTATCAAGTACAAGACAGAAAACAGATTAAAGCAATAATAATGTAAATCAATTAAGAACAATAATGAAGAACTTCATAATTCATACATCTTACTTGTGAATGTGAATACAATGTAAGCCCCAAAATATCTATAACTCTCTCTCTCAATATATGAAGTACTCTCTAATGAATGATCTAAGCCTCTATATATACTAGAGAGTTTGAGTTGAATAAGGAATGTTTAGAGTTTAAGATCAACTAAAGTTGCCTTAATTACAAAAGCTTATCCATTCCATATTTTACACTTTTGGCACAATCTTTCTAGGATTCTACAAAACTAGAAGTCCTAACAATCTCCCCCTTTGTGACATAAAGTGTCTTTATCTTCTCATCTCGAACATCCCTTCAAAACGTCGAAGAGTTTGGCGATAGATTAGTCTCTTGTCAATCAGCTCAATTCCTTTAAGAATATCCTCTCTTTGATCTGTCTTCAACTGTCTTGGCTTCTTCTTCATGTCAGTACTGATTTCAGTAGATAATCTGTTGCGAATACTTGTTAGAGTACCATCTGAGTAAGCAGCAACTTATGAGAATCTGAGAAATCTTTTCTCACCAGTAGCCTTTAAGTACACCACACCAAACGCTGGAGCATGTCGAAAAGTAAGAACATCGAGTTGGTCGAGCCCCGGAATACTTTGATCTGGCTTGTTCAGAGAAATCTTCTTTTGTTTGCTTTTTATACCTCTTTGTAGATCATGAAGATAGCTGAATCTTAGCTCTTTCTGTACATGCTTAACAATTACTCGTAAGGCCCTTTGCTCATCAATGTTCCTTTTTGGTTTGTCTCGTAGATCCATATACATCACTTCCATATCCGTTACGTCAATGTTTGCAAAATCAGCTTCGGTGAAATAATATTCCTTTCCGTTTTCTCGCAGTACTCGGAAGGATGGAAACTTGACATGTAGCCACTTTTCATAGCTGATTTCTTTGATTCCAACAATCTTGAATCGAGACATAACCTTTTCTGGAGATTTGGCTTTCAGCTTCAATAACCACACATACTCTTTTGTTTGCTCCGGATTCATATCCATGACTTGGTGAACGTGAGACAAATCTTCTTCGCTTATCTTTTCCACAAATATCTTGCTCACCGTTTCTTCAAGATAAGGAACTCTGATTTGTTGATTTGCCCATCTGGAGTCTCTTTCAATCAGAATCATTTCCCACCTAATTTGATGTAGCAGTAAACCTGTAGCAGCTAGAGCTCCAGCTCCTCCGTGTTTGATTCGGGTTCTGGTGGGCGAGACGCACTTCCAACTTCAAAATCATCCGAAGGCTTTTCAACCGTTGGCTGATTTTGTTGTTGGCTGGCAGGAGTGGCTTGTGGACGAGTTGAGGTACCCGTTGCTGATCTTGGAGCTTGTGGATTTCTTGTTCTAACCGACAGCTGAGCCCTTGCGACTCGGCGGCGTGTCTCCCCCTCAGGGCGATTGGGACCGGAATCCGGATCGTCCTGATTAGGTCGACGGCGTTTGAGATGTTCCGCCGGTTGGCAAGATTGTTGAATTTCCAGTCGTAGTGCTTCTATCGATCCAAGGATATCATCTTCTCTCATATTTCATTGGGCTTCCATAAAATCTAACCGTTCATCAATGTGGGCTCGAAACACATCAAATTCATGACGTGTGACAGTTGGTATTTGCAGATTTCGTCGAAGCAGGCCCGCTAAATCGTCTTCCGGGACCCCGTGCTTCCGCCTCCGTAAGTAAATCCGCTAGAAGCATAGACATAAGTTCATCTCTATTGAACTGGGATTTGCGGGGTGACGAATGAGGGTGTGGAGATCGAGGATCAGAGGGCTGTTCGGAATCGAAAGAGATTGATGGTGTTGCAGGGGGTGGTGATCGACTTGTACTTGGGCGAGAGCTGCTTGGACGTGATCGGGGATCTGTAGTTAGGCCTTGTTTGAACAGTAATTGCATGTGAGCTTCATGTTGATCTAAGGAACTTCGAACCCGGCGAAATGCGTCGCCAACTTGTGTTTGCAAATTTGGTGTGACCGTGAAGTGTGGCAGAGCGGTAGAACCTGAAGTGGGAAATCCGGGGTCACTTAGAGCACCCGTTGTCACCGTAGTTGGAGAAACTCCGGGACCTACGTTCAGTGTTGGCATTGATGTGGCGCTGGTAGGATTTCCTCCCAATCCTCGTGAAATGTCGGGAATCGACATCACTATAGGAGTTTCGTCCGTGCCACGAAGGCTATCGGAGTGTGATGACGCTTGTGTCCTAGGAGGATCTAGACTCGATGTGGAGAGAAATGAAGTCGAAGTAGGTGAGATACTACTTCTGTTTTCAATAGTTATGCCTCCCTAAAGGAGGGGAACTAGAGTAGGAGCTAAACTCACAAGTAGTGCTGAAACAATAGACTGTTGTGAGTCTACCGAGTGGCTGGGTGGGGCGTGAAATTGCGTTGCTGGGTCCACAACGTCGTGTCTTATGTTGGTACTCAACGGATGAGTATCAACATGAGACTCGGTTACCCGGCAGGTGGTTGTTGGTATCTCACTCTCTTGCATATTAAGCTCCCCTTCACTCACGCTCACATATTCTTTTTCGACTATGTCTCCCTCCGCTCTCCTTATGTCTCCTTCATGTGGTTCAGGTTGATGGATTTGTTGGGGTTCAGATGTTGGATCGGGTTGAGAAGTGGAATTTGGACCAAACTCCATGGTGGCATTGTCGGAAGAGGATTCTTGGAGAGGTGGTTGTCGGCCAATACGGGTGATTGCATCATCGGCGGTAGTAATTCTTCAGGCGTTGTCGTGGTCGAAGGTCTTCAGAACTGTCATCAGGCTCAAGGTTTGTTTCAGAGCCAAACGATCTAAGATTTAGACTGATTCTGATCGAATTCGCGAAACAAAAGATGCGATATTAATGAATATCGGGTAGTTGAGTTTATCTAGTAAAGAGTATCGACAAAAGGAAATATCGGGTAGGACAGATAAAGTGAAAAGATATATCGGGTCACCTAAAGTCGACAAAAACTCTAGATTGGTTTATTTATCGGGTTACCTAGACGCGATAAAAGCTAAAGTGATGAAAGCGAAGAAAAAAAATTCTAATAGCAGATGCGATAAAACAAAAAAAATCTGTTTTGTTCTTTAATCGATGAACCTGAAAGCTAAGACACGAAGGTTTCTTGTCCAAAAGATCTAGTGTAACAGAGTTATCTAATCTTTTTAAGGAAAAGAACAGCTAAGTTCTCGTGTTCCAGATTTTCTCAATTAAGGTTACTGCAAACTTCCTAAGGCTTAAGATGTTTACTAGAGGATTCTTTATCCAGAAAAGCTGCAAGAATTAAAGACCCTGAGTTTTCTATTGAAAAAGAATAGCAAAAGTAATGCTAAAATAAGCAAAAGTGGTTTACAGATTAACAATGAAAACAGATTTGTAAAAAGTTTGAAGTTTTATCGGCTGCTATTGATGCGATGAAAATTAAAGTTTTGTGAATGAATGTCGGCTGGCTTATGGTGATAAAACAGTAAAAAGGAAAAAACGTGACTCGAGAAAAACACAAATTTACCTATTTATCGATTGATACTACTGGGTTTGAGACTCGATTAAACTTAAAGAATAGATTGATAAGAACAGATATCGAGTCTAATTAGGGTAGGTATGGTGCGATAAAAGATAAACAGAAAGACTGTTTGGGGTTTTGTCGGGTAAGTCTATGCGATAAAACACCAAAACGGTAGTTACGAAAATTTTACCTTTTGTTTCGCGAATTCGCTCAGAATCAGTCCAAATCTTAGATCGTTTGGCTCTGATACCACTTGTTGATCCCAGTGTATCAAGTACAAGACAGAAAACAGATTAAAGCAATAATAATGTAAATCAATTAAGAACAATAATGAAGAACTTCATAATTCATATATCTTACTTGTGAATGTGAATACAATGTAAGCACCAAAATATCTATAGCTCTCTTTCTCAATATATGAAGTACTCTCTAATGAATGATCTAAGCCTCTATATATACTAGAGAGTTTGAGTTGAATAAGGAATGTTTAGAGTTTAAGGTCAACTAAAGTTGCCTTAATTACAAAAGCTTATCCATTCCTTATTTTACACTTTTGGCACTATCTTTCAAGGATCCTACAAAACTAGAAGTCCTAAAAGCATCCAATAAGATCGTCCATTCAGCACTCCTTCCAGCTGCCTGCTGATGCTGCAAAGCTTTACAAACCTGCACAATCACTTAATATTAGCTAAAATATGCATAAAACAGGAAATTCACTCCACTTAACTTCAAGACTCAATAAATGATAAAATAACATAACAAAAGACTCAAAGTTGGGATAAATTGTAAAATAACTATCTAAATCACACTAGAAAAGGGTACCAATGTATTGAATAATCAACAAATATCAGTAACGAACAACGAAGCATAACACGAAGCTCTGATAACCGGGATCAATCGGCAAAAAGGGGGCTTGTCGTTTCCAGATGCTCGACGAATGGCTTATCCCAAGTAGTTGGAATGCAGTACATTTTTCTAAGTCTTAGTACGTTTTTCTAAGTCTTTCTTTTTCTTTAGTTTTTCCATCAAAAGTTACTGACTTAAGCATCAAAGTGTCGTTGGTCAAACCAACGACCACCCTATAATTTATCTTCTGCAGGATCGCAAGAATATATATAGGTCGAACGATCTATCAATGATATCAAAAGTTACTTCATCCTTCAAAACATATCACTGTCGAACGGACAACACTCGAGAACCCCTGTCGGTCGAATATGATTGCCACAATAAACATGTGACGAAAATACAGTTAGTCGTCTAAACGTTATTTGACGATCTTATGAAATTTGCCTCTGTCGCATGTAACTTATCAAATTAAAGTTCGCCTCTGTCGCAAGTTATTTATCGATCAAAGTTTGCCTCTGTCGCATGATAGTTATCGATTAAAGTTTGCCTCTGTCCTATGATACTTGTCGATTAAAATTCACCTCTGACGCATGATGCTTATCAATTAAAATTCGCCTTGGTCGCAAGTTACTTGTCATTCAAAGTTTGCCTTTGGCACAAGTTAGTTATCGGGCAAACTTGGCCTTCATCGCAAGTAACTTATCAAAGTCTGCCCTTGTCGCAAAATACTGCTTTTAGCACAAGATATTTACCTCCACCACAAGTTAGGTCGTTCATTCGACGAACAAGTCAGGTAGTTTATCCGACGGACGAAAACTGCTACTTAAGAACATTTGTTAGTCGGACTATATTCATGTCCGATCATCACAAATTACTTAGTAATATTCGTACGACAAAGCAATTAAAAACGTAAGAGTCACTTGTATTAAAAAAATTACAAGTGAAAGACACGACCACCAATGGTCGCCCTTGGAAAAGGAAACAAGACAAAAGTTTTAAAAATTCTAAGGGGCTGACTGATCGAGTGGAAGATCATCGGCGACTTCTTTTTTGGAATCGGTAATTTATTAAGGCCACTGCCAAAAGCACAGGCAGGCCAAAAGCAAAGCAAACAAATTACAAAATATTAAAAGGAGAACATATCCAAACAACCCAATTACAATTTTTAAAATTACCCCTATAATTAATCCAGCTAAACACCGTGGTGACCACATTGTCGATGAGCTTCGAAATGGAGGTGTAAGTGTTCTTGAAAACTTTATCGTTTCGAGCCTTCCATATTTCCCACATCATCCCATATAAGATGGTGATCAGGATCCTTCGTTTTTTAGGACAATGACCCCAACTGGCCGCATAATCCACCAGTTCGCGAACCGACCCGAACGTACGATCCGGAATATTACATCATTTAAAAATCCACCTGAACAACTCTTGAGCAATATCCCAATTTGAGAGGGCGTGGTCCACATCATCGATCCCGTTAGCGCAAAGATGGCAGGAATTAGATGAAATGCGAATTCCCCGATGACTTAAAGCAACCGCCGTGGGAATTCTACTGAGGCAAGCTTTCCAAATAAAACCATTTATTTTCAGCAGTGCCAAGGAATTCCATACAAACGGACTACTAATCTGATTAATGATAACCGAATCAATAAGTTTACGGAGGTCGTGAACATAAAAAATACCATCATCCGAGATGTTTTAAACCCATTTATCTAGAGAATCATTGAGCTGAAAAATTTGAAGCAAGTTTGTAAGGTCTTCAGTTCCGAGAGCTCGGCCGGTTTACTAGGAATTCAAATGACTATCAATTAATCTTTCAGATATAAAGCACAATTTCCTTTTATCAAGCTCAAATAAAGATGGGAATCGAGATGCAAAAGACCCACCACCAAACCAATCATCAAGCCAGAAAAGTGTATTGTTCCCTGATCCCACTTTAAAGGAAAAGACCGAGGAAAAAACTATACCGAGATAATTAAAGTCTTCGAGCACTTTAGCGATGTTAGTCGAAGTTCCCGTGATCATTGTTTTAGCAAGCATGGCAACCGGCTTATGTTTGAGGTTATGTATTCCGCATATCTCTTTTCCACAAGATAGATTGTTCCGTCTTAAGTCACCAAAGCCATTTAGATAAAAGTGCTAAATTTAACGACTTTAGAGACCCGATACCCAAACTTCCATTTTCTTTCGCTACAAGTACTACATCCCATGCCACCTAGTTAATTTTCGAGCTATTCTTTGTTCCTCCCCATAAAAATTTTCTTCTGATTTTCTCTAATTTGTTTAAAACTGCATTAGGAGTTTTAAAAATAGAGAAATAATACAAAGGTAGACCTCGAAACACCATTTTTATTAGACCCCAAAAGATAAGAACTTCGCTTTCCAAGATTTAAATTTACTTTGAAAAGTTTCAAGAATGGGTTGCCAATTCCGAGATAAAGACATGTTCGCACCCATGGGCACCCCCAAATAAATGAAAGGTATACTATCGACCTCACGTCCCAGAGTTCTCTCACAATTCATTATCTCCAAATCCGAAACTCCGATACCGAAAACCTTAGACTTCGAGAAATTTACCTTCAAGCTGGACAAGATATTAAAGCAGCGAAATATTCGGGCAAGGTTGAAAAAATTAGCCCTATCCCATTGCCCGACAAAGATTACATCATCCGCATAAAACAAATGTGAGATTTTCGGTCCGTCATTCGGCGACTTCATTAGTTGGACTTCCGACGTCCTCCGCATCCTCAGCATCGAGAAACTCTGAAGTCCCTTGATAGTCGTTGAAATAAGTATTCAACGTCTTGACATGCGATTGCCGCCTTGACACGCTCATTGGATCCTTACCTTGGACATGGCGACATGCGATTGCCGCCTTGACACGCTCTCGAGTGGTGCACTCGATGATCTCTAGCTGCTCCTGAAGCTCGACATTCGCGGCTACAACCCCCTTGACACACGACTTAAGGAAACCTTTGTTGAGGTAGCCACCTCCTTATCACACGACTTAAGGCTTCCTTGAGGCCACTTCGGAGTTCATCCTTAGCCCGCCTCTCGGCCTCAAGCTCGCTTCGAGCGTCCTCCAGACGGACAGCGAGCTCCTCGTTCTTCGCCAGGGACTCTTTTTCCTTGGCTAGAGCGGCTTCTACCTTCGCTAGTGCGGCAGGGACAACCCTTTCTACTTGCTCTACCTTAGTATGAAAGGTTAGAGCGACCTGGAAAGCCTAAAAAACAAACGAACGTCAGAAATCGAACGACAGAATATAAACAAAAGGAAATTCCAAGTTATGGACCTACATTAAAGAGTTGCTCGACCAAAACCGTCTCGAGCTCCCCTACGCAATGCTGGGCATACCTATCCCCAAAGTCGTTAAAGCCCTTGAGGACAGAAAAGACTTGTTGCCTTTTCCATGACGTCCCCTGTGCCAGGAAGTATGGCGGAACCTTGACATGGGATTCACCTGTCTCGTGTGCCTTCCTCTTATCAGCGGTCGACCTAGATGATTTTTGGGTCGACGAAGAGGAAGGAGGAGCCACGCCTTTTTTTGATTTCCAAAAAAATACCAAAAATGGAAAATTTTATCCTATTGTGTATCGTTTTGGCGGCATGGCCGAGTGGTAAGGCGGGGGACTGCAAATCCTTTTTCCCAGTGTGCATTGGTACAGCGCTTATTACACCTTGCAAACCATGCAAAGGTGTCCTTGCCTTCTTGTCCCCAATGGTTTTCAGATAACCACCGGGGCGATCCGACGGTTCCCTCAGGATGACCCGAGGTTTTTTCTTAGCACCTTTGGCCGTCGCCATCGGACATTTCATTGCCATGCCCTCCTGAAAGAGCATGTCCTTCTTCTCCTTCTTCAACCGAGAAGGAGCGACAGTCATAGCAGTAGTAGCAGGAGGAATGTCATGCGAGGAAGGTCGCACAACCTTCCCCGCCGATCCACCAGATGTGAATCGCTCGACGGACGCACCCACGGGAGCGTCATGGACAGGGGCATCAGACGCCCGACTAGGGGATTCACCTGTAGACGTAAGAACACCCGTAAGAAGACAGGAGAATGTATAACGAAAAAAGAGCAACAAATGGACAAGATATGAGATGACTAACCAGACATCTCGAGGTTGTCTCTTTCTTCTTCTTCCTCCTCCTCTTCTTCACTGTCGATGACAAAAGGTGCCCCGCGATCTCCAACAGACGTTACCTCGTCGTCTTCCTCGCCTAGATGAATGACCGAACGGAAGTCGCGATTGCTGATCGCTAGAAAACGTTCGATCTTCGCGTTTGAATCGGGAAGAGGGTGAACCTGGTCAAAGTTGATATCTACGACAAATAAACGAATCCTTAGAAGATATATGACAAGTATTTAAAAAACATAAATGAAACCTAAAACTAGACGACTGACCTCTGGTGACCCATCTAGACACCATCCACTGAGCGTCATCTCCAAGCTCGGCCACACGATCGAGGACGTACCGCGTCTTCTACTGCCGGTCGTTAATTGCAGTACAAGTAACTAAGACGCGGTCACGTCTACCACTACTATGGAGGCTATAACGGTAGTTAGCCTCGATCGTGACTTTGTAGGCCGTCAGAAGATATTAATGTTAAATGGTGACTCCCAGGCGGCCGTCTAACGCTCGATCGTGCTAACGCTCCTCCAGAATTGGGGCATTAGCTGCCCCATACCCAGCTCGCATGTTTGGAGAAACGCTTTTGCCAGACCACCGATTGGCCACTTAAACCCGATCTAAAATGGGTATTCATACAAAATGAAGTGCCCATTCGGGGTTTGATCGTCCTGATTGCCGATGGAGGGTATAGGTGTATACTTGACGGTATGTCCGCCAATGCCCTTAAGGCATCTAGAGCCTTGTCCAACTGTAGTGTACTCTCGGGGTCTACGGAATCCCTCATATCTAAGTTTCGAACCTCTATCGCGTAAAACACTCTAGCCTCCCAATGTTTTCTATACTTACGGGCTTTGGACTTTAAGCACATACAAGAAACAACATAAGAGATCGTACCTTATATAGCTCTAACCTTGAATCGGATTCGAGAAGGTTTTTTCAGGTTTTGGCAAAGATTTTGGAGGATCTCTCTCTCAAATTTAACGAAGCATAAAAAAGACAAGTGTGGAAACCAACCGGGGATTTATATGATTTCCAATAAACCGTTCGTTAACCCACGATCGACAACTGTCCTCTACCTCTCTGCATGCAACCACAAGATTACTGACACCTGTCCTGTACAACTGACATTCATGACACACGCGCCCACGTCGTGTATGACGTCACGACCATGCGCACCTGACCCCAATCGAATCCCAACCAATTCAATTACCACCCAAACGATTCAGTTTCCTTTTTAACATTTAAATTTAAAATTCAAAAACTTTGCCACTTTTATTTTTAAATTTGGGGCAAACTGTTTGGACCAAAATCTTCGACTAACGACCATCGAACGAGATCACACGATCATCAATACCAAGACGTATGGAACTAACGACCTATGGTCTCAAGAATAGACATCGAATCTATTGATGATTATGTCGTACGACCAAGCTCCTTCATACGATGGAAGACTGTAAAGGGTCGACTAATAACGTATTCGGACGTCATCGCACTAATACTGCAACCGTTGAACAAATTAGTCGACATTTGTTTTACTAACGACATAGCGTACGTTTCAATCGTGTTTTTAATTACAGGATCGTTATCATTAAAGCCAACGGATATAACGGACGAAATTAAAGGCTCAATCAATGCCCCTACCTTTACAACCTTGATCAATATAAATACACGGGCGCGAGGACGGAAGGACGGCCGAGAACATCGATAGAAATACTAATGACACCGAGCACATTTAATCTTTTTCATTCGTTTTACTACGGTTTACATACGATCATTGTAACAAAAGGATGACGTCCCTTGTTGACGTCATTTTCGTTAGTGCATCGACGATATCATCCATCGTCCGCGGTTTTTTCTCTCCACCAAGGGTTTTTCCGCGTCACCAAATCTCTTTGTCATTTATTTATTTACATTACTGTTGTGTTTGTCGTTTGGATTCTTTCTTTAGTCGGATAAGCTTCACATTGACCTTAGGTTGATTTTATTAAACCAATTTTTGGCAGAAACAGGAATCTGATCCGCTGGAACTTGCTATCCGAATAGGTGTGGTGACCATAGGGACACAGTAATTTGGAACATGTCTGCAAATAAAGTGAGTTTATGAAAAATGTACCAGAATAAACATTATTGTATGTGGAATGAGTACCAAGGTAATCCCCCCGGGAGTTCCATAAGAATATTAGTCGAAGGCTCAACCATTTTACTTAAAACTTGATCAACATCAAACGAAACGTTGTGTTCCACCGGATGATTTCAATCCATTAGCGGGACTGGAAGATCAATATCGATGAAGCCACTGAACTCAAACCCGAATGGTTCATTGATGGAGTTCAAACGTGGTGTGTGTGTTGTAGTAACAACAATGTCATTCCATGCAATATAATTCTGTTGACTAGAAATATGTGGGCTAGGAAGAGTAAAGATAGGTACCTCATTCCAACTATTTCTCATTCATTCGTGCATGAAAGGTGGCATATTATTCAAATTGGTTGGTACATGAGTTGTCGTTGGAAGTGTAATATTCTGCATGTTTGATGTCGTGTTGTTGTCCCCGAATTGGCCGATTGTTTTCCTTTTCGTGTTTTCTCTCATTGGCCGATTGGGACATAACATCAACATCAATAAAAGGTCCTTCGTATTTCTTCATCAGTTGATAGTGTGGCTGGTCGACGTCCTCTCGGGGCGATGTTTGGACACCGTTTCCTAGGACTAGAATGTGAAACGCCTTCACCGTGGGATTCGTTTTTCACCGTTGGAGTAGTGAGCGGAACAGAGTTCGTGTGACCAGTGGTCGGCTGTGGGGGTGTGATGGACCAAAGTGACGTGGAATCAGACCCACGGGGTTGTTGACTGGTTGCGATTGAAATCTAGTGATTGTTTGCCGTCCGGTGTGGGTGATTTTACCCCCACAAACCACAAACCAAACCGCAATGGCGGTTTAGTAAAATTTCCAAACTGAGTAGTTTGACAGCAACTGACCAAACCGGTCAGACTAGATCACAAAGAGGCGGCCTGATCTGACCGATTTAGGCGGTTTAGGCCTCCTTTGGACTTTAAACTTAGAAAAACATGACATGTATAATCAAAATGAAATTTCTACCAATATGACATTATTAAAAAGTAGGATAATTCTATAACTAAAAAAACGTTGAACAAGTTGAGAAAATGTTAAACAAAACCACTAGCAATAGCTATTATTTTGGACAAACATTGAGCAAGTCGAATGATGATTTGGAACTTTGGATTTAATTTTGGACAGACTTCCAAATTTTACCAATTTAGATAAATGTTGTCAATAGAGAATGAAAGCTAAAAACAGAATGTCTTACAATTTTTTTAATTGTGCCGTTAAGTTGAATTTATAACGTGAAAAGTAAGTATAACTAATATATATATATATATATATATATATTTGACGGTTGGTTTGGTCCAGACCACTTAAAAAATGTCCAAACCGCATACCAGACTGAACCGAGCGATTTTTCAATTTTTCAGACCAGGCCAGACCGCTAGACCTAAGGTTTTATTTTAACACCCCTATACGAAACTCATATGGGGGGACGTCGGCGCTGGTTGGACACCGGCTGTGGTGATGGATGAAGAAAACTTCGGTCACTAGTTGTATTTGACGACGGATGCTAGTTGGTCGTCGATTGTGGAGATCGTCAAGGCAGACACCGGCGACTGAGTGATCGACGGTTGTAGAGTTGATGCTATCGATGGTGGTGCGAAGGATATGGGGTCCAGGTCAACAACCATGGTCTTCTATTTGTTGATTGATGGCAGTGTGATTTTATCAACAAAAAGAAATACTTGAGAAAATGGTTACATCAGAGAGATGATGGTGGAAATGAATAGTTTTGGAAAAAGTGGTAAAAATTAGAGCTTCTCCGATGCATAAGCTTTTCATAGCTTTTGAACTTCACAATTAGTTATTATAAAAGGTTTTTCCCATTGCAGTGAATGACTTTTTGAAGAAAAAGTTGGGCAAATATAACCGGTTGATGAGTTCAATTTTTTCCTATAAATTTTCATTTTACCCCCTTTAATTTTCATTATATCCCGTTTTCTAATGTAATTTTCATTTTATCCCCTTTTCAATGTAAATTTCGTTTTAAACCTTAAAATATTTTGATCAATTAATTTAATTGGTTATCGTCAATTGTGGAGTGTGATGTGGGGGACGCTGGCGCTGGCTGGACACCGGTAGTGGTGATGGACAGAGAAAACGCTGGTGACTTGGTGTATTCAGCACGATTGTTGGTTGGTCGTCAGCTATGGAGATCCTCGGGGCAGATGTCGGCGCTAAGTTGTGGGTGGTTGTAGAGTTGATGCTATTGATAGTGGCGTGAAGGTTATGGGGTCGGGGTCGTTATTCATGGTCTTCTATTTTCTGGTAGATGGCAATGTGATTGGTAATTTGGTATCAACAAAAAGATATAGTTGAGAAAATGGTGAAATCAAAGAGTGATGATGGTGGAAGTGAATAGTTTTGGAAAAAGTGGTAAGCATAAGAGCATCTCCAATGCATAAGCTTTTTATAGCTTCTTAACTTTACAATTAGCTATTGTAAAAGGTTTTTCCATTGGAGTGAATGGTTTTTTGAAGAAAAGGTTGGGCAAATAGAACCGGTCGATAAATTCATTTTTTCCCCATAAATTTTCATTTTTCCCCTTTAAACTTTCATTGTATCCGCTTTTCTGATGTAATTTTTATTTTATCTTCTTTTGCGATGTATGTTCATTTTATCTTCAATTAATCTAATTCATTAAATAAATATATTTTATAACAAAATATATTATTAAAAAAATCTGTTAAAACGATCAAAATGACATTAATTTCAACTAGCTAAAAAAATATAAACGAACAACTAAAGTATAAACAAAATGTTGTGTGGAAATTAAACACAATGTATTTATGATGGTTTTTTAGGAGTGGCCTATATAACACAATTTAAATAGTGTCCATGTCTTTTTATTTAGAGCATCCCAATGCATAGCTCTTAATAGCTTTTTATCATTATAAAAAGATTTTGGAAAACTCTTAATCATTGAAGGTAAAAGCCTTTTATAAACTTATTGAAGGAAAGGTTGTAAACTGCAACTGGTTGAGAAAACCACTTTTCATATAAATTTTCATTTTACAGCCATCTTTTTTATCATATTTTCATTTTATATCTTATCACATTTTTGTTAACGGGGGCTGATAATTGCACCCTCTCATAAATGAGTTGCAATTTTCAAAGTAAAAAAAGTAAAATACCAAATTTCAAAAGTTTTTTTTAAAACAATCTTGAAACTCACAACAAAAGTCTTGTCATTAACAAATTTCAACTTTTTGGAAATAGTAACATCAGACGTTTATAAAAAAAGTTATTTTGAAAATAAAAATTAATTATGTTTTATATACAATAATTTTTTATTTATTAGAAAATTTATAGACCTTAAATCAAACCAATTACATTTTATAAAATTTTCTTTATTTTTGTTCAAACTTAGGATTGTTTATTAAACACTATTTAGAATAAATGTTTATCTTTCTTTTTCATCTAATAAATAAAAGGTGGTTGGAAAGTTGGGAGAATGTTAACTAAAAAAACGTAACATTTATTTTACTGTTGGTATAAAAATGGAAGAATAATTGCATTTTCATACACAAAAAAACTATTTCAACAATCAAAGAGATTTCTAACTTGTTAATGGCTAGTTCGAAAGACGATTTTCAATTTTATCGAGATTACAACACTGAGGTACTTCCACTTACTATTTTACGATATATTTTTACTTGCTAGTTTGTAAAATATAATTCTTTTTTACATGTGTATGTTTGGGAATACGATATTTACACAAACCAAGCAACTCAATCTGAAATTTTGCATTTTTATCGAAATTCCAATGATGTGGTATTTTTACTTACTACTTCGTAATATAATTTTCATCTACAACGTTGTAATATAGTTTATTTTTTCTATGTTTGTATGTTTAGGAGTATAATATTTACACAAATCAAACAATTTAAGACGATGAATGACCCGCATCAAAAAAATTCACCGACAAGGTGTTCAAATCTCATCAAGATTTAATTGATTGGGTGCAAAAGTTGGGACATTCCCTTGGATACATTATTGTCATTAAAAGATCCAAGACAAAACGAAGTGGGGACACGTCTAAAGTTATATTAATATGCGATCGTGGTGGTAAATACAGAGGTAATGGTAGTTCTAGTAGAAATACTGGAACTAAAAAAATAAATTGTCTGTTCGAGTAAGCAGAAAAATATTCGTCGTTGAACGACTGATGGAAGTTAATAGTGAAATGTCAAAACATAATCATGAACCTGCAGAAGATATGGAAGTTATCCATATGCAATGCGATTGACTGAAAACGAAGTCCGGTTGGTCGAAGATTTGTCAAGGAAGAATGTCAAACCACGTAATATCCTATCAACATTGAAGGAGCAAAATCCATATAACGTGTCTACACTCAGAACAATATACAATGCACGTCGAAAATTTTGGGCGACCGAACATAAAGGTAAAACTCAAATGCATGTTGTCATGTCATTTTTGCAGGAACAATGCTATATGCATGAGGTGCATGCAAATAGCTCTATTCAGTTGGAATATTTATTTTTCATTCATCCTGACGTTGTGGCATACATTTCCACATGTGTTGTTGTTGGGTGCCACGTATAAAACGAACAGGTATAAAATGCCTATCCTTGAGATTGTTGGTGTAACATCAACTAATATGACTTTTATCATAGCATTTGTTTTTATGCATAAAAAAGAAGAATCCAACTATACATGGGCATTGAATTGTCTTAAAAAGACAATGGACGGATGTGCATCCCTACGTGTTATCGTGACCGATCAAGAGTTGGCGTTATTGAAATCATGCAATAATGTATTTCTCGATGCTAAACAACTACTTTGTAGATGGCATATATATCAAAGTATTTTGAGAAAGTGCAGGCCGTCAGTAACGTTGCATCAATCTTAGGACTTTTGATTTACAAAGCATGGACGTCATTAGTTTAATCCTAAACAGAGGAAGCACACGGGTTCAATTTGGCACAAATTAAAAATATATTGCTCGAGTATCCAGGTATTCCTTTTGTAAAATAAAAGCCACGATTTTTATAAAATAAAACTCATGATTTATTATATTAAATAAATATCGATCGTTTATTAATTATATTTAAAATGAATGTTTATCTTTTTTTTATTCCATTTAGTTCGGGCGTTCTTGATTATTTGAATGAATTATGGTTGAAACCATATAAGTAAATGTTCGTATCTGTTTGGACTAACAAATTTCTTAACTATGGAAATCGCACGACAAATAGAGTTGAGAGTCAACATCCTAAGCTGAAACTATACTTGGATTCGAACCAAACAACTTTACGGGTATTTCTATATGACATTCATCAACTCATCCACCAACGACACACGTCAATCAAAGCAAGTGTCCAGCAAAGAATTTCTATATGTCGTCAAGCATCGATATAACAACCACTTTTCCACCAGCTACATGGTTTTGTTTCATTGCATGCGTTTAGATTAATCTTCAAAGAATTTGAGTGGTCGAAAGATCTTGGCTTAGTTTCTGAAAGTTGTAGATGTCAGATGCGTACATGTTACGGGTTACCATGTGCACATGAACATGCATATTATTTCAATGCATGCCAATCTATTCCACTTGAATCGATTGATGGATTTTGGATGAAACTTGATTTATCACCGTGTATATCCATGGAAGATGATGATATTTGTTGTGATGATGAAGTGCAAATGTTTACTGAAATCTTCAAAAGACAACCAAGCTCTATGAGGTCCAGTTTTCTAAGGAAGTTAAGGGAGATAATCGTGCCTTGGACAACTCGGATTTGTGAAACAGTTGTTCATACAACAACTCGTGGTCGTCCCTCATTGAAGAATAAGGTTATAAAAAATCGTGTTGACCCACCAAATCGAGAACCTCATAGGCATAGTTGTCCAAAACGCGTCAATATTGTGGAGATTGAAGTTTTGGTGAACAATGAACAAGCGAGACATAGTTCTTACTTCGGCCAAAAAAATTATGCACATCCATATACTAACCAATATCCAAGTATTTTTCATCCTTACATTTTGAAGGTTCGTAACGTAGTTCATGCAAGTTAATTTTTTTATCTCAATGTATTAATCAATTTTCAAATAATTTTCATCTTTTCATCACACAGGTAGAAGATGTAAAAGGCGATGGAAACTGTGGATTTCGAGCGATAGCCATTTCTCTAGGTCGTCACGAAGATGAATGGCCATCTATTCGATATGATTTAATGGAGGATTTGAACACGTACAAGACAGAATATATCAAGGTGGCATCAACTTCACAATTCCTTGAACTACTTTGAGTTGGACACATTTGCACCAAATGAGTATTGGATGGATGTTTTTGAAATGGGATTGTTGATTGCTTTAAGATACAATGTGATACTACATTTTTTAACAACTATAGGTAGTATGACATTCTTCCCACTTCGATCTAGCCCTCCGCCATGGTATGAACATGTTGCTTTTATGATTGGGTACGTTAAAATGGTAATCATTACGCCAAAATATCTTTGGCAGAAGGGCACCCGATACCTTCTGTCGTGCCAAATTGGTTTCGTTTCAAATATGATTGTGCAACCGCATTGCTACTCCATACATTACCTAAATAAATAAGTGCGGGCAACGATTATCTAGTAATCGTACTACATATTTTATTTTACTTGGTTGAGTTGTAATTTTGTAGAATTTTTGTAATTTATTTGTTGATTTATAATTAACTTAATTTGATGATTATTTCTGTATTAAATTATTTTATCTTTGTAGCTTTTAACATTTATTTAAAACAATAAATATATATATATATATAAATTATTAATTAATTAAAATGTTAACAGTATAATTGATAAAAATAAGAAATAATTTTATAGTTATTTGGATTAATTTAGAAATGGCTAGTTGGCAAAAATATTTGTTATAAATGACATTGTAATTTTAGTTTTTCTTATTACAGCAATTTACTTTCAAAATATTTTTTACTAAAGCATTGTACTTTGAAAAATATACCCATTATTAGCATTGAGTAACCTTTTATTTTAAATTTACACACTATAGTAGGTTTCCATGCTACCTCATTATCCATGTATGGTGTCCACATGTAATATATTGCTGATGTGACATTTTTTATTACAACATTTTACTTTCAAAACATTAGATTTACATATTATTTAATAAATATATTAGCTTAACTTAACGAAACTAAACTATTCATAAATATAACAATATTAAGAAAATTTGTAAATCACAAGTTATTTTCCTATATTCAAAAAAATATTTTTTTTACCTAATAAAAGTAAGATTGTAACATTTTTTTTAAATAAAATATTTATATTGCAAAGAATATATATTGACTTGTTTAAAAAAAAATTGAATTGACATATCATTCAATAATATAATAAATTAATTAGATTATTTCTAAAATATTCATTAAAATATAACAATATTAAGAAGATTTGTAAAAGACATTTTAAATCGTTAAATTTTTCTAAAAACGTACAAAATAAGTATTTTCTGAATTAGAAAAATTAAATAACAAGTGTTATGATTTCTTATAAATAAAATATTTATCTTGAAGAAAAATATTATATTTGTTAAAAAAAATGTTACTCTAAAATATTTAATTTGTACAATTTAGTAAGAGTGTTTTTTTAAGAATGACGACGTAAGGGAATTACTTAAAATTCTGAGAAAATTAAGAAAAAAATAAACCGGGTAAAGTGAGGAATTTAAAAAAATAAATTGCAAATTTTTTTTATTAATGTCATCTAATCAAAATGATGTGTCATCCATGTCACCTCATTTAAGCCATTGCAAACAAAAGTGGGGGTTAACTTGTTTTTAAGGTAACAAGTTACCCATTGCTATTTTGGGTAAATTTTTCAAACTACAATGCCTTAATAAAAAATAATTTGAAAGTACATTATTGTAATAAGTAAAACTAAAAGTACGATGCTATAATAAAGAAATTTATGAAAGTAGGTTGCTGTCATACCCAAAATTTACGCCGTTAACTCCGTTAAGTTTCGTTAGAATTCTGCTGTTAACTCTGTTAGAGAATGTTATAACTTGACTAACGAAGTACTAACCTCGCGACCTAACGTCGTTAATGATGTATCTGTTCTACCGTTATCTATGTATTTATGTCATTTTCAGTTACGAGTCAAAAACTTTATAAAGACATTATGGCGACATTGAAGTCGAATCATGAAGACTTGTCCGTTATTACCGTTTGAACGTTACCAAGACCATCATCCGGGTTCAAGTATAAAAAGATAGCTCAAATCAACAAGAAGGGGACGGTGAAACACAACGAAATACTGAGAAAAGCTTTGAGTACACTTTGACAAACTCAGGACAACAGCGCCACATGTCACGACAACGGTCGCAGACTTACGACCGATCATTCATACTGTTTCTGTAACCTTGTTTATTGTTCTTAAGGTCGGCGTCACTGTTTGATGTCCTTTTTCCTTAGTGCATCGACGATCCCCTTATGGTCGTCCGCGGGTTTTTCCATCCAAAGAGGGTTTTTCGCGTCAACAATTCTTTGTGTCGTTTACATCCGTTTGTTTGTCTTTCTTTAGTTGATAAAGGTCTGAATCATCAGGCTACAATTAAGTCATTTTTTGGCATTAACAGTTTGGCGCCATCGATGGGACCCACCTAGAGAAAAGATCTCTTCGAAGAACTTCTTTTACTACTAACTTATTTAAGAACTTTTTTTTTAAACAGGGATGGTGAGGATAGAAGATAAACAAAGTGGAAACGTACAAAATCAAGCGCAAATCGAATTGGAGGCCTTGCGACAACGAGTTAACTTTTTGGAGGAACAAAATCGCAAAGCTAACCAGGAGATCCATGCTCTAAGGAATACAAATGTCAGTTTGTCCTCCGTCTCAATCCCGTTCGTTGGAGTAAGATCTGAGGGAACACTGTTGCCGCCTCCACCACGAAGTTCCACGCCTGCCTCGTTTGCCTCGTTTCCAGGTGGACTGCCGTCACCTCCACCACGAAGTTCCACGCCTGCCTCGTTTCCAGGAGGATTACCGCCGCCTCCGCCACGAAGTTCTGCGCCCACATCAATTCCGGGTGCATCACCGAGCAATTCCATTCTGGAACAACCATACATATATGCATCAGTTCCACAAAATACTACAACGTTTCCACTAAACAACTCCGTCATGGATTCGACGTACATATCTATACCATTTTTTCAGCCACCGAATAATTTCGATATTGGGCAAGCATACGTATCCGTACCCATCCCAACCACCACGATATATACATACGTTAATGCACCATACACTAATGGCAAAAGTCATGATTCCACCTATCGGAGCATACCATTTATGACCAATCATACGTCAATCCCCATGATGAATACAAATCATCCATTCAACACTTATGAAACCCCCTACGACGACCCAGTCGCTTGGAAATTCAAACAACTTGAAGAACAGAATGAGAAAATATTGTCATTACTTGCAAAACTACCTGGAGCAGCAGTGCCCGTCGATGTAGAGCCTCCAACGGGTTTTCAAGCTTTGCCTTTTGCTGATTCGATCGCTCTGATAGACGTTCCCAAAAAATACAACATTCCTACGTTCATGCCGAAGTATTCTGGTATCACGGGTCCCAACGAGCATGTTGCACAATATAAGCAACTTATGTGAACGACATCGATACCCCAAAATTTTTAAGAAGTTTGCATGTGCAAAAGTTTCGGAGCATCCCTCACTGGTGCAGCACTACAGTGGTTGATCAACCTCAAGCCCAAGTCGATCAATTCATTCGCCGACCTCATCAACCAGTTTTTCCAGCAGTTATCCAGCAGTCGCAAGATGGAGAAACAAACTAGTGACCTTTACTACATAATTCAGAAGGAAGGAGAAACCACCAGGAATTACTTCAACCACTTCAACATGGAAATGATCGGGATACGTAATTATAACGTCAAAACGGCGATCGAAGCTTACAAACGAGGGCTACACAACAACTCGGGTCTACACCTAGATCTTACCAAATACTTGGCCGATACATTTGAAGACGTGAGAGCACGGACCTTGGCTCATATGAGAGTCGAAGATGACGCTGCCTTTCGACAGAAAATATCTTCTGATAAACGGGTGCTTGGAGTCAAAAAACCTGAATTCAAAAATCCAAAAGTGATTTCTAACGTCAGGCATGAAAAAAAAGAAGTCGAAGCCAAGGTACTTCGAAGGAACTAGTGGAAACATTGAAAAATATCCAAGCTATAGTACGATGGCCCAAGAAAACTAATCGTCTGAACGACCAAAAGGATACGATGAAATGGTGCGATTTCCATAATGATCATGGGCACGACACGGACGATTGTCAAGTCCTCAATAAGGAAATCGCATTGCTATCGCAAAAGGGCTATCTCAACGATTTGGTCTTGCCGCGGGCCATAGGTAACACCCCTAGACCCACATCTCCTACACATACTAAAGTCGTGAATTGTGTGACAGGAGGATCCGACGTGTGTGGATTAACATACTCAGCCGCTAAAAGACACGCGGGGCAAAAGTTTGACGAGTCCAACATCCCCGTTGATTATCAAAAAGGAGACGACAGAAAGCTCGACTCCATGACAGTAATATTCAGCAACGAGGATCTAGGTGACACCAGATGCAGACATCATGATGGCCTTGTTGTCCAACTTACCATCAAGAATTGTCTGACCAAAAGAATTCTCGTCGACGGAGGAAGCTCAGACAACATCATATTTCTCAATACCCTCAGAGCTATGGGGATAAGCGAGGAAGAAGTCGTACGACGATCAACAGTCTTAGTCGGCTTCAATGGCGACACATCCACGCCATTGGCTTATAATGTTATCCTTGGAAGAACCTGGATACACGATATGAAGGCAGTCCCCTCGACGTACCATCAGATGATAAAATTTCCTACTCCCTAGGGGTGCAAGAAATAAGAAGCGGAGCATCTAGCAATTACAGAGCCAGGCGGACAATAAGTCCCCTGACGATTACGGACTCATGGAAATCGCCTTGGATCCAGCTAGACCTAAACGCACAGTATTCCTGGGGGCATCCTTGGACGAAGAAATAAAGAATGATCTCATACAATTCCTAAGGGACCACTCTGATTGTTTCGCTTGGACGCATGAAGATATAGTCGGCATAGACCCGAGTATCATATCACACAAGTTGGCATGGACACGAGCTGTCCCCCAATCAAGCAAAAGCGGAGGAAGTTTGCACCTGAAAGGAACAAGATTATCAATGAAGAGGTCGACAACTTGCTGAAATCTGGAAAGATTAGAGAAGTAAAGTATCCAGAGTGGCTGGCCAACATTGTTGTGGTCAAGAAAAAGAACGGAAAGTGGCGAGTTTGTATTGATTTCACTGACTTGAACAAGGCAGTCCCAAAGATCCTTTTCCTCTTCCACACATCGATGTCATGGTCGACGCCACAGCCGGACATGAACTCTTAAAATTCATGGACGCATATTTTGGCTACAATCAAATACTCATGCATCCGGACGATCAAGAGAAGACAACCTTCATGACAGACAAGGGCATCTATTGTTACAAAGTAATGTCGTTCGGTCTAAAGAACGCCGGATCAACGTACCAACGACTCGTCAACCTTATGTTTAAAGATTTTTTGGGCAAGACAATGGAAGTATACATCGATGATATGCTCGTAAATTTAAAGCGCACAATCGATCATATTGAGCATCTCAAAGAATCCTTTGAAGTCCTATGGAAATACGATATGAAGTTGAATCCAACCAAATGCTCCTTTGGAGTTTGCACGGGAAGATTCTTGGGACACATGGTGACGCGTCGAGGCATTGAAGCTAGTCCTGATCAAATCAAAGCAATCCTCGACTTACGATCGCCAAGGAACCTGAAAGAAGTACAATGCTTGACAGGAAGGGTCGCTGCTTTAAATCGTTTTATTTCGAATCTTTAGACAGATGTCATTTATTCTACAACATCCTCAGAAAAAATAAAGGTTTCGACTGGCCTGATAGTCAAGAAAGAGCGTTAGGTGAGCTTAAGGAATACATGATGTCTCCACCTCTTTTGTCGAAACCAAAAGATCACGAAATCCTATACCTATACTTATCGGTAAGTAACACTTTCGTAAGTTCGGTACTGGTTCGAGAAGACGAAAGCCAGCAAAAATTGATATATTACGTGAGTAAATCCCTTGTCGATGCAGAAACAAGATATTCGTCGATGGAAAAGTTACTCCTGTCATTAGTGACTTTTGTAAAGAAGTTACGACATTACTTCGAAACTCATCCAGTTGCTGTCGTCCCCAACTACCCGCTCAAATACGTCTTGAGGAAGCCGAAGTTAACTGGTAGACTCGCAAAGTGGAGTATTTATCTAAGTGGTTACGACATCTCTTTTATTCCACGAACAACAATAAAGTCGCAAGCAATTGCTGACTTTATCACAGATTTTACACCCGACCTAGAGAAGGAAGCCATCGTAGAGATTTCATCTGTGGTAAATTTAAACGACAATCAATGGACGATCTACGTTGACGGATCGTCCAACATACGTGGAACCAGCTTGGGACTCGTCCTAAAATGACCACAGGGGGGCATAATGGTATATTCGATATCCTGCGACCTCAAAGCAACGAATAACGAAGCAGCATATGAAGCATTAATTGCAGGACTAGGAATGGCCCATGATGTGGGGGCAAAACATCTCTTGGTTAAAAGTGATTCTTCCCTGATCGTCAATCAGCTGAACGGAGAATTTGCGACTAAAGACGCATGAATGACAAACTATTTTGAGGTCGCAAAAGAAAAAATGAAAAACTTCGAATCTTGTACAATACAACAAGTATCAAGAGATCAAAACATGCAGGCAGATGCGTTAGCTAACTTGGGGTCCGTCCTCAGTAAATCCAAATTTGACAATATACCAATAATTCATTGGAATCTCCATCGATCAAGAAGCGTGATGTCGCAGTCATAACCAGCAACGGCGAGGATGAATGGTTCAAAGAAATAAAAGACTACCTCAGAGATGGTCGATTACCAGAAGACAAGCTGAAAGACAGACAAATACGATTTAAATCTTCCAAGTATGTTATAATGCACAATCGTCTTTACAGAAGATCTTCTACCGGGCTAAACCTACGATGTGTAAATAAAGGTCAAGTAGAAGAAATTCTCCGAGAATTGCATGAAGGCGAATGTGGGAATCATTCTGGAGGTCGAAGTCTGGCGAATCGAATCTCACGACAAGGATATTACTGGCCGACGTTACGGAAAGACGCGTTCAAGTACGTACAAAATTGTGATTCATGCCAAAGACACGCAAGCACGACTCATAAGCCTTCGGAAAATTTACATTCGATGCTGACTCCCGTGGTCGTTCATGCGTTGGGGAATGGATATAGTCGAGAAATTACCACCAGCCCCCGGACAAAAAGTGTTTCTCCTGATGCTTGCAGACTATTTTTCTAAATGGATTGAAGCCGTTGCTTTTTCCCAAGTACGGGATAAAGAAGTTATTGCCTTTATCCAAACTAACATAATATGTAGATTTGGGATCCCGTCAGAAATCGTATGCGACAACGGATCTCAATTCAAAAGTGAGAAAACAAGAAAGTTCTATGAAGATCGCCACATTAAACTCATAACCTCGACGCCTAGATACCCACAGTCGAATGGGTTAGCTGAATCAACAAGACTATTATCAACACTATCAAGCGACGTCTTAGTTCTGCAAAAGGAAAATGGGTAGAGCAACTCCCAACGGTTCTATGGGATAATCGAACAACACCCCGATCCGCCACCGGACATACACCTTTCTCTCTAGTCTATGGATGCGAAGTAGTGTTACCTATCGAAATCAGATTACCTGTTGCTAGACATACAACGGTCGAACAAAATTTGGTCAACCTCAGTTACGACGTTGATGGACTGGAAGAACTAAGGGAAGTTGCACTCATTCGAATGGCTTCCCAACAGCAAGCTGTCGCCAGACATTTTAACAAGAATGTGAGGGTCAAAACTTTCCAAGAGGTAGATTATGTTTTACGACGTGTCTTCCAAAATATCCAAGAGCTTAACGCAAGAAAATTAGCACCTAAATGGGAAGGACCTTATAAAATTACCCAAATCGTGGGAAAAGGGGCTTATCGCCTACAAAATATGAGTGGTCGGGCTATCCCACGGAGCTGGAATGTCACTCATCTCAGGAAGTATTTCTTTTAAAATTCGCAAGTTCTTATCGCATGTTTATTCTCTTTGTTTTTTCTATATACGATTACTAACTTGAGCGTCGGAGGGTTGTTGGTCAAACCAACGACCACCTCTAACGTTTTCTTTCGATCGCAAGTACGCCGGAAGTCGCAGGAACCCACGAAGCGATATAAAAATACATACATAAACAAAAACCCAAGTCATGGCAAACGTCGAGGCAATAAAAGGTAAATAAATTAAAATTCCTTACAAAAAATGGTCTGACCCAAAATGTCGACAATAAAGAAAGTACAAAAACAAAAGGAAAATCAAGGGGTAGCAGGGGTGAACTACGCCAGTTGACCATTAAGGTCATCGATCTTTGCTTGGGCCTCGTTTCATTGAGACCTGAGACCATCGACTTCAGTAACCTTCCCGATAAGGTTCGTCTCCAACTCGGCCTCTAAAACCCCTATTCTCTCTAGGGCGACCTCCAAGCGTCGTCGGAGATCAGAACAAACGCTTTGTTCTCGAACAAGGTCTTCTTAAACCTCCTCGAAACGGGAAAAGATCTCCTCGGCTTTGGCCGATGCATCCTCCTCCCTCGCTTGCAAAGCCTCCTCCCGATCACGGACTCTTGTCTTCAGGTCGGAATCCATGGTCACAACCTGGCCAATCGACGCCTGAAGGGCCTGAAAAACACACCGATTGAAAACATCAGGGATGCATAAGCACGACCGCTGACACGCATGACGCATGACGCATGATTATTAAAAACGTACGACGCATAAAAACCATAAGCTACCTGAAAGAAGGGATGGGGAACTCGGCGTCATCGCCAAAAATGGACGGCCTTCCCTCCATAGGTTTCTTCCAATTGTCCCTCGATGGGGAAGAAGAACCAGTTACTTGCGATGGCCTAACGACCATCGACGTCTTCGCCTTCTTGGAACTAGAAGTCCCAAAAGACGATTCTCTCAGGATCGACCTAGAAGCGCCTCGTCGACCTAAGCCCCTACGGGCAGGCAAAATCCTTCGACCGTGAGGAAACTCCCCCGATTTTCCTAAGACGGTGAGGAAAAAGAGTGAGGAGACAAAAACTTCATTAGGACAAAAAGAAAGATAGTTCAATACCTATTCCTTCTCCCTCTGGCTCTGAATTCGGATGAGATGCCCTGGTGAAGGTAACACCCTCATCCTCCTCATCCGCAGTATCCTCACCCTCATCCCTCTCATCTAGGGTTTTATACAAATTTGTAACCTCAAAAACGCAGCGGAAAAATAACATTTGGTTATATATTTAGAAAACGCTTATAAAAGTTAAAACCCAAGTCGGATCCAATGACAATTAAAACAAATTGATAACACACCATAGGGTGTTTAGAATTGTACCTTTTGAGATTTGACGAGGTTGAACGAAGCACTTAGAAATCAAGACAGATTTTCTCTAGCGATATCCACACACGAACACGCGTAGTTCCACCGAGTGCTAGCCCAAAAGTACCCTAACTCTAATATGTGAGTTATAGAGAATCGAATCAATAAACTGGTTTGGTCTATCACCCTATATATACTGTCGGGTATCTTAGATAGAGCACAACTCAATAAAGTATTAATGTTTATCCATAAGTATTTGTATAATTATCTGAAAATTGATAATTATACTTATTTATAGATAACAACTGATAATTACACTTTAACACATATTTTATAATTATTCTACAAGAATAGTTATTAACTGTTAATCATGACTTTTGGGTTACTTTTTAATGGAAGCAAACGTATTCCTTGCGTGCGACCCTATATGTTTACATACTCCCCAGTAGTGTCCCTGTGTGACACGTGTCGTGTGCATATAATAACTTACAGTAATGGTTATTGTGAACATAACGATCGTCACCATAGCTGCAGTCAGTTTTGATACACTATTGGTAACATTTTAAAAACATTAGAAAATCACTTAAAAAGCGTTACTATAGGCTAAAACCGTTACCTTAAATATACAAAAAGTAGTTTTTTTCTAAAACCGTCACCGTAGGTCCGTAGCATCACATACAATGATATTTATTTTTAAAAACCGTCACCGTAGCATCACATACGGTGACATTAATTTATTAAAAATTTTATCATAGCATGGCATACTTTGGCATGTATATTCAAAAATCGTCATTGTAGCATGACATACGGTTACATTTATTTTATTAAATCGTGACCATAACATGACATACAATGTCGTTTATTTGTCAAAACCCATAGCATCACATATAGTGACATTCATTACTCAAAATCGTCACCATAGGATGACGTATGGTGACGTTTATTTCTCAAAATAGTCACTGTAACATGACATACAATGACATTTCCAATCAAAATTCGTCATTATAACACGACGTATAGTGCACATTGAATTTTTAAAATCGTCACCATAACATGACTTATGTTGACATTTATATTAAAAAACCGTCATTGTAGCAAGACATAAGGCGACATGGGGTTACGTTAATTTATTTGTCAAAATTGTCACTGTAGAGTGACATACAACGACATTTATTATTCAAAACCATCATCGTAGTTGGACCTAAGGTGACCTTTTCTCAAAACCGTCACCATAGCACAACATATGGTGAGGTTTATTTTTCAAAACCGTCACCATAATATGACCTACATTGACATTTATTGTTTCAAAAATCATCATTGTAGAGTGACATATGGTGACGTTTATTTGTCAAAATTGTTAATGTAACATAACAAACGATGACCTTTATTATTCAAAACCATCACCGTAACATGACGTATATTGATGTTTATATTCAAAAACCGTCACCTTAGCATGACATATAGTGACATCTATTTTATAAAAACCGTCACCATAGTATGACATACGGTAATGTTTATTTGTCAAAATCGTCGCCATAATGTAACATACGGTAATGTTTATCCCTCAAAAACTCGTCACTATAATATGATAAAAGATGACATCTTTTTTTAAACATTACTGTAACGTGACGTGCATTGACATTTATTTGTTGAAAAGCATCACCATAATTTAATGTACGATGACGTTTATTATTCAAAACAACCAGTGGCAGAACCCCATAGGGGCCTTTGGGGGCCATGGCCTCCCCGCTTTTTCCAACTCATATACTATTTATGTCCATTAAGTGACACATAGAGTTAGTTTGATGCAATGGTTAAGGCATTGTATCTACCTCCAAGAGGTCTTAGGATCGATTCCTTGCATTATGATATTTTTTCAATTTCTACTTTTCTAACCTCTTCTCTTCATTATGATATTTTTTTCAAATGATATTTTTTTTTCAATTTCTATTTTTCTTAAAAAAACAATGTTTGAGTTATTATATATAATGTTATATTAATAATTAATTTCTATTTTTCCTTCCATAATTTTTATTTTCTTCATTCATTATGATATAAAAAATAATATTTGAGTTATTATATACAGTGTTATATTAATAATCTAACAGTTTGTTTTTTATTAATTAATTATAGTATAAAACTATAATAAATTTGTATTACTAATTTTTTGTTTAATAGTTTAAACATTTTGAGATTTAGAGAATGTTTATCTAAATATTTATCTGTTAAACATTTCCAGTAAAATTTGACACTATTACTTAACTTGTCGGATAAAATTTGTGTTCCATCAAAATGATATCATATGCAACAATTTACCCGGTAAATGTTAACCGAATAAAAGTTGTCACCTTTACTTACAAGATAAGACACTTGATTCTTACCATCGTTCATTACCGAGTAAGATTCTAGGTCATTGTCATGTCCATCCGGTAAGGTAATATGACTTGGTGAATGCTTATCGGGTAAATATTTGGTAAACGACTCATTAGTCTTCATTAACAAATTTTCTCTAAAATTTAATATTCTAACATACAAGAAAAAAAAGTTCCGTACGTATCATTTGGATCGCTAAATTTTATAATATTATATTTTCGGCCCCCGAGTCTAAAATGGTTGTGTTCCGCCCTTGAAAACAACTACCATAGAATAATATACGTTAAAGTTTATTTTTCGAAATTGCTGTCATATGCTACCTTTTGTGAAAGGTTTTAATAATATCCGGCAAAGATAAACACTAAAAGAAGTTCAAAATGGTCATCAATATATATAAAATCCTTAAACTAGTATCAATAATTATATGAATAATGTATCCAGATACAAATAATAAACAAATTCATTGGGTTAAAAACAAATTGTTTTTAAGCACCAATAATAATATTATGCATCATCTAAATTAGTGTTTCTTGTTGATTCAAACTTCTTTCAGTAATTTGAATATGAGTCCTCTATTACTTAGTGTAAATCCAAGTTCATGTTACTGTTCTTATTCAGCGAATGCAAACACTGATTGTACTCAGTGATCTCTGAAACTCAGGGACACTATCTGGACACTATCTGAAGATACGAAGAACAACACTCACACCAAAAGAAACCTTCAGCAACAGTCGAAGACCTAACTGAGGATAGAGATGAATAGCTCATGATATGAAGCGGTTCACTGATAGCAACGTTCGTCTAAAAAGAAGTGTGAGATCTTACGTACGCTTCAGTGATACCTGAAGGGTTCTTCCATGAAGCCTCAAGTAACAGCGATCAAATGAAGCCTACTCAGCAAGATCAAAGTTGATCTTATCCTCGATGCACATATGTCAAACGCCCTATGCCTTGTCAGAAAGTACGTACGAAGTTACTTTATTGTCCACCACGTGCTTACCAACTTTGATAAGGTCATTGTTCATATTCGGCTAAAAGTATGGCTACTTTATGAACAAACGACAAGTACCCAATGGATACTTAACACGTGGCATGTACCTTCTGACTTGCATTTATTGCAAAGGGTATAAATAGAAGAAAACCCCTATCTTCATCTTCATGCATGCCTAACTCTCTTCTCGAACCTCTGATCTTATTTCTCTTTTATCTTATGCATCAAAATTACTTTGTGATTTTAAGGTTGTAATAGAATAGGTTTAATACTTGTTCGTAATCCGCTTATAACCTGTAAATTTGTTTATCTCACCCCTCCTCTACAAACTGTTTCTATACTTATATAGTCTTGTAGACTCCTTTGGGACCAACAAGTGGTATTAGAGCAGTGTTTATTGCTTACTTCTTTAAAAACTAATATATGTTTTTAAAATGGCTAACAAAATACAAACTACAATGATAATAGATCACTTGTTAAACCTCCTAAATTTAGCAAAGACACTTTTCTAGTTTGGAAGGAAAGAATGTCTCTATTTCTAGAGGGATATGATCCTAAGATTCCCTACTATATAGAAAATGGACCATATATTCCAACAATCCTAATAGCTGCAGTTCCTGAGACTGCTACCTCTACTGCTATTCTTGAAAGACGTATTTCTGAGCTCCACATCAATGGAGTGAGGAAGACAAGAAAGAACTAGCTATTGATTCAAAAGCTAGGTCGATTATTGCCATGTCTCTATCAGATGATGTTTACCATTCTTTCATGAAAATAAGAACCTCCAAATCCATGTGGACACACTTTGTATTCAATATAAAGGAACTAATGAGGTCCAAGAAACTTGAAAAATCAATCTGGTGAGACAGTATGAAAGTTTCATAAGTGGTAAAAATGAAACACTTTCTCAAGTTCACCAAAGATTCAACTGTCTAATCATAGATCTGAAAAAATAGTTGGTCGAGAATATTCTAACTCAGAAGTAATGACAAAGTTCATAGAATCTCTTCATGAACAATGGGACAATTTTACCACCTATCTTAAATTGTCAAAGAACACTTAAACTCGTTCTTTAATTGCTTTATATGGAATATTTCTCAGTCATGAGCAATCACAAGTTTTAAAGGAAAATATTTTAAACGATACTAAAAATTCCAAAAGTTCTTCCTTGGCTTTAGTGTCATGAGAGACTGATCCTTCGAGAACAGTTTGTTCTTCCATCACCTCTGTCACTGAGTTACACCACTCTAACTCTGAGGAAATCTCTAACGCTGATCTGTCAGAGTTTGATGATTCTCTGGTCGTTCTAACAAATTTCTTCAGAAGGTTTGCCAGAAAAAGCAACTTTAGGAGAAATCCTTCTATCACTGACTCCTACAAGTCAAAGGTATCTTCTACTGATAAAGCCTTTGCAATATGTTTCAACTGTCAATGTAAAGGTTACTTTGCAAGTGAATATAGATCAATGAAAGTTGTTCCATCCACCTCTCAGATACCCTTTAAATCAAGAGATGATAAATATCTCAAGTTAAAGGATAAGTATCTAAAGATGAAGAAATCTCAGCGAAAAGGTAAAGGCTTTGTCGCTGAATAAGTTGACTAGGCTGACACTACTGACGAATCAGGGTCAGATAAAAAAGACATAGCTCTTATATGTCTTATGGAAACAATTGAGGAAGCTAAAGAAGCCGCTGAAACATCCTCAACTAAGAACTCTTTTTCCACTCAGGTATCAAATTTGAAAGAATCTTCTATCCCTAATATAGATAGCTTGTCGGCTCTCGATACTTTAACTGTGGATCTCTACAATGCTTTAAATGGTAAAACTAAAATTGAAAAAGTTAATTCTAAATTAACTAAACAACTTAAAAATCACCATCGAAAAATCAAAGAATTAACTAAGATCAAAGAAGACCTTAATCACCAAATCTTTGTAAATCAAACAATAAGCATTGAGACACAACAAGCTATCAGTGAGCGCAAAAAGGCCATCGCTGATCTCAAAGTTGAAAAAGCCACCATTAAGGGATAGTGCAAAACCTCTGTAAAGGCAAATGAGATCCTCAATGCTCAGATCCCCGCTAAGGTTAAAAAGTGGTTTGGGATATTCCTATGATCAAGAAAAATCTCTGAAGGATTGTTCCATGCTTGAATTCGGAAAATTTGCATCCTCTATCCCTAAAGGATCGTTCCATGCTTAATAAGGGACAAGGAACTTATGAGTCCTAAAAATCTTTTATAATCTTTACATTCACTGATAACTTTCCTTTATACATTGTTCAATGAATATGCTTTTCTAGTTTACAAACACTTGTAAAAATTGTGTTTTCATACTCTTATAAATGAAACTCAATTCAGATAGTGATAAAGCTGAAA
The DNA here is from genome assembly GCA_036898165.1 of Silybum marianum. Classification (NCBI taxonomy): domain Eukaryota; kingdom Viridiplantae; phylum Streptophyta; class Magnoliopsida; order Asterales; family Asteraceae; genus Silybum; species Silybum marianum. Next base: position 9,080,423 of record CM072531.1, read on the forward strand.
AAGATCTCACAAATTAGTCCTTAAGATCTATACTTTGTAAATTATATTGCTTTAGTAATCTTTTCAAGCAAACTTCCTATATTGCTTAATCATAATCAAATAGGGGAAATTGTTGATCCAAAATCCTTTCAGTAGTTTGAATATGATTCCTCTTATACTTGGTGTAAATCCAAGTTCATGTTACTATTCAGATTCAGCGAATGCAAACACTGATTGCACTCAGTGATCTCTGAAACTCAGGGACACTATCTGAATTTAGAAGATCTGAAGAACAACACTCATACCTTCAGTGATAGTCGAAGACTTAACTGAAGATAGAGATGAATAGCTTGTGATCTGAAGCGGTTTAGTGATAGCAACGTTCATCTAAAAAGAAGTGTGAGATCTTGCGTACGCCTCAGTGAGACCTAAAGGATTCCTCCTTGAAGCCTCAAGTATCAGCTATCAAATGAAGCCTACTCAGCAAGATGAAAGTTGATCTTATCCTCGATGCACAAATGTCAAACGCCCTATGCCTTGTCAGAAAGTACGTACAAATTTGCTTTATCGTCCCCCAAATGCTTACCAACTTTGATAAGGTCATTGTTCATATTCGGCTAAAAGTATGGCTCTTTATGAACAAAGGACAAGTACCCAATGGATACTTGACACTTGACATGTACCTTTTGACTTACATTTAATGTAAGGGGTATAAATAGATGAAGACCCCCATCTTCATCTTCATGCATGCTTGTTATAAGATATTACTATCCCTTTTTATCACACAAAAATAAACCTCGGTGCATGTATACACCTCGGAATACTGTCGTATAAAAACAAGTAATAATGATACAAAGTACCGGATTTATCGTTCCCACAGAGATGGTGTTAAATCTTGTAAGGATGAAAAACTTGACTTTTAAAAAGAGTGATTTCAGAGGGTGAAAAACAAGAGGATTTTTGATTAACTAATTTGGTTGGTTGATTGGTAATGTCTGACAAAATACAATTATAAAAAGCAAGCCTGAGGTGTAAGGATAAATTGAGATTTGGTTAATAATTTCATAAAAAGATATTTTATAATAGTAATTGCTGTCTTAGAAATACAATACTTTTTATAACCTCATTAAGGTTTAAACGTTTAAATATCAATAGTTAGTTGTTAATTAACTTTAGGGATATTACCACGAAATATTATAGATCCAATTATGACAAGTCGATCAACTACTCTTACAAATTCAATACACCTCTTTACTTTATTACTAACGTTAAATCTCAAGTTATTAACTTACACCCCAAACTTAAGGGTTTTAGCCTTCCATTAAGAATGGGTTTTTATAAGGTATTTTTGACAAATAATAAAGACAATAATTAACTAGATTAAACGTAAACGAAACAACAAACTACGATTATAAAAGCAATTAAAGAAAGAATTAAAGTGCCGAAAAGTAAAAGTGGGACAAGTTTGTGCTAACAAACTTGAATAAGAAATCTAGGACAAGGTTACCATTGGCACTCTTGAATGAGAAATCTAGGACAAGTATGTTACTAACAATCTTGATAAAGTGAACATGGACAAGTTTATCAGTTATGCTCTTGAAGGAATGTTTAGGACAAGTTTACCAGTGGTAATCTTGAGAAACAATTGTGGACAAGAACACTTTGAATAATCTTGACGTTCAAGGAATAAAAAGTGCTATAATTAATATTAACTTGAAGAAAATACGGTAAAGAAATAATGAGTAGATCAAACCATAAGCCAAAGAAACTAAAACTTACTAAAGTAAAGGCATGAAGATCTTGAAGAAACTATGAAATGTAGAAGATGATGAGAATTTTTGAAACATAAAATACTCATACAGTACTAATCACTTAAACCCACTTGATTTGTAAGGAAAATACTAAGTATATGTAGAATACTTAGTAAATACCCTGCACTCAAGATGAAGATCAATGATTTGAGATTACAAACTAGAAGATGGTTCTACAATACTTGCTAATATCTTACTTGCTAATCAATAATATGCTAAAGAAGATGGTGGATGTTTGTAGCATTTTTACCCAAAGGATATTGCATGCTACATGAGACAAAAGAGAGAAAATGCCAAGAAGTTGATCTTTGCTTCCTTGGATGCCTTGGATGATAGTGGTAGCTTATTGAGAAAGCAAAGGAGAGCTCTAAAAAGAGCCTCCTGGTGTGTTTTTTTTCCTACACCCAACATACATATATATACTAGTGTCTTAATGGATAAGGCTTTTTACTAAGCCAAATGGACTAGTAACATTAACCAAATCCAAGCCCAAAATTACTAGCAAATCTTATTACTACTAAGTAGCCCAAAATGCAATGTTAAAGAGTTAGCCCAAAATACATCAAAACTTTGACCCAAAAATAAATTACAAAAATCTTCTTCCAAACACATATGTGGGTTTCGGCCTAGCACAGCAGATCCGGCCCAACACAGCAAGTTCGGCTCATCTTTGGTCATCTCGATCGTACTGGCACTCGTCAAAAAGTTTCGGCTACATATCTGAAAATGACGATAATGAAAAACATGAGTTTCGGTATCATTTTATAACATTTTATAGTCAAAAACTCAAGTTTTCTTATTCCTAGGCAATATATTAAAAAGCTAATTAACTAACAATATTAACTAAAAATACTAATTAAAAGTAGCTAAAAATGACTTAAAATAATACCAAAATGAGCGTAAATACGGGTAATAAATTAACCGTATCAATGCTTAACTTTGTTCTCGAACCTCTAATCTTATTTCTGTCTTATCTTGTGCATGAAAATTACTTTATGATTCTAAGATTGTAATAGAATAGATCTAATACTTGTTCTTATTCCGCTTATAACCTGTAAATTTGTTTATCTCAGTAAACTTATTTAAAAACTTAAAAAATTTGTGTTTGTATTGATCCCCCCTTCTACAAACTGTTTCTGTACTTATACATTCTTGTAGACTTCTTTGAGACCAACATTTCTCTTGTTAAATGTACTCCTTATATGCTTCAGCGTCTTTAGCTAATTAATAGTTGTGTGCTTTTGTAAGGCGGCAGTCGGATGATGTTGCGATGGTGGTTGGACGATGTTACGACGACGGTCGGACTATTGATCTTCCCGCAGGTGGGAACGGAAGAGGGAATATGATGAAGAAATAGGAAGCAATGATAACTGAAGCGGGGTTTACAAACTAGGGTTTTTTTATTGATTTGAGGATTTATAATTTGGTTTTAAGTTTGGAGCAGTTTGGTAAATTAACTGATATAAATTTTTAAAAATTAATATAAAATAAAATAAGAACAGAGGAGGTCATTTGCAAAACCCTGATACGAAAAGGTTATACAACTAAGGGGGTGTTTGTTTTAATTTATCAAAACAACTTATTGACTTATACCGGTGTGGAACCGGTTAAAATTATATTTGAATATTTGGATGGAAGAAATAAAAGTTGCTTATGCCGGTTCCCCACCGGTGAAAAGGGGATTTTGAGCCATTTTTGAGCTAATCCAAAAACAACTAATGACTCATGTATAAGCACCTTTTTGCTAAACACTTAAAAAACAACTTTATGACTTATTCCGGTATGGAACTTAATGAATTTGAAAAAAATCAACCTTCCCTCTTTTTAGCAACGTCCATGACTTCTTCCTTTCTTCTTCCCTTGAGAGAACTACTAATGCATACAAAGTTTGAGAGAACTGCTAATGCATACAAAGTTTCTACTTTCAATCGCTATTACAATGATCTAAAAAACCGGTATCAAGGAGCTACAAAGTATCTTGAGGAGTATCTTGATGTGAAAACATGGGCAAGATCACATTTTCCAGGTTCCCGATACAACATCATGACCACAAATGGTGCCGAGTCAATTAACTCCGTGTTGAGGGATGCAAGATAGTATCCTATAATTGCTCTATTGGAAGCCATCCAAAAAAAACAACTGAGATGTTTAACAAGCACGGTAACAGCGCAATATCTACCGAAACACCTGAAATACCTTTAACTCCAAAAGCAGAAGAGATTGTAAGAGAGAGATTTGTAAATGCAACTGGGTTATGTGTGAACCAACTCAATCTGTTTGAGTTTGAGGTAACAGGGAATGGGAATGATGCTATAGTCCATTTCGGTCGAAGGAGTTGCACATGTCGTGTGTTTGATCTTGATAAACTTCCATGTGTGCATGCTATAGCTGCGTATGAGCAATCAGAAATGAATGTATATGATTTGTGTTCTGAATACTACAAGTTGGGAGCTTGGACGTTGGCATATGCAGAAACCATTTACCCGGTTCCCTAGCAATTGGATTGGCATATCCCTGAAGATGTGGTCTTAATGAAGGTGATAGCTCCTAATGTTCCCAAGAAACGCGGAAGAGCTCAAAAGCAAAGATACCCATCAGTAGGAGAAGGAAGCAAAAGAAAAAGAAAAAAATGTGAGATATGCGGGGACCTTGGACACACCAAAAAAACTTGTCCCCTTCGACCTACTAATTCTTAGAATTTGTTTAACATTTTTTCTTTCTAAGAACATTGACTTTATCTATTTAAGAATGGTATTTCTATTGTTTATATTATGATATAAATTCAAAGAATTTTTTATTTAAAACTATTATTTTTATTATTTATGTCATGATATTAAGTCCTCATAGGTCCAGTCATGCTTGTTAATGAAGCTCGACTCCACGAGTTGGGTCATACTCGAACCAATCATGTTAATAAAACTACTTCGACTAGAGCGGGTCTGGTACAACTGGTTATTTATGAAGGGTCAACTCAAGCCACTACAGGGTGACTATAGTATAAACTCGATATAAATCAACTAGTAAAAATAAGTAAATTACATTATTATTAATTGATCATTGGAAAACAAATCTTTTTAACGTATGTTGAAATCCTATTAACAATGTTTGACTGATCTAGTCTGAATTGAAGCTAATCGTGTCCGATCACAATAAGTGATACATATTAAAAAATGTTTGATTATCCTAAACTAGTTTTAATTGAACTATCATCAAGTCTAACCTACATGATAGTATATATAATGTACTTAATATCGAAGTCTAGATACAATATGGCTCTAACACGTTCATTCATACGCAATAATATAATATAATATGGTTGTTGTTCACATATATAGGGGGGATTTAAATGAGAACTCAAATTTGGTACATTATAGCATATTATATAATATAGCTAACACGTAGCTCGACCAACTCGACTCGACTCAATGAAGTTATAGCGGGTCTAGTCATGTTAAATCAAGTAGCCCAACCGACTCGACTGATCCAGTCGTGCTCATTAATAAAGCTAGACCAGATCCGGTCGGGTACGACCGTGCCGGTCATGCACATTGAAACAGACTGACTGGACCAACATAGTCAGAATGGGTCGATTCATGCTAATAAAAAAGGTCGACTGACGCCAGTCTAGTTTGACTGGATATATTCATGTACATTGAAAACATATTGACTAGACCGGGTCCAGTCTGGTGCTACCGGTCTAGTCATGCCCATTGATAGAACCAGAATAGTCTAAGTGTTGCTAATTACTAAAACTCACCTCATAATGTGATCATAATAAAAAGTTGAAAACAAATATGAATTTGATTATGTCAAAAACATATCCAAATATTCTAATAAACTGATAAAAAAAATCCAAAAAAAAAATAAAATAAAAATATATATATATATATATATATATATCATGGGTCCAAATCAGCCCAAAAACATCCACAACTAATTGTTTCCAATAAATACCATAATGTTGCCCATGAACCTTTGAAAGTGAAGATATAAACTTGATTGCTTATACATCAAAGTCAATTGCACCCCTGTTTGGAAAAATAATAATAACTAGATTAATTAAATATATAATAAAAATGATTAAAACTGGAAAAAAAAGTAAAGTTATTTACTTTGCTTGTTGAAGCACCTCCCTCTGCATTTGTTGATTGTCATTGGCTTTGGTAACGATTAGTGAATCTATCTTAGATTCCAACATAGATTTTATATCTTTGATTTTTTTTTCTCCAACTTGGATCCAAGAGCTTTGATATCATTCTCTAAATTGGGTTCTAATGTTTCAAATTTCTCATCTATGTACCTCTTTAGCTCGGTGACCAAAGAAGAAGTGCCTATAATCACTCTCTCTGTTTCACATGGTCGGGATGGACTTGGTATGCTAAATCCTGTCATGTTAACAATATCACAAGGGTCACCATAAGAAGTTCCAATCGTCTGCTCAACATGGATAGTTCCATCCACTTGTACATAGGGATCAACATCATCAACATCATCATCGTGCCACGTGATTGAGCGTCCAGAAAGCAACTGGTTTGTCAATTCCCTCAACATTATTACCTCAACATTATTACCTCAACTTCTTCACTCTCAGTATCATCATATATGTTAGTAAATCCTTAGATGTAAGATTATTGTAATTCTTGGTCGGTTCGTGTAATAGAAGGTATACACTCTAATACCAATATCTATATTTGTAGGAACCCAGATCTCATATTGAATCGATGATCTAAACAAAATATGTAAAGCGGAAGAAAGTATAGATCAAACAGTTTATAAATGGAAGAACGATTAATCAAAATGAAGAACAATATGAAGATAGAAGCGTAGTCGTATGATTAATCGTGATCATATATCTTACATGATTGGAATGAGGGTATTTGGAGATGGAGAGTTTCAAAGAAACAATCTCACATTCACAATTACAAATGGGGAAGGGGATTCCTATTTATAGCCTAAAATAAGAAAAGTCAAAGTATCCTCCAATATAGAAGCTCCACGTGTAATGGTGGAATGACAACTACTAGATGAGGTGTCGGACTATGATAGGGAGATCAACCATTTGAAAATCTGACAAGGTTGAACCTCTTGATGGTTGAACCAGAGGCTGAACCTCTTGATGTATAGTCCAGAGGCTGAACCTCTTGATGGATAATCCAGAGGCTGAACCAGAGGCTGAACCTCTTGATGTATAGTCCAGAGGCTGAACCTCTTGATGGATGAACCAGAGGCTGAACCTCTTGATATATAGTCTAGAGGCTGAACCAGAGGCTGAACCTCTTGATGGATAGTCCAGAGGGTGAACCTCTTGATATATAGTCCAGAGGCTGAACCAGAGGCTGAACCTCTTGATGTATAGTCCAGAGGCTGAACCTCTTGATGGATGAACCAGAGGCTGAACCTCTTGATGTATAGTCCAGAGGCTGAACCTCTTGATATATAGTCCAGAGGCTGAACCTCTTGAACATTCAGCATGCTATACTTCCGTCTCTTGATCTTTACACACGGGCTCTGGTCGCGGCTCTAGGATAACGATCTCTGGTCAACATAGTTTCAGCACATGTTTTCCTTTTGACACTTTCAACAATTAAATTAGGGCTAACAATCTCCCCCGAAGTGTTAAAAGGAAAACAGTTAAAGGAAAACCATTGTAAGTCAGTAGCCGTCTTCCCATCAAGCTTTTGAAGCTTGGATATCCCCTTAGATAAACATGTAGCTCCCCTATAATGTAACACCCTCGTTCCAATAAATTCCAAGCTCCCCCTTGAACTAAGTTCTTATTCTTCATTTTCAACTTTATAATCAGATACAATGTGCCATAAAAACCACTGATTGCACCAAATACAACTTTAACGTGTAGAAACTCAACAAAACTGTTAGCCTCAGAATCTCAGCCAACCCCATAGCATATTGATTCATCCAAATGTGGATAGATAAAGTGTGAGTTGCATGACAATGCTGTGCATAATCAGTCTAATAACAAAGAACCTGTATGTGAACCATGAGTTGAGTGGACATTCAGCACAAGAACTTGTTCAGATAATCTTCACCTTGATGCTCTGGTGAAGAAATCATCCATAGATTGAGGAGCTCGAAATAATATCAACCAGAAATATCTGTTCCAAAAATAGAACTCGAAACCACCAAGATTAATTCTGAGAGCCCCGATGTGAGATCAAAGGATGAAAATTATGCTCGGTAGTTCTTGATCATTGACAGGATTTCAACAGCCTATCTCTGGTTGAAAGAAGAAATCTATGATGAAGTGATGGTTCTTAACTGTACTTCTTGGTTCTTTGATGTTCAGAAGCAATACTTGTTAAGAGCGGGTCCAGAACTGAGATGAACTGAAGCCGTGGCTAATTTAAACTTCAACGAAAAGAATTCTGAAGTTTGACGTGATATAGAACAAGCCACAATACCACTCATCAACCAATAAGATACAAAATCAACAAAGAAAGTTTCTGTCCAGCACCATTACACTGACTTCCACAGAAATTGGATTCACCTTCTTTGGAGCTCGGACGAATGAGATATGATCGTTTCCGTACAGTCGCGCAGATCTGTCTAGCAGCTTCTGGTTTAACATGTAACTTCGATTATGTGAGTCTTCCGGGGTAAGGCATGTAATAATCCGAAGCTGCAGTCCGTAATTCCAGAAGTCTCTGGATGCCTCTAGTCCAAAACCTCTGGTCCTTAGTCCAGAAGCTCTGGTCCTTCTTACAAGAAGCAGATCTAACTCGATGCGTAACAACTTTGCTCCAGCACACTACCTTCAACTTCGACGATTTACTAGGCCTTCTACAGATCGAATCACTAAAAACTCAAAACATGAAACTTGTAATCCATCTGTTTTCTATCCAGAGGCTTTTGAATCGCATGAATTGGTGATGGTATGAGAGAGATATGACCGATATGGCACAGCATCGCAAATATGTCAGCATCCTGATTTTTATTCAATGCCACAAAAATTGAATATGGGTTTGCATAACCAAATCACAACCAAAGCGTTGATTCCCAAACATTGGTTCTTGACATCGAAAATAACTCTTCATGACGTTATTTTAAGAGACAAGTCTCTCATAAACATTTTATCAAACACCTTGTGTGCATAATCAATTTTTTACCCAATTGGCAATGAATTTTCTTCCCAATAACCATCCGCATTTCAGATCTAATGAGAATAACTTTGTAGAATCGAATATAAATGAAATCAAAACTGAATTACAAATGGAAGATCGATGATCTAAACAATAAGCTCTGATACCAATTGTAGGAACCCAGATCTCATATTGAATCGATGATCTAAACAAAATATGTAAAGCGGAAGCAAGTATAGATCAAACAGTTTATAAATGGAAGAACGATTAATCAAAATGAAGAACAATATGAAGATAGAAGCGTAGTCATATGATTAATCGTGATCATATATCTTACATGATTGGAATGAGGGTATTTAGAGATGGAGAGTTTCAAAGAAACAATCTCACATTCACAATTACAAATGGGGAAGGGGATTCCTATTTATAGCCTAAAATAAGAAAAGTCAAAGTATCCTCCAATATAGAAGCTCCACGTGTGAAGGTGGAATGACAACTACTAGATGAGGTGTCGGACTATGATAGGGAGATCAACCATTTGAAAATCTGACAATGTTGAACCTCTTGATGGTTGAACCAGAGGCTGAACCTCTTGATGTATAGTCCAGAGGCTGAACCTCTTGATGTATAGTCCAGAGGCTGAACCAGAGGCTGAAACTCTTGATGTATAATCCAGAGGCTGAACCTCTTGATGGATGAACCAGAGGCTGAACCTCTTGATGTATAGTCCAGAGGTTGAACCTCTTGAACGTTCAGCATGCTATACTTCCGTCTCCTGATCTTTACACACGGGCTCTGGTCGCGGCTCTAGGATAACGATCTCTAGTCAACATAGTTTCAGCACATGTTTTCCTTTTGACACTTTCAACACTTAAATTAGGGCTAACAATATTCATGAAAAAAAAACATATCACAATTTTTTCACATATGAAGAATTTTTTCACATATGAAGAATTTGAGCAATTTTTGTGATTTCTCTGTAATCGACTTTGTAAGTTGCCTCCGCAAGTGTAAAAAAGAGGCTTTCCTCCAAGGATATCGAATAAACATTTCAATATCATCCACCATCCCCAAGAAAAAAGGGTCAATACCACTAGTGGATTTGTCCCCTTGAAAAAGAACCACTAAGACGAATAAAAGTATCGCCATTTTTACCTTATCCATGTTCACATTACCACTAACTATTTTTTATTTTTTTCTCTTTTTCGTGGTGCACATCTCCTTCAATTTCCTTTCAACATCTCCTATAGTGATAATAGTATTTTGGGGGAAATGTTTGTTCCTAAAATCTTGAGATTGGCCTTGCTCTTGAAAAGCCATAGAATGGTCTGAACATCTTAATCCAGATATTAATGTGTACTCTAAAAGTGAAAATCTAATTGGTTTTCCATTCACAACAAACCAAATTTCGTCCCCTCTACTACATTTAACTCGGCGAAGGAGTAGCAACCACATCATTTGGCTTGAATGTTGATAATTATTAGGGACATCAAGAAAATGGCCAAAAGGGGAACTTGTCTTGAACCATTCTAATTCAGCGGAATTATCACCTAATTCTTTAACAATAGTTTCCACAACTTTATTCAAATAACACTTGATGCTTATCTTGCAATCAAAATGTTCTTTCTTATTAAGGACTTACTTGCTCATTCTCTTCAACTTGGGGTTCTGTTCGACTAGGCGTAGCCGGTTCACCGTGAGATGTTGAGCTAGAGTCATTGGTGCCAATTACCTCTTGCGTAATCATTCTTTGCATGCCATGAATTTAGAAGAAATCCATTGTTAAACAATAGCTATATAAATATATATATTACTGGAAGAAGCATGTCATAATCAAAAGATGTTAACTATTCATCAAAATTCTACCAACATAACCCGTCTAACTATTCGACTGGAATCGTCTAACCCGACTGGTCCTGTCTGACTCAACTGGTCTAGTCGAGTAATACAGAGGCAACTTAAATCTCAAGGTAATTAGCCCGGCCCCAATCTAGGTCGACCAATTCAAGGGACATGTGCTTCAAGTCTGCGCAACAAATAAATGCCAATTATATGCCACAAGCATGTCACAATTATATGCGGTTTGATAAACATATAAAGCATAACACAATTATCCTGATTATCTTGTTTTCGAAGACCTCTAAAAAACAGGTTAGTCATCAAAACCTTAATTAGTGAGCCTTTATTACATCAACCATAGAATGGTCTGCACCTTCATAAATTATCTTAAGGCTGCACTTATATTAATAATTGGCAGTCTCTGTGTGTATTCAAGAGCTTTGCAATTACATGTGCACATTCAACACTCTTATATAAAAATTTCTTCCAAAAAAGTTGCAAATTTTGCAAGTTAAATGTATTTGAATTATTATTTTTAAGGTGGGTAACACATAACCATCGCTATTTATTTGTATATCGTGACAACTAACATATTGTCATTGTATTATTGTATCTATATTTCATACTAATGTTGAATGGCATTGTAGAAACTCGATCATGACCCTGTAATCAGCCAGATAGGTGTTTGGATCTAGAAGAACTTGAACATTGTTGGTTTTCAATGGCAGTTTAATGACCGGAGCACTATCAGCCGTTGACTCGATTAATCTTCCTTCTTCGTCTTGGACATTCGGGTGTGCATATTGATTCGCCATTGATGGAATTTGGGGTTTTTGGAAAGCGATGAGAGAGCAGGGATGCAGATTCGAGTAATAGCTTGAGGAAGAAGACGATGCACTGTAGTATTAAATTTCCAAATCGAGGTTTATATATGAGAGAGAAAGAATACTCGAGTGTAATTTTGGATGGGAAGGGTTTTCATTTGGGGATGGGCAAAAACGGTTCCTTTGTGGTGATGTAAGCACGCACGCGTGTAGTCATGCAATAACACGATCAATGACACGTGTACAATATGATAGCGTGTATGTCAGACTTAAAATTAATAAAAATAAAATCAAGACTGTTAGGTCTATTATTATTTTAATTGTGACAAAATAAGGAAAGGATATGCTTTATTGTAAAAGGAAGTTTATAATTCCTTAAACTCTTGTTTCCTTAATTAGACTAGACCTAGCAATATAAATACAAGGTTAGGGTTTTACTTTCAAAGTAAGTCGATTCATATTAACTTAGAGAGAGAGCTGAAACCGTGAATCTGATTGTAATCGATACACATACGTTCAAGAGATATATGACTACGTAAGTTCCTTAAATCATTATTCGTGTCATATTACTTTGCTATTAATTGTTTATTGTCATTGTGCTTGTTATAATGGGATCAACAAGTGGTATCAGAGCCTGAGATCACGAGTTTTTACGATTTTCTGAGCAAACCACGAAACAGAAGGTAAATTTTTTTTTCTGCTAGATCTACTGTTCATTGAATTTTTGTCGAGTCATACTGTGTCACGCTTTACCCGATAAAACTTCTTATTTTTTTTGTCGACAAACTCATATCTGCTCAATGAATTTTTATCGATTAAGTATATCTGTGTTCTTATCGATTTAAATTTTTCTCTCGACTTATTGATTTTTTTATCGAATATCTCTTCTGTTGATTGAATTTTTATCGATACAACTACTTAAATCTTGAATTTTTATCGACTCCTCTATAAAATATTTAATTCTGTTTAGTTAAAATTACTTCAGTTTATTTTATTTACTTTTGAATATCTTTACATAAGAAAACTCAGGAACTTGTGACTCCTGCAGCTTTTCTTACTAAAGCTTTCCTTAGTAAAAATCATAAACTCTCGTAAATTTGATATTTTCTGTGATTGAACAAATAAGAAACTCGAAAACCCAGACAGTCTTGGCCATAAAAAGACTAGTTCTTTTTAGTCAAGAACACTGTGTTTTTGTTTTCTGGTTTTTCAATAAACAGAAAACTCAGAATTAAGAATTTTTTTTATCGAGTCCTATTGAATCGAGAAAAATTTTGATCGAGTAGGTTAGTGTTCGATAAATTTCTTTAATCAATTTGTTTCTCGAGTATTGTTCACTCGAAAATTGTTTTTAAAGTCTATTTTAATTCAACAATTTTTATCGAGTCTTGTTCACTCGATAACTTTTTATATCGAGTTCCGCTCAATTCGACAACAATTTTTATCGAGTCTTGTTCACTCGATAACAATTTTTATCGAGTCTTGTTCACTCGATAACAATTATTATCGATCCTTAGTCACCCGATAACAATTTTCATCGAGCTCCTCACACCCGATAAAAATCCTTCAATCGATATTTTTTCCTTTGTCACTCGATAATAACCTACTGTTTGCAGCGACAACTCAGAAATTTTTAAAAACTCATTGATCGAGGTCCAACCAAACAGTACAATGACCACCCGAGAAGCAATGGCCATTGGATCAGACACCAAGCCTCCAATTCTCTTTCCGGGAGAATATTCTCAATGGAAGGATAGATTCCTTGATTTCATTGAACGCCATGACTATGCCGATGAGATCATGAGTTCAATCAAAGAGGGTCCCCCCCACCTTTTTATTAGGAGTATCCTGCTATGCCAAACAACACTCCTCCTACGCCGGCACGAAGGGAAGTTAAACTCAGAAATTCTTGGCATGCAAACGAGAAGAGGATAATGAGAGGTGACCAACTTGCCCGTTCTTATCTACTTATGAGCCTTCCCAATGAGATCTACATGAGCATTGATAGCCACAAGAAGACGGCTAAAGAAATGTGGGAAGTCATAGAGAAATTCATGCTTGGAACGAAGATTGGAACACAACTCAAAATCACTAACTGCATTTCTCAATATGAAGAATTCAAGGCAAAAGATGGAGAAAGTCTTACGAACACATATACCCGTTTTGTACAACTGGTGAACGAACTAAGCAAAAACGAAATTCGTAAGACAAAGATCGAAAACAATGTCAAATTTGTTAGCAATCTTCAACCGGAATGGCGCCGGTTTGCTAATCAAATCAAACACAGCAAATATCTTGCTGACCTTGACCTTCATGAAGTCTATGAAACCCTTCAACAAGATGAAGAGGAGGTTCTCGAACTTATGGGGTTAAATTCAAAGAAGAACCCGGATCCAATCGCATTAATGGAAAAAGAGTCCTCTTCCGCTCCTCAAGAGATGTTTCCCGAATTAGAAGACGAAGACTTTGACTATGATCCAGAAATTGCCAAACTTCAACATCAACTGGCCTTCTTTACAAAATCTTTTCAACAAAAGTTCTCACGTCGCTCAAATCCCAATCAACAAAGGTATGCCTCGGGATCTAATAACCATGAGCGAAAGGCAATGTTTGAACCTAAAACTAGAAGAGAAGAACCTCGCCCTACACCCAAGCCTGAAGACAAGTTCAAGGGTGAAAGAAGTCTGTGCTACAACTGCGGTAAAACTAGTCACTACGCAAGGGAATGCAAGAAGCCAATAGTGAAGGACTCTAACTACTTCACTTACAAACTGATGCTGTCCAAACAAAAACAGGCGGTAAAGTCCTTCTAGCTGAAGATGAGAACCCTAGACTCCTATTTATATTGAATGGTCTAATCTAATTAAGGAAGGAAAGAGATTAAGGAATTATAAACTTCCTATTACAATTATGCATATCATTTCCTTATTTTGTCACTATAAAATAATAGTCCTAACAATCTCCCCCTTTGTGGCAAAATATGTTTTCACTTCTTCAGCTCGACAATGCCTTCAAATCTTCTCAAAGTCTGACGAAATAGTATCCTTTCGTCAATTAATCTGATAGCTTCCAAGAGAGAATTTCTTCTGGTTGAGCTCATCCTTGTCGTACTCTTCTTGTCGGTAGCAATCTTCGAAGCTAATCTATTTCGAATCCCCCATAATGTTCCATCTGAATAGGTAGCAACTTCATCAAATCTTAGAAAATAAAATTCGCCTTCATATGCATCCATACAACTCTGTGTGCTGGATATGACAGAACAGTCGTAACATCATATTTATCCAACTCAAGAATTGTTTGATTAGGCTTGGCAATATGAAACTTCTTTTGTTCACTTTCAATTCCACGCTGCAAATCATGAAGATAGCTGAATCTGAGTTATTTTTGTATGTGTCGCACCACCGCTCTTAATGCTCTTTATTCATCCTCGTTTTTTTGCTTCTTGTCTCTTAGGTCGTGATACAACGTTTCAAAGTCCAAGATATCAAGATTAGAAAAATCAGCTTTAGAAAAATTGTATACTTTACCATCTTCTCTTCGAACTTTGAAGGTTGGATACTCGACTTGAAAGACTCTATCAGAACCAATCTGCATAATACCGATAATTCGGTATCGAGAGATTACATCGGAGTGCTTTTGAGCTCTCATTTTCAGGATGTGAACATATTCCTTAACTTGAGCTTGATCCATCTCCATTGCTAAGTGGATGTGTGCCAAGTCTTCAGGTTTCTTATTCTTTCTGAATATCCGTTCCATAGTTTCTTCAAGATACGGCACCCGGATTTGTTGATTTACCCATTTAGACTTGCGCTCAGTTAGCCTCCTTTGCCACCGAATTTGATGAGGTAACAGTCTTGGTTCATTTTGATCTCCTGAAGTGTAATTCTTCATTGTGTGCTTCAAGTTCACGTAATCTTGCTCTAGGAGAACTGGTTCATATGGGTCTTTAAACCAGTGCTTCACAAAGTTCCTTAGATTTTGCACATCAACTGCTCTCGAATTCAATATCTACCGCAGGCTTTTAAACCGTTGGTGTATTCACTTCTTGAGTCGTCGGTGTACGCTGTCTTTGATGGGATGATGGCGCAGATGGTGTAGTTGAAGTTGTAGCAGATGGTCTAGAATGTGTTCTTGAGACTCGGCGTGTCTCCCTCTCAGGGCGATTTGGAGCAGACCTTGGATCGTCCTGATCAGGTCGAGGCCGAGGGGCAGAAACGGAAACAGCCGGTCGACAAGATTCTTGAATTTCGTTGTGCAGAGAGGTGATGGCACCCATAATATCATTATGATGTTGTTGCTGAGACGTGTACAGATCACGTATCTGTTGTTCCATGTCATTTTGAACAGTTCAAATTCATACTTAGTGACGGTGGGGATTTCCAGATTTCGCCTCAATAGACCCAATAAAGAATCTTCCGGTTGACCCCGAGCATTGGCTTCGGCAAGCAGGTTAGCATATAACATTGACATGAGCTCATCATTGTTTTACTCATATTGATGTGGCGAGGGAGGCCGATTCCGGGAGTCCGGGGTCGAATTCGGATGTTGAGGTTGAGATGGCAGAGTGCGACTGCTGCTGGGTCTAGAGGAACTAGCCTGATTCGGATCGAGCAGACCGAAGCGAGTCGTGGCACGTATCTCTCGTACAAATGCTTCTCTCTCAGCAGTCATAAGAGCAGCATGTTCGTTCACAGTAGCTCTGGCTCGTTGTAATTGAGCGTCGATAAGTGCTTGAGCCGCGGGGGGAATAGTGAAAGCAGGAGTCGAGGTACCTGATTGGGAAACACAGGGATCACTTAGATTACCTGTTGACATCACTGTTGAATAAACTGTATGACCTACGTTCAGTGTTGGCATTAATGTAGCACTGGTAGGATTTCCTGCCAATCCTCGTAAATGTCCGGAATGGACATCACTATGGGAGTTCCGACTGGGCCACGAAGGCTCTCAGTATGTGCAGATACGTGTTCCCTATTCGACTCTAGACTCGAAGTGCATACAATCGAAGTCGATGCAGGTGAGCTACTATTGCCTCTTGATTCAATAGTTGTGCCTCTCGAATGGAGGGAAGCTAGATAAGGAGCTAAACTCACAAGTATATGTGAAACTATCGGCTGTTGGGAGCCTTCAGAGTGGCTAGGAAGGGCGTGCATGTGCGCTGCTAGGTTCATGGCGTCTTGTCCACTAGACATACCCAACGAATGAGTAGGGCTGGTAGACGCGGTTACCTGGACGGGGGAGTCTGGTCTCGCGCTCACTATAGTTTTTCTCGTCCCATCGCTCACGCTCACGCTTTCTTTTTCAACTAAATCTCCCTCCTCTCTCCTTATCTCTCCAGTCTAAGGCTCGATGAAGATGTCGGACATCGATCCAGAGACCTGATCTGCTTCAAAGTCGAAGGGTTCATTCTGCTCATCATGTTCATCATTTATTGCAGCAGTTTGTTCGTCAGAGTCCGATGAGGAATCTGCTAGAGTTGGTTGTTGGCCAATTCTGTGAAGACCTTGTTCTTCGATGGCTACGGTTCTTGGACAGCGGGAAAGTAGTTGAGTATCGGATTCATCTTCATCAGACGATGACGGTCGTGGGCGAACACGGTTACGGCTAACGAGCATCTTGAATCGTGGAGTACGTCGAGAAGAAGAAGCAGCTCTTGGGATAGTGGGTGGTGGTATTAGGATGGATGGGGCAGCAGTTGTTGGGATTGGCTGATCAGGTGCACCGCCCTCGTCATGTCCCCTTACAATTCGCTCATCACCCTGTTCAGGATCCCCATGATCCTGAACCTGCTCATATACCCTAGGACCCTCGCGTTGCACAATATCTTCCTCGTGGATTGTCTCTTGGGCAGGATGTGGTTGAGCCATTAAGTCGTCTCTCTCCCTATAAGCAATCTCACTCGGTGCATTCTGATCAGCATAGGTGAGCAGTGCTTCAGGGATTGGCATGATGAAGTCAAATTGGCGGTCATTGAACTTGGGGAACTTCAGAGAGTTGGTTGGTCCCAACGGTGATCCGGTTCGTCTAGGTATATCAGGTTTGGATGACAGCATGGCATGGATAAATAGTTGAAGGAACCGTTGGAAGGGTACGAAAGCACGATTGCGTGAATTTGATTTGTCTTCAACGAGTTCCACGAAGTCCGTCCAGATGAGCATTGCGTAATCATAGTGACGGTTGAATACGATACCGTGAAATATGCGTAAGGCCGCAGTACTGGTCTTGTCCATGCCGGTGTGTTTGCTAGTTAGACATCGATTGACGATGGTGAATAGTGAAACCAGATGTGAGGCAGGTACATTCTTTTGAACTGGTCGGGGCTTGTGAGGGGTGGTGAGTTGTATCCAAGGGCTCGAATATCTGCACAGAGTTCTTCTTCGGTAACGAAGGCATCATAAGGGCGTTCGTCGGTGGCGACAGGCAGGCAGAGGATGCGACGAATCCGAGATGGTGTCAGACGGGTGACAAAGTCATCGATCATGGCAGTGAAGTGATGGTCACGGTCATCTGGATGGTATGTTAAGGTAAACCAGAACTGCTGGAGATAGAACAGGGGAACTCGATGATCCAAGGCAAAAGCAAAGCGAAGAGGGTGGCGTTGGAGGATATCGAGGATGACTTGGTGTTCGATTGTGATGCCAAAATCGAGACGGTGGTTGTTTGGTTTGATTTTTCTAAGTTTTGCTTTAGGCATCAAGATTTCGTCTCTGCGTTCGGTTGATCGTTCAGAAGGCATGGGGTGTTCATCATCGGAAAGGTTCGGATCGTTGATAGCCACCATTGGTACTGAAAGAAAACAGTTAGCAAACCATATGAAAAGTCAGTTCGATGAGTGATGACAGGTAAGAAAAAATACATGTCTGAATGTCGAGTCCTGTTTGCCCGATAAGTAGGGTCGATAAAAAATGTATTTGGTGAAATGGGATTGATAAAAAAAATTATCGACCCAAGCTGGGTCGATATAAAGACTTGGTGAAATGTTGAAAGATCAAACCTGTGAGAGTCGATCATAAAGATGTCGGGCCATGGGGAATCGAGAATCACAAATTATCGAGTCTCAAATACTCGAGAAAATTTGAACTTAGAGAAAAAGAAGTAATTTTATCGATCCTTAGATCGTATAAGACTCGATAAAAAACTTGGGTCGAGAAAAAACATGGGCATTTGAAGAACAGCTTATCGATCGTATAAGACTCGATAAAAATTTATGTCGGGTCCTTAAGGGTCGATAAAAAACACTTAGAATTTTTGAAGATCAGGTTATCGATCCTATAAGACTCGATAAAAATTTATGTCGGGTCCTTAAGGGTCGATAAAAACACTTAGAGACTTTTGAAGATCAGGTTATCGATCCTATAAGTCTCGATAAAAATTTATGTCGGGTCTTTAAGGGTCGATAAAAACTCAAATAAAAATAGTGGAAAACCTAAGTGATCAGATGCAAAAAATTGGCCTAAAATCTAAAGTAAATCCTATGTCTAGGTGCGATTAGTGATAGTGAACATATCTAAAACATTAGCGAAGCCAAATAAGAACAAAAAGAACCCCAAAATTGACAGAAATCAACACAAAATCAGAAACTCAGGGTTTTTGGGAAACCGAACAATTCATATGACAAAAACACAAACATGCAATAATTAAAATTGAAAAAACCGTGAATTAAAGTTGTAGGTATAGAGATTGCGAACCTGGTGAGGCTTTCAGATTTATGAAACTCGAAGATTTGTGAAAACACTTTATGGAACTCAAGAACTCGAAGGGATTTTAGAGAGAATGAGGGAAAATCAAACTTGTTTGAAAAGTAAGTGTATGAGAGTGGGGCCCGATATTTAAATAGTGGGTCATCTGGTGATGACACGTGGCAAGCTCTCATTGGGCCGAGAAAGTTGATGACATCAGCAAGATGTCAAGCGGGGTTTTTGTCGGGCCAAACTCGGTGGATAAAAACATTTTTGTCGGGCCAATAGGGGCCGAGAACTTTTGACTTTGATTTTAAAACTAAGTCTGATTTGATTTAAAATTAAATTAGTTCTCCCCCTAAAGAAACGTGAAATAAGAAAACTTTACTCCCCCTACAATTGTGAGATAGTAAAAAAACGTACCTTGCCGCTCCCCTTCGAAATCTGAAATGGTTAGACAAAAAATAGCCGAAAAGAAAGAAAGAAAGAAAAAAAATGAAAATACATAACTGTAAACTAAATTCAAAAGCCAACAAACGAGAAACCGAGAGTGATGCAGATTCACAATTAAGACAAGGGGAATGTGCATAAAAACTTGGATAGACGTTTTGTGTATTTTGAAAAGTCTGATTAGAAAATCAGGTTTTAAGATTCAGCATGCCCAACTTGGACACTAGGAACTGGAAGCGTTTCTCATTTAAGGCCTTAGTGAATAAATCGGCAAGCTGCAGTTCTGTATTGACAAAGTATAATTCAATCGTACCTCTTTTGACATGATCTTTTATGAAATGATACCGAACGTCGATATGTTTAGTTTTCGTGTGTTGGACAGGATTGCTTGAGATGACGATTGCACTTTTGGAGTCACAGTATATGGGAATCTTATCAAACCAGAATCCATAGTCCTAGAGCTGTGTGCGCATCCAAAGGACTTGAGAACAGCAACTTGCGGCAGCAATGTATTCGGCTTCCGCGGTAGAAGTGGAGACGCAAGCTTGCTTTTTCGAGGACCAACTTACCAGTTTATCGCTTAAGAATTGAATGTGTCCCGACGTGCTTTTACGATCAAGCATGCATCCGGCATGATCAAAATCTGAAAAGGCAGTTAGATCGAAACCCGTATCCTTGGGATACCGTAGGCTAAGATCAGTAGTACCTTTTAAATACCGAAAAATACGTTTGATAGCACTAAGGTGAGATTCTTTTGGAGATGCTTGATATCTAGCGCATAAACATGTGGCAAACATTATGTCCGGTCGACTAGCCGTTAGATGCATTAAGGAACCAACCATGCCCCGGTAGTTTTTAGAATCTATCGCTTTTCCCAAGGGATCAGCGTGTAGTTTTGAACCCGGAGACTTGGGTGTATCAATCGGAGTACATGACATCATTTTATATTTACTTAACATATCCGAGATGTATTTCGATTGATTGATGAATATTCCCGTTGAAATTTGTTTTATTTGAAGGCCGAGGAAAAAATTCATCATTCCCATCATGCTCATATTAAATTTTGCAATCATGAGTTCGGAGAACTTCTTGCATTGTTGTGGGTTAGTCGAACCAAATATAATGTCGTCCACATAGATCTGAATTAGCATAATATCACCGTCTTCCTTTTTAACGAAAAGAGTTGGATCGATTTTACCTTTGGAGTGTCCATTTTTCACCAAATAGGCAGACAGGCTGTCGTACCATGCGCGCGGTGCTTGTTTTAAGCCTTAGAGAGCCTTGTCGAGGATGTACACATGATTTGGCTTTGAAGGATCGACAAACACGTCAGGTTGGGAGACGTAGACTTCTTCACGTAGAGCACCATTCAAGAAGGCCGTTTTCACGTCCATTTGAAACACCACAAAATTCTTGTGTGCCGCGTATGCTAAGAACATTCGAATTGCTTCAATACGGGCCACGGGCGCAAATGTCTTGTCATAATCAATCCTTTCTTGTTGCGGTATCCTTTTGCTACAAGCCGGGCTTTGTTGCGTATGACAACCCCATCTTCATCTTGCTTGTTTTTGAAAATCCATTTTGTACCGATGATGGTTTTGTTTTGTGGACGGGGAACGAGGCGCCAAACCTTTAAACTCTCAAATTGATTGAGTTCCTCTTGCATGGCCACAATCCAATCAGGATCATTCATTGCTTCTTGAATGGATGTGGGTTCGATCTTGCTTAGAAAAATGGAGAACATACAATCGTTGGCCGAGGCGGAGCGTGTCGTGACAGGTTTGGCTGGATCACCAATAATCTGATCAACGGGATGAGAATGGACCCATTTAGATTTATAAGGAAGCGGTTGAAATGCATTAGTGTCCGGGATATCATCTTTATAAGAATCGAGTGGAAGATCTTGAAGTGATTCTAAGGCTGGAGCCACGGCAGAGGATCTTGTGGAACTAGAGACATCCTTGGGGGATGAGGTTGATGGTGGGGAAGAGGATGTCGGTTCAGTTGGAAGCGGGTTGAGACTAGGTTGAGCAGTAGGAGCATCAGTTTGAGCGGGAAGAGCATCAGATTGAGCGGGAGGAGCGGATGTAGATGAGCTTGGAGTTGCAGCTGTTGAGACGGTGTCCGTTGTAACTGGCGGTCCATAAAGGTTGGTAGTCTCAGCAACCTCCAAGATAGGCGGAATGATCTGATTCGGGATATTAGTGTGAGAACCAAAGTAATCCGAGTAAAAGTACTCGAATAAATCATCCAGATTGGAAGTAGTAGCTTTGGATGTAGAAGTTTGAGCGGGGTTTGGGGCAGGTTCCGAACGGTTGTGTTCGGAAGCTAATACACCGGTAAGTGCGGGTCCAGAACTGTCTTGTTCAGGAGCCATTTCGGCTTCAGGATCAAACTGAATATTGACGCTTTATGTGATACAACGAGCATGTTTCATGTAGACCCGATATGCTGAGGCATTTGGAGAGTAGCCAATAAAACAAGCTTCATCGGCCTTTGGCTTGAGTTTTCCACAATCTTCTTTTTCATTGAGAATAAACAGCGAACGCCAAAGGTTCGGAGATGATGGATGGAAGGAATTCGATTGTAGACTAACTGATATGGTGTCTCGTTGAAGCGCTTGTTGATGATGGAACGATTTTGAGTGTAGCAGGCGGTATTGACTGCTTCGGCCCAGATGTAGAGTGGCAGTTTGGAAAATGTGAGCATAGTGCGAGCCGCTTCAACGAGTGTACGATTCCGGCGTTCGACCACACCATTTTGTTGCGGAGTGCGAGCTGCAGAAAATGTGTGTGAAATTCCCACTGATTCAAGATAACCGTCAAGTGAACGACTTTTGAATTCGGTTCCATTATCAGTGCGGATGATTTGAGAAGTAAGTTCTAGTTTGACTTGAATGGTTTTCAAGAACGTAATAATGGTTTCGGGAGTCTCATCCTTGGAGCGAAGAAATTTAACCCACGTAGAGCGAGAAAAATCGTCAACCATAACTAGAACATACTTCTTTCCATGAATACTTTGAGTCTGCATCGGGCCACACAAATCCATATGTATGAGTTGAAGGGGTCGAGTTGTGCTATGAACCACCTTGGGTTTGTGAGAAACCTTCTTCATCTTTCCCATCTCGCATGCGTCGCATAAGTGCGGTTTGTCAAACTTCATCGTTTGGTAGGCTGGTGACTAATCCGTTAATGGAGAGGCAATTGATGTTCTTGAAGTTTAAGTGAGAATGTCATCGGTGCCATAACCAAGTCTTCGGATTAGAGACATTTGAGATCAGACAAACGTTGGAAGGATGTAAAGATTGGATTTGCCTGTGCCAGCTAGTAATTCCATTCCTTCAAAGGTTCGCACACAACATCTTTCGGGTCAGAAATTGACTTCAAGTTGTTTGTCACCGAATTTGCTAATACTTAGCAGATTGTGGCTCAGGCCTTGAACATAGGAAACATGGAAAATGGTGATTTTGTTTTGAACGATGTCACCATGTCCTTTGATGGGTGCTAAGTGATTGTTGCCAAATTTAACGAATCCGCCCTTTTTCTCCTTGTAATTGGCAAGCAGCTCCTTTTGTCCGGTCATGTGTTTGGAGCAACCAGAATCTAAGTACCACACATGAGCGATCTGCACAAAATCAGGCAGATTTAGGTACCCATTTGTAAATGGGTCCTTCGGGTTAGTTGACTTTGTACCTTTGGCTACCCACTTGAAGTGGGACTTAGGGTCGTTAGTCATGGTCTTTTTAGGAACCCATTTATAAACAGGCGGAGTTGGAAAATAATTATGATGAAAATTATAGGAATTATGCATGTTCGGAAAATAATTACAACCATAATCATACAAATTTAAGCGCAGAAAGTCATTCACACCGCAATTTGAGCAACAAATTTGATTACGTGAAAATTTAATTAAATGTCGAAATGAATGAATAGTGTATGGAAATAAAGATTGATGATTTGTTCTTTTGACATTTGTAGAATTTGTAAACGAAGATTTGTCTTTATTGCGGGATGACGACTTTGAAATGCGTTTGCCTTTTTCAACCCAAACTTGTTTGGTCTTTAAAGAATGAACAGCTGAAACATCAACAGAACCATTGTTAGTACTTTTTGGAAATAATTTAGTTTGATTCGTTTGGATAGAATGAGTGTTAAGTGTTTGACTTGTGGAACACTCATTCGGATCCTCCGGAATCAAAACTGATTCAATTGGCTTTTTGTCCTTGTCCAAAAACTCCGTATGATTTGGAAGTGTAGGATTGAAGTCAAATTCAGCATTTAAATCATTTAAACATTCGGTGTCATTAAGTAAAGATGGATTAGAAGCAAGGTCATCTAATTCATCATCAACGTGGTCGGGAGAAGGGGAATATTTTTGTGTAGGAGGAATATAGTTTGGATCTAGTTTAAACATCTCTTCACAATCATCTAAATAATTGCTAATGAAAGCTTTACACGAAGAAATATTGGAAATAGAATCATTTTCGTGGTTTTTGTTTAATTGTAAAGCCTCGTTTTCAAGTTTTTGAATTTTTGAAAGTAATGCCTCTTTTTCCTTGTCTGACGAAGAACGTTCATGTTCCAACACTTTTTCAAGTTGAACGATTTTCTTTTCTAAAAATAGAGTGGGAGTGTAGGGTTTACATTCAGGAATTTCATTTTGAAGTTCTTCGTCAGAATAAGAGGGAATATAGTCATTTGGAAGAGTTTCTTTTGAAAATTCCTCTTCTACTATTTGAGGATAGCAGAAAGGAATTTGATGAAAATTCTTGTTTTGTCTTTTCCAATCTTCCCTTTCTTCGACGTTGGAATCCGACTTCATAAATGGAATTTTGTAATCTAGACCAAGGTTCAAATATTCAAATTTATAGATAGTCGGAGTATTGTAGAAGGCCTTTTCTAAATGTTTCGGATTATCAAATCCTAATCCAGCTTTTGAACTTAAATCTTTTGGAGCGTTTAAATGAATTGTGTGCTCCGTTTGTCCAATTTTATACAGTTTTAGTTCCAAATCTTTGAGTTTTTCCAAAACTTCTTGTCTTTGAAAAGTCACAAATTCATTTGATGAAAAATCTTCGGTCTCCCTTTTCTATTAGTTAAGTTGAAGTGTGAGATCCGAGATTTGTTGTTTTAAAAGAATGTTTTATTCTTGAAAAGCAGTTTTCTCGTTTGATGATTATGTGCAATACTTTGAGATGTTGCAAGTTCGGTTTGGTAAATTAGCAATTGATTATGATTATTTTCTAAGCGTGCTTCTAAGTTGGAAACCAAGAGTTTCTCGGTTTTCAGCTTAGATTGTAATTCCTTTAATTTAAGCATCAAATCATGCATTTGGGAAATGAAAGCATCATAGTCAAAATGGCTTACCTCGGGTGTGTAGTCGGAATCGTTTGAAGGGGAATCATCAGAATAAGCCATTAGACTGAAGTGTGCTTGGACATCGTTTTCCTCATCATCATCATCATTGCCTTGGTTGAGCCATTATTCATCTTCCGCCCTCAGAACTTTACCGGCCTCCTTTTGTTTAGCCAACATCAATTTGTAGGTGAAGTAGTTTGGATTTTTGACGATTGGCTTTTTGAATTCACGGGCAAAATGACCGGACTTACCGCAGTTGTAGCATAAACTCTTTTCACTCTTGAATTTATCTTCCGGTTTGGCTGGCGGACGTTGCTCTCTTGATTTTGCTTCGAAAAGAGTCTTTCGCTCATAATTCTTGTTACCCGAAGCATATTGTTGTTGATTTGGGTTAGAGCGACGGGAAAACTTTTGTTGAAAATCTCTTGTGAGGAGCACCAACAGTTGTTGGAATTGAGCAATGTCCGGATCATAATCAAAGTCTTCCTCTTAAAGTTCAGAAATAACCTCTTGAGGAGAGCTATGGGAAGTGATAGAGCTAGCTTTTGCAACTAGAGCTATGGGATCAGTGGGCTTCTTGATATTTTGGTTGGATTCGATAGCTTCGAGCACTTCTTCTTCATCTTGAAGGAGGGTTTCATAGACTTCACGTAGATCGAGATCAACAAGATATTTGCTGTGTGTAATTTGATTGGCAAATCGACGCCATTCTGGCAGCAAGTTACTCACAAATTTTACGTTGTTCTCGATCTTTGTTTTGCGAATCTCATTCTTACTTAGTTCATTTACTAAGTGTACGAACCGGGAGTAGGTGACAGTGAGTTTTTCACCTTCTTTGGCTTTGAAGTCCTCATATTGTGAGATGCAATTCGTAATTTTGAGTTGGGTCCCGATTTTTGTACCAAGCATGAATTTCTCTATTTCTTCCCACATAGCTTTGGCATTTCTTTTATGGCTGTCGATACTCATATAGATATCGTTCGGGATGCTCATGAGGAGATATGATCTTGCAAGTTGATATCCTTTCATGATCCTTTTTTCATTATCATCATAGGTAGATTTAGGCTTGACTCCTTGTCGAGCAAGGAGGGGAGGATCTGCATTTGGGTTGGCTGGAAGATTTTGATAGAAAACTGGAGGAGGGCCGTCATTGATTCAACACATGATTTCATCGGCGTAATCATGGTGTTCAATAAAATCAAGGAAACGGTCTTTCCACTGAGAGTATTCTCCGGGGAACAGAATAGGAGGTTTCGTGTGAACCAAATTGCCATTGCTTGATGATCTCGATCAGTGAGTTTTTGGTAACTTTCTGAGGTGTTTTTGTGAAACAGAAAGTTTTCTCGATTGACTAGGAGTCGACAAAATATTTTATCGGGTTAGGCTTTGTTGACAAGTGGTTTTGTTGGGTGTTTGAGACTCGATAAGAAATTATTGTCGGGTATAGGGGACTCGATAAAAATTCTAAAAAGAATTGAATCCATAAAAACAAGTTATCGATCACAAAGGACTCGATAACTAAGCTTTTCTCGATAGATTAAGATTCGACAAAAAATCCTTTGACTTGATAAAAACCGAATCGAAAGAAAAAAAATTATATCGATTCCAGATGACTCGATAAATAAATTTTGTCGATTAGGAAGGTCTCGATAAAAATTCAGAGATACTTAATCCGAATTCTCTTTAACCGATAAACCAGAAACCAAGAACAATAGGGTTCTTGACTAAAAAGAACAATCTTTAAAATTATTGACAAGAATGTCTAAGTTCTCGAGTTTCTTATTTGTTCAGTAAAGAAAAAATCAAAATTACTAGAGTTTATGATTTTTACTAGAGAATGCTTTAGTAAGAAAAGCTGCAAGAGTTACTAGTTCCTGAGTTTTCTTATGTAAAGAATTTCAAAAGTAATTAAAATAAACTTGAATAACTTTAATTAAAACAGATTAAATAATTTTGACTAGAATAACTCAATATGGATCCACAAAAATTTACTCGACAGAAGTAAGAAATCAAGCAACAGAAGTTTGAATCGAGAAAAATTCATTCAACAGAAGTATGAATCAAGGAAAACATATCTTTAAAAAATTATGAGTTTTTATCGGGTAAAGCTAAAATAGTTTGAATCGATAAAAACTCAAAAACGCAGAAATCGAAAATTTACCTTCTGTTTTGTAAATAACTTCAGAAAATCAGAAAAACTCAGATTGTCGGCTCTGATACCACTTGTAGATCCTAGATTATGCAAGCACGGTGATAATTAAGTATAAAGCAATATGAACACAAAGTGATTAGAGAATTTTCGTAGTCATATATCTCACTTTGTATGATTACAATATGATTTGACAATATTTAGCTCTCTTGTAATCGACTTACATTCACATGATAACCCTAGACCCCTATTTATATTGAAAAGTCTAATCTAATTAATGAAGGAAAGAGTTTAAGGAATTATAAACTTCCTGTTACAATTAATGCATATCCTTTCCTTATTTTGTCACAATAAAATAATAGACCTAACACAATCTAATAGTTATTCAATGCCTGAACACTCAGAGATTCTCGAGAATTTATATTCGATTCGTTTGTTGATGAGGCGGCATCCGGTTCACCCAATTTCCCGATTCTTTCCGTTTTTCCAGCGAAAGACCTTATTAGGTTAGGGTCCCTTACAATATCTAATCCTGGGTATGAAAGTGATTTGCTGTGTATCGTTTCGGCGGCATGGCCGAATGGTAAGGCGGGCGACTGCAAATCCTTTTTCCCTAGTTCAAATCCACCATTATCTCGGCAATAATGAGCCAAGCTAGTATTTGTAGTGAATCCCCCTGTTAGGTAGTCATGCATTACGATAGGAACTCCCAATTCTTTGGCAAATATAGCCCTTTTCATCATTTCTTCGCATGTACCCGCTTTCTCCCCAGTCGAGGTATCCTCTGTTTCGCCCACGAAAGATTAATTGAATAATCAAATTTTTGGAGCATGATGTGCAATTATATTCATTTTCGGGGGGATTCAAATTAATATTATCAATTAGAAGAATTTATGGTTGGCTTAGTTGGACTACTACATTGAAGTATCCACGCTTCCGTGAACCTACCCCCTATAGCGAAATAGGCACAAGGAAGTAGCAATAGGCCGGACCAGCCTACAAAAAGGAAACGGTCCCTCCGTAACCAGTCATCTATAATATCAAACAAATCATTTTTGTCTTTGGTAAATTTACCAAGGGCTATATTTCATCTCTTCAACAAGTTTAGTAATGAGCATAACGGCCCTATTGTTCCGATGGAGAGAGGAACCTATGATATGCTTTTCGGGAAATTTCTAAACGAACAATTTCAACGAAATCTTAAAGAATATTTCAATGAGATAAAAAAATTGAAATTATATATCGCTATGCTACGATTAAACGACCCTTTTTGGATAATTCGTCCAAGCCAAGAATAGCTATACTATCTTGAAGAGATCTTGGCGGAATTGCCATATATGAAATTGAGCACAATTTTGCAAAGAAATAGCCCACTTGTTTCTCGAGAATAGATGGGAAACATGCTCAATATCATTTGATTGAATAGTTGACCCAACCCCTTGTTGTTTAAAAAACCCCTCCAAATAAGGCTTAGTTGACCGTACTACCACAGAGTCAACTTGAACAATTAGAACTTGACCCGATTTTAAATGCGGTCCTTTTCTTTTTTAGTCAGCCTGAATCGTACTTTGAAAAATCTTGGTTAATAGGCCTAGGTTCTCGGGGTCATTTGCGACAAAATCTTCTACAGAATTCCACGGTATCCTCCCAGGGGGAGCACGACCGCTTGCTGGGCAAACAGTGGGGTTAATAACTCGTCGATTGCTCTTTAAGCGTGTCAGCCACATAATAGATTTGGCTTTTCTATTGATTCCAATGGATTAGATCCAAAAGACTTCTTGAATGGGGTACTAAGAAAGCGATTCACTTCTTAAAATATCCTATATACGTAGGCGGAAACATGGGTAGGGGCAAGATTTATCCTGACGAGAGTAAGAGTAACAATACAGTTTAAAATGCTACAGCATCTAATAGCTCCGAATAAACTAAATACGTGCATTAAGAATTTATGATACATGTATCGGGTGTACTTAATCTGTCCGAGCCTGTACCACGGATGTATTAGAAATGATACCTTGGGACGGATGTAAGTACAATCTGTAAATCCATCGTGGGGTGTGGAGGGTTTTGATCCTTTTGTTTCGAGAGGAATAGCCTCTCGTCTATCTATCGCGTATAGACACTTTTTAATCTGAATTCTAATGCCAATTGGAAATCGTTTTTAATTAAGTTTCTGACATAGATTCCTAGAATTCTCCTTATCTCAGAAACAACTTCAGAATCTTCTCTCTTGACACAGAAGTTCAGAACAGTAAGTTTATCCTACAACCTTAACTTGTAAAAATCAAATAATGAAAAATCTGTTAAAGAGCCATCTCTTCTTTCAGCTCCAAACTTTATTATATACAGATCACCTTCAAGATCTTTATATATACACCTGATCTTCTTGATTAAAGTTGAATCATGCAGTTCTTGTACCCCATATCTTTGTACATAAGATCTCACTTTTGAAATGTAATCCTTAGACCATTCATCATTCGCATAGTCTTCTAAGGTTGCATACCTGAGATTTCTTCTAAACATGCTGATATAAGTATCGTCAAGAAAAATAAGCTGACTTTCTCCAGAGATATCAAAAATCATATCACCTTCATAGACTTGATCAACTATAGGTTCTTCAAGAATAGAAAAATCAATCTGAGCGATATTTATGCAGTTTCTGAATCTTACATGTGGCTTATCTTCTGCAATCATCAAAATTTCATCTGTAAAGTCAAAAGCTTCCATATGACTTAAATCAATTTCAATTTCAAACCACTCAGCTAGTTGATTGATGAATTCTTTGAAAATTGTTAGTCTTTCATCCAAGAATCTACACTCCAGATTCCTTGGATGATTCAAAATAATGTATCTCCAACAATATTGACTAACTAATATATACAAGTTTTCAGAAACTTCATTTCTTTCAACTATTCTCAGACTTTGAGGTTCCCATATAATCGGATCTCTGTTCTCATTTATTTCAACCATTTCTCATTCACTTCCATCTCTTCATCAAAGAGAATTACATAAGATAAATCACTTGGCTCTCCAATAATGTCTTCAAAAGCAAGATACTCATTCAACATTTCTTCATTTGAGTCAGGAATGATATCCGTGTCTTCAAAACTTAGTTTATTTTCATAATCTAGAGACACTTTCTCAGTCTCATACCCTTCTTCCAAAGATTCTTCAGAAATAACTTTTTTAACTTCTAGACCTTCATCTTCTGCGTGTAAGATATCTTCTATTGCTTCAGAAGTTCTATTAGTTTCATCGTTTGCAGTGTTCTTAACTTTTTCAGAATTTTCTCAGAAGATCGTTCAGAAGTCTGAACTTGAGCCTCTTCAGAATATTTTTCAGAATTTTGATCTTGTGGAATATCAACATCTTCAAAGACATTCTGTCTCTTCTCCCCCTATTGACTTTCAGGATCATGATGATCATCAAGACTACGTTTTAAAGTCTTTGCTTGTGAACTACACTCCAATGCAGAAAGACGATTACTCAACGATACTTGAAAATTCTGATTAGCGGTTAACTGATTCAGAATCTGAGAGATGTCATCCTTAGTTGCAAATTCAGAAACTGCTGGCTGAGTAGAAAAAGATGGACTAGAGGTCTTTAATGATTGAACTGTTGAAATAACTTCAGAGAAAGAATCCAGAATGGCTTTTTGAAAGTTGTTGAGATCAGAAGTAGTTGCAAGTTGAAGTTCATTTAGCTTATCCACCACTTTCTTTTCCTGTCCATCCAACCCACCTTATTGTTTTTATCCGTCAATTCCTTTATGTCCTTCTGAATCTTTGCAAATTCAGAAGTACAGAAATCCTTGAATTCTGAGAATTCAGAAGATGTGGGTAAAGGTCCAAGACCAACAAATGGTCTTGTTTGCAGTCCTTCAGAAGAAGGCTTGCATGTAGATTCCACAGCATCATGAATCACTTGTGATTCTGTTAATGGAGCTTTAGTGATGTTCACTCCACCAGGTCTTCCAACCAATCCTTGATACCCTATAATAGGTATATCTATGGTTGTTGTGGCAAGGTGACTAACACTTTGCTTGTGGACATCTGAAAGATGTGTGCTTGTGTGAATAAAATCCACATAAAGTGGCTCAGAAGGTTCAAAGTTGAGTGGACTCTCAGACTCAAAGTGCTCAATACTGTGAAGGGGGGGACATATATCCTTCTTTTTCAACAATAGGTTCTTCCAAGTGGGAACCTATTGGTAGATTAGTTGCGTGCCCCATGTGTGTTAATGAAACACCCTTCTGTTGAGAGATGGGTGAGTGGCTGGAGGGGTTAACAAGATTTGCCATGGGCTCACTGGCTTTTTCAATACTACCCACCAAAGGATGTGGAGTAATAGATGATGTGGGTGCCCGGCTTAGAACAGTTAGTTCACAAGTTTCTTTATCTTTTACTTGTGGTCTCCCCTCTTCAGTTCTTTTTCTCACTCTTCTACCCACCCTCTCATTTTCATTTTTTCTCTTCACACCATGAGGTTGTTCTCCCCCATGAACAATCTCCCCACTCTACCTAGGGATTCTAGACACCTCACAATGCTCACCACTCTTGTTGGAATCAGGGGAAGAGACTACTGGTTTAGGTAGTCCCATAGATTCACAATACTCATTCAAATACCTATTTGATGCTTTTACAAGTGCAAGTAAATAAAGTGGTAAAGGTAAAGCATTTGGGAATTGCAGTTTAGCATTTGGTGGTCTAAGATTATCCATTGAGAAAAGGGGAACATGTACCTCATGTGTCAGAACAGGAATGGCAGGAACAGTTTTCGTTGCCCCTTTGATGAAGGTTTGAAAAAATCTTTGAAAGGGTATATAGTTGTAAGTGGACTTCTTCAAAACTGCAGACTTGAGTTCATCAAAAATAAGAGAAGCATA
Source organism: Silybum marianum (assembly GCA_036898165.1). Lineage (NCBI taxonomy): Eukaryota > Viridiplantae > Streptophyta > Magnoliopsida > Asterales > Asteraceae > Silybum > Silybum marianum. Next base: position 9,112,493 of record CM072531.1, read on the forward strand.
ATCATAATGCTTATTGAAAGCTACTCCATGAAAAGTTATTCTTCCATTTGTAGATGCTTGATCTAGAAAGGCAAGTGTTCAGAATTGTAAATAAGCAATACCAAATAGGAGGTAAACACTTCCTTCTGAATGAGCTTAATGCATTGAGTTGCTCAGAGTATCCTAATTTCATAAAGTCTGAAATCATCTCAGAAGATGATGGAATAGGATCAAATGAAGTTTTCCCATCAACTTCATCCTCCTTAGGTAGAAAATGGATACTTTTGATGTCTTCAACAGAAATACATACTCTATAGCCATGAACATATGAAGAGATATCATCTGCTTCTTCATCAACTTCTGCGTGAAACCACCATTGTTGTAGATAAGAGGTAGGGACCAAAAATTTCCTGGATAACAGAGCTCGTAGGGGATGTTTCTTCAGAATTTCAATCAGGATCATTTGATCTTCATTGAATCGGTAGACTTGAGATTCAGGGCACAGTTTTTCTTTTTGATTTCAATTATCTTCTCTTCAGGGACATATAGTTTGGACAAATCAGGACCATCACTGCTTTGTGCACGAGAATGAGAGTCAGCAACATCAACATTTGATTTAGAAGCCACATCTATAGGTTCGATTTGAGTTTCCCCAATTTTGTCAGTTCGCGGGTTAGGGTTAGAGTTTAATTTGGGATTTGAAGGTCCAGCTTCAGAAATCACGGTAGTAGCAGTGTCTTTTAAAATCTGTTCATCATCGAGATTGATCTCCATTGATCCAACCATTATCTTGTTAGGAACTATTTTTAATGAATCGTTGCTTGATGATCCATTACTGTCACTAAAACGAGATTTGGTAGATTCAACATTGGAAGTCGACATAGTTGAAAATGAGGAAAAGCTTGAGTTTGATTATAGATCAATGAACAGGGAAAGATTTCGGAGGGAAAGATTGCTAGAAAGTGAAGACGAAGATGAAAACATGGATTATAAATGACTGAATAATCGTGGATGGACACGTGGCCAAAAGTAAGAGTGATTAGAGTAGTAATCATCATTTATTCGGATAAATGAACCGTTTAATCGACGTGCTTAAGGATTAGCCAATGAAATTAAAACACGTGTCACACGATTAGTCTTTATAACGGGAAGAAAAATTCTAAGAACAAGTTCAAAAAAATTCAGAAGAAGTTCAGAACTTCTGGAAATAAATTCAGAAGTTTGAAAGAGATGATTCAGAAATACCTTAAAACTTTCGAAATAAGTTCAGAACTTGACTTGGAATCCTTCAAAACCATGAAACTCATTTAAAATTACAAACTTCTGAATAGTGTAAATCATTTGAATAATTCAGAAGTAGGTTTGAACAAGAAGAAAAACAGTTTATCTGCAGAATTTTGTCCAGATTCTTCAGATGTATATAGCAGAATGTGTTGGCCACCATTTCAGATCTTGAATGTGATAGAGAAGTGAAAAAGACTTGAAATAGAGTTTAACTCCCCCTTGAATCAAGAAACATTATGATTCTCCCCCATAAACAATGCTAGACATCAAAAATTGTTAAAATAAAAGATAGAGAAATGAAAAAATTGACAGGATCCAGATGTACTTTTTCTGTCTAGTTTGCAACCACCATGATCTACATCTGTGAATGCTATTAGCTCAATACCAGAAGCCTTTGAATACCAAAGTCCCAATGAAGGAGAACCTTTAAGATATCTAAGGATTCTTTTAGCAGCAAGAAGATGAGATTCCTTAGGATTAGCTTGATATCTAGCACAAATACATGTAGCAAACATTATATCAGGTCTACTAGCTGTTAAGTAAAGCAAAGATCCAATAATGCCCCTGTACTTTTTCTGATGAACAGATTTTCCATTCAAATCAGGTTCTAATTATGTTGCAGTGGCCATTGGAGTTTGAATACTAGAACAGTTAGTCATGTCAAACTTCTTAAGTAAATCAGAGATATACTTAGATTGATTAATGAATATTCCAGTGGGTAGTTGTTTGACTTGGAGACCAAGAAAAAAATGTTAACTCTCCCATCATACTCATTTCAAATTCAGTTTGCATGATTTTCTCAAAATTTCTGCAAAATTTTGGATTTGTAGAACCAAATATAATATCATCTACATATATTTGTATTAAAATAATATCATCACCTTCCTTTTTCAAAAATAAAGTTGTATCAACAGTACCTCTTTTGAACTTGGAATTCAGAAGAAAAGTTGTGAGAGTGTCATACCATGCTCTTGGTGCTTGTTTAAGTCCATATAAGGTTTTGTCCAAAATGTAAACATGATCTGGAAATTCTTTGCTTACAAAGCCTTCTGGTTGTTCAACATACACTTCTTCATAAAGAATTACATTCAGAAATGCACACTTAACATCCATTTGAAAAACTTTCATGTTTTTGTGAGCAACATATGCAAGAAAGATTCTGATAGCTTCTAGTCTTGCAACTGGAGCAAATGTTTCATCATAATCAGTGCCCTCTTGTTGACAATACCCCTTAGCCACAAGTCTTGCTTTATTTCCCACAACAATTCCATGTTCATCCTTTTTATTTATGAAAACCTATTTGGTACCAATTATTGATTTACCTTTTGGTTTAGGAATCAATCTCCAGACTTTATTCCTTTCAAATTGATTTAGCTCATCTTGCATGGCTAAAATCCAGTCTGGATCTTGTGCTTCACATGGCTTTTTGGGTTCCATACTACTTAAAAATTCACATACAGACATTCATTTGCTGTGGCTGATCTTGTTTGTACACCTTTTGATGCATCACTAATAATCTGATGAATTGGATGACTTGATGTCCATTTGTTCACATTTGGCAATGGTTGAACAGATGAAACATTGTTGCATGAATCATAATCATCAATGATTGCTTGAGTTTCAGTATCATAATTAATAGCTGAATGTAGATCTGAAGTCTCCCCCTCAAATTGAACATTCTGTACTGGTTCAGAAATAATTTGTACAGGTTAAGAAACAGGAACAACAGGTTCAGAAGTAACTTGCACAGTTTCTGAAATAATTTGTACAGGTTCAGAAATGGGAAATTCTAAGTTTTGAGGTTGAGATTGGTGGTCCAGAAGTATTTGATATTGTAGATTCTGTAGATTCTTGTTCTGGAATACTTCTGAGTAGAGAAGGATTTTGATAATCTGCAGAGACATTCACAGAAATATCAAATAAGTCTTGACATAAGGTATCTAAACTTGTTTTAAGAAAAGTTTTAGAGTCAGAAGTGAGATTTGTCTTGTTGCATTCTGAATCCAAAACTTCAGAACATGTTGAAGTTTGAGTTCTGAACTGTCTTGTTCAGAAGTCATTGTTGGCTCATGAAATCTAATGTTTGAAGTCTCAATGATTCTTTGTGTTCCTTTGATTAGTACTCTGTATGCTTTGGATCTTTGAGAGTAGCCAACAAAGATACCAACTGTACCCTTAGGTGCAAATTTATCTAGATGTTGTGTATCATTCAGAAGAAAACACCTGCAACCAAAAATTTTAAAATAATCAATAGAGGGTTTTCTTTGTTTAATAATTTCATAAGGAGTTTTAAGGAGTTTTCTATTCAGAATTGTCCTGTTCTGAGTAAAACATGCAGTTGCGATTGCTTTTTCCCAGAGAGATAAAGGAAGTTCAGAATATGCTAGCATGGTCCTTGCAGCATCTACCAAAGTTCTGTTTTTCCTTTCAACAACACCATTCTGTTGGGGAGTTCTGGCAGTGGAAAAATTATGTGAAATACCAACAGATTCCAAAAAATTCTGATGTGTAGAATTAGTAAATTATGTGCCATTATCACTTCTGATCTTTTGAAGTGGTAGTTGAAGAAGAACTTGAATTTTCTTCAGAAAAGGAATGAGTCTTTCTGAAGTATCAGATTTGAGTCTTAAGAATTCAACCCAAGTGTATCTTGAATATTCATCTACAATCACAAGAATATACTTCTTTCCACCCATGCTTTGAGTCTTCATTGGTCCACATAAATCCATATGTAGCATTTCAAGTGGAGCTTTACATGAAGATAGCATTTTCAGAGGATGGGAGCTTCTTTTGATCTTCCCTAGTTCACATGCATAGCATAAAGAATTCTTTTCAAATCTGATCTTTGGTAGTCCTCTTACAGAGTTGTGTCTTTCCAGTTCAGAAACGACTTTGAAGTTCAGATGTGACATTCTTCTATGCCAAAGCCAACTATCATTTCTCATAGTTGTGGAAATGTAACACACTCCTTGTAATTGACCATTTGCAGTGAAAGTTGCAGTGTAAATATCTCCATCTCTATAAGCAGTTAACTCATTTTTGTTTGATGAACTCAGAACATGACAGTAGTCTATATCAAAATTTACCTTCCAATACTTGTCACAGAATTGACTTATACTGAAGAGATTATGTTTAAGACCTTCCACATAGAAAACTTTCATCACTTTAACATCTCCTTTGGAAAAAGTTCCATATCCTCTCACATAACCTTTTGCGTTATTTCCAAAGCTAACTATTCCTCCATATCTTTCATGTTAATCAGTTAAAAGTTCTTTGAAAGGTGTCATGTGTCTTGAACATCCAGAATCTAAGACCCACACATGACATATCTGCAAAAATGATTATTGAGATTTAGGTACCCATTTTAGAATGGGTCCTGTGAGATTAGTCAACAACTTTGAATCTCTGAATTTTGACCTAACCTTCTGAATTTCAAAAGTTAGTTCAGATGTTTTTAATTTGTCAATTTTAGTATTACTTTGAGGTTTCTTTTTATTTTTGTATTTGTTTGACAATGTAGCTGAAAATTTCTGAATTGATTTCTGAAGATTTGTCTTATTTGTTTTGGAGTTCAGATGAAAATTATGATGACCACAGTTAATGCAGTGCATATGATTCTTCAAAATATTTAGTAAAGCAATAGATGAACAAGAATCAACATTGTTTGATTTGTCAGCAGAATTTCTTTTATTCACTTTATTAACTTTTGGTACATCACTTTTCTTTGAATTTAAGAAACTATCTAATTTGTCTTTCTTTGATAGTCTTTCTTCTTTCTTTCTCCAAACTAAAGTCGATAGCTCTGTAAAAGATGAGAAATGAGTATTATTTTTAACCAATGTAGTATAAAAAAATTATTTTACTTACTTTAGATGTAACTTCAGATTTAGGATTTGAATTTTGAACTTTAGAAGTTGAATTTGAAGATTGTCATTTTTCAAACTTTTTAATTCTGGTTGCAATATTAGATAATGATATTGAAGATACAGGTGTTTTTGTGGATATAGGAGTATCCTTTGATGAAGTAGAAGAAGTTGTAGTTTTCAGAAATTCAGGTTTCAGAAAAACAGTATTAAATTTGTCAGAAGGAACTTTTGGTGCTTCTGATTTTAAAATTTCCCGTTCAGTCATATTTGATTGTAACTTATATACCAAATATCCATCTTTATCAATAACTTGAACTATAGGATCATCATCATCTTCTGAATCTGAAGCATTCATTAAATCTGAGAACTTATCTTGAGTCATGCTAGATGCAAAAGATTTTTGATTTAAAATATTTTCAGACTCATCATCAGAATTATCAAAAATAATTTATGAATTCTCATTACTATCTTGTGTAGATTCCACATCTGAGAATTCATCATTTTTATTCATGTTCTGATTTATTATAAGAATTATCTTCTTTTTGAACTTCAGATAAACTTTCAGAAGTAGGTTCAGAAGATAATTCAGAAATTTTCTTAGTTTTAATAGATGGTTCAGATTTTTCTTCAGAAAAATTTCTGATTCAGAAGGAAGTTCAGAAATGTTTATAATATTTTTATGCATTACTTCTATTTCAGAAATTATCTCTGTTTTACCAGAATTGAGAGATTTTTCATCAGAAAATAGAGTCTCTGATTTTACAAAAAGAATTCTTTCAGGCAAAGAGAGATTAACAGGTTTGGATATGACACCTGTATTAGTTTCATTAAAAAATTTCATTTTTGAATAGTCATAAAGATTTGCAGGTGCCTTTTTCAGAATTTAACTTTCATTATATCCCAATCCTGCCTTGATGTTGTAAAATTTTGAATTCTGAGCCTGATTTGTTAAAATATTCAGAGTCTGTTCTGTTTGTCCTCTTTTAAAGTTCAAATCTTCCAATTCCTTAATCTTTTTGTAAAGATCAAGTCTTTCTTGATTCAGAAAGTTCATTTTAACATTCAGAATTTCTTTTTCGGATTTTTCATTTATGATATCTTTTTGTAAACTTTCCATCTTTTCTTTTAACAATAATTTTTCTTCAGAAATTTTTTCAACAGATTGTTCAGCTTCTTGGCAATTTTGTTTATAATTTGACTTTCAGCTCTGAATTGATTTACCAATATTCTTTCACCTTTACTTCTGTTTCTGGGAATTTCAAATTCAGAATACATATTCTGGACTTGATTTTGCATTTCAGAATATCCAGAATGTTGTTCAGAATTTGGTTCAGAATTTGGTTCAGAATTTGGTTAAGAAGAGTAATTTATTTCAGAATTTAGCTCAGAAGATGAAGAAATTACCTCAGAATCATGTGCATGTTTGTCTTCTGGATCCATTTGGCATATATAGCAGTTTGAGGCATAGTGAGCTACTTCTTCATCATATTCACCATCACTCCAGTTTAACCAATGCTCTTCATATTTGGTTACCAAAGCTGGATTAAGTTCCTTCTTCTTAGCAAGAAGATGCTTTTTCTCATAGTAGCCTGAGTTTTTTACTTTGGGCATTTTGCACTGTCTTGCATAATGACCAGGCTTACCACAATTAAAGCATCTTGCTGGCTCAGATGTTTCAGTTTGACCAGCATCTTGACTCTTCTTGAGACTAACCTCAGACTTTGGTTTATTCTGATATTTTTGATTATATCTTTGAGTGAATTTCCTTGTCATAAAAGCAATATTATCAGAAATTCTCTTAAGTTCTTCATCTGATTCATCTCCATCACACAAATTTGTTTCTGGGATCTCACATATTTTGCTCTTAGCAGAAATGGTCACATAATTATTATACTTCTTGCTTAACAAGGCTACTGTTTCATTTGCCTTCTTTTGTTCATTCTCTCTAGTTTTGATTTTGTCTTCTTGTTGAAACAGAATACCATAGACATCATGAATGGATTTTCTAGATAAATTTCTAGTAACCATGTTGTCAGAGAAGCTTGACCATTGATTACCCAAGTTGTTCTGAAATTTGTTGTTTATCTCAGAATATGATTTATGAACCCCATTTCTTCTCGGATCATTCAGGATATTGTTGAATCTATGATAAGTCTCTGTAATAGATTCATTTTCTTTATACCTGAAGTTTTCATAAGTACCCACACAGATATTCAATCTTTGTGCTTGGGCTTTTGTACTACCCTGCATTTGAGCTTCAACCTCATCCCACATGGCTTTAGCAGATGTTAAACTATCTACCATATTGAATATTTCATTTGGAATGGCCATTGTAAGAAGAATTAATGCCCTTTTTATCAATTTTAGCTTGAGCTTTCTCAGTTGTACTGTATATACCTGGGCTTTTCTTGATTGTTGATACAGGTATTTCAGGAGTAGATTCAATTCTTGGTACTGATGGAATTTCCACATAGACCTCTAGAGGGCCATTTATGATTGATTGCATTAACGCTTCATCAATATTATCCAAGAATTGAATCATCCTGATTCTCCATTGATGATATTCACCCAAAAACAGAGTTGGTGGTTTAGTTTCTGATCCGATGGAGACGATTTCTTTCGACATCTTTGATTTGAAATAGATCGAGAATTCACCTGAAATTGAATCTTGAATTTTTCAATCAAGAACACCAAGAAATGTCAGATCTGACAAGTTCTTCTTTGAATGTCAAGAACAGATGAATTGGCTCTGATACCAATTGTTAGATCCCAAACAATCAAGTATGTAGATAGATTAAAGAATAAGAACAAGAATTAGATCACCAAAGTTGTATGTTGTATTGATTACTTCACTGTATTACAATTTTTGTATCTTTACAAGCTCTATCTATAAACGTTAGTTATAACAAACTATATATAAAACTATCTATTTATATACAATTGGAAAGGCTAAAGTTACAGTAAAAAAATAACAGACATGTTCAGAACTACTTCTGAACATCTTCAGAACTTCTTCAGAATTGTCTTCAGAAACCTCTTCAGAACTTCTGAAGTAGCCACTTCAGAAGTTATGCCTTAGGCTTTCCTTCTTTTATCTTCAGAGTTCTGAATCTTTCTTTTCAGAACCTAGTCTTCTTTTAAAGCACTTCATTCATGGTTCGTAAGCTAGTGATGCTTTCGGCTACTGGACTTTCGCAATCTAGGGTGCAGCATTCTACTACTTCGCCTAGCAGCACGACGCTTGTATTCCAATGCTACACCTTCTACCACTCGGCCATCTCTCCTACATGATGATTTATTTCTTTATTGGATTGGTTTTGACCAGATGGTTTCATTATCATAAAGAAATGCCAAAAGCAAGAGAAACCCCATCCCTCTCTTTTCTTTTTTCTCCCCCATGTTGCCACACAAAGGGCATGGGGACGTAAAAAGGGGGATCCTATGGCTAACCGGCTATTACTAGCGATTACGGCTTCATGCAGGCGAGTTGCAGCCTGCAATCCGAACGAAGTGAGAAGCAAAAATATTCTGATAAAGACGTTCCTCAGTAATATCATCATGACTCTTGAAGTCAAGCGCGGTAGCAATACCAAAACAAATACGACGAGTAGTGGGGTCCTGAGCTAAGCCTTGGCTAAACCTTGGAAATCTTAATGCCATAATGCCTTTCAAATCCTCCTAGCCATTATCCTACTACAATAATTCTTGCTAAGAAGAATGCCTATGTTGTGGCAATTCCACCCAGAAGGTAATGGGTTACTCCTACAACACGTCCTTGTACAATACTTAAGGCTCTCGGCTGGGTAGCAGGAGCGTTCTAGTCATAGGTAGCAATCCATTCTATCATTGACCCCAAAAAAGAAACAGTGGCGAACTTTATTGCACCCTTGAGGAAATGCACCCGGTGCCGTAGCTAATCAAGTAGCTCTAGAAGCATGTGTACAAAAGCAATAAAAAATGCAATATATAATATTATTTCCGAAGCCACAGGATACGACTGATTAACTGATGTTTCAAAATTTAATTACTAAATAACTTAACAAAATTGATATGACTGGTAAAGCTCGTTGTGAAAGACCTATTACTGGATAATTCATGGGTAGAGAAGAAGAATGTGAACTACCCAAGGCTTTGCTACTTCGGGTCTTTTAACTGAAATACATAAACCCACAATATTAGTACTCGAGCAAGAATCAAAAGAACCAAATGAATCCATATAAAATATATGTTATCTAGACACCCGCATTATGTATCGAGAGAGTAATATGAGAAAAAGGTAAACAAAAAAAAAACATGTTGATTATATCCAAATTTGGAGGCACCAATAATTTTAATTAATCATGGGTAGTGAAGGTACTCCTAATGGGTTGAAGACCATATCAACAGGTCTTCCATCTTGAAACTAAGGCATATCTTGTGAGGAATCCTCTTTTCGACTCTAACTCTCCCACTCCAGTCGTTTCTTTTCTTTCTGTTACTTCGAAAGTAGCTGCTTCAGCTTCAGCCACTCGAATTTTCGATATTCCTTTTTATTTCTCATCAAAAGAATGGCATCTTCTTCTGGTAAACGGGTCGATTATTCAACACGGTCAGTGATTGTCGTGGGCCCTTCACTTGCATTACATCGATGTGGATTGCCTCGCAAAGTAGCAATAGAACTTTTCTAGGCATTTCTAATTCGTGACCTAATTAGAAAACATCTTGCTTCAAACATTCGAGAAACAAGTGGGCTATTTCTTTGCAAAATTGTGCTCAATTTCATATGTGGCAATTCCGCCATGTATTTATTTCACCCAAGATTGGGTCTCTCTACCAGGTGTTCTACCTGTAGCTTCGGGGGTATTCACGTCTCAAATTTTGAATAATATTCATATTCATTATTTAAATTCTTCCGGGCATTCATCGAAAGGAGATCCCTAAGAACACCCCTTTCTTTTATCTTTTAAAAGGATCTGTTAGTCCAGTCATTTCATTTGGTAACAGTAATAAAAAAAAATAACAAATAGAAAAGAATAATGGCTTGGGCTGTGTATCTACGCCTTCCCTCCTTACTATGTCAAAGAGCCAAAAATGCACTCAATGAAGGCCACGATCGATAGTAGGGGTTTCTCTTTCAATTAACAAGCCCAGGGATCACAAACGAGATCTAACCTAGTGGTTTCGCTTTAATCATTTACGATTCACTTTCAAGATGCCTTGGTGGTGAAATGGTAGACATGCGATCAATATGAAATAGGCTAGGTTTCAATCTTAATCTTCTAAGATGTCTAAAAGAATAATTCTTCTGTTTTGTCAATTCTAAAAAACGAATAAAGAAAAAAATAAGGAATAGGTGCGGAAGGAAAAGGAAACAATGGGGGGATCCGAATCGGAGCTAAATGGGAATGACATGAAAAGTCTTTTTCAAAACCTAGCATCCGAAAAAGGCTATACTGACTGAAAAAACTGCATCTTTACAAAATGCATACCAATCTATTGAATTCTTTGAATTTTTATGTAAAAGCTATAGACGGGGTTAACCGTTTCGATAAAGTGGGATCCACTTTTTGGGGAATATGAGTCGAAGCAATAACAAGAATATTGCTAGTTTCATAATCCCTGGAGAGACGGAGTGGAAGAAAGGAGGGGATTCTCGAACACGGAAAAGGATCCAATAACTTCGAAAGAATTAAACGAGGCATGATATTGGGGAATCTCATTGCTATTACTCAAACAAGCATGAAACATATATAGGAATCAAAATCTGCCGAATCACTCATGTTATGATCTTCAACATCCTAGGTCTTCCCGTTCCATCATCTGGCTTATGTTCTTCATGTATCATTCAGACACGAGCTGACGACAGCCATGCAACACCTGTGTCCGCGTTCCGGAAATACGAGATATTCATCCTAGTCATTATGGGCGTATTTGCCCAATTGACATACCTCTTTGTCGAGCTTCTAACAGCTGTTCTATTGTCTGCTTCCGCTACTTATTATTTGAATATCTTATTTCCTATCAGAATAAGCATATAAATACAATCACTAGGATTATTAACTAATAAGGAGTGCATAAAAACACCAAACCATCCAATGTATAGACGGTTTTCGGTGCTGGTTATCCAGGTATTGTGGACATTGCGTCTATCCCGGATTCTTTTGAAATTGGCAGTAATTTATACTCATCCATATCGAATTCTCGTAGTTACATCGACTGGATGAATCGTAGCAATGGAATAATTAAGTCATAGTTCATTGGTTGAGTCTAATTAGTCTTTTTTTTAGTTTAACCTAAGGCAATGCAAATATAAATTATTATTACGATAATTTATATTCATAGAAATTCTAGATAATGTTTGCTATCCTGAACTATTTTTGTCTTTTCTAAATGGTAAAAAAAATCGGGTCAAAAGAAAATGCTATTTTGGAGTTTTATCAACAATTTGCTTTTGGTTTTTCATGTTGTCAAAGAGTTGAACAATGGTTTTTTCGTGTTGTTAAAGAGTTGAACAATGAAAATAGATGGCGAGTGCCCCTCACAAATTGCAAATATTAATTTGTTAAGAATTAATCAGATTAAAGATATAGCGTCATCATTTGCTGGAATCGAAATATCTGCGAGATCGGGGTCTGATACAAGAAGTTCTGGCCCCAGATTTATGAGATGAAATCCTTCCGAATGGGCTAAGAGAGAGAATACCTAGAATGATTATTCTATTATTTTAGTTAGCCCTACTTTAAATTTCCGAGGACATGCAAAAAGCGATAATAGATCTCGTCGTTAAAAAACGTTAATAATATTTATAATATATATAGATATTTATCATTGATTAGTAGATTCCACTGCCAGTCCAGAGTTGAGCCCTAGGATTTGATGGCGGACTTAAAAAGCCACCTACAGACGCTTTACGCCCAATCATTCTGGATAACGCTTGCATTCGGTCTGTTTTACCGAGAAAGTCTATGGTTCGAGTCTGTATAGCCCTAGAGCCCTATAAAAAAAACTCAAATAAATATTCAAATACAAAATATTGTATCATTTTTCTCGAACCGAGAGAACCATGAATCGGGATCCTGATGCATATAGATACAAATGGTCCAACTCTACGTATTCCTCCATCCGCAGAGTACATTGAATGTACAGAAATGGCTATAACAGAGTTTCTCTTATTCGTATTAACAACTATAGATATGTGAAAGATCTCTAAAAATTGTATCAAAAATTACTCGAAATAAGAAAATTTTGATTCCAGACAATGAATCATTCGAATTCATTTTCACTAGAATCTTTTGAATTCACACCAATTCTTCCATAGAATCGATTTGCAAGATGGAAGACCTGTTGATATGGTCTTCAACCCATTAGGAGTACCAAAGCAACCGGATCAAGTATGAGTTGTGGATCAGAACATATATGGATAGAACCTATAACAGGGGCTCAAAAAACAAGTAATTTCTGCTGGGTTGTTATCCTTTTTTTAGGTTCATTAGGATTCTTGTTGGTTGGAACCTCCAGTTATCACCATAATTCTTTATTAGAAAGGGCGGGCAAAGCCCGAAGGCTTCTATCCCAATAGGCCAGCGGGCGGAACGAGGAGATGGCCCGACAATCATACCCGTGGGCCTTCTACCTCCATTCGGCATTGCTCCGTCAGGCTTTCGCCCATTGCGGAAAATTTCCCACTGCTGCCTCCATCAAGACCATGAATACGAGCAATGCCATCATCTACTTGAAGTACGATACCGGTATTTACAATCTTTACTTCTCTATTATATTGCTCAATACGTTCACGGCATGACTGTCGTCAACTCGTGCCGTAAGGTGTTGGGTTAAGTCCTGCAACAAGCGCAACCACCTTTTACTAAGATCAACGTAGTTGTATGTAAACCCAGAGCAATAGCATGATGAACCAAAAAGTCTCTAGGACCTATTTTTAAAAATAGTGAATTACTATTCTCTTACTAGAACTGCTCGTTTTTTATCAGAAGCTTGTGGACCATTTGTATCTATATGCATCAGGATCCCGATTCATAGATCTCTATGTGCGAAATTTTTTTTGAATCCTCATTACTAATGGAATCAAAATGATCTCTGGATTGATCAAAAGATCCTTTCCATTGGCTAGAATCCCTTACTTGAACGAAACTAGACAATATGGGTGCTAGTTACGATATTGATGCTAGTGACGATATCCTTGATATGGAGTTGGAACTGCTTATTAGCGTCATAATTGGGATAGTCTTATTACTTCAAATTCAAAGAAAGCCAGTTCTTCTTTTTCTATTCGACCTTCCCGGAGTTCATTCTCCGGGCAACTCCATTTAACCGGTGGATTCCTCCCAAACTACTCCTTTTATGATCTCACTGGAAATCATATAAAGACATTTCTTCTACTGGTACATGGACAACTGTGTGGACCGATGGACTTACAAGCCTTGATCGTTACAAAGGGCGATGCAATGACAATAGTTTGCCCGGCATTGGAACCCGGAACTAGTCGGATGGAGTAGATATTTTCCTTGTTAAATAAGTAAAAATCCCTCCCCAAGTCGTACTTGCATTTTTCATTGCACACGGCTTTCCCTCTGTATACATCTAAAACTCAGTTCCTTCATTAGACAACAAAAGGTTGTCTTGAATGGGGTATTCAACTCCAGGTATGAATGGAAAACGACATCTTTATTGGTTTTATTGGTTCTACTTCCTAATCTGGACCACGCGAGTTATTTGTTTCGATCTCCATTTTTCTACCTGTAATGTAATAGGTATTGGTATGTATCGCGATTTTGTTCTGACAAGGTTGAAGGTATTCTATCTAATTAATTTTAGTAAAAGGTGCGTTAGATGCACGTGGTTCCAAGTTAATGCCAGATAAAAAGGATTTCAGTTATAATTTTCCTCCCTTTGTCTTTGTGTTTTCACATCGAGAATTATTTACAGATGAAGAGATGTCAAAGGGGCTTTTTACTCCCCAAAAAATTCCTCTTAGTTCTCTATCATCTCTATGTAAACGATGGCTTAACAAGAAGACGCAAGAAAAGCACTTCGATTTCTTTCAGGCCTTTCAACCAATCGATACGGCCTAGGAGAGCTTCTTTTGCTAAAACTCGAGCAGTTTCTTGAAAACTCGCTTCGGATATGAAACTTTGAGTCAGAAAAGGAGGCTTGACTCTGAAATGGTGGTAAGGCAAGCTGTATGTATCTAGATAGAAGTAGACCTAAAGCTCTAGGCTTTAAGGGATAAAGATTGCATAGAGGAACTCCCGAACATTTGTCAAATGTGTCGGTATCAATGGTGACTCATTATTTTGATGAATCATTTCTTCGAACACAAGAAGATGATTTTTCTTTAGAATTCGAATATTTGATCGATCCACTTACTTCTATTATGTCAATATTAATAACTACTGTTGGAATTCTGGCTCTTCTTGTTCGAAGTTGGTGATCCAGCCCGTACAGTACGCCATGTTCTTTTCGTCCCAACCAATTAGGTTTACGACGAAACCTAGAAGACGATCACTGATCCAATATGAGTACCTCTATAGGATAGACCTCAATAGAAAACTGAAGAGTAACGGCAACAAGTGATTGAACAGAGGTTATCAAGAGTTAGCTTGGGAACATGCCATGCCCTTAGCCTTAGTTGGAAGCTAAGCCAAAGCTAAGCTTGTAGGCCATTATCTCGGTAATAATGAGCCAAGATAGTATTTGCGATGAATCCCCCTGTTAGGTAGTCATGCATTACGATAGGAACTCCCAATTCTCTGGCAATATACTTTTAATGTCGAATCAGGATCAACTAGGACAGAAATAAAGCATTGGGTCGAACTCATGGCCCAATGATCTTTTATATATTTTTCCGGTAATAATTCTTGGTACTATTGCATGTAACGTAGGCTTAGCGGTTCTAGAACCATCAATGATTTTGCTAGGAGCTCTTCTTGTACAACAAATTTTTTAAGTTGCTCTATACTAAAAAAGTCGTACATTTCCCGCTCGTTCTGCTCTTTAAATTAACAGCCTGGTCGATATAAAGTTACCTTTTGATTTACCAGAAGCAGAAGAAGAATTAGTAGCATGTTATCAAAACGAATATTCGGGTATCAAATTTGGTTTATTTTACGTTGCTTCATATTTAAATCTACTAGTTTCTTCATTATTTATATCAGTTCTTTACTTGGGGGGTTGGAATCTTTCGATTCCGTAAATATTTGTTCCCGACCCAATATTCGGGAGAGCCTTTACCTGAACCCATACGTGTTTCTGTGGCTCTTACTATAACTGGTTTATCTGGAAATATACGGACCCATATTTTTCCACCACGACGTGCATTTCCCCTTGCTATACAAGAGCCTTTAATGAATAGGAATCTCCCGCCAGCAGTCTTCTCTTCCTATCACTTCACTTCGTTTGAAAAAGATGATCTCACCGGGCCGGGCGAAGGGGAAGGATAGGATGGGTAGTCCTGGAACAACAACGGGAGAGGGCTCGTAGCCCCGCTCTCTCCCTCTTCCACACGCCTATTTGTTCCCCCAGCACGTTCCATAATTAATATTTTATTTTTCATTAATTCTGTAAGAACCAAACGCTCAAACATTATATCCAGATTCATTTCTTTCCTTTTAATACAGGATAGAACAATTTTGTTTGCTCTTGGCTCGACGTAAATAGTTCATGATGGAGCTCGAGTAGAAAGTATTGATTAATTTCTCAGGACACTAACTATTGATAAGTGATTAAAGGGAAAAAAGGAAATAGAGAAAAATTATATTAGTTCACAAAAAATTGCAAACAGGTGGGTAGGTAGAGAATACCTAGTGGCGCGAGACAACTCTCTCTAAGGAACTCGGAAAAATAGCCACGTAACTTCGAGAGAAGGGGTGCCTTTCAATTCATAGATGTAGATCTCGGACCTATGAATGGTGATATTCCCGAAGCTGGCAAACAAAAAAGGAAGTGAGTTAGACAAAAAAAGAAGCATAAGGGGGCATGGCATACATATGGTGAGCTACAACAATGGTTAAAGAGCCCAAGTCCCCGCTGCAATATGATGAGAGGCTATTCCTCCCGGAACAAAAGGATCAAAACCCTCATTAGGAATTGATGATCTTTTAATTATACCTTCTAAAAGATGGCTAGTTCAAGACGTTGAACAACAAATTTTTATGTTGGAAAAACACCATCTTTATGGGAATGTACAACAGTAGAGCTAGCAACAAACCCCCAGCAAGCCGTAGGGGTAGGCTGAAAGGAGAGGAAGTGGACTGGGAAGGTAAATCAGTTTAGAAGGTTAAAAGGTTTGATTGATAACAGGGTCAGGAAAGAAAAAAGGATAAAATAAATAAAAAGGATACGAGAAATAATTAGGGAGTCAAATGGTCTTTTTGGGGATAGAGGGCTAATTTTTGGCCTAATTCTTCTTCTGATGATCGATTCAACCTCTGATCAAAAAGATATACCTTGGTTATAGACGAAGCCGTACAGGGGTTTTGGAAGGGCTTTTGTAATTCTATGCTTACTAATTTGTTAAGAATTAATCGGATTGAAGATATAGCGTCATCATTCGCTGGAATCGAAATATCTGCGAGATCGGGGTCACAGTTTGTATCGATTAAACAAATTGTTGGAATTCCCAACGTGATACATTCTTGAAGGGTCATATATTCTTCGTGTTGATCAACGATGATTACAATATCGGGTAACCCTGTCATATATTTAATCCCGCCCAGATATGTTTGCAAATGAGATAATTGTCTTTTCAACATAGCCGCATCTGCTTTCGGAAGACGGTTGAGTCCCGCTGTTTTTTGTTCAGTTTTTCCGCAGAGCTCTCTGAGATAAATAGTCTTTTTTGTGCAATTCCAAATGTGAAGTAAGTCTCCGTATCTTATTGATGAAACTCACTACTTGAAAGTCAATGAATCCTCCATAATGGAGGCAGTCAAACAATATAGATTGATCTGAAATCTGATTCAAATCCAACATAGCACCCATAGGTACATAAGAAATATTTTGAATCGATTCTTTTTAATGAATAGATCCGACACACATCATATGTGGATTGGTGGATTTCTCATAGTTGGTGCTGCTGCGCATGCAGCCATTTTTATGGTAAGGGACTATGATCCAACTACTCGATACAACGATCTATTAGATCGTGTTCTGTTCTTTTAATGGTTTCATTACCCGCGGGATTATTAACAGTACCTTTTTTAGAGAATGTTAATAAATTCCAAAATCCATTTCGTCTTCCAGTAGCGACAATCGTACTTTTGATTGGTACCGCAGTGGCCCTTTGGTCGGGTATTGTTGCAACATTACCTATTGATAAAACCCTAACTTTAGGTCTTTTTTAAAGTGATTCAATTGTGAAATAAAAAATTCTAAAGATTCCCGAGGGGAAAAATAGAGATGTCTCCTACGTTACCCATAATATGTGGAAGTATCAACGTAATACTTGAATTCTCGGTATAAATGCTACATAGTTGGTTCTCATCCTTCAAAGACTACGAGTGCAATAGGAGCATCCGTCGACAAAAGGATCACCCTAAGATGATCATCTCATGGCTATGCCCACTCGGACCAAGACAGAACTTTTACTTGTTTAAATAACAATTAAGGTGAAGCAGGTTCAGGAACGACGAATCTCTTTATGATAAACAGATCCGTTTTGCAAGTTCGTTATCATAAATATGCGCAGAATCGCTCTACAACTTTTTATTGCATCAACAAAAAAATTCTTGATAAATACACTCAAGATCTTTGGTCTCTACCCGGACCCGTTGAAAAAACTGAGATCGCTTCTTATGGGACAAAAAAAAATCCAATTGGTTTCAGACTTGGTACAACCCAAGGTCATCATTCCCTTGGGTTTGCACAACCTAAAAATTATTCAAGTTTTACTACAATTACTTGAAATGCGCCTGGATAACATCCTTTTTCCAAAAAAGAGATATCGAAGTAGTTTTGATGATTCAAGATAGGCAGGCGTGGGATTCCTCCTTTGGACTTGACTCTTTTTTTTGACAAAAGAATGACCAAGGACATGGAACCGTAAAGTAAAGGAAGCTTCACTTCGAAGACTGGATCTAACTGGAGCTCTTCGTCACCTAGTGCTTAGTTACTAGGACCTTGTTCCTGGGATGTTTGGCTGCTTATGGTCATAGTCATTCAGACTCCATTTTATTTACTAGCTTAGGGTCTCTTCCTTTTGATTCTAAAAAGCCTGTTCAGTATGCATAGCCTCTCCCTTTGTTTTGTAGGGGTGCCTATTGGTTCTGGAGAAGTTAATGGGAAAATATTGATAGACAGAACTGCTATTTATTTGATGAATAGATAGATTCATGGAAAAAATCATGACTATACTTAACAATAAAACGATCTGAAAAGCCCACATACGACGAAGACTTTTTGTTGCCGTCGGAAAAAGAAAAACCCTCCTTTTTTAGATAAAAATGGGTCATTAATCGGGAATTTTTCTTAAGTTTTTATTTCAGGCAATCCTAAATGGAATGTAACGACGTAGGGATCCATATGTAAACATAGTATCTATTTAGATACGCTCAAATGACCCTTTCTCACAATGAACTATGATTTAATTATTCCATTGCTACGATTCATCCAGTCGAAGTTTGGAAATTTCCCGAAAAGCTAATCATAGGTTCCTCTCTCCATCGGAAGAATAGGGTCGTTATGCTCATTACTAAGCTTGTTGAAGAGATGAAATATAACCAAGGTATATCTTTTTTATCAGAGGTTGAATCGATCATCAGTAGAAGAAAAAAATACTCATCCTTTTTTGATTTCCAAAAAAATACTCATCCTCTTCTTCCTTTATATCCTCATCCTCTTCTTCCTTTACATTGATATTTTCTTTTCACTAAAAACCTCCGCACCTATCTGATTTTTTGTGTTTTCCTTATGCGGACCCTTGGTCCCTATGGTCCAGCGGTTTCACGACTTCTCTCTAACCCTATGTCTCCTATCCCTAGGAGGTCTTCCTCCACTAGTAGGTTTTTTCGGAAAACTCTATTTATTCTAGTGTGGATGGCAGGCAGGCCGATATTTCTTGGTTTTAATAGGACTCCTTATAAGCGTTGTTTCTATCTACTATTAACTGGCAGGCTCAAACACTTTAGGGGCTCCTTAGAGCGTTGTAGCTGCAGGTCTAGCTCTACTCACACGTCCATTCCATTGTAATTGCAAGGGAAACTCTCCTCTAAGGACGATTCTTACTTTTCGGATCGGTTGTAAAAAAGTATCTCACAAGCAATGCATTTATCAAATTCAAAGTGGATTCGGCCGCGGAAACGCTCGGATGTGATCAATTTTTCGTAGGGGTATTGAATAGTTACTGGTAATTAATGCACGTATTTAATTTATTCGAAGCTATTAGAGTGGGATCCACTTTTTGGAGAATATGAGTCGAAGCAATAACAAGGAAATTATCTACTCCATCCGACTAGTTTCGGGTTCGAATCCCGGGCAACCCATTGTCATATTTAAATTATATGTATAGTGTATAGAAATCCTTTTTTATTTTTGCAAATTTTTGTTCCTTTTTTTGAGGGTACTCCCAGGAACAGATCCAGTGGAGACGGAGTGGGGCCTGTAGCTCAGAGGATTAGAGCAAGTGCTACGAACCACGGTGTCCGGGACTGTGAAAAAAGAAAAAGTATTGGAATCTACACAATTTGAACCGTATTTTCTAGATTAATTACTCCAGATTCTTTCATTACTACGCTACCCTGATAAAAGGTCGAATTCAGCAGGACTGCAGGCACGAAATGCCGATCAAATCTGTTAAAGGAAGCCTAATCAAAGTGGGCAAATAAGAAGATCTGAATGAGTTGATGATGGACCGAGAGGGGCGGATTGGGATTGTTTAAGAAATTCACGTAAGCGTTGACCTCTTGCCAATTGATTCTGAGTAGCTTAATCGAGATCAGATGCAAATTGTGCATGGAATTTTGTTTTCCCCCTCCTGGTGGTATCAATCGGAATGCCTTATTTGTCTTTCCAGGAAAATGGATATCTCCAGAAAAGATTATCAGTTTTATTCATACTCATTCAATTGGAAGATTAATTCAATTTAAAAATTTTGTTTTGAAATTTCATAATCCAAGTTTTCAATTTTGAATTGACCTTAAGTGTTGCATATATGTTTCCTCGAGCCATATTTTCTAAACGAACCAAGGCCAATCACAAATTGCTCTTGTAAAAGATCTGCTACAGAACGAATATGTTTATTCATTGGGCGGTTGGAGTATCACGGGGGGGACTATAACGAATCCGGGTATTTGGAGTTACAAAGGTGTGGCTGGAGCGCATATTGTGTTTTTTGGGTTGTGCTTTTTGGCAGCTATCTAGCACCCATAGGTACATAAGAAATGTATTGAATCGATTCTTTTTAATGAATAGATCCGATCGCAACTTCGAATATGGAATTCAAAGGGATCAAATAGGAAAGGATACTCTTAATCATAGAACTCTAATGAAATATACAATCCTTCGATAAAAAGATTCATTCTCTTCATAAATAAAAGGAAGTAGAACCGGAGAGAACAGGCCATTCGGCAGGGGGATTTTGAAATTGCGCAGGCTTGGTTCGACGAAGCCGCTGAGTATTGGAATGGAGTTGAAATAACTCACTCAGAACGATTTTTAAAGGATTACGTGGTACGATTAGATCGAATAAGCCCAATCAAAAATTCCTTTATTTATCCTTATTTTCTATAACCTACCTTAGGTCTTCCTTGTAGAACCATCAAATGAAGTAGCATCTAACCACCCGTTCGTATCCATTAACTCAAATAATGATGTATAAGTAGGAAACGTTTTTAATTGTCAAGATTTGTAATGATTCCTTATGGGTTGAATCTTGGGGAAGTTGGAAATGGGTCAGTCTATCTTATTCGTCTTCTTCGTAGGGCATTTGTGGCACGCAGGAAGGGCTCGTGCAGCTGCAGCAGGACTTGAAAAATCCTGGAGACTTTTTGGTTCATCATGTTATTGCTCTGGGTTTACATACAACTACGTTGATCTTAGTAAAAGGTGCGTTAGATGCACGTGGTTCCAAGTTAATGCGAGATAAAAAGGATTTCGTTTATAGTTTTCCTTGCGATGGCCCAGTACGAGGAGGTCTCTGGTTCAAGTCCATGATGGCCCAACTTGCGCTAGGGAAAAGAATAGAAGAAGCGTCTTGACTCTTTCATGCATGCTCCACTTGGCTCGGGAGGTCTCTGGTTCAAGTCCATTATATTAAATGCGGTTAATCTGAATTTTGTAACATTTTTTGATTGTATCTACATATAAAAGGGAATTGAGTTATTTGGGCCCGGGGGGATTGGCTGCGCAAACTGCTACTTTTCCAATACGAGATATTCATCCTAGTAACTATGGGCATATTTGCCCAATTGACACTGTCGCTCCATCCCCGTAGGGGCAGAGAACCCGTCACTGTCTCGGTTGTGCTACCGGAACCGATCACAAGAATACCAACTACGGTACCTATTATCCAAAGAGGAATTCTTCCAGTAGTATCGGCCATTTACCCCACTTCCCTCCACATTTCATCAAGTGGTCTTTTTTATCTCTCCCGCATTTTTTTGTATAAGTATTTCAGATTTACGATGAAATTTATGAAGATCGAGATGTAAAGCCAAACAAATAGCTTCTGCTCCAAGAAAGAGGATATTTTTTATGGGCGCTTTATTCTGGCTCCGCTTAGAAAAGGTCAAGCAGACACAATAGGCATTGCGATGTGAAGAGCTTTGCTTGCTCTACGTCTGGAAGATTTGCGAATCCCTACTGCATATGTTAAAACTTTCGAAATTTGTTTTACATATTCTATGCGAAAATGCTCCATTTTCATAAGATCTTCTTGACTGTTATTCAATAGGTCCACTATATCAAAAGGGTCGTAGAAAAATAACCCGACCACCTATTTCACTCGAGGTTCCGAGGCAGGAGCCCGATCGATTCGACCGACTTATGCTTTTGGATAACAAGAAGGCGAGCTTCTATCAACAATTTGCTTGTGTAGAGGAAGATACGGTAATTTCTGAATTTTTTTTGAATTGTATATTCAATGATGAATGATGTATTAATTAGAGTCTATTAGAGTATTTAAGAATATATAAATATAGTAAGATAATAGAGCGGGTAGCGGGAATCGAACCCGCATCGTTAGCTTGGAAGGCAATGGAACCGTAGACAGTCAAGTGAAATCCAATCCACGAAATAATTTGATCTATGGACAACATCATCGTTGTATTCGAGGAGTTCATAACAGCATGGATAAGCTCACACTAACCCGTCAATTTAGGATCCAATTCGAGATTTTCCATGTACCTAAAGCTATTCCTGTAATAGAATCCCCTTTGGTAGAATTATTGCACGGAAGTGCTAGTGTGAGACAATCCACTTTGACTCGTTTTTATAAGGGGTTTATGGATTCTCGAGAATAGAGGAGCCATGGTGGTCCCCCCCCCAGACCGCCCGGATCCCACCAGTGAATCGAAATTTGGATCCAACCAATTTAATGAATTACTCCTAAAGGTTCACCTCAAACTAGTGCTAGTTGATGTGAGTGACTTCGGAAACAAAAGGACTAAAGTCAAATTCATTTGGGGTATTATCTCAATTCCAATAAAATTAAATATCCAATGGCTTTGCCTACTATAACCTTCCCAACCACGATTTTTTATTTTTTTGCCCGTCACCCATCAGCGTATTTTTTTTGTTTTAAGCGCCCGTAACTCTTCCTCAGCCAGGATGGGGCAGAATAGAGCCACTTTGAGGTTCCCTATGAAATGAGGCTCTCCACGGTGCTTTCGGACTAATAGGTTTCATGTTATGTCAATTTGAACTTGCTCGATCTGTCTGCAATCCCCACAGGGAATGAATGGGAAGATCGAAAAGTTGGAAGAAGAAAAGATTTTTTGGAGCTTTTGCTCATGGAGCTATATTTTTAATTAGGGATTACAATCAGGAACAGAGAATAAGGGTTCGAACAATTGTGCTCTCTTTCGGCGAAGTAAATAAGGGTTTAATCCGGATTTTTCTTCCATTTAGGTATCATAGACGGAGAGGGAGATTTTCATTTCGAACAACCCAAAATTCAGTTATTTCAACTACATTAAATGATCTTTCATAATCAAATTCTCTCTCAATATGTTCCTCAAAAAATCCGATTCGGGCGGATTCTTCCCCCAACTAACGAAGAGATCTTGGCGGAATTGCCACCCCCTGAATTATTCTCTGTTGTGAGACGCATTCACATTCAATATAAGTCCCCAAAATCAAAATAAATAGGAACTTTTGCTTGCATTGTCTTATTTGGTCTACGAACCGGAACTGAGAACATTCGAGATTATGCAAGATTATACTCTAAATATCCAACAACAGGGGGGGTTAGTGAGGTGAATAGGCCTAGACGGACTGGACAGAAAGACCCTATGAAGCTTCACTGTTCCCGGGGATTGGCTTTGGGCCTTTCCTGCGCAGCTTAGGTAACAAATGGTGAGAACTTCATCTGGGTTCGAATCCTACTAAGAGGTCAAGAGATAGATAAATAGACACATCTGATTGCACTGATTCGGGGCGCATTCATAGTAATTACTAGTTACTAGAGTAAAATATACAAAAATTTTTTGACAAAAAGGATCATGGAATAGTCATCTTGAGAATATTCATCTTGACAATAAATTATCTACATAATAAAATTATTGATACGGGCCTTTTCCACATAAAAGGGGAATCTTTTGTTATAATAGAAGCAGAAGTGATGTGGATTATTCAAGAATCGAAGTTGATTTGCTACTACAATCACTGACCGCCCTGATTAATCGACCCATTTACCAAGCACAATATCGGCCATAAAAGGGCCGAGCCATAACAAATGTGAAAAATTAGAAGGGGGTCGAACTTCTTGTTCTTGAATGAAAAAAATGAGTATTCAATTCAATCAGAAGCGAATTCCCCATACAAATAGAGGCGCCTATCAAAAAGATACTCCAAAGGCTTCGTGATCAAGGTCTCATTAGCCGAAGAAAAAGAATTTCCTAGTTAAATTGTGTAATGTTGAGACTAAAAACAAAAATAATTGCCTAGTTAAAATGTATGATCCCCTTTTGAATGGGATGTATCATGGAAGAATGAAGAAAAAACAAGGAAAAACTGATTCAAATAGAAATAATAGGGTAAATTGTTTTGAAATCCTTTCTACTAGGTAATCTAGTATCCTTATGCATAAAGATAATCAATTCGGTCGTTAAAAGGGCTTGGTTGAGTGAATTCCTGAACGGGTCACTGTACTATATAGGTAAGAAGATATATACCTACTTCTTATATAAGAAGCCGATTTACACATAGATGCTCTTGTTATTCCCAATAAGACGGCTCGGTAACAGATCGCTGGTCAGATCTAGTATGGATTGTACATGGACGGTAGTTGGAGTCGGCGGCTCTCCTAGGGTTCTCTTATTGGGGATCCCTGGGGAAGAGGATCAAGTTGGCCCTTGCGAAAAACTTCATGCACTATCTCCCTTCAACCCAAATGCGGCAAAAGGAAGGAAAATCCATGGACCGACCCCATCATCTCCACCCCGTAGGAACTACAAGATTACCCCAAGGACGCCTTCGGCATCTATGTCAGCATTTTGTTTGAATATATTCAATTCAAAACGATTCGCTTTTTAGATGATCCCTCTAGAAGAAGGTGAATCTAACAATCTTTCTAGTTACTTCGTTCTCTATTACTATTTGAGAGGGTCCTTAGGAAAAGGGCTCAAACACTGCAGGGGCTCCATAGAGCGTTGTAGCTACAGGTCTAGCTCTTTAAACACGTACGGCGTAGCTGCCGAATCTTCTACTAGTATATGGACAACTTTGTGGGCATTTCTAATAATATCAGGTCTTATTCCTATTTTGGTATTTTTCATTTCGGGAGTTTTTTCTCCGATTAGCAAAGGGCCATAGAAACTTTCTTCTTATGAATCGGGTATAGAAATAATTTGATCTATGGACAGCGTCATTGTGGTAAAGGTCATAATGCTAGAGGAATCTTTCTTTCCCTGGCTCGTTTGCTTCTTTCTCTCCTCATTCGTGCATCTAGGAGAACGAAACGGCTACCCCTTAACTTTCAACCTACGAGCAAAGTCAAGGACTTGACTGGACTGATTGCGGTAGAGGCAGAGGGAATTTTCGGTGGAGCGGTGAAATGCGTAGAGATCGGAAAGAACACCAACGGCGAAAGCACTTTGCTGGGCCGACAGTGACACTGAGAGACGAAAGCAAGGGGAGCGAATGGGATTAGATACTCAGTAGTCCTAGCCGTAAACAATGGATACTAGGCATATTAGTGAAGCAAATTCAATGAAGCAACAACTGGTACCATAGAGAAGCGGCCATAAACTAGAGAGTGTTAAATGAAATATGTTCTTTTTATACATATGTTTATAAAAAAGCACTTACCTGAATTTCCTTTTTTGCAAAATAGGAGATAAACAAAAATACCAATTAAAAGAATAAGTCTAAATGAAATGGCCCCTTCCTTAGTGAGATTATACGAGCAAATGCCTAAACCCAAATATCTCGACGATGAAGCTTATCCCCCATCGTCTCACTGGCCGACCTTGACCCCTGTTATTTTGAGGTCATATCTAGTATTCAGAGTTTGCCTCGATTTGGTACTGCTCTCGCGGCCCACACCGAAACAGTGCTTTACCCCTAGATGTCGTTCCATCTGTTCCAGAATAGATTCTTTCAAAATGGCTTCTACTTCCTCGGCCTCTATTCTCTTATCATATTCCAAAATGAAATCAAAATATCAAAAGGAATCACTAATCCAGGACCAAAATATTCGGAGGACTCTTCTCACCAAACAAAAAATATGTAATTGTCAGAAAAGTTGTTGGACTCTCCTGAAAAACATTGGCGCGCGTGTAAACGAGGTGCTCTACCCCGATGATTTCCACTCGTTAAGACATAAAGTCCACTAAGCATATCTTGAGTTGGTGTGGAAATGGGATCTCCAATACTTGGAGACAAAAGATTCATATCCTGAGCCAGGATCGAACTCTCCATGAGATTCATAGTTGCATTACGTATAGCTTCCTTGTTCGTAGACAATTGAAATTCCTGGGGAGTTATTCTCTTTGTTTTTTTTAATCAAAATTGGGGTGATGTTATTATGTTGCTGTTGTCAGATTGAAATGATGGAAAATGATTTTATTCTCTTTAACTTTTCTATCCCGCTTACCATTGAGGGTATGGAGTCATGTCGGTCGATATAGCATGTTTATAATGGGGTCACCACTCCCATTATAAGCGAACTGTAAGTCATATCCTTATAAATGAAACTCAATTCAAATAGTTTATTAGCTGAAAAACATCTTACAAATTAGTACTTAGAATTTTTTTACTTTAAAAACTCTAAGTAAATGGAATATATAGAATTGTGATCAATAAAATATTGCGAAGTCCCGATATTTATTACCAGTCAGAATTGAACGATAACGGAATTTCGATCTATACCTTGCGTTGAATTAATCCACTAAAGAGGGGGAGGGGGGTACATAACATAGTTATAGTATAGTCTTTTCCAATGCAATAAAGTTACGTAGTGTCTTTTTTCTTTCATAAAGAAGAGTTTGGAGTATTAAATAACTTGTATCCATAGAACATCTGGCGTTCCAACCCTCAATCCTCTTTTCGAGATTCATTGATATTGAATCAATCGAACGCACTTCTAACACCTGTTCCACTTTTGGAAGACCTTGCGTTATATCACCAGATCAAACGTATTGGTACTAGAGAGAAATGATAACTCCAACAATTTCTTTGTTCTCAACGCTTCCCAATTTCCAGGAATTAGTCACTTCAACTTGAACAAGTATGGTCGTCCCCTATTGGGAGGTACTATTAAACCTAAATTGGGGTTATCCGCTAAAAACTACGGTAGAGCTGTTTATGAATGTCTTCGTGGTGGCCTTGATTTTACTAAAGATGATGAGAACGTGAACTCCCAACCATTTATGCGTTGGAGAGACCGTTTCTTAGCTGAAGCTATTTATAAACCACAAGCTGAAACAGGTGAAATCAAAGGGCATCACTTGAATGCAACTGCGAGTACATGCGAAGAAATGATGAAAAGGGCTATATTTTCCAGAGAGTTGGGAGTTCCTTTCGTAATGCATGACTACCTAACAGGGGGATTCACTGCAAATACTAGCTTGGCTCATTATTGCCGAGATAATGGCTATTCCTCCCGGAACAAAAGGATCAAAACCCTCCACACCCTACGATGGATTTACAGATTGTACTTTTCCTGTTAGCCCATAAGGATCGGACACCCATATTCCAGGACCATACAAACTTGTTACATGAAATGCACC